>CM074719.1:349195745-350541294 GCA_037306005.1 Rhinophrynus dorsalis | reverse complement strand
CAATGGGAGGACTCGAGCATTACACCAGGCACCCCCTGCTCTGATGAGGGGAGGGTGCCTGGTCCATAGGAAAAGGGCAGAAAAAGATGGAAACACTACAGAAATGGTTCAGGGACAGCATAGGGAGGATGTCTGGATGCACCTTGGACTCCAACATCGCTGCTGGGAACGATCTTTCGCCCGTAGTACGCCATTTTTACAGACTGACCATAAAACACACAAAAAGGAAAATAAAAACGACTTTAGGCGAAAAATTGTTACCAAACAATATTTGCTGTATATTTACTTGTATATCATCTGCAAATTCTCCCAAAAATTTCCTTGATTTTCAGAACTGAGGCCATGATTAAGAGGGAAACGTGCGCAGAGGCAAATTCTCCCAAAAATTTCCTTGATTTTCAGAACTGAGGCCATGATTAAGAGGGAAACGTGCGCAGAGGCAAATTCTCCCAAAAATTTCCTTGATTTTCAGAACTGAGGCCATGATTAAGAGGGAAACGTGCGCAGAGGCAAATTCTCCCAAAAATTTCCTTGATTTTCAGAACTGAGGCCATGATTAAGAGGGAAACGTGCGCAGAGGCAAATTCTCCCAAAAATTTCCTTGATTTTCAGAACTGAGGCCATGATTAAGAGGGAAACGTGCGCTGAGCTGACCATCTAAAACATTATGGGTGAGGGTCTGCTGCAGAGCTGACCATCCTAAACATTATATGCGAAGGCCCGCTAGTGAGCTGACGCTATAAAACATTATATGGGAGGGCCCGCTAGAGAGCTGACCCAATAAAACATTATATGAGAAGGCCCGCTGGTGAGCTGACCTATATAAAAATTGGCAAACAGGGCCCGCTGGTGAGCTGGCCCTATATAAAAATTATATCACAGGGCCCGCTGGTGAGCTGGCCCTATATAAAAATTATATCCCAGGGCACGCTGGTGAGCTGGCCCTATATAAAAATTATATCCCAGGGCATATGGAAGAGGAGGAGGAGGATGAGAACATTAAGAGTCAACCATATACCCGTTTTTGGGGTGGAAGGGGTGAATGGGAATACAGAGTATTCCCATCATTGTAAATAACATATATAAAGTGAGTTTATGTTCCCCCGGGGCTTTCCTCCAGTGGAGTGGAGAAGTCAGGGGAAATCCAGGCCTTGTTCATTTTTATAAGTGTCAACCTATCAGCATTGTCGGTGGAAAGGCGGATACGCTTATCTGTTATGATGCCACCAGCAGCACTAAATACCCGCTCAGACAGAACGCTGGCGGCAGGGCAGGCCAGCACCTCCAAGGCGTAGAGTGCCAGTTCATACCACGTGTCCAGCTTGGACACCCAGTAGTTGTAAGGCACAGAGGGATCATTGAGGACGCTGACACGGTCTGCTACGTACTCCTTCACCATCTTCCAAAACTTTTCCCTCCTTGTGACACTAGGCTGCGCATCAGGGTGAGGGTGCTGGCGGGGTGTCATGAAGGTGTCCCACGCCTTGGAGAGTGTTGCCCTGCCTTTGTCGGAACTGCTGTGTGCTCCCCTTTTCTCCCCTTCTCGGTTGGCCAAGGTAGCACGTACTCTGCCGCCAGCGTTGTCAGATGGAAAATTTTGGAGCAATTTTTCAACAAGAACCTTCTGGTATTGCACCATTTTGCTTGTCCTCTCCACCGGAGGAATGAGAGATGAGAAATTCTCTTTGTAGCGGGGGTCCAGAAGGGTGAACACCCAGTAATCCGTGTTGTCTAAAATGCGTACAACGCGTGGGTCACGGGAAAGGCAGCCTAACATAAAGTCAGCCATGTGTGCCAGAGTACCAACAGTCAAGATTTCGCTGTCCTCACCAGGAGGCTGACTCTCAATATCCTCATCCTCTTCCTCCTCTTCTGCCCACCCACGCTGAAGAGATGGAACTAAAGTTCCATGGCTACCCTCTGTAGCGGAGGCAACCGTGTCTTCCTCCTCCTCCTCCTCCTCCTCCTCCTCCTCCGCCTCCTCCAATTGTCGCTGAGAAGACGAAGTGAGGGTGCTCTGGCTATCACCTTGTGTAAGCTCTTCCTCCCCCATTTCCACCTCTTCCACATGCAAAGCGTCGGTTTTAATTGTGAGCAGCGAGCGTTTCAGTAGACACAGAAGTGGGATGGTTACACTGATAATAGCGTTATCGCCGCTCACCATCTGTGTCGATTCCTCAAAATTGCGTAAAACCTCGCAGAGGTCTGACATCCATTCCCACTCCTCACTTCTGATTACAGGAAGTTGAACGGAGAGGCGACGACCGTGTAACAGCTGGTACTCCACTACTGCCCTCTGCTGCTCACAAAGCCGGGCCAACATGTGGAAGGTGGAGTTCCAGCGCGTGCTCACGTCACACAGCAGCCGGTGAGCTGGCAATTGTAAGCGCTGCTGCAGCTTCAACAGGCCGGCCGAAGCTGTAGATGACTTACGGAAATGTGCACACACGCGGCGCACCTTGGTCAAGAGATCATGCACATTGGGGTAGGTTTTTAGAAATCGCTGCACCACTAAATTAAATACATGCGCTAGGCATGGTACGTGTGTGAGCTTGCCGAGCTCCAAAGCCGCCACCAAGTTACGCCCATTATCACACACAACCATGCCTGGTTGCAGGTTGAGTGGCGAGAGCCACTGCTCGGTCTGGTGACTAATCCCCTGCAACAGCTCTGAGGCCGTGTGCTGTTTGTCCCCAAGGCAGATCAGCTTCAGCACGGCCTGTTGACGCTTCCCCACTGCAGTGCTACACTGCTTCCAGCTACTGGCTGATGGGGGAGTGGCGGTGTGTGTAGAGAATTCGGAGGTGGAAACGGAGGAGGAGGAGCCAATAACGTAGGTGCTGGTGGAAACCCTGATGGAGGTAGGGCCCGCAATCCTCGGCGTGGGTAGCACCCGTGCCATCCCAGGGTCCGAGTCGCTCCCAGCCTCCACGACATTCACCCAGTGTGCCGTCAGGGAAATGTAGCGTCCCTGGCCACAAGCACTTGTCCATGTGTCAGTCGTTAAGTGGACCTTCCCAGTAACTGCGTTGGTCAGGGCACGGGTGATGTTACGGGACACATGGTGGTGTAATGCGGGGATGGCACACCGGGAAAAGTAGTGGCGGCTGGGGACGGCGTACCGAGGGACAGCTGCTGCCATCAGGCTGCGGAAGGACTCAGTGTCCACAAGCCTAAATGGCAGCATTTCGATGGCCAGTAATTTTGAAAGGTGTGAGGTTAGTGCTATGGCCTGTGGGTGGGTGGCTGGGTACTTTCTCTTGCGCTCAAATGCCTGGGGTAACGACATTTGGACGCTGTGCTGGGACAGGGAAGTGGATGTGGTCGCTGATGGTGCTTCAGATGGTACAGGTGCAGGGCGGGAGGTATGCGGGCCTGCGCCTTCGACAGGCGATTGGCCGGCACCGAAAACAGGGGAAGAGGAGGCAGTGGTGTGGCCTGCAGACACAGATGGGCGATCCAGGCGTTCCTCCCACTTACTACGGTGCTTGGATGCCATGTGTCGGATCATGCTGGTGGTGGTGAGGTTTCTAGTGTTCATGCCTCGGCTCATTCTGGTGTGGCACAGGTTGCAAACTACAAATCTTTTGTCGTCCGCACTTTCCTTAAAAAAACGCCATACCGCGGAACACCTACCCCTTGGCAAGGTAGATTTACGCAAGGGGGTGCTCCGTGGAACATTTGCGGGCCGGTTTGGTGCGGTCCGCCTTCTTTCTGTAGCCACACCACTGCCTCTTCCAGCCTGTTGCGGTGCTGCAGATGGCTCACCCTCAGGACTGCTGTCATCGCTCGGCTCTACACCTTCCCAGGTGGGGTCAGTCACCTCATCGTCCACCAAGTCCTCCTCCACTTCCTCACTCTGATCATCCTCCTCAAGTCTTGATCCCACCACATACTCGGTCATTGACAACTGTATAACATTCTCCTCAACAAGGTCTTGAGAAGGAAATAGTGGTTGATTTAATGGCAACTGTGTCTCATCATCATCATCATCATCCACTACTTCCTTTGACCTTAAATGCCGTTCACATCTGTCATCTTCTTGTGATTGGGTAGCCTCTAGAGGTTGTGAATCAGGGCACAAGATGTCATGTTCCTCTGCAAGCGTGCTTGGAGAGAGGGTCAAATGAAGGATTGGTGATGAGACGAGCTCATCACTATATCCCAGTGTGGGATCACTTCTTTGACCAGACCGTGTATGGTGGGAGGAAGGATGATCAGAGTGAGGATTATGTTGACCAGACTCTTGGCTACTGAGAGTGGACTTGGTGGAAGACAGGGTGGTGCTTAACCGACTGGAAGCAGTATCAGCTGTCATCCAACCGACCACCTGTTCGCACTGGTCGGACCTCGAGAGTGATGTCCTGCGACGCCCTGTGAAATCAGACATGAAGCTAGGTATGATGGATGTCTTTCTTTCTTGTGCTCTGGCACCAGGCACAGTTTCTCCGCGTCCTGACCCGCGCCCTGAACTTTCAGGATCACGTCCACTTCCCCGTCCCTTTTTACCCGCCTTCTTCATCTTACACGATATATATGACTTTAATATATATGAGTTTGAAAACTTAACAGTATTTCTTACTATTCTGCAACTCTGCAGAGTACACAGAATAGGCTGCTAAACTGCGGTGACACACACTGAATGGAATAAGTGACTTTAATATTTGAGTTTGAAAAATTAACAGTATTTCTTACTATTCTGCAACTCTGCAGAGTACACAGAATAGGCTGCTAAACTGCGGTGACACACACTGAATGGAATAAGTGACTTTAATATTTGAGTTTGAAAAATTAACAGTATTTCTTACTATTCTGCAACTCTGCAGAGTACACAGAATAGGCTGCTAAACTGCGGTGACACACACTGAATGGAATAAGTGACTTTAATATTTGAGTTTGAAAACTTAACAGTATTTCTTACTATTCTGCAACTCTGCAGAGTACACAGAATAGGCTGCTAAACTGCGGTGACACACACTGAATGGAATAAGTGACTTTAATATTTGAGTTTGAAAAATTAACAGTATTTCTTACTATTCTGCAACTCTGCAGAGTACACAGAATAGGCTGTTAAACGGCGTTGAAACACACTGAATGGAATATGTGACTTTAATATTTGAGTTTGAAAACTTAACAGTATTTCTTATAATTCTGGAACTGTACAGAGTACACAGAATAGGCTGTTAAACGGCGGTGAAAGACACTGAATGGAATATGTGACTTTAATATTTGAGTTTGAAAACTTAACAGTATTTCTTACTATTCTGCAACTCTGCAGAGTACACAGAATAGGCTGTTAAACGGCGTTGAAACACACTGAATGGAATATGTGACTTTAATATTTGAGTTTGAAAACTTAACAGTATTTCTTATAATTCTGGAACTGTACAGAGTACACAGAATAGGCTGTTAAACGGCGGTGAAAGACACTGAATGGAATATGTGACTTTAATATTTGAGTTTGAAAACTTAACAGTATTTCTTATAATTCTGCAACTGTACAGAGTACACAGAATAGGCTGTTAAACGGCGGTGAAAGACACTGAATGGAATATGTGACTTTAATATTTGAGTTTGAAAACTTAACAGTATTTCTTATAATTCTGCAACTCTGCAGAGTACACAGAATAGGCTGTTAAACGGCGGTGAAAGACACTGAATGGAATATGTGACTTTAATATTTGAGTTTGAAAACTTAACAGTATTTCTTTATTTCTTATAATTCTGCAACTCTGCAGAGTACACAGAATAGGCTGTTAAACGGCGGTGAAAGACACTGAATGGAATATGTGACTTTAATATTTGAGTTTGAAAACTTAACAGTATTTCTTACTATTCTGCAACTCTGCAGAGTACACAGAATAGGCTGTTAAACGGCGGTGAAAGACACTGAATGGAATATGTGACTTTAATATTTGAGTTTGAAAACTTAACAGTATTTCTTTATTTCTTATAATTCTGCAACTCTGCAGAGTACACAGAATAGGCTGTTAAACGGCGGTGAAAGACACTGAATGGAATATGTGACTTTAATATTTGAGTTTGAAAACTTAACAGTATTTCTTATAATTCTGGAACTGTACAGAGTACACAGAATAGGCTGTTAAACGGCGGTGAAAGACACTGAATGGAATATGTGACTTTAATATTTGAGTTTGAAAACTTAACAGTATTTCTTATAATTCTGCAACTGTACAGAGTACACAGAATAGGCTGTTAAACGGCGGTGAAAGACACTGAATGGAATATGTGACTTTAATATTTGAGTTTGAAAATTTAACAGTATTTCTTATAATTCTGCAACTCTGCAGAGTACACAGAATAGGCTGTTAAACGGCGGTGAAAGACACTGAATGGAATATGTGACTTTGATATTTTAGTTTGAAGACTTAACAGTATTTCTTCCTATTCTGCAACTCTGCACAGTACACAGAATGTGCTGCTACACTGCGGCGAAGCACACTGAATGGAATATGTGACTTTGATATTTTAGTTTGAAGACTTAACAGTATTTCTTCCTATTCTGCAACTCTGCACAGTACACAGAATGTGCTGCTAAACTGCGGCGAAGCACACTGAATGGAATATGTGACTTTGATATTTTAGTTTGAAGACTTAACAGTATTTCTTCCTATTCTGCAACTCTGCACAGTACACAGAATGTGCTGCTAAACTGCGGCGAAGCACACTGAATGGAATATGTGACTTTGATATTTTAGTTTGAAGACTTAACAGTATTTCTTCCTATTCTGCAACTCTGCACAGTACTCAGAATGTGCTGCTAAACTGCGGCGACGCACACTGAATGGAATACGTGACTTTGATATTTTAGTTTGAAGACTTAACAGAATGTGCTCTAATCTGCAACTTTGCACACTAAACAGAATGTGCTCTAATCTGCAACTTTGCACACTAAACAGAATGTGCTCTAATCTGCAACTTTGCACACTAAACAGAATGTGCTCTAATCTGCAACTGTGCACACTAAACAGAATGTGCTCTAATCTGCAACTTTGCACACTAAACAGAATATATATATATATTTTTTTTTTTTTTTGTTTTTTTCCCCCCACACCAAATAACCTGCTGCCCCCACACACAGTAGTCCTAAAAAGGACTTTTGGTTCTTTTTTTTTCACAATTTTTGTTTTTTTCCTCCCTACACTGCCTTTCCCTTCCTATCCTCAGCTCTCCCTGGCTCAGACTGAGCCGAACTCGATGGTCAGGTGCTATACAGCACCTGACCACGGGTTCTGGCCAGCCAATCAGTGTAATGCCAGCAGCCAACATGGCTGCTGGCATTACACCGATGTCAGAGCCTCCCTGCACGTTTATTGGCTGCGCAGCAGCCGCAAAACGTGCGGGGAGGAGACCCGAACATGGCGGGCGAGCACATGCGGTACTCGTACGAGTACCGCCATGTGCCGAGCAGAGCGATGCTCGAGCCGATCCGAGCATCGGCCGAGCATGCTCGCTCAACACTAGTTGTTTCACACTGGGGGATAAACCCTACAACATATATGCCCCTTTCCACATTTCAAGTATTAATATCAATTTGACACCATCAAATCAGTTTACTGATCACACAATCTCAATTCTCCACAGAGCTTATGTGCCTCCAGCACTCCAGGAGCCCATGGAGGAGGCCACCTCACCACCCAGTGAGGAGTATACGGAGGAGGGGACCAGCCAGTGGGCACCGTACCCAACTACATCCACACCTCTTGCCCAACTGGATGCCCCACCTCTGGCTGCACCACCTCTGCCTGCACCACCTCTGCCTGCACCACCTCTGGCTACACCACCTCTGGCTGCTCCACCATATTACAGTGACTGGATGCACCCCACCACCTCCAGGAGCTATTACCCTCCAGCAGCAGCTGCACCACCACCACCACCAGGGAGGCAATGGCTGCCCGGTGATGTGGCCACCACCCAATACGGGCCATACTCGTCCTCTATCGACCTACCCTCCTGGATGGCTCCCCAGCATGGCCCCAGGTATGATCCCAGGTGGGGGCCAAGCACATACCAGTGGCCAAGGTTTGACCCTTGGCCACTCGACTACCAACACCTGGACCTGCTTGGGGAGCCCCAACACCCTATGCAAAGGGACGTGTTTACCCCACCACCTCCACCAGCACAGACATTGGTGGGCAGCAGTGAGTCCATTGATGTGGTGGGCACATACCCATCTGCAGCACATACAGCACCAGCTGAGGAGGACACAGCAGCATCTGAGGTGGACACAGCAGCAGCTGAGGAGGGCACAGCACCAGCTGAGGAGGACACAGCACCAGCTGAGGAGGACACAGCAGCAGCTGAGGGGGACACAGCAGCAGCAGATTCACCAGGCACAACCATCACCAGCAGTGAACGGGGATGGAAGCAGAGTGTATGGCTCTGCAAAGGAGACTACTCCGGTCAAGCCACTGCACCAATGACAACATCACCAGGAGCCGTAGGGAATCCCGGAGAAACACTAACAGGATAGAGGCAAGGATCCATGCCCTGGAGTTGGAGGTCATGATGATCAACACTCAACTCCATGAGCTCCACACGGGGGTCATGAACATGCTTGCACAGGTACTGGTGGAGTTGAGAGAGCTGAACCACAGGGAGAACTTACGGTTAGAGAGGGAGAACCTGCGTTCCACAGAGGGATCCACTGCTCCCACCACCCCCTCTAATGTGACCCCCGAAGCCACACCTAGGGGACAAAGGGTGACCAGAAGATCATCCAGGTTATCCACTTCTGCCACACAGTCTAAGGCCCCCCCCCCACTAAGAAAAAAAAATAAAATGGCCAACGTGTTACATTTCCCCTGAATAAAAGAACATTGTGCTTTTGAATCCTGTCTGATCTGCTTTGTATTTGGTCATAGATTGGGTGGCAGAGTTGTCTCCAATGCATTGACAAACAATGCAGTGAACGCAACTTCTGCCTAGGTAAGATGTTTGTGGGATGTTACAACATGGGTTCACACACACACATGCACCGTTGTACAAATTCAACTGGAAATACATCCCTGGAGCCATATTACACAACTGTGTTATATGGTGATGTTGTGTGTTGATTTTGAACAACAAAACATACCCCTTAGCACAACAAATGGTACAACATTGAACATTCGTCTACATCAAATGTTGTGTTTAACCCTTTGATAGCCAGAGTGGTAGGCAACGCATTGCAAAGAAATGATTTGGGTACCACTCTAGCACTCAGAGGGTTAAGGGGATAACCAAACAAACAGCTATGTGACTTAGCGGTGACATAACAAGCAGGACAGATAAATGGGACCTGCATCAATATTGTCTTGGACTCAAACACTCATTGTGCAACTGACTTACTGGGGAACCCAATGTTTTTAACCTAGGATTTCAATGTGTAGCACACACACTGATATCCTGGGGTGAGCATTGGGGCCTCCAGTAAGTTGAGTTGTTGTTTTTCCTAAGGGTGTAACAGACTTCACCAGTGAAAACACTTGTCCACTTGGTCTGGTTGTTCGTTGATGTAGCCCATGTACTGACATATGTCAAAGTGGAGCAATATCACAGAACATTGATTATACTGAGCAACACAGAAACTGTGGACAGGAATTCACTGTGGAAGTATGTCCCCTGTATCATCTCTTTATCACTCCCACAACACATTAGTGTATCACTGCCACCATCTGTTTGCATGAATACATCACAGAGTCCACTCACTGGCAAACAAGTGGTGGCCTCCTGTGATATGGGTGATGCCTTTCATGTATGGGGGATACTCTATCCTGAGTGCGGTTACGCATTAACAAATGTGTAATCCAATATATCCTCATACAGACACAGATTGAATAGTGATGGTTCATCTTTATTGTGTCTCAAAGTACATTAGAACGTACATGTGTTTTCTGTGTGTATTGCCTATATGCACTGAACACTTGTATGAGAACACTAAATGTACTTTGAAACTAAATCGTACTACTTTAGTAACACTGCTGCCCTGCTCATGTGTTGTCCACAAGGTTTGACAACTCTGTAGATGAGCATCCTAACTGTACAGGTTATTTCATTCGTGAATTTGTGTATTCTGTGTCTATATGAGAATGTTCCAGTAGAGGTTTGTGTGAACCTCAGGTCAAACATTGCATCACCAATAAAATCACCAGAAACAGCAAGGGGTGATCTTCATGAAGGTGTTGTCAAGACATCAATCCAGTCACATGGAAGATCTTCAGTTCAAGGATGGATCATGTCATGGATGCCTGTGGGACAAGAGGACAGGATTTGGAGCAATAGACCTGAACTGATCATCAAGCAACAATTTCGACTTTATAATCCCCTCAATTTTCTTAATTACAGGTGAGTACACAAACCATTGCTTGGTAATGTGTTGTGTACTCATCTGTAACCAATTATGTGGAGAACTAAGGACATGTGCACCAGTCCTATGGATATGTGCCCCTGACATGAATACACACATCAACAAGTGTTCTGAGAGCTGCATGGAAGTAATGACATTGTGCTGCCACTGTGAAAGTGACAGTGGCAGCCCAATGTCACTTGTTCCATGGAACTATTAGGACATATTTGTTGATGTGTGTATTCATATCAGGGGCATATATGTCTGCACACTCACAGGTCAGCATGGAGTCCCTGGTATTCTGATCTACGTTTCATGACCTCTACGTTGTGTAACAATACCACTGTACATCCACCCCTGTGCTGCTCTTCTCAGCTCTAGCACAGTACAGGTCCCATATTGAGTCCAATGGCCCTTTAACCCCTGATGTGACGCTACAAGGCTAGCATGGTTGCTCAGCCTATTATCATGGCAAATCAAGTTAGTTGCTGTCAATCAAGCCCTGTAAGGCGATGAACATGGGTTATGTGTTGTACCTTGTTTCTCCTGAGGGTGTGCGATATATCCTTGGGGTCTGTATATCAACGTGGAGAGGGGAATGAAGGATGGTTTTTGAATCCCCACACACAATGTGCCACGTCCATGGTATGGTTGATGTTTGGGGCCATGCTGCTGCCAGTGCAGTGCTGTGTCAATGTTCCTGTGGGGTGAGACAGAACATAATGTGCAGTGTGGTTAGTGTCACAGGACTGACGGGGGACTTGCATGGATTGTTTGCATGCCTGTGTTATACTCACAGGTGAAGTGTTCCGTGATGAGCCTGTCTCTGATCTGTGCCCCTCTCAAGGTCTCCTTCACATGCCCGATGTTCATGGGCACTTCATGTATGGGGGGTCCTGGATGTGATCCAGCAGCCTGGTGTCCACTGCGATGTTGTGCAGTATTGCGCACGTCACAATCATGTTGCACACCTTTCCAGGTGCATACTGCAGTGCTCCTCCAGAGTGGTCCAGACATCGAAATCTTGACTTGAGGAGGCCAAAGGTCCGCTCAGTGGCATTCCTCGTTCTGCCATGAGCCTGGATGTACCTTTCCTGGGCATGTGTTAGGGGATTGGACACAGGGGTCAGTAGCCAAGACTTGCATCCATAGCCAGCATCACCTGTGTAATGTGAGTGACATGGTGAGACAGGGAGCATATGTTGTGTGAATGATGTTTTGTGTGGTGGACATACTAGCTGTGGGTCAGGAGCATGCTGAGCAGCGTTGTGTGTACACCTGTGGATGTGGTGTGATTTTGTATTGTGAACTCACCCAAAAGCCATCCCCCTGTAAAAGTTCCATTCTCGAAATCTCTGTGGACTGAGGAGTTTTGGAGAATGTATGAATCATGTGTGCTGCCAGGATACTTTGCACAGACATTCATTATCCTCATATGGCTGTCACACACCATCTGCACGTTGATGGAGTGGAAGTTCTTCCTGTTGATGAATAGCTGTGCGTCACGTGCTGGGGCTTTAATACGGACATGGGTGCAATCTATAGCACCCATGACCCTGGGCATGCCTCCCCTTGCGTAAAAGGCCTGCTTGACGTGTATCCAGTCCATGTCAGTGGTGGGAAAATGTATATAGGTACTGGCCTTGC
Source organism: Rhinophrynus dorsalis (assembly GCA_037306005.1). NCBI lineage: Eukaryota > Metazoa > Chordata > Amphibia > Anura > Rhinophrynidae > Rhinophrynus > Rhinophrynus dorsalis. Next base: position 350,529,299 of record CM074719.1, on the reverse strand, counting down.
TTTTGAGGGCTGGCAGGACCTGGGCCAGCACCATGGAGAATGTGGCCTGTGACATGCCAGATGCGTAACCCTCAGTGGTCTGGAAGGCCCCGCTTGCCATGAAGTGTATGGCACAGAGTAGTTTCTGCAGGCCAGTTAGGGCATGGTTGTGGATGTAGATGGGATCCACCTGATCCGTGATGACCTCATACAAGGCAATGATGCTGTCAGGCCTCAACCTGTAGCGATCAATTACCTCATCATCGGTCATTCCAAAGAGGGTGACCCTTGGACGGTATACCCTGGGCCTTGGTGGTCGTCTATACATCCTCTGCTGCTGCGGAGCATCCTGTTGCTACAGCTGTGCATCTGCAGGCAGGTGCTGCCCTCCAGGTGGGGATGGACTCCTGTGTGGCTGCTGAGCCAGAGCCTCCTCACTTGCAACAGGTGACGGCTGTTGATCAGGCGTGCTTGGAGGTTGCTGATGTTCCCTAGCTCTCTCCCTTGCACGCCTTCTCCGCAGTCTTCGCAACAATATGTAACCCAACATACTGTTTGCGCTCTCTATCTCTCTCTCTCTCTCTCTCTTTCTCCCTCCCTGAGTGGAAAACAAGCCACAAGTGAGTGTGTTGAGTTTTCCCTTTAAGTACTTGATAGGACGTTGTGTAGGTGTGGTGATGAGGTGAGTGCTGACTAATGGAGAGTTGTTTTTGTCCAGGTAAGTGTTTGCAGGTGTGTGTGTGTTATAAGATGTGGTGTGTTGTGCTTGGTATGTGTCTGCCATTTGCGGGGGTGTAGTTGTGAGGTGCAGTTCGCGTGTTGATGTTGCACAGGTGAGCTTGTATTTGCAGGTGTCCGTGTCGTGTGATAACCCCCATTGTTCCGTGCCATGTTGTGTTGTTGTTTTTTTGGGTGTCGTTGTCCCTGTGGTGTTGCTTGTTGTTGTGTGTGGAGTGATTTGTGTTGTGTGTCCATGTTTTTGTGTTGTTTTGGCATTGCACTGGTTAATTTTTCCATTTACATGGTTGTGCGGTAAGCATTTTGTGTATTTTCCTATGTAACGGGTGTTTTGTTTGCCCGTTAAATGTCTAACGTCTGAGAAAAGTGGGTCTTAACTTTTTGCCGTTAGGTGTGTCTTTTTTTCAGCCGTTACCAGTACCGCAAGCCTTTGAATGGCTCTGGGGTATGTTGTTCCATGCGTCTGAATGCATGTAAGTGTATCGGCCGTAAGGATTCTCCAACTGCCGTTAGCTGTTCTTTAGACGGATCTTTGAATTGCTACATGGAACTTAACGCACCCGTTAGTGATTTTTTTTTACTAACGGCTGCCTTTAAATCTAGCCCTAAGACGGGAACAGTCTGGGGAAGTGAGAAGTGAAATGGGAACAGTATCAGGGAGTAATAAGTGAAATGGGAACAGCATGGGGGGGAGTGAAGTATGGGGGAGTGAGAAGTGAAATCGGAACCATAAGGGGGAGTGAGCAGTGAAATAGGAACAGTATGGGGGAGTGAGAAGTGAAATAGGAACAGTATGGGGGAGTGAGAAGTGAAATAGGAACAGTATCAGGGAATGATAAGTGAAATGGGAATAGCATGGTGGAGTGAAGTGAAATGGGAACAGTATGGAGGAGTGAAAAGTGAAATGTGAACAATATGGGGGAGTGAGAAGTGAAATGTGTACAGTACGGGGGAGTGAGAAGTGAAATGGAAACAGTATGGGGGAGTGAGAAGTGAAATGTGAACAATATGGGGGAGTGAGAAGTGAAATGTGTACAGTACGGGGGAGTGAGAAGTGAAATGGAAACAGTATGGGGGAGTGAGAAGTGAAATGGGTACAGTATGGGGGAGTGAGAAGTGAAATGGGTACAGTATGGGGGAGTGAGAAGTGAAATGGGAACAGTATGGGGGAGTGAGGAGTGAAATGGGTACAGTATGGGGGGAGTGAGAAGTGAAATGGATACAGTATGGGGGGAGTGAGAAGTGAAATGGGAACAGTATGGGGGAGTGAGAAGTGAAATGGGTACAGTATAGGGGAGTGAGAAGTGAAATGGGTACAGTATAGGGGAGTGAGAAGTGAAATGGGTACAGTATGGGGGTGAGAAGTGAAATGGGAACAGCATGGGGGAGTGAGAAGTGAAATGGGTACAGTATGGGGGAGTGAGAAGTGAAATGGATACAGTATAGGGGAGTGAGAAGTGAAATGGGTACAGTATGGGGGAGTGAGAAGTGAAATGGGTACAGTATGGGGGAGTGAGGAGTGAAATGGGAACACTATGGGGGAGTGAGAAGTGAAATGGGAACAGTATGGGGGAGTGAGAAGTGAAATGGGAACAGTATGGGGGAGTGAGAAGTGATATGGGAACAGTATGGGGGAGTGAGAAGTGAAATGGGTACAGTATGGGGGAGTGAGAAGTGAAATGGGTACAGTATGGGGGAGTGAGGAGTGAAATGGGTACAGTATGGGGGAGTGAGGAGTGAAATGGGTACAGTATGGGGGAGTGAGAAGTGAAATGGGAACAGTATAGGGGAGTGAGAAGTGAAATGGGTACAGTATGGGGGAGTGAGAAGTGAAGTGGGTACAGTATGGGGGAGTGAGAAGTGAAATGGGAACAGTATGGGGGAGTGAGAAGTGAAATGGGGACAGTATAGGGGAGTGAGAAGTGAAATGGGTACAGTATGGGGGAGTGAGAAGTGAAATGGGGACAGTATGGGGGAGTGAGAAGTGAAATGGGTACAGTATGGGGGAGTGAGAAGTGAAATGGGAACAGTATGGGGGAGTGAGAAGTGAAATGGGAACAGTATGGGGGAGTGAGAAGTGAAATGGATACAGTATGGGGGAGTGAGCAGTGAAATGGGTACAGTATAGGGGAGTGAGGAGTGAAATGGGTACAGTATGGGGGAGTGAGAAGTGAAATGGGTACAGTATGGGGGAGTGAGAAGTGAAATGTGAACAGTATGGGGGAGTGAGGAGTGAAATGGGTACAGTATGGGGGAGTGAGAAGTGAAATGGATACAGTATGGGGGAGTGAGAAGTGAAATGGGAACAGTATGGGGGAGTGAGGAGTGAAATGGGTACAGTATGGGGGAGTGAGAAGTGAAATGGGAACAGTATGGGGGAGTGAGAAGTGAAATGGGTACAGTATGGGGGAGTGAGAAGTGAAATGGGAACAGTATGGGGGAGTGAGAAGTGAAATGGATACAGTATGGGGGAGTGAGAAGTGAAATGGGTACAGTATGGGGGAGTGAGAAGTGAAATGGGTACAGTATGGGGGAGTGAGAAGTGAAATGGATACAGTATAGGGGAGTGAGAAGTGAAATGGGTACAGTATGGGGGAGTGAGAAGTGAAATGGGTACAGTATGGGGGAGTGAGAAGTGAAATGGGAACAGTCTGGGGGAGTGAGGAGTGAAATGTGTACAGTATGGGGGAGTGAGAAGTGAAATGAATACAGTATGGGGGAGTGAGAAGTGAAATGAGTACAGTATGGGGGAGTGAGAAGTGAAATGGATACAGTATGGGGGAGTGAGAAGTGAAATGGATACAGTATGGGGGAGTGAGAAGTGAAATGGGTACAGTATGGGGGAGTGAGAAGTGAAATGGGTACAGTATGGGGGAGTGAGAAGTGAAATGGGAACAGTATGGGGGAGTGAGAAGTGAAATGGATACAGTATGGGGGAGTGAGAAGTGAAATGGGTACAGTATGGGGGAGTGAGAAGTGAAATGGGTACAGTATGGGGGAGTGAGAAGTGAAATGGGTACAGTATGGGGGAGTGAGAAGTGAAATGGGAACAGTATGAGGGAGTGAGAAGTGAAATGGGTACAGTATGGGGGAGTGAGAAGTGAAATGGGAACAGTATGAGGGAGTGAGAAGTGAAATGGATACAGTATGGGGGAGTGAGAAGTGAAATGGGTACAGTATGGGGGAGTGAGAAGTGAAATGGGAACAGTATGGGGGAGTGAGAAGTGAAATGGATACAGTATGGGGGAGTGAGCAGTGAAATGGGTACAGTATAGGGGAGTGAGGAGTGAAATGGGTACAGTATGGGGGAGTGAGAAGTGAAATGGGTACAGTATGGGGGAGTGAGAAGTGAAATGTGAACAGTATGGGGGAGTGAGGAGTGAAATGGGTACAGTATGGGGGAGTGAGAAGTGAAATGGATACAGTATGGGGGAGTGAGAAGTGAAATGGGAACAGTATGGGGGAGTGAGGAGTGAAATGGGTACAGTATGGGGGAGTGAGAAGTGAAATGGGAACAGTATGGGGGAGTGAGAAGTGAAATGGGTACAGTATGGGGGAGTGAGAAGTGAAATGGGAACAGTATGGGGGAGTGAGAAGTGAAATGGATACAGTATGGGGGAGTGAGAAGTGAAATGGGAACAGTATGGGGGAGTGAGGAGTGAAATGGGTACAGTATGGGGGAGTGAGAAGTGAAATGGGAACAGTATGGGGGAGTGAGAAGTGAAATGGGTACAGTATGGGGGAGTGAGAAGTGAAATGGGAACAGTATGGGGGAGTGAGAAGTGAAATGGATACAGTATGGGGGAGTGAGAAGTGAAATGGGTACAGTATGGGGGAGTGAGAAGTGAAATGGATACAGTATAGGGGAGTGAGAAGTGAAATGGGTGCAGTATGGGGGAGTGAGAAGTGAAATGGGTACAGTATGGGGGAGTGAGAAGTGAAATGGGAACAGTCTGGGGGAGTGAGGAGTGAAATGTGTACAGTATGGGGGAGTGAGAAGTGAAATGGATACAGTATGGGGGAGTGAGAAGTGAAATGAGTACAGTATGGGGGAGTGAGAAGTGAAATGGATACAGTATGGGGGAGTGAGAAGTGAAATGGATACAGTATGGGGGAGTGAGAAGTGAAATGGGTACAGTATGGGGGAGTGAGAAGTGAAATGGGTACAGTATGGGGGAGTGAGAAGTGAAATGGGAACAGTATGGGGGAGTGAGAAGTGAAATGGATACAGTATGGGGGAGTGAGAAGTGAAATGGGTACAGTATGGGGGAGTGAGAAGTGAAATGGGTACAGTATGGGGGAGTGAGAAGTGAAATGGGTACAGTATGGGGGAGTGAGAAGTGAAATGGGAACAGTATGAGGGAGTGAGAAGTGAAATGGGTACAGTATGGGGGAGTGAGAAGTGAAATGGGAACAGTATGAGGGAGTGAGAAGTGAAATGGATACAGTATGGGGGAGTGAGAAGTGAAATGGGTACAGTATGGGGGAGTGAGAAGTGAAATGGGAACAGTATGGGGGAGTGAGAAGTGAAATGGATACAGTATGGGGGAGTGAGCAGTGAAATGGGTACAGTATAGGGGAGTGAGGAGTGAAATGGGTACAGTATGGGGGAGTGAGAAGTGAAATGGGTACAGTATGGGGGAGTGAGAAGTGAAATGTGAACAGTATGGGGGAGTGAGGAGTGAAATGGGTACAGTATGGGGGAGTGAGAAGTGAAATGGATACAGTATGGGGGAGTGAGAAGTGAAATGGGAACAGTATGGGGGAGTGAGGAGTGAAATGGGTACAGTATGGGGGAGTGAGAAGTGAAATGGGAACAGTATGGGGGAGTGAGAAGTGAAATGGGTACAGTATGGGGGAGTGAGAAGTGAAATGGGAACAGTATGGGGGAGTGAGAAGTGAAATGGATACAGTATGGGGGAGTGAGAAGTGAAATGGGTACAGTATGGGGGAGTGAGAAGTGAAATGGATACAGTATAGGGGAGTGAGAAGTGAAATGGGTACAGTATGGGGGAGTGAGAAGTGAAATGGGTACAGTATGGGGGAGTGAGAAGTGAAATGGGAACAGTCTGGGGGAGTGAGGAGTGAAATGTGTACAGTATGGGGGAGTGAGAAGTGAAATGGATACAGTATGGGGGAGTGAGAAGTGAAATGAGTACAGTATGGGGGAGTGAGAAGTGAAATGGATACAGTATGGGGGAGTGAGAAGTGAAATGGATACAGTATGGGGGAGTGAGAAGTGAAATGGGTACAGTATGGGGGAGTGAGAAGTGAAATGGGTACAGTATGGGGGAGTGAGAAGTGAAATGGGAACAGTATGGGGGAGTGAGAAGTGAAATGGATACAGTATGGGGGAGTGAGAAGTGAAATGGGTACAGTATGGGGGAGTGAGAAGTGAAATGGGTACAGTATGGGGGAGTGAGAAGTGAAATGGGTACAGTATGGGGGAGTGAGAAGTGAAATGGGAACAGTATGAGGGAGTGAGAAGTGAAATGGGTACAGTATGGGGGAGTGAGAAGTGAAATGGGAACAGTATGAGGGAGTGAGAAGTGAAATGGATACAGTATGGGGGAGTGAGAAGTGAAATGGGTACAGTATGGGGGAGTGAGAAGTGAAATGGGTACAGTATGAGGGAGTGAGAAGTGAAATGGGTACAGTATGGGGGAGTGAGAAGTGAAATGGATACAGTATGGGGGAGTGAGAAGTGAAATGGGTACAGTATGGGGGAGTGAGAAGTGAAATGGGAACAGTATGGGGGAGTGAGAAGTGAAATGGGAACAGTATGGGGGAGTGAGAAGTGAAATGGGAACAGTATGGGGGAGTAAGAAGTGAAATGGGTACAGTATGGGGGAGTGAGAAGTGAAATGGGAACAGTATGGGGGAGTGAGAAGTGAAATGGATACAGTATGGGGGAGTGAGAAGTGAAATGGGTACAGTATGGGGGAGTGAGAAGTGAAATGGGTACAGTATGAGGGAGTGAGAAGTGAAATGGGTACAGTATGGGGGAGTGAGAAGTGAAATGGGTACAGTATGGGGGAGTGAGAAGTGAAATGGATACAGTATGGGGGAGTGAGAAGTGAAATGGGAACAGTATGGGGGAGCGAGAAGTGAAATGGATACAGTATGGGGGAGTGAGAAGTGAAATGGGTACAGTATGGGGGAGTGAGAAGTGAAATGGGGACAGTATGGGGGAGTGAGAAGTGAAATGGGGACAGTATGGGGGAGTGAGAAGTGAAATGGGTACATGCTCTTGTGCTATGGCTCCCCTGTAGTCAGACTTATCCTCTCCTGCAGTTTCATTTTCTTGTGTCTGATCAATTGTGTGAACTCTCTATGCTTTTTCTTATGCTGTCTCTCTTGCATTTCTTTCTCTCTCTCTCGTACTCACTCTTTCTTGAGCTCTCTTTGTGTCAGTCTCTCTCTGAGCCTGTCTCTTATTCTGTAGATGACTGAACTCTGAGTCCAGTAGCTGGACACCCAAAGTTTCCCATTCAGCCGTACTATGTTCTTATTAAAGCATCAGGTACTGAGAGCCTGAAAAATCTGCCAGGTTCTTGTTATAAATATTAATATACATGACAGAAATCCAGTTTCAATTGTACTGGGAACTGTAGATTTATAAGGTCAAGAGATGCCAGGAAACAGAGAAATGCCTAGTAAATATTTGTGCTACTTCAAAGAGAATCATTGTATAGCATATTTTACTTATGTAATAACTCACTCATTTTTAAAGTTCAACCTAAATCTGTCATTTACTAATACCCTTATGTACTGGAGATATATTAAAGCGGCAGTATCATCTAAAAAAGAAAATTGATCCTATCCACTTAAATGTCATGTTCTAATAGGGGAAGATGCACTAAGATTAATGCTATGGAGATGTGTGTGTTTGGCGATCTACGGCGAGCACAACTCCTTGGTGACAGAGACACATATCGCCATATGCACTAAGGATTAAGGATGCAAGGTGAGGGAGACGGGATGCGACCATTTTCATATCATTCCTCCATAAAGGTGTTTGGGTTGGGGAGAGCAGGATGGATGCAGAGAGACTTCATCACCAGCAACAGCAGCCCTCTCTTGATCCTCACTCAATGCATTGCTCACCCCTCTGGCACTCAGAGGGTTAAATGATGTGGACCTCAGATATCTGAAGTTTTAATTTTGCAATTCATATACAAGCAAGGCAATTGAGGTCATTTTTTTATATGCAAGGCATATAACTGTATTTGATGATACAAAAAATTCAAATCTTCATCACTGAGTAATATTCAAAATAACTGTTATGATTATTAACCCCTTCATTACTAGGGAGGTATCTATTGCATTGCTTCACAATGTATTGGAGACCTCTCTAGCAGATAAAATACACTATAAATATGCCATGATAGTTAATTGATTTGCCGCATCATGAGGTGCACAAATGGCCACCCTATATGATTATGAACTGCATTCACCACACTTTATCCCGATAAAAGACATGCAACCTGCTAAAACATCTGATTAACCTTATTCCTGTTTTAGGCCTCCAACACATTGCTACTGAGACCACTGTGGTATACAAAGCATTAAAAAATATTGGACTGTTTTTAATAGCACAAGGTAATATGCACATACCGTAAATTCTCAGGTATAATACGCACCTGTTTATAATACGCAGGTGTAAATTATACCCATGATTTTTGGTAAAATAATGAGTTGCTATGTATCATTTGTACCCGCTGTCCCTCCCTCTACCCCCCAAAAAAAAAATCAGTCTCCACCGATTGCCCTTCCCCGTACCAGACTCCCCCACCTCAATACCAACACATGTCTGCCCTCCTTTCCATTAGCAGACACCACTGAAAACCAGGACCCCTCCCCCATCTGGAGGCAGCTGGCAGAAGTCCTGCTCTCACCACCCACTTTCTTTTCTGTTATTTATTAGAAGAATCTTAGACCCCACCTGAATAACCAGGATCCCCCACTCTAGAAACAGCTATGAAATTGGGGCAGCGGGTGGCATTCTTGCATTCGCTCCCCACTTCTTCCACACCTGGAACTCCTCAGTGTTACTTGGTTGCCCTGTCATGACCTCCTGACAGGGCACTACCATAGATTCAATGCACATGCGCATTGAATCTATAGTAGTGCCCTGTCAGAACCACCTGACAGGGTAACCAAGTTAAACTGAGGAGTTCCGGGAGTGGAAAAAATGGGCGGCGAATGCAAGGGGTACTGATGAAGCCACTCTGTGTGGAGACACACATTGGGTGTTAGGAAGACAGGCAAGCATTGATAGATGAGTATACTGCTTTTTGTATTCACCTCTTTTGCTACACTGATCTGTGTGTATTTATTATTAGGTTCTGCTGTTTTGAGAATCCCTTTTCACATAATGTACTTGTCTATGTGTCTTTGACTTTTGCTTATCATTTGGGGGGTACACTGTATACTCTAGGGCTTGCCTGTGTTATTTTTAGTTGTTTTTATGCTGTCCATTTATTGTGTACTATTAATAAAGTTTATTTATATTTCGGATACCTTTTGTGTGCTCTTTTCATTAGGCTTCTGTTTTGGAGTGGTCATTCGGTTCTCTGTACCTTATGACTCTCCCTTTTATTCATTGCTGTGTGTGTCTCTGGCAATGTGAAAAGATGTGAAACTACCTTTACGAAAACACAAAGTACTATAAAACACATTTGGATATTAAGGATATTGAAATAGAGTGAAATGATTTAGGAAGGGTAATAAGAGGTTTAGGGCATTTTGCAGAAAGCAAAAGCTGAGCAGTTTTTGAGCATACAACTGCCCCAAAGACCTGTTGTTTTGAAAAGGGATTTAATCCTTTATGTGGTAGAGAAGCTTCTCTAGCATTCAAGGGGTTAAAACACCAATTTAAACAAATAGAACTTTTTATACCCCCTGTTCCATGGAGCAGTTAGTTTGCTCCAGAATTGCTCATTGCTTTATGCATGATGTCTTTTAGCAAGTAATCAGAATTGCAAGTAGCCATGTAAACAGAACTGTTGTCAGGCTCTTCCATGGTTATTCTAGTAAATGAAGAGTATTTAAAAAAGGTGGTTTGTACAATTAAAAAAGAAAAAGGTGCTATTTTACCACTCTTTGGTTCCCATCTCACAGCTAGAGGTGAAAGGGTGGTATTTCACTGAATAATGGAAAAATAAATATGAATCAACTATGGTTTTATAGAAGAATGTCCTACTGAAAATGAACAAGTCAGTGGAGCCAGACGGCCATGAAAAACCTTTGGTTACTTTGTGAGAAACCACTGATGCATTGATCTAACTATAGATCTTAAGAGTGTGCTGACAGCATTGGCTGGAAAGTTTAATAAGTGACTTCACAAGTATAGTTCCGGACTAATGGATTACAGATAGGCTCATTTCCCAAACAACGAACCTGGGTATAGACTGGAAACTATAAAGTAGTAAGCATGATATCACTATCTGGGAAACACATTTAAAGGAGAACTAATATCTCCTAATGATATCCTCCGTACACTTTCTATGGCCAGATAATTCTAATGGTCTGTATACATTTTCTTTGCTCCTTAGTTAAAGGGGTAGTAATACTTTGTTTTATCTTTGTTTTATTTTGTAGGCATTAAAAAAACATGAAAAACAATATGTCTTATCTCTCAAAGCTTTATGGTTTAAGAGATATTCACAAGCAAAGTGTTCAGCCAGATCAGAAGGGAGGTGCCCAGGTAGACTGCAGAGAGGGACAATCTTCAATTAAGATAAGGGAAAAAGCTGAAAAACTTGTCAAGGGGGGAAGGGCTTTCATTGTTTTCATACAAAGAAGATTGTCCCCTGCTGTTATCTGTCTGGTCTTACAACCAGATTCACATCAGAAAAGAGATGGCTTACAATAGGTAAAAGGGGTGAGAGGGGGAAACTTTGCTTGTGAATATCTCTTAAACCATAAAGGTTTGAGAGATAAGACTTATATCGTTCTTTATGTTTTTTTTAATGCCTACAAAATAAAATAAAGATAAAACAAAGTATTACTATCCCTTTAAGGGACTCACTTTTATCTTCAAACATTACCGCATAGGAAATTTGGAGTTGAGTCCACTAACACATATGCCTAATCACCGACGTGTAAGTGAACAGTAAAAAAAGTAATGAATAAATGCAAAAGTAGGGACATTGGTGACCTGTGGATGTACTGACATGGGGCCTTAAAGGGATAGTAATACTTCATTTTATCTTTATTTTATTTTGTAGGCATTAAAAAACATGAAAAACGATAAAAGTCTTATCTCTTAAACCTTTATGGTTTAAGAGATAGTCACAAGCAAAGTTTCCCCTCCCGCCCCTTTTACCTAGTGTAAGCCATCTCTTCTCAGATGTGGAATGCAGTCCATAGACCAGACAGATAGCAGCAGGGGACAGTCTTCTTCCTATGAGAACAATGAAAGCCCTGCCCACCTTGACAAGTTTTTCAGGTTTTTGCCTTATCTTAATTGAAGATTGTCCCTCTCTGCAATCTACCTGGGCACCTCCCTTCTGATATCTGGTATCCATCAACATATAAATAAATTAATAAACTTCCTGTTTATCAAATAAAATTAATCAAACTAAACTGTTCAATGAGCCCGTGTGGTGATAAAGCTAGTGAGGTATATATCCTGGAAAGCCTGGCCTCTCTATCACCCCCCCCCCCCCCCCCGTGGCACTTGCTTGTCTACTTCAAATGGGAAACATCTAAACCACTGAGGAAAGTCCCAGTGCAGACTGAAACATCAGACGGATGCCAAAAGTATGCAGGTTTAAGCTGATTTTTAAATAAAGTTAAGTTTTAATTACACTGGGCACTCAGCTTACTCTCTGTACATTTCCACTGAGGCAGATATGACCGTTTCTGCAGGACCATTGGACCTCAAACTCTGTTCATTGCATATAGTAACATAGCTCTCAACATTTCATATGGCCAAAGAGAGACACTTTTGTTTTAGGTGTTTTTGCTGGGGGGGCAGGGCATTACCAACAATTTTTATGTTTTTCCTGACCTATTGACACCTCTTTGAATAAATGAATAAATGGTTTAGAGCAAGAACAAGTATTTAATTTACACAGAATAATTTATAAATATATATGCTGGAATTTACAAAAACTTTTTTATTGCTGTGGTGCAATGTTATACACTTATATACACCACACAGTCGGATCTCCTAAAAAGAGGAACACCAAGGTGGAAAAGAGGGACGGAGGAATTTGGGCAGCGATCCCATGTACCGACATTGTGAAAGAATGAGTGAGGCAGTGTTCTACACTGCCTCTAGTGTCTGTTCTCAGCCATCTGTCCCTTGCTATCAAAGTAAGGGACCGAGAAGCAGAGAGGAGACACCTAGTGGACAAATAAAATACGGCAGCTGGGGTATTAACCCCTTCACTGCTGTGCTGGAGGCTGGCTAAATGCAAGTCCATTTCTGACCTGCTAAAAGTAACTTTTTTTGTGTTTTAACAAAAATATTATTTACATAAAAAAAAATTTCAATAACCAAAATAGGAAGTGTGATTGTTGTGGAGCCATGTACTACATTTATACACACTGCCAAATGTCATCAATAAAAAAGTGTGAAAATAGGGGAGGAAAAAAGGACATGGGGTTTTTCACCCAGAGGGGACAGTGACCACTTAAAACTGCCCATTTTGTAGGTATGACTGACCGGTCATGTGTTTAATGCAGTGTCCATAAAAATTTAACCCATTATGCTCAAATGATCCCAAGAGAAAAAAAATGGTGGTTTTTTTACATTTTTTTTTTTACTGTTTTCTTTAATTTTCCTAAAATAAATGGAGAGCTATCCATATAAGTATGGTATCAAAAGAAAGTCCTGTTTGTGCTTAAAAAAACTAAAAGGTCAGAATTGCTCCGGTCAGAATTTTCCCGGTCCTTAAGGGGTTAAGGTACAGACACTGATGATGGTCCTGGCACGTCATCTGTCCTTAATGGGTTAAAGGGTTGCATAGGCTTATGCACCCTGCCTGCTTCAGACTGAAAAAACTCCAGCAGCTCTCATGTCTGCATTCATAGACATAACGTACAGGACTGACTGGAGAGGTCCTTTCTTTCCTGAATATAAAAAACAGCTGGTCTATGAGAAACAAAGGACCATATGCAGAAAGGAAGTGCAGCAATTCCAACTGCTCCAAAATAATAATTACCCCAAATTCTTCACAGGGCTGCTCATGTCAGAGGTGGCAGCTGCTAACATAGCAGAGTAATGAACCCTCTGAGGACCAGGGGTGTCTGTAAAGCAATACATTACTCATCCCTGTGATTTTCAAGGGGATAATGTACTTATAAAGAAATAAGACTAAAGTGGACAAGACATACAGATATCCAGGGCACCTATTACTTTACTAATAGAGTAAATACTGCATTTTATTATCTGAGAGTAATCTGGGTTTTCATTCTTTTCTCTATTCCAGACATTTTGGACTCATTGGTTGATGTGACTGGACTATGGGAATGCTCTCTATGCAGATCTTCACTTGTGTCTCCCATGGTACAGAATTCAGCAACACAGATACTGAGAGGTACCTCTACAACTGAGCATTTAACTCCCATTCTATACGATCTTCCTTAGTTGTCAGTGTTCTTTCTTGTGAGGTACAAGTTGATTGTTATGGCTTATACGGCTTTGCATAGCAATGCGCCTTAGGAACGGCAGTCTCAGCTTAAGCACAAAGTGTGAGATACTTATTTCCTACATTCCTCAGTGTTTGCCCTGCTGGTGGAGGATAGAACTGGACATTCAGCTTGGGTGGAGAGTACATTCTCTGGTGCTGCTCCTATGATTTGGAACTTCCTGCTGTGAAGGCACAGGTACGCTCCAAGTCTCCAGTGTTTTCAAACCTAGTGTAAGACTGACTTGTTCCTTTTGGCCTTTCCTAATTGATATGTTTGTATGCTTTTTTTAAATATATTAAGCAAGGGTGCATTTTACTATAAATAAATTATTGCTATTGATTATTCTCTCTGTGCAGTTAATAGTTTTTTAAACATCTTCTGTTGAGGACATTAGCAACCATTAGTGAGAGCTTCCTGAACTGTTGGAAGACTTGGGAGGTGGGGTGAATGCACCAAGGAGCTTCTTGTCTGGCCTAGTCACCATATAACATCACTCACGTCTCTCATATGAAGTGATAGTGCAGAAGAAATCAGCTGTTCTAATGTATTCTGTCAGCTGGGGCAAACTAGAATGTTACATTTATCCTGGACCATTAATGAGGTGCAGAATATCAAGTAGGTCGCAGGGCCACCTTTTGAACAGGCACCATTAAGAGCACAATGGTCTGGACCCTCATGAGTGTCAAAGAATAATACAGAGTGGAGGAAATTACGTTTCCCCAGCTCCAGGAAGCTGGCTGATAAAGATTAAAGGCAGCACTGCTTGCTGTCACAGTGTGTGTAGTCTGATACAGTTGATGTTTTGCGTGGGGGTTGGTCTCTTCAAAGAGACATCCTCCTTTGCGACTTTGCATATTATGAATTTGTGGAATATCTAAAGACAAATTGTCTGTCTGTATGTTTTATTATTTCTCCCACTGTCTATTTTTTTTTCTTTTATTAGTACTTTATGCTCCTGACAGAAATCTCACTGAATTTGAATTTCAGTTTACAGAGAGTTCTCCATCAGGGACTGTGAAAGCATGAATAATAATATGTTACATTATCCCTGCATAGAAAAGCCTGCCTCCACTACAGCATAAATAGCACTCATTGCAACACTGGATCAAGCTGAAAACTGAAATTCACTGAGCTCCCTGTATTGAGTGGGCCTTTGTTAATCCATTGAATTATGGTCAGCATCACTACAGTAAGTAAATCTGACAATTAGCATGAGCTGTACTGCCAGTTTATTATGGTGTTATACGTGGACTAGCAAAATGTATTGAAGGTCAGGTGGTCCTATATTTCCACCATCATCTGATTATATTATTCTACAGTAATACCGTAAAATGTAAAAAAAAAAAAAAAAAAAATATATATATATATATATATATATATATATATATATATATAGAGTAGGGTTTATCTTCCTCAGTAAAACAAGGGAACTCCCACTGCTGAGAGGTGTTTTATTCAAAAGTTATTACAGCTCAAACATGAATATTTTGGGTGCAATATCACAGTGGCCTGAAATTATATAATGGCACTGTTGCTACACCATACTATGGAGATTTATGGTCGATTGACCAGAGCTGTCCATAGGATGGTGTAGCAACAGCGCCACTGTACAATTTCAGGCCATGATACTGCACCTAAATAATTCATGTTTGAGTGGTAATAACCTTTGAATAAAACACCTTTCAGCAGTGGGAGTTCCCTTGTTTTACTCAGGGGGATAAGCCCTACAATATATATTTTTCACAAATTAACTGTTACTATCTCTTTAAGGCAATACATATATTGCCAGTTTTATGAGTAGTCATGGATATGATAGTAAACAATGTTTTGAACTTTAAAGTAGACCTGATACTTTATATTGAACTATAGGTCTTTCCTATGTTAGCCATTATTTATTTAAAATCTCTATATATAATTTGCTAGGATGCGTCACTTCCTGAGTGTGTAACACGCATGGACACAGAGAGCAATGCCTCATAACAAATTGCACATGTGCGGCAGTTAAGGGAAAGCAGCGGTAGAGCGGCATGTTGTGGGGATCACTGCAATACTGCCGCTGTCCTCCTCCTCCTCCACCATGCGGAGGAACAGAAGAGCTGGTGGAGGGGAGAGCAGTGGTGGAGTGGCATGTTCCGGGGATCCCTGCAATACTGCCGCTGTCCTCCTCCTCCTCCACCATGCGGAGGAACAGAAGAGCTGGTGGAGGGGAGAGCAGTGGTGGAGTGGCATGCTCCGGGGATCACCGCAATACCGCCGCTGTCCCCCTCCCCCGCCTCCATGCGGAGGAACAGAAATGCTTCTGCATGACCTAGACCCCGTCGAATGATGGGCTTTAACCTAGTGTATATATATATATATATATATATATATATATATATATAAGGTTAAGTAAATCATTTTACTGGAGTGTTGGAATACTGGAATAACTCTTGTATGCTACAAGTCAATAAAAGGATCTTAACTCTTTCACTTCCACAGGGGTATGCAATGCACATCCCTGTGGTACTAAATGGGTTACAGGAGGGCATCTGCTGTTTCTGCTCTTTATCAAAGAAACTGTCCTTTGGCTCCATAGAGCGTTATAGGAAGATCTCAACATCACCAACCTCAGGCTGTGAATTCTGACAACAAATGCTGCTATAGGAGCTTAGTTCATGCAGCGATCTAAACCTGCCGACATAAATACAACAATGGCTCATTAAACTGCATATTAATATGCAAATAAACCATTGTCAATGTAGGTGACTAGCAGAGTTTAATTATAACTTTATTGGCTGAGTGGCTCCAGGATGCAAGCTTTCAAGATAAATAGGTCTCATGTTCAGGCATAATAGGGTTTATTCTTATTATGCCTGAAGAATAGACCTAGTTGACTTTAAAGCTTGCATCCTAGTGCCACTCAGTTAGCCAATGAAGGCATCATTTTTACTCTACTAGTCTCCTGCTTTTTCTGTGTATCACAGTTTACACATTTTCAGTGTAGTCAGTAGAAAATCATAAACGTCATTGAAGTCATGATGGATTCATTGTGGAGTATTTATGTCGTATTCACAGGGATTTGAATGAGACATTTGGTGCATACTGTTGATATGCCAATGACACAAATAAAACTTAAAATCACCAACTTCTCCCCTCATTGACCTTTACTGCATCTTGTCCCAGGTGCTTACTTCTGTTTATTCCGGTAAAACATGAAGCAATACTAAACTACGTACCAACCCGAAAATATACCAATTTTACTGAGGTATACTATTGGCTTTCCAGCAGGCTCGGTTGCGAGTGTAGGCTACACAAACTCAACTTGAAGCCTAACATTTGTCGCAACTTTTCTATTTCCACAGCTCACGCTAAATAGTGTGATAAGCAGAAACATCAAAGGAAACTAGTTAACGCTTTGCATACCAGAGTGGTACGGAATGCATTGCTTTGCAATGTGTTCCGTACCACTCTGGCACTCAAAGGGTTAGTGCTTGTTGTTTGACACAGTGTCAAACACTCACCATGACCTAGTTCTTCAATCACCCTCCCTGCAAATGCTACCAGCACAAATATAAAATTAAGCCCAATTTTCCCTCAATTGTCCCAACACTAACAATTGAATACCCCCACTAGACCTCACATTAACAACAGAGTACCCCCCACACCAGACCTAACACAATGTAGGCCCCATTCTCCCTCCCCATTTATTTCCCAAGTGACACACTAACCTTGATATCAAAGGTTCAGCAGTGTCTGGTCATTTGCTACATATTTCTCCACAATTGCATAAGAAAGAATAAAAAAAAAACTATCAACCTCCCACCACCACTAAATAGTTAAAACATCCTCCCAAAGCCCACTTGGTCTGATGCCTGAGCCACTGTGGAAAAAATGAACAGGGATTGTTTTTCATATGGTTCAAATAATTTCCCATGCTCCCATTGGCTTGGTGGTGGGGTTACCCAGGCCACAGAACATACAAGCATGACTCCTTCATCTAGATGGTGATTGGGTAAGAGGTGAGGTTACAGGATGCATTCTGTATCCTGTGTAACTCCACCACCCAGTCAGTGGGAGTGTGGGAAAGGAGCGGGAAAGTATCTGAACAGGAATTGGCCATATGGCCTGTTCATTTGTTCCCACTCTTGTTCTGGCCCGAGCAGAACTACAGGGGAGGAACTTTAACTTGTTAGTGGCCTCTGCAGCAACAGTGGCAGTGACTTGATATGTTTTTTTTTACTTTATTATTCAAATGTGGAGGAGAATGAAGAAAAGAACCAGGGTGTTTTATTTGGGAGGGTGTTTATTGTGAGATGGATGAATTACATTAGGCTGCCAAGATCTACAACATAAGAACTGAAGAGTTTGTCTTATTTTCTTTACATAATCTTTCTCTCATCTTAATACATCTTCACCCTGGAATTTCTGTGTAGAAATCTTTGGAAAAGCTCACTCAATTATATATGTATTTTTAACATTTTGTCCCAGAAGTAAACAATGTATAAGTGTACATATTAATCCCTTTGACGTCTCCTGACATCTCCAACACATTTTGAACAATGAGGTGAAGATGTTTCTAGCATCCAAGGGCTTAAACTCGAAACAACTGCCACACAAAACAAAGTGGTTGATTTTGCCCTGCCCCTCCAGAAATCAATTACCACACAAATAGGTCTGCTTGCCATACGGTGGTTGGAATTATAGATTCAATGTGAAATAGAGGAGGTAAGAATCTGCGATTTTTACTAACATTGTTTTTTGAAAGCTAGGATTTGGATCAGGTGCTCATAAGTATGAATCACATATGTGGGGGTGTTTTTGCAATAAAATGGTAAATGTTGGAAAGAAAGACAAATACTAAAGGGCACCAGCTCCCACTGCCTCATATCAATCTCTAAATGACTTGCAATTTCAAGCAGGACAATGAACTGTGATCTAGACCTTGACTAGAACATTGTCTTCCAAATAATTCTGTCATCAATGTAACATTAATAAACACTAATTTCCTGCAGTAAGTTTTTGATCACACTCTATTTCATAAGATTTCATAAGATGTAAGAGGAAAAAGACCGTTCTAAACACACTAAATTTTTAAGTAAAAACGCACTCACGAGCACAATATTTACATACACACCATTATATAAATTAAGATACTAGACCTTATGTACAAATGAAAAGACAAACGATTCTGAAGTAAAACAAATGTACCACAGAGGATAAAATAATTTCCACAAATTTTAATAGGACTTTTAACCCTTGAGAGGTCTCCAACGCAATAAGAGATTAAAAGCTAAAGAGGTCTCAGGTGCATTCAAGGGATTAGAAGCCACATTAGACCCACATTTAAATCAATGGACGCTTTGGGAATATTTGTGTTCCCTATGGTGCAGTTAGTCTGCTCCAGAATTGTTCTTCTCTTTTGTGACTAAGGGCAACTGACAAATCCAGATATTAACACACACATATAGTCAGTGACTGATGCACACAGATACAGACAATTACACACACTTACACACACTTACACACATGCACACTCAGTCAGTCACTGATGCACATGCATTTAGACAATGACACACATAGACACACACATGCATGCATACACACATTCAGACACTGACACAAATGGTAATACTCTAG
The DNA here is from genome assembly GCA_037306005.1 of Rhinophrynus dorsalis. Taxonomy (NCBI): domain Eukaryota; kingdom Metazoa; phylum Chordata; class Amphibia; order Anura; family Rhinophrynidae; genus Rhinophrynus; species Rhinophrynus dorsalis. Next base: position 350,510,321 of record CM074719.1, on the reverse strand, counting down.
TGTACACTAGGTCACAGACATTCAGAACAGAACCTCATTTACTATGGTGCTAACACACATTCAGATAACTGTGAACACCAAGACAGTTATTTCGACATTCATTTTTCCTGACACTCATACACACACACACGTATATACAACAATTATACTAGAGAATGCCACTCTCTTGCACTCTGTTATATATTGGAACAGAGAAACTTGTGTTATCTTATGCAGAAAGAGAAGAGGAGAAAAACAGGTCAGCCTGTAGTGCTGAATCTTCCTGTTACCAGTACCACCACCAAAAAAAACCACCACAGTGAGTTATGCTCACAAGGATAATTGCTGCCAGACACTTATGTGGGAAACAGCAAAAAGGCTTGATGGGAATACCAGGCTGTCCCAATACAGCTTCAACAGTAGATGGAGATCAGACTTCAATTAGGATGGCTATAGAGGGTTGCACCGTCTCAACATGATTTCCCAGCAGCTCAGATCACACGCAAAAGAAAAAACAGAGTGCACCCAATCCTGTACAATTATTCAGATCTATTTATATTACAACAATATATACTCACAAGTGCATTTGTTAGCGATTATCAGGGATGACAAATGAGTGTCCGAAGAAAACAAATCTATCTCCGTTCAGATACAGATAGATGTATCTAGACAATCCAGAAGAGTTGGTGTAGAAAGGGAATCCTAGGCAGCTTATTCTCAATAAAAAAGTTGTATTAACCCTTTGAGTGCCAGAGTGGTATGCATTGCAATGCATTCCGTACCACTCTGGCATTCAAAGGGTTAAAACAATACAATGTTGAATATAAAATAAATATTAAGCAAGACCATAAAGTTATAACTAACATGTTTTGAGATGTGTATAACACCGCTTCTTCAGAGTATGGACCAAGAAAATGTATAGATGGCAATCCTAATACCACTGTCTGGTATTGTCTGAACACATGAAGCAGGTTCCATCAGTTCAACAAAGAATACATGAAAGGTGCAGCCTAGAAGAACTGCACAGTGACCTACTGCACCACCATGCAGATAAATTGCAAGGCTGATCACAACATCAATGAATGACATGTATATCAGCAAATCACATATGGCTTATATCAGCATGGCCCTGCCATCTGACTCCCCACCATGATGGATTTTCTGGGAAACACTGGATAATGCAGGAAAGTGTCATAGTGGCATAAACATAGCAATAAAGGGGCAGGGGTGTCCAGAATTAAAATATATTTTTGGTCAAACTTGTGTGTGTTAGTCAGTGGCTTAATTATTTGACTAACCAATTTATGCTGAAGGATTGATATTCCTAAACGGGCACTGTCTCTTTTAAGGATAAAATATACTTTTCATAATAAACAAAATATTAGATAGCCTATTTTGCAGTTAGCTTTGATATTTTAACCATTATCTGATTTTATCTGGGGCCTCTAAATTCAGCTGGGTCAGTCTTCCTTCTGCTCATCTCTTTAATTCACCTCCCATTGATGGTCAGACTCCAATGTCACTGAAGAAATGCTGAAGAAGCTGGATGGACTGAGAGCGGTTGGTGGGATTTCAGCAACACTCATCACCAGAGCAGAAGTTGAGAGTAAATATTTCCCTTTTACCACAGAAACACAAGGCACTTGTTAAACTGATTTCCTACCCTTACCTTGGTCTCATACCTATTTCAGTATTCAGGAGGCACCACCCGTTTACTTCTAGAGGTATTTTGGGCCATCTAAGACATAGTTAATATGCATTCTTAATTAATTATATTTTTCATCTATTTAATATACACAGAAAATCTCTCTCCTTACTTTATACCAAAGAGGTTAATGTTTTAATCACAACCCCCTAACACAAGTGACTTATTGACCTGAATTAACATCTGTGTGATAGTCACTCACATTTCTATCAGTGATGCCTTTATTGAGACCAAAACTGAAGCTCACATTCCAGGGAATACCTGTCATTTCTTACAAGTACACTGGTAAAATGAAAGAATGTATACTATTTAATGGAAAAAGAAAACATTTAAATAACAACCCCACCCACTTGCAAAGTGGGGGTTTATTAATATGAGTTATTTATGTTCCTTTAAGTTAATTAAGCCTAATCATATATTGTAGCTTACTTTCCCTTTAACCTCATGAGCACCTGAAGGTGCACAATGCATTGCAAAGCAATGTGTTGCACATCTCTCTGGTTCTATAGAGGTTAAACGGAAAAAAAAATGATGCAAGTGTATGAATTGGATTCTATAGGGGGGTTGGAAATCTCTAGATAAGTGGTTCACAAAAGTTTTTGTGGTGGCAGAACCCTTCACTTTCACAGAATATTTGGGTGGAACCCTAACAAACAGTCTTTAACCACTAGCATGCCAGAGGGGTATCTAACCCATTGCAAAAGCAATATCCCCATGATGCTGATGGCATGCTCCAGAATTGATCTACTTTCATAGTGCATCAGTCTTATCTGCCATCCAAGTTGTTCTATTGTCTGCCATCCCAAACATTTGTTCTATGGAACCCTTTGTACTTCTTAAGGGAACACAGTCTGAGGACAACTGCTCTAGATCCCAGCTCACATCCCTGATGGCTGAAAGATGTTTGCAAGAACAACCACTGTATAACAAGCCTTGCTAAACTGTCCTTGCATTCCTTTAAAATAGGAGAACTGTGCAGGGGTGTTAGAGTATGAGGCGTTTCAGTTCAGTAATGCTTATGATGGAATGAAAGGTAATAACTTTTTACACCTTCATGCACAGCACTTCTCAAGGGAGCAAGAGTTCCTCTACATTCTTGAACCACGGTGAAAAGTGGCAAAAAATGTAGATTGCTAAGCTGTCAGTTCTAATCTCATGTTACTTAGACTGTACAGGATGTCTGATGCACCCAACTGGAAATCTGTAAATGTTACAGCAAGCTATTAACCTTACTAGTCAACCACAACCTTTACTTTCCTTCCAAAATGCACTTTTTCCTTTTTTTTTTCTATAAATCAGTCTTTTCCAATATTTCCCCCTTGGAGCAATTCTGAAGATGAAGAGAGGAGCTTTAGAGATTTTAGGGGTTTACTACAAAACTGAAGTCATCTCTCAAGTTCTTGGATCCTGTGAATGCTGTAAACATATCTGTATACAATAATTACTGCTAGTGCTCTGCAAAGTTATTTGAAATTTAAGAATCTTTATGGCTCAATTAACCAGAAAGTCAGGTAAAAGGAATATTTAAAAATGCATGTGAGGTTTTTTGAAAATGACTTGGATTGTATGCTCAGTTCAACATATTACTGAATCAGAATATTATTTTATCTCTGTACCATGACATAGGGATCAATGAGTTGCTAACACATCTAAACCCTTACAGTAAAAACCACTCACTCCAAAGGCTGGGACTGAGAATGGCCACAGCCATTTTATTGAACAGCAAGTATTTAAAATATACAATAACTCAGTTATCAAAATATAACAATGAACTACGCTTCCTTAACAAAACTTAAACATGCTACATGGTACTGACTCTGTACAACTTAGGCTCTTTATAAATTATTTACTTTATGTCCCCTATCCTAAACAGAACTCTGGCACTGTATTCAGCACTTGACCCTTATGTATTCTGTATGTCCCCAATTACCACTTTAGATTGTAACCTTTTGGGCAGGAACCTCACTTCCTGTGTTTCACTTTGCAAAGTACTTGTAACCCTGTATTGTCAAAACCCTTAAATTGTAAAGTGCTGTGTATGCTTGTGGCGCTACATACATAAACATATTAATTCATTCAAGTCTGAACATCTTGCCTAAGAGGTAGGGAGGATCAGTACATCATCCCCCCAGTTTTCTAAGCATCCAAAGTATACCCACTACAAGACACCATGCTTACGCCAGCTGACGAGCCCTCCAGGAGGACCCCTAAGCACCATATACCCAGTCCACGGGCATTCAGATAAATACCATCTTTCATAAAGAAACCGCCCTCTATGTCCTCTAAGTATCTGTGCCTAATAACAATGTCCCCGTTACTACCCACAAGCTGAGAAACCATCTTACTGACTTTAATTCCCACCTGACTGGTGCCCCACATAGACCGGGCAAACCTCCACCTCCACCAGGGAATGATCTCATACCACACCAAGCACATCCCTGAAAAAAGGACAAACAGCCAGGACAAATCGCACTTGATGCCATGATTAGCTCTCTGATAGGAATGAGACCTAAATAAATCACCCCAGCATGAACTACAAGAATGTCAAAAGGCCTATCCAGCTTCATACAATGTCTCATCTCAGACATGACCCTATTCTAATGTAACCAGCTGCACCCTAACAATCTATCCACAGAGAGTCGGAGTGAGACTTGCCAGGAATAAAAAAAAAAAAAAAGGTGAAGCACCAATGGATTAAGACAAGACCAAGGTCAAATGGAGCATCAGTGAGATTTAGACTAAAGCACAGGAAACGTGCAGATAAAGATGAAGAAGGAGAATAGGCTGTGCACAACTGTATCATTGCCTCCAAATAACAATAATAGATATGTAATAGTGATAATGACATCTTAATAATAAAAGAAAAAAAGACCACCAATTTGCCATTATGGATTAATTAACCTCTTGGATGCCATGTCCAAAGGATTGCTAATCTATGCACTGGAGAAGTATCTAGCATACAAGGGGTTAAGAGTTCCAGAAGGCCTCCCCTGAGTTCACTAAGGTCCCAGATTTTGAGCAAGGAATCATATTAATCTAATGAAAGAGAGAATAAAGGCTGTCTGCTATACTACCACACCACTGTGACTTGGTTTCCCACAGATATTAACCCGGAGACACGCAAAGGGTTAATGGGCCCAAGGAAGGCAGACATGAAACAAAGGGATTTTAAATGTATTGCTTCATTTGGGGGCCTTCATTCACCAGGGGGCCTCAAAAGTCCTTAAATCTAGGGTGGGCATAAAGTAAGAGAAATTTCTTGCAGGACTTTCTCTAACAAAATGTGATTTCCCTCTTATTTAATGAAGCTCCCCACCCATACACAACACACAAAATGTTTTGCCTTTTCACCACTGCCAATAAGTTCCCTGTGAAAAAATTAGCCATATTCCCTATATGTTTTCTGACTGCAAGATTTCCTGAAGCAATATTACTTCTTGTGAGAGCTGAAATGGAGAAATAAATAGCTGAAAAGTAAAAGTTGTGGGGCCTACATATGCAACATATGCCTTGAAAAAATTGTTAGCAGGCAGGGTGCCTTTGTCCACAACACTAACTTCCAACTAACACTGGCACAACCATCCTTGAAAAGTAGCTACTGCTTGGGATATTTCTCAAAAAACTCAGTAAGTGGGGGTAGGGAGTGCAGGGCAGAAGAGTCTGTAACTTTATTTCTTTAACAACATAGCTAGAGCAGGTGTTAGATTTGGAGGCAGCATGTGTGGGCAGTCTATGACTCTTGCCACCTCCTATAGCAAACCCATTCATCATACTCTTCTGCAGCAGGAGCCATAGGTGTTATTTGAAATGAACGAACTGTTGGTACACTCTCTGACACATCAATAATATCACTATTTCTATTATCTGCTCCAGAACCCTGTGAGTGCTTCTGCTAGTTGTGTTCTGTTGATTGTGTGTCTCCCAGTCAGACCTATGGTTGTGCTTCAGGTGGGGTCTCATTGAGGAGGTATCTAAGTTTGAACCTGGTTTTCCCCTGCTCACATGCTTTTCCAAAGACAACAGTTTGCATCATGCTTAGCTTTCGGATAGTGGGTGAAGTATCTCCATACTGTGGACTTCATGGACTGCGGGGTTCCCGAGGGGCTGTTACTGCTAATGAGGCTAGATGTTGATGCAATTCTACTACTACTAGTCCATGTTAAAGGTGCTGTATTTCCAGCAACTGCAGAGGAACTCATCACAACTATGGTTGAGGATGACTCAACACTAGTAGTGTGTGTGTCAGAGTGGGGCTTGGACCTTGAAGCGTTGATGATGCTGATGAAGACTGATAGGATGACTCTGTATTTTTGGCCACTGGAACGTCCATTGTCTGTCTGGGTTTCTTTATTCTTCTTTCTCTTTGATCTCCACCTTTCTGGAGAGTCAGGGGGTACAGTAACAGCGGTGCTAGATTTCTGTAATAGGTGTTTGCCTTTAACATATTTGACATAAATGTCATGGTGTCTGTGTTTCATTTGTGTTATCAGAGCTTGTGCCAAGGTGTGTTCCCTCCTTTCCCCTTCTCACCAACTTGTCACACATTTTGCACTGTACCATCGTTGATGATGACTGCACTGTGCCTGCCAGAAAATAATAAAAGTCCCACACCCATGACTTCTGGGGGGAGGGATAGGGAACAGGTTGAGAAGAATGGCCTCTTTCTTCTTTCTCCACATTCCCCTTCACTTTTTGTGGCAGCGGATAATGTTGCTGCTACTGCCTCAGATTTAGCACTGCAACTATTACTTGTGCTGGCAAGTGTAACCTGTCCTAGTCCCGCATTACTTGTTGACCCCATTCCCACTGTGTCCATGGTGGTCTGTGGCACACTAGCCTTATCCTCAGCACACTGCTGCCCTTTCATCTCAGCAGCAGCAGTAGCAGCAGCAGCAGGAATTAGTCCAGTTGCAATTTCTGAAAATTCCAAAAGCTGATTGCTAGTGGTGGTGGTGGTGATGCCCATCCCCATCCCTGTCTCCCATTCCTTCTCACTTTTTGATAAAAAGGCCATCAATTTCTCTTCCACCCCAGCTTCTCCAACACCACCACCACCACCACTAGTCCCTACGTGATGCTGCTCTATTCTAGACATCTCACTGCTGCTTGGAGGAGGTGACGAGCAATGTGACAGAGGGTTCCCTGCTGTCACACTTGGCATAATTTTCTCCTTCCCCCCCTGAGTACTACAAGAAACACTAGCAGCAGGCAAAGTATTGGTGGCAGTAGGTTCAGCACTGGCAGCAGGTACAGCACTAGTGGCAGCACATCTAGCAGCAGGTACAACACTAGTGGCTGCAGGTAAAGCAATGGTGGCACTGGCAGCATGTCTGGAAGCAGGTATAACACTAGTGGCTGCAGGTACAGCAATGGTAGCACTGGCAGCAGGGGCAGCACGTCTTGCAGCTGGCACAGGCAGCTGACCTGTCCTCCTCTCACTAGTACTACCCTTTTCTCCCTCCTTTCCCATTCCCTTTTCTCCCTTCCTTCCCATTCCCTTTTCTGCCTTTCCATTCCGTTTTCTCCCTTCCTTCCCATTACATTTCCCAAGATCTCTTGGGGTGATTTAGGGAGACTGAACAGCATTGGTTCAGTACTGCTAGTCACTTCCTCCTCCTTCTCAGACTCAGTGGACATATAAGGGTCCTTCCAGCTCCTCCATTGATTATTGTTCACCCTGCCCATTGTACTAGCAGTCACTATGAGCCTTTCCTGCCTCAATTTTTGCAAAATATCACAGCAGAACAGCACAGCACATCTGTCTCTCTCTCTGTAGCTGCTTCTATTGTGTCTGCCTTCAGCGAAAATGTCACCTTTTTATAGCAGAAGTGCGAAAACAACGTAAATCAATGGGCGGAAACTTTATAGCCAATGAAAAAATGGCGAAAAATTTTGGCCAGTGGGTGAAAGATGCAAAAATTTTAACTGCTAGTTTTAAAGCGAATTTTCCTGCAAAACAGTGGATAACAATGTGTTTTTTTAGCAAAATTTCCTGCAGGAACACGAGACAAGTTTCGCCCACCCATACTCGCAAGTCCCTGCACTGCTTCTACTCTTTTCTCCTTGTGTGTTTGCTAGACATTATTCAACCATTATGTGTGTTTTTACTGTAAATTACACAACAGAACTAATGGATTGTGATGCCTCACCTTGGCGCTCAACAAAATACTCAATCTCGTCTGGTATCAATCAAGTCTGCCTCAGTCACACAGCTCACGTTAGGGTCCCAGTCAGCCATCACCTTATTTTTTAATTAAAATTTATTTTTAATTTTTTTTTTAACTGTTGTACACCCTATCCTATCACTGTCAAAAAACAAAAAATCCTGTTCAACAACAACTTCTTTCCCCAGACTTCACCAGCACAGAGATATAACAGTAAGATAAGCAAGGAACTTGGACCACAGCTGCCTGTGTCTTTCAAATCAAATTGGCCAGATAGAATGTTGTGGTATTTGGGGTCAACCTCCTTTGCTCCCTTCTCACTCACACCCACACCCAGTCTAACACAGAGATAATAACAGCAAGGAACTTGGACAGCAGCTACCTGTGTCTTACAAATCAAATCAGTCGAATGTGGGGTATTTGGGATCAACCTCCTTTACTCCTTTTCTATCCCCCTCCCTTCCTGTCCCCCAGACTCCCCTTATACGGAGAACAAGTCTCCTGACTACAAGTCTCCCTAAACTAAGCTTCAACTCCGCTTTATGAGCCTGTCTCCTTTCTCTTCCTCTCACAAACACAGAATGGCATGTTGCAGGAGCATGACACCCTTTTATACTATGCCTGTGGGAAAATAAGGGAAACTTGCCATGCACCTGGTAGAAATGCAGTCTTCCCATTGATTTCAATGCAATGAGCTAGGCAAAAGAGGGGGAAAATGTCACTTTTCACTTCGAAGGTGAAAACTTTTGCCCATCCCTACCTAAAATGTCCTGATTGCCCCAGCTTCTCCTCCGCTGGATGACACAATGGACCCCGAGTCAAGAGGTCTAGATGCAGATGGAACATTAACAGCTTTGACATGGATAAGGTGAGAAGATAATACAATTGGGTTCAGAATGGGGAGAATTATATGAGCCAGCTCCATCCTGATTTTCTACAGATGAAAATATGCCAGGGGAAAACTCCATGCTATGAATATCACATCCACTGCAAGAGCTAGATTGTCATTGTATCTTTAAGAGAACTGAGTTACCTTGCAGTTCAGCCAAGAGACCATTAGGTCCATCATCAAAGGACCCCAGATACGAACTATGGAAACATAAACTGTCTGGTTGAGTTCCCAATTCCTTTGATCAGGCATTGATGACTTGAAAAGTCTGGCACAACATTGTCCATCCTTGAGGATGAACAGCAGAGAGAAGGAGAGCAGGTGAGCTTCTGCTCATACCACACTTCTGGTCTGTCCCTGGCAATTAATGTAGTTCACTGCTATTGCATTTTGAGCTGGATCTGCACAGGTGATGCCTGTAAGCACTGAGACCAATGTTGAAAATCTAGATGAATCACCCAATTCTCCAGAACACTGATGGACCAGAGACTCTCTGGTCCAAAGATCCTGAGCCATCTGAGAGCTCAAGGTGGCACCGGAGCCTGTAAAGGTCTACCTTTATCTGGTCAGAAAGATACATGACACTGGAGAGATGACCCTGATACCTGAGAATAGGGGTGGTTGAAAGTTATATTCTGCTTTTTTGCAGGAAAATCTGCTTTTAAAACATTGATTAAAATCTTTGCGGTTTTCACCCATTGGCTACAATTCTCCACCAATTTCTGCCCATTGATTTACGTGATTTTTGCCTTTTTGCTATAAAAACGTGACATGTTAGCAAAAGTGTAACACAATAGATTCAGCTACAGATCGAGGTAGATGTGCTGTGCTGTTCTGCTGTTACTTGTTTTGAAAACTGAGGCAGGAGAGGCTCATAGTGACTGCTATCACTATGAGCAGGTTTAAAAATAGTAAAAGGAGGAACTGGAAGGACCCTTATGTGTCTGAGGAGAAGGAGGAAGTGAGCACTACTGAACCAATGCTCTCCAGTCCCCCTAAATCACCCCTAGAGATCTTGGGGAATTTAATGGGAAGGGAGGAAGAGAAGGGTAGTACTAGTGAGAGCAGGACAGGTCAGCTGCCTGTGACTGCTGCAAGATGTGCTGCCCCTGCTGCCACCATTGCTGTACTTGCTGCCACCATTACTGTACCTGCTGACAGATGTGCTGCCCCTGCAGCTGCTAGTGCTGTGCCTGCTGTCAGAGGTGCTGCCCATGCTACCACCATTGCTATGCCTGCTTCCAGACGTGCTGCCCCTGCTGCCACTAGTGCTGTGTCTGCTGTCAGACATGTTGCTCTTGCTGCCACCAGTGCTGTGTCTGCTGCCAGTGCTGCCCCTGCTGCCACCAGTGCTGTGCCTGCTGCCAGTGCTGATCCTGCAGCCACCAGTACTGTGCTTGCTGTCAGACATGCTGCCCCTGCTGCAACCAGTGCTGTGCCTGCTGCCAGTGCTGGACCAGCTGACACCAGTACTGTGCCAGCTGTCAGGCCCCAGTTGCCACCAATACTGTGCCTACTGTCAGACGTGCAGCCCCTGCTGCCACCAGTGCTGTGCCTGCTGCCAGTGCTGAACCTGTTGCCACCAGTGCTGAACCTGCTGCTAGCGTGTCTTATAATACTCAGGAGGTGGGGAAGAAGAAGATGATGCCAGTTGTGACAGCAGGGGCCCCTATGTCACACCTACTATCTCCTAGCAGTCCCGACAGTGCTAGTATTACTACTACTTAGAAGGTCCAGCAGCTTTTTAGTGTTAGAAGTGAAGGACGGGATAATCATATTACTAATGACTGTGAGGAGAAAGACTCTGCAGCTGAACTTGATGTGGTTGGTGTTAGTAGTAGCAATAATGGTGAAGCAGCCGATGGGACTAGTGTTAGGGGAGTGGTAGGGGAAGCATTTGAGAACATCCAGATTAGCGGTCAAGGGAGCCCACACCATTCCTCTGGCTCAGGGAGTCCTCCCCCTTCCCTTCACTACGGTGTCCAAGTAGAACATGATCCTGATGAGGCCAGAACTGGTGTTGGGGGAGAGCAGGTGCAGAATAAATATCACCACCATACCCAGCAGGAGCACAGATCAGCTGCCTGTGCCTGCTGCCAGTCTGACTACTTAAGGTAAAAAAGAAATGCCAAGTGTGACATTAGGGGACCCTCTGTCACATTGCTCGTCACTTCCACTAAGCAGCAGTGAGATGTCTTTAATAGAGCAGCAATAGCATCACGTAGAGACTAGTGGTGGTGGTGGTGATGATGGAGAACCTGGTGTGGAAGAGACATTGATGGTCTTTTTAGCAGAAACTGAGAAGGAATGGGAGACAGGGATGAGGATGGGCATCACCACCACCACCACTAGCAGTGAGATTTTAGAATTTGCAACTGCTCTAATTCCTGCTGCTGCTGTGATGCAAGGGCAGTAGGATGCTGAGGAGCAAGCTAGTGTGCCACACCACTGTGGACACAGTGGTAATGGAGTCAACAAGTGATGTGGGACTAGGACAGGTTCCACTTGCCAGCAGCAGCAATACTCCTGGTCCTAGATGCAGTGCTGAATCTGAGTCAGTAGCAGCAACATTATTCACTGCCACAGACAGTGAAGGGGAATCTAGAGGACAAGAAGAAAGAGGTCATTCTTCTCAACGTGTTCCACCTTTTCCCTCTCCACTGAATTCATGGGTGTGGGACAATTTTTCATCAACAACAGCACTGTGCACAATTTGTGAAAAGTCAGTGAGAAGAGGAAAGGAGGGAACACACCTTAGCACAACTGCCTTGATAATACACGAGACACAGACACCATGACATTTATGTCAAACATGTTAAAGCCAAACACCCACCACAGAAATCAAGCATCACTGTTGCTGTACCCCCTGACTCTCCAGTAAGGCAACACGAGGTGAGGCAAGGATCAAAGAGGAGGAAGAGTAGAGAAACCCAGGCAGAGACTGGAAGTTCCATGATGAATGAAACAACTATCTCACCATCACCATCACCTTCTTCCTCTAGGGTAACTACATCTTCTGCCAATCCAACTTGTTCATCTTTACCTCCCCCGCCAATTCATAGCCACTCTGTTGATGTTAGGATGTGGCTGTTCTTCTCCACCCATTGCACACTGTGTGGTGCACTGACCACACATGGCAGTGTGGTGGAGGAGAATCGCAACCAGGGCATCAAGCAGCATCTGAGGAGATTCCATCCCAAAGAATATGCTAAGATGCTGGCAGAGAGGGTTCATCATTACTATTAAACTGTCAGCAAGTTGTCATGTGTCCTAAGCAGATTCTGGACAAGGGGTATAGTGACAGTGGAAGTACTTTGGTTGTGGTGTCATGGTGTTTGGATACAGTTGTGCCCCCACATGTTATTTACCACACACACTCTGTGCACATTGCAGTTACTGATGAGAGGCACAGTTCCTGCTCTCAAGGGAAAAATTTAGATTCTAATAACACACCCATGATTTTGGTGGAAGGGCAGGTGGAGAAGAATTATTTCTTCACATAGACTGGGGGCTACTTATTATGCTGCTACTGCCTCAGGCGCATCACTGGAGCAAGTCATGGCAAGTGGAACCTTCATCATCCATCATCCATGTTACTGCTATTGTTGATCCCATTCCCTTTCAGCTGCCTAATCAACTCAGCAGCAGCAAGGACAGCAGTTGCAAATTCCACAATTATGGACTCAGGAGGACATTTGACAATGGCCATTGGCCACTGGCCAACATGACCTGCTGGCACTGGGTCAGTAGGGCATTTGTTTTTTCTTAGGGCTTGTGCTTTGGAAAAAAACAAAGAAAAAAACAGTCCTACAAAAAAATAAACAATTTTTGGGGGTTTGTTTCTAACAAGCCTAAGTCCTACAAATCAATGTTTAATTAGGGTTTGTGCCAAACAAGCTTAAGTCCTACAAATCAATGTTTTCTCAGGGCTTGGGCCTCTAACAACAATCATCCTCTACAAAATACTCTATCACGTTAAGTATCAGTCCACCCTAATGGCAGCTTATGTCAGGAGGTTCCTGTCTCCATCACTTTACATACAAATTTCTTATTTTATTGATTTGTTTATTAACTGTCCCACCAATACCAGTCAAGAACCCCCCCAACAAAATTTCCTGTTCAACTGATTTATTCCCCAGACTCCACCCACCAACACAGGCACCCTCCTCAGACCCCTTTTATACCATGTCTTATGGGTATTATTCTAATTGTATTTAGGATTTATTTTTTTATTAACTGTCACCCCAATGCCAGTAAACAACCCCCCAAAAAAACATGTTCAAATGATTCTTTCTTCACACCCCACCTACACATGCACCCTTACGTCCCTTTTACAGCATGCCTTTGGGAAATAAAATAATATTTGTTACGTGTTGTATGTAAATTCAATGTTCCCATTGATTTAATTGGAATGAGCTAGGCGAAAAAAGCGGAAAACCGGCACTTTTTGCGGGTGACATTTTTTGCCCATCCCTACCTGAGAATTCTTGAGAATCTGCAGTTGTAACTCCCATGTATGAAACTGTAGAAATGGGACTGCCTCCATGGCAGGGACCAGATAACGCGCAGCCCCAACATGGATGGGCAGAACAGGGCCTGAGACACCTGGTATGGCAACGACAGAATGTTGTCTTTGGCAGGAATACCCTCCCCAGTATACAGAGAAAAAGAAATACCTAGGAGAGAACCAGGGAAAAAAATTCAACCAAGCTGTTCCAGAAAAGATACTTAAGTGTGAATATGAGGGAGCAGATTAGGGAATCAAGGAGATCACTTGAGAACAGAAGTGAGCTGCCATTGCTGTCCTGACTTTTGTGAAGACCCACGGAATGGATTCCATCCCAAAGATAAGGGAGTTAAACTGAAAAATACAGTCTACAAAAGCAAACTGGAGAAATACTGATGGTCTACATGGATTAGAATATGTAGATAAGTGTCCTTTATGTCCAGAGAGATCAAAAACTCCTCTGGGCCCATGACATAGATGACAGAGCATAAGGATATCATCCTTCACCAGGGTTTAAGATCAAAACAGTTTAGGAGATTCGAGTCCAGGATGGAACACCATCCGCTGTCTTTTATTGGGAACTATGAAGCAGTTGGAATAGAGTCTCCTGAACCTTTCAAAAGAGATATGAGGTACTAAAACCTGCATATCTTCCAGGGAAGAGACTGTATCTATGAATAGACTTCTCCACACAGGATAGCAAAGAATTCTGGCCTTGAAGAAATCACCAGGAGGAAGGGACTTGAAGTCTATGAGGTTTTCTTCTGAAATTACCCACAAAACCCATTGATCCACCAGAAAGAGACCATGTGCTCTGTAAAAGATGCAAACGACATCCTGTTGCTTATGCCGGACCATACCCCTGTGAGTCATGCAGAGGTAGACTTGATAGCAGTGGGCTTCTGACCGGGCTTATTTCCTGTCCAGGGCTGTTTTGATTTTGGGGTAGGGCATGCCTGGGATGCTGAAGAAATAGAAGCTCAGGGAGAAAACCCATACTAGCGGGGTAAGGAAAACCATGGGTCTTCTAAGGAAAGAAGGAATGTTTAGGAGTAATAAAGCTCTCTTACCTCCAGCGACATGGCTAAGAGCCTACTCCAGCTCTGGGCTAAACAACTGATAGCTCACAAATGGAAGGGGCACTAAGGACATTTTGAAAGACTGGACAGAAGACCAAAGCTGAGGCCTTCCCAGTAAATCCGTCAGCAGCAAAGGTCACTTCTCTCAGATATGAATTAGTCTCACGGATCTTAGAGACAGCCATAAAAATATTCTTCTTAGGCATGTCCGCATGGACAGCCTCCAAAAGCTGATCCACCCAAACAGCCATGGCCCTAGCCAGGTGGGACATAAGGTGGCACCAGAAGCTGAAAGTGCATCTTTAATCGAGATTCCAGGAACTTATCTGTCTGGTCCTTAAGTGTGGCCGCACCTGAAAGTGGCAATGCCTTATTCTAGGAAAGGTGATGGAAGGGGGGTAGCCCACTTCACTAAAGCATCTGCAGAAAAGGGAGGCAAGACAGAGAGAAACATCTGGGAAGGAACAAGCTCTTGTCAGGCAAACTCCATTCTTCCAGGAGTACCTGGTCTAATGAATGGCAAAAAAGCTGCTTCCTTTTTGTACCTTTTAAAAAATGAAGTGAAGTAGAACTGGAATCTGAGGCCTCAGAAACCTTGAAAATTTCCAGGACAGTTTGGATGAGACCCTCGCCAAGAGAACCAGGGTCTTCCTCAAAAGAATACCCAATAGAGAAGGACAAACTCAAGCAGTCATCATTAGAGCCCCCTTCCTCAACTAAGGAGTCCCCTACATGGGAAAATCCCCTCTGTTAAATGGCTCCAATACCTTTTTTTGGGGAAACAAGAAGATCCTGAGACCAAGAGTCTCAAATACCTTGAACAGAGAAAGGTAAAGAACTCACATAAAAAACTATGGCCTTTTAATTAGAAAATGACCCCAGGAGCCATGTAGAGGTCACAGAATAAGAGGAACATAAAGTACCAGTGAAATCCCTAGTAGGAGCAATCTGCCATGAAAAGAAATGAGATAAAGGTTTTAAATGGGTTAAAAATGGAAGATGATCAGCATAGAACCTATTCCCATGCCCTAAAGCAGTGATTCTCAACGTTAGACCTCGGGGCACACCAACAGTGCAGGTTTTCAGACTGTTCCTGCTTAATCACAGGTGAGTAATTAGT
Organism: Rhinophrynus dorsalis; assembly: GCA_037306005.1. NCBI lineage: Eukaryota > Metazoa > Chordata > Amphibia > Anura > Rhinophrynidae > Rhinophrynus > Rhinophrynus dorsalis. The sequence continues at coordinate 350,494,878 of CM074719.1, read as the reverse complement.
GGATCAGTCATTGTAATTGATTCACCTGTGATTAATTAGGGATATCTTGAAAACATGACCTGTTGGTGTGCCCCGAGGACTGGAGCTGAGAATTACTGCCCTAAAGCCTAAGAAAATGGGTTTGGGGAAATGTAGCCACTAGACAATACCCTTTTCAAAATGGTGTACTGGCTCTCCAGAGAATCTTTGACCATGCTTCCTCCGTGAAAGTCACTTTTAAAACTGGATTAGCCTGGCTGGGGTAAAAGTCTAGGAAGGAGGGAGTCTTTAAAGGGATAGCAATGCTTCATTTTTACTTTCCCTCATGTTATAGCCCTTAAAAATTGGAATTAATCTAGACCAGCAGCATCTCTCAAACCTTTATGGTTTGAGAGATATCCGCATTCAAAGTTCCCTCTCCTTCTCTCTTCCCTGACGTCAGCGTTTTAGCTGACAGCAGGGGAATTCGTTCAGTGAGAAAGCGGTGGCTCTGCAGGAGTCCTGAGATTGCATTATAGAAAGAAATCCTTCACTGAAATGGTCTTCTACATGTGCTTGGTTTGCAAGCACACATAGAAGACCATTTCAGTGAAGGATTTCTGTTTCTATAACTCAATCTCCCCACTGCTGCAGAGCCGCCGCCGGTCCCGGGACTGGATTCCTTTGCTGTCAGCTATAACGCTGATGTCAGGGGAAACAGAAGGAGAGGGAACTTTGAATGTGGATATCTCTCAAACCATAAAGGTTTGAAAGATGCCGCTGGTCTCGTTTAATTCCAGTTTTTAAGGGCTATAACACAAGGGATAGTAAAAATGAAGTATTACTATCCCTTTAAGGCATGTTTCCTGCCCTCCTGCAGGAGGATACTTTACCCCATAGGTAAGAGAAATACTATTTTTTTTGTTGTATCTGATCAATTTTAAATTGTTTAAATCTGAAAACAACTTGTGTCTTTTATGAGATCACTATATAGGACACTGCAGTATTAGTGCAAAAAATGTGGCTTTTTAAAAACATCTACCTAGGTAAATTAATCTTAAACCAATTAAGTCCATTACCGCTAAGGTATAACCAATTATTAATGTCCTTTCTACAATTATTTACCTAAAGTAATTGTTTCCCTCTTTCATTCAGACCAGTTTGGTTTCATCCCTGAAAAATCCATGGATATAAACATTAGACTTGCTTTACTTATATGTTGCTCTGTTTAACTAGGATACTAGAATGGTAGCCTCCTTAAACACAGAGAAGCCTTTGGATTTCGTCAAACAGTATCTGTTGGAGTTTTTCCTCTAGTAGAACATTTCCACCAGTTTTTAAGTGGATCCAGATTCAGTATAAAATCTCACTGGTACATAGATCCACTTAACAAAGACTGAGGATATGTCTTGACACTTCATCTCTACTTAGGCAGTCGGTAGGGCTGTCTAGCCTTTTTGCTTTTTTGCAGCTCGACATTACTCCAGTTCTAGGAGTTTTGGTGGCTAATCAGGAGAAGAAAGTGTATTTATATGCTGATAATCTGTTCCTGTCCCTTTCAAACTTGGGACCCTCTCTTTCAAGGGCTCAGTATGTTCTTGATCATTCTGATCAGTTCTCAGGTCTGCACATTAATTAATGGAAATCCTATTCCAAATCAATAACTTTGATAACTACACTATTTTCCTGACTATAAGATACACTTTCTGATGTTCCACAGCATTTTATAATCTAAACCAACAATTTTTACTTTTCCTACATTTCATCTTTAACCCCCAGAGTGCTTTTGCAACGTGTTGGGCACCACTTTGGAATTCACAAATATCCAGCCCTCTGATCTACTCTCCAGTCCCCCACCCCACATACACTATCTGGGTATCCTTTTGAAAGGTCGCACACAAAAGAGCGTGCAACCTTTTCACAGAGTTACCATGTCTCCATAATATTGACTTGAGAATCTCACACTGCATGACAGCAAGAGATTCTCATGTCCAGTACTGAAATGTCGCCTGCTGTCCTGGCTGTATCATATCCTGCTGCCCTGGAGCTGTAAATTTGTTAATAGCGATGCGTCTCTGGCTCACACTGGTGCTTTCTTTCTTTAAGCATCGCTATTAACATTATTACAACTCCGGGGCAGCAGATGCTTAAAGAAAGAAAGCACCAGTGTGAGGCAGAGACCCTAAATTGTTGTCCGTGGATCGCCTGTAGAATGACAGGCAGAGCTGGAAGAGAGAGACAGCCCAGAAAGACAGGCGGAGTGGACAGAGAGAACCGGTGCAGCTCTGTGCAAAGGAGAGAGGGAGCGTCAGAAAGGTCTTGATGTCCCCCCAGGGTGTTCTGAATAAGTGAAATTTTGCAGGTCAGTACATTACAATACATTATGGGATGTGACCTTACAGTAAGTGTCATGACAATTTCACACTGTCATGCAGTGCGAGATTTTCATGTCGCCATTTTTATTATGGTGACTTGGTAACTGTATCATTTGTTTGCAAGCTCTTTCATGTGTTACCTTTTAAAAGGAGCCCCACTATCTGACACCCTGTCTTGTCCCAATGGATATCACAGATCCCCCACATACACTGTCTGACCCCCCCAGTCAAGTTCCACTGCCCAGTATTAGTCACAGACCCCTACTTGCACACTTTAACCCCCAGCCTTGTTCCAGTGGTAGCCATGGTATTGCACATATGTTGCTTGCTCCCCCAGTTGCCATGATTCTGGCACCCACTACAATATGTGAGCACATACCCATTCAGTACAATTTTTTGTGGGCTAGCAGTAGGAACTGGATACAATAGGGAATCCTCTGGTGCTGAAAGCTTTTAGCATCTTTGAAGTGACTGAAGTTTAAAAAAAGTATGTGTTTTTTCCCTACAGAGTTGTGCAACTAGCCTAGGGGTAAAAAGCAAGTGCCTCCACATTTAATTTCCAAGATGGTGCCTTTTTGACCTTTTCTTCATATCTGTAATGGTTATGACCTTTTTTGTGCAAACAGGTAATTTAAAAAAAGTGACAGGTGAAATTTTGTGCTTCTGATACCCCCTATGGTATGCCAACATATACTAATGGGGTACTATTTTTCTTGGCCTAGTAGAAAGTACTGAATACAAAAGGAAATTTCATAGGTTTCAAAGATTTTAGCATCTTTGAAGTGGTATAGTGCCAACGTATGGAAATAATTGTGCACACTAGCTCAGAGGTAGAGAAGCAAACAATCCCTCGTTTCATAAGGGTAAATGCCTACTTTCAAAAATGGTATGACTTGCATACAGTTCCTATCTCTAATAGTTAGGCACATTTTGGTAGGTGTTATTTTGTGCTTCTGGCATCCCTTACGGTATGTCAAGCCTTACCAAAGATTTTGGTACATCCTAAGGGGTGAAAATGTTAAAAAAAAAAAAAAAAAAAGAAAAAAAAAGCCTTTTCCCTGTAGCACCGCATTCTGGAAACACTTGTGCACACCAGCGTAGGGGTACAAAGGCATGTGACCCCACATTTGATGCTGTGGGTTCTCTTATTTACAAAATAGTGTACATTGTCTACCTTTTCTTCAATTCTGTAGTTGGCACAACTATTTTCGTACGCGTAAGTCATGTTTGGAAAAATGTGAGCTTGTAGTTGCTGTAGTTTTGGTACCCCTTACAGTAAGTCAACTTATACCAGTAAGGTGCCCTTTTTCTTGTATGAACAGTAGCTAATGATTTCAGTAGGATTTGAATGTGTAGAAATGCCCCCCAAAATGCAAATTTTCTTCCTTTACAGTAATTTCTGGAAACATTTGTGCACATCAGCCTAGGGGTAGAAAGGCAGTGTCCCACATTTGATGAAGTGGGAGAGAAGCAGACAACGGACATCCCCACAGGGAAAAAAGCCAAAATAGGGGACACTAAATAATTTAAATGTAGGTGCTGGGGGCAGAATTAGGGGTAGAGCAGGTATGGTCACTTGACGACCTTCTGTCAACTCTTTTTGTAACGAAATAAATGATTTAAAGCAAGACCAAAGGTTTTTATTTACACAGAATGATTTTATACTATATACAGAAGATTAAATAAATATTATGTTAGTTTTATTACTATGGAGCAATGTGATACGCTCATATACACACCACATATTCTGATTGCCTAAAAGAGGCGCACCAGGGAGGGAAAGGACATTTTTGCATCAGAGGGATAGTACCCCCTAAAAGGGGACATATGGGAGTTATGAGTGATCATTCACACTTTTTATCCAGTCCTTATTAAAAATTAAATGAGTACAAACTATCACAGAAAAACCTAAATAATTGTTTTTTTTTCTAATTTTTTAAATTATCAAATGAAATAGCATGTTATACATAAAAATATAGTATCAAAAGAAAGCCCTACTTATGCTTATATAATGGTATATAATTTGCATGGGTGGACTAAATGAATTAGAAGAAAAATATGGCTAAGTTTGAAAAAATAAAATATAGGGTCCTTGGTTTAATAACCTTCTTATTCATCCTTCAGAGGAAAAGTCTGAATGCAGAAAGCCAGAGGAGATTCTAGCCTCTTTATTGTTCCAATATATTTCCTTCCTCTCTCTCAAAAGTTGTATAGGTAATAAATAAAACATTTGAAAACATATTATGTATTCTTAAACATAAAAAATACTGGGTGCAGAAGCTCCAAAATGTGTGATACATATATCTCTTCATTTATATTTAAAGGGATAGTAACACTTCGTTTTAACTTTATTTTATTTAGTAGGCATTAAAAAAACATGAAGAATGATATAAGTCTTATCTCTCAAACCTTTATGGTTTATGAGATATTCACAAGCAAAGTTCCCCTTCCCACCCCTTTTACCTAGTGTAAGCCATCTCTTCTCAGATGTGAGTCTGGTTGTATGACAGTACAGATAACAGAAGGGGACAATTTTCTTTGTATGAAAACAATGAAAGCCCTTCCCCCCTTGACAAGTTTTTCAGCTTTTTCCATTATCTTAATTGAAGATTGTCCCTCTCTGCAGTCTACCTGGGCATCTCCCTTCTGATCTGGTTGAACAGGAGGGGGATACTTTGTTTGTGAATATCTCTTAAACCATAAAGGTTTCAGAGATAAGCCTTATATCATTCTTCATGTTTTTTTAATGCCTACAAAATAAAATAAAATTAAAATGAAGTATTACTATCCCTTTAAGTAGCTATATCCACTGTTTAAAGGGATAGTAATACTTAAAATGTAAAAAAAAATATGTTGTAGGGTTTATCCCCCTGAGTAAAACAAGAGTACTCCCACTGCTGAGAGGTGTTTTATTCAAAAGTTACTAATTTTCAAAGTTGAATTTTTTAGGTGCAATATCACAGTGGCCTGAAATTGTACAGTGGCACTGTTGCTACACGATCCTATGGACAACTCTGGTCAGTTGACCATAAATCTCCATAGGATGGTGTAGCAACAGCGTCACTGTACAATTTCAGGCCACTGTGATATTGCACCTAAAAAATTCAACTTTGAAAATTAATAACTTTTGAATGAAACACCTCTCAGCAGTGGGAGTACTCTTGTTTTACTCAGGGGGATAAACCCTACAACATATTTTTGTTTACATTTTAAGTATTACTATCCCTTTAAACATGATAAACAGAATATAAAAGATTCGATGAATTCAAAAGAAAGCGTCCTAATCTCAAAACAACTACCCCTGCATAAAGTTTTTATAATTTTTTTCTCGAGCCCGAAAACAAATGTAGCTAAACCACAGCCTCTAGCCACGTGTCACTTTAATTTATGACTGATTTTATACCTTTTGTACAGAAAGAAAAAATAAATAATAATAATAATTATAAAATAAATACTGACTTGTAGTGCATGATATTTAATGGATGTCAACCATTTTACATTTATGTTGATAATGACCCTTAAATCTTGAATAAAGCATGTGAGACAACTCACTAATGCTACCAACTGATACATTTACATAACTCATATCTTTATTACTGAAAATTGTTGACACCTTTTCTTAACATTTTAGTGTGTTTTGGTGTGTTTAGTGAAGTGCATCTGTTTCTAAACATCGCTTTCCTTGGAAGAAAGTAAAACCTCATTACCTCTAATGTGAAGGTTTTTAATGTATCTTTTACACATCTCTTGAGTTAAACTTCCTCTGATGTTTTTCTGTACGTAGTAATCAAGTGCCTGTTTTCTCCATAAAACAACTTCTTGGCTCTAGTTTTCTTTGAATTCTATTACAGCAGTTAGTTTTTCCATTGCATGAAACCCTGATTATACATAATATGACAATCTTGTCTTTGCAGATGCTATTTGACATTGAGCACTACTATGAATCTGACTGAAGCTAAATCCTTTTTCATAAAGGATGGCCCTAATAAGGGAAATGATCACCTATACTGTAGTCTGTTGATTTTACTGATAGAAAAGGCTTATGGAACTTACAGATGGTGCATGAAAACAGCCTCTGCTACTATCAATAGTTATTCAGTAACAGCCATGCTGCCCTAAGATTATAGTGATGGTTTTGCATCTGTCAACAATATGCTATTGACATATGCAAAGTCATCACTACAAGATAGAAGCATGTTCACAAGACATGGACATAAATTGGTGAATACAAAGTACATAACTACTGAGTGTTATCCATAATACATTTGTATTAGTTCTCTGTGGTGTCGCTGGTTTGTCCCCAAATTGCTCCTTATGTTAAAGAGCTCATATCTGAGAATTATTTTACTATGTTGATTGCTGAATATCATTGGGCAAATATGTATATTTAACACTGTATTGTAGTCACAAAGTGGCTGCTTAACAGTGACATTCAGAAACCTTTAGATGCTTGAAACCTTAGATGCTAGTGATTTCTCCACTACATTATGAATCAATGCATTGTACATATCGATAACATTGAGGGAATTAAATTCTTTTAGTATAGCTTTAACCCTTTGAGTTCCAGAGGGGTACGCAACGCATTGCTCTGCAACGTGTTGCCAACTCCTCTGGCACTCAAAGGGTTAACTGTTCCTTCTCTCCAGTTTTAACATACGTCACTGGTTCCCACCGGCACAACTTTTTTTTTGGGTTCATTTTTTATTTTGGAAAACAGGAGTTAAAAAGTTTAATTTTGTATAACAAAATTCTAAAAAATTCACAATATTTACAGAAACAACAGACTAATAACTAAGCCATGCAAAACAGATTACTTTGGTTTTTCCCTTTACTTTGGCTTAAATATTGATCTCAACTAGCTTAGGGCTAGATTGCATTACAGATAATAAGTTTATAAATGGCTTTATCTACACATTTCCCCACAGACAACAAAAGGAATCTGTGAGGTAAAATCAGTGATAACTTTTATCACCTGCAACAGAATTTAGCCTTAATTCCTTAACAAGCACTTGAAGTAGTATTGATACAAAAGCTGCTTAAATGTAACAGAGTATTCTACTATAATATACAATGAAAAGTTCAATGGAAAAGTTCACTTCTTTAATCCATGCCAATATACTACAGTAAGTTTTTATTAATACATCTGTAATTACTGCCCAGAAATAACATTTTACAAATTTACAAGTAACAGTTTCTTATCCTTTCTTGTAATATATTGGTATCAGTAATTTTCATCCCACTTAAAGTATTTCAGAAGCAGAAGTGATGATTTATTCTATTCTCTAAAATCATTCTCTATAACAGTGAGACAGTGAAAGCAAAATTATACACAGATGTGACACTTGCTATTGAGCCTTTTTCATGACAAATTAATGATAAATTGCCCTAGGCTTTATGTATCATGTAGCAAAACATACAAAAGCAGCTATTTAAAGCAATCCTCTCTTTTAACCCTTTGAGTGTCAGAGCGGTACGGAATACATTGCTTTGCAATGCATTCCATACCTCTCTGGAACTCAAAGGTTAAAGTCTCTGGTTGGATATTTTTTCTCCTTACAAACACAGAATCTGATGGCAGATATGAACCCTTTGGTCCACCTATTCAGCCCATTTGTTTTACGTAGAGACCTAGATTATATTGTTTCAGTTGGTTTTATCTAACTCCTGGTTAATCTTATGGAGAGATATGTAGATAAAAACACTGATAATGAAGAACTGCAATGTAATCCATGCCACAGCTTGATAAGCTTGCACCTGGTAAACAGAAATGTGTACTTCCTAGAATATTTCCAGATTCATTCATTGTCAAATACATAAATAACAAATATATGAAATAAATGAAGAAATCCAAGATGAATAACCACTTCCCCATTGACAAAACTCTCCCATAATCTCCTGGAAAGGGATATGCTTGACACAAAAGGGAAAAAACAGCTGTTTGTAGCTATTACCCTGCAGAATGTCTTTCTACGATATTGAAAACAAAGTATATTCACGACTATAAGAACCTTGTTGGGATAATACTATAGCGTGTGCATGAAGCAAATACACCAGGACATCACCACTTCTTATGCAAAATGTTACTGGGGGTTCATATTCACCATTACATTGGAGAGATAAATGCAACAAGAGTTAACTATTAACCGATTTTACCAATAGTAGCATGGTTCTGTTATAAGTATGAATATATATGTAGGTGTTCTTCTTCAAATATGGGCCTAAAGTGTTTTTTTATTGTGTGAATACTTCCACTTTATATATCTATAGATATAATAACAAATGTAGTGTGACAGCTTATAGACCAAGCATGTCTTTTGATATTAGAAAGATATGTGCGCTAAACCATGTGCTCAAATCCAGTGGGTTACAAATGCGTTTTAGTGTCTGTTGTTTAGAAGCATTCCAGATTTTCTGTATCAAAACATATGCACAATACAATGTTTGAAGAAGAGCATTTCTATGCAAATGTCTCACAAAATACTCATAAAAATGCAGTCAATAACCAGAGTCACATCTATATATGTCATGTTTATCAACTCTTTGCAGGTTGTCTTACAAAAGTTGATTTAAAAACAATGTTGTGCCAGTTACCTTCTTTGCATGTTCTGTATTACATTCATTTAGCAGAACCATCAAATTAAATGCAGTAGATACCAAAAGCAGAAATAATAGTGAAATAAAAACACTGTTACAAAAGTAAAATTAATAGTCTTTTTTTTTAGATCCAAAGTTATCTATGACAGTTCTCCATTTTCTCTTTGCATTTTGAGGATCCGCACACAGACTGACTTCTTGTAGTATAAATACATTATGTTTGACATTGTCAGAAAACAGACATCTGCAGAAGATCAAATATACATTCTTACAATACTTGCATTTGCTCAAATTACAATTGTTGTCCTTTTACAATATCATGTTTTAGATGCCTTGATTAATTTTTAAAGTCAAAATGTTACAAATACTTAGGCATTTTATTGACTGAAAAATATGTATCAATTAACATAAAATAGTATGAAGATGCATTCATTATGTGTAGTGATCAATAAAAAAAATTCTAGGACAGTTTGACCCTGCAACAATGCAGTGTAGTGTAGGTTAATGTTCACAATATCTTTGAACTGCAAGTAGAATGAGTTATAAATTTTAGTGTACATATCATAATATCCATAAGCTCCTCAATGTTTTTACCTTTAAAATGAGGCATTGTGAAATATTGACAAACAAGTCTACGGGCACAAAAGCACTAGATTACATTATGCCACTGCTGTTTCATAATTTAGGAAGTGGCAAGCTGTGGTTTAAAATGATTAAATGGAAGGTTGTTAATAGCCAGCAAAAGAGGGAGCCTCTCTAATTGTTAAGAGTCTATGTGCTTGATAAGGTGACTGGGGGTGCAGGGTGTACAACTTGTATATCCTAAAGGAGCATCACAAAGGCTAATTGATGTACCTTGGGCCATGAACATAATAATTAAAATAAATGTTGACAGCACACAAAAATTACTGTTAACTTGTAATTTTCTCTGCTGGCGAGGCACAAATCATGGGATACAGATATTAAGAAGTAAGAAAGCTAAAACCCAGCAACAAAATAATCAAGTTTTCTGAAATTATGTGTTTGTGAAATGTAGGAAACGTTGTAATTAACTATATATTCAAGATAAGCAGAATATTTCATTAATCATAATGGAATGAATATACATTATGTGGGATAGATCAATTAATTTACCATGTGTGTACATGGGCAAGATGAGCATTTCTAAAGGCTACTGTAGTTGTATTTAGTGTTGTAAAGTATTTTTTAAGTTGTAAGGCAGTGGAGAGTAAAAAAAAAAAATTCCAGTCATTCATAAATTATGGAAATACGAGAGTCAGTTTCTTTCTCATATGCTATCAGTAAAATAAGTAATTTGGAACATATACAATACTGCTTGACAGTCAAAAACAGAAATGTGTTGTGGGAACAATTTTAGCCTCTGGTTTAGTAACCTTCTTCCAGTAAATGGGTTATTTATTGAGAGATGATTTACTGAAGATTATTTAGTAAAACATAATTTTCTGCAATGAAACCATTCTATAAATTATCATAAGAAGTCACGTGGCAATTTAATTGATTCACTTTGCAAAATATTACTGATAGCAACCAGAATTAAAGGACAGTCATATTACAGTTTAAGTGATTTCTTTTGCCGTTTTACTGATAGCAACTAGTATTGTTTACTGCGCATCCAACAGTGTAAAAAAAAAAAAAAAATAAAATAAAAATAAAATAATAACATTATGCTATACATCCGATTGACAGCAACTCCCAGAACAAAGCCTTACAGTGTATAAAAATAGCTACGTAAAAAAATTTACATAAAATGCAAACAAAACAAATTTTCAGTGCAGACATTTACATAAAAAAAAAATAACAAAACACAACATGGTAAGCTATCGTCATGGCTGTTTGAACAGTTCTTGTGTATCCTTTACTGAGATAATTTCATCACAATCCAGTGACAACTTGGTACAGATGTTAATACTTGAACCATGAATAGTTGTAGCTTCTTCAAAAAATTCCATAATTACAATCCACATTCATGCTTCAAACTGTTCATTATGGTTTCCCTACAGATAAAAGATGTATCAATTAGTTTATTCCAAAAATGCTGTAGATATTATTCAGAGCACTAACACATAAAAATGTTCTGCGGTTATACAAACTTAAATAGCTTGTACACCATTCTATCATTTGTAAAAAAAAAAAATCAAAAACAAAATCAGCTTTGTCCTTTGAGGCCTAAAATCTATTATTCTGCTCAAATTTGTAGCATTGATTTCAATAGAATCACATTGAAACTGCATTAAAATTGTACAACTGAGTGTATCTGCATTTCCCTGCAATTATATCACTTCTATATTTATTGATGGGACATTAGACAAACCTTGTTATACAGTAGCACTAAAAACACACTAACATTTTTAGCTCATACAAACAAGTCAAGTAACAAAGTTGTCTGTGTGAAAAAGCTCTTACATATGCTCTTCGGGCTCCCATTCCTTCCTTTTCCAGGGCTCTCAGTACTAAGCAATCTTGATAGGTATCTTAGGAGTAATAGTTTTGTTATCTTTTTTAAGTATTCCTAAAACAATGTGTCAGCTTTTCTGAATAGACAGCTAGCTCTGCTCAAGCAATTAACCAAATTATGTCTATATAATCTACACATGGACTAAACATTCAAATGTAGGATTTCATTTTAAGGATTTAAAACAAAATAACTACATTTTACATGAAGGGCAAACTACTTAAGATTATACAACACAATTTAATTATTAGGTGTTAACCCTTTGAGTGCCAGAGGTATCCAACACATTGGGGGTTATGCACTTAGGCGTGATAAAGTGGTGATAACTTCCCTAGTGACATCACTTCTCCAATTCCTATGTTATTTTATGGAGTCTATGTGCTAAAATTTGTTAAGCTGGAGAAATCTTAGTGTATTTGGCTCCATAGAGTAACATAGGAATTGGAGAAGTGATATCACTGGAGAAGTCATTACCACTTTATCACGCCTAAGTGTATAACCCCCATTGTATTGCAATCTTTTGGATACTTTTCTGGCACTCAAAGGGTTACTGTTCCTATAAAGTAAACTGCCTCACTGTGCCGTTAGAAAGTGGTCTTTGTAAATGTTCTTGAAGGGGCTACCTTTAAGAGGAGCAATATTATATTTGTACAATTCCCTCACGTGGTTTATCTTGTGTTATGTGTTATTTAACCCTTTGAGTACGAGAGGGGTAAGCAACACATTGCTGTACCCCTCTGGCACTTAAAGGGTTAAATAAATAATTTCCCATACTCTGACATGTATTATTTATTATTCTAATTAAAGTTAAATCACCCTTGGAATAATAGATCTTAATGTGTTTACCAGATGGACTTACCTAGGTAGGTGTTCAAATGGAAACCAGTTATATTTGTATTCTATATTTAGTTTTTTAATCTGTTTTGTTGTTCATTGTTCTTCATTTCAGTTTACATTCTGATAACGACTGCTAATTCTTATAATTCAGTCAGGACTGTTGAAGCCCATTGTTTATTGTCAGGAGGTGTGAACTAAAGGAAGACTTCAACAGGGATTGCTATGTATAGGAAACTACAGATATGTTAAATCTGAACACTGTTTAAATGTAGTTAAAGAATGCTCAAGACTATAACTCTGCTGAAAATAAGCAGAAATAACCATCTGTGTGTGATGAATGGCGCTTACTCCTATGAATAAAGACTTTGTCTAACAAAATGGTTATTTTGTGCCTTTTGTGCCAAAGATGGGTAACAAACTGGTCTACTGTTCTGCTTTCATGCTATATACTCAATGGGCACAGAAGAAATCAAGACACAGTTCTTACTTTTTCCTTACATATGCTATAGGAGTTGAGTTAGGGACCCTTCATGTAGGTGACAGAACTGTAGCAGCCCACTGTTACATTTCTGTCTTCCATGTACTTTCACTCACCTTCTCCTGAGTTCCACTACTGATCCGGATGCAAGAGGGGATTGTCTGATTTCCAGCTCATGTGCGTGCCCACCAGTATTATTGGTGGCAATGTGCATACCTGGGAACTCTCCGGATTTGCCTCGGAGACTCCGGTTCTGACAGAGCTTTACCAGGTCCCAGGGGCAGAGGCTGATTCCTCCGGATGTGTGGAGTTTCTACTGAAACTCTGCCACATCTGCTTTTTCTCCCGCTGTTCCCCCATCCCCAGCCTTCTGCGTGACACCTTTAAGCCCTGCCCCCCTACTTGCATCAAGTCCCACCCCTTTTTGACGTGATTAGAGTCATTTTTGTCACCCCCTGCTGAACAGAGGACTCCCTCTGGGTAGTCCTCAACTGGAAGTTCCCAGGTATGGCCATGTGGGTAACAATTCATTGGAGGCTGAAATAAGCATTGCAATTTCTAATAATGCTCACAGGAAAGGTCTGCCTGTGGCCCCACTAGCAACTGTGCAGTCCTTCTAATCTGTATTTTTACTGCTTCCCTGTGTAAACCCAGCAAAAATGCGGTATGCTGGAGAATGATTGTCTGTGTGAAAGGCACGATAGCTTAGCTTAGTACCGTTCACAATGGGCGGTATCACCAGTGCAATGTCCTGGCTGTGGTATCGACCTTGTGAACGGTCACAAAGAAATTGTGCACTAAAGGAGCTGTGTAAATGTATTAAATATGTTTATACATAAACATAGGTGCAGGTTTAGAGAAATTATATATCCAAAATTGTACAGTAACCCTCATTATATAGATTAGAGACCCTTTCAACTAAAAACTTTTGTGATTCTAAAAATGCTTTCTAAGTCCTCCTTGTAATACCAATTTTTGTTTAGAAAAGTTTACACTATTTAGATTTACAGTGGATATAAAAAGTCTACACACCCTGTTAAAATGCCAGGTTCTTGTGATGTTAAAGAATGAGACAAAGATAAATCATGTCAGAACTTTTTCCACCTTTAATGTGACCGATAATGTGAACAATTCAATTGCAAAATAAACTGAAGTCGTTGAGGGGGAAAAATAAAAAACAATAACCTGGTTGCATAGGTGTGCACAGCCTCTTATAACTGGGGATGTGGCTGTGTTCAGAATTAACCAATCACATTCAATCTCATGTTAAATAGAAGTCATTACACACCTGCCATGATTTAAAATGACTCAGATTAATCACAAATAAAGTTCAGCCGTTCAAGTAGGAGTTTCCTGACATTTGTTTAGTTGCATCTCAGAGCAAAAGCCATGGTCCACAGAAAGCTTCCAAAGCATCAGAGGGATCTCATTGTTGAAAGATATCAGTCAGGAGAAGGGTACAAAAGAATTTCCATAGCATTAGATATACCATGGAACACAGTGAAGACAGTCATCAAGTGGAGAAAATGTGGCACAACAGAGACATTACCAAGAACTGGACGTCCCTCCAAAATTGATGAGAAGACAAGAAGAAAACTGGTCAGGGAGGTTTCCAAGAGGCCTACTGCAACATTACAGGAACTGCAGGAATTTCTGGCAAGTACTGTGTGCTACACGTGACAACAATCTCCAGTATTCTTCATATGAATGGGCTGTGGGGTAGGGTGGCAAGATGGAAGCCTTTTTCGTACAAAGAAAAATATCCAAGCCCAGCTGAAGTTTGCAATAACAAACATCAAGTCCCCCAAAAGCACATGGGAAAGGTATGTTTGGCGCAAAAACAACACTGCACATCACCCAAAGAACACCATACCCACAGTGAAGCATGGTGGTAGCAGCATCATGCTTTGGGGCTGTTTTTCCTCTGCTGGAACAGGGGCCTTCGTCAGAGTGGAGGGAATTATGAACAGTTCCAAATACCAGGCATTGTTGGCACAAAACCTTCAGGCGTCCGTTGCTGAAGCTGAAGTTCACCTTTCAGCACAACAACAACCCAAAGCAAACATCCAAATTCACAAAAGCATGGCTTCACCAGAAGAAGATTAACATTTTGGAATGGCCCAGCCAGAGCCCAGACATGAATCCAATTGTACATCTGTGGGGTGATCTGAAGAGGGCTGTGCACAGGAGATGTCCTCGCAATCTGACAGATTTGTAGCACTTTTGCAAAGAAGAGTGGGCAAATATTGCCATGTCAAGATGTGCCATGCTAATAAACTCCTACCCAAAAAGACTGATTGCTGTAATAAAATCAAAAGGTGCTTCCACAAAGTATTAGTTTAAGGGTGTGCACACCTATGCAACCAGGTTATTGTGAGTTTTTTTATTTTTCCCCCTCAACGAATTCAGTTTGTTTTGCAATTGAATTGCTCACGTTACAGGTCACATTAAAGGTGGAAAAAGTTCTGACATGATATATCTTTGTCTCATTCTTTAACATCACAAGAACCTGGCATTTTAACAGGGGTGCGTAGACTTTTTATATCCACTGTACACTATGCTAATTAAGACAAGCAATGAGGGCAATTCCTGTTTTAGCCCTACAATTCTCTCTTACTATACACACCTATGTAACTATTTGAACACTACTGATAAGCAAGTGTTTTTTTTTTATTATAATCCTCATCTTGAGCCTACACCTCACTGATGAGGCCAGATAACAGTTGAAACATACGTCTGGGGTTTTACTGTTTCCCTTTCCCACATATGTCAGATATTTATTTAAGGTTGCGATAAGCATTATAGCCTTCAAAGCTGCTGTATATAATAAGGTCTGCCAGCAGCCCCATAGGCCTTTGTGCAGACCTTACTCACTACAAGGAAATACAGTAACTTTGCAAGTTTCTGGACTTATGTGCATTCCAGTGAGGCAACAGCCGTCCATATAAAGACTACATAGTCCAGAAGTGGACATTTTAGAATGGGTGGCCAATCCAATGAAGTGTCTCGTTGGTGTTGGCAGTGTGAAATAGGCCAAAGACTGGAATCATCTGCACTGTATGTCTTCATTAGCATAATCTATAAATCTAAATAATTCAACATGATTTTCTAAATAAAAAAAGAATACAACACATAAGTGAGTTTTTAAGTTCTTTAAAATAAACACATTTTCAAAACCATCAAAGTTGTTTTTCCCGTGACAAGGTCCCTTTAAGACTAAAGGCAGAAACTGTATATTCCCAAATATTATGTATAATATGCACATTTAGCAGGTGTATCTGTACATGGTAGAAAAATAACCATTTATTTAATTAATCTCCATAAAATTCCAGGTTCTAACACTAAATACATATATTGAACATTGAACCTATCTCTAATTTAACCCTTTCAGTGTTAGACGATTGCAAAATACACTGCAATTAATACAATGTGCATTTAATTGGTTAACGCTAAACATAATACCTACCTCTACTCTAAGCCCTTACTCTAATGGTATTGCCAAACCCCAAAGCAAATCCTAACTTCTAACTCTAATACTATCCGTAACCCGAACACAATTACTGCCCCTAACACTAAAGACATAGTAGCCCCAACCGAAAAATGAACTGTAACCCATGATGGTACCCTTGACTCTAAATTCTGCCTCAACCCTAAATTCTAACACTATGCCTATCATTAAACACGAATTCTAGCTCTAAAACTATTCTTAAAAGTAAAGCCTAACCATAAAAAGTACATCTAACCCTAAAACTGACATTAGCTACCTGGATAACAATGCCACCCTGAAACACAAGAATGGATGCAGGTAAGAAGCTCCATTACACTCACTGTAGTCAAACCCCCATTGATCATATCCACATTAGCCAGATAATTCTGATATTCACAATTCTGACTTTACCTTGAATTTATATAATAAATCATTTTATGATAACGCTGTTGTTATTGCATTCTGTGGATAGCTTCAGTAAGTAAAAGAGAAAACAGGAGGGGCACTCCTAATGTAATATGGTCTGATAAGGATCACCTTCACCAAATCAACTCCGTACTTACAATATCTAGAACCACTACAAGTGGAGAGTAGGACAGATGAGGGATTCTTGACTGCCCTCACTCAGTCACGCCAATTGGACAAGGATGCAGCTCTCCAACGTCAATAAAAAGACCTCTTCCAAGACCCTTAAAGGGATAGTAATACTTTATTATTACTATCCCCCATATTGTACATATTTGCAAAATAATTTAATAGCCCCCAGGTTCATCTCTCAAACCTTTATGGTTTTAGAGATAACCGAAGGCAAAGCTCCCCCCTCCCTCCCGCTTCCCTGAAGTCAGCATTGTGCTGACTGCAGGGATATCCGGTCTGACTTTCATCATGCAGCCCTGCAGCTGAGCCGAGATCGCGTTAGTGAAGAATAATTATTTCACTGAAACGGTCTTCTACATGTGCTTGCAAACCAAGCACATGTAGAAGACAGTTTCACTGAAATAATTATTTTTCTCTAAAGCAATCTCGGCTCAGCTGCAGAGCCACAAGCCTGTCGTACGACAGACTTCCCCTGCAGTCAGTACAACGCTGACTTCAGGGAAGGGGGAGGGAGGGGGGAACTTTGCCTTCGGTCATCTCTCGATCCATAAAGGTTTGAGAGATGAACCTGGGGGCTATTAAATTATTTTACAAATATCCACAATATGGGGGAGAGTAATAATAAAGTATTACTATCCCTTTAAACATAAAAAGAAACAACAGCAAGAATGGGCAAAATCCGCAATATTGAAATTAGAAGTATCAAAATAATACTCACACGATGAACCCCACTGGCCTATCTCAACAGAACTGGTAGTAATAGCCTGCATGGAGATAACTGTCCGCCCTGCTCGGAGTTCCACCTCCAGTGATAAGGTTGATAAGAATTTTCTTGCATATATAGCCAGATTGCTCTTGAGAAAGAAGCAGATTGCTTTGAAACGCGTTGAGCGTTTTTTGGCTGTTATTTATCTCTATATTGCATTGTTTTATTTATTTTTAAGCAATACATATGTATTTTTTATACAAGCGAACTTGTTTTACTTACTAGAGGTGGAACTCCGAGCAGGGTGGACAGTTATCTCCCTGCATGCTATTACTACCGGTTCTATAGATATAGGCCGGTGGGGTTCATCGTGTGAGTATTATTTTGATACTACTATTTTGATTATTGTGGATTGCGCCCCTTCTTGCTGTTATTTCTTGTTAGCTTTAGTCACTGACTGCCGTAGCTTCTTAACCCTATATGCTTTTGGTGACCTAAAGATGGTCAGATTCCTCAAAATGAGGGATATTATTGACTATAGGCATTTAAAAATTTAAGAAAAATCACACTTCTTAGAGCAAATCTAATTGTGTTTTTATAATCAAATATTACAGAGTGCTCTGCAGTACTGCTTGGGAAGTTGTCAGTACAATTGCTATTCTGCATGTATTGTGTTTTAGTATTTCAATTAGTAAATAAAGTCTCCTTTTCCGTAGTTGTTACTGCCTTTCAAAAAACACCACTAGCTTAATAAACCCTTTGAAAGTCAAAGCGGTACGCAATGGCGTTGCATTCCCCTCTGGCACTCAAAGGGTTAAAACATTTTATTCTGATACCCTTTGTATTCATGCTACAATGTATGTACACCCTTCATGTTGAGTTTAAAAGCACATGAAATATAATATTCAAATTGCTGCTGTCTTCCTGACATGGAACACTTGAGCTGTAAAACTGCAAAGCTTTCAAATGAGAATATGCAAGCTTGTGTAAAGTTGGGTTGAGGTAAATCCACAAAGGATATGTAAAACTACTCATTTAACATGTAAGACTACGCAAGGCACTTCAAATACGTTTTTTCTCTTTTCTTATCCCAGCAAACATTTGTCTACTTTTTGAAATTACAGTGTTGGTCAATCAAGAGCTCTTGATAATTGCAAGCTTACCTTGAGTTCTTCACAATCTATACAATTTTTAGGGTTCTGACTTGTGATTGTTTTCCTCTAACTTCTTGTTTTCTTCTGTGTTTCCAAGTTCTTTTCCTACGTGTTTTGTTGCCGAGCTTTAAGACATAAAAGTTTAAAAAAAACTATTAAAGTTACTTCAAGCAATAAGAAATGTAGATACTTAATTTTCCTGTACTTTGACATCTCACAATGATAAAATCCATCAAAACAACCTATTTTTCTCACAGAATAGTGCTTTGAATTAGTATTTAAGGGTTTGAATTTAAGTGGTTTAAATTAGCATCTAAGGGTTTGATTTTAAGTGGTTTGAATTAGCATTAAAATTTTAAAAGCCCCATTTAAGTCAATGTGGATTTTGTCAGTTGTTATTTGTTCCCTATGATGGTTTAACCCAGAATAGTTCTATGGTTTTTTTTTTGCACATAAGGCCTAATTTTTTTTTGATATTTTAACTGTTTATGTCAGTTTTCGTCCTCTATAATGTAGCATGTTGTAAGTAACCATAAAACACAGCAAGAGAAGCAAAACAATAGTAACAACTGTTCTAGCGTACAGGATAAAAAAGCTTCACAGATAAACATTTTCTCGGAGGCCTGTTTGCTTGTGAAGCCAAAATGTCTGTGGTGACTGATCACTGATGTACTTTTCATCACTTTAGGCTAGAAGAACACATTGGACTGTATGTGTAAAATCAAAGTGGAACAGTTTTGGGAAAACAACTGCACCATATGGGACAAATAAAAAATCCTTGACAAAGAAAGGAAAAAGAAACCTGTTTGATGGCACCGCATGTGATACCAGACAAATGGCTAAAACATAACTTTTACTAGAACTATTAAAATGTAATACAATATAATTCAGTTACTAATCTTCCCTTGCATTCATTTCTGGTTTCTGTACATAAAGGAACCCTACAAGCCTTGTTTTCCTCAAGTTATTAATGTCCCTAACACAAAATTGTTTGGAATTGACACTATGAGATTTATTGATTTTATATTTTATTACATTTTAACAGTTTTAGTAAAAGTTTTGTTTTAGCCATTAGTCCAGTATCACATGAGGTGACGTCAAACAGGTTTCTTTTTTCTTTCTTTGTCATATTTTGTTTCTTTGTTCTGGGGTGCACTCACCTATCCTATATAATAAAAGGCCAGAAAGTTTGTCACAATGCAGTCATGCGCAGTAGAGACTGCCCACGTTCGGCCAGTCTATACTGAGCATGATTGCATCTCGTGAGTGAGGTGGCGTAACTGCGTGGAGCAGTGAGGTAATGGCAGTACGCAGAGCAGGTTCCGTAATGTTAACCCTCTGAGTGTCAGAGGGGTATGCAATGCATTGCTTTGCAATGTGTTGCGTACCCCTCTGGCACTCAAAGGGTTAAGAGGCTGGTCCTGCTCTGCATACTGTCGTTACCTCACTGCTCCACGGCCTGTGCACACTTGGTTTTACACTAGTAACTAATAAATAAGTTAATTTGATACCTCAACATACATATGCTCCCATTTATAAAACCAAACTGGAGTTATTCTGAAGTAAACCAAGCTCCCCCCTATGGTGCAGTTGGTTTACTCCAGAATAATGTCAGTTTGCTTATATAAATATGGGCCATAGTTTGGTGCAATTGTTTCTTCTCTAGTACATAAAAAATCCTATTGATTTACAAGTGGTTGTTAGCCCTTTGAATGTCAGAGATACCTCTATCACTGCTTCACAGTCGGTGGGTGAACTCTCTATCATTCAAGAGGTTAAAGCCCAATTTAAGGTGAAATTTATTTTAATGTGTCCCCTGTGGTGCAGTTAGTTTGCTCCAGACCTGAACCACTTTGTTTTCATACATATGGCCCACTGAGGTAGTAAGAAGAAATGGGCAATTTGGAGCAAATCAACTGTATCACTGGGGACAAAAATATACATTTCCATTGATGTAATTGTGGCTTTTACCACCAGGAATACTAAACAGGTCTCCAACACTTTGCTTTGCAATGTGCTGGAGACCTCTCTAGTGTTCAAAGGGTTAAAAGCCTTATTTAATCACTGGGAATGTTGGGGATTTTTATTTGCTCCCGTGGTGCAACTGGTTTTCCCCAGAATAGCTCCACCTTGCTTTTATACACATCTCCCACTGAGGGGGGACAAGAAATGCTTAATTCTGGAGCAAAGCAAATTCAACATAGGGGACAAATAACTATTTCCTAAATTCCCACTGATTATACCCTTTGAGTGCTAAAGAGGTATCCAGTGTTTTGCCTTGCAATGTGATGGATACATCTCTGGCACTCAAAGGGTTAAATGGGGCTTTTAACCCAGTAAATGGTAGCGGACTCACTAAAGCAAAGCTTAGGCAACTCATTAGCAGTCTCAGTGACACTGATGCATCAAAAATGGTAGCAATTCTGTAGCAGACCGATTGGGTGGGTAAATACATATTTTCTAATCTCCATTTGATTGAAAGGATGCCTTTAACCCTTTGAGTGCCGTGCAATGCATTGGATACCTCCCTGGCACTCAAAGGGTTAATACCTTGAATTCTACAGGGGTCTCCAACATATTGAATTGAGACCTCCCTAGCATTCTAGAGGTGAAACCCCATGATGCACTTGGTTTATTGCAGAACCGCTCCAGTTATTTCTTACATCACTCTCATAGGCCCATATTTATAACTGGAGTAAACCAGCTGTACAATAGGGGACAAGCAAAAATTCCTCTTAAAATAAACTAGGCTTTTAATCCCCTTGAATGCTAGATATGTTTCTCTAGCATTCAAGGGGTTAAAAACCACTACTCTAGTGCATGGTAATTTAAGAATTTTTATTGTTCCCCTATGATGCAGTTGGTTTAATCCAGTATAACTCTAGTTCTTTTATATAAATATTGGTCTCTGTTCTTAGTTCAGCACTTTGATGAAAAGAGTGGTGGCACCATATCCCAAAGCAATGTGTTACGCACCTCTCTGGTCCTCTGGGGTTAAAGAAAACACCTGTATATTTTGCAAACTACTGCTTTGTAAAGCTAGAACATTAATTAAAATTGCTACTTTGTATTTACAAATCTTGGTATGATATACTTAGCTTTTATGTCCATTCTTTACAATAACAAACACAACTGCATCATCTAGATGAAATATGTTCTTAGCATTCTACATTAAAGAATCATACAAGCAGTTTAGCTCAGTAGGTTCCAGTTTCATGAAGGAACACGTTAGGTCAGGACTGTATCCGTACTAGCATAATGTTGATCACTGGTTCGCCCATTCTGAATCACTTACACACACAGATACACATATGCACACATGCACTAGTATGACAAATCCTAACAGTATTCTTATACTGATTCAACAAAAATGAAAGCGATATTGTAACAGGGTTTGGGAGGGTGCACTTGCATGTGGGCAATATACTTGTCTTTTCTGCAATGTAATAATCAAATTTGCAGTTTAAATGTGGTATTTGTTAACTAAAAGCTGAAAAAGCATTAAGCTAAAGTCCTGATCTTAACTCATTTACACAAAAATAAACAGCCCAGTTCATGTTACTCCTGAGCTATTTAACAGAAAAAAACACCTACAAAGTATACATGCTGAGATCAGAAGTTTTTAGTCAGGCATATGTTATAAGAAGTCAGGAAGGTAATTGCTATGAATCCATAAGAACTATTGGCAATGGTAAGATTCAGTGCCGTTTATAAGATGCTTTCCTGCTGCTTTGTGATTCTTTTCATTCAGAGATAAGAAGGATTTGAGCTGGAGTAGCCAATGTAACAGGATGTATCTAAAAAAACAGATGCTGAATCAATGGGATTCCAGGCCCATTCAAATGATAACACCACACACACACACTAGTAAAGTACATTTACCATTACACACTCCACTGGCACTCAAAGGGTTGGGTCTTATAATCACAAGATATTTACAGTAAGTGTGCCTTGTGTTCAAAAGAGACGAGGAGCAAGTCTGGAGAAAAGCAACTTCACGACAGGAAAGACATAACGGGATTTTTGTGTACTTGCCAATAAATACATGGAGTAAAGTATCCTTCTGCAGGAGGGCACTTGCCTGTAGGCAGAGACTCCCTTCCTACTCAAGTTTACCCCCATCAATCCAGCTTAGTTTTAATGAATAGCTAAAACAGAAATAAAATAGAAGTGAGACAGTAAAGGGGTCACCTATACCACAGAATCAAAACACAGACCAGTTCTAAAAGAGAGGAATTGGAACACATTCAACCTCTGGTGTCAACAAACACATACACACCAAAAGAAACAAAAGGAAAAAACACAATTTACCTGAGGAAAAAGAGAAGGCAGCAACAGCCTGTAAGACATTTTTTCCACAAGCCAGAACATTCACATAGTGCTGTTACATAGTTACACAGTTGTTTAGGTTGCAAAAAGACTTGTGTCCATCAAGTTCAATCCTTCTTCTATTCCTTTCTACTGTTGTTGATCCAAAATAAGACAAACAACCCCTTAATACAGAAATTTAAAATTCTGCTTTGAATGGGGTGGGGGATTCCTTCTGGATTCCAAATGGCAATCAGATTTCTCCTTGGATCAACAAGCACTAAATAAATATTAATCCAAATACTAACATACATAGCTATCTATGCTCTGCTCTTAAAAAAAAAAAAAAAAAAAAAGTATCCAGGCCCCTTTTAAAGGCATCTAATGTATTTGACAAACATTTGAAGGTAAAGACATGCCACCAGCCAGACACAAGTGCTCTGCTATGGTCTGGTTCTTGTAGGCCTAGGAAGCGCTCATCATTCTGGTGGAATGAGATGTAACAATAAAGGGGAAAGATCCATATCCAGAAGCTGTAAGCCTGGGGAAAGGTTTACTTAACCCCAGAAATCTATTTCACCTGAGATGTAACTAGTTCTGAAGGGCCCTCGGGAATGACAATAAGCAAGTGAGAACTTCCTAAAGGGCTTGAGCAAAGAACGAAGTACCACACCTAAATACATCCAAGCAATAATGCTCCTCCCAGAGAACCCACTTGCCAGGACTCAAGTGAATGGGATTATCTCCAGAGCAGAAAATAGGTAGCCTAGTATCTTCAGATACTCACTCCTGCACCATCACAGATACTGCCTGAGACACCTGAAGAAACACAGACAGAATCCTGTCATCTGGTAGAAAACCCTTCAGCAAAAGAATGTCGAATATCATTCTTAGAAAGTGGGGGACCTGAAGTCCAGAATAGGGTGGCATCCTCTATCTTTTTTGGGGTCTATGAAAAGAATGTATTAACACCTGCACATCTAGCAGGGAAGTGTCAGCTCCGTGCCGGTTCTTCGCAGTGTCCTCCACCTTCCGACGCTTGTATTTTCCACCTTCTTCCGGGTTGGGCTCGCGCATGCCCAGTCCTGCTTGTGAAGCCGCTTGGGTCTCTCTACTTAAGACGCCTTCTTCCTGAATCCGACGCGTTGTCTAAGCGTCCCTTTCCGGTGTGCAGTTCAAGATGCGCCTAGTTGATCCGCTCCTGCCAGTTTCCAGCTGTGTCCACTCCAGCCTAGTATCCTGCCCTGGTCCTGCTCTGTTCAGTCTTATATCCCGTTGCTGTCCTGCTCTGGCTCAGCCCAGTTTCCTGCTTGTCCTCTCCAGCCTTGTATCCTGCTCTGGTCAGTCCTGTATCCTGTTGCTGTCCTGCTCTGGTCAGTCCTGTATCCTGCTCTGGTCAGTCCTGTGTCCTGTTGCTGTCCTGCTCTGGTCAGTCCTGTATCCTGTTGTATCCTGCTCTGGTCAGTCCTGTATCCTGTTGCTGTCCTGCTCTGGTCAGTCCTGTATCCTGTTGTATTCTGCTCTGGTCAGTCCTGTATCCTGTCGCTGTCCTGCATTTGCTCAACTTTTCCTGCTTTCTGGAATCTGTTCCTTCCTGAGGTCATTGGGGTATAGTCCAACCGTGGTGGGGTATCCAGAGACCCCGGAGGCTCAAACGAAGGGGGCTATCTAGCTTCGCGGCTAGCACCTATAGACGGCCTCAGCCGCAGCACGCCTCCCTACGGTTGGCCAACGTACTCCAGCTTCGCCCCCTAGCGACGCACCCTAGTCTCTAGCCCCAATCATCTTTGTTGGAGGAGTATCTTCTTCCTAGTTCTGGGCTTCTCTGAGCTAGGCTCAGATGTGACAGGAACAAAACTGCATATAAAAATAGATGACTTCGCTCAACATCTCAAGGAACTCTGGATATGAGGAAACAACATGGAGGAAGAGACTTGAAATCTCTGCTGTACTGTTCCTAATTTACATGCAAAACCCTCGTCTGCCACGGAAACAGGCCATGCTCCGTGGAAAAATGCATATGACTTCATATTGCCTGAGGCAGACCAGATCCCAGTGAGTCACTTGGAGGTGGGCTTATCAGGTTTGGACTTCTGCACAGGTTTCTTACTAGACCAGGCATGGTTTTGGGGTGGAACATGACTCTGTTTTTGTGGGAAGCAGTGCCCTGGGAGCATACTCATACTGGTGGGAGTAATGAATAACACAAGTCTTTTGTGGAAAAAATGAATATTTACGAGTATACTGAGGCAACAAGTACTTTTACCTCCAGTGGTATGACTGATAACCTTGTCTTAGAAGACTGGTCAGCTGACCAGATCTTAAGCCACAGAGTATGACACATGCCACAGAAAGGACTTTCCAGTAAGCTTAGTGACGTCAAAAGCGCTTCAGTAACATAAATATTAGTTTCAAGGATCCTGGTATATGAACCCCCATCAGATACTCCTTAAATGCGTCTGCTTGGACAGCATCCAAAAGCGGACCCCCCCCCCCCACCCACAGACAGCCATAGTCCGAGTTCCCATGCAATGGCCATCGAAGGGCATAAGGCACCTCCAGAAGCTGCAAAATTCACCATCAAAAAGAATATGGGAGTTTAGCCGCTGGATCGTTAAAAA
The DNA here is from genome assembly GCA_037306005.1 of Rhinophrynus dorsalis. Classification (NCBI taxonomy): domain Eukaryota; kingdom Metazoa; phylum Chordata; class Amphibia; order Anura; family Rhinophrynidae; genus Rhinophrynus; species Rhinophrynus dorsalis. The sequence continues at coordinate 350,469,290 of CM074719.1, read as the reverse complement.
ATGCAGAATAAGCCAGAGGTAAAACTATATTTTTGGTAAAGTAAGGAATTGTGGTCTCTACCTCAGGGGGTAGGACACTGCTCTAAAGCCTCAACAGAAAAAGGTTACAGAAGAGATTTATACAGTGATTAAGGAATAACCTCCTGTTAAGCATCTTCCATTCCTCCAGTAGTAACTGATCTAAGGAATGGTGAGGAGGAAAAACAGCAACCTCCCTTTTGCATGTCTTGAAAATATCAGGGGAAGTTTAAGTAGAATTATTTCTGGCCGGCACTCAGCTTTACTATGGCTCGTCCCTGTGTTCCTATCAGTGTATCACATAAAATATAAAGAGCATGGACTGGCATTCAACAGGACTTTCTTAAAGACTTTACTACATATTTAGTCAAAGTTTAGAGATCTTGATAAAGGCTAAAGTCATGAGCCGAACAGTTGACTAAATATACTGTGCACAGTATCTGTTTTTTCGCAAGTTCCCTGGAAAAGGTGGTTTAGGAAACCTTATGATTACCAGCAATAGGGAGTGAATCTGAGGTTGTCTTATATCTCTGTCACTTGTGGGTTCTTTGTTGATTTGAATCTAATATCAATACTCATACTTGAAGAACCAGAACCCTGTTGTTGATAAAGATAGAATCTTATCCTCTGGCAAAAAGACCCGTCCATGAAAAGTCCTGACTGTCATGCCAAGAAAGAGATGGACCTGGGACAGAACCAGAAAGGATTTCTGGAAATTGAGTACCCAACTGTATAGTTCTAAAATGGAGGCACAAGTCTGAATCTGAATGTGCAGGCAGAGCCTCTGCTGAAAAAGCCTTTAACAAAATGTCATAAAGAGAGAGAATAAGAGACAACCAAGAGAACAAATGTGAGCAGCCAAGGCTGCTAACACCTGTGTAAACATCCCAAGGAGCAGATGCCAGCCCAAGAGGAAGTGATTCCCTTGTGGTCTAAGACCTGCCCATATCATCTTTTTCTCAGATATATCCAAGAGACCCCCCAAAAGAAAGAATACAGAACAGAAATGTAATTTAAACCATTTATGTGCCTGAAGGGATTAAAGCAGAACACCAGGAGGGAGTGTCTCAAACTGCAAGAAAAGGGGAAACAGTATAAGAATAGAATATCCCCTTCCTGCTTCCCTGAAGCCCAGGAAACCAGGCCTTATGGGAAACGTATTTGTTTTTCTTCCATAATGAAAATGGCATGGTGGCTCTCCAGCCATCACATCCGACTGCTGCCTTACAGAATGGGGGATCCCCAAGGGAATTCCTTACCTGTAGTAAGAAAGGCTATTATAATAAGCACCATTGTGCCCACTGCAATCAACCCGGAGCCGTAGAAATCACAACTGCACTGTCAATTTCCCATCCAATATTGTCACTACATGTGTCCATTCTTAAAGGCACAGGGACACCAATAACCAAAGTTAACTGAAGTGAACTTTGGTAAAATCCCCCTCCTCCCCAAAGAGGAGGGGAATAATAAAAAGGACAGACAGAAGGGAAGAGCAAACTGCAAATATAGAGAATTTACCACAGTGCAAATGTGGCTGCTAGACAGATGCACAGTGACATACTCACAGGACCTGTGCACTCTGAATATTGATGAGCCTGTCCTCTTTAGTCATCTATATATGTATATATTAATGCCCTGTTCAGGCAAGCTAAGCAGAATTTAGAGGAAAAAGGCAGATAGCGCAGGCCACCTTCTATCACACCCAGATCCTGTACAGTCTACACTCAAACTGACAATGGAGGCCAGACATAGAGGCCCGCCTAATGGAGGATTACACAATCCCATCCTACAGGAGAAAAAGGCCAGCTAAGAGAGAATATTTGCCCTGCTGCACCTCCATTAAGGTCATGTAAAAACTGAGTTGGATTGGTGGGGGTAAAGTGGAGTAGGAAGGGAGTCTCAACCTCCAGACAGCCTTTTAAGGTAAGATCTCTGCCCTCCTGCAAGAATATACTTTACCCAGTGGTTCCTGTATTCCACATTGAAGTCTGCAAATTTCAAAAATGTCTATGTGTTTTGTTGGCCAACACAGAGACAAGTAAAAGTGAGTCTTTTTCACTGTGATGCCATACAAAATAGTTTCACTGAGATTGTAATTCACATAAATGAGAACTGGATACTGCATTCAGAGAGCTCCCCATGCAGAAAACAAAGCTTCACTATTTCCTAAACTATATATCTACTGTTCTTGGATAGCATGATACATAGGTAGCTTTAAATTCAGTTTTGAAATATGCAACTTGAATTCAAAGTGACAGGCCCTCTTTATATGGGTTTTTAAAGTCCTGAATGCAAGATGTCTCTAACGTCTTATAAAGCAATGCACTGGAGAATTCTCTAGCATTAGGCTAAAAGATAGTTTTGGACATTTTTATTCCCCTCACCTGTGTTGAATCCTGTGTGTTCCAGCACTGTTCTTTTTTTGATTTCTAGATAAGGCCCTAATTACTTTATATATGTTATGATTGATTTAGGAGCTCCCAATTTAAGCTGCCTGGATATTACTTTGTAGAGTACAGTCTCAACAAAGAGAAAACAGTGTGCTATAAATATATATAATTGATGACAACAGACAACAAAACAGACTATACTGCTAAATAGGCCTCAGTGAGCAAGATGCTAGGGTGTGCTGGCTGGGGAGTGGAGCTGGCTGGAGGGAGCTGCTCTTGGGATGCCTTGCTGTGGCCTAGGCCAGATTAGAGGTGCTGGCTGTGAAGCCAGATAGCTGGATGACAACCTTACATACAGCAATGACTCAGAGTCAGGAATCCCCAAAGGTATTCCTACCAGCAGTATGGTTGTCTCTGTTTAAACACTGAGGCTGAAAGGAACAGGAACGGTTAAGTTGATGTTCAAGGGGTCGAACCAGATGGGTGGTCAACATAGTCAAACTCGACCGGTGGCTGATGTAGTCAAACACAACAAGCTGGTCGATATAGTCAAACTCGACAGAAGAGGACAGAGGAGCCCCCCAGAGTCAAAGGTAGAATGGATGACAGGCCACGGCCACGTCCCTAAGAGTTGGTACCAGGGATGAGACAAAAAAGAAGTCGAACAAGCCAGGGCCAAAATCAGTCGGGCAAGGCAGTACACAAGGAGCAGGAAGAAGAGGAGTCAATGAAACGGAGTTGAGATCAAAGGAGTCACAAGGATACACACCCAAATCAGGAAACATACGTCAAGTTGAAGGAAAGCCAGGTCAAACAGTGGAATCACAGGAAACCCTGGAACAAGACTGCACTAGGTCACAACAGAAAGGCTTTGATAGTGTGCCGACACAAGGTGCCGAAGCTTGATAAAGGCTCGGCTAGAGCGTCATACAACAAGGTGGGAAAAATGAACCAGTAGACAAAAGAGAATATCTGGCAAGTAATGCCAGGAAAACCCATAAAAGCAGGGAAGGGTATCCTTTTAATAAGTCATGTGTAAAATATAGCGCATTAACCATGTCGCAGTGTACAAAATGGCGAGGTTCTCATGTTGCCTGTTTAAAGGTCGCTATCTTCAATCCCGGTGTGCAATTAAAGAACATTAAAAAGATAACAGAGAGTGGACACATCTGTTGCAAAGAAAATAAAAGTGTGGATAACAAAATTTAAGTATGCTTCCCCTTGTGCACTTACTCTTCCCAATCTTGCACAGTGCTGCTCGTCTCTCTCTCCCTCTCCACTCCGCCCTGTCATTCTGCACTCAAAGAAGGGGAGAAAGAGCTGGCCAGAATGCAAGGCAGAGCGGAGGGGGAGAGAGAGAAAGAGACGGGCAGAATGCACCCTTTAAGAGATACCCAATGTATTTTGTTGCAATGCATTGGATACCTCTGCCACTATGAGGTACCAGCTACACAGTGATGAGGAAAATGGAGGTGGGCATCACAATGGAGAGGCACAGGCGTTGGTCATGAAGGTGCTGCGTGTGAGTCAGGGAGTTGGGGTGTTCTGTATAAATGCGGGATTCAAACTTTGTGTACAACAACTCTCACTGTACACGTTAGAAGTCTTCATGGTGGAAAAGTTTAAGTGTCTTGAATAGTATTACTAGAGAGTAACAAGGCAATATACATTTAAATTAAATGTTGCTTCACAAGCCTAATAAAATAATTGAAAGCATTCACTGTTCGTTAATCCTCTGAGTGCTGCCCGGCTCTCTCTCCCCTTTGCTCCACCCAGTCATTATGCAGCGCTCTGAGGATAAGTGAACAGTGGATACTTTCAATTATTTTATTAGGCTTGTGAAGCATCATACTGCTGGAGAGGATGGGAAAAGGCAACTTTTTTCTCTTGACGGGTGCTTAGCAAGATCCGGATGAGGTACTCTTTGCTTTTTTTTTTATGTTCTTTCATTGCTCACCGGGATTGAAGGTAGCGACCTTTAAACAGGCGACATGAGAACCTTGCACTTTTATGCAATGCGAGATTCTCATGTCGACATGGTTAATGCGGCTGCTAGCAACGTAATATTTTACATGCGACTTTTTAAAAGTGAAACACAGGGAAGCACCTAAGATTATACAAGAAAACAACAATGTTAAAACAAAATTGTGGAGTATTTATTGGCTGATTCTCTGGGTAGAAAGTGGTAGGTAGGTTAATTTGTTTAAGAAATTTCAATTTGTTTTGGATAGGTATAAGCTTACAATCACATTACATACAAGTTTATGGATTAGCAACAAATATGACACCTACCAAGGTAAGTGCTGCTGTTAAGCACATTATGAACCACTTAAAGGGATAGTAATACTTCGTTTTATCTTTTTAAAAAAACATGAAGAACAATATAAGTCTTATCTCTCAAACCTTTATGGTTTAAGAGATATTCACAAGCAAAGTATCCCACCCCCCCCTGTTCAACCCAGGTAGACTGCAGAGAGGGACAATCTTCAATTAAGATAAAGGAAAAAGCTGAAAAGCTTGTCAAGGGGGGCAGGGCTTTCATTCTTTTCATACAAAGAAGATTGTCCCCTTCTGTTATCTGTCTGGTCTTACAACCAGATTCACATCTGAGAAGAGATGGCTTACACTAGGAAAAAGGGGCGGGGAGGGGAACTTTGCTTGTGAATATCTCATAAACCATAAAGGTTTGAGAGATAAGACATATCATTCTTCATGTTTTTTTAATGCCTACAAAATAAAGTTAAAACGAATTATTACTATCCCTTTAATCCTACATATATCTATCTCCTTTAGAATGTTTTTTTTTTTTTTTTATATTTTATTTGCAGGGGGGAGTATACCTTAGGACAGTGGTCTCCGGCCTTCTCTTTAATGGTAGCTAATTTTAATTGATGAAACACGTGCTGAGTACTTTAAAACATATATTGACAATATATGACAACAGCTATGCCAACTGCCACTTACTACCAGGAAGTACTAGCTCAGTTGCATAAACTGACAAATAAATACAGCAAATATCTAATAAAGTATTGTGTAAAATATAAAATGGCAAACATAATTATAGGTATTTTTAAAGGCTCTTTCAAAATCACGTATTTGTTTTTAAGTGACAGTTGTAATCAGGAATTAATACAGCAGCATAATTGGAGTACACCAACTGCACCATAACGGACAAATAAAAAATCCTCAAATTCCCACTCATTTAATTGGGGTATTTGATACCTTGGATGCTACAGCAGTATGAAACAAATTCCAAATTTCACACTTTCAAAGTATGCACTGGAGACCTTTCTAGTATTCAAGGGGTTAAAAGATGCACTTAAATCTATGGAAAATGTTTATTTACCCCTTATGGTGCAGCTTTTTTGCTCTAATAACCTCATTATTTTGCTTCTGAATATGGCTGTAATGTGTAACACTTTCCAAGTTCAGGACAAAGAAACATTTTTCCATTTTGTTGCTTGCTGTCTGTACCCCAGGTATGAGTGAAGCAGAGTTAAGTCTATTGATTCCACTCTGCCCTCTAGATAGTAAACAAATACATTAGTTTGAAAGCACAAACAAAACAGTTAAGAAATAATGAAATGGGGACACTGCAGTTTTTCCAGTGCCTGTCAATATTTTCACATTTCTGTATACATTTCATGGCAAAATATAGCTTAGCATCATTTAGATATAAATAAATAAATAAGTTTAATGTTGCATGAATCCACAATGGACATTTTACACACAAACTGGTTGTTCCAGTCTTATTAACAGTATTCAAATTGTATCTGTTTACATTTGTTCCATGCACATTTACTCAAATTCATGGAAATCCCTCTTGTACTCTTAGGCCCTTTTCACACTGGTGACTTCGACACAGCAACAGTAACACAAGAAAAAAATGCATGAGTTGTTATCATTGTGTCCTATAAGGCATTTCACACAGGGAACCTGTGTTACATTAATCTATGAAATGTTTTGCACTAGGTCTGAAGCTCCTTGTAAACAGTGATCCAAGTCTGCCTAGGTCACACCAACTCACAACAAACAATAAAAATAGACTTGAATATTTTGTAAGCTCAAATGCAAATAAAAAAGTAAATACCTTGCTTTTGTTAAAGATACATTTTTATCAAAAATAAATACCTTGCTTTTGTTAAAGTACATCTACTTTAGCCCTTTAAAAACATGTAGTGATATTCAAAGATAAATAACTGTACTATAAATACCAAAAAAAAGTATTTTTCTTTCATAGATATGCCATATACATTGTTTCCAGATCCCATGCTTTTGTAACAATACATACAATTGTTTTGAAATTCCCATATATACCCTGGCAGGCTTGTTCCTAGCTGAGAATTTCTGTCCATTACTTTGCATATACAAATGACCCTTGGGCTTGGTCTCCCTAATGATTATAGGGGAATCCAGACATGGAAATCTTGCTCAAAAGTGCCAACTGCACCTCATTGGAAAGGCATAAAAAGGTTTAAACATACATTTAGAGTTTGCTGAATCTCTCCTTTAGGAAGGACAATCATTTTGGTAGCACCAGAATTATATGGTTCAGGTTGTTGTTTTTTGTGTGTATGGAGCTTGAGAGCTTTGCACCAGTCCTGTATAGCTTGCTATATACTCTGGCAGGCTAGTTTATAGCTGTCATCTCTGGCCATTATTTTGCATATAGCTGAGTATCTCTGACCATTACTTTGAATATGCAAATTATCCTTGGGATTGGCCTAAAGGGGATCCCTACCTTGCTCGCAAGTGTCTAGCGAGAATGGCTACAACACACTGATGAGGCCCAACAAGGCAGAAACATATCTGGGGTTAACAGTTTCACTCAGAGATGTCTGCTTCTTCATCGGGGGTATAAAAAGGAGGATATAGGGTTGGTTTTCTTTGCTCCCTGAGGAAGAAGCAAGCTTTTGCTTCAAAATGCATTGCAAAAGTTGGATTTAATCATATGAGAAGCGCATTGCAAGTTGAACAAGAATAAGATCTTATGATGACTGCATGTTATATATCTTGGATGATGGAAGAGAGAACATCATAAGCTGTAAAGTATCACAAAAGTACACAGTGAAACTGCTTTGGTGATTAGAAAAACCACAATAAAGGTGATGAAGATAACAAGAAGCAATTAACTTCGAAAAATCATGGATTGCAGGCACTCAGACAGTGAGAGAAATATTGGAGTCACCAATGAAATGAGGAATCTCTGAGCAGCGACAGAACCACATAAGTAGCTCACCCAGAGAACAGGTGTGAATTTTGGTCCCACAACAACAAAGGCTTGATGCGACTGAATCCACAGTTCGTAAGTTTGCAATTTGGGTTCATGCTCCCTCTAGTGATGGATGGAATATAAATATATGTGATACTTAATAAGAAAAAGATGTACGGCGCATAACGTGAATATTTAATTAAAGGCACATATGAGCAATACAATATTGGCTCTATAAAAGGTTAAGTGAAAAATGTGTTATCTGATTTTTGATTTTTTTTTAATTATTTTTTAATTCCTGGTGACCAGGGTCCAGTGGACTGTTTTTACAACTATCTGCAAGCGTACACTTGATTATTATTCGAGACTCTTACACTCCAAGTATTTTATGTGTTAATTTTTATTGTTGATAAATCTAATTTTGACTGTTATTCTCCCAGATTTTGCTTTTGACTTCAGATGGGAATACAAGTTATATATTATTGAGGGTTGTATTGGTAATGGAACTGGGGATAATTCAGGTATCGGTTGCCTGTTAATACTTGCAGGGTCTCTGACTCATGTTCAACGTGTCTATAGACTTCATTGAACATGGACCTCAAAGCTGATTGATGGGATTACCATACTGTGGGTTTTTACATATATATATATATATATGTGCGTGTGGTGTTTCATTCCTGTAATTGGGGGTGTGTTCTCTGGATGGTTGATTGCAAGATCTAGCCACTAGAATACTAGAAGTTTGGATCACTACAAGGGTGCCTTTTGAGGTTACTGCTGTGTCTGCCTGTCAGGGTCTTTTTCAGGCAGGAGGATGGGTCATGGTTATCCGATGGTCCACTTCTGTTAGATGGAAAATTATCCGAGGTTCAGTGTTGTCTGGATCTTCTTGCCATCTACTGGTGAACAGACCATTTTCCCACTTTGATTTAGCTTGGGAAAGTATTGGAGTGCTGTGCTATAATTTTTATAATTAAAATATAAGGTGTTGATATTTATACTGCAGTATTGTGATTTATTTTACATTAGAGATCTCTCCTATACAAATTTGTGAAGCCTCGATATAAGTATTTGTATAAAAGTCTATTTCACTCTTTGTAGGATACCAGTCCTACAGAATTTGCTGTATACACTGGCAAGTTTGTACTCAGATAAGCATCTCTAGCTTACTTTGCCTATGTTTCCATTGCATTATAAGGACTGTATGAAAATTCTGGAAAGGGTTTATGTATGTATATCTCTATGTTAATAGATACGTAAGTGTGTGTTTCTGCATATGTATGTAGATGTCTGTGAATGGAATTTCCCACCTCAAATATAATTTTAGTCATTTTCCATTACATCAGCAATTATCTTTGCATGAATAGATGGAAATTCCACAGAAAGAAAAAGGTCTTTTCCCAAACATAATCACATTTACACTATGCTAGTGACTCTTAAGCCTTTTTTTAAGCACTTAGCATACCTAAGGTCTCTCAGGCAATATTGCTCCCAGTGCAAAATTGTAATGTAACAAATATTTTCTTTTTCTTGTGGAAATGCACACTGGCCACATGCAAACACAGAAACACGTGCACACACACACACACACACACACACACACACACACACACACACACACAGATACGTACGCAGAAGCCTCACAGACATGGGCCATACATATACACTCAATGAAATAAGCCCAAGCTCCCCTCCCAAATACACATGATAGTGAAATATATGCTCACAATCCAGATAGTCACACCCCACGAGACCAACAGAAAATGTTCTCCAGTACATAAGAAGACCATGACTTTGAACCAGTAGGGCACTGTGGTACACTGCATGAAAGTCTGTCATAAAGTGGGGTGGACAAATATTTGGGGAGAGAGAATGCACCAAGAAAAGCACAACAAATAAGAGGGACCGAAAGAGGTGTGTGTGTGGGGGAAGAGAAACAAAGAAAGACATACGAGGAACAAGGGAGAGAGAAGTGCTAAGGGGAGGATCAAAGAGAAGAAGGGAGAGAGGTAATGGGGAAAGAGAGGGAGAAGATCAAGGTAAAGAGGGAGAGGAGCAAGGGAGGGACTGACAGAAAGTTTCCCCCATGGCTCTGTCTCTTAAATCTATCGCTTTCTGCCTTTCTCTCTCCTCTTGCTTCTCTTTCTCCCCACATTTGAGGTAGTTCAGTGATGTACAGGTTTCACTTCAGTGCTGACTGGAAGTTGATAACACAACCCATAGAACACCAACCAAAATAGTCAGTTCAGTAATTACATTGCAGCCAAGCAGTACTTTTAATATCAGTGAACAAGGAATAGGAGATAACTGCACTGCCTATTTGTAATGGGAAAACACCTACCAAATAGTTAAATAGATGAAGGTGCCCTATAATAATAAACTCAATTGATCAAAAATAAAGAAAAAGAAAAAAAGAATAACTACTTAATTCAGGCACTCTACAATTCCTAATATCTATGGTATGGCTTTATCCAATACATCCACATATATATCGGATTAAAATAAAATATCCTTTATTAGTGAATAATATTTTAAAACAAGGGTATAGCGTATATGAGATGAAAACACAAGAAAAAAAATAATGCGATCAGAAATATGTGTTACTAAACGACATCAGAAAACCTATGCTGCTAGAAAATTACGGTGGTAGCTGGACATCAACTGCCAATCACCGCTTCATCAGTTAACACGTTAGGAATCTAGGGTCAAAGGCAACATGGGTTCAACAAGAATCTCTCTATCACATATATGTGCCTAAATTAAAAGCCCAGATTCCTATAACACATTTTCATCCAGCATCATTCAATATAGTATGCTTGCTTTATAATTAATCTCAAGGAATAACAATATTACCTATCGTCTGTTAAGATCGGAAACATAGCTAGGGAATCTAGAGAAATTACAACATCGACAAGTCAGGAATTACTCAAACTAGAGATTAACCCTATAGATGACCGATGTATTTCATTAAAATCCATTTCAGATTCCCATAGGCACAACTGGTAGATGCTCATTCAGCTACATTCCACCAGCTAATGTTTGATCAAAAGCTGGTCATGTAGTCTTACCTGAGTGTGCCTATGGCACAGCCGTACCGATGGCAATGTTTCAGCTGCAAAATTGAGCTTATTTGGGAATGTAGCTTCTGATGTTTGTGGAACTGTAATCAATGTTGAATTTGGGAAGATCGAAAAAAGCCGCATCGGCAGATAAACTTGGATGGAATGTAATCCAGGCTACTACTTTTGAGAGTGATGTGACTGATATAAATAAAAACTATTACTTGAATCACAGACAGATTCTACTAAAAGTATAAGGTTTTTATTTCCAGTTCTGCTTTGAAAGAATTTATGGCAATCTGACATGGCACACATTTGTCTTTTTATATGTACTTTCTCCTGTCAGTTAGAAGTTGATTTAATGAGTAAATGACACTATTTTAAATTACTTTATAAGACAAAAATCACTCAGTGGGGTCAGTTGATTGTATTACAAATTTACTAATAATTTTCTTTTCTTAATGTACATTTTTTCAATATCAACATAAAACTATAATAGAAAGGGACAGATTTTTCGTATGTACTAAATACACATAATGAGAAAAAAATGCCTAAAATTGACTGGGTGATGTACATATAATATTAATATATAAAACTAGCTGCCCCATAATATAGCAGCTTTGGCAGATCACTAGCAAAATTACATTACTCTTTGTGCATTGTAGCTGCAAGATGCTATACCAGGGGCCGGCTGTTGGGTGGTTGGGATGAAGGGAGTTGTAGTCTACAACTGCTGGAGAGAACACAGGTGGAGGTGCTCACGGTAACCACCTGAAGCATTAGAACACAGCCATCCAAATAGAAAAAGCTTTGGTTTTATTTCATCATATAAAAGCACATGGAGGACCAAAATTGGATCGAAAAAATTCCTAAGAACATACAAAACGCCTAACGCGTTTCGTAAACTTAAAGTTTACTTAATCATAGGCTTAATCTCACAATAAAACACACAACCCTTAAGTACCCTACATTAATTCAAACCAACCAATAGGGCAATAAGAGGGAGTGGAAAGATGATAAAATATCCACCCCATTAACTCTATCTAATCCAACCTCAACCCAAGATTACAACACATCTCTATGGTTAGTTAAGGGTGAGTGTTACATAATACACATATATTCATTACAAAAAATTCAATAAAACAAGATATTAAGACATACAATATTAACAGAGATTAAATTCGGAGAATGAAGTGCAGATATACAGTGCATCGGCAGAAAAGCGAATATAAAAACTAAAAGCAAAAAATGCTAATCCGAAACATTTATTTTTAACTCATCTATGCCGGTGCACAAATAATGCAACATCATGCTCCGAATTAATGCCCTCAGGAGAGCGGGTCTTAAGTAAAAGGATCCACTTGACCTCACATCTGTCAAGTAGTATCCTAATGTCTCCACCCCGCTCAGGCAAAACAACTCTCTCAATGCCCTGGAAACAGAATTTATTCAAATCTCCTTGATTACAAATTTGAAAATGCCTAGCAACTGGCTTACTCAGATCACCATTTCTTATATGGAGAATATGTTCACGCATGCGATCTTTTAATGCCCGCGTGGTCCTTCCCACATATTGATGACCACAAGCCATACAGGTGATCAAGTAAACCACACATACAGTACGACAATTTATATATTGCTTAATAAAAAAAATTTTTTCTTTGAAACCGTACTTTCAAATTCCTTGCCAGTTTTAACATACAAACATGAAACACACTTCCTTGCCCCACATTTATACATGCCCACTGTTTGTAACCAAGAAGGCATACTCTTCTGACCAATGTGAAAAATACTAGGGGACAATCTATTACCCAACGTAGGTGCTCTCCTTGCTGCAAACTTACAACCTGTCTCAACCCGAGTTCTTAATCGCTCATCACCCAACAAAACGGGAAGATATTTATTCACAATTGCTCTAATGTGACCAAAATCCATGCTATAATCTGTAAAGAATGTTAACCCAGTAACATCAGTAACCTTATTCTTCAATCTAGGCTTATCACACTTTACAGATTGCAAAAGATCATTCCTATCCTTATTTCTCGCTCTTAAATAAGCATGTTTTATAACCTCCTCAGAATACCCCCGCTCACGGAACCGCTGCGCCAATAAAATAGACTGAGACTCAAACTCTTCATCAGTGGAGCAGTTCCTGCGAATACGCAGAAACTGCCCCACAGGAATCCCTCTAATCACATGTTTCGGATGGCATGTATTAGCGTGCAACAAAGTATTCCCTGAGCAGGGTTTTCTGTAAACCGTACTCAATACCACATCCTCTGTGAAACAAAGTGACAAGTCCAAAAACGTAATAGTTGTATTATGAAACTCGGAGGTAAAGGATAAATTTAAATCATTCTTGTTCATATACTGTACAAATGACTCAAACTGCACCTGTGTCCCTAACCAAACAAAAAGCAAATCATCTATGTATCTCCTATACATCCTAATACACTGACGAAACAGATTCCCTACTCCAAACACGTGGATTTCTTCAAACCAACCCATGTATAAATTTGCATAGGATGGCGCAAATTTTGCCCCCATAGAAGTTCCACGCGTTTGCAGGTAGAAACTATTGTCATATTTAAAATAATTATGTGTCAGTAAGTAATGAATAGAAGACAATATAAAAGATTTTAAATCTGCAGAGTACTCACTATATGTATTCAAATGATATTCAATTGCCAATAAACCTTTTTCATGGGGAATGACAGAATATAGTGATACCACATCCATAGAGCCCCAAGACTCATCTCCTTTTACTTCAAAGAGGGACAATAATTGTAATATATGACCTGAATCCCTAGTGTAACTCCTCAATCTTAAAACCAAGGGCTGCAAATACCCATCAATCATTTCAGATAGATTCTCATTAAGAGAAGAAATACCCGAAACGATAGGTCTCCCCACAGGAGGTCTAGTAGGTTTATGTACCTTGGGCAAATGGTGAAAGACTGGGATCCTAGGAGATGACACCACCAAAAAATCGGCCACTTTTCTAGATATAACACCCAAGGCCACTCCCTCCTCAACCAATCTGCCCAAAATCTTTTCAAAAGCCCTAGTGGGGTCTCTACTCAAGATCTTATAAGAGTCATGATCACCTAACTGTCTTAAAGACTCGGCATGATACTGGGAGGAGTCAAGTACAACCACACTCCCCCCCTTGTCTGCATTACGGATAACTATCGTATTATCAGACCCCAAGGAGTCAAGAGACAGCCTCTCTACTCTAGAGAGATTGTCTCTATATCCCCTATTACCAAAACCACTCCTACTGTCCTCCGCAAGTCGTATAAGCTCCTCCTCCACTCGAGTCTGAAATACCTCAATAAAACTACCCCTACACTGAATCGGGTAGAAATCAGAGGCAGATTTGAAATATTGATCACGAATAGAGGACAAGCCTATCTTACAAGTGACTGTAGAATCATTCTCTCTTTGCAGGCCCTCTATGTCATAAACAGCACATTGATCCAAAAACAGAGACCCCAGATGATCCACAACAAAGTTATCACTCGAATCACTAGCTGAAACATGTACAGTCCCATTAGTATTAGTAGAAGGAACAATAGATTCATCCAATCCCACTTCAGTGGTCACAATATTAGAGTCACTTATTTTCTGATTATAGAAATATTTACTCAAGGTTAAACCCCTTGTAAATCGATTCAGATCAATGATTGTATCCAAAAGGTTGAAACGTCTAGTTGGGGAGAAACCCAAACCTTTTGAGAGTAAACGGGTTTCCACCAAAGTCAAAGTTCTACTGGAGAGGTTCAATACCTCCTGCCACGACCTCTCCTCGAACCTCCTTGACCTCCTCTTCCCCTTCCTTCCTCTCCTCGTTGGTTTGTGTCTCTCCCCTGTGAATTCATCCTCCCTTGGTAATTTCGTGGCTTCCTGTGAGTCCGTACACCTCTGTCGTTTTTTGCACCCATATCTATTTGTCCATCCCTTTGTTCCACAAACACTTCATTGACAGATACATTTCGGGAGCCCTGCGAAACAGAGGAAGGGGACACAGTATTCTGTTCTATGTCACTAGCATCCTGTTCAACACTAGAAAAGCTGACCCTTTTACTATCAGCCCTAGATCGTAAAATCGATTTTGTTACATTCTGTTGTGACCCTAACCTAATGTTCCTATTATTCCTTCTCTCCATTGGCCATGTATAAACCCGTTGTTTATCATAATCTTCCTTATCTCTACAGAATTTCCTAGATTTAAGTACTGTAATATTATGCTCCAATCTCTGTAGTTTAACCCCCATTTCCTTATCAAATTCCGAATATTGGGCAGTATTCTGATATATCCTAACCTTCTCCTGTAATACTGTTAATTCCTGTTGCAATTTAGAATAAGTCTCCCTTTTAAAAACCAATATCAAGTCTATAAGCTTCTTGGAACAATCAGTTAAAATCTGATTCCATTGCCGCATAAACTCCTCATTATCCTGGGAAAAAGTAGGGGACTTACTAATCCTTAACCCTCTGGGAATTTGATAAGGAAATGGGGGTTAAACTACAGAGATTGGAGCATAATATTACAGTACTTAAATCTAGGAAATTCTGTAGAGATAAGGAAGATTATGATAAACAACGGGTTTATACATGGCCAATGGAGAGAAGGAATAATAGGAACATTAGGTTAGGGTCACAACAGAATGTAACAAAATCGATTTTACGATCTAGGGCTGATAGTAAAAGGGTCAGCTTTTCTAGTGTTGAACAGGATGCTAGTGACATAGAACAGAATACTGTGTCCCCTTCCTCTGTTTCGCAGGGCTCCCGAAATGTATCTGTCAATGAAGTGTTTGTGGAACAAAGGGATGGACAAATAGATATGGGTGCAAAAAACGACAGAGGTGTACGGACTCACAGGAAGCCACGAAATTACCAAGGGAGGATGAATTCACAGGGGAGAGACACAAACCAACGAGGAGAGGAAGGAAGGGGAAGAGGAGGTCAAGGAGGTTCGAGGAGAGGTCGTGGCAGGAGGTATTGAACCTCTCCAGTAGAACTTTGACTTTGGTGGAAACCCGTTTACTCTCAAAAGGTTTGGGTTTCTCCCCAACTAGACGTTTCAACCTTTTGGATACAATCATTGATCTGAATCGATTTACAAGGGGTTTAACCTTGAGTAAATATTTCTATAATCAGAAAATAAGTGACTCTAATATTGTGACCACTGAAGTGGGATTGGATGAATCTATTGTTCCTTCTACTAATACTAATGGGACTGTACATGTTTCAGCTAGTGATTCGAGTGATAACTTTGTTGTGGATCATCTGGGGTCTCTGTTTTTGTTTTTTTTTTTTTTTTTTTTTTTTTTTTTTTTTTTTTTTTCAAAATATCTTTATTTAGAATAAAAGAGAGTACAGTACAGAAAAAAGCAAAAAGAAGCATATCAAAACGAAAAAGTAACATTCCTTCTCATACATATGTCCATAATAACATAAAGAGATAAGAAAACTCAATATACAAATACAATAGTACAATGTTTTGTCTATATAGCCATACACAATGTACAATTAGCAAAGTTTTTGAACATTAAACGAAACAGTCCTGTCTAATGAAGAGAAAATGATAAAAGGGAAAACCCTAGCATACTTCTAATAAGAGGTATATCAGCATACCTATATATAAACATTTGTATGTTGGAACTTAACTGATAATAGGTCTACCAATTGTTAAGGAACATAAGCAAGAGAGGAATGGAAAGCAGAAGAGAGCGGGAAGAGGAAGAACGATGAGCGACATATATGTAGGAGATGAAAAGTAGGGAAATAGAGAATGGAAGCTTGAAGAGGGGTGCAGGTAGATAAAGAGGTGAGAGCTAGGCGGTCCAGTGAAGTCACATAAGTTCCGTCATCAAATATTTATCTGCCAATCGACCAATGCCAAATTGGGCCTGAAGTCTGTACGATGTTATTCACATATACATCTCACATGTCCCATTCGTGCCAGGTGGCCTTAAAAGAGTCTAGAGAAGCAGAGGAGATGGCATGACATCTCTCCATTAGTTTGATGTCAGAAACTCTCGTCTGCCATAGGGACAATGGCGGGGCCTCCGCTTGTTTCCAGTATAAGGGTATAAGGGACTTTGCCATATTTAGCAAAATAGCCAGAAGGTGTTTCTTGTGGGCAGGTATAGACAAATGCACATCAGCTGTATAAAAGAACAAGCACAAAAAGGGGTCCTGTGGGAGAGAGAGTTTTAGTTTCTGATTCACTACTCTAAGGACCTGTTCCCAGTATGGGACAATTTTCGGGCATGACCACCACATATGTGTGGGAGAACTTTTAAGGTCACCGCATCTCCAACACTTAGGAGTTTCTAGATGAGGGAGGTAGGACAAGCGCAGAGGGGAGATATGCCATCTAGTGAAAAGTTTATAATTCATCTCTCTAGTAGCCGAGTCTCGTGCATATTTGTAGTTATTACTAAAAATAAGAGACCATTGTTCAATGTCCAATGTCCCGGACAGCTCTCCCTCCCACTGTCTTAAGAAGTACAATTTAGAGTCGTCAGATGGGGAGTTGAGCAAGTTATAACAGGTGGAAAGGGATCTGAACTTCTTTGGGCATGACCGGATAAGCTTTTCGAATCTAGTCAAGGATCTAGGTCTGTAACCGTGTGCCCACTCCTCGCGAATCCAGTGATGAATCTGTAATAGACACCACCACTTTGTCGTAGAGTCTGTAAGAACTCCCTGCAATTGAGCAAGAGACGGAGGAGATGAGGTGGGACATAACGAGTCCAACGTGGATAATTTCCTGTCTTGGAGATGTTGAAAGAAAACATGGGAGGAGGAAGCGGGAAACTCTGGATTCTTAATCAAGGATTTAAGAGGGGAAGGGAATGGGGCTAAATTGTTGGAATTGCAACATTCGTCCCAAATGAAAAGGATGTGTTTAAAAATTAGATGTTTGGTACAAGAGGCTGGGCGAGAGGAGGGAGAAGCTAGAAGTACCTGGATAGGATCATAATTGTTTAGGTGTGGAGAGAATGTAGATGTCCATTGTTTTGGTGGGTCACAGGACATATCAAATATTTTTGCTATCGCAGAAGCCTTATAATAAGATATTATATCAGGCATGCCCATCCCACCGTCGGAAATTCTTCTACATAATATGTCTCTTCTCAATCTAGATTTTTTGTTATTCCAGACAAAGGATGCCATAGTTGCAGTAAAGGAGTGGAGATATTTTTGGGGAAAGTGTATGGGGAGAGCATTAAAAAGAAATAACAATTTAGGCAGAACATTCATCTTAAATATATTAATTCTGCCCGACCAAGAGACCGGAAGATTCCGCCACCTGTTTATGTCCTTAGCGATATTCTTAAGCACGGGAGAGACGTTTAAGTCTATCAGAGAAGTGATATCCGGAGAAAGTCTGATCCCTAAATAGGAAATGAAACTATCACCCCACTTAAATGGAAAGTTAACCTGTATATCCAAAACGCTGTCGCGAGGCAGATTAATGTTCAAAATCACCGATTTTGATAGATTAATCTTTGCTTGAGATAAAGAAGAATATTCGTCTATTAAATGTAGGAGCGAGGGGAGAGATTCTTTAGGGTTGGAAATAAGGAACAGCGTATCATCCGCGAAAGCAGAAACCTTAAAGGAATGTCTACCAACAGAAATTCCTGTAACGTCCTTGGAAAGTCGCACTAGATTTAGAAGAGGCTCCAGGGATAGAATAAATAAAATGGGTGATAGAGGGCACCCCTGCCTTGTACCATTGTTTATTGTAAATGAATTCGATAACGTTCCATTAACTAGAACTCTCGCCGTGGGAGATTTGTAAAGACTACCTATACCTGTCAGTAATCTGTCACCGAAACCAAAATGTCGAAGAACCCCGAAAAGGTAGTCCCAATGAACCCTATCAAATGCTTTTTCAGCATCAGTAGAAAGGAGTAACATGGGGATGTGATTCAAGAGGGCATGGTGCATGAGAGAAATCACCAGAGAAGTGCTATGCCTAACCTCCCTACCCGGTGTGAATCCATTTTGATCCGGGTGAATTAGTTTGGGAAGGAAATTCTTTATCCTATTTGCTAGGATTTTTGAAAATAATTTCAAATCTGAGTTTAAGAGGGAGATAGGACGATAACTTGCACATTCTAACGGATTTTTATCTGGTTTGGGAATAACCACTATGTGCGCTTCTAGTGATTGTGATGGGAAGGGAGTCCCTGACAGGACAGCATTAAACATGTCACGCATATGCGGGAGGAGGGTGTCTAAAAATACCGAGTAGTATCGGAGGGTGAAACCGTCTGGTCCTGGACTTTTCCCTGGAGCCGTTGATCGAATTGCTCTCCGAATTTCCTCTACAGATACAGGAGTATCCATTGACTCAGATTCCTCTTTCGTAAGGGATGGAAGCCGAGCCTTTTCTAAGAAAGTCTTCAGAACCTCAACGGGTAATGAGGATGATGTGGAGGGAGGGCCCTCCAAGTTATATAGTTTCGAGTAAAAACATCTAAAGGCTTCTGCTATATCCGAATATGAAGATAAGGGGACTCCTGATATGGAAGAAATTCTAGATACTAAGTTGGCTCTTCGTTTAATCGCGATTATCCTAGAAAGAAGCTTGCCACATTTATTACCTGCGAGGTAAGAGTTATATTTCCTCCACATGAAGGATTTCTTTACATTTTCCATGAGGATTAAGTTGAGTTCGAGTTTCTTTTCAGTGAGAATCTGAAGAGAGGCGGGGGTTCTATGAGCTACATGCTCAAGCTCAAGGTTGCGAATCTGCTGCACTAGATCAGAGATCAGCCTCATTTTCTCTTTTTTCTGAAATGAGCCTAATTTGATGAGATGACCTCTCATCACACATTTATGGGCTTCCCAGCAAATGGTTGCCGGCGTGTCGGGAGAGGCGTTAAGCCTAAAATATTCGGTTAGTTGGTGTTTGAGAGTCTCACGCGTTTGAGAGGGTTGGAGGAGAGACTCATTCAATCTCCAAGAACGTGTACCCAATAAAGAGAAAGGGTAGCGAAGAGAAATTGAAACAGGTGAGTGATCGGACCAAGAAGCAGTCTCAACCCTGGCATCAGCAAGGTGTTCCATCAGACCCTGGGAAATGAATAAGTAGTCTAATCTGCTGTGGGAGTTATGTGGGTGTGAGTAGAAGGTAAATTCCCTGTCCAAAGGATGTTTGAGTCTCCAAGCATCAATTAAGTGTCTTTGAGCCAATTCTTTGTGCAAGCGTTTCAGATGGGATTTCCTGAAAGGGGATTTTCCTGAAGAACTGTCAAGGGCCGGGTCCAGGGACATGTTCAGATCCCCCCCCACAATAAAAGGGCCTGAAACTTCCCCATCAAACTGACTCAGCGTCTTCAGTAAGAAAGAGAGCTGCCCAGAATTAGGTGAATAAATGTTCAGCAGAGTGATTGGTTTGTTACATAGCAGACCTTTGAGAAAAATAAAACGACCCTCTGGGTCGGCGAGAGAATAAGTTAGTTCCCAGGGAAGAGAAGAACGTATTAGCACCCCTACCCCCCTGCGCTTGTCCTGAGCTGAGGCGAAATATGATGTGGAGAAAATCTTGTTATGAAATTTGGGAGGGTTAGAGTATTTGAAATGTGTCTCTTGAACAAATATTATGTCTGCTTTTAAGCGTTCAAAATCCCTCAAGGCTAACGCTCTTTTTTCAGGAATATTCAAACCCTTGGCATTGATTGATAGGATCTTAAGGTGGTTCATATTGAATGTGTTCGTATCTCAGTGGACCGCCCAGCCCCCAGAGAAGAGAAAGAGAGAGAAGAATAGAAGAGGAGAAGAGGGTGAACCGTTGTGTATCATGTGTATAGGTGCATGATATGGATGCTGAAACGGAGTGTGCCGTTGGCCTTGTGGGAGTCACATTGCCTGGCATCTGCATGTCGCCACGTGCAGTGGTGAGCAGGCCCGAGGTTAAATGAAAGATAGTCAATGGGAGTGTTGATAGATATTATGCAGGAATGGGATCTAAATACTGTGTGGAGAGTTAACAATATAAAAATGTTCATCTAGACGCTTAAAGTAAGTGTGAGGAAGAGGAGTGATTCTCTGCGTAGGTGTAGAGTATTGTTCAAGATGAAATATCACCAGTGTATATCGTGAGCAATCAGGCAAGCAGCCGTGATGTAGACATCAAGGGTTGTCCCTTTTTTTTTTTTTTTTTTTTTTTTTTGTGAAACAGGATATCATAACTAGAGTAGAATGTATAGAAAATCTAAAATAACATCTATAACTCTATAAAATATAATCCCGCGCTTCCTGAGTCCCATGTTCCACTTTTCTTTTTTTTTTTTTTTTTTTTTTTTTTTTTCTTTTTTTTTTTTTTTTTGATAAAAGGGGTAGAACTGGATGTTGATAGGATTAAAAAAAAAAAAAAAAAAAAAAAATGTGACCCTGGATGAGAGAGCCAGAAGGTACTAAAGAACAATTTGTGTTGATCACAAATGTTATTTCCTTGTTACACATGAGAGAGACCTTTAATTTCACAAGGGGAAAATATCATGTTAGGTCAGATACTGTTTAGGTGAACAAGTGCCCCATAAAATGAAATATATTAAGCGGCCACAGGACTCAGATCTGCGCAGTCTATGCTCCTCGTTAACTATCTCACTCAGTAAAATGAAGTTATTATGCTCCGAGGTCTAAGGTCCCCATGTCTCGTCCGGAGCCACTGCCATCGAAGAGCACTTCAGCCTCGAACTTTCTGTTACTACAAGGCTCCGGCCGAGACATGCCGACCCCCTCAAGACGCACAACAAGATCCCTTCTACCCGTCTGCAAAGTGGTTAAACCTTAGTGATCTTATGTATTAATAGCATCGTATTACGTCTATGTATCATAATACTCATTCTAATCAATTCCCTTCCTGTCCGAATATGAGTAACTACATTAATCTTGTGCCTGTCAGAGTACTCCTCCACCTCTGACTTCTAAATAAAGTTGCCCAAAAGCGTATCCAAATATGCAGGATGAGCACCCCCACACTAGTAAAGGTGAATTATATAATAAAGCGAAATCAAAACATCAATATACATGACAACTAAACTGACAAATGGTAACATCAACAACAAAGAAAATTGGTACCCTTCAGGACTGACAGCGGCCTTTCAAATACCCAGTCCCTGGGAAATAACACCGGTTCCATGTCACGCAGTCTCACAGGAGTTTTTCCTGAGGAAAATGGAGTTACTCAAACAGTCCTTCAGGTCGCTGTACAGTCCATCTGAGATGACTGAGTAGAAGAAGCAGTGAGACGTCGTAGCTTATGCTTATGGGCTGGAGAACCCGGTGACCAGTCCAGGCGTCTAGCGGCTCTCTGTTGTTGGGGAGACGGTGTTGGCAGAGCGGTTGTTAGTTTTGGCGTCGAAATACCCAGTATAGCGCAGAATGACGCCATTTCTTCCGCTGACTGGAGAGATGCAGATTTTCCGTTGAATGTAGCTGACATGGAAAAAGGGAATCCCCATTTGTATTTTATGTTGAGATTACGAAGGTGGTCTGACAAAGGCTTCACTGACCTCCTGAGACTGAGAGTGTAAGAGGATAAATCATTGTAGATCTGTACTTGTGCTCCTGCACAATACAATTGAGAGGATTCTCTCCCTTTTTTCATGATTCTTTCCTTCAACGCAAACTTATGCAGACAAACCAGGACATCACGGGGGGTATCCGGGTCCTTAGATTTAAAGGTACGGTGGATTCTTTCAATGTGGATATCTTCCGGATTTATATCCCCCAGAAGTTGAGAGAAAAATGTAGAAACGACTTTGGTTAGCTCTTGTGGAGAGACCGTCTCAGGGAGGTTTTTCAGTCGTATATTGCATCTACGACTTCTGTTCTCTAGGTCATCCAATTTTAGTTCCATTTGATGTATGACATCTTTTTGCTCCAGTGCTAACTTTTCCACTTCGTTTGTGTGATCCGAACACATCCTCGTAGTTTCTTCAATCGCAGCTACTCTCTGAGTTAGTGCAGAAATGTCTGCCGAGACTTTAGCCAACTCTGCTTGCATCATAGCTTGTATGTCCGCCATGTACCGATCCATGTCAGCTCTGTTAGGCAAACCGGCAATTAATGCCGTAATATCCGTGTGAGAAGGTGTTAGGGTCGACATATCAAACGTCGGGTCAACTGGAGTCGTCTGAGAAGACACTGAAGTATCTGGTAAGGGGGCCTCCTCTTCTGGAGTAGAGGAAGTAGAAACGTCTGGGTAAGATGGCGTACTGGCGGGAAGAGCTCCAGACTGAGGATCTGAGAAATATGTGCGAATGCTGTTTGGGTTGGTTGTTGTCGGTTTTTTCTTTCTCCCTCTCATTCGCAGATGTTATCTAGGTGTCAATGGGGTAAGAGAGGTAAGTTAGACTCCTCATGTAAAATCTTGGAACCTCGGTCGCTCGGAGCTGATCCACTACACGTCTTGCTCCATGAGAGTCCAGGCCACGCCCCGGGGTCTCTGTTTTTGGATCAATGTGCTGTTTATGACATAGAGGGCCTGCAAAGAGAGAATGATTCTACAGTCACTTGTAAGATAGGCTTGTCCTCTATTCGTGATCAATATTTCAAATCTGCCTCTGATTTCTACCCGATTCAGTGTAGGGGTAGTTTTATTGAGGTATTTCAGACTCGAGTGGAGGAGGAGCTTATACGACTTGCGGAGGACAGTAGGAGTGGTTTTGGTAATAGGGGATATAGAGACAATCTCTCTAGAGTAGAGAGGCTGTCTCTTGACTCCTTGGGGTCTGATAATACGATAGTTATCCGTAATGCAGACAAGGGGGGGAGTGTGGTTGTACTTGACTCCTCCCAGTATCATGCCGAGTCTTTAAGACAGTTAGGTGATCATGACTCTTATAAGATCTTGAGTAGAGACCCCACTAGGGCTTTTGAAAAGATTTTGGGCAGATTGGTTGAGGAGGGAGTGGCCTTGGGTGTTATATCTAGAAAAGTGGCCGATTTTTTGGTGGTGTCATCTCCTAGGATCCCAGTCTTTCACCATTTGCCCAAGGTACATAAACCTACTAGACCTCCTGTGGGGAGACCTATCATTTCGGGTATTTCTTCTCTTAATGAGAATCTATCTGAAATGATTGATGGGTATTTGCAGCCCTTGGTTTTAAGATTGAGGAGTTACACTAGGGATTCAGGTCATATATTACAATTATTGTCCCTCTTTGAAGTAAAAGGAGATGAGTCTTGGGGCTCTATGGATGTGGTATCACTATATTCTGTCATTCCCCATGAAAAAGGTTTATTGGCAATTGAATATCATTTGAATACATATAGTGAGTACTCTGCAGATTTAAAATCTTTTATATTGTCTTCTATTCATTACTTACTGACACATAATTATTTTAAATATGACAATAGTTTCTACCTGCAAACGCGTGGAACTTCTATGGGGGCAAAATTTGCGCCATCCTATGCAAATTTATACATGGGTTGGTTTGAAGAAATCCACGTGTTTGGAGTAGGGAATCTGTTTCGTCAGTGTATTAGGATGTATAGGAGATACATAGATGATTTGCTTTTTGTTTGGTTAGGGACACAGGTGCAGTTTGAGTCATTTGTACAGTATATGAACAAGAATGATTTAAATTTATCCTTTACCTCCGAGTTTCATAATACAACTATTACGTTTTTGGACTTGTCACTTTGTTTCACAGAGGATGTGGTATTGAGTACGGTTTACAGAAAACCCTGCTCAGGGAATACTTTGTTGCACGCTAATACATGCCATCCGAAACATGTGATTAGAGGGATTCCTGTGGGGCAGTTTCTGCGTATTCGCAGGAACTGCTCCACTGATGAAGAGTTTGAGTCTCAGTCTATTTTATTGGCGCAGCGGTTCCGTGAGCGGGGGTATTCTGAGGAGGTTATAAAACATGCTTATTTAAGAGCGAGAAATAAGGATAGGAATGATCTTTTGCAATCTGTAAAGTGTGATAAGCCTAGATTGAAGAATAAGGTTACTGATGTTACTGGGTTAACATTCTTTACAGATTATAGCATGGATTTTGGTCACATTAGAGCAATTGTGAATAAATATCTTCCCGTTTTGTTGGGTGATGAGCGATTAAGAACTCGGGTTGAGACAGGTTGTAAGTTTGTAGCAAGGAGAGCACCTACGTTGGGTAATAGATTGTCCCCTAGTATTTTTCACATTGGTCAGAAGAGTATGCCTTCTTGGTTACAAACAGTGGGCATGTATAAATGTGGGGCAAGGAAGTGTGTTTCATGTTTGTATGTTAAAACTGGCAAGGAATTTGAAAGTACGGTTTCAAAGAAAAAATTTTTTTTATTAAGCAATATATAAATTGTCGTACTGTATGTGTGGTTTACTTGATCACCTGTATGGCTTGTGGTCATCAATATGTGGGAAGGACCACGCGGGCATTAAAAGATCGCATGCGTGAACATATTCTCCATATAAGAAATGGTGATCTGAGTAAGCCAGTTGCTAGGCATTTTCAAATTTGTAATCAAGGAGATTTGAATAAATTCTGTTTCCAGGGCATTGAGAGAGTTGTTTTGCCTGAGCGGGGTGGAGACATTAGGATACTACTTGACAGATGTGAGGTCAAGTGGATCCTTTTACTTAAGACCCACTCTCCTGAGGGCATTAATTCGGAGCATGATGTTGCATTATTTGTGCACCGGCATAGATGAGTTAAAAATATATGTTTCGGATTAGCATTTTTTGCTTTTAGTTTTTATATTCGCTTTTCTGCCGATGCACTGTATATCTGCACTTCATTCTCCGAATTTAATCTCTGTTAATATTGTATGTCTTAATATCTTGTTTTATTGAATTTTTTGTAATGAATATATGTGTATTATGTAACACTCACCCTTAACTAACCATAGAGATGTGTTGTAATCTTGGGTTGAGGTTGGATTAGATAGAGTTAATGGGGTGGATATTTTATCATCTTTCCACTCCCTCTTATTGCCCTATTGGTTGGTTTGAATTAATGTAGGGTACTTAAGGGTTGTGTGTTTTATTGTGAGATTAAGCCTATGATTAAGTAAACTTTAAGTTTACGAAACGCGTTAGGCGTTTTGTATGTTCTTAGGAATTTTTTCGATCCAATTTTGGTCCTCCATGTGCTTTTATATGATGAAATAAAACCAAAGCTTTTTCTATTTGGATGGCTGTGTTCTAATGCTTCAGGTGGTTACCGTGAGCACCTCCACCTGTGTTCTCTCGTCTGTGAAAATCTTTGCTGAAGATTGTGGAGGTTGCACCGGTTCCACCGATATTCTAGTTACGGGTGAGTTTGAGTCCTTTCAAATATACGTATCACTATTGAATACTGTTGAAGGTGATGTATAGATTTTGAGATAAAAGAAGCAACTGCTGATTAATGTTTTTGTACAACTGCTGGAGGCTTTAATACTGACTACCTCTGTTCTATAACACAGTCTG
This sequence comes from Rhinophrynus dorsalis, assembly GCA_037306005.1. Lineage (NCBI taxonomy): Eukaryota > Metazoa > Chordata > Amphibia > Anura > Rhinophrynidae > Rhinophrynus > Rhinophrynus dorsalis. The sequence goes on along the minus strand of CM074719.1, from coordinate 350,443,157 downwards.
TGACATCTGCCAAGGTGAAGGTTGTTTTCATACATTGTTCTTGGCAGAAATATGGAAACATATTCACATTTCTCAAAAAAAACAAACAAGCAAAAACAAACAAAAATCAACCTGACAGAAAGATAAACAGACAGCTGAAATAAGTGTAGAATACCTAAATTTCAGCTTACCTTGATTTTTTCATATATATCCAGTAAATTATTCCAGCAACAAGTGCAGCCAATAGAAGACCAACAACAATCCCCACAATGAGTTTTGCATGATCACTGCTGTCATCTAGAAAAGAGATTTCTGTAATAATAAGGAACAAAGCCAAGAACAGAAACACTCATATCCTGACACTGTATGAGAGACAGAGAGAGAGAAAGAAAACTGTCTTATGCTATTTCCATTTAAAGGGAAACTATCCTCTAGAAATAAGTGGCTTTTACTTAGTTTAAAAGAAGTTCTTGACTAGGAATAAGTCCTTCATACAGAAGTCAGTTTGCCATTTAAACTCTGATCCTGCCTATAACTGAACAGGGACATATTATTACATTGATAACATTTTCAAGGCCCATTAGAATCAAAGGAGGCCTTCACTCTGTGGCTATTTCAGACTGATAATGTCTGAATCAGTGGTTCTCACCAACGGTGCTGTTCCACTTTGGTGTGCAGCAGTTATCCACTTAGGGTGCCCCCTGCAGTTCAATAAAGCCTTTGTCAAACGTGATTGTTGAGTTTCAAATATACACTTATGGTGCTTGTTATGCACAATATGTTTGCTTTAGTTATTATGTTTGAGACATGAAATAACTATCTATAAACTGTCAGGTATGTCCCTAAAATACCTGACTGCATGTTAGAAGTGCCTTCAGCAAAAAAAAAAACCAACCCCCCCAAAAAAAACCCCCTGAGATCCACCGTTCTAAATGCTGCACAGCAAATACAGACAACTGCTGATATATGAAAAGTGAAATCAATAGATATAGCTAACAGCTATGCAAGTCCTTCAGATCTAAGTAAGTGCTTCTGTTAAATGCTATAAGAGACACTTACAAGTTGATAGTTTCCCTTTAATAAATGAGATACGAAGATGACTTTGTGACTGGCTATCAAGACTGAGGTTATTGCCTCAATTCAGACAATACTGAATGTATTTCTTTCCATAGACGGTGTTGAATGCTTGATCACACTGTCACAATGATGTATGCACACACCACAAAAGCAAAAACCATCCTCGACATTTTGCATATTTCTTTCACCTTCCCAAACATGAGATAATATTGACGTAATCATAATACTAATAGTTCTATTCCTATAAAAAGAGGCTTAAGGAGTTAAAATGCAACAGAAAGAAACTTTTAAAGAATATGAGTTTGTCTAAATAATTCCTTTGATATTTTGTTCAATGGCAGAAGCACCAGGAAAATACTAAAAAAGGGAAGAAGGAAACTTCTCAGAAAGCTGGAGATGCAAGGAAGAAGAAAAGGACCTTACACTACGACTTACCACTTCTATCATTAGGCTCATCTGGCTCTGGGATGCTGACTGAAATGAAAAATTGAGAGGTGAAATTAAAAAAAACAATTTTTTGATGATATATGAAAGTCACCTTCACCACCATAATGTGCTCTAATCTTCTACAGTAAAATGACTCATCCCATAGTGCAAGTAAAAGAACTGAAAATGTTTCACTTTTTTCTTGATGTAGTAGGCAAATGACCAAACCTTTACGGAATTCTCCACTATATATGAGGACAAGGTTAATACTGAAAGGAGAATCCCATGATAATGAATCCCAGCTTGCAGCTAAGACTGTTATGAGAGGATTTAAATCAGCCCTTTGAGCTAGGATCTTAATTTATTTTAGATTATGCATTTTCAGAGGCCTTTTGGCTCTTTCTGCAGCAGTTTAACTCTGTGATCATATGCTAACTGCCATAGGTGTTGGAGATACTTTGGGAAAAGCTATAAGAAATACTTTTGGCTCAGAAAAGCTTGAAAACAGACAAAAGCAATATAGAACATCTTTAGAAAATATATGCACACAAATATGCATACATGTATATGCAAAAAAGTACATATATGCATACAGATATATACATACATGCTGAATGAAGATGTTCACTGAAAGCTCATGCACCAGTAGGATATATATTTCCTCCATTTTTTGTATCCATCCCCATGCTTTATTTGCCTTGTCCCATATCCTGCCTAACCAGGGTTCCTTCTTCACCTATTTACCTGGCAGCTCTCCATCCTTTCCCATGCACTAGGCCAGGTTCCCCTTCTAACACTATTAGTACAAGTGTGGGATCTTACTAACACTACACACTCATTAGTAGGCTCTCCAGGACAATCTTCCCACTTTGAAAGAACACTCAACTCATTCAACTTCCCTTATTGATCCACATTCTGCAGTTCTGTTCCAACCCAACTCTCAGACCACACATTTGGCAAGGGGCTAACCATTGTTGGCTAAATCACAACACCTGTCTCATCTAAAGGCGTATATCTCAATACTTCAAGTTACAATATGACATCACAGAGATTTTGAGACAGACTGGTCATGTTGCCGATAGATGGGGCAAGTATTGGGATAGAATTTAACAATCACCATATCGCTGTCATGATGAGCAAAAAGAGTCTAGTATTGGTTTAAATATGTAAAGAAGACAGTGTTAATAAGGTCAAAAAGGCATGCTGATGTCACATTGGAAAGAGACTGAGGTTAGAGGCAATCAAATCAGATGAGTAGGGAGAGCCCTGATAGACAATACAAATTTAACAATATTATGTGAAAAAATGTAACTATTCTTTTGTATGAATTTATGTACAGCAGTGTAACTACACCCCTTCACCTGGCTCCTAATTTTCCTATATTTTTGTCTACTCCTGACATATATGTGTTTGTGTAGGCATTTTACTTGGTATTACCTCATACAAATGGAAACTAACTTCACACTATTCCCAGTCAACACACTCATGAAAAATCTAAGGCATTTTGATAGTATAATGAATACAGTGATGCTATTAGTGGCAGCTGCCACAGAAGCCATGCTGATGAACCAAACACTAAACTGTAGAAATATATATATAATACGATTTGAGACAATGTATGACAGAAACAATGCATGTACAAGGATGTACAACAGGAAACAAATGTGTCACTGCATATAAGACCCATATATAAAATTGATGAAATTTGCTTACTGGCTGAAACATTTACAGAACGAATTTCTCTTCCCAGTTTATTTTCAGCTACGCAAGTTACGGTTGTATTTTCTTCTGGAGAGATGATAATTTTTGCTGAATATTTTCCATTACTTAAAGCGGTCTCTTCGGTCTAATGGGAATTGAAAATAATGTTAGAAATTATCCTCTCTCTCCGCATACAATTATACACAAATACACACTTATACAGTCTCAGGAATCTGTAGCATAACAAATGAATTGTCTGCTGTCCTGATTTTAATACTAAGTCCTGTTGTTGTGGACTATGTCCTCTGTGTACCAGCTATTTATGACTCATATTCCCCCTGTGCTATGGTTGTGCCTGTGTCAATAGATTCTGAAAGGCAGCAGCAAAAAATGAGCTCTCTGAATGGCTGGTGGCCATCGGCCAATCATAAGAAGAAACAGTTAGGAAATCAAACCACATATCACACTTGCACAGCCAATCAAAAGCATCTGCCATTGCCCTAACTGGTCTAGCTTACAGCGTATGGAGTATAGTGTTTGGAGTGCACCATTTGGTGTACTGCCTATATTGTTCTGTGTTGTTCTTATAGCGTTTGGTGTATAGTGTATAGCATTGTGCATATTGTGTGTGTAGCATTTTGCATATAGCGTTTTGTACAGAGTTGTGTGTATAGCTGGGTAGCTGTATAGAGATGCATGTGTAGATTTGAGCTTATAGCATTTTGAGTGTAGCATTGTGTTTATGTATATTGTTTGTCCATATGTATATATTGTGTGCGTGTGTGTATATACTGTGTGTGTTTGTGTGTATAATGTGTGTGTGTGTTGTGTATGTATACTATGTGTGTGCATGTGTGTTCACTGTAGGCCCTGCATCTCCTTGCAGAGCTTTCTACAGGAGTGGGCATGGCGTAACCCCCCCTGGCAACTTCTGTCAAAATAACGCCCCCATGTTTGGACCAGTAGGACAGGCGGTATAAAGGAGATTTGAATAGCTCCTCCTTACTGCTGCCCGGGGTGTGTTTGTCAGGCACGCAGAAGTCTTCTTTGTCTTTACTGAAATACCCAGACCCTGCACATTGACTACATGACACATCTCCAAGTCCCGTGATCTGCTTCTTGCAAGCCCTAGATCTGGTGTTCCCAGAACCCACTCCTCATTATACACCCACTCTGGGGATTGCCCCATGTTGCTTCCTGCACGGGAACTGCTCACTTTTTGCCCACCCCAGAAAAGTATGGAGTAGTCCCACTGCAAAATTGTGAGGCACAAACTCACATGTAAATTGTATGTATGTGTTGAGGGCACATATACATTTTACTTAAAGAGAGAATCTGCTCAAACACACCTTTTGCTTGATATGGGATGTAGAGACCAGTGAGTGTGAGTGGGGTGGAATGTAAATGAAGACGCATACAAATCGAGTGATGTGCATTGTGGTAGTTACACACTGGGCAGGAATGGGACATTATTGCTGAGCTCAACATCTATATCTGTAATGGACTGACTAAAGTGTCTATGTATGTATGTGGCCGTGCGTGCGTCAGGACATCTATATAATTACTGTGCTTTACAGAAGGACCTACCTAAGAAGGACTCCATCAGACAGACATGTATAGAATTGCACCACTCACTCTACTGTATTACTGTCCCTTCAAGTGGCCTCTTCTTGCAGCGCTGTGCTTCTTTTGTTAGTATTTATATGATTCTATCATATTTTCACAAATTACAATTGTAATCAAAACATCATTAACCATCTTGTTCCTTATCTGCACTGGTTAGATATATAGTTATATTTAACCCCTGCCATATTTTTATTTATTTATTTCAGTTCTGCTTAATTCATCCTTTTCTCAGCATCTTTACAACTACGATGTAACTGAATGATCTCATCACTGTCATGGGGAATTTGCTTTTCTTATTGGCACATGCATTTAGTGGCTACTATATAAAAGATAACATTAAAAGCAATGATTGCAGGTAAATTGAACTTGTAAACAACATTTTTAGATGTTCTAACATTGGACTACATTACAATATTGAATAACTGAATGGAAAAGAAAAAAAATTGTTTTATACTATATTCTCATTATAGGGCAGATGTTCTAATAATTGCACTTCTGGCAGCTGCATTGGACAGCTCGGCCAGTTAACCAGAGTGATGATTTAGGGGTCAGAAAAGTAAACCTCACCTTTCTTGCTGATTCTACAATATGACTGAATGAAGCCTTGAAGTTTAGTCTTCATGGGGCTAAGTGAACCATTTCCATAAGGTGCAAACGTCAGATGGTTTTACAAACCCAACACTTACTGCCTATGGGGGAGGCCATTGGCTTCACTTGTTGACCTATCCCCTCATACCATCTGCAACAGACAGTCTTCTGATAGCAAAAGCCAAATTGAGGCTTTACAGGACAGACCCAGGAACTGAACTAAGTATACTCCAAAACTTAGTAACATTTGATCAATTTCCTTTGTTAGATAAGAAAAATATACTTTTAGGTGTTAGAGCACTGTTCAAAACATATCAACAACATGTTAATACAAGGAGTATACTAGCATTTACTTTGTGCAGCAATGTCTCAAAAAAAATATTTCATACAAAACTTACTTTGTTTAAGTATAATACATTTCCCAGACTGCTGCAGTGCACTTCTGGTTTTGGAAAGCCTTCAACTTCATAACTAATGGTTTTTGTTTTTCCATCAGTATGAGGATTTTTAGAAAGTCTCAGTCGAGGATTGCCTTGAAAAGCAAATTATAGATTAGGAAATATGACATTTAAAAATAACTGTTCACATATTATAACTGCAGAACTGAACTCTTAAACACTTAATTAACTTAACTTGATTTCAAGATTACATTAATCTACCTGTCCCCTATGGTGCAGTAGATATGGACTAAAATTACTCTAATTCTTCTTAGTATATTAGCCTTAGTGTGTTCATCATGAATTGCATTGATTTATCTCCAGACTAGTTTTAAAGCCCGTAAACACGGGACAACACAGGCGGCGCTGCAGTCATGAGCAGTACTGACTGCCCCAACGCGTGCGGCTGATACTGAGTGGGGCACTCCGAATTCAGACCGTAGTCTTCTACAGACCGTTATTGTCTACATTTCAAGGCACATACATCTTTCTTTTGTTTTTTTCAATTACAATACAGACAAAAATGCAGTGCTGCCTATAACGTAATCATAATCACAGAAAAACAAATCCCTTTAATGCTAGTGAGGTCCAACACATTGCTTTGTGCCAGTGCTCGAGTGATCTCCATGGTATTCCTTTGAAATGCATTAGAGAACTCTGTAGCATTCAAAGGGTTAAAAGCCACATTTAAATCAATGTGAATTGTTATTTGTTCCCTAGGGTGCAGTTAGTTTGTACTAGATTTAAACCACTGTGATTTTTATACATAGGGTCCTAGGCATTTAGCATACGCATATATGGTATACGTTGTTGGAGGTCTGCACCTGTGGAATGGAGTATAAAGCTGGGTCCTGTGTCAGGCATGCCTGTAGTACGGATTGAGCATAGAAGGACCAGAGAAAGGGTAGGCATCCCTTGCTCTCCTGTGTTGGATATACTGCTCCACCCATCAACACCAAACAGCTAATGGTTGAGTCGGGATGATGTGAGTTGTATTCCCCAACAAATAGAGAGCCAAAGGTTGCCTAAACCTGGCCTAGTTTCACCAAAACAGCTTGCTAAGTCCTGTGCTGTATACTCCATTAACACTGTGCACTGATGTCACTGACTACAAAAATATTTCCCAGTTTCTCTGTTTAAAATGAAAATTGTATTACTGAGTTAAAGTAACACTAATATCTCAATAATGACCTGAGGTCATATACACTTAAATAACATGCCCTTCATATTAACTTTTGTAAAAAAGTTTGTTTTCTTAGGCCTAAAGACTAGTCTCACATATGGTAAATTTAGCCTTTGCAGGGCTCCATGACTCTCATTAACATGACAATCTTGATAGGTGCCTTATAAGCAATAGTGCTATTGTGTCTGTTAAAGGCCCAAAACAAGGGATAGAACCAGTGGATACTAATTTCAATACATTAAATGCCTTGGCTCTTACTTCTCAATGTTAACAGCAGAAACAAAAGTAACCAAATGGTGTCTGAATAGGACAGTCTATACCAGTGGTTCTTAACCCATGCCCTCGGTGGCCAATAACAGGCCAGGACTTAGCAATTTCCCTACTAGAGCACAGGTTCATTGAAATTGATTAACCTGCGCTCTAACAAGGAAATAATCATATCCTGGCCTGTTAGTAGACCCTAAGGGCACAGGATGAGAACCACTGGTTTACACATGTATTAAAAATCAAATTTAGGATTATAATTTAGGGAACTAAAATAAAATAAATATTTTTTACAGATGCTAGCTATAAGAAAATGCTATTCAAAAGTATATCTAAAGGCATATCTACCAATTTCAGCTTTTGGTGTTAAGAGTTCTTTTAAAACATTTATAATGTGTAGTGATGGTTATGTCAATGTCAAGGGCTTCTGAAATGAATTATATGTTTCTGCTTACCTTCTACAGTAAGTGAGAAAGTCCTTCTCCTCCTAAGACCCTCAATGTCCATTAAGACAGCCTCACACTCATAAATGCCAGAATCTCGATATTGCAAGTTTTTAAAAGACGGTGTTGACAATGCTTTGCGGTCCTTTAAAAAAATATGTATATAAATTAGCTGTTATATCCATTAACTATATAAGTAAATCCAAGAAAAGCCTTTTGTAAATCTAGTGACACAACAGTAAATTTCAGTTGTAGAGTAGTCATAAAACTTTACATCTGATGTTTTACATCTGAGTGTTGGGAGTTGAGCAGCACCAAAGGAATGCATCATAAAATGCTCATACATTAATTTCAGTACATTGTCACTGTCAAGTCCCCCACCAATAGCTGCAGCTGTAATCAAACTTAGATATTGAAATTAGTAGTTGTCACATCATCTGAACTGGTGGCCAATTTCTAAGTATATGGCCTAGTAATATTTTATATTTTCCCCTAGAGTGGCTATAGAATCTGTCAACTATGGTCCTGAAGCAGTCAATTACAGCCTCCCTGGCATGATCACAGGGCGCCCTGAGGTGAGCTGAGGTCATGAAAGTCTTGATGTGCCAGGACTGTTACCTGTCCTTAAAGGATGGAAATGTGTGTTGGTTCGGGCATGTCACTCGTTGCGAAGGGGTTAATTAAAAAAACTGTATGTATTAAGCAATTTTAAAAGAATGTCATAGGATATGGAATCACTAACAGCATATAACAATGATCTTAAGCTTTACCCAAGTAGTCTAGTAAGTTCTTACTATTATGAAATAGATAACACTGTTGTTCAGTTGTTGTAAGGAGACTCCACATTCTTTGACATATCCCTTTAAATAGATATCAGCACATCATTCTGACACAGATGCATTCTGGTCTCGCAGATCTGCATGTAGCAGTGCTGCAATCCCAGGATTCCATTACCATTGGACAGGCATGACGTTTCTGGCACGTCACTGGATGTTAAAGTAAAAATCTCTTTTACATTTATGGGACTTTGTATTTGTCCCCTATGGTGTGTCTGATTCAGTCCAAATTTGATCCAATTCTTACACCTACATTTCTTCTACATCAGCCCCATTTGTCATTTACTCACAATTTCCCTTTTGCCTGAATGGCAAACACCTTAGAGCAAGTCACTTTCAATGGTTAGATTCATTTTGAACCCATAAGTCTTTGCAAATTCATAAAGTTCAAATGTACCATTAAATTGTACATACTGCTAAAACAAAAACATAATACAAATATAGAAGAAAACAGAAAGAGATGAAAAATGCTTACTTTCATCCATGTAACTGAAACATTTTTACTTGCAGATGGAAGACAGAGCACAGAAAGAGTTTCTCCAATCTGTTTGGTGACCTCTCCACTCGGTGTCAAAGACAAGTCCAAATCTAAAAGGGAAAAACATTTATATTCTATTTCATAGTGCAAGGGTAGCCAATCTAATGGCGTAAAGATGTTGAGTATTACTGGAGTTGTCTCCAACAGCTTCAGATCCAAAGATTGACTACCTGTGGCACTGTGTGTAAAGAAAACCCATAATTTCAATAATAAAGTCTGTGCAAGAATAATATTTCTGAAAATAAAAAATATTCTTTTAAAATATAAAAATTATAGTATCAGTTTCCATGTTTTAACCCTTTAAGGACGCAATGCATTCAACACATGTCTGGTCCTTAAAAGGTTAATCAAGGATGGCAAATGCCAAGTTTGGCAGTAATAGACTACAACAGCAAACCAAATACATATTATTAAAACCTCTACCTCCCAACCACACTGTTCTCAAGACCTTGAACAGGTGTTTATTGGTTTAGATTTTGGGGTGGGCAGTCTGCAGACCTGAATATGTTATTATTAGGCTAGGTTGCTAGGTTCCCAAAAGATCTGGTGCTTGAGTCATCATAATGAATTAATAGTGTACCATGCAGACCAATTGTGCCATTAATAGTAAGGGAATTTGCCCCATTACATGCCTCAAGCTGGCAACTGAGCTAACATAAGATCTAAGGCTTTTAGCCCCCTCAGCCAGTACCTCCTAAAGCCTCTAGCAGGAACTGAAGACTGCTAATTGAATGTTTTTTCCCATCCTGCTTTAAACAGCACATGCAATATCAAATGTTAAAGTAACAGTAATGTTCAATAATAATGTTCTGCTGTATTGTAGATTAAAAAAAAAATAATTATGTGGAGCAAATCCCATTTCTCAAACCGTTAAGGTTGAGAGATATTCAATGCTAAAGTTCCCCCTCTCCTGATGTCAGCTGTAAAGCTGACGGAAGGTGATCCATGTCGGGTGACTTGGGGCGGCTCTTCAGCAGAGCCAAAATAGTGATCTTTAAAAAGAACTACTTAATTGGAACGGCCTAGAAAGTGTGCTTGCAAACTAGGCACACTATGTAGACCGTTCCAATGAAGTGATTATTTTTAAGTATCAGAATTTCGGCTCTGCTGAAGAGCCGCCGGCTGGTCCCAGGACTGGGATCTCTTGCTGTCAGCAGAGCGCTAATGTAAGGAGAAGGGGAGGGAGGGGGGAACTTTAGCTGCGACTATCTCTCAAACCTTTAGACTTTTTCCAAATGCTTTATTTTTTTAACATCTAGAATACAACATAACATTATTAATGGACATTACTAACCCTTTAAGGAGCAGTTAGCCTTTATTTCTGCAGCATACTGCTATGAATTTCCTGCTGAGAAAAAGGATGTTAGCCCCCATTTTTGGGAGATGGGTTGCTTGCAAGTTATTACAGCTAAAACAAATGCATTTTTTTGTAATTGTTGGGAACAGTACTGCCTAGTGTCCTGACAAAATGTCTAATGTTTTCATCACAGACTGTCACAGTAACAGCTTACCATGAATTTGAAATGCAAAAATTAAATTTGCTACCAGCAGTAGAAGCACCCTTGTTTCACTAAGAATGAAAAGCTATATAATATGGGTTTTTATAATAAATCATTACTGATCTTTTAAAGAGATAGTAATGATTCAAAGGAATACTCTATTCACCAGTCACATTTACAGCTTTTTATCCAAACTCATTAAGAACTGATACATGAAACTAGGATTGAGTTTACAAACTGTTAATTAACCTCTTAACTGTTGACTGACCAAAGCAGACACTATTAACTACCAACCTGCACTTCCTACATCATCACAGGACTATGGGGGGAGATTTATATATTAAAAACAAAAACAAAAAAAAAAACAGTTTTAAGAATTGTCTTTAACTCAGGGAAACTGGCAATTACGCCAGTTCTTATTAAGTGATGTTAACGCCTGGAGCAGTCAAGAACACCTAATACCTGTTGTTAACATTCTGTCGAAAATTATGCTGGTAAATTGTCACTGTTAGCGACACTTCTTTATAAATTCACAGCTCAAGAATTTTTCCCAGCTTTACCAATACTTTTTCTGCAACCCAGCTACTCTGTACTCAAGCCCCCTCTCACACACAAAATATCTGCAACCTCATACCTGTACCACGCCACATAACCTCCTCCCTTCTTTTCTGTTTTGCTGTGGAATGCATGTTTTTTTTTTATCACAAACTCTCTTCCTCCTACACACACATTAACTGTAAATACAGAACGCCTCATGTTATCTAATAGAAAGATATGAGTACTTTGGTATTTGGTGATACCTTTTTTATTTGGACTAAAAGTTTATGTTTTAAGACAAGCTTTCAAGAGATCAACTCTCTTCCTCAGGTCAAGCAATACTGAATCACACAGTCTGCTCAATCACACAGTCTGTTCAAATCACCTTTCACATCCCCTCAAAGCTCTCCCTGTAAGCATCCTACATTGTTATCTAACTTAGGAACTCTGCATTGTTTTGAACAGACTGTGTGATTGAACAGAATTGTGATTTGGTATTGCTTGACCTGAGGAAAATAGATGATCTCTTAAAAGCTTGTCTTAAAATATAAACTTAAACCAAATAAAGTTGTCACCAAATACCAAAGTACTCATATCTTTGTACTACTAAAACTGGACTAATATGGTTTCTATGAGTTAATTCAGTTTTATCTAGACTGTTGGCACACAGAGCTTTCAAACAAATACTATAATATACCGGTTTTGGAGGTAGAAAATTACATCTTACATATACTTGCATAAATTACACTGAAAGAGTACATGAAATTCCCCATAATTATATTTTGCATTCAGATATTGATTTTACTAGTGTAAAAAGCCTGTGTACACGGGCCAAGGTCCGGGTAATGTTAACCCTTTGAGTGCCAGAGGGGCGTTGCGGACCCCTCTGGCACTCAAAGGGTTAAAGGGGATCTCTCACATCTTTACAAGTAATGCTCATTAGTTAGAGCATTTAGCTAATAGGTTTAAAATGTTATTAATTTTTTTAAGAAAAAGTTATTTGCACAAAAATTAAGGTTTAAAGAGTGCCCGGCACCCTACTTCCGGCTTCCGCTCTGCCTCTGCTCCCGTCCCACTACCCAGCATCCTCTGATGAAGGAGGCTTTCTGTCTCTAATCTGGAGCGATCTCATTCGCAGAGATCGATATCTAGCCAATAAGATCGCTCCAGCTTAGAGACAGAAAGCCTCCTTCATTGAAAGATGCTGGGTAGTGGGACGGGAGCAGAGGCAGAGCCGCAAGCTGGAAGTAGGGTGTTGGGCACTCTTTAAACCTTAATTTTTGCGCAAATAACTTTAAAAAAATAAAAAATAAAAACATTTTAAACTTATTCGCTAAATGCTCTAACTAATGAGCATTACTTGTAAAGATGTGAGAGATCCCCTTTAAAAGGCCACTACCTCACAGCTCCATGCGATGCAGTCTTGTGTCGCCTCACTCACGCGATTCAATCATGCGCAGTAGAGACTGCCCGAACTCGGGCAGTCTCTACTGCGCATGACTTAATTGTGAAACATCCTAGTGAATTATTATATAGGACTGTATATCCACAAAGATAAGATAGATGAAGGCAAACATGTTTACTTACAATGCACAGTTACTGTTGTTGAAGCCATCATATTTCTGTTTGACAAAGAACATTTATAATCTCCTGTTGCATTTCGCCTTATGTCTGTTATGGTGTAGGCACTTGAACTAACAATTCCTTCTTCCTGTCCCTTTACAGAAGGAAACATAAATACAATACAATGAAATGTGACACTGTTAGGTGCTCAAAACCAATACTTTTACAAAACACAAGGAAACAATACATTAGGCTAGACTACTAAGAAATGCCCAGGCACACTTTGTAGACCCTTCTCATGAAGAATTTCTTTGTATACAATGCTCTGCAGATGAGCCGTCCGGTCCCAGGACCAAAGTCTGCCAGCTAGAGCGCTGACGTGGGTAAAAGGGGCAGGAGGGGGGAACCTTAGAAGCATATTACACTAAAACTATAAAAATTAGGGCAACAGGACTTAAATCATTTACTTTATTTTTTTTAATCTGTACAATATTAAAGATGGTTAAAATAAAGTATTACTATCCCTTTAAAGGGTAACTATCAGTTGGATAGTTTCCAGTTGGCAGATTTGTTCCCCTGGGAGTAAATCAGCTGAAGAAGCTGAGGCTGCACTGTGAGCCCTGTTGGACCAATGGAGAAGAGCAACAGGTCTGAAAAGAAATCCCCTCGGGAACCCTTGTTGGTCCTGTGAGAAGGAAATGAATTCTATGACTGAAGACTCACAGTACAGTCTATTTGGGCTGACAGTCTATAGAGGTTGCATTCACATCCTGTGAAATTTGTGGCTGAGAGCAACACACTTGTGGATTACATTCCAGCTGATTCAGTATTTTAAAAGAAAAACTATAATTCTCCCTCCTCAGTGGCTGACAGGAACTGCAGTATGAACAGAATAAAAACAGCTGCCCTTTAAGGACTCCTGATTCAGTAAAATACAAGAATATTACAAATAGAATTTGAAGTATAAGTAGTTGCAATTATATAATCTTTGTCCTCTAAGACACACCAATACCTTAGAAGTAAGCCTGTAATACATTCTTTTAAAGCAACAATGGTTTTTCATGAATAAAATCATGAGTGTACATTAGACAGAAATTAGGAAAGAATCACTAACTCATAAAAATCAAACAGGGTTATATGCATTTAAATATCATACTCTAAAACTACATCAGTAAAAATGATTTATTTTATGTTAGATCCTTATCATATTATCTCAAACTTGCTTTTAAGATAAAAGAGAAGACTTTCCTATACAGACATCACTTGGCTAAATATCTAAGATGGCAGAGAGTTGTTGTAAATAGAAACTTTTCTACTTGTCTAAAGTTATAAGTGGGGTGCTGCAGCAGCCAGTCCTGGGCCCAATGCTTTTTAATTTGTTTACTCATGATCTAGAAGAAGGCATTGAAAATCGTGTCTCAGTCTTTGCTGAAGACACTACGGTACGTAAGAAAAAGGGGATTTTAGTCTTCCCTGTTAAATCCTTTTCTCTTAGTCCATACATGTTACTGGTAACTTTGGGTAGGCGATCCACCGCTTTAACTAGGCAAGAACAATTCTAGAAGTGAATGCAGGGGGTGAAGCCTACCTTCCCTCCTTGGCTGCAGCTAGCCAATCAGCGCCTCTAAGATTTGAGACACTAACTATTGACTAGATAGTAGAAGGGAAAGAAGACTCTTGTGAGCATGCCCCCGAAGGACCCCCAAGGTCTGCCACAGGAGAGCCAAGCACTCTCCCTTGACAGGGTGGGAGACCAGTAACCCGTAAGGACTAAGAGAAAAGGATTTAACAGGTAAAACTAAAATCATCTTGTCTCTGTCGTCCAATACAGTTTACTGGTAACTTTGGGATGTCCAACCATTGAGTTTCCCAGAGGCAGGAAGTAAGGCAAGGACCAGGCGCAAGGTCCCCAAAAAGTCACCAGAGCAGATATGAACCATCAGATCAGAGACAGACAAACAAAACAAAAGAAGTGTCAACGGACACCGAACAGGGGTAACAACACCCCAAGAACTGTTACACAGCACACTGAACTAGAGCCAACAGGGCTCAAAAATGAAGGAAGCACCAAAGAACCAAAGAAGATCCTAGACAGGCAAGACTGCCTCCAGGATCTTCCTCCCAAAGCTGGCGTCAACTGATGCCAGCACATCAACATGGTAGTGCTTTGAAAAGGTGTGCACAGACGGCCAAGTGGCAGCCTTGCACAACTGATCAGCGGAGACCTGATTATTGTAAGTCCAAGAAGCCCCAATAGATCTATTAGAATGAGCCGTGACCCGGAAGGGAACAGGCTTCTTCCTTAGCTCGTAAGCCTTACGAATAGTGGACTTGATCCAAGACGCAATAGTCACTTTGGATGCAGGTCTCCCTGCCCTGCGGCCCTGAAGAATGATGAATAGTGCGTCAGACTGTCTAATGGACTCAGTGCGATGTACATAAAACTTGAGAAAACGCACCACATCTAACAAGTGGAGATCCCTCTCCTTGTCAGAAGTAGGGCCAGGACAGAAAGAAGGCACCACAATCTCCTGATTAATGTGGAACTCAGAGACCACCTTTGGGAGAAACTCCTGAGAAGTGTGACGCACCGCCTTGTCTTTCTGAAACACCAAAAAGGGTGGTCTACAAGACAGAGCATGTAACTCTGCGACACGGCGAACAGACACGATCGCCAGCAGAAACACCATTTTCCACTTCAGCAGGCGTAGAGGAATTGTAGCCAAGGACTCAAAGGGAGGTCCCTTTAGGATGCCCAAAACCAAATTAAGATCCCACTGAGGAGCGGGAGTCTTGAAAACAGGACGAGTATGAGCAACACCCTGGAAGAAAACCTTGACATCAGGAAGAATAGCAATGCGCCTCTTAAAGAAAACAGAGAGAGCAGAAGTCTGAACCTTAAGGGAGCTCAAACTGAGGCCCTTTCTTGTCCTGCAAGAAAGCCAGGACCGTAGGCAGATCAAAATCCTGAGAAAGGCCCCTATCAGTACACCAAGATAGAAAGGTTGACCAGACACAGTGGTAGGCCTTATAAGAAACAGGTTTGCGGGCACTAAGCATAGTAGCCACCACACCAGAAGAAAAAGCTTTCTTCTTCAGTATTGAGGATTCAATTTCCAAGCCGTCAAAGGTGGACGATGAACATTCTCCTTCCACAGGTAACCTTGTAGCCCCCCCAGGGCTTAAGGTCCACAAAAAGCACCTGGTTACTGAGCTAGCCACATCTAAGGGCATTGTCAGTTATGGTAATCCGCCTAATGGTGGTGTTCCATATCTAACAGAAAAATAAAAAAGTTTCTAAAACTATAGTAGAACTGTTCTCTTGCCTGTGTCTTCGCCAAGGAACAAATCTTTCTGGAGCTGGTTGGCTAGCTGCAGCCAAGGAGGGAAGGTAGGTTCCACCCCCTGCATACAATTCTAGAATTGTTCCTGCCTACAATTAAAGGGGTGGATCGCCTACCCAAAGTTACCAGTAACATGTATTGGACGACAGAGAAAAATACTTATGATAAGTGATCAACTGATCATATAACAAAACTACATAAACACTCATATTTAAGTGCAATGCATTCCATACCCCTCTGGCAATCAAACGGTTAAAAACTTAAAAAGCATTGTGTTAGTGATTTTGTGCCCCTAGGACCCCTATAGTATGTCAATTCATACTTAATGGAGTAGAGTTTTTCTGCGGCTGGCAGTACACATACGGAGTACAGGTGGAAATTCCATGTTTTTCAAAGATATTAGTATCTGTGAAGTGGGGGCAAGTAAAAAAAGTCATAATTTTCCATTAAAGCTACCACCCAAGAAATATTTGTGCACTTTAGCCTAGGAGTAGAAAGATGAGTGACCCATTGTTTGATGTAGTGCTATCCACAAACCAAGAGCATTTTTTGAAAGTACAGGGTCTGCTGGAAATAATGTATGACGTGTGCTGTTCACAAAGAAGCACCAAAACTTGTCCTTTAACTGTAAATTGCAAGCAAAGTGTGAAAACATGTTTAGCACTGGGGGTGAAAAGGCGTAGGTATTTCTTTGTTTGGACTGTTAGTTCAGCACAAACCACAATCTCTCTGGGAATAACATATACAAGAAACCCCAAAAAGCTTTAAACTTACTGGAAGGTAAAAGAGAAATTCCTGTGGAGGTGGATTGCCATTTCCTATACATTTCAGAGTTATGTTATCACCTTCCTTGATGTATTTTTTGGCCGACTCTACTTGCATTGTCACTTTCTCTGTAGGGTCTGTGAAAAGCATGGACATGTTCAAACAAAGTGAAGTACACAATAATCCTGTACATAATGTACAATTTACATGTACAAATTATATTGTGTTTACTTTAAGCAGGGTAAGGTAATTGCTGTAATGCATCTTTTATACAAGGATTGGAGTTAATAGGCACTTTCTATACCAAGAACAGATTCTAATTAAGGCATTCTACAAAGCAACAATATAATACAAAAATGTATAAGTCTTCAGTGAAATGTCCTTAACAATGCATTTTCATTAGTTTAGGAAAAAGCATTATTTTCTTCAATACAAAGGACCAGTTGGAACAATTTCACAGTTGGAGTTTCATTAAGGAGGATTTTAACTGCATTACTTTGAATATACTATTTAGATGGCTCATCTACTGTTTACAAAAGATAAAAAAAACAGATATTAACGAACAACATTATTACTTCAAATAGGAACATGAAAGAAGTGCAGCCACAAAGAGGTTGCTGTACTAAGTATAAATGGAGTGGTTCTGGAGCAAACCAAATGTGGCAGAGAGGAGAAACAAAATCCCCCACTGATTTAAAGGGGGCTTTTAAACACTTGAATTGCAGAGAGGTTTCCCATGCATGTTTTGGATACCTCCTCTCATGCATTTAAGGAGTTGAAGCTCCATTTAAATTAATGAAAATTTTGAAGCTTTTTGTCCCCTATGGTGATCTTGATTTACACCAGAATTACTTGTGTTCTTCCCTGTACATCAGCCTCCCTGCTCTTCTGTTTACTGAACACCAGCGTTTATAAAGGTCATGAGGCTGATGTGCTATGAAGTACTGGAGAAATTCTAGGGAGATCCAGCTGCATCGTAAGGGACAAATGAAAATGCACATGGACTCAAAGTAACGCTAGCACCTCCGGAATTAACACCACGTTTCATCTTACTATGGCCAAAAATCAAACTGGTCATTAAGAATTGCGTGCTTGTTCCTTTCTTCAAGAGATAACATCATTAGTCTGCCATTTCTGTCATGTCCACGGAGGTGGATGACAGCTGCAGGTAGGACTAATGAACTCAAATTCCCCCACTACAGAAGGTAATCCCATAAGGATCAGAAGTATATGCAAAGGATTGCTCTGTAATGTGTTATACACCCTTCTGATCTTTAAATAGTTAATATTTTTTGGCTCAGTGCTTCAGTTTGAAACAGGGAGAAAAAAAAAAGATGTTGTAGTGGGCGGAGTTTAAGACCCTGTGGTTCTGCTAGTAACTGCCACATTAACCTCTGTGGAAATGATATCCAGGGTGGATTTAACATGTTATCTCTTAAACCAAGGAGTATGAGCAAAGTTCATAGGGCCATTAGAATTTTCTGGCCATAGTAAGTTAAGTAGGGAGAATTATTAGGATGTGTTAGGTTATTTAAATGAGGCGTTTAACTCATTGAAAAAGTTATAGAGGTATGCAATATATGGTTTGTAATGTATTGGAGACCGCTACCATTTAAGGTATTAAAAGCCCCATTTAAAGCTATGGGAATTTTGGGAACTTGTCATTTGCTGCCATTGGTGCATCTGGTTTGCTACAAAGGGGGTTATGCACTAAAGCACGATAAAGAGGTGATAAAGCAGCAATGGACTCTCCAGTGATATCACTTCTCCAGTTCCTATGTTATTCTATGAAGCCTATGCATTAAGATCTCCAAACCTGAAGAAATCTTAGTGAATAGGCCCCATAGAATAACATATGAACTAGACAAGTTATATCACTGCTTTATAACCTCTTTATCACATCTTAGTGAATCTCCCCCCAAGTTCTTTTTATAGCTACATCAGGCTCCATTAACACAGATGCATCCATAACATGAACTAGAATGCTAACTAGAATGCTATCAGAAGGCATTTCACCTCACAGGGAATGCCATATGTTAGTATTTCATATATCAATAATTTCCAACCACAAAACACTTTAATATAATGATGTCCACAATGTGAAAGCACTCTTATTCCCCTATGCCTTACACTATCACTTGATAGAAGCTTTTGAATGAGAAACATTATTGAAATTGTTCCCAAGTATTAACCTGCAATAAATTCATATAAATGATATAACAATCAATATAGTATTGATAAAAAAGGCCTATGGTAATCTGACCTTTGAAAATTCAATGTGCTCCCTCACGTAATTGATTTACATCGCACCATTACTTTCTTTAAAGTGGGACTAACATTTTATGATGTCTTTGCTGATTTTGAAAGGGCTTTCAAAAGCTAGCCAGTCTCAATTCAACACTTTAGTTTATGAGGTAATTAGCTGTATTTATTTGTCAGTTTATGCAAAATAGACAGGACTTGATGGTAGAAAGTGGAAGTTGGGAGGAAATGTGTAATGTTATTCCTGGACACAGCAGGTAGCGTCTTCTAGTACTACCTAATTTGCATCAACTGATCAATAAATAAAGCTAAACATCTATACTATAGTTTTAAATAAAGAATGGCTAACTTAAATACAGGTTATTTTTAAAAACATTATAAACGTTAGTTTCACTATAAAGGGAAGATTTCACCTTCATATAAGTAACTCGGTTTATTTAACCCTTTAAAGACCAGAGATGTATGCAACACATTGCAAAAGCAATACGTTGCAAACCTGTCTGATCCTTAACGTCCAGTGACGTGCCAGAACCACCACTGCTATTTTTACGGCCCTGGCATGTCACATACTTTTTACTCATAGCGCTCCTGCAGGAGCACTGTGAGTAATAGCGGGGAGTGAAGTTGATTGCTCCAAGACCGGAGCGATCTCTATCAGTCCTCCATTCGGCGTACCGGCACACATGATCAGCCACGTGGGCCGGCACGTCAAAGTTTTCTATCTGGTCCTTAAAGGAACACACACTCCGGAACCGCTGGTCCTTAAGGGGTTAAACGGCTAATAGAAGGACTGGTTAGGAATTTGACCTTAATACAGAAGTACATTATAAGTATTTACTATTTTTTCATTTCAGCAGCTGTAAAACTTTACTGAGCAGAGGCATTGAGTTGGAATTGATGACCCTTTAGAATCATGGGTTGGGTTTTCACACAAAATTCTACTCTTTATTATGTCGAGGTGAAACCTAACTACAGACCGAAAATGGCACACAGCAAATACAGGCAGATGCAGATCCTAGTAAAGGGATAGTAATGTTTTGCAATAAAAACAGCTCCAATCGTCATAGTATTTGGCCCATGGAGAGTGTTATTTCAGTACTGTCAGAGTTGTAGTTCAGGAGTAACTGAATGATAAAGTATCCCTCTCCTGCCCCTTTTACTGCTCACCTCAGAGCAGCAAAACTGTCCAGATGGAGTGCAGACAGGGACAATCTTCAGTGAGCATAAGGAAAAACCTGTCAAGGGGGCAGGGTTTCCTCATGCTCACAGTAAAAAGATTAGTCCCTTGCTGCAACCTGTCCGGTCAAGTGACCAGATGCCACATCTGAGGGGAGGCAGCTTACACTAAGTAAAAGGGGCGGAAGGGGGATCTTGAACTACAACTCTGACAGCACTGAAATAACACTTTCTGTAGCCCAAATACTATGAAGATTAATTGGAGCTGCTGCTTTTGTGAAACATTACTATCACTTTAAAAAAATATACAAACGGACTGTTGTATGAAAATGTTCTACCTTCAGTTAAACAAATTAACCCCTTAAGAACAAGAGGGTGAAAATCCTGCTGGTCCTTAATGGATCGTGGACCATTTATATTCAAAAGAAAAGTGGAGTAATTCTGAAGAAAATGCGTCGCACCACAGGACACAAATATATTCCCCATTTCAAAGAATGGATATTTGGGGAATTTGGATTTGTCCCCTATGATGTAGTTGGTGTGTCTCATAATAAGTCCCCTTTTCTTTTGAACATTGGGTGGGTGGATGTACAAATTAAATTCACCACTAAATCAGGCTCCAGAATTGACTGCTGTGTCTGACACCTGCCTAATGCCATTTTACTAAGCTGCTTATGCCTAAGGATCTCCCCTTTATGTCTAAAGAGAGGACAGAGTGGAAAAATATGGGCCTTTTGGGTGTTCATTCCTACTGAATCTTGATATACATGATGAACTTATAAGGTGCAGAGGAAATTGGCATAAGATACTCCATTTTTCTGTACTTGCAATGGGATAGGAGTAAGGGGTTTGCTAGCATTCAAAACATAACAAAGGCAAAGTGTGTATGCTGTTATACATTATAGGGATCATATGCTTTAGTGCAGAGGTGGGTAAAATGAGGCCCTCCAGACTACAACTCCCATCATTTCCTTCTGGCTGGTGGGGAGTGATGGGAGTTTTAATATGACAGTCTTCTTAGAGCTCCTTAATCCTAAAGGTGCAGTTATAATACAAATCATTTCCCATGTAACATTTGTTACAGAAAGCAAGGTTTTGGATCACTTACAGTAAATATCAAAGACAGCAGGGGTAGATTCTGTTGATACTTGTCCACTTGGCATAAAGTAAGTCACTATACAAGTGAACTGAGCTCCTATGTCTTCCTTTGTTGCCTTGTACTCTAGTGATGACTGGATACTGTAAAAGCCACTAGTTCTGTTTCTCTCGGGAGTGAAATCAATAGACACAACTAAAAAAGAAAAGAGAAGCACTCTTCTTATTCTTATCATCTGAATGTATAGTAATTCTTTAATATTTCCAAATAATATCCCCACATCTTACACAATTCTAATGGCCACTATAAATCAATTAATCGTGCACTGGTTCACCAAAATGCATTGTTCATTAGCTCTGGGTATATGCATAGATATGGACTTGATTCTTTATTACACACTCCAAAGTCACTGAAAACTTCCTAAGAAGACTTAACCCTTTGAGTGCCAGAGGGGTACACAACGCATTGCTAAGCAATGTGTTGCCTACCCCTCTGGCACTCAAAGGGTTAAGTGGGAGGAGTTTGGGGCCCTCGACTCTTGCAAAATGTATTGTGTCTGCTCCCCATAGACATAATATCCAGTACTTATTAAATGAAACTTCACACTATTTTTATAACAAATCCATGCAGAACTGATTTATTAGGATTAAGATAAGGTGTTTATTATTAGTAGGAGATGCATTACAATATTGATGCAATAAAATAAATTCACTTTTCACTTGAAATCAGTAGATCTTGCTACTACTTTTACTCATTAACCCCTTGAGGACCAAAGGGCTGTGCAAAGCAGTGCAAAGCAATCAAAATGCAAATGCAGAGAAATATGTTGCACATCCCTCTGGTAATTATGGGGTTAAAGGGATAGTAATACTTTAATATTACTATTCTCCATATTGTAGCTATTTGAAAAAGAACTGAATAGTCCCCAGGTTCATCTCTCAAATATTTATGGCTTGAGAGATAAATGAACGCAAAGTTCCCCCTCCCTTCCCCTTCCCTAAAGTCAGCATTGTAGCTGACTGCAGGGGAAGCCTGTCATACGACAGTCAGGTGGCTCTGCAGCAGAGCCAAGATTGCATTAGTAAAAAATAATTATTTCATTGAAACGGTCTTCTACGTGTGTTTGGTTTGCAAGATATCCCTTAAATCAGTACAACGCTGACTTCAGGGAAGGGGGAGAGGGGAACTTTGCGTTCGGTTATCTCTCAAACCATAAAGGTTTGAGAGATGAACTTGGGGACTATTCAGTTCTTTTTCAAATAGATACAATATGGGAAGAGGAATATTAAAGTATTACTATCCCTTTAAACATTACAAAAAGTTTAAAGGGATAATAATGTTTCACAATTAAAGCATCTCCATTAATCTTCATAGTATTTGGGCCATGGAGAGTGTTACTTCAAAACTGTCAGAGTTGTAGTACAAGAGTAATTGAATGATAAAGTATCCCCCCTTCTGTCCCTTTTGCCTAGTGTAACACTGCTCACTTCACAACAGAAAGGTGGTGTCCGGATGGCTTGCAGAGAGGGACAATCTTCAGTTAGCATAAGGGAAAACCTGTCAAGGGGGGCAGGGTTTTCATTTTTCTCAGTGTAAGAAGATTGTCCCTTGCTGTGAGCTGTCCGGTCCCAGGACCAGATTCCACATCTGAGGTGAGCAGTGTTACACTAGGTAAAAAGGGCAGGAGGGGGATACTTTATCATTCAATTACTCTTGAACTACAACTCTGACAGTATTGAAATAACACTCTCTATAAAAAACTTGCCCAAATACTATGAAGATTAATTGGAGCTGCTGTTTTGTGAAACATTATTATCCCATTAAAAGAAAAGTGGAGTCATTTAAAAGCAAACCAACTGCACCATAGGGTGAAATACAAGTTTCCCAAATTCCCATTGATTTAATGTGGGCTTATAATCCTTTGAGTGCCAGATGGGCACCTCTCTGGCACTCAAAGGGTTAAATGCCTGAATGCCGAGAGGTCTCCAAAACACTGTCCCAATTAAATTGATAGTGGACTTTTATTCAGTCCATAAGACATGCAAATTTACTTTGGGATTACTTCGCTTTTCTTTTCAACATATGACGAAAAGAATCCCATTTACACATGAACGTTAACCCTTTAAAGGGATAGTAATACTTTGTTTTATCTTTATTTTATTGTGTAGGCATTAAAAAAACATGAAGAACGATGTAAGTCTTATCTCTCAAACCTTTATGGTTTGAGAGATATTCACAAGCAAAGTTTCCCCTCCCACCCCTTTTACCATCTCTTCTCAGATGTGGAATGCAGTCCATAGACCAGACAGATAACAGAAGGGGACAATATTCTTACAGTGAGAACAATGAAATCCCTGCCCCCTTGACAAGCTTTTCAGGTTTTTCCCTTATCTTAAATGAAGATTGTCCCTTCTGCAGTCTACCTGGGTACCTCCCTTCTGCTCTTGCTGAGCAGTGTTACATCAGTAAAAGGGGTGGGAGGGGGGTACTTTGTCATTGAATTACTCTTGAACTACAAGTCTGACAGAATTGAAATAACACTCTCCAAAATCCAAATAATATGATGATTAATTAGAGCTGCTTTTATTATGAAACATTACTGTCCCTTTAAGGAACAGAGGAATGTACAATAATTAATTCAAATTCTAGCAGTGTTCACCTGATTGTTAAGGCAGGTACCTGGCAAATGTAAATATTTTAGTCACTAATAACAAGACGGGTTTGGTTTTTTCCACTATTTAGATCAGGGGTGGCCAATCCAGGGGCTTCCAACTTTGTGCACTACAACTCCCATTATCCCCTCTCAGCCACTTGCTGGCAGGAGAATATTGGAATTGTAGTCTACAACAGCTGGAGGGCCTCAGGTTGGAAAAAAGTCATTTAGATTTTGACACACTGAAATGAACACACATCAGATGAGAAGACTCCACTCTGACTGGCCATTTTTCAATCCTATTAGGCCACTGATCCAATCAGAGGGTGACTAATACATATAAAACCATGCATTGTTTGCCAGATGCCCACTCTGACTTTCGTGTATTTTATTTTGTTGAAAGCCTTGATCAAAAGGCCCTTGAAACACATTACAGTTAATAATAAATAGTATATTTAGTGCAATACTAGTATTTTTATAATTCACTGCTTTTTGCACAGCTTCAGAACTGGAGTGCGTATTCAGAGGTGGGATTATCCCATTGCTTCTAGCTGGTTTGTACTTCGATACTGACCGGCCTATAATTAATGTGAGTAAAAGTTGTGTTTACCTGTGTTATATGGATTGGATATGAGTGCCCCCTGTTTTTGCTTTTGGGTATTTGTGGCTGGCTGGTTTGTTTTACTTTTCTAGAGGAGATTTACATCACTGAGCAGCTGATCAGGAGACACTATTAATCTCTGTGGCGGAAGAGTTAATATCCACCATGTCGTTAGTCACAAAAGTACAGTAGTCACCACACATGAGTACTTTTGCTGTTTTCACATCTACAATTGGATGTGGATGATATTTGGAGTTTTCAGTGTCCTCTATAGTGCAGCTTGGCGATTTCAGAATTGTTCCTCTTTTTATCTTGCTGAATATGGCCCAGTATGTATTGCTGCTTTCAAGTAGGCAATCTTAGTTGAAATAAATTTATCAACACAGTGGTATAATACAGGGTGCACATTTGGATAATTTGTGCAATCATGCACAGTAGAGACTGCCCGAATGAGCATGACTGCATCGTTACAAACATCCTATAGAATTATTATATAGGATGGTGAGCTAGTGCTGTGAGTTTTGCTTCTTCTTTTGCTCTTGCATATGTCTTCTTCACATTCTTGTTGCTTTTTCATTATATTTAATTTCACAATAATAAATGATATAGAATGAAATGCACTTAAACTTCACATTTGCAAATTTATTATTACTTAAAAACTGTGTCTTAAAACAGCATGATATGTGACCTTCTGTTTGGCTTGCTTTGCCTATGTATTTTTGCAATCAAGGTACTATACAAACCCCATGTGACTTGTGGGGATGGGTAGAAAAGACCTATAAAGGGAACTGATGGAACTCCGGTCTTCTTGGCCTTCCAGCCACTCACTGAAAGCCAACACTGTTTGAAAACAGGTAAGTCTTATCATAAAGATGTTGGAAATTGTGTTTTTTTTTAACTAGGTATTACGCTCTATATGTTTATTTACATAAATTTCCCAGGGGAATTGTTAACTTAGATATAGATTATTATATGTATTAGATAAGACTCGCTTGAAATGGGGTACAACGATGTGGTAAGCAAGCTTAATCATATTTTGTAGTCGGACCTCTGTAACCTGATGACCACCTAGACAGACAGCAGAAACATTGCACCCTGCCGTTGTACGATAGGCCTAAGAGAGGGCCTATAGGAGAGAGAGAGAGAGAGAGGAAAAAAAAAAAAAAAAAAAAAAGGAAGTGGGGACCTAAAAGGGGGTGGGTAACCATACAGTCCCAGCATGCCGTATTCTCTAGGCGAGAGCCCCTGGTATATGACGAGATACCAGGTCCTCCCACAAATCCAGGCTAACCAATAGCCTTCCACTTATCGAAACCATATAACGAAAAAAATCAAATTTATCAACACAGTGGTATAATATATACTTTATACAGGGTGCACATTTGGATAACTTGTATGGAGGAGTACAGGTCTGTTTTCTTGTTCTATCTTCAATTTAAGTATCTGGATAGGATGCAGGGAGGACTGCTACTATCTCCAACTCAGCACCAGCATAAATATGCTAGTAATTATTTGCAATTTCAAAATTGCAAAAGAAAATGCCATTCATTCATGCAGTATGTGAAGAAAATGCACTCGTACGCATCATTTAATAATCAGCTGTCTACACCTGAGGCAGAAAATGTGAGGCCCTCCAGCTCCTGCTGGGCTGCAGCTCACATCGTCCCAACGGCTAGTTGGGGTGCTGGAAATTGTATTCCGTCAGCAGCTGCTTCTCCCGGTTCCAGATCTCCAAATTGTATGGAATATCTCTCATGTTACATATATTCTGCGCATTTAGTTATTGTAGTGTGGGTGCACAATGCACTGGCAAGCAATACAATGCTCACCACTCTAGACATCAAGGGGTTAATCGTGGAAAACTTGATTGTTCATATAATCAAATGGATACTAAAGAAAAAACTGATGAAATTATTAAGAGATGTATATGGCCTTTATGTACAAAATAGGAGTGATTATGGGGAAACGAACTTTACCATATAACTTCTAAATGATGTAAATGGGACTTTTAACTCAATGAATGCTAGAGATGTCTCCAATGAATTCAAGGGGTTAAAAGGCCCATTTAATGGGAACTGTTTTTCTCACCTGTGATGCAGGTTTTTTTTAACATAAGGCCCTCTGAGGTCAGATCTAGTCAACTGCAAATGCTACAGTGATATGGCATTTGTTTTGTACTTCAGAATACACTGTATCCAGCTGACTGCCATGTAACAATACAGTCAATAAAAATAAAAACAAACACAGCTAGCCAAGACAAAATTAATTCACTCTGTAAGCGAGGTGTCTAACTTATTGAGCCCCTCTGGTACTCACATGGTTAAGAAAAAGCAAAACACATACCTCCTTCTTCTGGTAACAGGGCCACACCATTTCTATACCATGTAATGTTGGCATCTGGATAGCTGTCTTTTGCGGTACAGCCCCCAACCTGAATAACAAAATAAATTTAGTATGCAATTCTTATTTAGGCACACTTGGGCACATTTACTAATAATAACAGCACTCAGGCCAAACACAAATTTAGAAAGCTATTCTCTTCATCGTGACTTACCTTGTTTAGTTTTCCTGTTTCCAGGAATTGTGGCTGGTCTAGAATTTCAGGTTTGGAAGGTGGCTCTGTAATGAGGAGGAAAAAGCAGATCATATTAGCAACATTATACAATGTGCATGTGCTGAAGTCATTTACTTATTGGGAGGGATCAGGAAAGGGGAATTATTGGGTAAATGTAAGATGAAAATTCATCTCTAAATCAGACACAGCAAATTTATTTTTAGACCTATGCCAGCCTAAGGTCAAGTTACTAATCTATGTACACCAAAAGTTTTCTCCTTAGAGCTGCTTGCTCCAAGGGGAATACAATGTGGCAGTCTATGTGTGTTTCCTTCCTAACTCCTTGTTTAACACAATATATTAAAAGGGTGTAATGGAAAGGGCAGGCTTGATTTTATACCATGTACATCTGAATGCTATGTAGCTGTAGAACAGGCCTTGCTGGTGTTAATAGTCCTATGATGGTGGAGACTGTCCATCAGTATACACTACAGAGATCACTGTAGTGCAGGCACTGGAGTTAGAGGATGGTTGCACTGGTAGATTCTTATATTCACACCAGTGTTCTGCTCTGCACTAAGCAGCAGGAGAGTCGCCGGACTGCAAAAAGATCTGGGGCTCAAGTTGAACTAATGGCTTACTGGGAACTTTTACCGAGAAGAAAACATGTTTAATTTAAAAAGAAAGAGGATTAGTTTAGGATTACCTCTTAGTCAAAAGGCTAGGAAGAATTGGGTTTATGGGAAAGGTAGGTTGCCATTAATCAATATGGTGGAGTGGTGGAGGATTTGGAGAGAGATTTTGGGTCAATATAAGACAAGTTAACATCTTGACCAAGATTAATGCCAGACTACTAAGTTTAAAGTCTAAATTAAGGCATCAAATACTACTCAAAGAGTAAAATTTATAATTCACTGGAAGGATTACGTAAGTTATCAGCTTCATTTTTATAATATCAATGGAGATTTAGAGGTCTGAATAAACAGTGCTAACCTAGCAGTGTAACTAGGCATTCTTATTGAGATGAATGATGAGAAGCCTCTATTTAAGACTCATTTTATATACCAATGTCTCATTCTACTAGATGGGATTTGGTATTAGGGTGTTGCAACAGTGGAGTAGTAGGCTCCTATTAAATATGTAGTATAGTTGAATATTGTTTTTAAAATAGGATTTTAGTCTTACCTGTTAAATCCTTTTCACTTAGTCCATACAGGTCACTGGTACTCTGGGAGGCGATCCGCCCCTTTAATAGGCAGGAACAATTATGCAAATGACTGCAGTGGGCGGAGCCTCCCCTCCTACTTAAGCTGCCTTCAGGCCAGAGCCACTAGATTGATTTGAGACACTAAAACTGACCATAGGTAAGCAAGAAGGAAGACTCCTGTGAGCATGCCCCGAAGGTCTCCCACTGAATGCCACAGGAGAGCCAAGCATGGTCCCTTGACAGGGTGGGAGACCAGTGAACTGTATGGACTAAGTGAAAAGGATTTAACAGGTAAGAGTAAAATCCTATTTTCACTGTCGTCCAATACAGGTCACTGGTACTCTGGGATGTACAAACATTGAGCTGACCCAGAGGCGGGAAGTAAGGCAAGGACCAGGCGCAAGGCCCCAAGTCACTAGAACTGCCATGAACCAGTTAATTACATAGCCCAAAATGTAAGTGTCAACGGACACCAACCAGGGGAAAACAACCCCTGAACTAACACAGCACACAGAACCAGAGCCAACCGGGCTCAACAGTAAAGAAACACTAAGAACCACAGAGTAGAAGACCTAAACAGGCAAAACTGCCTCCAGGACCTTCCTCCCAAAACTGGCATCAGCCGAGGCCAGTACATCAACTCGGTAGTGCTTTGAAAATGTGTGCACAGAGGACCAAGTGGCCGCTCTGCACAGTTGATCAGCAGATGCTTGATTCTTGTAGGCCCAAGAGGCCCCAATAGATCTGGTGGAATGGGCAGTCACCCGGAAGGGAACATGCTTATTCCGCAACTTATAGGCTTCACGAATAGTAGCCTTAATCCAAGAGGCAATGGTAACTTTGGAAGCCGGTCTCCCTGCCCTAGGCCCCTCAGGAATGACGAATAGAGCGTCAGACTTCCTGATAGACTCGGTGTGATGAACATAAAACTTGAGGCAATGCACCACATCCAACAAATGGAGATCTCGTTCCTTGTCAGATGAAGGATTAGGGCAGAAAGAGGGAACCACAATCTCCTAATTGATGTGAAACTCAGACACGACCTTGGGTAAGAATTCCTTGGTAGTGCGAAGCACAGCCTTATCCTTGTGGAACACCAGGTAAGGAGGTTTACAAGACAGAGCTTGTAACTCTGCTACCCGGCGAACTGAAACAATAGCCAAGAGAAAGGCCATTTTCCAAGTCAAGAGACGTAATGGAATGGAAGCCAAGGATTCAAACGGGGGTCACTGGAGAACTCCCAGCACCAAATTGAGGTCCCACTGGGGAGCAGGACTCTTGAAGGCAGGCCGAACATGAGTCACGCCTTGGAAGAAAACTTTGACATCAGGAAGGATAGCAATTCTTTCCTGGAAAAACACAGACAAAGCAGAAGTCTGGACTTTGAGGGAACTCAGACTGAGCCCTTTCTCAACACCGTCCTGTAAAAAGGCCAGGACAGTGGGAAGATGAAATTCTAGGGACATCTTCCGATCAGTACACCAAGCAACAAAGGTGGCCCAGATACGATGATAGATCTTGGAGGACACAGGCTTACGAGCACTAAGCATCGTCGACACCACTGAAGGAGAAAATCCTTTCTTCTCTAGAATCGAGGATTCAACCGCCATGCCATCAAATGGAGATGCTGAACATCCTCCTTCCACAGATATCCTTGAAGAAGTAGATCCGGACGGGCAGGAAGTGGAAACGGTTCCGCCACTGACATGGTCATCAACTCCGGATACCAGGACTGGCGAGACCAGTTTGGAGCAATCAGGATGACAGGACAACGCTCCTGCTTCAACTTCTGGATGACTCTGATCAATAGAGGAAGAGGAGGGAAGATGTAAGCCAGAGGAAAATCCCAAGGGATTGACAAGGCATCCACTGCTAGAGCAAGAGAGTCCCTCCACCAGGAGCAAAACACCGGTACCTTCGTGTTGTGTCTGGTAGCCATCAGGTCCACTGCAGGCACCCCCCACCTCTGGGTGATTAGGTGAAACACCTCTGGATGAAGAGCCCATTCTCCGCTGTCGACTGTGTGAGGACTGAGAAAGTCCGCCATGACGTTGTCTACGCCTGGAATGTGAACTGCAGAAATGACAGGCACGTGATCTTCTGCCCAAGATAAAATATCCTTGACCTCTAACCAGGCGGTGCAACTTCTTGTGTCGCCTTGCCTGTTGATGTAGGCCACTGCGGTGGCGTTGTCGGACTCCACTCTGACTGGGCAACCTTCCAGTTGAGATTCCCAGTGCCTCAGGGCAAGCCGGATGGCACGCAGTTCCAGAACATTGATGGAGAGAAGAGATTCCTCCAGTCCCCATTTCCCCTGAGCACTGAAACGACCCAACACAGCACCCCATCCCCGGAGGCTGGCATCCGTTGTGAGCGTGGTCCAATAAGGAACTTGAAAGGATCTCCCTTTCAGGAGATGAGAGAGATCCAACCACCAGTGCAGACTCGATTCGACATGAGGAGATAGAGAGACTGACAGATGCTGATGATCTGGATGATGCTTGCACGTCTGGATCACAAACCTCTGAAGTTCCCTGGAGTGGGCCATGGCAAATGGTACCGCTTCGATCATGGAAATGAACTTCCCCACCAGAGACGTCAACTTCGGTACTGGAACTCTGTCCAGCTCCAGGATCCCAGCTACTCGGATGGCTATCTGATGAGCCACTTCCTCTGGCAGAAACACCATGCATTGGCGAGTGTCGAACAGGAGACCCAGGAAAAGGAGCCTCTGAGATGGGACCAAGTCTGACTTGTCCAGATTCAGGATCCAGCCGTGACGGTTCAGAGTGTGGATACACAACTGCAGTTGTTGGTGGAGAAGCTCCGCTGAGGAAGCTTTCAGGAGGAGATCGTCCATGTAGGGGGTCACCCTGACACCTTCTTGATGAAGTACAGCTATCAAAGAACCCAACACCCTCTGAAAGACCAGAGGGGCCGAAGTCAGTCCAAAGGGAAGAGCTGAAGACTGAAAGTGTCCCCTGTGGCAGGCAATCCTGAGATACCGCCTGCTCTCTGGATGAATAGGGATGTGAAGATATGCATCCTGAAGGTCCAGGGAAGCAAGAAACTCCCCTGGAGACATTGCTGCAATCACAGAGCGCAGGGACTCCTGGCGGAAGTGGGAACTCACAACATAGGAATTGAGATCTTTGAGATCCAAAATGGGACGAGCACCTCTGTCCTTTTTGGCCACCACGAACAGGTTGGAATAAAATCCTGAACCTGTGTCCTCTGGAGGAACCAATTCCAGGACCTCTTTGTCCAAGAGATCCTGAATAGCGTCGTCGAACAGACGTCTTTTTGTAGGTTCCTGAGAAGGACGAGTAAAATGGAACCGAAAAGGAGGGAGGGAAGAGAAAGGGATCCTGTATCCCTCTGACACTACCTGAATAACCCATGGGTCCGTCACTGACTCCTCCCAAATCCGGCGAAAGATGCGGAGACGTCCACCTACTGCAGGATGCGGACCCGGGTTCGGTGAGTCATGCCGAAGCAGTCTTGGAGGTCTTGGCCTTGGGGGCAACTTTGGGCTTCCAGGACTGCTTGGGCTTGGAGGAGGAACGCGTAGAGGACGACACCGTCTGGGACGTGGAGCGTGTCTCAGTCTGAAAGGAACTAAAGGACCAGTTGCGTTTGGCTGGAAACTTTTTCTTGAAGACTGAGGGTAGAAGAGTACTTTTACCGCCAGTAGCCTCGCTAATCATTTCTTTGAGTTCAGAACCAAATAGCAAGTTCCCCTGAAAGGGCAAGGAAAGCAAGGCTTTCTTAGAGGCTGTATCAGCAGACCAAATTTTCAGCCAAAGGGCACGTCTAGCCACCACAGATGAAGTGGAGGCCCTCGCCATCATGCGCACAGCATCAAAGGCAGCATCAGCAACATAATTTTGTGCTTCAGTAATATTAGCAAGGAGCTGCAACTGCTCAGATACCGGTGCATCCTGGCGGACTGCCTCAGTCAGTCGTTCAGTCCAGGCCGCAACAGCTCTATTAACCCACGCTACTGCAAAGGTTGGACGCATGGCAGTGCCAATGGAGGCAAAAATAGATTTAAGAGAAAGTTCTAACTTTTTGTCCGTCCAATCCTGCAGGGCAGAGGCATCAGAGACAGCCAAAGCAGTAGATTTGGATAGCCTGGAAACAGGAGCATCCACTTTGGGGGGATGAACCCATTTTGCCAGTTCAGTCTCAGGAAAAGGGTAAAGTTTAGCAAACTTTTTGGACACTGAGGAGGATTTGTCAGGATTCCTCCATGCCTCAGAGACTAGACGGGCAAGGGTAGGGTTAGTTGGAAAACATACAACCGCCTTAGATGGTTTCTGAAAAACGTCAGTTGGATCATGAGTAGATTCCTGAGTCAGAGGAAGGTTGAGCGTAGTTAACACAGCTCTAATCAAACCCTCAGCAGAAACTTCAGGGTCGCATTCATAAGGGTCCCCAATGGACCTGTTAGACTCAATAATAGTGCCTTCCTCAGCATCAGAATCCTGTAATAATTCTTCCTCAGAAGAATCAGACACATCAGGAGCCCCCTGTGGCTTAGGCAGGGAAGTCCTGATTGTAGAGGGGGTCTGCCAAACCTGGAGAGCCCCCTGTACCTGAGAGGGAAAGAGTTGGAGAGTGGATCTGAGATCCCTAGTGGCAGCTTTAAACTCTTTCACCCAAGTTGGCTCAATAGCATGGCTGGGAAGCCCAGGGTTGCTATCATGACAATCAGTACATTTAGGGCATAAATTACCAGAACAATCTCTAGGCAGCCCAGAATGACAAGAGGAGCAAAGCGCAATGGGGGGAACAGACACCCCAGCCTCCTTAGTCTTGGGTCTAGCCCCTGGCTCCAGTGGAGTAGACATGTTCACAGCGTCAATATACACCACTTAACAAATATCACCCAGTAAAAGTGTGAAAGATTAAAGTTTCACCCCAGAAATGCCTAAAATCGGACTTATCTGGCCAGTGAAGGGTTAATCTGCTGAGAGGAGAGAAGGCTCGGTCCCTGCGTAGTATACTCGCTGAGAAATAACACCACAAAATGGCGGCCGTCAGGTCAGCCAATCAGAAACGAGCGCGAACCGGGCGCTCATGGGAAATGTAGTTTTCTCTCAGAAGTACCCCAAACAGTGCCCGAAGCCCCCCTGAACTTCCCACACCCTGAAAACAGACACCGGATGATAGAGCAGGAGCCTAGAAACAAAATGAGCCATCTCTGAAGTTGCTGTGACAAGCGGTTCCAGAGATATGTCCCACACTGTGAAATCCCATAGAGAGTAAAGGAGCAATGGCGTCTAAGCGGGAAAAGGCGCGCTTAAAGGCGCTGAACACTAAATTTTAATAACGTCCCACTGAACTTTAAAAAGTGTTAAACAGTTACCCAATACATGAGAAACATGAGTAAAACTATACCCAAAGCTCCAAAACCCAGAGAATACCACAGAAATTGCATACACATGATAAATGCAAATAAAAACACCCTATGAGTGCTGGAGTGCAATGCAAACTCCCAAATACAAGCCCATCAAAGGGACACTGTGGGGACAAGTGGACCTTCAGCACTCAAGGGGTGGCTCACCTTTCTGCAGGACTTCTGTCTTCAGGTGACCATGATGAAGTAGGAATAGACCAGAGGTAAATTCCCCAGCAGGGAAGCTGCTTGACTCAAGCTGTTCCCTCTTCAGGGCATAAGGTCCACAGAAAATCCCTGGAAGCTGCACTAGCCACTTTAAAGAGGGCAATTCACAGCCATGGTCACCCTCCTAATGGTGGTATTCCATATTTGAATAAAAATAACAAAATACTAAGTTGAATGCATAGATGTTCTCCACCTGGTGTGCACAGCACACAGGAACAAATCAATCTAGTGGCTCTGGCCTGAAGGCAGCTTAAGTAGGAGGGGAGGCTCCGCCCCTGCAATCATTTGCATAATTGTTCCTGCCTATTAAAGGGGCGGATCGCCTCCCAGAGTACCAGTGACCTGTATTGGACGACAGTGAAATAGGGTTTTTATTTGTTGTGATATTAATAAAGGTAAAATTAGTGTTTGATCTTGTAATAATAATAATAATTGTGCTGAACTAGCCTCCTATATATATAGAAGGGATACTAGGCACTATAGGGATTTTATCTCTGGATTGTCCTCCCTATGTATTTATTATTCATCTGTGTTTTTTTTCTTTTTTGATTATTATTTATACCACTTCTGAGACTTGCAGCAATTGTCAATAACTCTATAAAAGAGTGACCCATTATATTTTTATTAAGATTTTTTTAATGGTGGCAGCCATTTTCATATGAATATGTGCTCAACGATACAATACCAGTTTCATCTTCTGGTGTAAACGTTCCTTAAAAAGAGGGTTTTAGTGAAGTTACCATTAAATCCAAGTGGAACACAAGAACAATGGGGTAAACTTCCCTCCTGTTTGAGGTCAGGACACTTCAACAAAGGTAAGCCCTCTGAGGTGCAGACTCACCTCTTCCCTCCACTGTACCCCGCCTGCTCTGAACTTCAACCTATAGCAAAGTGAACAGAAAGAGGAAGCGAGAGGAAAGAAGGTAATCCCCTGAACAGAGACCCCAAGGACTTAAGAGCTTAACCTCTGGCATCATGAATGATAACTTTGTCTAGGTCAGGGCCAAAATGTTCTTTCACAACAAAAAAAGGAAGAGAAACCAATGACTTTTTAGAGGATTAGTCAGCCAAACAAATCTTGAGCCACAAAATGCAATGAACAGCCACAGCGAAACCCGAGGCTTTCCCAGAAAATCTGGAGGCTTCAAAGGCTGGTTCTGTAAGGTATGTGTTTGCCTCCAGAAATCTGGCAAGCACAACCAACAGTTCCTCCTTGGGAACATCCCTTTGGATGACATCTAAAAGATGCACACCCCCAAACACCCATAGCTCTTGTTTCTCATGCAATAGCAAAAATTGTACCAAGGGAATGTTCAGGGTGGTAAGCACAGCCCTGATCAGGCCCTCAGCTGAGGGAATGGGGTCAGCCTCAAAGGGGTCTCCAAAAAACTGAGATGAAGGAACAGCTGAACAGTCATCATCATCAGAGTCCACCAATAATTCCTATTCAGAGGAGCAGACACATCAGGTATACCCGGTGGTTTAGGCAGGGAAGATCTGATAGGGGCGGGGGCCTGCCATGAGTGGAAGACCCCCTGTAATGTGGATGGAAGGAGTTGTAAGGTGGACCAGCGGTCCCTGGTAGTAGCCTTAAACTCTTGCATCCATAATGGCTCTAGTGCATGGCTGGAGGCCCCTGCAGAGGATTCAGGGGTAGCAGCGCATGCTGGGCAAACATGACCTGAGTATTTTCTTGGTAACCCTGAGTGACATGAGGAGCAAACTGTAAAGTCCCATAGAAGTGAAAGGAGCAATGGAGACTATGCGCTAAACGCGCACCTTAAAGGTGTGGAACATAAAGTTAACGAGGTAAATACCAAACGTAAAACCACTCAAAAGCCCACTAGAATAAAACCATAGACCAAATAAACACTGATCCCAGTAGGGAAAGTGCCCAAAACCCCCCCAAAAGGTGCTAACCAGCAGCAAAGGGGTTAAGTTACCACTAAAACGTGCTCCAAACACCTCACAGAGATACAGATAAACCCAATGAGTGCATGAGTATGTAATAGGAACTCCAAATGAGATCCCTGTGCGGAGGAGAAGCATGGGACATGTGGACCTCAGCACTCAAAGGGTGCTCACCTTTTTCAGCAGGTCTTCTGTCTTTAGAATACCATATATCAAGAAGAAGCCTAAGTGGGCAACTCCTGGGGAAAGAACTCGCAGCCAAGATTTTCCCCCCAGGGCTTAGGTCCACAAAAGCACCTGGTAAACTGAGCTATCCACATTTGGGTGATGGGAATTGTCAGTGATGGTAATACACCTATTGGTGGTATTCCATATCTAACAGAAAAATAATAAAAAAGCTAAAACTATAGCAGAACTGTTCTCTTGTCTTGTGTCTTGTCCAAGGAACAAATCTTGCTGGTTGGGGATTGGCTAGCTGCAAGCTAAGGAGAGGAGGCAGGCTCCACCCAGCAGTCACTTCACAGTTCCTGCCTATTTAAAGGGGCAGTAACCTGTATTGGACGACAGAGAAAAAATACTTATCTGACAGCACTTGTTTAAATAGCATGAAGAGAAATCAACCTCTGTGTAGCACTTGTAATAGCAAATAAAGATGGCTTTAACTCTTTAAAAACCCAGGGTATTATGGGGCCTGTAATTTTAAATACATATGCTAAGCAAACAGTGCTTCTCCAGCCGTTCTGACTTTTTCAAATCAAAACAGAGTCACCTGGATGTCTTTTCAAAAGAATAGGTCATCCAATTCAATATGAGTCCACGCTGACCTCCAGGAAGAAAACAGGGGCAGAAATATGTCACTAGGAAAAATATGGCAGCTGCACAGGTACCCAGTTCTTAAAGGGTCAGTGTCAAATATTAAGTAGTACAATAAGAATAAAAAATAAGGTCGAAAATATATTAACAATCAAGTTAAACAGCATAAAAAGTTAAGGGAACAAAGACATCTACTTACAAATGAGGAGAAAAGTCCCAGAAACTGTTTGAACAGAATAAGGAACAGAAAGGGTTAAGGAAGCCTTACAGTGAATGCAGCCACCTTTGATACACACAAAGATAAAAGACAAATAAAATAAGAGTGCAATAAAGGCAAAACACCAGATAATAAGGGTGCCAAATATGAGGAACATAAGAATAGGACCATGGCACTCAAAAAGGTTAACTCACCCAGCTTCAGTCTTCAAACTCCCATTTTATATCATAAAGAGCTTCAGAAAAGCTCAACAATGAAATGAACAGGTAAAGGTCCTAAAATGCACCTGTGAACCAAATAATCCATGACCAAGGAAGCCAGTAAGCAGGAGCCCGCCTAATGGGGGATTGAATGAAAAGAAGTCCAAGAGAAAAATTCCCAGGCATCTGTTCATGAGGCAGGTAACTTGAAACTGAGTAGGAGGGTTAAAGTAGAAAGAAGAGGGGAGTCTACTCGTCAGAGTCCTTACCTTTTTTGAAGTGCCCTGTCCTCCAGGAGGAGGAGATTTTAACCCATGGTTCCTGTTTTCCACACTGGATGACAGAGAAATTTACTTAAGTATGTTTTATTTTTAAAGGAGCAGTAAACGTTTTTATGAAAATATATATCTAGTAGGGTGTTTCTTGTTGAGTAAAATAAGGGTACTTCCACTGCTTAGAGATGCATATTTACAGGTTTAAAGCAGTGTTTTTTTTTACATTACAGTGTTTTTTTGGCATTAGCAGTGCCCACTAGTGGTTAGATTCCAATTAGTTATTTTGTTACATTCTAATGGAGAGAAAAGTCAGTAACAAACAGTTCTCCTAGAAACTGCTGAATCACTTCCTGTCAGAACTTTCAGGAAGTAAACTCACAGTAAATTAACTTCCTGATTATTTGAACTGTTATAAATTCTGAATAAAACAACTGATAGCAGTGGGAGTGATCTTGTGTTACACATCATGAAAAGCTCTATAACATGTACTGCTCATTTAACACTTAGAAGCCACCCCTCCAATTGTATTGCTCTATACTGCAATATACTATTTTTGTAAAGTAGAATGTATTAGTTCCATAAGGCAAAATAACTTTGAAAATACCATTTCATAAAAATACCCCTCTAATGCAAAATAGATGGTAAAAACTGCAACTAATGATGAACACATTTCCCAGCTTTTGCTGCTTGATGGCAAGTGATGATTCAAAACAAAATGTTCTCTTTTTTAATTAAGCTACCTAGAAATAATGTGCCTTGGACACAGAATCATAAAACAGATGCAGTGGTAGTGGATACTTACTGAACACTTTGATTATTGTTGGCTCTTCCAATACATTGTCCTCTGTTATGAGCATGCATACAAATCTTTTCTCATCACTAATTTTTGCATTTGAGATAGATAAGGTATAGTTCTCTGAGAGCTCCAGGCGTCCATTGTATTCTGGAACATCATCATAGCTGAACTTATTTTTCACTGCAGACCGAGATGCTATATGTACTGTAGTCCCATCAGGTTTTTCCTGAAAATGAAAAATGAAATGCAATCTTAGGAACATCATCAACAGGGGGGAAACCTCACAAAGGGGTGATTCTATGATGAAGCTTGTCCTGCAATGTGTGTGGCAATCACATTGCCAGTGATAATCTGACACAATCTGCCATATCCACTAAGACGTAGCTACGCAAGGGGAGGGGTAGACTCTTTAATCACTAGCATATAGGGTTGGAGTAATGTTGGTGATGTGTTAGGGAAGGCAAGTGAGGGAGAGGATGAAATTAGACTTCAGAACCAAATACCACAGACCTCCCCTAACCCTTTGAGTGCTATAGGGATATCAGTTAATAATCCACTGACTGACTTCAGAGTTGATACAGAAGCTGAGAGAACTGGCTGAGAAGCCGTTGCATACATAGGATTCTCTGCAGTTCTGTAATTACAAGAAACAGCTGATCAGCTGTATCTAGTCCACAGCGGACTATCTGTCTGTCAGCTGATTCATATAAACAGAGAACTGACAAGGAACTAATCTGGGCTTTCAGAGTCATTTATTCCTAACCAGAATTTTCTTTTATACGTTTTAGGTATATATATATGTGTGCGTGTTTGTGTGTCTCCAGAAATAAAAATAGCCAATTCCATTGCATCATTCAGAGAATAGTGTTACTAATTTCATTCCATCTGCTTACTGAATGAATGGATGAATGAATATGGTTATTTATATAGTGCCACAAGTATATGCAGCACTTTACAATGTTACGAATATTGTTAGTGATTTCATTCCTTCTGACTGACTAGTGTTGCTGATTCAATTGTATCTACTCACTGAATACTATTCCTGATTCTACTGCATATACTAATTGAATGGTAACTGCTTTTATTGTATGTACTTATTGAATAATGCTAGTAATTTCATTGCATTGTGTGTTTGGTAACTTTATTGCTTCTACAGTCTGAATAGTATTAACAGTTTCACTTAATACACTGAATAACATTTGTTACTTCACTGTATACTAATTGAACAGTGTTAAAGATTTAAATGCGTCTACTGAATGACATGCTACTGACTTAATTGATTTGGATGGTTGAATTGAGTTACTGATTTTATTGCATGTACCAATTCAATATTGTATCAGCAATGTTATTGCCTCTACAGATTGGATACTGTATCTTATTTGCCTTCAGATCATCCCAACGGTCACAGGTCAGACATCGTCACTTGAATGAAAGTTGTAGTGTGCTGATTCTACAAGAAACTTTTGCAAAATGCAGTCTATTATGTGGACAGCCCCATACAGGTAAGGCAATCTAATGTGCTTGGCTGTCTGCTGCATATTTATTGCTGCAACCCACACGCCAATATGCATAAATGTGCAATGAGTTGGAGACCTCTCAAGCTTTTAGCTGGTTAAAAGCCTCATTTAAATCCATGGGAATTTTGGGGATCTTTATTTATCCCCTGTTGTTCACTTGGTATGCCTGACAATTACTCATCTTTTGCTTTCTGCACAAGACCAATAGATACTGATGAATAATATTAATGTGTTCACTGAACAGACTCAACAGTGTTCTTATTCTACTACATCTGTATACTGATAGAGTAGTGTTAAGGATTTCACTCCACTGACTGAATAGTGCTACTGACTCTCTGTCTCTGTATACTGATTCATGAAGCAATGTGTTGCTCATCCCTCTGACTCTCAAAAGAGAGCCTCAAATGTTTTTATTTTCAAACATGTTGTTCATAGTATACTATTTCATATTAATATGCTGTTCCTATAAAAATCCTTGATAGTTTGCTACTTTTATTTACTTATTTTTTCATCTTAATAGTTTTATTGTTTTTTTGCGGGGCTTCTCCCTCAGGTCAGCCTTACCCTGACTGTGTCTGACCAGAAAATCAATGAAAGTGTTAGAAAAATGTACCACTATCCCCGCTAAAGGAAGCATTGAAGAGTTAGAGCTTAGGAAAAGCTTGTCCTCTAATCCCTGGGCACTCTTAGGGTTAATGACTTAATCACAGTATGCAGAAGGCTTAAAGCGGAACTACCAACTCCACTAAAGTCGCCCTGCAATACTTAGACACTTATTTTACCTCTCAAAAGTGCCCCCAAATAAAGTTATCCTTAAGCTTCTGAGACTGAGGGCCATGTTACTGCAGCCTGTGCTCCTGCGACGTCAGTCTCTTCCGGAGCCGTTCAGGCCAGTGCAATGCCTGTGAAGTGTGACAGGGATTGACAGCGCAGGCGCGCATTCAAGATGTCTCTGGTGATGCCTGGCTTCCGGTTTCGCAAGCTTAAGGATAACTTTATTTGGGGACAATTTTGAGAGGTAAAATAATGATTTTTAAGCTAGTTGCTACCTGGCTAAGTATTGCAGGGTGACTTTCTTTGAGGTGGTAGTTCTGCTTTAACAGTCTGTTCCTTGTCTATATTTTATAATATCCTAAGACATTACTGAAATGTCCAGGGCCACCTAATGCATATGCTCTGCAGTGGTTTCGCATTCATTCATACAGTGAAGAGCCTACCTCACTGACTCTTAGTACAGGTGGCTTGGCTGACACAGAGCTCAGCCAAAAAGAATGTGTGTATTACAGCTCATTTCACCACTACTTCACTCAGCAATGCTAGAGGAATGAGTTGTGGTACAGGTATGTAGTTTGGCTCAGAGCAATGACAACCAAGCCATGTGTACTAAAAGCCAGTGAGACTACGAACCTCACCACCATGACTGAATACCAGGTCACTGAAATGAATATTAATTAGGCTGCCCACCAGAGGTCTCAGAGATGATGGGAACCCCATTATTAGAAGATACAGAGAGCATATGGAGCTCTTAGTGCTATGTGGATTGCAATTAAGTGACATACCCTTGAGTGTCCTAGGAATGAGGTAGAAAAAGCCTAAGCTCTCTCCCTCCAATCTTTTCTGTAGCAGGGATACTGGTACATTCTACTTCTACTATCCCTGCTTTTTTTAGTCTGACATGATTGGAGACATCAGGATGGACAATAAAAACTGGTGTCCAGCACAGATCTAGGTCCATCAGAAGAGAAGACTTACAAAAACATTAGGGGGTTATTCACTAAG
This sequence comes from Rhinophrynus dorsalis, assembly GCA_037306005.1. Classification (NCBI taxonomy): domain Eukaryota; kingdom Metazoa; phylum Chordata; class Amphibia; order Anura; family Rhinophrynidae; genus Rhinophrynus; species Rhinophrynus dorsalis. The sequence goes on along the minus strand of CM074719.1, from coordinate 350,401,665 downwards.
GCGTGATATGAGGTGATAAAGTGGAGATGACCTTCCAGTGATATCACTTCTCCTGTCCCTATGTTATTCTCTGGAGCCTATTCGCTAACATTTCTTACGTTCTGGAGATCGTAGTGCATAGGCTCCATAGACTAACACAGGGAACTGGAGAAGTGATATCACTGGAGATGTCATCTCCACTTTATCACCTCTTTATCACGCCTTAGTGAATAATCCCCAAGTTCTCCTCCAGCTGTTGTGGACTATGAACCCAATCACCCCCAATATGTGTTTTAATTTTTTCATATTAGTGTTCCTTTAAATCAGCAGGAAATTGTCTTTTCAACTTGTTTAAGGTTAAAATGCAAAGCGAGCAGGTGCAGTAATCCTCCCCTTTTCAGGGTTCAAATTGTGATAGTGATTTCATGGCATCTGTATACTGATTGAATAATAGTGATTAACTGCCTTTAGTGATTGACTAGCATTTGTGATTTAAATGGAATGAAACTTTTTATTTTGACTTTACTTAATCTGCAATTGCAAAATATGTAAAGTCAATCTGCCTCTATTTTTCTTATTCTTTTTCATCTTCACTTATTTTTTACACTGTTATGCCTCTAATAATAAGCTATCTCGTTCCCTGCTCACAAAGAGTTTTCTGTCAGTTGACTGTGGAAGCAGGATGCTAACACAATGTAACACTATCTCAGTATCACTGAATGCTCTGCATGCTATCTTTCTTGCATTGAATCACTACCCCTGGCTCTCACAGCCCCGACAGAAAGTTCTCTGGTAAAAGATACAGGAATCTCACTGTAGGGGACTGGAAAGTATAAAAAAAGGAAAAAGGTGACTAAATCGCTGCGGAATAAGCTGGGGCTATATAATAAAGAATAATAATAAATATACATGAAATTTTACTTCACATACTGTGTGCTTGAAGAATATTTATTTAAGTGGAAATAAAAAGTTACTATACCTTTAATTACAATGTTAAAGTGATGTAACCATTTAACCCTTTGAGTGCCAGAGGGTTACGCATCGCATTGCTTTGCAATCTGTTGCATACCCCTCTGGCACTCAAAGGATTAAGTGCGAGTGAGATGTCCACATATTGCTGTGCAATGCTTTGGGAAACCCTCTGACACACAAACAGTCATGTGACAGCATGTAGTGACTGAACAATGATTTCAATACGTATGCAGCAAAACCTTTTTGAAAATACCATATCTTCATACAGAAAAATACACTAGCTGTTTTTTTTCATTTTCATGACATTTAATATTAAAGAGATAGCATTGCCTCGTTTAAAAAAATAATAATCTTGTAGCTTTTGAAAAATGACACTAAACGACCCCATTCCCATCTCTAAAACCTTTATGGTTTGAGAGATATTCGCAGGTAAAGTTCCCCCCTCCCTCCCCTTTCCCTGACGTCAGTGTTCTAGCTGACTGCAGGGGAATCCAGTCCAGGGACAGTCTGAGGCTCTTCAGCAGAGCCGCGATCACGTCACTGAAATAGAAATCCTAACTGGAACAGTCTACAAAGTGTGCTTGGTTTGCAAGCACACTTTGTAGACCATTTCTGTGAAGTATTTCTTTATATATCTCACAATCCCTGTTCTGCTGAAGAGCCTCCGCTGGTCCCGGGACCGGATTCTCCTGCAATCAGCTAGAACGCTGACGTCAGGGAAAGGGGAGGGAGGGGGAAACTTTACCTGCGAATATAGGTTTGAGAGATGGGAATGGGGTCATTTAGTTTAATTTTTCAGTAGCTACAAGATTCATCTTTTTAAAAATGAGATGATATTATCCCTTTAAAGTACAGTTAGTATTTCTAAATAAAATAACTGATTAATAACCCTAATCATGCAACTCGAACCAATGAAACCTGATCATAAGAATAATGCTCTCAGGTAGTATAATAAGTATACTTACATATTTCCATTTTACAAAAGAAAGATTATCAACTATTTCTTGACCACAAGGTAAAATAATTGTTTCTCCATAAACTGCACTGACCGTATGTAGCCCAAAACCTAGAATTGACAAAAAAAATAAAAATTAGCTGCATTTTAAATTTTTCCATGTAATTTACTTTTAAATGCAAATTAATGCTTAACCCTTTCAGTGCCAGAGAGGTATGCAATGCATTGGATACCTCTCTGGCACTCAAAGGGTTAAAGATAAGCTTGCTTAAAGCTAAATATTTTAGAGAGTGGCTGATTCCAGTCAGTTTCTCTTAAATACTCAGTTTTAATACTAAAGTTCCCCACTCTTGCTCCTTTCCGTTACATTAGCCTACAGAGCTGAGGAAGTTATGGTAACATTAATTGGCAATCAAGCTGAAAGACTGATATGTCCCTATTCTGAACACTTTCATGGTGTCCTGAATACTAACATTTACTGTAGCTAGTGTTTAGGGCTCTGTGAAAGCATTCGGAGGAGGAAAATATCAGCCTTGGTCTGAGCACAGAGTAGGGTTGCCACAGCTACTGGAGCTCTGTGGATGGTGTCTGGTGGAGAGACCAATCAATTCCTTCGAAATGAAGGAGCGGATGTAACTAAGCAGCGAGAGAACAGATTTTTACAATTACACCAGTGCTTAACCCTTTGAGTGCAATGCGTTGCGTGCCCCTCTGGCACTCAAAAGGTTAAGACAAAGTGACTGGAATCAGTCACGCTAAAATAATAATATAGTTTAACACAAACAATCTTTTAAACATTAATATATCATAAAATACTGTCTAACAAAATACTGCTACAAGTATAGTACAGAAATATAGCTGTAGTAATGATTTTGGAAAGTTATCATTAACCCTTTGAATGCCAGAGAGGTAAGCAATGCATTGCCCACTGGCACTCCGAGGCTTAAACAACGGGTCCGACATACTAAGAAAATTGGAGCAATTATGGAACAAACCAAGTGCACCATAGGGAAGTAATAAAAATTCCAATTAGTTTGTATTTATGTTAACCCCTAGACTGCTACAAGTATTTATTGCATTGAATTGCACTGTCAACCGCTCTAATATTCAAGGGCTTAAAAGCCCCATTTAAATAAATATATTTGTTTGCATACCCTTTTTTTCTGTGCCCCTGGTTTGGCTGAATTACTCCAATTCTTCTTACACCAGCCACAATATGTTTAGTTACCGTTATAAGTTTTATAAAGTAATGCATTGAAGGCCTCTCTAACAATCAAGGGGGTTGAATGCCCTATTTAAAGTGACAGTAATGTCCCCCCAAAAATGTCCAGTTTTGTAGAGGTTAAAATATTAATCAATACGCTCCAAACCCTGTCTCTCAAACTGCTATGATTTGAGAGATATAGGGATTCAAAGTTCCCCTCTCCCTCCCCTTATCTTGATGTCAGCTGTAAAGCTGACAGCAGGAGAATCGAGTTGTACGACTCGAGGAGGCTCTGCAGCACAGCCGAAATCACGTTATTGCTAAAGAATTAATTCACTGGAAAGGTCTACAAAGTGTGCTTGCAAACCAGGCACACCTTTTAGACCTTTCCAGTGAATTAATTCTTTAGCAATAACACAATTTCGCCTCTGCTACAGAGCCTCCTCGAGTCGTACAACTCGATTCTCCTGATGTCAGCTTTACAGCTGACATCAAGATAAGGGGAGGGAGAGGGGAACTTTGAATCCCTATATCTCTCAAACCATAGCAGTTTGAGAGACAGGGTTTGGAGCGTATTGATATTTTAACCTCTACAAATCTGGACATTTTTTGGGGTGGGACATTACTGTCCCTTTAAATAAATAGGTAAGTATATTTCCCCCTAATGGAGCTCTAGAATTGCTCCTCTGTAGTTTCCCAAATGTGGCCCAAAGTCCACTGCACAGACATGCTATCTACAGGGAGGCAGGATGGGGGAAGATGGGACGGCTTTCTTGGTGTAATGTTTGACAGCAGTAGACAAGATAGACAACAATATCCACTGTCATCTATACACTAATACTACACTGCAATTGTTAGTATAAACAAATCCTACTTTTCATTGTTAGGAAGTATGAATCAGTGTTTCCTTTATATATTTAATCTGTAATCGGAAGGTTTCCATATATTTGTTGTATTTGAACAGACAGATTACTGTGTGCAAATTGCTGTGTACAAGGAGCAAAGTTCCTGTTCATGCAAATTATAACAAACTTAACCCAATGAGTGCCAGGGTGGTATCAACACACTACTTTACAATGTGCTGGATACCTCTCAGGCCCTCAAAGTGTTATGAAAGGGAAACAAGCAAAAGGATTATTTACATCTGCCTATGTGCTTAACCCCTTAAGGAAACATGACGTAACAGGACCGTTATGGATTTCAGGGCTCCCCTCCTTATGATATAATATTCTCCGGATTTGCCCCGGAGACTCCGGTTTTTGGAGCTAATTAGCGGGTCTCTGGGACAGAGGCATATCCTCCAGATGTGAGAATATTCTAATAAAACTCTGCCCACTTCTGCTCCTTCCCAGTGTGTTCCTCCCGCTCTCCGCCCTCTTCTCCTCCTTCCCCAGCCTATTCATTATACTTTTTCTTCATTTAATAAGCCCCACACACACTCATGATTAAGCCTGCCTCTTTTTGACGCAAATCGCTTCATTTTTCTCCCCCAGCGGCACCACAGGACTACCCTCTCTGGGGAGTGCACAACAAAAAGTTCCCAAGTATGTTACAGAAAGCTCACACACACAAAAGAGGACCAATTCAGGAGCCCCATAGGGGAAACATAAAACTTCCCAATGACTTAAATGCTGTTTCTAAAACCATAAATACTAGAGAGGTCTGCATTGCTTTGCAATGTGTTGGAGACCTCTCTCACATCCATTTGAATTAACTGGAATCATTAGTTATTCTCTAGGGTGCAGAACTGTACATTTAAAAAGATTTTATAAAACAAGTTAAACTACCATTTTGAAGTCACACAAGGGAGGGCTTTGTTTGCAGTGAAACCATTTAATGTGGCCAACTGGGAAGAATATGTGAGTGAGCTGATAATGTAGATAGATATAAGACACAGTCAACAGATCAAAGGCCTTTGTTGTCATTGTGTGTCTATCTGTGCACCTCCAGTAACAGCTTTTCTGTAAATAGTACTAGTAGTTGGCGGAGGCCCACATTTTCTAAACCAGAGCTGTCCAAGTTCAGTCCTCAAGGGCCACCAACAGGCCAGGATGTAAGGACTTCAGGTGGACCAATCAAAATGAATGATCCACTGATGAAGTCACTTGTGATTAATCAGGGAAATCCTTACATCCTGGCCTGTTGGTGGTCCTTGAGGGCTGAACTTGGACAGCCCTGTTCTAAACCATCTAAGACACACAAGGGTTATGATCTATTTAGAGCAGAGTCCAGCTATTGCTGTTGTTGTTATATGTCAAATAAAAATGTTCATTTATTTAAATGATTTTAACCCCTTATATGCATGAAATGTCCCCAATGCTTTCTTTTTTCCTATTACATGAGTCTGGCACACATATAACACCAGGAGGCTGAGGTACCAAATAAATAGGAATTTGGGGGAATTTCCATTCAACCCTAGGGTGTAGTTGGTTTGCTATAGTGTTGCATCTGTTTGGCTTGGTGAATGAGGCCCACAGATGGAGAACAATTCTATAATTACAATTAAAAAAGGAGAACAAGCAGTTGGCAACTGGTAGCACCATAAAAAAAAGTTTGAAACAAGCATAGAAAGCAGGTTGTAATCTGCAAAATTACAAAAAATGGAACTCGATCATAAAACGTCAGCGGACAATTTGAAGTGTAAATTGTAGAAAATTCAGAAGTGATTTGTAAAGGGTGATAGACTCATGAAACTGCCTCCTAGCAGAGGAGGTAGGGACTAGTATTGTATGGGGATTCAAAAATGCTTGGGACAGACAAAACCCTATAATGAAAAATAAGCATTGTAATTAGACAGGAAAATGGACAGTCAGGATGGGCTAGCTGAAGGTTTTCTGCTACCTAAATCAGTTTCTATATTTCAGTTATACATCATAAGTAAACAACAGTAACACCTGATGCTTTCAATACATGTTTCTTTTACTGCAAAGTGCAAGATAATACTTTTCGGGCACAGAAACCCAGAATGTGGAATAAAGGCTTTGCTGACTTCAACAGCAGTATAAAGGGACTTAGGAGTTATTATTATTGAAGCTAAGTAAGCAGTGAAGTTGAAAAAGCTAAGCAGCTACTGGGTTATACAGGAAAAGGCATTAGTAGCTGAAAGACAGTGGTATTAAAGGGATAGTAATACTTCATTTTAACTTTATTTTATTTTGTAGGCATTAAAAAAACATGAAGAACAATATGTCTTATCTCTGAAACCTTTATGGTTTAAGAGATATTCACAAGCAAAGTTTCCCCATAGACCAGACAGATAACAGCAGTGGACAATCTTCTTTATATGAACACAATGAAATCCCTTCCCCCTTTGACAAGCTTTTCAGGTTTTTCCCTTATCTTAATTGAAGATTGTCCCTCTCTGCAATCTACCTGGGCACCTCCCTTCTGATCTGGCTGAACAGTGTGACATCAGTAAAAGGGGCGGGAGAGGGATACTTTGTCATTGAATTACTCTAGAACTACAGCTCTGACAGAATTGAAATAACACTCTCCAAAGTCCAAATACTATGATGATTAATTATAGCTGCTTTTATTATGAAACATTACTATCCCTTTAAAGGGACACTAATGTCCCATAAAAAAAAATTTTGTTTTGTAAAGAAAAAAATAAAATCTGTGCAACAAATCCCATCTCTCAAACCTTTACGGTTTGAGGGGTATTTGGTCCTAAAGTCCCCTCCCCTGACGTTAGCTGTAAGCTGATAGCAGGAGTTCCCAGTCTGGGGACCGACAGGTGGCTCTTCAGCAGATCCGCAATAGCGTGATTTTAAAAGAAATACTTCATTAGAATGGTCTACAAAGTTTGGTTTGCAAGTACACTTTTTAGACCGTTCCAAAGAAGTATTTCTTTTTAAATCGCGCTATTGCGGCTCTGTTAAAGAGCCTCAATTGTGTCGGCCGGCATGGTTCTCCTGCTATCAGCTTTACAGCTGACATCAGCAGAGAGAGAGAACTTTAGCGGAGAATATCTATCAAACCGTAAAGGTTTGAGAGATAGGATTTACTGCGTATAATTTCTCTGAAGAGAAAAAATGATACATTTTTAACGCAAACTTTATGGCAAAGTTTGATAAAGTATATAATTCTACCAATGCTGAGAGAGACATATGTAATACATTTTCTGTGCAGCATCTCTGCACGTGTTCAGAAACACAAGGAACAGCCAGACTTTTTCACTCACATTTCAGTTAGGATTACTATTGAGACAGGAGTATTTATTCAGATATGGACACATATCATTTTATACAGTTTGTGGATACTGTACAACATATAGCTCTGAATACATTTTGAACAAAGATGTGGTCCACGGGACACAATAACTGCCCACTCCTGGTTTAAAAAGACAGGAAACCTTTAGATTTAAGTTTGTGAATACTACAGGGCATGTTGTCCTAAACCTGTCAATTGGCAAATACAGTTTCTAAACCAATTACCTTGTAAAACCTTCCCTCGAGGTTCGTGGAAGAGGACAGTGTGTGTGCGTGATTCTTTGGCTACCAATGGAAGAAGGCTGGACTGTAAGACTAAAGTTTGGTTCTGTGGCTATCAGTGAAACCAGGCTGGAGGGTTTAGACAGTATGTGGGGTTCTGTGATTACAAGTGGCACCAGGCTGGGGGATCAGACAGTATGTGGGCTTCTGTGACTACAAGCAGCACCAGGCTGGGGAGGTCAGACAGTATGTGGGGTTTTGTGACTACCAGCGGAACCAAGCTGGGGGGGTCAGTCAGTGTATTTGGGTAGCTATGGCTACGAAAGGCAGTGACGCCCGGCTTGGGGGTCAGGAATTATATATGGGGATCTGCGGCTACATATTGTCAGGGTAAAAAGGCAGAGGCTCACTCAGTGTACATGAAGATCTCTGGCTCCTAGTGGGCAAGAGGACGAGGCTGCAGTGGATCAAACTGTATACAAGGGTATCTATAGCTAGCAATGGAAGGAACAAGGCTGGTGCGGTCACTGGGTATATGTAGAGAACTAGCTATCAGTGGGCAAGGAAACAAGGCTGGTGGGGATATCAAACAGTGTTATTGCCAGGCTAGGGGAGTTGGATTTTATTTAATATTTGTATTTTATTTATTACTGTCATTATGTTTGTTTGTTTTTTTCAATTAGACTGCATGTGTGTGTGTGTATGTGTATGTGTGCGGGGGCAGGCCATCAGGACCCCTCCTGATGCCCCCGCCCCCCAGCATTGATTGCATATCCAAGAGGATAGGTGATCAATTCTGCAACCAAGAAGGTGATCACCATCTTCCCTCTAAGTCCTTCCCTTCAACCCAGCATTCAATGAATGTCTGGGATGAGTAGGAAGAACCTACTTAACCGGGACATTCACTGAAAGCCAGGTTGTAGAGGAGTACTTAGAGAGAAGGTGATGAACGCCTTTTTGGTCTCAGAAATTGTAGCCTATACTATCGGAACCTCTCCTGCTTCCCTACACACAGGGCAAGTTTGCAGGGTGTCTGGTTCCAAACCTTAGCTGCCATGGCGACCTGGAGCCCGTTAATTGTCAAATCCTGTGGGAGTGCTGGAGCCCTTAACTACAGAGTAAGTGATGTAAACAGCACCACCTGGTGACCACAACAGAAAACTACAGTTTAATGTTAAAAAAAAGCTGCAAGGATGTTTAAATTAAATATTTCCCAGTAGAGGAAGTATCCGTGTTTAACTCTGCTGGAAAAGCACATACTGTTCCTGTTATGATAGTCTACCATTTTCCATCACATAATTAAAAACTATTAATTGAATTAGGATTTTTAACCCCACAAATACTAGAAAGGACCAGTAAGACCCAGTTGGTTTGCCCCAGAATTGCCCCACTTATATTATGACCCAGTGGGTCTTGATGAAATTTCTCTTTTGATTAGAATATGACACTGTTACTGAACCCTTGAGAAATAATTTGGATACTAACCTTGGGCTGTTACTGACAGAAGTCTATACAACATGATATCAGAAAAGATTTTACTGCGATGCCAACAGCTTTGAACTGTCACACACATGAAAACACAACTAGACAGTCACAGTGATGACCTGTATAAAGGGTTTATAGATCTATGAACAGCTCTAAGGAAACCTCTGCAAAGGCATGAACTAAAATATGCATGGGGAATAGTTTATATAAAGAAAATAAATCAGTCTGGTACTGCATATGTCTTTAACCCATTAAGGACCAGAGGGATGTACAACACATTGGGACTTATGTGCAAAGACAACATTTTGGAGAAAAACAAGTGTAAAATTTGTAACAAACACAAATATAGGTTAATTTTAATGATCTTTGGGTGTGTAAGAAAACCCGCTACAATTCAGTCTGAGTGAAGATGATTTCTTCCGAAATAGCTCCATTTTTGTTTTTAAACACATGCCCACAGTAATGCCTACATTTTCTTTTTTTTTAACTTATACTAGTCAGTCTATAAAGAACTTCCATTCACCTGCCCCTTTGAGTGGCTTCAGCACCTTCATTTAGGAGAAGCTGACTGGTCACCAGAATAGACAATGCCTTGGAGTTCTAGTAGCTATGGTAATCCTACTCAGTTTTCAAAATGAAGAAGAGATTTCCTGTCTGAATGCGTTTGGAGTCCTGAAAAGTAAATATACCAAGTAGGGTTACCATAGCTACCACATCTCCGTGGGCAATTTCAGGTCAAGTGATCACAGCCAGGTCCTTCTGAATTAAGTAGCTGATGACACAGAAAAGGGCAAGACTGAGGCATTAAAGTAAACTATTCTGGTGAATGGAAGAGTTATAGGAGAAACTGATATCAGACATTCCAAAATCATAGGCTATAAGCTAAAAATAAAACAAACACAATACATTAATATCGCTTTAAAATATGCGTAGCCATTTATTTTCCTGGTTTTAGCTCTTTTTTTGGATATTACATAATTTAGATCAGGGATGGACACAAATATAAAACTTTTAGAGGCAGACAGAGTTTCCAATAAGGAATTTTAGGAGCCAGTAAAGAGGTGCATGAATAGATATGGAAATAAAATATCCCCAGATTCTTGAAGCCTGGACTTCCAGGCTCCTGGGACTTTTGCACCCCTGTTCTACACTATATTGGTTTGTGCTGGTTCTTTTCTCTTATACCTATAGAAGTGAACAAATTGTCAAGAAGGAATTTAGAACTGGGGGGGGGGGTATTCACTAAAGTATGATAAAGTGGAGAAGGCGTGATTCTCCCCCCTTGAGTGCTAGAGAGCAATGGGTTGGGAGACCTATCTTGCATTCAAAGGGTTGATGGAGTTTTTTGTATTTGACACCTTTGTTGAAGTTGGTTTGCGACAGGGGGTTATGCACTAAGGCGTGATAAAAAGGTGATAAGTGGAGATAGCTTCTTCAGTGATATCACTTCTCCAGTTCCCATGTTATTCTATAGATCCTATGCACTAAGATCTCCAAAGTTGGACAAATCTTAGTGCATAGGCCCCATAGAATAACAAAGGAATGAAAGAAGTGATATCACTGGAGAAGTTATCCCCACTTCTTTATCACCTCTTTATCACGCCTTAGTGCATAACCCCTCTGGAGTTATACTGTCGCAAACCAACTTCAACAAATGTGTCTAATATAAAAATGCCATTTGAATGCTATATAGGTCTCCAACACATCTCTAGAACTCAAGTTTGCCCCAGAGTAGATTCAGGTCTTCATAGTACATCAGCCTCTTTTGAGAGTTAACATTTTTGAAGAGACAGTAAAGTTTTTCAATGCAAAAATATATTGTTTAGTGCTGTACCTGCTAACACCTGCTAATGGGAGGTTTTGTATTGAAACTTTATTAGAACACAAACATTTATTTTTTAAACTGGTAGTAACAGCAGACTTTGTTTTTACCAATTTCCTTTGTCGAACTTGTCACCCTAATACAGGTTTAGTTTGTTTTACAAATAATTAAAATCTGCCTATATGTTATAGTAGATGTTTTTGTGTAAAATAAATTGTTTTAGGGAAATTTTCCTTTATGATTTGGTGGCAAAGTGTGATAATTTATGCTATATCTGTACACAGTATGCTAATTAGCTCTGTTTGAGGCCAAACATATTGCTTACGTTGCTATTAGACAGTATGGCATGATAAGAATAAAATATTAGTTTATAGTTGTGTACACCTCTGGCACTCACAGGGTTCATAAAAATAATCACATTTGAACTGAATTAACTTTGGAATGTAGCATCTCCCAGGAGTGGCCATACCCTTTACTCTTTACTCTGCTAGAAAAGGCCTATAAAGTACATTTTTCATGTTAAAAAAAAGTTTATCCCTTTTGGTTACTTAAGCTTATCTTTCTTTGGGTGTGTTTTCTCTTTAAAATGTTATCACACAAACTAAAACAAAAAAAGACTGTAAATCAACTTCTGGAATGTCCATACAACAAATAAATGGTTGCCGTATCAGTTGGAAGAATGTGAAGCATGCCCTGTTTATATTAAATAATACTTTGCTGTTTCAGACATGAAGAGAAAAATTTTTACAGCTTGTCAGCCGTCTTTGGCTGGCATGTTTTGGCAGGCGACAACACGTCTCCTAACTGGTCACATGATTAGGATCGTCACCTAAAACATGTCAGTGTTGACAGATGACAGGACATTGCCAGTGGCATATACAGTTCATAAGGGGAAGTTTGGAATTCTAACATTTAATGAATGTAGAATTAAAGCGAAACTTTCACTTTGTATAAAGTCGCCCTGCAATAATTAAGCATATGGCGACTAGCTTCATAATACTTCTATTACCTCTCAGAAGTGACAGATTCTAAAGTAATCCTTAAAGGGGAACTATCACCTATGGACAACATCCCCATAATAGCTAGATTATCTATCACAAACAATGAAAAGGTATTTATTTTTTCATTTCAAGCTTGCTGTTGTTTAAACTTAACTTATAAAGTCTGGGCTTCAGCTACTTCCTTGTAGCCTGCGGTTCTCTGCGGTTAAACCACAGCCCGACGCTCTGCCTCCTCTCTCCTCCCTGCTCCGATGACGGCAGCTTCTTTCTGTAAGCTGGAGTGATCTCATTGGCAGAGATCGATATCTAGCCAATGAGATTACTCCTGCTTACAGACCGAAGCCGCCGTCATCGGAGCAGGGAGGAGAGCAGAGGCAGAGCGTCGGGCTGCAGTCTATGCGGAAGAAACTGCAGCCCAGACTTTATAAGTTAAGTTTATATAATATCAAAACTTGCAATAAAAAAAATAAATGCCTTTTCGTTGTTTGTGAGATATAATCTAACTATTATGGGGATGTTGTCCTTAGGTGATACATCCACTTTAATCTTCAAAAACTAACGGCCAGGTTAGTGCCATCTGCGCGCCTGTGCTGTTAGTCCCTTCCGGTGCCTTATGGCACAGTGCAAAGCCTCTTAGAGGAGACCGGGACTGACATCACAGGTGCGCAGACAAGATGTCTGCACTGATGCCTGTCTTCCGGCCTCCAAAGATTAAGGATTTCTTTAGAATCTGCCACTTCTGAGAGGTAATAGAAGTATTATGAAGCTAGTCGCCATATGCTTAATTATTGCAGGGCGACTTTATACAAGTGAAAGTTCTGCTTTAAACAACTTGTTATTTATAAATGCATACATATTAATGAAAGTTAAAGCAAAACCAAAATCCTCTTGTAAATTAAACTGGAAACCCTATTTAAAGGGATAGCAATACTTAATATGTAAAAAATTTATATTGTAGTGTTTATCCCCCTGAGTAAAACAAGGGTACTCCCACTGCTGAAAGGTGTTTTATTCAAAAGTTATTACAGCTACAACTTGAATTTTTTAGGTACAGTATCACAGTTGCCTGAAATTGTACAGTGGCGCTGTTGCAACACCATCCTATGGACAGCTCTGGTAAGTTGACCATAAATCTCCATAGGAAGGTTTAGCAACAGCGCCACTGTACAATTTCAGGCCACTGTGACACTGCACCCTTAAAATTGAAATTTGAGTTGTAATAACTTTTGAATAAAACACCTCTCAGCAGGGGAGTACTCTTGTTTTACTCAGGGGGATAAACACTACAATACATATATATATATTTACATTTTAAGTATTACTATCTCTTTAACCCCATAACGACCCTTGACGGTTATAGTACGTCAAGGGTCGATCTGACTGAACGACCCATGACGTACTATGACCGTCATGGAGTTCCGGGCTCCCCCCGCAGCTGCACGCCTTTCGGGGAGTCCATAACCGGAAAAAGAAAAAAAAATGCTCCGCGGTCCTTAAGTCGCGTCACCATGACGATCGGCCGGTCGTTAAGGGGTTAAAGAACAATAATGATCTATCTATGTATCTATCTATGTATCTATCTATGTATCTATCTATCTATCACAACCACCACTGGAGATAGCACCAAAATCACTGAGTTATGCTAACCTCATGTAAACATCCTCCTATCAGGGAATAGACAAATAATAAAATAATTCCAAAAGAAGGATTTCAGCTCAACAAACCAGAGAGATGAAAAGAATGTTACCACATAGACACCATTCACAAAAGAAATAAAATTGCACAGACCACTCATACTAATAAAGCACACAGCTGAGATCAAATGTTGAAAAAACACAGGAAGAAAAGAATGCGGCGAAAAAAAGCCTATTGTCAATCCCAAAAGTATCTGCTCCCTTCAGCATAGATTCAGATGTTGTTACAGAGATGTAAACAAAGCTGTGTGTTATCCAAGATGTGGCCAATTCATGGTCTATGTGGTTCATCTTACCTTGAATCAGATAATAAATCCAAATTAAGACTCTTCATGTACACAAAGAGATCATCACATGATTGATGGATGTGATACCCTGATCTGTCAAAACAGCCCCATGTATCTAAAGCATACACATAAGTATGGGGTGAGTTTTAAAATTGGAGAGGCTAATAATATTTTAAATAGAATGTCTGTCATCAAAAAGCTCTGCTGCTGAAGGAGCTCCTTCCTCCCCAAGCCTTCGTTATTCCCCTCCTATGGACATATAGATCATCCATGACACACATAGCTCAAGACAAAAGTATAGAGATTCCTTCTTATTCATGTCCTCTAGTGTCCTTAGAGAAGTGCTTCTCAGTCAGGGTGCAGTGGCACATTGGTGTGTCCGGACTCCTGGCTAACAGCTTAGGGTGGCAATTTTTTCTATGAAGTGTAACTTTTGCATTCCAAATGTATATTTATGGAAATTGTTAAGCACACTATGCTTGTTTCTAGTCATTTTGACAGGGAGACCTCTGAATAACTGTATATTAATGTATTCCTCTTCATTACACCCTTGACAAATGCCTTATAAAATGTTAGTGGTGCTCTGAAGATTCCAAACTCTGTATTAGGGGCGTTTCAAGCAAAACATACTGACAGCCACTGTTTAGAGTGATATAATTGTCAAATAGTATTTGTCCTGGCTTCATAGCTCTTTCTCCTGCATCAGCCATATGGGTTGAGGCTTGGAAAGCCATTGCTTTTGCAAACTACTTGGATGAAGTCCAAGAATATACATTCAGCACATACAGGCGGTAAAGATGCATTTACATGACTTGTACATGTGGTGAATCAAATACAAGAGTGCAATGTTTATGTGGTCAGAGTTTCAGCCAGAACTTAAGCCGTTATGAAGACGTCTTGATACTGATCTAACTTCTGGCCAAAATGTTGACTGAATAAACATTGCACTTGGTCCACCACATCTACAAGTCCTGTGAGTATCTATAACCCCTGTAAGTATATAAATATATATTTTGTATAAATCATAAAACTTTACTGCTTCTTTAACACTTCTGAAGTGACAATGATCATTTAAAATATACACGTCTCCTCAAAATGATTTTGCTGCTATGAATAAAACATATATAAAGAGACTGTTTGAGTGACTATGGTACATCACTCCGGAACATTAATCACTAGGTCGGAGCAGGAAAGATTTATACTATTAAACTGAAAAGTTAGTCTCTAACACAGATATAAAGTTTCCTAATGACATTTCAGCAATGGAAAAAGTTATTCCATTATTTCAGGCCTAACAGATTTGTATCTATACTATTTCCCACACTTAACCTTTTAATGCTAGCAGCCACCTTTGTGCTACAACAGCGTTTTATTATGACTTCCGTGCATTTTTTTCTCAAAACTGTCTGGTTAGTGAGCTACTTTCAACTTTAATATTTTTATTAGACATATCTCAACCTGTTCTCAACATGTATAAAAGACAGAAAAAAAAGAGAGTAAATACTAGGTCGAGCAGTTATATATATATATATATATATATATATATATATATATATATATATATATTTTGTGTGCCTTTATTTTTGTCTGCCTCAGGAGGCTTGAGACAGATTTGTGTATATATAGCTTACTGATGGTCATAAGAGTAACACAGTATAACTATACTTGGAAGTATTTATACCACAATAACTATGGATACACTGATATATACACTGATATCTAAGGAATCATCTAATCAAATATTCAGCCAGCCCTATACTGAAACCAACATTCCATATAACATCCCACTATTGTAATAATATAATATTTTAAGTTAAATTAGGTAGAAGTTTATACTACCATAGCCTATAAATATATATTACATACATGTCATGCTAGGTATGCTGTTTACGTATTGAGATGAGGAGTTTATACTACTGGTTCTCAATAAAAGCTAGGTATATTAATGTTTCAAAAGAAAAGCAGCTCCAATTAATCTTCATAGTATTTGGGCCATAGAGAGTGTTATTTCAGTACCGTCAGAGTTATAGTTCAAGAGTAATTGAATGATAAAGTTTCCCGCTCCCGCCCCTTTTACCTAGTGTAACACTGCTCACCTCAGATGTGGAATCCAGTCCATAGACCAGACAGCCACAGCAAGGAACAATCTTCTTACTGTTAGAACAATAAAAGCCCTGCCCCCCTTGACAGGTTTTTCAGGTTTTTCCCTTATGCTAATTGAAGATTGTTCCTCTCTGCGATCCATCTGGACAGTCTTGCTGCTCTGATGTGAGCAGTGTTACATCAGTAAAATGGGCGTGAGGGGGATACTTTATCATTCAATTACTCTTGAACTACAACTGTGACAGTACTGAAACAACACTCTCCATGGCCCAAATACTATGAAGATTAATTGGAGCTGCTTTTATTGTGAAGCATTACTATCCCTTTAAGCATATTCTTTAATAACTTGAGTCGTGTATACTAATTACTGTGAAGAATACATCTAAATATCACAGACTACCCCAAAAAAATTGCCTTGCGGTGTGTTGAAGATGTCAAACATCCAAGGAGTTAAATAAATATGTATCTATTATAAGTGAACCAGAATGTGTGAGTGTGTTTTGTATCGCACAGAAAAGTATGTGTTTGAGCTTGTGTACCTTTTTGAAAGTTTGAAGCACACTGTACTTAAAGGGAAATTAAGAATATGAAATATATATATATATATATATATATATAGTAGAGTTTATCCTACTGATTAAAACAAGGTTATTCCCATTGCTGAGAGGGATTTTACTCAAAGGTTATTGCAGCTCAAATTTGAAATTTGAAAGTACAGTGTCACTATGACCTGAAATTGTAGTGGCGTGTTACTACACCATTCTATGGACAGATCTGGTCAGTTGACCATAGGATGGTATAGTAACACGCCACTGTAACATTTCAGGACATTCAGACATACACCAAAAACAAATCAAGTTTTAGCTGCAATAACTCTTTAATAATAGATCTCTCGACAGTGGAAGTACCATTCCAATATATATTTCTTTCATATTAAGTGTTACTATCCCTTTAAGGTGTGTTCAGCCTGTGAGTTTGTAAGTGCTAGCGGATTACAACTACCATAGAACTAAAGAAAATGGGAACTAGATTCCCACTACAGTTGGTGGAGCTCTAGGTTGACCACACACGTGTGCTAGGGGCTAAAAGAATCATGCAGGAATATAGACTCAAGGGACCTCACTTGACCCCAACACAAATATTTTCTAGGAGTTGAGTGGTGGTTCTCTGCATTGATGACGAGCCTGTCTCCTAAATTTTTGGGATCGCTCCTACAGTCATTCCAAATCTGTCAAGTCTTGCTCTAAAGAGAACTTGGCATTGTAGTTGTTGTAAGCATAATAGATAAATGATAAAACAATAATAATACAAAGTGAAGGAAATGTGACTATCCTAGCAATATAAAGTCAAAACTACAGGTTAAAGCGGAACTACCACCCCTTCTAAACTTGCCCCCAAATAATTACCCATCTGGCGACTAGCTGCTCAATAGTGCTAGTCGCCAGAATTATTATCGCATTATTGAGAATTCATACTGCTCCCAGGACTGACAGCCAGGAAACAGTGCAGACATCTTTGCATCGTGACATCTGCGCACCTGTACTGTCAGTCCCAGTCTGTTCTAGGAGGCGTTGCTAGGAGCCTTTCGGCTCCAAAACGGACTGACAGTGAAGGAACGCAGATGTCACTATGGAAAGATGTCTGCACTGTTTCCTGGCTGTCCTGCCGGAAGCAGTATAGAATTCTCAATATGCGGTAATAATTCTGGCGACTAGCACTACTGAGCAGCTAGTCGCCAGATGGGTAATTATTTGGGGGCAAGTTTAAAAGGGGTGGTCGTTCCGCGTTAATTTCACTTTCACAGAAAACTAACATGAAAAATGTTTAATAAAATGCTATTGAATAAATTGTGCCTTGGGAGTAAAAGGTACAAGAATAATGAGGAACCTACACAACGTATAAATATCTCAGAACTTGTTTAACCCCTTAAGGTCCAGCGATCCCGTGGTGTGTGGTCCTTTAAGGACCAGACAGACAAAAGAAATCGCTCCGGTCTTGGAGCGATCAACTTCAGTCCACGGTATTACCTCGCTCCTGCAGGAGTGCGGTGAGTAATAGTATGTGACGTACCAGGACCGTCACTGGTCCTTAAGTGCCGGACCAGCGTGACGGTCTGGCTACATCACAGGACGCAAAGGGATTAACTCTGATATGCAAAGGGTTAACAGAAGGACTTACTTACCCAGCCCACATATCTTTATACTGTTTCATGTACATCAGATTTCTGTTACAGTTTAGTGTTAGTTTGAGTATAAAATCTGATAAATACATCTGACACATTTGAACATTTCAGGACTTTTGAAGCCTGTTTTTTGAAGAGGTGTGAATGAAAGGCAGACTTCAACAGAGACGATAAAATAAGGGTGACTACAGATACATTGTAAATAACAACCGATACACCAGACTGCTGTATGCACCTTATGTACAAAAGCAAACTGGAGTAAAAGTGGGGCAAACCAACTGCACCACAGGGGAGTAATACATATTCACATTAAATTAAATGGGACTTTTAATACCTTACCTTGAATGCTATAGAGGTTTCAATGCATTGAGACATTCTATCAATGAAATCATTTTCATGGTCACCTATGGAGCAGGGGTAAGTGGCCTGTTGCCATTGTTCTCTCCACTCCAATCAGATACAATGGTTGAAATCTGGTCCCATATTGGCTGCAACCAATCTGGGCAGAGTTTCCGTCCTCAGTACCCAGAAGTGACCAATTAGCTTAAAAAAATACAGAGTGTCTCACAACAATTTGATGGTTTCAGGCCAAAAGCAGCCATAATAGCTACTAATTAATCTGCATGCTTTGTTGAGATAATTTATCTAGTAAGTGTTGGCAGTTTGTGATGTGAAAGTGGGTGAGACAATATGGGGCCACAGTGAGACTCTATACTGACGCACCCGTTGTAACAAAGGTTGCCAACTTTTTGTTATATTCATTAAATATTTTAATAAACCACTCTAATAACCTTAGATATGCAGATTAATAAGAGATAGTATCCTTAAGGATGGGAAGACACTATCAAATAGGGAACTTGTGGCTCACTGGTGGGACAAAGGTTTTGTTATGTATAGTGAATATGGATTTCTTCTGCTAATAACTGTACATCTTGTATCAGAATGTTATCAAGCTGTTAAGGAGGTTCCTTTGCAGCACTTTGTTATAGGAAAGCACGGGACGGAACAAAGTACTGGTAGCTATAGCTTTGGTGATTTAAATGGATAGTAATACTTCAGTTTGGTAGTAAATAATATTGCATGTATTAAAGAAATAAAATAAAGCATCTATTAAGGAAATCTTAATGATGATGGTCTACTGTCTCAAACCGTGCTCACTTTGTAGACTGTCCTCATGAATGAATATGTTTATTTATATAGCGCCACAAGTGTACGCAGCGCTTTATAATTTAAGGGTTTAGACAATACAGGGTTATAAGTGCTGTGCAAAGTGAAACACTGGAAGTGAGGTCCCTGCCCAAAAGCTTACAATCTAAAGTGGTAATGGAAGCCATACAGAGTACATGAAGATTTCCTTGGTATTCACTCCTATTTCAGCTCTCCAGAAGATCCGTCAGGTCTGCAGACCAGAATCCAAATCTGACAGCTTGAGCAGTGATGTAAATAAAAGGGGCTTTGCAATTTGTTGCGTACCCCTCTGGCACTCAAAGGGTTAAGAGGGCGGTCCTGCTCTGTGTTCTGCTGCTGACTCAGTCATGCACTGTAGAGACTGCCTGAAAGCACAGAATTCTCCCACCACAGAACTCCCAGCATTCTGTGCATTCGAGAAGTCTCTACTGCTCATGACGGCTTCTGACAAACATCCTAGCGAATTATTATATAGGATGTACTGGGGGGCAATATTATGAAGCTGAAAGTTCCGCTTTAAAGAAAAGGCTGGCGACCCCTGCTCTAGTGCATACCCTGAAGTGCAGCCACTGGTGCTAGAGGCTAATATCAATACAGCATAGCAGGCAAATTCATACACTCATACCGTAGATCTGTGTTCTGTCTGTTGTGTGGGAAATACACTCAAGTCCTTGCAGACCTTCTCAATATATATATTTTAGTATTTCTTTTTTGCAATATGTGAACACCCCTGTGCTTCTCAAGGGGGTTAAAATAATCAAGATTTTCGTAATGAGAAACATTATGGAAGTGAGAATGTATGTGTTGCGTTACCTCTAATGAGCACAGCTAGTATGAAACATCAATTACTGGAGACAAGTGAACATTATGATACATCAGTTGTAGAAATGTATTGGCAGTGCTAACTATAAAAATGAAACAAGGCAAAACTGAAAAAGAAAAAAAAATGATGACATTTCTCTTTTTAACTATTAACCCATAGTAGGGGAATTTTAATTTATCATTTAAAGTGAACCTGTCACCTAAAAAGGAGTTGGACTGGTTATAAAAAGATTTTAAAATTGCTTATCAATTTTGGTGGTGGTGGTATTTGTGTGTGTGTGTGTGTGTGTGGGGGGGTACTTATGTCATTCAGCTCTAAATCAGTTGTTGGAATCAATTCTCTAGCCCTACTCCTGCCTAAAGCCAGTTTACTAAGGTACTTACACTGAAAGTTCTCCGCTTAAAGGGATAGTAATACTTAAAACGTAAAAAAATATGTTGTAGAGTTTATCCCCCTGAGTAAAACAAGAGTACTCCCACTGCTGAAAGGTGTTTCATTCAAAAGTTATTAATTTTCAAAGTTGAATTTTTTAGGTGCAATATCACAGTGGCCTGAAATTGTACAGTGGAGCTGTTGCTACACCATCCTATGGAGATTTATGGTCAACTGACCAGAGCTGTCCATAGGATCGTGTAGCAACAGCGCCACTGTACTATTTCAGGCCACTGTGATATTGCACCTAAAAAATTCAACTTTGAAAATTAATAACTTTTGAATGAAACATCTTTCAGCAGTGGGAGTACCCTTGTTTTACTCAGGGGGATAAACCCTACAACATATTTTTTTTACATTTTAAGTATTACTATCCCTTTAACACCTCTTGAGCCTAGGGAACAATGATGGCATAGTATACGGGCATTTTGGATTGTCTCTCTGCTCTATGTTTAACACTATGTATTAAACTCGACGTGGAAGAGACTGGCATAACATCATATTTTCTTGTGCATGCTATGGGGAAGGTGTATGGGGCTTGCTGGCATAAAATTTTGATGACAAAGGAGTTGTGTCACTCCCCTTAAAGTGATCATATACTCTACTATCCTTTCTCTAAAGGTACCCCTATCCTGCACTCTGGGTTTTCAAGGCACCCCTATCATTTTATAGGTAACTAGCAGTGTGGGACGGCATTGCCCATTTATTTTTTTAAATTATCCTTGTATGTCACACATCTCCCTCTGGTAATTTGCAGACTGACACTTAACCCTTTCAGTGCGACACATGTGTTGGATACTTATATGGCAGGGAAAGAGTTAAGTGTGAATGTACAATTTGTTCAGTGTGATTTTAAAAAGAAATGTGATATATTATGAGTTATTTTTCATACAGCCGTCTGGGAGAGAGGCATTCTTGTGAAGGGGGTGAGGCACACTGTTGCTGGAGGGTAGCTCCCCGTGCAGTAGTCTGTGCTCCATAACCTACTGAGTGGCAGAGAGGTGTCGAAAACATGTTTTGGATACGTGTCTGCCACTCACTACTTCACGGGGAGGTGAAACAATTACCAAACAAACATAAACATATGGAGTATAATTGTAAGAGCATTCACAAAGGAAGAAAGGCAGCCTTTCAGTTGCACATGAAATAGGGGCAATGCAAAGAAAGCATAGCTGGGAAAGACGTGGGATTAAACAGGTTTAAGGCTCCACTGAAACTTAGTTGGAATGAGGTGAAGCAAAGTTAGTGGCATATTAACCCTTCTGAGTGGCAGAGAGGTAGGCAACGGCCCCTGCCTACTCCTGTGGAAATCACGCCCTGGACTATGTCTATACTGACAAATACATAATGCAGTGCACAGAAAACCGTGCGAGTCGGGGATTCTCTATCAGTGACAGCTATAGTCCACAGCAGGGTCACGTTTACTTCTTGCCATTCTGCTATTTAAACTATGCTGTACCCTGGCATCAGCATTTTATTTGACCACAAATGTAACATTGTGGTTTGTTTTAATGTCCCATAATACATTATACAAAAATACAATTTTATTTGAAAATTGATTGTAAACTACATTAGCAACTTCAATTAAAGTCAATGGCATGATTTATAGTACTACATAATGCAGTCTTATTATATTAAATAATGTCCCACACCAATGTATGACTCATGGCCCACTCAAGTTGTATTAGTGCAAACATCACTGCACAAGACAGTACTTAAATCCAACAGGATCAGACAGAAGCAGCTGTTAGTCACTGTAATTTATAATGCCTGAAGACATTTTCCTTAAATAATAATTAAATAGATATAAACCTTTAAGCACCAGAGAGATACAACTCTTGGGGCCTGAAAGGGTTATAGAAAAGGCAAATTATACATGTAAATTCTTACATACATAAACAGTACTTTCTGTACAAATACCCCCTATTAGTTCAGTCAGTCAATTCTTTGCTGTAGCTCAGTGGGGGTGAATGTAGAATTCACCAGCACAGCTCCACTGCTATAAGCCTCCAATACCAGTGATTGCACTGCAGGGTATGATCCCTGAATTGCAAACCAGCAGACACGCTCTGCCGCTGTTATTATAGTAATGCCAAGAAGCCCATTACGTATGGCCCCATAACATGTATAGGAATACGACAAATAAGGTAAGCGAGCTTAAAGCGGAACTACCACTTCCACTAAAGTTGCCTTGCAGTACTTAGGCAGGTGGTGACTAGCTTACTAATCATTATTTTACCTCTCAAAAGTACCCACGCATAAAGTTATCCTTAAGCTTCCGAGACTGACAGTCAGCTTACTGCAGCCTGTGAGTCTGTGATGTCAGTCTCTTCTGGAGCCATTCAGGACAGTGCAATGTCTGTGAAGGGTGAAGAGGACTGACAGTGCAGGCGCGCATTCAAGATGTCCGCGGTGATGCCTGGCTTCCGGTCTCGGAAGCTTAAAGATAACTTTATTCGTGGGCACTTTTGAGAGGTAAGCTAGTCGCCACCTGCCTAAGTATTGAAGGGTGACTTTAATGGAGGTGGTAGTTCCGCTTTAAACACATTTTTCCATATTATAAGGCAAAACCCACATTATTTCAAACAAGTAAATTAATACATTGGTATAATCATACCTGGTAACTTTTTATTGTTGTCTCCCTGGAGGGGAGTCCTCTGCTGTCATGGGTGGTGTGAAGAATGACGCGTATCGTGTCAAAAAGGGGCTGGTCTTAACGTGAGAGCCGGGGAAGGACTTAAAAGAAGGCTAGGGGGAAGGAGCTACACCGGGGGAAAAAGTGGACGTGGGTAGGGTTTCAATAGAAACTCCCCACATCCGGAGGACTCAGCCTCTGCCCCGGAGACCCGGTAAAGCAGTGCCAAAACCGGAGTCTCCAGGGCAAATCCGGACAGTTCCCAAGTATGGGTATAATGTATGCCTGGGCCTGCCAAGGCAACTAAAAGTTGTGAACTGGTCCCCAGAAACGTACCCTGCATATACAGAAGCAGTTTCCCTACACTGCAGAGCACGTTTTAACATTTCAAAATAAGCCCAATTGCTGTAGTGATTGTATGTGTATATATAAAAACAATCCTGCATTATGTGCTGTTTAAGTAAAAAAGGAAATCAGACCTCAGGACCCCTCCTGATGCCCCTCTGGCATTGATCACCTATCCAATAGGCTAGGCGATTAATGTAGCGACCAGGACGGCGATCACTGCCTTCCTCTATCTCCTCCTCTTCAACTCGGCATTCTAAAAAGTGCTCAGGTTGAGTGGGAGCATCCTCAACACAAACATGATGCGAGTGGGTCTTGAGGAATCTCTTACTCAGCCTGGCCATTCATAGAACTCCAGGTTGAAGAGGGCAGAGATATAGGAATCTGGTTGATGCCTTCCTGGTCACCGCTTTGATCGCCTATACCATTGGATAGGCGATCAATGTCAGGGGGGCATCAGGAGGGGTCCCGATGCCCCCCATGAGGTCTGAGTTGGATGGGACAGAAATTATACTAAAAATAATAAAATAAAATATCCCACCATCCCAGCTTGGCCCCATGGCAGTCATACCACTAGTATCACAAAGCCCCACATACATTGATTGACCCCCATGGGGAGTCTGCATCTACCAGTGGGCTATGTAACAAGGTGTCATGCAATATACATGGGAATCTCAGCCTACCATTGGGCAATGGACCAAGGCTGATGGGAGGGGGGGGCAACTGGTAGCTACAAATCCCCATGGACACTGTCTGACCCCCCCAGCCTTGTTCCCTTGCCCATTGGTAGTCATTGCTCTGGTAGCCACTGTAAGCTGCTTGAAAACGATCTCTGTGAGTAGGATGGACACACAAAGGGTAGCAAGCAGCTAAGAAATAATATAAGTAGAAGAGCAGGCTAAACAGCAATGGAGAAAAGCCTGCTACCGAAAAGCCAAAACCGAGACAAGAAGAAAAAATGGAATGAGGGACAAACCGAGGTCAGGGCAGGCGGCAAAACAGTGAAATCGGAGACAAGCCAAAGGTCAGGGAAGGAGAAGAGCGGCAAAAAACGGTAAGACAAGCCAAGGTCAAAATCCGAGGAAAAAAACGTAGAAAATCAGAGAATCTAGACTCAATAAAGAAGACTCGACGAAAGAGCGCTGAAGGAGATGAAGAGGCCGTTTCTATAGGCTGCGAGTGTGTAGCCAAATCACTGTGGGCCCCCGTCATCATAGTAGGACGCTGCAGTGGGGGCTGCGCATGCACGGCTGCCCGACGTGCACAGGGGAGAACCGCACATGCGCCGACACCCAGAAGACGCACTGGGATATTGCACGGAGCTGGGCGACTCGGTAAGCTACAGCCACAGAAACTCCATGTACACTCTCTGAACCCACACCAAGTTCTACTGGTAGCCACAGAACCACATTTTACTCTTTTAATCTGACAGTGCAGACTTGTTCCATTGGTAGCCAAAAAAACACGCACACACTCGCTCTCTCTCTCTCAGCTTCCCCAGCCCTGAGGGAAGGTTCTCCTCTGATGCAAAGTCTGGTTCCTAGATTTTTGGTCTGGTTGAACCAATTTGTCAAACTTTGATATATGCTCTACACAGGGTTCACATTTAAGTAATTTGTATGAAGCAGCATAGGTTTGACAAATGTAATTTAATTACAAAAATACTGTATATCATCTGAAAAACATAGTCAGTAAAATGCACTATGCAACTAAATGAACAACGTACATTTATGTTGCAAACGTGTACCAGCTATAGTACCAGTTTCCATTACAAATTAGAGACCAAAATTGGTAAGCATTAATTTATCTCAAAAACACTGGGGTAGGGGCAGAAAAATATTGAGGTTCACCGGTCCGAGAAAAACTTTACTCATCAGGAGATGAAATGTTACTAGTCTACCTGATGCTGAACATACAGAACGGCCAACTGCTGGATTTTTTTTTTACTACTCAAAGACTGGTTGAATTTCCAGCCCTGATTAGGTGGAATGTACAAATATAAATCAGTGAAATAAATGAATTATATATAATATAATTAATTTCTAGTCCTGCGCCTTCCTGAATTTATTAAGCTACTTTTGCTGAAAATCATTCATTTATCACTATATCCACCAAGGAAAGGACAAGGGGGCAGTGTATGGGCATGTATTAACCCTGTTTATATATGTATTAAAGACCGTGCAGAGTGTAACTTCATTTCATTTTCCTGCACATACCATGTGGTCAGCATAAAGGCCTTGCTGGCATTAAAATCTGAACAAAAGTGAAGTGTGTTTGCTTGTATGTACTACAACAGTTATGCCAGAGGTATCCAAGTTCAATTATCAAGGGCCACCAACAGGCCTGGCGTTAAGGATTTCTCTGATTAAGCAGCGAGTTAATCAGTTGCTCATTCTTTTTGACAAGATCATCTGTGCTCAGATAGGTTAATCCTTAAAGGGATAGTAATGTTTCACAATAAAAGCTGCTCCAATCAATCTTCATGGTATTTGGGCCATGGAGAGTGCAATTTCATTACTGTCAGAGTTGTAGTTCAAGAGTAATTGAATGATAAAGTATCCCCCTCCCGCCCCTTTTACTTATGTCCCTTTAAATTCCCGATTTTTGGGAATTAAACTTGGACGCCACTAGATAATGTGCTATTGTGCCTACCTGAAGTGCAGCCACTTGAGCTGGAGGAAAACATCAGCAGAGTTGCGCGGGCAGATTTGAATATTAACCTCATTGTCTTTCAAAGCTTTTAATTAGCTCAGTCTGATCTGGTTTAATCCTTTTTTTAATGGTTTGAAAATAGCACAATAAAGAAGCCTTAGAACAAAGAATGTCTAAATACTAAAATCCTTTAGCTACAACAAAAATGTTAGCAAATGCATAAGGGATCAGTGAAATGATCATGTCCGTAACGTATGTACGTGTATTAAATATAAAGCTCCGAGACACAGAACTTTTACTGCTTCAAATAAATTTAAAGGGCAAGTAAGTCTGATTCTCATTAACTTCTGTTATAAGGTATCATTTAATTTCAACCGTAATGTGACCCTTATTCCCTTATTCAGATATATATGAGAAATTCAAGGTATGAATCTTTAACTTTGATTTTCAAGTAGGTCCATTTGCACACAAAATAAAAGTGGCTATTTAATTAGCTATAGCTCCCACATCTGAAAACCAATGAGTCAGGGACACTGAACCTTATTCATCACGTGAAAGAGGTGCAATTTTGGAGGAAATCAACTGCTCCAAGGAATGAAAATATTCCTGAATGTATATAGGGCTTTGTTTCATAATGGGCACCTCTTGAGCAGTCAAGAGGCTGAAAGCCCTATTTAAATTAATTAAATTAGGCATGGGTGGTATTGTACAATCCGGTGGCCAGAGACAGTTCTTTAGTGTGAGAAGCCACCTCAGGGTTTCAAGAATCCTAAACGGGACAACTGCCATCCAATCTGAGGCAAATGTGGGGTAAAAGGGTCTGCATTCGCTTACATCAATATAATGGTTCCAGCACCTTGTGCAGTCCATGACACAATGACTTGTAGTTCTGAGGACCACAGGAGGCCCTATCTGCTACTAGGTCTGTTTACCAAATACACTGGACACCCTGGTGGTATGGTGTGATGTACAGGTAGTGATTTATGAATAGCTAAGGAAATAGGAAAGCATATGGCATCATCTGAACTTCTTCTGAAAGAACTGCATACTTTAGCAATAACATTGTAAATCTTCTGTTTAAAGGGATAGTAATACTTCGTTTTAAGTATGTGGAGCAAACAGTATAGTGCCCACTACATATATGGATAGCAAGAGTACCTCTTGCTCTTCCTCTTTCTCTCACGTAGAAAGTAATACGCATCTGATATCTCATAGCAAAGGATTTACTACAAAAAACGCATCTGATATCTCATAGCAAAGGACTTACTACATAAAACACATCTGATATCTCATAGCAAAGGATTTACTACAAAAAAATGACAGTAGATTGCACTTCCAGGAAAGAAAGAGTAAAAAGCCCCATTAGAAAACCTGCTATACAGTGTAAAGTCATGTCCCAAATTGAGCCAGCAATTATCTATCTTTGGTATGAGCCTCACCTGTTTACTGATTTCTACTTAGAGGGAAACAGTAAGAGATGAGTTACTATAACGTTGACACAGCCAACAAGCACATCTCCTCCAATAATAGCTAATTTTCAGTTTGAATCTAGTTAGCAAAGCTAGTGTTCACTAAATGTGATTTATAACAGTTAAGAAAAAGATTTATGGTTGGGCACATTAAATGTTTCTCTTAATACTCTAAAATCCCTTTTAAACAGCTGCAGTTCTGTGATGGCCACACAGAGGTGACCATCAAATCTTGTGGTGTCTCAATTATTGTGGAGAAGGGTCAAGCAAAGGACTACCTTGCAAAGTGAAACCTCAAGAATATAGAGAACGTAGTGAATACTAAACATGCTTTTTACACATCTCTGTCATTGTTGACTTTTGCTCTAGAAAATAGCAACCTGTTTTTAAAGGAGCAGTAAACTTTTCTTATGAAAAAATACATATTGTAGGGATTTTCTTATTGAGTAAAATAAGTGTACTCCCACTGCCGAGAGATTTATATTTCCAGAGTTATTACAGTTTAAACCCATGTTTTTTTACATTAGTAGTGCCCTCTAGTGGGCAAATTCTAATTAGATTTCCTGTTAGATTCTAATGGAGAGGAAAGTCAGAAAAGTCAGAGACATACAGTTCTCCATAGAATGTGATAGAAACTGCCTGTCACTTCCTGTCAGTTAGAACTATCAGAAAGTAAACACAGTAAATTCACTTCCTGATTATTTAACCCCTTAACAACGGGCCGCACACGCACCTTGTGGTCCGTTAAGGACCACTGAGCTTTTTTTTTTTTTTTTTTGCGGCTGAGTTCCGGACTCCCCGAACGGCGTGCAGCCGCGAGGGGAGCCCGGAATTCCATGACGGTCCAGTTCCGTCATGGGTCGTTAAGTGTATAACAACCCATGACGGAACAGGACCGTCATGGGTCCTTAAGGTGTTAAACTGCTATACATTTTGAATAAAACATCTGACAGTGATGGGAGTGACCTTGTTTTATTCAGCAGGAAATGCTCTGTATAATATGTGTTTTCATAAAAAAAGTTTACTGCTCCTTTAAGCATTGCATTGGAACACCTTTAGCAATTAAAGTATATAGTATTGAGGAAACCAATGATACTATTATTTCCATTGGGAGAGGTTTTATGTCTCAAACCTTTTTAGCTTGTTTTTTTTAATGAAACTGTTAAAGCGGAACTTTCACATGTTAATAAGTCACCATTTAATCATTAAGCATATGACGACTAGCTTGATAATACATGTCTTACCTATCAAAAGTGGCAGATTCTAAAGATATCTTTACCCTTTGGAGACCGGAAGCCAGGTAACAGCGCACACATCTTGTCTGCGCACCTGCGCCGTTAGTCCCGGTCTCCTGTAAAGCATTGAAGTGTGCCACATGTTAACTGGAAGGGACTGACGGCACAGGCGTGCAGACTGCGTTAACCTGCCCGTCCAGTCTCCAAAGAGTAAAGATTTCTTTAAAATCTGCCACTTTTTATAGTTAAGACGCATATTTTCAAGCTAGTCGCCATATGCTTAATGCTTGCATGTCGTCTTATTAACATGTGAAAGTTCCGCTTTAACAAAATGAGTGGTTTTTGCTGTTTATAGGAGAACTAGAGGCTTAAGGTTCTCCACAGAAAGTCACAGTAACACCACCACCTTGTAGCCAAAAATTTAGACTGCAGTTTAACTCTCTGAGTGCCGGAAAGGTATCCAATATATTGCATTGCAATGCACTGAATACCTGTCTGGCACCCAAAGAGTTAAAGGGATAATATTACACTATACTGGTTT
This sequence comes from Rhinophrynus dorsalis, assembly GCA_037306005.1. Classification (NCBI taxonomy): domain Eukaryota; kingdom Metazoa; phylum Chordata; class Amphibia; order Anura; family Rhinophrynidae; genus Rhinophrynus; species Rhinophrynus dorsalis. The sequence continues at coordinate 350,372,228 of CM074719.1, read as the reverse complement.
AGCATCATCACCCCATTTCAGGCCACAGAAGCATTGCACCCAAAAATACAAGTTTAAGCAGTAATATTTTGAATAAAACACCTCTCGGCAGTTGCTTGTACACTTGTTTTACTTGGCAAGAAACCCCTGCAGTACATTTTTCATTTTATGCAACACTATCCCTTTAACCAGCCTTTGAGTACCAGAGTGGAGTCAATAAAAACAGAGTAGGCAGAGTAGGAGTCAATAAAAACAGAGTAGACACCCCTCTGGTCCTTAAAAGGTTATGGAAGAGATGCAAAGGCACATATATGTAGATTTATTTATTTACTTGTATTGAAGGCCCGTGTGCACGGTCCAGGGTGCCGCCCGGCGGCTTCGGCTACTACCCTGGGGAGTGGGGATGGGTGGTGGGCCATTCTGGGTGCCCCACTCCGGATCGCCTGTGCCTCGGACTGGGGGCCAGCACATTCGGGAAGACTACTGCGCGTGACTACGTCTTTCGGGCAGTCTCTAATGCACATATGCATGTTACTCACACAGGGAGCTTCGCAGATTTGGCACTGCTTAATAGACTGTTGCCATAAAGAGGAACTTATTAACCGTTTGAGTGGCAGAGGGGTATAGGGTTAAAAAGAGCTATGGCCCTTTATGCCAGGTGTGGGCAACCTGAGGTCTACCATATGTTGTAGAGTTCAGCTCTCATCATCCCCTGTCAGACATTAGCTGGTGGGGGAAGATGGGAATTCTACTTTACCCACCTCTGCTTTATATGGACAAAGGGGAGAAGTGGAAATTAGATTGTTTTTTTGTCAGTGATTCCCTCTTTCACAATATTTGCTAACAGTTTTTGTAGCCCATACAGTTTCACGGTTTTCCACTAAAGTTTCAGATAAATGAGAAAAAAATGTTACCCGATGAAGAAATGCATGTTAGTTATGCTTGTAAACCTCTAAGTGCCAAAGGGTATTCAATGTGTTGCTCACACCTCTGCCACTCAAATGGTTAAGGAAGTACTAAGCTTCTTATTTCACATTACCCCATTAAACCTAGTTCTGTCACTGAATGTTCCCTTACCATCGACTCACAGAATTGATCCAGTACTTTTTAGTACACAGGTCATTTTCATTACCCATTCAACAAATAGTAATCCCAAAACCTAAACTAACTTCAAACACTGGCCATATTTCCCTGACTACCACTGAAATGCTCTGATGTCTAAGGGGTTAATATTCCGTTGCATGTCTAAACAGGGTGAAGGAGGCTCCATTTCTGGGACTGAGCTACAACTGGATCTACAGGGGCTGAGAAGGCCAAACTACTTGACTTCTCAAACCCCATAAAATCAAGCTCTGAACAACTGCACTGGTTGTATGGGGATTTAAGAAGTCAGACCCCATAGAGCCACTTGCCTATTAGACCTAGCAAGTGAGCCTTTTTCTCCCTACTCTTCAGCAGACAGCTCTGGATCAGCCATGGGCTACGTCCTGGGGGGCAGAGCACATCACAAAACACTGAGTCTTTGGGGTGGAGACTCCCTTCTCCTTCTCTGTCTCAACCCCGCCTACTCCCAAAATTCACATGACGAACAGCCACAGTAAAGAAAATAAGTGGGTAAAAAGAAAAGAAAATCTCCCAGAAATAAAACAGTAAGAGAACTCTTCTGCCCTGGAAAGCAAAACAGGAAAGGTTTTTTTCTCTGGGTGGAAGACACATGTTCCATATGGACTAAAGGAATTAACAGGCAAGAACACTAAAATCCTGTTTTCTTTTACGTCCAATATGGAACACAGGTACCATGGACATATACCAAAATTATGATTGCGAGGAGGGAAAGGAGAAAAAAACCTCTCACACGTACCCATGATACCAGAGTTCTCTAGGACTATTCAGGATCTGAATAACCCAAAAACAAGTGTCAACGGACACTGAACTAGCACAGCACACCAAACAAGACCCAACAGTGCTATGAAAACCGCTGAACAACAACTGGCAGTAGAAAATGGAAAAAAAGTTAATCAGACAGGCAAGACTGTCTGAAGGACCTTCGGATCAAAGCTGGCCTCGATGGTGAAGGTATGCTAGAAGGAGTAAGTTGCAGTCTTCCCTGCTATTCAGCTGAAGCCTGGTTTATGTAGGCCTAGGAGGCACCCCATCTGGTGGACTGCACTGTGATCTTAAACAAACTGGTTTCTTCCATATCCCAGGTACACTTTGTAGACCATTCTAATTAAGTATTTATTTGTAGATAACGCTATTTTGGCTCTGCCGGAGAGCCGTCCGGTCGCATGACCAGAATCCTGATCTGTCAGCTAGAGTGCTGACATGAGTAAAAGGGGTGGGGTTTACTGAATTTCATTTATTTTTTTCATTTGAACAATATTAAACCTTCTTAATTCAAGGTATTATTATCCCTTTAAGGGAACGCCGGAGGGTATCCAATGCACTCAGAGGGTTAAGGACCCCTCTAGTCCTTGACCCTTTTAGCGCCAGAGGGGTGTTCAACACACCCCTCTGGCGCTAAAAGGGTTAAAGGTTTAAAGAGAAGATAGTAGAGCAAAATAACTTTATATATGCAGCATTTTCAGCTGACAGTGTTGTAATTGAAAGCCGTTGTATCTGCATCCTGAGACATTATTTTTGCTATCAGCATTTAGCAGACTGGGAAAAATGCTTTCACTGTTAGGCCTAACTAAAACACCATTGTATCCAAACTTGGCTTAATCCAAGTGGATCCTTTATTTGCTGCAAGTGCTGCTTCAACTAAAAGGAAAATGAAAGGCAGCAACATACCTCTCATTCTTGACAGCGCTAAATGGCCATTGCTACTGCGTCTATCACCCACTAAACTGCTGATGACACTCTTTTCAAAGCAAATTCAAATTTGATTATAAAACATAAAATGTATGAAAAGTTAAGTGTATTCCATGTTATTGTACAAATTAAACCCATACAGTAATGACTATCATCTTGCCTCCTACTGATAATGCAACAATGCAAAGAACTACAACTTGATTTTGTTAGTAATTTGCCCAAAGGTTCTACTTAAAGGGATAGTAATACTTAAGATGTAAAAAAATATATGTTGTAGGGTTTATGTCCCCAAATAAAACAAGGGTACTCCCGCTGCTGAGATATAAAGTATTCCTCTCCCGCCTCTTTTACCTAGTGTAAGACGCTTCCCCTCAGATGTGGAATCTGGTCTCTTGACCAGACAGATCACAGCAAGGGACAATCTTCTTACTTATGAAAACCCTGCCCCATCACTTATACAGCCTTCATCAGGCACACAGCACCCGTCACTCATACAGCCTTCATCAGGCACACAGCACCCATCACTCATACAGCCTTCATCAGGCACACAGCACCCGTCACTCATACAGCCTTCATCAAACACACAGCACCCGTCACTCATACAGCCTTCATCAGGCACACAGCACCCGTCACTCATACAGCCTTCATCAGGCAGGCACACAGCACACACCAGTCATACAGCCTTCATCAGGCAGGCACACAGCACACACCAGTCATACAGCCTTCATCAGGCACACAGCACCCGTCACTCATACAGCCTTCATCAGGCAGGCACACAGCACACACCAGTCATACAGCCTTCATCAGGCACACAGCACCCGTCACTCATACAGCCTTCATCAGGCACACAGCACCCATCACTCATACAGCCTTCATCAGGCACACAGCACCCGTCACTCATACAGCCTTCATCAGGCACACAGCACCCGTCACTCATACAGCCTTCATCAGGCACACAGCACCCGTCACTCATACAGCCTTCATCAGGCACACAGCACCCGTCACTCATACAGCCTTCATCAGGTACACAGCACCCATCACTCATACAGCCTTCATCAGGCAAAAAGCACCCATCACTCATACAGCCTTCATCAAACACACAGCACCCGTCACTCATACAGCCTTCATCAGGTACACAGCACCCATCACTCATACAGCCTTCATCAGGCACACAGCACCCGTCACTCATACAGCCCTCATCAGGCACACAGCACCCGTCACTCATACAGCCCTCATCAGGTACACAGCACCCAACACTCATAAAGACTTCATCAGGCACACAGCACCCGTCACTCATACAGCCTTCATCAGGCTCACAGCACCCATCACTCATACAGCCTTCATCAGGCACACAGCACCCGTCACTCATACTGCCTTCATCAGGCACAAAGCACCAGTCACTCATACAGCCTTCATCAAACACACAACACCCATCACTCATACAGCCTTCATCAAGCACACAGCACCCATCACTCATACAGCCTTCATCAGGCACACAGCACCCGTCACTCATACAGCATCCATCTAGCATACAACACTGAAAACAGTGCTAATTCAAAATTCTCATGAGTTTTCAATAGCTGGCAAGTGACAATATTTGTTTGTTGACTTGATCAATTTTTTCTTTCTTGGAGTCAATTTTGATTTCTGCTCTCACTAGGCGATGGTCACTTCCAATGTTAAAATGATTTAAGACTGAGCAGTCAGAGAATATTTTATTTGTAAGTATGAACTTGATTTCACTTGTATTGCCATTAGGGCTTTTCCATGTCCATTTTCTCTGGGCCTTTTTCCTGTACAATGAATTCATTACGTACAAATTTTGTTACACAAATTCATTTAGTTCCTTGCCTCTATCATCTCTTTTCCAGTTCATTGTGATCCGATTGATTTCTCACCATTTTGGATCTTACTAACTCTTGCATTGAAAACTCCCATTATTAATTTGTAGTGGTAGTTGTCCTGTTTGTAGAGTTGTAATAAATCATCATACAATTCTTCAACTTCATCATCAATGTGGCTTCTTGTATGGGCATAAACTTGAATGATCTGAAGTCCATAGCGACTGTTTTGTATCTGAGTGAATTATACACTGTCTGACACCCCTGCCTTCTTCCACTGTCCACTGGTAGTTACAGTCAGACCCATACACTGTCTGCTTCCCCAGTCTTGTTCTACTGTCCCCTAGTATCCACAGAACCACCCATACACTGTCTGCTTCCCCAGCCTTGTTCTACTGTCCCCTAGTATCCACCAAACCACCCATACACTGTCTGCTTCCCCAGCCTTATTCCACTGTCCCCTAGTATCCACAGAACCACCCATACACTGTCTGCTTCCCCAGCCTTGTTCCACTGTCCCCTAGTATCCACAGAACCACCCATACACTGTCTGCTTTCCCAGTCTTGTTACACTGTCCCCTAGTATCCACAGAACCACGCATACACTGTCTGCTTCCCCAGCCTTGTCCCTCTGGTGGACACAGAATCACACATACACATTCTGATACCTCAGCCTTGTCTGAAGTGTATTAATCATAGCGCCATCCCATTCTCTTCTACCATGTCTTTGTCACGTCTCCATCCCTCCATAGCATTCTTCCCCACCACACACACAATGCCTCTCTTTCTCCATCTCTCAAGGTCTCAATGTACCTCATCCAGGTCTCCACTCCCCCCCCCACTTCTCCTCTAGCAAGGTTCTTTCTTCCCCTGCCCTGAAAAAACAATAAACAAAAATGTCATTTATTTATATTTATGTTACATGTGTACCTTAACCCCTTAACGACCCTTGACGGTCATAGTACGTCAAGGGTCGATCTGACTGAACGACCCATGACGTACTATGACCGTCATGGAGTTCTGGGCTCCCCCCGCGGATGCACGCCATTCGGGGAGTCCGGAACCAGAAAACGAAAAAAAAAAAAAAAAAAAAAAAAAAAAAAATGCTCCGTGGTCGTTCAGTCACGTCCCCGCGCAGATTCCCCGGTTGTTAAGGGGTTAAAGTACATCAGATTTAAATTTAAAAAAAAAAAAAAAAACATACTTTTTTTAACTCTTTAAGGACCATTGACGTGTCAGGACTGTCACTGCTGTCCTTGCCTAAAGGACTGGCGATGGTTCTGACACGTCACTTATTTTTTACTCACAGCCTCCTGCGGGAGCATGTGAGTAGTAGCGGGGTCTGAAATTGACAGCTCCAAGACCGGAACAGTCACTATCAGACCCCGATTTGGAGCGCCGGCACACATGATCAGTCATTTGTGCCAGCATCCTGAATGTCCTCAATCTAGTCTTTATAGGGAACCCAACCCCAAAACTGCTGGTCCTTAAGAGGTAGAAGATAATATGGTAGTTTTAAGAATGCCTGTAGCCTCTAGTGGAATTATGAATAGAGGCTACGGATCTCTTAAAGGGTTAGTAATGCTTCAGTTAAACCTAAGCTAAGATCTTTCCTTATATTGTATACTATTGCTCCATGATATTGATAATGCTTAAATTGCTCTATTTTGTATTAAATTATATTATAAAGTACCCCCTCCCGCCCCTTATACTAATGTGAGTCTTCTGAGCTGAAAGCTCATCAAGGATGGTGAGTTTTCCCTTATACTGACAGAAAGAAGATTGTCCCACGCTGGCTCTGTCCGTTGTCATGACCGGATTCAGACCTGAGGGGAGGCGGCTTACGATACTGAAAATGGGTGGGAGGGGGACACTTTATAATATAATTTCAAAAGCAAATAGAGCGATATAAGCATTACCAACGTCGGGGAGCAGTACTATACACTATAAGGAAAGATTGTAGCTTAGGTTTAACTGAAGCATTATTATCCTTTTAAATGTAGTTGTAACCTTCCTTTTCTTTTCTTCCTCATTGTGAGAAAAGCATCAACATGCTGTGTTATGAAATCAGGAAAGCCTCACTGACCATCTGATCACAGGAAAAAACTGGTTCCTTTCTAGGAGTGGCCTGCTGCAAACACCAGGTACTCCCACGCATTAACATTCCCTAGAGGATCAATGATCATTTTTATCAACACATCTTGCACTCTATTTCATATGCCTACTATTAACCATTTAAGATTCACTTTGAGTTCAGAGGAGTCAATTCAAATATTTTAAATCAATTTAAATAAGTGGCCCAAGAATACCCTTTCATTCGTTATATTCCATAGAAATTATATCTTCATATAACATGTTTTAGATATTATTGATGGTTTTCAAGCTGGCTTTCAAGTGTGGCAGAACTCATTAGAGAAGATGCATTTTTTATAGATCAGAGAGAAAATATCATAGTCTAAGTAGCTCCCTGCCACAGAATAACAGCACAGGTGATGGACGCCATTAATCAGACAAATCTTTCCCACATGGGCTACGTAAGCAAGTAGTTAATTGCAATACCAGGAATCCATCCGTGATTTTTATCTCATCCTAGAATGCTATGTTCAAAAGAAAATTGAATAATTCTGGGGCAGCAATTGCACCATAGGAGACAAAGTCCCCAAATTCCCATTGATTGAAATGGGGTTTTTAACCCTTTGAGAGCCAGAGGGGTATGTGCACCCCTTTGGCACTCAAAGGGTTAACTCCATGAATGCTTGAGTTCTACAACACTGCCTTGCAATGTGTTGGAAAACTCTCTAGCATACAAATTGTTAAAATCACAGTTTCATGCTATAGAGGTCTCCAGCATGTCAAAAGTTGTATCTGTTTGCTCCGGAATTACTCAATTTATCAACATAAGACCCATTGCAGCCAATGTATTAAACATTACTGGACAAATTCTGAGGTAAACAAAGTGAAGGCATGATTTCCCAATAGGCAGAGTAGGCAACTGCCTAGAGCTCACCATTTTGAGAGGTGCCTCAGTTGTGCTGGCCACACCCACAATCTGAATTGTGTTTTTTTGGCCACAGCAAGTTCAATGTACCTGCACTAGTGTTATACCTTTTTAGAGGTGATTATTTAACCCCTTTAGAGGCAAAAAAGATCTCTGATGCAATGCAAATGCCACAGGGATACACAACACATTGAGAAGCCAATGCGGTGTGTACCCCTCTGGCACTCACATTTTTATGTTCATGCTTTTTATAGGCCAAGGTTTTTTTCTGTGCCAGGAAATAGTTAATGGGACTAAGGTGGGGCCATGTGAAGAATGTGGGTGTAGTCATGGGTGGAGCTAAGGACATCTGGAGTGCCTTGCCTAGGGGGTGCCTTGAGATGTCAATCTGTCCCTGACCAAGTGTACAACAAAAGGCAAAGTAATTACCATCTATATAAAAGAACAGGCATTCATGTATAGAGAGGATTAAATTATATAAAATAAAGATTATAATAAAGGCATTGATAAAATAAATGCTAGAGTGGTCTCCAGCTCATTGTAAAACATTCAGTGAGGTAACCGTTTTTGAGCCAGAAGTGTGTGAGACACATTACGATTCCTGACAGAAAGCCCTCTGGACCAGAAATTCAGGTAGCTTATGGTCAGGGATTCAGAAGTATAAAAATTAATGAAAATGAAAAAATAATAAAAAAAAGCATAGGCAATTTGACTTTATATATTATGCACCTTCAGAACATGCAACTTTTTGGCTGATTTTTAACTGTACCTAGACAGAAATCCAATGTGAGCACTAACAGAACATAACTAGCATAAGTTATATTACATAGTTTTTACTGGAAGCTGGTAATAGATCATAATTCTTGTGTACATTCCACTGTGACCAGACAGTTGTTAGAAGATGCAGCCAACTTCATCTGAGAACCAATCGTGCTGCCAAAATTGTCTATGTAGCCTGCCTCCTATTTAAGTGACAGGCATGTGTGGAACCTATACACTCCTATATTACCTCTCCTTAGTGTAAGGGGTATCATGGGGAGAACTTGCAGTATTAACCCTTTGAATGCGAGAGGGGTACGCAACACATTGCAAAGCTATGCGTTGAACACCCGTCTGGCACACAAAGGGTTAAGCAGCATAGTAAGAGAGGTATCAAATGCACTGGTTTGTGAAATGTTGTATTAATTGCATCTTAACTGATTTATTTGTGGTATTTTTCTTTAGTTACTACATTATCAGTTGAGAGATCTATAGGGTTTTCATTTGGGCACTCAAAGGGTTAAACCAACAGGAACTATGTGAGACATGGGGAACACATGTTTTTATCTCAAAATTATGAAAACTTCAACTGAATGAACAAAAAGTAAAATGAGGTGACTGAATACAAGATTGAATTTTAATTCTATCATTAATGCTCTCTAAACTATGTCAAGTATTAATATTTTAATGGCTTAATTAACACTGTCATGGACCACAGAACTGGTAAATTAGAGAACGGATGTGACAGTATCTCTAATCAAGTTAGGTGCAATAGATCATTGTGTTTAAAGGGGAAATGTATCCTACGAATAATAAGTGACTCAACTTTTCTTTATAAAAAAAAAAAAAAAAAAAGAACATAGCAAGGTAGGAGTCTTTCAAACTGCATTCAAACAGTCCACTGCTAACTGCTTCAGTTTCTAATCTGATAAAGACTAGTGACCCTTACAAGGTATTCAGGACTATTAAGTTCCACTGTAATTTTCAACTGAATGAAACATCACTGCTCCTTTAACTCTTTAAGGACCAGAACCATAGCATTGCAATTCACTGCACAGCTGACTAGTCTTTAAAGGGTTAAGCTAAGGGAGCCTGGAGTCGTCATTGCAGGAGTTGCAGCCCATATCCCATATTTTGGCTCAGGTGGAATATCAAATTAAATCAAATCATATCAGAACCAGCAAACAGTGAAAGATGACCCGCTGAGTGTCTTTAGTTCAGCCACGTGGTCTGTAGCCATATTTGAGTGTCTGCTCTTTCTCAAACTACCCTAGATACACCCTTTCTGTCCCTCCTACATAAAAGTGCTTTCTTATTTGTTGTACTCTTGAACTACAACTCTGACACTATTGAACGAACACTCTCTATGGCTCAAATACTATGAGGATTAATAGTGAAAGCTGGAGCGCTCTCTGGCCAATGAGAGCGCTCCAGCTTACAAGGAGAAATCCTAAGTCATCAGAGGAGGCTGGATCAAGACGCTATGTGGGAGGGGAGCAGAAGAAGAGTGACAGACTGCTGTGCAGAGCTGTACCCACAGTCTGTCCGGACATAAGGGCACAGATCATGTTTAAACACTTAATTTTAACCAAACCACGAATTTAAAGAAAAAAACAAAAATTACAAAATTATTCATGCTAGTCGCTCTATTTAGTAACTTATTAGCCACACTTGTATAGGGGTGAGAGATCCCCTTTAAAGGGATAGTAATGTTTCACAAAAACAAGATCCAATTAATCCTCATAGTATTTGAGCCATAGAGAATGTTATTTCAATACTGTCAGAGTTCAAGAGTAACTGAATGATAAAGTATCCCTCTCCTGCCCCTTTTACCTAGTGTAAGCCACCTCCCCTCAGATGTGGAATCTGGTCTTAAGACCAGACAGCTCACAGCAAAGGACAATCTTCTTATTGTGAGAACAATGAAATCCCTGCCCCCCTTGACAGGTTTCTCCTTATGTACACTGAAGATTGTCCCTCTCTGTGATCCATCCAGACAGTCTTGCTGCTCTGAGGTGAGCAGTGTTATATCAGTAAAAGGGGAGGGAGGGGGATACTTTATCATTCAATTACTCTTGAACTACAACTCTGACAGTAGTGAAATAACACTCTCCAAGGTCCAAATACTATGAAGATTAATTGCAGCTGTTTTTATTGTGAAACATTACTATCCCTTTAAAAAGTTTTGCAGCCAGATAGCACTTTTAGGAACCAATGAAAGGAAGCATATACACAGATGTATATAAAATATTCCCACAATTATTAGCCAGAAGTGACATTTTAGGAGGCCTGGATGGGGGGCTCCTGGTATTTTTCCCACACCTACATATAGGTTTCATGTCTAGAAAGTACACATTATTTTGAAATGTGTCATAGTATTTGTATTACAGCTATATGAGAAAATTAATGATTGTTTGGTTATTAGAAGATATTTAATTTCATTTTAATTAAAATTGTCATTAGACATGATTTTTTTTTGGAAGGAAGAAAATAAACTGTTTTTAATAAAAAGAAAAATTGTCAGATATGTATTTTTATCACTATGATTAATTCAGAGATACTCATTAACGATAAACTATATTTTAATGGCACATATTTATTACAAGGCTTATCGTGTGGAAGTTTCTATTTAAAACACTGGTTTACAGTCCTCAACTTCAACCCCGAGAGTGAATATTTTAAAGGTCTCCTTTCATGATCTTGGATTAATTAGTGGTGCATTCATACTGACAGACCCTCCTGTTCTAATGATAGAACCACCCATGCTCAATTGTGGAGCCCAGGAACTCTGACCTGCTGTGTTTCAGAGTCTCAGCACTATTGCTACCAGCAGTGCATGTTTACAGAGGAACTCAGCATGAGCACAGGTGACCCAATCAGTGGTTCAGCCACTTTAACCTCTTAACGACTGGTGACGTGCCAGGACTGTCACCCCTTTTTTTCCCTCAAGGACCGGTGATGGTCCTGGCACGTCAGGTACTTTGTGCTTATGGCATTCCTATGGGAGCGCTGTAAGCACAAACGGGGTCTGAATTTGACTACTCCAAGACTGGGGAGGTGTCTCTCAGACCCCCGCTCAGTGTGCGGTACACATCACAGGTGGCATGTGCCAGCGCTCCGACAACTATCAAAGCAGTTCTTAAGGGAAGGTCACTTCCCTGGACCTCTGGTCGTTAACAGGTTAATTGATGCACCTATGCTGAAGCTGGGATTTTCAGAAAACATCCATCGTCAGCATATCTGCAGGACGAGGGTTGTTAACCCTGATTCTACTATAGGAATACATATCATTTTATCATTGGAATTTTCTCAGAATTGATGGGCCTTTTGCACAGAATTAAATAACAACTCTGGGGTAACCCAACTGTGCCACTGGAGACAAATACAACTTCCCACTGATATAAATAAGGCTTTTAACCATTTGACTGCTGGACTGGTCTCCAACTCATTGATTGACAAGACCTCTCTAGCATTCAATGACTACAAAAGCCGTATATATTTCAGTGTACATGTTACTAGGTTTTATTTCTCTGTTACAGTGCAGCTTGTTTGCCACAGAACTTCTCTTTTGTGAATAAGGGCGGTACGTTAATGAAAAGTGCAGGGATTTGCACTATAACTAGAAATGCCCCTTGATTTAAATGGAGATTTGAATCCCTTGAATGCTAGAGAGGTCTTCAACACATTGCAAAGCAGTGCACGGAGACATTTTGAAAAGTTCAAGGGGTTAACATCCCCATTGAATGTTTTGCTCTCCTATAGTGCAGTTGGTTTGACCCAGAACTCCTCCACTATTCATGTAAACATACAGCCCTATATGTTTTAGCAGCTACTGGTATATTGTACCACACAAAGTGATTTATTTAAGCTTTCTTCCTTGTCCATATTGATATTTGGTGACAGGGTCATTTTAACTTTTAGAAAGAATAATTTATGCACAAAAATAATTGTGATGGAGATTACATTAATAGGTTTTATTGACAGATCAACTTTAATAAACCTCCAACATATAACCCTGTAATTGGTGACTGGTTTCACTACAAGGACAGACTGTGGTCCCTGAGTAACTATCACCGAAGCAATCCATTAATGTTAATGTATTCTTGTCCATGAAAACAGGTGGGAGTGGTGTGGAATAGGAACATTGCTCCAGTAGAAAGGGATAGGAACAGCAGGAATAAAAAGAGACACCCACCGCTAACACAACAACATTTCTTTATGCATTTGGACCATTCCTTCTTATGATTTACTCATGTGGGTATGAACACAAATAGAAGTTTACAGCCTGTGCAGGTGGTATAAAAATATAAAATAAAAACACTACAGATCAGGGGTGGGCAAAATGTCACTCTCCAGCTATTGTTGGCCAACAGCTCCCATCATCACCCTAAGCCACTCAATGGCCAGCTGAGGATGATCTGAGTTGCTGTTCAACAACAGCTGAAGAGCCATGGGATGCCCAGTCCTGGCTCATACACTGGATTCATTAATATTGTTCCACATAGACAGCGATATTGGATTGTAGTCCTCAACAGCTGAAGGGCCTCAGGTTGATCATGCTTGACTTTGGCTATGAGACATCAGTGCAGCTCTGATATCTGCACTGTGCTGTACATGCAGAATACAACATTGATGTATAACTGGTCAGTTCATGCAGGCGCATATTGGTTGAAGAACACAGGAAAGTAGCAGCACGAGAGATCTGAATGGAGGTTTGTGGGACCACTGTGTAGATAGTTCACTCTGATGGCATGAATGTTGCAATGTTCATCTCATTGTCCAATGAAAGGCTGACCAAGTCTGGAGTCACCGAATGCGAACACTGATATGGACTCCGCCTCAATGGGATCTCTGGGGGGCCTGCATGGCACATCAAGTAGCGTGTTGTAGCATGCAAGTCACCAATGTGAACTACTCCTTAGGAAAGCATATAAACCCAACACAGATGTCTATATAGGAAGAAACTATAGGTATTACAGGGGGTTTTCTACTGAATAAATCAAAGATAAGCCAAGTGCTGAGAGATGTTTTATTCAAATGTTTTTGCAGCTCAAACTTGCATTTTTTTGGCTGCAGTACTTCTGACATTTGGTCTGAATTTTTACAGTGGCACTAAAGCAACCTATGGAGGGTTATTAATTGCAGTATATATTTTTCTCCCCTTTGAGAAATGTATTGTTTTTGTTCATATCTTAAAGGGATAGTAATGTTTCACAATAAAAGCAGCTCCAATTAATCTTCATAGTATCTGAGCCATAGAGAGTGTTATTTCAATACTTTCAAACTTGTAGTTCAAGAGTAATTGAATGATAAAGTTTCCCCCTCCTGCTCCTTTTACCTAGTGTAACACTGCTCACCTCAGATGTGGAATCCAGTCCATACACCAGACAACCACAGCAAGGCACAATCTTCTTACTGTGAGAACAATGAAAACCCTGCCCCTTGACAGGTTTTTCAGCTTTTTCCCTTATCTTAATTGAAGATTGTCTCTCTCTGCAATCTACCTGGGCACCTCCCTGCTGCTCTGAGCTGAGCAGTGTTATATCAGTAAAAGGGATGGAAGGGGGATCCTTTATCATTCAATTACTCTTGAACCACAACTCAGACAGTATTGAAATAACACTCTCCAAGGCCCAAATACTATGATGATTAATTAGAGCTGCTTTTATTATGAAACATTACTATCCCTTTAAATCATGCATCCAGTTTGGGAAGCACAATATAAAGGTAACATTCCACTCTATGATCAGGACTGGGTAATCTGAGGCCCACCAGCTGCTTAACACTTGCAAATCCCATCATATTCAGCAAGCCATTAGCTGGCCAAATATGATGGGAATTGTAGTCCTGAACACCTGGAGGGCCTTGGGTTGCCCATCAATGATGAAAATGCTTTGAAAAGCCTCTTTTTGTTGACGGTTTCCCCTTTACTTAAAAAATGGCCAGTGGTCAAATAGGGTATGGAGTTTTTACAGCATGCTAAAATGTGAAGACAAGAAAGCCAAGTGTATATAGCAAATCTCCAAGAAAGGAAAATTAATAAAAGCACTAATGGTTCACTAATGTGCGCTGCAGTTTAAAATCAGTGTTTAAAAGCACTGGAATAATGCATGAAACAAGATGTAAATGATCGTCCATTATATTCATAACTGCCTCCCCAAGAGCTTTCAAAGTAGCACTTACATACTTCAAGCATGAAATACAAAACCACTCTGAATCATGTTCCGTTGCTGTAAAAGCTGGGTGGTCTTTGAGAAATGTTGTACAGTGCCCAAAGGAAGAAAGAAAAAGTCCATTGTCCACCCATTGCTGGAGATTTAGCTTTAGAGGTTGTGACATGTAGATATGATCATTTCAAACAAAAACCCAACAGAGTAAGCTGATCTTAGTCTGCACTATGTTATACACTGGATAATTATTTTTGTTAGGTATATTTTGGAGACACATAAATAAGACTGGAATGTCCTTTAACACAAACGTTATTATTCTACTCTTTGTAAATACTTCGCTGTGAAGATACATTAAATATAAACAATATGCTTACATATTACACTTCCAAATAAGGCATTCAATATAGAAATGTTTATCCACACGATGGCCATCTTTCTTTTGTTTGTTTAAAATATATATCTGGATATATTTAATTCTCCAATGCATCATACACCCCTCTAATTCTCAAAGTGTTTAACTCTTGGAGTGCCAGAGGGGTAAGCAATGCATTGCAATGTGTTGCGTACCCCTCTGGCGATCAAAGGGTTAACTCTTTATGTGCCAGAGAGGTATCCATCACATTGCAACACAATGTGTTTAATAATTCTCTGGTGTTCAAAGGGTTAAAATAGTAGATTAGAATGTCTATGCATTAAAAATTATTTAAGCAATTTTGGAGCAAACCAATCCTATATAATAATTTGCTCAGTACAGACTGCCTGAATGCACAGAATGCTGGGAGTTCTGTGCTCGGAGCATTCTGTGCTTTCGGGCAGTCTCTACAGTGCATGACTGCGTCAGCGGCATGACGCAGAGCAAGACTGGTCTCTTAACCCTTTGAGTGCCAGAGGAGTATGCAATGTGTTCTGGCGCTCAAAGGGTTAACATCACCCGGACCTTGGCCCGTGTACACTGGCTTTTACACTAGTTACATAAAAATGTCCCCAAATTCCCACTGACTTAAATTGGACTTTAAACCCTGTCATTGTCAGAGCGGTACACAAAGCGTTATGTACCACTATGGCACTGAAAGGGATTCCCTTTATATTCTACAGTGGTCTCCAGTGAACTAAAGAGTAGATTCAAAGGGCTTTTACCCCCTTCCCCATTCAACTCAGTGGGAATAATTTTTAATCCCCTGGGTGCAGCTGGTTTCCCCAGTGTGTGCCTCAATGTGTACCAGCATTCAGAATAGTGCATATAATAACCTTACATCCTATATAATAATTCACTAGGATGTTTGTCACAATGCAGTCATGCCCAGAAGAGTCTATGGCGCATGATTGCATCACATGAGTGAGGCGACGCAAGACCGCATCGCGTGGAGCAGTGAGGTAGTGGCCTCTTAATCCTTTGAGTGCCAGAGGGGTGCGCAACGCATTGCAAAGCAATGCGTTGCGTACCCCTCTGGCACTCAAAGGGTTAACATTACCTGGAACTTGGCCAGTGTACATGGGCTTTTATATTAGTATTATAATAAAAGTGCAGTATCATTTTCTAAAGTAGCTTATAAGGTATGGAGGGCTAATTAGATCAGTGACATGGGATCTACTTTTTCATAGTCATCCAAACATGGTCTGCTACATTACCCTCTCCATCACATACAAAAGCTGTCTGCTTATATTGCACGTCCATATAGAATACAACTGGACTAAAATACACACAATTGTACAACAATCTGGTAAAAACAAGCATTTCTGGAGCAAACCAACTGTACAACAAGAAAAATATAAAACGTTCCAAATTTCCCACTGATTTAAGTGTGGCTTTTAGCTCCTCGAGTGATAGATGCAAACACTAATCAGCATTAATTTTGCTATCTACCACATACTGATCTAGACCCCTGTTCTATCTAAAGCCACATCAAAGGGTCTTATGTTCAAAACAAAAGTAGAGTACTTGTGGAGCAAACCAACTGCACCACAGAGGAATAAAAATCCTTAAAGATTTAAATGGGGATTTTAACCCCTTGAATGCTAGCAAGGGACTTAATGCACTTCAAAGCAATGAGATGGAAATCTACCTAGCATTCAAGAGGTTAAAAGCCTCATTTAAAGGAACTGCGGAATTTGTATCCCCCCAGTGACACAGTTGCCCCAAAATTACCTAACTTGTCATGTACGGCCAAAAGCATTTTTCACATAAAGCAGAGGTTGTCAACTGTTGGACGTCCAACTGTTGGGAACTACGACTCTCATCAGCTACAGACAGCTGTTGGCTGGTTGGGGATGATGAAATCTGTATACCCCCCACAGCTGGAGGCCAAACAACTGACTAACCTTCTCTGTAATGGGCTGGAAACCTTGCTAATACCCAAAGAAAGGGTAATCCAGACGTGGACCCCTTGCTCTCAGTGCCTAGGGAATCCAGCTGTACCCTCCTGACGAGGCCCAACAAGGATGAAATGTACGTCGGGGGTTAGCTGGTGTTCCCGTGCAGGGGGGACTTGCCTTTCATTTTGAAACTGGACCGCCCTTTTGGGTGGGATTAGTCTAATTTGTACGTGGAAATTTCTCCTCTGTAATGGCACTAGAGGCTAAAACATGATGCTTCTGAGCGGTGACTAGCCGTAGAACAGGCCATTGTGCTGTTCATCCTCAGAAGCCTCTCCCATTTTGTATGCTGATTTTGAATACTCTTAGGGGGTCTCCCAAAAAGTGATGGATATTCCAGACATGGACCTATTGCTCTCAGTGCCTAGGGAATCCAGCTGCACCCTCCCTGATGAGGCCCGACAAGGCCAAAACATACATCGGGGGTTAGTTGGTGTTCCCATGCAGAGGGGACTTGCCTATCATTGTGTAACTGGACCGCCCTTTTGGGTGGGATTAGTCTAATATCTACATGGACATTTCTCCTCTGTAATGGCACTAGAGAGCTAAACTGTAATGCTTTTGAGCGGTGACTAGCCATGGAACAGGCCATTGTGCTGTTGTCTGTCCTCAGAAGCCTCTCACATTTTGTATGCTAATACCCAAAGAGTTAAGATGGAACATTGTAGGAGCTATGCACTGATGCAAAAGGAAGAGGACGGGTGCGTTTGGGATTAGAATAGGGTACATGTGATGTGGAGGTAGAAGGGACATTATCTTCTCCTCCCACTGTACCAAAGAACAGTCAGCAGGGGCCACAGTAGAAGCCTCTGACCGCAACGTGAGGCCGCACGGCCACTTGTCAGCTACCACCACTGGTATTGTTCCTAAAAAGGATTACTAATGTGGATTAAATAATTTCAGAATATTTGGCAACTAAGCACATATTATTCAATGCTTTATTTAACCCTTTAAGGACCAGAGGGGTGTGCATCGTATTGCGAACAATGTTTTGCTCACTTCATTGGTGCATAAAGGGTTAAGTACCTACACTGCTATAATTTAATTATTTT
Organism: Rhinophrynus dorsalis; assembly: GCA_037306005.1. NCBI lineage: Eukaryota > Metazoa > Chordata > Amphibia > Anura > Rhinophrynidae > Rhinophrynus > Rhinophrynus dorsalis. The sequence goes on along the minus strand of CM074719.1, from coordinate 350,354,242 downwards.
TTTTCACACTATATACATTAAAATTAGCAAATGATATAAAAGTTCACATAAGCAGTCATTCCAATTTGACTATACTAATTATGTATGGCTGCTGAGTTATCAATTGGAATCTCATTCTTAAAGTTCAAATGATTCAGTTAGTTATCTTTAAAACAATGGTCTTGTCATCTGCTCTCATCTTGGACAGAAACCAGCGTCGCCATGACACAAGCAGTGCAAAAAAGGAAACAGATTCCGAGAACTGACATTTTCCACCATTCACAGGCACCAACCCATTTTCCATGAAATGCAGCAAAATATCTAACAACAAAATAGCTAGTAACAGAATGGTTAAAACAAAATATTATTATTTTCTACTTTGCACTTTATATTTGACTATTCTGAGCTCTAATGCAAATATGCTACTAATTAATTATGTTATTGAAGATATTCCTATATAGTCTGCCATTACTGATTCATATACAGGCTGTATAACTTGCTGGAGGAGGTTATTGGGAGTGATTGCTCAGCTTGTTAACTGACCATCTCTAAAAGCAAGACACTGACGCTGATGTGCTAAGAACTGGACCATTTGTGGGGTAACTGCAGCATAGGGAACACAAAACATTCCCATTGATTAAAAATGTTTTTTTTGTTTAATACCTTCAATGCTAGAAACGTGGCCAGTATATTGTTCATCAATGCATTGGTGACCTCTCTAACACTCAAGGGTTTAAAATGTATGTATGTATGTATCTTTATTTATATAGCACCATACATGTACACAGCGCTTAACAGAAGTTGAAATAATACAATACAAAAACGACAGAACTGGGGTTAAGAGCATTAAGGTTAAGTACAATCATTACATTATTTGTGAGGGAAAGTGCAGCAAGGGAATCATACACTAGGAAAGGGACCCTGCCCCAAGGAGCTTACAATCTATCCCCACTTAACATTAGTGGGACCATGGGAAATGTTATTTGACTCCAGAATTGTTTCAATTCTTCTTACAACATCAGCCTCACTGTGTCTGAAGCCGGAAATCCTGGTTTTATTGTCATGTCAGTTCCTTGTCACCTTAGGCAAGTTATTTTATCTCTCTGAACCTCAGGCATCAACATTAGATTGAATCTCTACAGAGAAGGGACTCACCATGCCTGAAATATTTGTGTACGGTTGTGCATAAAAATGTATAGCACTACATAAAAATATATTATTATTACATTGTTGATGTTGACAGAAGACATTATATGGAATCACCTTTTTTAAACCTTTCAGTGTCGTAGGGAATCCATATCATTGTTAGATACACCTCTGCCAGGTCCGGATTTACATCCCAGGTTCCCCTACGCAAGGTACTCTAGACACCATTAGTACCGCCCATGGCCACATCTCCACTCCTCACATGACCCCACCCCCAGTCCCGTCCATTGTTTCCTGGTATAGAAAATTCCTTTGGCCTATAACAAGCAAGTACTAAAATAAAGCTTTAACCCCTTCAGAATATGTTGAAGATTGCTGTGACATCCAAGGGGTTAAATAATAGGCTGTAAAGGGATATATAAACTGGTACAGCACACAGATTTCTTTGGCCACACACAAAACTCAGAATGTGGGTGTGACCATCACAGCTTTAGACAATAGGCCTACTCTGCCTACTGGGAAATATGGCCCTGCCTTTGGCACTCAAAGGGTTAAACCGTCTGGCCTACTGAAATAACTATACCTCCCTCCAATCCATTTAATCTAAGCCTACTGCATTGTTTATGAGACAATAAAAAGTAGAAAGGAGAGGGGGTAATCAAGGACAACTAAGCCACACCCTTAACCCCTTAACGACCGGCCCCCAGTTAAGGACCGCAGAGCTTTTTTTTTTTTTTTTTAATGAAATGGATTCAGGGGAGCACTAAATTTCCTGATGTGCCAGGATCGTCATGGGTACTTAATGCAAGTTTACCCATGACTGTCCTGGCACGCTAGATATTTACTTTACATTAACCCTTTGAGTGCCAGTGTGGTAATGCAATGCATTGCCTACCCCTCTGGCATTCAAAGGGTTAAACAGGAGGAGGTGACTCACAGAAGTAAACTGAGTGCCATATTGGAGTCTGGAAGAATATTTCTTTCCACACTGAAATAATGCTGGCATTAGCATAAGGAGATGTTTTGTTTAGAAACATAGAATTTGATGGCAGATAAGAACTATTCAGTCCATCTAATCTGCCCATATTTCCTACTGTAAAAATCACAAACCTTGTTTGGTTCTTGGTCTTGTCTTATGTTCATGATGGTCTTAGGACTATCCCATGCATGTTTAAATTATGTCACTGTATTAACTTCTACCACTTCTGTTGGTAGGCCATTCGACTTACCTACTACCCTCTCAGTGAAGTAAAACTTTCTTACGTTATGTCTAAACCTGTGTCCCTCTAGTTTTGGACTATGATCACTTGTCCTAACATATCTACTCGTTTTAAATGTACTTCCTTCCTGTACTTTGTTGAATCCCAGCATGTATTTGAAGGTTTCTATCATATCCCCTCTCTATCCTCTCCTCCAAGATATACATGTTTAGATCCTTTAGTACATAATGATATTTCTTATCCTGTAAACCATTCACCATTTTAGTAGCTCTTCTCTGAATTATCTGTCCTTCTAGAGATGGGGTCTCCAGTACGTACACAATACTCTAGGTGAGATCTAACCAGAGATCTGTAGAGTGGCATAACCACTTCCCTTTTTCTATTACTAATGCCCCTAGTTATACAACCAACCACCAAGCTTGCATTCCGCGCTGCTTTGTTACATTGCCTGCCTACCTTTAAGTTGTCAGAAATAATTACTCTAAAATCCCTTTCCTCTGTTGTCTCTGACAGCATTGTAACCTTACATAGCCTTCCTCTGGATGAACTGGTCAGGATCTACTATCTTTTTTTTAGAGATGCACCGATACCAATTTTTTAAGACCGAGTACAAGTACCGATACTTTTTTCAAGTACTCACCGATACCAATTACCGATACCTTTTTTTTGCGGTCATTTGCCAGTTTTCTAAGTACCTACATGTTTTAGGTACTTGGAAAACTGGCAAATGACCGCAAAAAAAAAGTATTGGTAATTTGTATTGGTGAGTACTTGAAAAATATTATGTGTGTATATATATATATTATATATATATATATATATATATATATATATATATATATATATATATACACACACACACACACACACACACACACACCACCTCTTGACTCTCCCTTTTTGACTCTTTCTCCCACCGTTTGCTTCATTCTACCCCCTTGAGCCCCCTTCTTTTGTCTTGGCTTTTGATCCCCCTTTCTCCCACTCCTCCTTGACTCACCCTTTTGCCTCTCTCTCCCTCCTGATCACCCCTCCTTTTGCCTCTTCTTGGCCCCCCTCCTTTGGTCTCCTAATCTTTCCTCCTTTTGACTTTTTCTCCCTCTTCACCCCACTGTCTGCCTCTTTCACCACCGCCTGCCCCATCCTGCCTCCTTTACTCTCCTCTGCCGGGTGCTCGCTGTTCTCTCGCGAGCCCCGGCAGAGGTCAGCGTCGGAGCGTTGCCATGGTAACCCGCGGCAATGCTCCGACGCTGTAGGAGTGAGAGAGGTGACCGGGGAGAATTGTGAGCAGCTCCCCGGGCTCCCTCTCTGCAGCACCGACCCTGACACAGGGTATCGGTGCTGGCATCGGCCGCATTTGCCCGAGTACAAGTACTCGCGCAAATGCTGGTATCGGCACCGATACCGATACCAGTATCGGTATCGGTGCAACCCTACTTTTTTTAAACCTTGCAACATATTTCTGAGTACTGATTATCAAACATTGTGTGTTTTACTAAACCTCCAGTTGTTGCTGATTCTTTAGAGGTAGTGTCAGTCTTATAAAGGAAGCTACTACAACAGTCTAAATGCCCTGATGAATGAAATTGCTTGATGGGGAACTTTCTCTAGGACTAAGTGGTTTGTAATTTGTTTAACAGTACACTAGATACCTGCCTGTCACTCAAAGAGTAAAAAGAGATTTATATCCTAGGAAGAAATGTATCTTTATTTGTTTAACAGATATGTTTTCCTGGGTAGGTATCCTTCATACATTAGCCAGGTATATATATTCATGGTTGCATTATGCCTGCAGTTTCCTGTATATACAAGCCTTCCTCTAGGCCACACTTCCCAATAACAAACAGCTGGCTTTACTAGACCTGAATGTATTGTAAATCACACCACTTCTTATCACTCTTATCAGACTGTAAGCAGAAACAACTAGCAGTGCAGCATAAGAGAGAGATAAAATGCTCAAAAATAAACTATACAGAGGCACCCAACTACTATGCAAGGACACCTATCAAGGTAAATCATTCTGCTAAACAAAATAATGTATTCTTATGGTATAGTCCCTCTTTATTAAGAACCCATACCATACAATAAGAAAGAGCTGACTTTCAAATCAATGTCTCTGCTGCTTCAGCTGGATGCCATCGTCTCCCTGCCCTCTCCTCCCTGTGTCTGCTGATAACGTCTGAGCTTCCTGTATTTCCGTTGAGAAATGCATCACTTGTCTTCAAAAAAAATATGGAAATGAACTTGAGATTGTTATTTGTGAAATATTGGTAAAATGAGGCAAAGTGCTTTTAAATTCTCACGTCTCTCTCGTCTTTCAAGGTGACACATTCTTAAGACAAGATATGTAAACTCCCTAAGATTGTTTCAGTTCTTCAAAAAATAACTGATTCAGATACGAAGTGTGGTATCACAACCTGCAGTACGTTTTTGTCTAGGAGCAATGGGGAATATGTACAAAAGCATAGTGAGGCAATTCTGGGGCAAACCAACAGTACCATAGGGGAGAAAATTCCTGCTGTTATACATGGGGCTTTAAACCCTAGAATACAAGAGAGGTCTATAACACATTGCTTCGTAATGCATTAGAGAGCTCTTTAGTAGCCAAATGGTTAAAAGCTCTACTTGGATCAAAGGGGATTTTTATTTTTCTACTACAGTCCATTTGGTCTGCCCCAGAACTGCTCCAGTTCTTATATACATGTGTCCCAATGTGGCTACAACTACTCTGCACCATGTTTGGATGAATGTTACACACGTTTTGTCCTCATTCAGACTTTGTGCGTGATACTGATAAACTCATCATAGTGAAAAAACTGTTGGATCATGTGTTTGTATAAAAGAAGGACAGTGTTTTCAGACGTAAATCTGTCATGTTTGAAAATAAGTTGTAAAAAAACTAAACACGGCAGTAAGATGAGCTTTATAAATACTGCCCATATAAATTCTGACATTAAAAACAACCATAGCCTTTAAAACAACAAATTTTCAATTAAATAAAGCATTTCTTTTACCAGTTAACGCCATGCTACCCAATCATATCTGCTATTAAATATACATTAAATTTCTTCCCCAAATTTAGACCATTTTTATTTAGTTGGAAAAATGACAACAATCAGGCAATAAAATGAAACAAGAACATTAAAAAAACCACAGGCCTTACAATATGATGGAAAATAAACCATGCCCACTTTTAAGGCCATTTTTTTCCTTTGAGTGAGATACCGGAAATGGATGCATAAAAATGAAGGTACTGTAATATGTTTGAAAATGACAGACCATGGAGTGAGAACTTTTTCAGACTAATTACAGACAATTTCTTTCACAACAACATTTAGAACACCATGGCCTTAAACTAGATCTATCTAAAAGCCTGCACATTTCCTATGTGTACTAGACATTATCTTATGGCTTAATTTAGAAGAGAAGAAAATTCCAACTTGACAGAAACATCATGTCCTTCGTAATCACAGACTAAAGTATTACCTAAGATGAATGAAGCAGACAAAGAGGTTACTTAGGGGAAAAAAAAACGTATCCATAATCATGAGAAACAGACCTAGCCATCTAGGGCTGGATTACAGTTATCCCTGGTTAATCTCACACAATTCTAATGAACTGTATGGATACATTTAGCGATAAAAAGACAGTGATAACATTATCACCTGCAACGGACTACTGGACAAGAGTAGCAATATGGAACCTGTTTATGATTAGCAAGATGACCAAAATCAGGGTTCAGAAGATTAACCTGCAAGGCTGTCTGTCTGATCCAAAGATGAACATAAACTGCAAGACTTTGAAGGCTCACAGTCCAAGCTCCAAAGGCTGCTCACTCAGTTCCCATAGTAAGGAACTGTTACACGGGTGTCCAGAGCGGAGGGCGCACTTGTCCCACCTACAATTACCCCCTCCATATAAACAAAGGGGCTGAATGGGCTGGCCTGTGGGTCATATTATGGCTTTGTCCCCCCTGGAAAAATTTCTACGGACACCCCTGAACTGTTGGTTTTTCCAACCTAGCACTTGCTGCCTATGGGTTCTCCAAACTGCTATGGGAACAGCAATGCAGTAAGTGCAGTATGTGGCTTAGATAACAGTCTTCCTGCAATGGCAAAGTGGGGAGTTGTTTTCTAACCCCTGAAACTGTTGATAGGAGCAAAAAACCTTTGACAAAATCTGCTCTTATAAGTGCAGTCTTAGTTAAACACATGAGTTACCACTCCTCTGTCACACACAGTTCACAGACGGTAATAACCAATGCACTTCAACATAAAAATGGTGCGTTGGACTAAAAGTGCCCAATTCCAGAGGGGAAATATAATATAAATAGCATACTCTAAAATTAAGGTTTTATTTTCTTTCATACAGTGTCAAAAACAAACTGTTAGTGGTTTGAACTTTGAACAATGCTTATAATTCACACGTTTCTGCAGAAAGCAAGTCAAACTGTAACACAGGGAGGAAAAAAATGTAGTAAACTTAGAAGCCAAGCATCATTTTTGGAGTCAATATAAGAGGCGCATGTTTACAGATGTATACAAAAATACCCCCATATATAGACTTTACAAGAAATTTTGGGATGCATCTGGCCTAGCTTTAACATCTTCTAGTTTACAATTAAATACAAGGGGTATGAGGAGAAGGTTGAACTTGATGGACTTGTGTCTTTATTCAACCTAATTTACTAGGTTACTATGTTACTACTATGTTACAAGTACAAGGATATATGTATAAAGAAAAAAGTTGGAATACAGTGGTTGCTTCGGATGCTATTTTGGCATAAACAATGATTCACATGTATAATAAGAAAAGTGCAGCAATTCTACAGCAAACCACCTACACCAAATGGGACAAATATATATTCCTCTAATCCCAACTGATTTAACCCCTTGAGGCCCACTACTCTGGTCATCATGGGGTTAAATCAGTGGGGATTTTAACCCCATGAATGCTAGGGAGGTCTCCAGTGTGTTGCAATGCAATGGAGACCTCTCTTGCATTCAAGGGTTAAAATTCCCATTTAACCCTTTGAGTGCCAGAGGGGTACACAACACATTGCTTTGCAATGGGTTGCGTACCCCTCTGGCACTCAAAGGGTTAAGCAGGTGGGTGATTTTGTTTGTTCCCTAAAATGCAGCTGATTTTCCCCCACAACTGATCCACTTTTTCTATACAAACAGCCCCAAATATCGTCAGCAGCAACAACAACTGTATTTCTGAGTAAATCTACTCAAATGAATGCCTTGTGTAATTTCTAATCATTTTCTCTCACTCTCCAAGACTCGCCAAATTAATGCTCCTGTCCATCTACTGATGTTTTAGTTACAACTGTCACATTACTGCAGAGTGTTGAATTTTAATCCTTACATTTCAACTAAATTGTATTGGCATTTTTGTCACAGTTAATTACAACAGCATTGTAACAGAATACATTTCCACCGCCAGAGCTTGACTGGTTCACACACTTATTTGCTTCCCTACTAAGGAACAGGAGTAAAGTGAAGAAGGAAACTGCATCTCTGGACTGCTCATGCTTCATTGAGCTACAATAAAGTCAGATCCAGCTTTGAAATATAAATAGCACTCTGAGACGTGTAAATCTCACTAGCGCCTTTATGAGGAATAGATTGAACAGGTTTTATTCTGAAAATATGGACCACAAGACAAGAAATCAAGATGTGATGACTATCTGACTTTAATACAAACTATTCCATTCAAAACCCCGATAGAAAAGTGTTTACTGGGCCTTATGTATAAAGTAATAGTGAAGTAATTACTGGACAAACCAATTGCACTGCGGGAGACCAATACAGCTTCCCAGAATTCCCACTGATTTAAGTGGAGCATTTAGCTTTTGAATGCTAGATGAGTCTCCAAAGCATTGAGTATCAATGCACTGCAGTCCACACCATTGTAAGGGAGAATGGCTCATATGCACAAAAAAGAGGCTCAATTCTGGGGAAAACCAACTACAACATAGGGGACAAAAACACAGTGTGGCCTTTTACTCCTTGAATGCTAGAATGGTATCTGACTTACTTGATCCTATGTGGCATTCAAGACATTAAAAGCCATCTTAATACCAATGGGAATTTGGTGAAATTGTCATTTGTTTCTTATGGTACAGAAAGAATTGCTCTCTTTCTATTTTGTGTTAGAATTGCTCTCTTTCTATTTTGTGTTTGAATGTTATGGCATACAGATGAAATGTGAATGACATGTAATTAAGAACAACTTGCAGAAAACATGGCGTGGCCATACATGGAACAGACCATGTATCAATGTGATCCAGAACTGCATAACCAACATATCCTCTCTTTCCAGGTAACTGTATGCATGCTGGAAACAATTAGTTGGAGACCTGTCTAGTTCCAATATTTTATATCATGAGGATTTTGATTTGTCCCCTGTGATTAAGCTGTTTTGCTCCAGAATAGCTCATCTTTTGCTTTCTACAAACAGTATTTGACAAAAAGATATTTGTGTTTATATATATATAAAACTAGCGAATGGTGCATGGTGTTGCCTGTACAGTTGGTACAATTGGGCACGTCATGCACTTTGGGGACCTGTTGCACAGCTGAGTCTCGTTACAACAATTTTCACAGGAGTGGGGAGGCTCCATCCCACTGCCCACTCCTATGAAATTGACCGTTCCTGATTCGCTGTCTGCCGCAGATCTCCACCTCCCAACCGCCCAGAGGTGGACAGCGAAACCAGAAACACAAGATGGTATGATGAAATGACAAAATTTGTTGATACATTGTGGAAACAAAAAGCACAAGACTGAAGATGTTGGAAGCATGCTGAGGAGGCCTTCATCCTGCAGTGGATCGATGACGATCCAAAAATCCATCTCTATAAACACTCGTGTATGTGTATATATATATATATATATATATATATATATATATATATATATAATGAGGGCAAAGCTGACATGTTTACGGCTAACCTGAACATCAGTAAAATATCACCAATCAGTGACAGAATGTGTGTGCCCTGTTATGCACTAAAGCTGTCAAAGCATACCCCAAAATGAAGGGTTGATTAGTAAACCAATGTCTAAGAACAGAAAAATTTGCTGACTTGGCAGATTAGAGCATTATCCAAAAGACATCTGTATAGAAATATGGTTAGTAGTTTGGATTTTCTTTGCAAATTATGCAGTGTACCTAAACATGTATCCTGTCAATCTATATAAGTGAATGTAAGACATATTTTGTTTTCAACTTTGTATGTAGTTGATAATGTAAATATAATTTAAGATGAGAAATTCAAAAATGTTTGTAGACCAGAATCTTACAGGTTTACCAGATTCCATGCACTTTTTTAAGAATGAATCCTTGTGTGCTACAAGAAGTCACCACAAGTAGGCACTGTTATTCCAGGCTAAAGATCAGACCTCAGAGAATACATAAAAAGAAAGATATTACAGCATCCCCTATTTCATGCTTGTGGTGACAGAAAGATTTCAAGCAAAAAGAGGCATCAAACTAATTTGTTAAAAGTATAATACATGTATCTTAAACATAATAAAATGCAAACCCAACTCTAAAATAACCTATAAAATATTAACTGGAAAATTGGGAATGTAGTATATTAGCCTTTTTTTCACCAAGCCAACAAATTGCTTAAAAATGAGCTGGACAAACCGCTAACATTCAAGGTGTTAACAGACAGACTAAAAAAGGGATAGACAACATTTGGCTCCACAGTTGTTGCGGACTACCACACCAATCATCCCCTATCAGGTAGTGGCTGGTTGGGAAAGATAGTAATTGCGGTTTCAAACAGCTGGAGAGCCACATGTTGACCACCACCAGATTAAAACAACTTTAGGTACTGCTAGCACTGGATTGTTTCAGTCTATTACCACTTCCAAAATGATTTACAATACTGAGGCGCTGCTGTTAGATTCGGAAATAAAACTGATTTATCGCCCACTAGGATGACAGTTGAAGATGTGAAAGCACTTGAAGATCATGAAGGAAATAAATGTTCAGAAATCTCAGTGCTGCTGTGCTTCTCACGGTGAACCAGTGAGTTTCTGTATAGTATGTGCTGTGTTTTATGCCACAGCCACTCCCTTTAAAGATATGCAGGCTTATGTTATGCAGAGTAACTGTCTTTCACATGTACCATTGTCTCAGGAAGGCACAGATTTTACTGCAAAACTGTCTTTAACAAGCAAAGTTACAAAAGCCCAAATTCACCACAAATGTGTCATTTTGAGAAATGCCCTTAACAAATTAGTGAAATTTAAAATGATTAAACATTAAGGAGTTTGGGCTAAATGTTTTTTTCTTCCTGCTTTGATTTTTTTCTTTGTTTAATTTACACTGTGGTTGTAGACGCTATTAGTTAAACCAGTAAAACAACTTCAGAGAACTGTTTTCTGTTTCAGTTGAGCCTTTGTTTGAACAATCTTGAAGCTGTTTTAGAATACCAGGGACGAGAGCAAATACCTTAGGTGGTGGGCAGAGCAAATGTTAGTCTTATGGGAAAAAAGAAGGAAACAAGTTCATACCAAAGGGAACATCAAACGACACAACCCCAGTTAAACAAGATACACAAATGTAAGAGATATAACAAATGTGGGAATTACTATAGCATTATGTTTCACCCTCAAGGATTATCTGTTATTTTGTCAGGAGTGTGTTCTTCTATCACAATTGTTCAGCCCAGAAATGCCAAACAGGTTTCAGCATGTAGACTAAGGGTCCTATACACAAAGAAGGTGAATATTCTGGGGATAACCAATGGTAGCCTTGGAAACAAATAAAAAAGAAAACCCCAAAATCCTAACTGATTTAAATAGGGGTTTTCAACCCCTTGAATGCTAAAGAGGTTTGCCATGCACTGTGAAGCAAGACATCCGTGACCTCTCAAGCATCCAATGGATTGAAAGTACTATTTATATCAATGGCAGTTTTCATTTCTCCCCCATGGGGTAAATGGCTTGCTCCAGAATCACTCCTCTTAATAATGAGAACAAAATGTGGAACATATATTCATTAGACAAGTGGAGTAATTCTAGAGCAAACCAACTACATCACTGAGGAGATTCCCCAAATAACCACTGATTTAACCCTTTGAATGCCAGAGGGGTACGCAATGCATTGCGAAGCAATGTGTTGCGTGCCCCACTGGCACTCAAAGGGTTAAAGCACTCTGAGTGTCAGAGAGGTATCCAACGCGTTGCAATGCATTGTTTCCTCTCAGGCACTCAAACAGTTATATAGGCCTTTTACCTCCTTAAATGCAAGGAAGGTATCCAAATGCATTCTTCACAATGTGAAGAAGACATACCTTTCTGTCAAGGCGTTAAAATCACAATTACAATCAATGGAAATGTTTATGTGTTCTTTAAGGAGAAGTTGGCTTGCCCCATAATTGCACCACCATGTTCTGTATATATCCCTTGAATTTCTAATGCTCTCCCTCTATCCATTACAAAACACGTCACATGGTGGGTGCTGAAAGCAAGTGAGGCTAACTGTTAACCCCCTACACCCAGTTTCTTGATCGCCAACACTACAGGAGACAATCTCTAACAGATGAAAATCCAACAGGGTTCTACAGTCCACACATGATGTATAAATATGAATCACTTGCAATCGGAATAGAACAGGAATAGATTTCAGTATAATAAACAAAATAAGAAAAACTTCATCATACTGCTAAAGTGGCACAGCTTAAGAGGATTGCACTTGAAGTGTCTGATTCGTGTTTCAGAAAGAAACAACAGTTTTAGACTAAATAAGTGTATGCATCTTAAGTGTACTCAAGATCTAGAAATGAAACAGCACAGAGCCCTAAAATACAACATAGTAGGATGTGATTAAAAACAGAGAACCACCACTGATTATTATATATTAGATATGTGATAATAGAGTACACAACGGGAATGGTAAATTAATGAAAGTAATTACTGCACTCTGTTTTTATACTGTACTTATCACAAAGTAGTTCTCAGCAAATGATCAAAAACTGCATTTTTGCTTGCAAAACAAACTGTTGGATATACCTAACATGTAAATACTGGATTTTGGGAGAGGGACCTATATTTGGTTGGCAAAGATAGAAAGGGAACAAAAGCTGTAGGTGACTCCTCTTAGTAAGGCTGAAAGGCATTCCCATATAGACCACACCTGGTGGAAAAAAATAATTTTATACATAATGCATGTTGTTGCCACAACATTTCAGTGACCACCAAAGTCAGTATGTTCCATGCAATCAGAAAAAAATCATGTGTGTTGCAATAGTGGGTCTACAGATGTAAAATATAAACATGCTCCTGCTTATAAAACCAATTAAAGAAGCCATGGTCTGAGTCAACAGCAACTAAAAGATCAGATCAATGAAAACTAAATGTACTTTGGATAATTCAATGAAAAGCATAGGAAGAGTTCACTATAATATTACAGCCACAGCTCGGTTTAGCAAAGCTCTATGTATCAAAATAAGAAAACTGTTTCATTGTATATAGATAAAGATTGGTTGTAAATATATGGCAGTGTATGTTTCAAGTGCCAATATACGTATTTCTTAAAGATGCATGTACATACACTGCTGTGGAGTCAGTTCTGACGTCATGAGTGCTCTGCCAGATAGGGCACTGTGTAAATACTGAGAATTATTACACAAACACACACATATAAGATAAACTGGTTTGATTAACTGTAACATTAGACAGTAAATCCACATGCTACAATATATACAGATCCTAGTAAGGGCAAAGTGAGAAAAGCTTGCCAGGTGTCCAGAAATCCCCCTCTGTATGCTTTTGAAATCTATCATATCAGATCACAGAGACAAATCTATAGCACCCCAATACTGAGGAATTGTGTTTCTGTTCTGCACACATCTATGTAAGGCTGTTTATCCCACCCCCACCACCACTCGTTTGACTGCATCTTCTATCCTCTTCAGACAGACAAATACTGGAAATTGTAGTCCAGTAATAACTGGGAGTAGCAGTTTGTCCATCTTTTCTCTACACACAGGCAGCTGTAAATGTCTTTTGACGCAGATTTAAACAGAACAAAATAAAATTCATATTTAGGTCATTTGAATCTCCTCTCTGGCAATTCCGTATTTACACCTACATACGGTGATATGGATAGTGCGGGCTTATCACTGCACCCTTAACATCACATCTAACACTAAGAATATCTCAAATCTACGAGGATGCCCAAACCATCAAATAACCTATAAGCAATAATAAACAGATAACCATATATGAGTAAACAAGCCCATAGGCAGAAAGACATACCTGTCTTCAAGGTGGCCGCACACAGCACACATATAGTCAGGAGGGTGCCCGCACTTGATGCCATGTCCTAAGATCCAAGCACAACGCAACCAAAGAGGAGCTACCCGGACCGGCCGGGGCACCTGTGGCTCTACTAATAGCCCGGGTGGAAGTTGGTGGTTCCTGTCCCTGGTATCAGCGCTAGCTCCTGTCTGGATATTAGTTGGCACTAACTGGGACACTGCGCCACAGGCTCCCCAGCCAAGATCAAATCTGCCCTCTCCCGGGCTGGCTCCGTTAATAATTCACACAGGATAATAACTGATCACAAGGAATAGAAAGAAGTGTGACAGATCCACGGGGAGCTCCAAAAACTTAGATTGAGCGCTAGAAGTTATTATCGCCACCACTTAGCATATTAGAGCTCGCAGTGTCGGAATAAAGCTTCCACTGGCATAGGAAGAACAGTCCTGGCAGCTGTACATACACACACACACACAGGTCCTTAGCAGGTGCTCCGTTCCTTAGTCTCTAGTCCCTGTGTAAACGACTTTCTCGTTCCACAAACGTTTGATTCTCCTTATTCCCCTTGCTCCTCTGCAACCACAACTAACAGACCTAACACAAGTCACTCGGTGCGCGGACAGTGATCTGCGCGTTCACGTGAAGACACGCCCCGCTCTCCTCCTCTGTGTGAACAAGGCGGGCTCGCGCGGGCACAAACTTTAGCAGGTGTTACATGTATGGGGCCACCATATCATACTTGTTAGAGATGAGTAGTGCGTTACCTCAGATTTAGATTACATGATTAAACCATGAGCACAGAATGTTTAGGTACTAAAACGTGGTGCAATTCTTGAGCAACAAAACTGCGCCTTGTGGAATATATAAAAATCATTTTGCGTTTAATGGGGCGTATAACAATTAGAATGTTAGAGATACAGCTAGTGTAGTTAACTGGGGATATGCATGTGTCTCCTGTTGCACAACCGGTTTGCCTCAATATTGCACCGCTTTTAGTACATCAGCACTTGTTTAAACCAAGAGGGGTGCTTTCGCAAAGAAACCCATCATATATTACGCTATAAAGTCAATGGGAAAGCTTAAGAGAAGTGTTTGAATATGTTTATGCCAAGTAGACGTAACTTGTGACTCTCCAGTTGTTGTTCTATTAGAGTCCAACAACAGCTGGGAGGTTAACTAACACATGTCTAGGTATTGCCTTTAACCTATAGAATGTGAGCGTCCTCATACTGCGTTGATCTTTGGCATGCAACGGGTTAATGTTCAAACTAATATGACAAGTCTTCATTTATTTGGAAAACGGCGACATGGCCAAGAGACGGCCTCCACTTATATTTGGCCGCTGTAGTGCTTCGGTTCTAGCGCATCAGCCTCTGTGAGGTCCAAAGACAGAGGCTGATGTACTAAGAAATGTAACATACCTTTTAATATAAATGACCATACATCCCATTCTCATACATTGGAGATTTTAACGCGTTAAATGCTAAAAGGTCTCCAACGCAATGTATTGGAAACATCGCTTGCGTTTAATGTTAATAATCAGAAGACCAATTGAGGACGATGGTTACGGGTTGTTCAAGCAGTCGCAATGCAATGGACTCTCCTCTGGTCCTCAAAGTGTTACATCAATAAGAAATGTTTTACTTGTCCCCTGTTAGAACTGCTCCAGTTCCTATTAGTACTTGAGATTCACAGACGATGTGTGGTCTGCCAGCAGCCACCAGCAGGTGCCACTCACTGGCCTCCTCGCGGCGCTGCAGGACCTCTAGTTGTGAAGTAAGAGAGGGCGCGTTGACTAACACGGGTCCATGCAGAGACCTCGTGTGTCCCTCTCATCTAACAATGGGACAGTACCGCGCGCTTATACCTCAGGCACCTCACTGGGGAATTCTTGTTCTTTGCGCAATGTGTGGCAAGTAAATAGTGGTAGTTGTGAGGCTAAATGTTATGGACCAACTGGACTTCGACTGGCTAATCCAGATGTTTGTAAAATGTGCCTCCAAGTCAGCTGAGGATCTCTGGGATTTTTGTCTAGCAAGGGAGCCACGGTTGTCTACTTGTGCACTGAGAGCTTTTTACAGCAGTAAATGTTTTTGGTAGTGAAAAGGGTTTACAAATATTGCACATTGTTTAGCACACTGATTTTATTTTTGAATCTGATTTAAATCGCTATATGGCTTCATTGCCAGCAACAGGTGCGTCGTCGTCGTGCCTAGTGGTTTATACCAGTATCCACGCGTGCCTGGTACACGCTGGGTTATTTCATCTATCACCAGGTACCCCCACGGTCTTGCCAGGAAGCCAGCAGGCTGAATTATGTGGAGGGAATGAAATGCGGCTGCCAGCGCTCTCCCCTGTTATGTGCGATTATAAAGTCTGTTTATTTTACCGAGCGAGGATGGGCACATTCCTGAAACCTGACGCACTGTCCAACTGTGAGATTATTGTGATTAGAGAGGCACCTCTGTAATAAGGTATTCTACACAGTGCAGTGCTTGGTAGCCTGTGACTTTCCGGCAGCTGTTTATATTGTAACTCACATCGTCTGGCTGAGAATGATGGGAGTTGTAATTCAACAACCACTGAAGATCCAGATGTACAGTAGGGGGCAAATACAAATTACCATAGTTTTAAACTGGTCTTTGTATTGCTCAGCCCTCTAGCTCCCAAAGAGCCATTGAAGGCTAGAATGACCTTTCAAGAATTAAAGGTGTTAAACAGGGCTGGATTTACATCTCAGGAGCCTGTAGGCACAGAAATTTGAAGTGCCCCCCCATGGACCATCTGCACTGGATACCTCCACAATGCTCCTAATCTCCATGTTGCTCCCCATCATCTCCATATTGCCCTCACAATGCCCCCCATCAGCTCCATATTGCCTCATCAGCTCCACATTGCACTCACAATGCCCCCATCAGCTCCACATTGCCCTCACATTGCCCCCCACCCCATCAGCTCCAACTTGCCCCCACCATCTCCACATTGCCCTCCAACGTGCCCCCCATTGGCTCCAACTTGCCCCCCATTAGCTCCACATTTCTCCCAATAGCTCCACATTGCCCTCTATCGGCTCCAACTTGCTCCACATTGCCTCCCCCCGTTGTCCGTTTCCTACCTCCCTGGTAGGAGATCTGTATGTGCCTCCTTTGGCACAGTCTTGCACCTGATGGAGCTCCCGCGCGGTCTCCTATTGAGGAATGCAGATCGCTGGGAGATGACATCATCTCCCAGCGCTCTGCATTCCTAAAGAGGCGTCGAGGCAGCTCCATCAGGTACAAGACTGGGGGGGGGCGGGCAATGTGAGTGGGTGCCGCTGGCGCAGTCAGCAAGGCGGCTATTTTTGTTGTTGTTTTTTTTAAAAAGAATATTTAAAAAAAAATCCAAATGGCAGGCGCCCCTTGTTGGCGTGCGCCTGTAGGCAGGTGCCTATTTTGCCTATTGGCAAATCCGGCCCTGGTGTTAAAACCATTTTATTCAATGTGCTGGAGAACTCTCCAGGCATTAACCCTTTGAGTGTCAAGGAGGTAGCCATATCATTACCCTGCAATGGCTTGGATGCCTCCCTGGCAATCCGTTTAAAGTCCAGTATAAGAGACTAGTATTTTTTATTTGTCCTTTACAGTAGGTTTTGCTATCATGCCTCTCAACATTTCAAAAACATTTTCAGAGACACTTTTTCCCATGGATAGTATCATACCTCTCAACATTTCAAATGACCAGTGAGGGACACTTGTGTTTTAGGTGGGGTTGCTGGGGGCGTGGCTGGTGGGAAGGGTATAGCCAATAATTTTTAGGTTATTTCATGACCTATTGACACCTCTGTATAACTGAATAAATGATTTAGAGCAAGACCAAAATCTTTTATGTGCACAGACCAATTTATAAATACATATATTGAAGTTTAAACAAACATTAATGTGAGTTTTATTGCTGTGGAGCAATTTGATACACTTATATACACTACACAGCGTGATCTCCTAAAAAGATGGACACCAGGATGGGAAAGAGGGACAGAGGTATTTGGGTCTCAAATAGGGACACTTGGGAGGTATGTGGTAATAAGACACTGTGGCTTATATACTAAAGTAAGCGGCACAGTTCCGGGGTAAACTAAGTGCATATATAAACCTATATATTCATTTACAACTATTTGAGTGGGGCTTTCCAGGCTTTGAATGCTAGAAATGGGTCTACATTGGAGATTCCTCTACTAGTCAAAGCTGTTAACTCTTTGAGTGCCACGGGGTATTCAACATTTTGCTTCCTTATGCATTGGATACCTCTCTAGCAATCAAATGGTTAAATACATTGTACACATTCACCTTGTCCTTAGCCCTTTGAGTACCAGAGGGGCACCCCTCTGGCACTCAAATGGTTAAATGAATAGTAACAGTTAACATTGAAAAAAAATGTTAAAAGGAAAAAAAGGATTGATCCTGCTAAGTAAAGCAGGATAGTTTTGAGTTATTGTAACTCAAACTTCCTTTTTTAACCCCTTAATGACCATGTGAAGTGCCAGAACTGTCACAGTTTTTTCCTTAAGGATCTGTGACGATCTTGGTATGTCATGTACCTTTTACTTACTCCTGAGGGAGCACTGTAAGTAAAAAAGGGATCTGAAATGGACCACTCCAAGACCGGATCTGTCTCTCACAGACCTCCACTTGTCACTCCGGTACATATAGGTCACATGTGTCGGCGCAAGGGCAAGGATCAAAGTGGCCCTGAAGGGAAGGGAACTTCCCTGTACCTCTGGTACTTAAGGGGTTAATGCAATACCTCTGTGACCTGATATTTTACAGTAGCACTGTTACTGTCCATAGATAGCTGTGGCAACAGTACTACCATAAAATGTCAGGCCATGGAACTACTGCACGCAGAACATTCAAGTTTGTACAGCAATAACGTTTGAATAAACTATATCTCAAGGATGGAAGTGTTTTGTTTTACCCAGAAGAATAAACCCTGCAATGTATGTTTTTTCCATATTAAGTGTTAGGATCACTTTAAAGTAGTAAGTCAATAAGGATCTGTGTTTGTTCAAGCAAAACGACCACCGCTAAACAACTTGAGCTTAAATAATGCCCTGTCTGGTGACTAGCTGCTTAGTAGCGCTAGTCGCCAGAATTATTATTGTTAGATAGGATTATCCATTCTTCTTGGACTGACAGGCATGATGGAGTGCAGACATCTTCCCTTAGTGACGTCCTCACGCCTGCTCTGTCAGTCCCAGCCAGCTCTAGGAGGCGTTGCTAGGAGCCGTTCGGCTTCAAAAGGGACTGACAGTGCAGGCGTGCAGACATCATTATGGGAACATGTCTGCGCTCCGTCCTGCCTGTCAGTCCGAGAAGAATGGAAAATCCTATTTAACAAGGTAATAATTCTGGCAACTAGCGCTACTAAGCAGCTAGTCACCAGATGGGGAATTATTTGAGCTCAGTTTGTTTAGCGGTGGCAGTTCCGCTTTCAGTATGTTACAGTTTATTGTTCCACTTACTTAGTGTATCAACCTAAGAAGAACTGTAGCAGACCAACTTTGCCCATACCTGGGAACCTTCAAAATGAAATGACCCTGAGATCATAGAAATATTACCACTTAATGTTTCCTATAAATATATTATCAATTATGTATTTGGACGCTCTAACCCAGAGCTACTCTAACCAGAAATCAAGGAACGTTTAATGTGCTACAGCTTAGAGGTCTCACTGCGTAATCACACCCTACACACGCAGTATGTCTTCCTCTGCCTTACTGGTAGAAATGGCACCAATCTGGAGCCTAATGTAGCAGATAATTGAATATCATATAGTAGATAACACTGTACTCTTTCAGTCTGAGATGCTGGTCCTTCACCCCGAGATCTGGGTCAAAACCCTGAGTCTCAGAGTCAAACCCTGAGAGTTCTCAGGTTAGACTATGCCACACGGAACAAATAAACCTTTCAATTTCCAGTTGTTTTAAAGGGGAACTTTCAACCCTCATGTATCCTAGAAAGGTCTCCAATGTGACTTATCTAACATTCAATTGGGTGATACACTAAGGTGACTGACGGGAGACTGTCCCGATAGCCACGGGGCCCGGGGCTTACGTACCATTACAAACGATAAGGGGAGAAAACTAAAAAGTGTCGAGAGCACTTTAGGATGTGTAGGGTGGGAAATCTCTGGGCAGGGCCCCCACACGTAAAGAAAGATCCGAGCCCTAAGGGAGAAAGCAGGCCCAAGAATTAACAGATCATCCTCGCTGCTCTTTAGGAAAACGAGAGCTTTGAACACCCACCACTCGAGCTGGAGTGGACCCTGTAGCAATGAATCATGGCAGGACGGATCATCCAAGCTCAAGAGTGCCGCCTCCCTCCCGTTTACAAATATATATCCTTCCCCACAGGCTCTGCAAACCCCCTAATGACCCCCCGAGTGCTGGAGGGGCACACAACGCACCACTTTGCAATGCGCCACATACCCCCCCCCGGCGCCCAAAGGGTCAAGAACATTGCAAACTAACGCCAGTTTGCAGTTAGGTCTGCCACGCGAAAAAAAAAAAAAATATATATATATATATATATATATTGACCCCATGCGTCCGTGACATTTAATTTTGGAGATCAGGGGTCCTAGATCCTCCGAAGGAGCTAAAGTAGTAGGTGATGGGAGACTGGCGAGTACACTCTCCAGCGCAACCCTTGATATGGAGAATACCCAATTACCCCTAGCACCCATAAAGGGCGCATATCATTATGAGAGGTATAGAAAAAGAGAAAAGGAAAAAAAAAAAAAAAAGGTACACGGCAATCTTATAATGCATATGTACTGAGGGTTAATACACATTGGAATGGTATTACCAGTAACATTATATGGTTTAGAAGGAAAAGAACTAGGTCACAATGACCAGCTAAAGTGAGATAACCAGGTTACCATCCAAGGGGAGCAGAAGAATGTCGGTTCTGAAGTCGACCTCCAGGGAGTGTCAGGAAAACAGTCCCTGACCAGTGGGAAACTCGGGCAAAACGACCGTACTCGGCCAAGGAGGGGAAACAACAAGGTCTAGACAACCTAACAGTTCAGGATACCAGGGTCACCGGTCCGACATGGTGAAGGAGCTCCAGCTCCGGAAATAAGCACCAAACAGTCCAGGAAATCACTCAGGTCCAGGCCACAGCTTGTTCAGGTGCGGTGTCCGCTGACAGATCCAGGCATCTCTGCTGCTTCTTCTTCTCCGGGGATGCCTAAGACCAATCAGCTCTCTTCTGAGAACGTGGTGGAAGTTGCGAGGTTTGTTGAGGGCAGTCAGGGATCGATATGCCCAGAGTGGAGCAAAATGAAGTCACTTGGGCGGAAGAATAAAGAACCTCAGATTTCCCATTGAAGGTGGCATGTAAGGAGAAGGGGAATCCCCACCTGTATCTGATCTGTAAGGAGCGAAGGTGGTCAGTGAGGAGTTTCACGGAGCATCGGAGGAATAGGGTATGCGGGGACAGGTCGTTTAAGAGTTGCACTTCACTTCCAGCATGTAAAACACTGGCCATGTCCCGACTCTTCCACAGAATGAGGTCGTTCAAGTCGTACCGGTGCACACGAACTATCACATCTCTGGATTCTCAGGAGTTGTCTTTGGGCTTCAAGGCCCTATGTACATGCTCCAGGTGGATCTGGTCCTTAAAGTCTGGGCCCAGGATTTAGCGGAAGAGATTTTCCATGCTGATTGTAAGCTCTTGTTGTGGGATGTTTTCCGTGAGGTTTTTAATGCGGATGTTGTTCCGTCTACCTCGATTATCGAGGTCATCTACTCTCCGGGTTAGTTGATGAATGAAGTCCGCTTGTTCCGCCACGATGTGTTCTAGGGCATTGACCTGGTCTGTTGTGGCTTTATTTTCCTCCTCCAGGAAAGTTACCCGCTGACCAAATTGAGCGATGGAGTCTTTGAGCACTGTAATTTCGGTCTGAAAGGATTGTTTAAGTTCCTCCACAAACAGCTTGATATCGTCCTTTGTGACCAATCCCGACAGCATATCAGAAAGGTCCGATTTAGACACCAGGTCCTCAGCTTTCGCGGACGAAATCACACTTTGAGATGCACTATACTCTCACAAAGCAGTGGCGCTTGAATCAACAGCTTCCCGCTCAGGTGAAGCCGAGGCTGATGGCAACTGCATCACAGACAAACGGGTAGTAGGCCCAGGTGGGAGAAACTTCATAATTTTGCACTCTTTGCCACTGGGCTTGTTCTTCCAACCTCTCATTAGAAAGCCCTCGGGGTAGAAGGAAAGAGAAGAAAGAAAGGATCAGTCAGATATGGAGAATTTAGGTGTTCCAGTCCACATGGGCACGGAGCTGTTCTAAAACGCGACTGACTCCATAGATGGCTAAACCACACCCCCTCCCCGATATTACTAGTTTTTTTGCCTTACACTCTATAGAAAATATGTAGTTCATGCATACAATTACTTATTTTCGTCTTTCATACAACATTTTTTTTGTTGTTATCTCTTTGACTATATAGCCCTAAGAGTTCTCCAGATTTGGAGATCTTAGTGCATTGGCTCCTTAGAATAACCTAGGAACGGGAGAAGTGATATCACTGGAGAAGTCATCTCCACTTTATCACACCCTAGTGCATAACCCATAATGTGTTAAAAGCTTAATTTAACCCTTTGAGTGCCAGAGGGGTGTCTGCAGCTTTGTGCATCAGACACTGTTCGGGCACTCAAAGGTTAAAACAATGCACTTTTGGATGTGTTTTTATTTTTCTCCTATGTTGCTGTTTCCAGAATTGCTCCACTTTGATTTAACCCTTTGAGTGCCAGAGAGGTACACAATGCATTGCATACCCCTCTGGCACTCAAAGGGTTAATACAGTATGTACATCAGTTTCAGAATCACTTATTATCCTATTACCATATAGAACAAAGCCAAAAGGAAACCTGCAAAAGACATTATTCATAGAAAAATGCTTCACAAAATTATATTAATAAGCAATATTAACACATGTTGGGAAGCTCATAGCCTGCTAACCTTTTAATAATATTGTAATAACATTTTTAATTACATTTTAAAACCAGTGACTAAAGATGGGACAGCATGATCCAGGCATAGACACATAAAGAAACATTGTGACGATCACTCACCGAAAACGAACAAAATGAAGTGTTTTGTTCTAAGGCATGGTGGCATCTCAATGATGCTACAAGTCACATTTTTCGCTCTCATATGCCATTGCGGAGTAGAAATCTCCATGTCCATATCAGACTGGTCCCACCCGCAGGCAATCCAGCTCCGAAATGTCAGGCCAATCCTCTCTGCACAAGAGAATCAACACAACCACAGACGTATGTTTCAGCCTATGCGGGCCTCTTTGGTTTTGTGCAGTTGATTACCTCTAGGCACATGGAGAGCAAGGGCCCATGCCTGGGATACCCTTCCAACTTAGAGAGACATACAAAGAAAGATTGTGATGAGCACTCACCAAGAATGAACAAATTGAAGTGTTTACCTCTCATAGGATAGGAATAGGGAGCTTGCCCTAGAAATCTGGGACATTTGGCCATTAGGTACTTAATTACCTTGACTAGAGTTCATGTCTTTTGCTTACAATATAACCCCTTGAAGAGCAGATGTGAAATGCATTGCATCTCAGTGTGTTGTACACCCATCTGGTCCCAGGGTGATAATATTTTCTTTTGTTATTATTTTTTGACCCATATGAGAAAAAAATACTTCAGTTTGGAAGATTCAGATTACTACAAAAGAGTTACTGTGGACAGATTCTTACCCTAGGGCCTTGAAATGCTTTTTTCCCTTTGTTCAATGAATGAATGAAGCATTTTTTGGATCATATTTTTTCTGTTGGTGGTGACACATTTATCACTAAGTTTTATCTACAGATTCTACAAAATACTATAATGGTTATAGAAGGCCATATGCACAAGGCAGGAGACCAAGTCTGGTCTCCTTTATTTGTTCCATGAGGAACAAATAACAATATTTCTTTGATTTAAGTGGTGCTTATAGCCCATTTTATTTTAGAGAAGTCAGCAATTAATTGTTTTGCAAGTCATTTATTCTTCTCTAGCATTCCAAGGGTTAAAAAATATACTGCACATTTTTGTTTGATGCCTATGGAGCTGTTGGTTTGCCCAGCAATTGTTGCATTATAGTCAGTATGCATAGACGTACTTCACCATGGGGACAAATAACATTTCCTGCTAGATAGGTTTCCAAAGACCACTCTCGCTTTCAAGGGGTTAAAAAGTCCCATATAAATCACTGACAAGTTGGCATAACCCAGAATTATATCACTCCACTTCTATACATACTACACTATGACCTGTATTTAAAAAGGCAAAATTGAGTTATTCTGGAGTAAACCAACTGCACCATAGGGGACAAGTATATATTCCTGTTAAATTAAATTGGGCTTTTGCATTGGAGACCTCTCTAGCATTCAAGGGGTTAAAAATCTCTGTTCAGATACATGGGAATTTAGAACATTTTATTTGTCCCCAATGGTGCAGTTGGTTTACTCCAGAATAGCTTCAGCCTCTATCAATATGGGACAATGTTTATAAGAAAGTGGAGTCATTCTGTGCAATCCTACTGCAGCATTGTGTAGAAATAAACATGTCCATTGATTTAAGGGTGTGCAAGGCATTGCAAAGCAATGTTCTCCAAACCCCTCTGGCACTGAAATGGTAAAAGTGGAACTGTCACTTTGTAATAAATATGTGGGTTGAACAGTCTTTCAAAATTACCTACATTGGTTATCCATTTTTATATTTCACTCAATAGATTATGAGATATTTTGTTTGATTTTTCTGGCAGTTTATGCAGATAAACCAGTACTGGCTGGAAGGGAGTAGCAGTTAGATGGGAGCAGTGTGGAAAGGTGGCACCTGACAGGCATGCATGTCTATTGTAAATAAACTGACAGATAAATAAAGCTAGACAAATAAATAAATAAGGCTAAATACCAAATAAACTTGTTTTATATTAAATAAAACAGCTAACAGTAGTGATAAAGGTGATGTTAAAAGCAGTTTCAGAATCCCCTGTTAGTTCCAAAGTGACAGTTCCACTTTAAATGATAACTAGCACATCCAAATAATAATTTAGCACTTTCCTTACAATGGCAGAAAATCCTAATGGCCCCTGTGCATTTAGCCTTTGTTCAAGAGTTAACATATTCATTCACCACTGGATGTCATGTCCATTAAGGCAGATATAATAGTTGCTGGCATATTTTTTTTTTATTTAATCAGGCAAAGTTCATGAGACTACTTAACCCTTTATGAACAAGTTGAAAACATTGCACACATCCTCCAGCCCTTAAAGAGTTTGAGGTTTTGTGGTTCTGCTTGAAACTATTATGTACTTCTTCAGTACATAACATCCAGGACTGGTTGAAGATGTTATTGAACATAGCACAATTCGTATGGGCCATTAGGATTTTCTGGCCATGGTAAGGTTAGTGGGGATTATTGTTAGACCATGTTACTTCTCCTTCATGGTGTACCTATCACCCTATTAAAAGTTGAATAAACTTTAAGGACAATTAAAAACTGCCTATATGTTGTAATAGCCATTTGTTTGTAATAGAAATAATTTTTAAAGGAACAGTGATGTTCCCAAAAAAAAAATCCAGTTTTGTAGACTTTAAAAAAAAAAAAAATTGCTCCAAACCCGATCTCTCAAACCGCTATGGTTTGAGAGATATAGGGATTCAAAGTTCGCCCCTCTCTCCCTTTCTCCTGACGTCAGTGTCTAGATGACAGCAGGAGATTCCGGTCAGGGGAGCAGCAGGCAGCTCTGCAGCAGAGCCGAGACTGTGTTATCTATAAAGAATTCTTACAAACCAGGCACATTTTGTAGATCTTTCCAATGAATGAACACTTTATAGATAACACGATCTTGGCTCTGCTGCAGAGCCCCCTTGAGTTGTACGACTCGATTCTGACATCAGGAGAAGGGGAGGGGGGAACTTTGAATCCCTATATCTCTCAAACCATAGCAGTTTGAGAGATTGGGTTTGGAGCATATATATATATTTATTTTTTTTTAAAGTCTACAAAACTGGATATTTTTTGGGGGGGCATTACTGTCCCTTTAAGGAACTAAACTTTATTTGTTAGTGGCACAATTTGCACTGAAAGTTCCCCCTCCCTCCCCTTCTCCTGACGTTATCGTCTAGCTGACAGCAGGAGATCCTGGTCTGGGGACCAGCCAGCGGCTTTGCAGCAGAGCCGAAATTGCGTTATTTCAAAAGAATTACTTCATCGGAAAGGTCTACAAAGTGTGCCTGGTTTGCAAGCACACTTTGTAGACAGTTCCCATGAAGTTCTTCTTTTTAAAGGGACAGTAATGTTCCTGAAAAAAATCTTTATAGTTTTGTAGTGCTTAAAAAATTCAACTATATGCAGCAAATCTTATCTCTCAAACCTCTATGGTTTGAGAGTTATTTGGCACTAAAGTTCCCCCCTCTCTCCCCTTTCCTTGAAGTCAGCGCTGTGCTGACTGCAGGTGAATCCTGTCTGGGGACCAACTGGCAGCTCTGCAGCAGGGCCGAAATTGCATTATTGGAAAATAATTACTTCACTGGAAGGGTCTACTTTGTAGACCATTCCAATGAAGTAATTTGTTTTAAATAACACGATTGCGGCTCTGCTGAAGAGCCTCCTTGTGTCGGTCGACACAGATCTCCTGTTGTCAGCTTTACAGCTGACATCAGGGAAAGGGGAGGGAGGGGGGAATTTTGAAAGTGAATATCTCTCAAACCATAGAGGTTTGAGAGATAGGACTTGTGGCATATAGTTTAATTTTTTAAGCACTACAAAACTATACCGATTTTTTCTGGGACATTACTGTCCCTTTATATAACATGATTTTTGTTCTGCTGAAGAGCCTCCTCGAGTCGCACAACTCGAATCTCCTGCTGTCAGCTTTACAGCTGACATCAGGAGAAGGGGAGGGAAGGGGGAACTTTCCGTTCAAGTATCTCTCAAATCATAGTGGTTTGAGAGATAGAATTTGTGGCAAAAAGTTTATTATTTTAACATCTACAAAAGTAGAAGAATTTTTTATGGGACATTACTGTCCCTTTAACACGCTCAGTGCTAGATAGGTTTCAAAAATACTGCTTTGCAATGAATTGGTGAGCACTCTAAGATTCAAGGAGTTAAAAGCCTTATTTAAATTAGTGGGAATTTAGGGAATGTATGTTTGCCTCCTATAGTGCAGTTTGTTTGCCCCAGCATAACATAGGGTCCTGACGTTATGCTGGGCATTACTTTCTCCTTTGTAGCCTACTCTATTGTTGTGATATTTATGACATTATTTCCCCTTGAGTCATGCACGCTGGCTAGGGTGGTGATAATTATGTCATGCTGCTTTCTGACCTCCAGTTTCACTTTCAGAAGGCGTGCGATTAGATGAGGTCGCACAAAGTTCCCTTCATCATGGGATTTTCCTGGGTCACTGGACCAGCGTCTTGGTGTTGAATTAGGAGGGGGCAGTGGAGAATCATTGTGCATTAGCTGTAATTCCTGTGCACTTAGTAGAAGAACAAGATTTGTATTGGCTATGCACAAATCAGTTACAAGAAACTTAATCAATACTGGCATTTTAGGGAGGGGGTCCTCTAATAAGAACTAAACTGAGTTAATGTCATCATTTTTCTTTTATAAAAGGTATAACATTCTGAAAACCTAGTTTACCCTTTGAATACATATGTGCATATGAATTGCCTTTTTTACATTTTAATTGTTCATTTTCACTTCACAGAATAGGTATATTGAAGCAGATGTACTAAGAAAAACTAGGGGGAGATGTGCTAATTTTCGATAAGGGGCCAGATTGGTGATATTGTGGAGTAAGTGCTTCAATTACATTTCAATATATGCAGTAAGATGTCTTTGCCATCATATCCCTGTGAATACACCACAGATATGCCAACATTGCCATCCATTCACCATGCCTTCACAATGTTTATGATTTTGACTACTTCTACAGTGGCGTATTTCCATATCGAAATCCAGCTTAATGTGACATTTTCATTTTCCTGTGGGTGTGGTTTAATGTTAATTTGGTTCTTCTTTTACTTATGTGTGTAATATATTCAGACCTGGTATGATACCTCAGTAAATCTAACACCATTCTTCTTTTTCCTTTACCACTTGCACTAAGCTCCAATAGTTGCCTATGCTATCAGTGTTCACAATCACAACTTTGCCAGCCTGAGGCTGGCAAAGTTGGGAACTTCCATAATTTTCTTTGGAGCCAGAGGGCAGTTTGCTGTTTCTACCAAGACAGCAGCTGTTCTGCCTTAACCCCTTGAGTAACATGTGATTTGCACCCCCCTGTGGCATTGAAAGCATAATTACATTAAGAATTCATTGCCTGGCTTCACATTTCATTCAGGATCTGAGAGGACTGGCAAATCAGCTGTTACATGTGACAGCTACTTTGCCGGTTCTGTCAGGTGATCAGCAGGTTCTAGTCCACAGTGAACTATCTGCCAGTCAGCTCATTCATGTAAACAAAAGACTTACAAGGTGCTCGTCGGTTCTCTCAGTTAATGAAAGTAATGTGAAGCTGGGCAATGGATAGTTAATGTTATAACCATTTTAGTGCCAAAGGGGTGTGTAGTGCACATACCTATGGCACTGAAAGGGTTAATAGATTGACGGTGGTGTTCATATTGCTGAAGACTGAGTGCATTCTCTCTGCTACCCCGCTTGCCCTCCATAACATGTCACCAGCATCTCTCCGTCCCCTTACAAAGCTAATGCTTAGTGCATATGGCGATGTCATATTCTCCATGGCAAAATGATCACCACACATCTCTTGGAACACTTTGCTCTCAGTGCACCTCCACTGATTTCCATTGATTTAAATGCTGCTTTTAAACCTCAAATGTTAGAAAGGTTTTCAACAAATTGTGAAGCAATAGGTTGGAGACCTCTCTTGCATTCAAGGACTTAAAGCCCCTATTCAAATCAATGTGAATGTTAATTAACTCCTTTGGTATAGTAGGTTTTCCTCAGAATTGATATATATGTTTTTAAATTAAATCAGCCTTACTAAAATTGAATATCATCCACTGGGCTGATTTACTGCAACACAGCCCTGATTCAGCCATCCATATTTGCTTACCTCCTGTTTTCCCCCAGCAATCCCATCTCAGGGCTTGTGGAGGAAATATGACTGATGGCCTTGCCACATCAGCATCAGCCATATATGAATGGTCTATGCCCATGTGATTCAGACAATCACTGGAGAGTGTCACAGCCTCCACTGTCACTTGTGTGAAGGATCTGCATGGTGGCCATATAGGCTGAGCAGGCATGTGCACCTTGGATGCCTTCAGTACAATATCATACCTCCCATCATTTCATATGGCGAAAGAGGGACATTTTTGTTGTACGGGGTGTGGCTGGGGGCGTTGCTGGTGGATGGGGCATTACTAAGAATTTTTAGGATATTTCATGACCTATTGACACTCTTTGTGTAACCTATTAAATGACTTATAACAAGACCAAAGTATTTTATTTATACAGATTAATCAATAAACTCATAAACTAAAGTTTAAGCAAACATTAATGTGAGTTTTATTGCTGTAGAGTAACATTAAACACTTAATATACACCCCACAAAGTGTGATGTTCCAAAAAAGAGGGACAGAGAGATTTGGGTCTGAAAGAGGGACTGTTTCTCCTAAATTGGGACACTTGGGAGATATGCAGTATGCTGCTTTTTGGTTCATCATGGAGTGTGAAAACAGCACCATTAGGGCCAATGAGTTTCATTTTGGTGTTAATAACAGTGCTAGTCACCTGAGAGAACAGGCCCAAAGCTTTGCACTTTAATGACTGCCTGGCTATATTTGTAATATTATAATGTGATTTTATTCAAAGAAAAGTGGAATTATTCTGGAGTAAACCAAGGGTAAATAAGCATTGCGAACCTCTCTGACATTCAAGGGGTTAAACACCCTGCTTACATCTAGAGGAATTTTCAAATTTTAATTTGCCCCACTTTGCTGCAATTGGTTTAACCCAAAATGACTCCACTTTTCTTTTAAACATAAGGCTGTGTTAACTGTAATAAGACAGGGGTGTCCACATGATCAGAAATCCATGTTTGTGAGGGCAGCATTCATTTTTTTTATAACAATGCAAATTAAGACCTCTTAGCTATTCAAGATACAGATTTTTTAGCAGTAATATGAAATCAGTACAAAATATTGTTTAACCCTTTGAGTGCCAGAGAGGTATCTAGTGCATTGCAGTGCAATTCTTTGGATGCCTTTCTGGCACTCGAAGGATTAGTCAACTTTATTTGTCAGAAGTGCACAGTTATAGGCCTACTGCTAGTTACTGATCGAAACTGAGAATACTGATCTTTAAACAAAAGATATTCTTGATCGGTATGCTAAAGGCAGGCACATATTCGGCCTTCTTGACCTACTAGACTTTTTGGGAGCTGGCGGGCTCCATTTAAGCTCGCAGACCACATGTTGGATATCCAAGTGCAGTAACTGTTTACCATGGTAGACACATTATTGTGTTGCAGATGTTTGTATCATATTAAGGTACATTTTAAGTAATTGGAGCAGCACTTTGTATCATATGTACCAAAGAAAAGGTCCAATTGAAATTAATGAGGTGCAGCTACGGGTGTGGGAGGCTAATGACAGTTTAACTGCACTGACAGATTTGAACATTCTCCTCTCTTAGATAAAGAAAAACACTGACACGGATGAACCAAGAGCATTAGAATTCTTCTGAGACAAACTAACTATATCATAGGGGCAAATAAAAAATTGCATTGTTTTGGAGACTGTTATGGAGTTATTATGCAAATATTGTAACACTGCTTATGTTGATACTGCATTGCCTTGTACTTCCTGTTTCCTGTTCTTACCTCTGACCTGGATGCAGTTCTGTATCCTAACATGATTCTTCACACAAACAGCTTGTTGTGTATTCATTACTATACTTGAAACATAGTGTCATAGTGACAAGATTCAGAACTGAGCCTCTTATTTGGAGCACAGCAGCTTTGAGACACAGCACAGGTTTGTGAGTTACTGTCTAAGACTGGACTTTTCTGGCATTTCAGTGCTCAGAGGTTAAACTGCAAAATGACTTCCATGAATTGCATACCTTCCCCAGAGGGAATGAAAATCAGTGGGGATTGGATCAGCAATTGGGAAACTTTCAGAGCTGAATTTTAAGATTATTCCCTTGCTACAGGGTTGAGTGAGAAATCTGTAGCAGTGCAGGCAGCAACTCTGAGAAGAGTAATGTGCAGTGAATGCAGACATGTTTATAAACACAACCTGTACCTTACAGCAGAAAAGCAAGAGAATGTTGCATCCATTTTAAATGCATTGAAAGCTTACTTCAAACCTGCTAAAAATGTCATATATGAAAGGTGTGTTTGGATCCTGCAAACAAGAAGAGGGAGAATCTCTTGAAACTTTGTTACACACTTGAAAGAAAAAGCAGCAACTTGTGAATATGGCACTCTGAGGGATAAATTAATAAGGGACAAAATTGTTCTTGGCATAGCCAGTGAGAGCACACACACGCGGCTTCTAAGAGAACTTGAATTAACTTTGACCACAGCTATTGAAACCTGCAGTACAGCAAAGCTCACTGACAGACATATGACATTGCAATGTAGAGACAACACATAAGAGCTGACTACGGGACCAAACCGTTTAGCACAAATGCTGCCGACCGTACAGCATGCAAATACTGTGGGACTGTGCATCAAAGAGCAGTGTCCAGCTTATGGGAGGTCTTGTGGAAGAACAAATCATTTTGCTAGAGTTGGTTTGTCAAGTAAAAGACGGCCATCGTTAGGGAAGTTACACACCATAGAGAACACATCTGCATATGAGGAAGAGCTACACACCTCTGAAGTGATATACAGCAGAGAATCGATCAGCACTGTGCAGGCCAGAGGAAATAAATGGTTTGTCACTTTAAATTTAAGTGATAAGCCACAATCCTGCCAGCTCGATTCAGGGGCAACATGTAATGTAATGTGCCTGAGAGACAAAATTAAGTTAGCACCTGAAGCAAATCTACTGCAAAGTGACACCGGACTAAAATTATACTCAGGTGAGCTGATGAAATCTCTAGGGCTCCTCAGGACATAATGTGTCATACGTGAACAGACACACAAGCTAGAGTTTGAAATTGTGGAAGCCTGTGAGAACCCACTGTTATCCGGCTCAACCTGTGAGCATCTGGGGCTGATGCATTTCTCCATCCCCGCAGAGCTCGGCATAATAGACAATCAATTGAAAGGGCCCTTGAAAAAGAAACTGCTAATAAAGGAATTTGAGGATGTTTTTTTCTGTACCAGGCAAAGTTCATTTTGATCTTGACGTGAGTGTCCCTCCAGTTCAATGTGCCGATGGCCATAAAACCGGCAGTTAAGGCACAGCTCGACCAGTATGAGGCTGATGTACATATTGCTCTAGTGACTGAACCAACTGATTGGAAAAGTAACATGGTGATTTTAAAGCCTGATAAGCTAATAATATGCATAGATCCCAATCAGGCCCTAAGGCGATTTCACTACGTCATGCCAACTCTCAAGAATGTTTTGTGCAAGCTGCCTAAGGTACAGTTGTTCAGGCTTGTTGATGCACAGGATGCATTTTTGCAATGTAAGTTGGATAATGCAAGCAGTTCCATGACAATCTTCTGGACTCCCTGGAGCAGGAAAAGATGGCTCAAATTGCCTTTTGGGGTATCTGTTGCACCAGAGGTTTATCAGTGTAAGCAACATGAACTTTTAGCTGGACTTAGTGGCATTGAACTAATTTGCTGATGACATCGTTGTGGTTGGCTCTGGGGATACAGATGGGGAAGCAGAGGAAGATTATGATAACAAACTGCTGGAACAAATGAATCGTTGTAGGCATGTAAAAGTAAGACTTGGTTTGAAAAAGCTGCAATTCAAGGTCAAAGAGGTCCATTTCCTTGGACACATACTATCCTTGGAGGGTTTGAAGGCTGATCCAGAAAAGATCAGAGCTATACTGGATATGCCACAGCCGGTCAATGTGAAATCTCTGCAACGCTTCATAGGATTTGTTACCTACCTAGCAAAATTCCTAACACACCTCTCTGAGGTTTATGAGTCATTGAGAAGGCTTCTAGACAAAGATGCAGTTTGGCATTGGCTTCCTAAGCATGAAAATGCGGTGCAGTACATCAAGCGTTTGGTCATAGATACACCTGTCCTGAAGTACAAAACCTGTAACTATTCAAAGTGACGCAAGAAAAAGTGGACTTAGATGTTGCCTATTGCAAGCAGACCAGCCTATTGCTTTTGCCTCAAGGGCACTAACCCCTACTGAGCAAAACTAAGCACAAATTTAAAAGGAATATCTAAGAATTGTGTTTGCCTTCTAGGGCTTTCATCGCTGCCTCTATGGTCATGGTAAGATTTTCAAGAAACCACTTCTGTGTGCACCCAAATGCCTTCAGAGCATGTTGCTCACATTACAAAACTATTGCTTTAATGTTGCCTATAAAACTGGCCCTGAGATGTACATTAGCGACTCTTAGCAGAGCTACAGCAGCAGGTGGCACACCTGAGTGTGCACAACACACTGTTTGAAGTGTTCACCAGGAGCTGTATGACATATCACAGAGGAATCATTCAGACTATTTAAATGTCACAGACCCACGGTTGCTTCAGATACGACAGCACACATAATTTGACGAGAGTCTGCAAACTATTAAGTCTGTTGTTCTGAATGGTTGGCCAGATTTGAAAGAAGAGGTGTCATTAATTGTTAGAGAATACTGGACTTTCCCGGATGAAATCAGCATTCAGGATGGCGTACTCTACAAGGGGACAACGGTCATCATTCCAAAATTCTTAAGATCTGAGATGTTGACGCGCATACATGCAAGTCACATTGGTGGAGAAGCATGCTATAGGCAGGCACGAGATACCTTATACTGGCCCAACATGCATATTGAGATTAGAGACTTTGTTAGTCATTGTTCAGCTTGCAATGAATTTGCACAGGCGCAGCAGAAAGAACCCATGATGTTGCATACGCTGCCTACCTGGCTTTGGCAAATTGTAAGCATGGACTTATTCAATTATGCCTGGCAAGACTTTCTTCTAATTGTTGATCACTATTCTGACTTTTGAGAGATTGAGCTGCTTCCTGACCTGTGTGCTGAAACTACAATCAAGTGTTGTAAGGCACAGTTTGCACGTCATGGACAGCCAGACAGGGTAATCTCTGATAATGGGCCTCAATTTGCATGTCAGCAATTCAGACGGTTTTCAATGGATTGGGGGTTTGAGCATCATACCTCTTCCCTGCAGCACCTGCAAGCTAATGGGAAAGCAGAATCAGCTGTCAAGATAGCCAAGAATCTTTGCAGGAAAGCCAAGTATGATGGTAATGACCCATGGAAAGCCATTCTACATTGGGGGAACACCCCAGCTGAAAGCATGGAAAGTAGTCCTGCACAGCGCTTGATGTCAAGGAGACTGAAGACTTTATTGCCAGCGGCCAACAAATTACTTGAACCTTGTGTTGTAACTGGTATACTGGAGAAACTGCAACAGAGGAAACAGATCTCCATATGATGTGTCTGCCAAAGACTTACCTGAACTAAGCATTGGAGATCCAATCCATATGAAGCCGCTCCCTGGTGACAGGACTGGTTGCTGGAGACTGGGTACCTGTACACAGGGGGTTGCTCCTCGCTCATGTCTTGTGAATGTGGATGGCAGTCTCTACCACCACAATCTAGTGGACCTGCGAGTGGCAGAACTACTCACAGCACAAGCCTACGAGCATCCTGCACTTGACCCTACTGGGGCACGCAATGCCCATAGTCCTGCTGGACTACTTAAGCAAAGCAGAGACAATACTGCTGTCACATCAGAAGGATACAATGAGGACAATGTAACGCAGCTCCATATACCAGCAAATTCTTCTGGGCCAAACACACCAGCCAGGAAAGAGTGCAGCGCCTAATCAACACCTTCTGGAGCTGAACAGCTCCTGCCAGGCAGAATCCCGGTTGCCTTGTACTTCCTGTTTCTGTTTTTACCTCTGACCTGGATGCAGGTCTGTATCCTAACATGATTCCTCACACAAATAGCTTGTTGTGTTTTCATTACTATACTTGAAACAGATACCTGTCTATTATTCAAAGGTTTTAAAGCTTCATTTATAGCAATAGTAATTTAGAGAAATTTGTTGTGTCCTGTAAGTTGGTTTCCTCCGGAATTCTTCTTAGCACATTGGGCTCAATGTTTATGTGCCACAAGTTAACTCCTTAAGGACGAAAGGGCTGTGCAATGCATTGCTTCACAATGTGTTGCACACCCTTCTGGTCCTTAAGTGGTTAATATTTATATTCAATTAATTACTAGGACAATGTTAGCTGTCTAATTTCTCCTATTAATCATGTGTCATAGGTTGATTTGGTTTTAGACAGGCTTCACTCTTAGCTGTCACTAGCAGAGCAGTTCCTCTTTTGTGACACAGAAACGGAAACTATGTCATTATGAAGGAACTTCCAGATACACTGTCTGTTTAGGTAAGTGGTTTCAGAGGGGAGCTGTACTGTATGGAATTTCCACATAATTTTCAGGGGAAGTTTCATGCGTATTAGCAAACGTATCAATAAAACAGCTATGACTTAAATCAAGGCTAGTCCATTGTTGGACTACCAGCTATCCATGACTACAACTCCAATCAGCTGGGGATGATTGAAGTAGTATTCTATAACAGCTGGATGTCTGACAGTTAACTGGCCCTGACTTTAATCATCAGTACATTCTGATGAAAAATGTAAGTTAAAATGTCTATTTTTTTGTGACTAAAACTTTCTTTTTAGTTTATATACACTAAGATATAGAGTGCTGATCGTGTAAGCAAGAAAAAAAATAACAATACTTGTAATTATATAAAAATGTAATATACCATTGTAGATCTAATTTAGCATCATAAAATTTTAAAATGGTTACTAACACTTTCCTAAATAGGAAAGACACTCTAAAATCCACCTAACGTTTATAAAAGGAGTTATTAACGTTCAGATGGATCTGTGCCTGACGTGCATCTGTGATACGGGCAGATACTTGACATCTACAGACATCCACCAATGGCCATACTGCACCCTGTCGTTTCCCCAAAAGACTGGAAAAATAAAAAAAGGAGAAACCTGTCCAATTGGTATGAAACAATGTAATCTGTCACGGAACACTCCACCCGATCATTCCAATAAAACTATCATATATTATAATAGATGTAACCAAGACAAATGAATATATATGCTAATCATTCAAAAAGACCCATAAGGTATACTGTATTTAGCCCATCCTCCACACGGTTTAAACCATGTCCGGTAACCTCCCGTAATCTCTAGAATACTAACATATAATCTTAAACAGTGAAAATACGTATAAATATAGTATTGTGGTAACCCTCAGGCAGCATTTAGCCGAACTGTCCTCCGAAGGGTTAACTCATATTCGGTAAATGGACATATCCTGTGTTTACCCTACCACTTATATGATAGATCACTTAAGACATCCAAACAGAAAAATAATAAAAATTAGGCAATGCTTCATCTGGACTACACCCTGAATGGTTAAACCATGTCCAGTTACGCCGCTTTATCTACAATTCACAAAACAAGTGCCTACATAAATCAGTGAGAGTCTCTCCACGGAAATATGATCCCGGTGTGGACTGTCGCCAATATGAATATTCAGAATGGGCAAATTATAAAACCGCTGCAAACAGATATAAAATAAAAATACAGTAAAAAATTATAAAAACGCAAAATAATAATAACCACTGAAAATCATTCCAAAGTGAGTAAACTGTATCCTCCGGATATTTCAATAAAGTCTCATCCACCGATGAATAGACTAGGACAATTAATTATTGATGAATTATATAATTCTTATCCAAACTTTCCCCTTAAGTGAATCCATATAAACTCACGGTTACCGCAGCTGTGCGTGATCAGTGGGGGTCAGTGGGGGCATTGTGGAGGTGAACATTGGGGGCAATGTGGAGGTGGACATTGGGGGCAATGGGGAGGTGGACAATGGGGGCAACGTGGAGATGGACATTGGGGGCAATGTGGAGATGGCCAATGAAGGTAATGTGGAGGTGGCCATTGGGGGCAATGTGGAGGTGGACATTGGGGGAATGTGGAGATGGCCAGTGGGGACAATGTGGAGGTGGCCAATGGGGGGCAATGTGGTCGGGGGGCCCATGGCAATTTTTGCACCAGGGTCCCGTGGCTTCTAGCTACGCCTCTGCACCAAAACATACATACACACATGCATCCACATGCATGCACACACATTCATAATTACTGTTTACTGCCCCTTTAACATATTAGGACACAAGATAGAGAGAAATATAAGGGATGGATAGAATTCTGGCCAGATTCATCCCAAGCCTTTATTGATCTATTTAACCCCTTCCTTGTCAGAAGGGCCTATAAAACAACGTCAGCATTCTATCTGAGAGCAAGGGAATCCGGTCCCGGGACCGACGGAGGCACTGCAGCAGAGCCAAGATCGTGTTAATAAAAAAGAAATCCTTAACTTAAAAGGTCTTCTCCATGTGCTTGCAAACCAAGCACACGTAGAATACCTTTTTAGTAAAGTATTACTTTTTTATTAATGCAATCTCGGCTCTGCTGCAGAGCCGCTGGCTGATCCCAGGAGAGGATTCCCCTGCTGTCAGCTAGAACGCTGACGTCAGGGGAGAGGGAATATTGAAACCGGATTTCTCTCAAACCATAAAGGTTTGAGAGATGCCGCTGGTCTCATTTAACTCAGTTTTTTAGTGGCTACAACATGGGGGATAGTAATTTTTAAGTAGTAGTATCCTTTTAACTAGTGACATTAGTACCTTTTGTTCTTCTGTTTAGAATGGTTGCTATCTTATATCGACTAATTTACAGACAATCATGTCAGTGACACATATCAAGATTGCTAAGTACTTGGAGCCCTGGAAAAGGCAAGAATGGCTGCTCCCTCAGAGAATATACAAGACTGGATTTTAGGCCCCAGAAAACAGAGACATTTACAGACTGCTAGCACAGAGTGCTGGTTATTTAAGTTTGAGTTTATTTCTAACCCCAATTCAATTTTAGGTGTTATTGTTCCTTTAAACTTTATTTTTGGAGAACCAATCTACTCATGATTGGTTTATAGAGATGATTAGGATTTTCTACTAAGATTAAGTTAAGTGGATATTTATTATTAGAAGGTGTCTTTTCAAAATCTCCTATTTGTTACAAAGTGACAGTTTCACTTTAAGGTGATGAGTAATGTAAATCTGCAGCAGGTCAGCCATGAAATTGAGAAACAATTATAACACTGGTTTATTTTTGTTCTGGCATTTTTCCCTGTGGGTTGTTATGATGAAACAATGCAATGCTTTGATGCCTTTTGGTTACTGTGGTGCACAGAAATATGGAGATACACCCTTGTGTCCTATGAGAGAAGTCACCTGTTTTTTGAAATGTGTCAAGCAGGTTTGTTTGACAGTTTGGACTTTCATAACTGAGGAATGAGTGAAACATTCTTAACCCTTTAAGGACCAGAGGAGTAATCCAAGGACAGATAATGTAAATGAATCTTGAACCCCTGGAATGCTAGAGGTGTCATTGCTTTGTAATGCGTTGGCAACCTCTCTAGCATTCAAGGGGTTAAAGCCTTCATTTAGTTTTGGGGGGATTTATTTCTCCCCTCTGTTTGAAAGGTTCATGCATCTCCTATGGTGCAGCTAGTTTGAGCCAGAATTGCTTTTCTTGTGCTATATATATGGCCCATAGGATTCTGTTTTCCATGCTGATCTACAGAAAACTTTCAGATATAAACTTGAACAGATGTCACGTGCTGGTATATTGATGAGAATCCATACCTAGGGTTCTGTTTATCAAACTGTGAATGGCTAAAACATTCCCAAACGTTCAACTGATTTAAATAGAGTGGACTTTTAACCCCTTGAATAATAGAGAGGTCTCCAACAATGTGCTTCACAATGCAACACAGACCACTCTAACATTAAAGGGATAGTAGTGTCTCACAAAAACAGTAGCTCCAATTAATCTTCATAGTATTTGAGCCATAGAGAGTATTATTTCAGTACTGTCAGAGTTGTGGTTCAAGAGTAATTGAATGATAAAGTTTCCCCCTCTGGCACTCAAAGGATTAAGCGGCCACT
Organism: Rhinophrynus dorsalis; assembly: GCA_037306005.1. Taxonomy (NCBI): domain Eukaryota; kingdom Metazoa; phylum Chordata; class Amphibia; order Anura; family Rhinophrynidae; genus Rhinophrynus; species Rhinophrynus dorsalis. The sequence goes on along the minus strand of CM074719.1, from coordinate 350,315,364 downwards.
ACCTCACTGCTCCACGCAATGCAGTCTTGCATCGCCTCACTAATGCAATGCAATCATGCGCAGTAGAGACTGCCCAAATGCACGCAGTCTCTACTGCACATGATGGCTTCTGACAAACACCCTAGCAAATTATTATATAGGATAGAATGTTTTATAATTGCCCCCCCTACTTTTGTCCCTGGCCCGCCATGTGCCCCCCGTAAATATGAATTCTGGCCACGCCACTGTTCACTGCTGCCCTGTAACATATTTCATTGAAGTGTTTACGATTGTTAAAGGGATAGTAATACTTCGTTTTAATTTTATTTTATTTTGTAGGCATTAAAAAAACATGAAGAATGATATAAGTCTTATCTCTCAAACCTTTATGGTTTATGAGATATTCACAAGCAAAGTTTCCCCCTCCCACCCCTTTTACCTAGTGAAAGCCATCACTTCTCAGATGTGGAATGCAGTCTATAGACCAGACAGATACAGAAGGGGACACTCTTATTCCTATGAAAACAATGAAATCCCTGCCCCCCTTGACAAGCTTTTCAGGTTTTTCCCTTATCTTAATTGAAGATTGTCCCTCTCTGCAGTCTACCTGGGCACCTCCCTTCTGATCTGGCTGAAGAGTGTGACATCAGTAAAAGGGGCGGGAGGGGGATACTTTGTCATTCAATTACTCCTGAACTACAACTCTGACAGAATTGAAATAACACTCTCCAAAGTCCAAATACTATGATGATTAATTAGAGCTGCTTTTATGAAACATTACTATCCCTTTAAAGCAAAGGTTTTGATCAAAGATTCCAGTGAAAAGCAGCAGAATTAAGAATAGGTGATACAGAGAAGGGACAATATAAATGGAATTCTGGGCAAAAATAAGAGAAAATAAGTGACATAAACCGAATGGTCCTGCAGCTCTGAATGCCTACATGCAAAGCTTTTTGCATAACAAAATGTCCACTTTACACAGTGGGCCTTATTCATTAAGCTAAAGAGGTGCAGTTCTGAAGCAAGCCAAGTGTACCAGTGGGTTGTATTGAAAGTCTCATTCTGCAAATTCCCACTGAAATAAATGGGACTTTTAACCCATTGAATGCTAGAGAGATCTCTAACACACTGTTTTGCACTGCTTTGGAGCCCTCTTTAGCAATCAGGAGTTAAAAATCCCATTTAAATCAAAGGGTATTTTTATTTTTCCCCTACTGTGTAATTAGGTTGCTCCAGAATTGTCAGATTCAAACATAATAAAAAGATATGTATATATTTGTTATTATTATTCTTCTATAGTAAATAAACTGTATTTGTTTAACCCCTTAACGACCCATGACCATACCTGGGAACTCTCCGGATTTGCCCCGGAGACTCCGGTTCTGACAGAGCTTTACCGGGTCTCCGGGGCAGAGGCAGATTCCTCCGGATGTGGAGAGTTTCTATTGAAACTCTGCCACATCCGCTTTTTTCTCCCGTTGTGCCTCCGTCCCCAACCTTCTGTGTGACACATTTAACCCTCTGAGTGCCAGAGTGGTACGGAATGCATTGCTTTGCAACGCATTCCGTACCACTCTGGCACTCAGAGGGTTAAATCCCCCCAACACTCGAGTTAAGCCCCGCCCCTTTTTGACGCAATTAGCATCATTTTTGTTACCCCCTGCTGAACAGAGGGCTACCCTCCTGGTAGCCCTCAAATGAAAGTTCCCAGGTATGCCCATGACGTACATGTACTTCACGGGGTGTAGGTCCCTAAAGGACCAAGGACGTACATTAATGTTGTGGAATTCAGGGCTCCCCGTGCAGAAGCCCTGAATCGGACCGCAAAAAGAAAAAAAATATCTGTGGCCCTTAAGTGCCGGCTGCATGCGTGTACTGCCGGTTCTTAAGGGGTTACTCCTTTTTTGATATACTTGACTGAGTTACCTCTACTCACATCTGGCATTCTTTTATTATCTGCTGTCAAATTCTATTGTTTCTATTAGACTATGTTATATATAAGATGCTGCAGTATTCCAGTTGCCTGTTCTACTCACCTGTCCTGTATGATTAATTGCTGACCAATGTCTACATCATTCATACATAAATGAATGGTGCCTGTGTGTGTCAACTCTGTATTAGAGGCTGTGATGAGAATTACAATCTCCAGTGTCATCTCTGTGAACAAACTCCACAGCAGCCCATAAGCCACCCATGGAAACCTTCAGTATTGCAACTTTCCCATGTTTTTTATTGAGTGCAAGAACGTTTCTGTAACCTGCCTCATGCAGAGCAACAGTCAGACAGCTGATAGGGGGCCCAGTTCATTTTTGGGTGATTAGCAGTGCTTAAATCAAAAGGTAATTATTTGTATGTATGAAAATGCAATGGTATAAATCACACACAAACTCTAATTTGTGTATATCAAATAGTAATTAAGCTTTGCTTTGATTATGGGATAATAAACAATGTATATACCTTTTCATATTGGAGGTATTAGAATTGAATCCTGCCAAATAAGTTGATGCTATTTAAATAAAGAATAATAATAATATCTTGCAAAACAAAGCGGATCATTATGTCTCAATGGGGTTAAGTACAGTCAGGGATGAATTCAATTACAGTGTGAACAGCTGGCAAGTAGAAAGGAAGGTAACAATAGTTCTTTTGCAGATACCAAACCTTTTAGGACAACTAAAAGAGGCAACGCCTTGGCTGATCAGTACATTAATAGGTAATAACAGAGCCCTATTGTGAAGTGTCATCAGCTCTATTGTTTGTGGCTAAGGCCAAGATAGTTCTGCTCTGAATAGAGATTCGCTTTGGCAGTGCTCCTGTAAATGAGAGGTAATGGTTTCAAGCTCCAGGAGGCCGCATCTCACTTGATTGTAACTCTTCATAAGTACTTTCCCTTGCTTTCTAGTTTTTTTCTCCTCTTGCAAGAAAGCATTTCTTCGAGAAACCCCAGCAGCACAAGCAGTTTTACAATTTTGCAGTAGACATAAAGCACAGTTGAACTCTGTGCTTCCAGAATCTAACATCACTCCGAGGGCCTGTTTGTGTGGTAAATAAGAAGGTTGGATTACAAAGCCAAGCCTGGCAAGTGTCAGTTGCATTCACAAAGCTGGAAAGACTAGTTTCACATTCACTTGGGGGAGGGTGAGAAGTGAGTGGTAATTTAAAACTCAATACCAGAGAAACTGGAAAAGCACATTAATTGCTTTGCAGCTGATAACTGCATTTTCTAATCTATTTTTGAAATTGATAGAGTATTATTATGCAGTGTTCCACCAGGCTCCTTGTCATAGTCTCAGAGCAGAATCTAAACGAAAATAATCAAGGTCACGTGACACATTTGTACACGTGAATGACAAGTAATTTGGATCCGTTACATCAACTTTTAAAATTCCATTAAATTATGTTTTACAATGTAGAAAGACTTGAAGAAATTACTTGAGAACTACCATGAAATCTACTGCTGTTCATCTAAACATTGGACCTAGGGCCTAATTCACATAGCTGGCACAATTCTGGGGCAAATTAACTGCACCATAGGGGAAAACTAAACACATTCTATGATTGAAATGGAAGCAACGCATTACATCATAATACACTGGAAACCTGTCAAGCATGTTAGGGGTTAAAAGCCTAAGTTAACCCTTTGAGTGCCAGAGGGGTACGCATTGCAAAGCAACATGTTGCTTACCCCTCTGGCACTCAAAAGGTTAACCTTCTGTGTCTCAGATGAGTATGCAATTCATTGAATGCCTCTCTGGCACACAAAGTGTTAAATCAATGAGGATTTGGGCTATGTTAATTATTCCTCTGCATTGTGGTTGGATTGCTCCTTTATCTTGCTGACTTAGGGCTAGACTCTATTGCAGGTTCTAAATGTTAACACCGGTTTTATCAAACATTTTCCTATTAAAGTCTATGGAGAAAACTGGAGATAGAGGGCTAGGTTCTATTGCAGGTGCTAAATGTTAACACCTGTTTTATCAAACATTTTCCTATTAAAGTCTATGGAGAAAACTGGAGATAAAAGCAGTGATAAAATTATCACCTGTAATAGAATCCAGCCATTAGGCTCTGGTTTCTTGTTTTGTTATGTGTGATCTTAAAGGAACACTAACACAAAAAAATAGGGTGATTTAAATTAAAATAGCACATACTTACATACAGCTATCATATGTAAAATTAATTATTAATTATAAAATTGAATCCTAAACTTTCTTTATAACATATGCAAACTGTCCTGTTCAGAAAGCATGTATTTATTGTTGTTTGTGCCATTTGTACTGAGAGATAAGACTAAAGACAGGCTGTGATTAGTGCCCACTGCTCTTGTATGCAGAACGATTATTGTCTTATATCAGCCTATTTAAAGATAAGTCAGTACAATCAATGGGAGCCTTGGAAGAGTCTGGAATATCTGCCCCATCAGAGCATATGTAAGAGTAGATTCTAGGTCTCAGAAAACAAAAATATATTTTAAGATAATAGTATGGAATAGACTTTATTTGTGGGTATATATAAACCCACTTCATTTTAGGTGTTAGTGTTCATTTAAAGGAGAATAAGCAAATAATAATATTAAACCCCCCACTAATCTTAATAGGATCAGACAATTTTAATGGCCCCTATGAATTGTGCCCTATTACTGCATGAGATTCAGTGCTGTGAGCTAAGTTGTGGGATATTTCTGGTGCAATATTTTTTTCCCTATTTTAACTGTGTTCTATTAGTGTGGTAAGGGAGGGGTTAAAAAACCAAAGTGTTTTTTTTTCTCCCTTTGCAGATGTGCAAGTGATTGCAGTCTTTGGGCTAGAGTTTATTACAGGTGTTAATTTTATCACTGTTTTATCTCCAGTTTTCCCCATAGACTTCAGTACGAAAACATTTGATAAAACGGGTGTTAACTTTTAGCACCTGCAATAGAATCTAGCCCCATGTCTGTGGTGGGTGAGTTCCTATGTGATTGCTGACTTCTACTTGGTGGCTTTCTGCTAAATAAAGCATAGGGAGAGGGAATACTTGAATGTGTGTCTTGCAGTTATATGTCTTAGTGCAGCAGCTGACTTGGGGCTGGATTCTATTGCAGGTGATGGGTGGGCAAACATGGAGATAAAAGCAGTGATAAAATTAACACCTTCAATAGAATCCAGACCTAAGTGCTTGGAATTTAACCCCTTAAGGACCGGCCACGCAGCGACAGTTAAGGACCCCGGGGCATTTTTTTCCCCTAATGGATTCAGGGCTCCCTGAACAGCATGCATGATGTGCCAGGACCGTCACTGGTCCTTAAAGGTATAATAATGTTTCACAAAAAAAAAGCAGCTCTGATTAATCTTCATAGTATTTGGGCCATGTAGAGTGTTATTTCAATTCTGTCAGAGTTGTAGTTCAACAGTAATTGAATGAGAAAGTGTCCCCCTCCAGCCCTTTTACCTAGTGTAAGCTGCCTCCCCTCAGATATGGAATCTGGTATCTTGACCGGACACGTCGCAGCAAGGGACAATCTTCTTACTATGATCATAAGGAAAACCCTGCCCCCCTCGACAGGTTTTTCCTTATGCTCACTGAAGATTGTCCCTCTCTGCGATCCATCCGGACAGTCTTGCTGCTCTGAGGTGAGCAGTGTTACATCTGTAAAAGGGACAGGAGGGGGATACTATATCATTCAATCACTCTTGAACTACAATTCTGTCAGTACTGAAATAACACAGCTGTGACAATCCTGGCATGTCACGGGTCCTTAAGGGGTTAAACAGCAGGAGATCAAGCACAGTAGATTAAACAGGGGAATATATATCTAGTAATTTAATAATTGTGTATGCATTTTTGTTTCTGCCTGCCTCTTGTAACAAATATGTAATTTTGAAAAGAGCGTCTACAGTAACTCAACTTCAAACCATAGTTTCTGAGATATTTATACAACTGACCTAGTACTATTGGTATTGAAGAGCTATTTGGAATGTGTGAGTCCTCCTGGCATATCTCGAGGACTTGTACTAAGTGTAAAATAATTAAATAAAGGTAAAATATCTTATAAACTATTGTTTTAAATAAAAATTTCTAACATAATACAATTTGCTTTTAAAAGCTCTTTCAAACTCACCTAGCTAATACAAAGTGACAGATCTTAACATGCATTAATGACCAAGCTGCCATTTTTAAACACACCTGGAACAAAAGTTCCTTGGTGTCTACCTCTGTAGTAGAAGTGACCAGCCTTTTTGGAATATCAAGTTAGAGATCTGGGGCATGATTCAATAGGCACCATTAAAAAAAGAACAGTTTGTAGTTTCTAGTCACAGTCAGATATGCAATTACCTGCTGTATGACATATTATTGAATGGAAAAAAGTTTGCACCCATTGGAAACATTGGCAAGGTACTTGAATTTCAATTCAATTACATGTGGTGGCTAGTAAAGCACGTTAAGGGACTCACTTTTATCTTCAAACATTACAGCATAGGAAATTTGGAGTTGAGTCCACTAACACATATGCCTAATCACCGACGTGTAAGTGAAGAGTAAAAAAAGTAATGAATAAATGCAAAAGTAGGGACACTGGTGACCTGTGGATGTACTGACATGGGGCCTTAAAGGGATAGTAATACTTCATTTTATCTTTATTTTATTTTGTAGGCATTGAAAAACATGAAAAACGATAAAAGTCTTATCACTCAAACCTTTATGGTTTGAGAGATATTCACAAGCAAAATTTCCCCTCCCGACCCTTTTACCTAGTGTAAGCCACCTCTTCTCAGAAGTGGAATGCAGTCCATAGACCAGATAGATAACAGCAGGGGGCAATCTTCTTTCTATGAAAACAATGAAAACCCTGTCCCCCTTGACAAGTTTTTCAGGTTTTTCCCTTATCTTAATTAAAGATTGTCCCTCTCTGAAGTCTACCTGGGAACCTCCCTTCTACTCTGGCTGAGCAGTGTTACATCAGTAAAATGGGCGGGAGGGGGATACTTTGTCATTAAATTACTCTTGAACTACAACTCTGACAGAATTGAAATAACACTCTCCAAAGTCCAAATACTATGAGGATTAATTAGAGCTGTTTTTATTATGAAACATTACTATCCCTTTAAGCCCCGGATCAATACATACAAGGTACCCAAAACGTGTGTAAATGTAAGAGAGATTAACTCTTTGAGTGCCAGTGTGGTATGCAACACAATGCACAGCATTGCATACCACTGGCACTCAAAGAGTTAATCTCTCAAACACTATCCAATTACAATAAACACTTATCTATAAATCTGATGTCCTGCAGGGTCTTTTGCACCCTGGTCTCCCTCTTCATTTCTTCTGTAAGCTACTAGCTACTATCTTCTTCATCTGCCATCTTCTTTCCTCTTTTCTTCATCTGTGCACTTCTTTAGTCTTCTTCTTTAAACTTACTGTTGCCTCTGTAAGACAAAATATTTTTAGTAAAATTAAATCTGTCTTTGAAGTTATGTTGCCGTTGCCATGGGCGACAGAAAAAATACCCTCCTTGTACCTTTTGAACTGTTGTCAATCACTTTCTAGCTAGAAGCAGATTAACTGGGAGGTGTGGTTACTGCAGGGCACGTTCCGTGCCCTGTGTAACCCCACAAGCCAGCCAATGGGAATGTGGGAACCATTTTTTTACATGGACTGGCCATATAAAAGGCAGTCCCTGTTCAAATTTCCCTAAGTTAGGATCAGGCAATGGACCGAAAAGTACAAGGGTTTTTTTTTTTTTTGGCCTTTTTTCCTACCAACGGCAGTGTAACTTTAAGGACAGATGTAATTTTAATAACAATATTTTTTACAGGGACCATGTTACTTTTAATGAAGAAAAGAGCACAGATAAAGAGAAGAAAAATATGAAGATGACAGATGATGAAAAAGATGATAGATGAGGAAGATGAAGAAGAAGATAGATTAAAGAAGAAGAATTAAAGAGGAAGACCAATGTGCAGAAGACCCTGCTGGACGTTAGACTGCCATTTTACAGCTATGGGTGATAGGACAGAGTTAAGGCTAGTACTGGTACATTTTATTGGTAATATTAGGCAACTGGACAATGAGCAGGAGCGTAGTCTGGACTAGCCGGGTCAGTACACAGGGTAGTCAAGCAATAGATACGGGCACCAAGGGAACACTCTGGCAAAGATCCAGAGCACAACGGAACACTGTGAGAGTGCTCCGAACACCAGGGAAGCGAGTCTGATATAGGCGCCAGAAGATGAGGTCATCGGCAGGATGGCGCCGAAACCGGAAGCAGACGGGCGGCTCAGCAGAACAGGACCGGAGCGGCAAAATGGAAACAGACGCCGGAAGGGCCGTCTGCGGCAGAGTAGGGACAAAGGTAGGAGAAAAGACTGTGACAGTTATAGGAATAAAAAAATCATGCCATGCTTTGGACCACAAGTCAGGTTCTTTGTCCCAATGCTTGTTGTGATTCATGTTGATAGGTCACTTGAATTCCAATGGTACCTGTCACGGTTTTACTGAACACTCAGACAATTTGGTAAGATAAAACAATGAAGCTTTATTAAAACAGTATAAAGCACAACAAGGCCCTACACGGGTCCAGACTATACACAGAGGACAGATATATGGTCTGACACAGGTCAGGGCAGTACAGTTAACACAATATGCAAATGTGACTGGAACGTAGACAGGAACGAAACCTCAGCAGTACAGAACCGGAAAGGCCTTAGGAGGGAACTATACTGCAGGGCAGGCATCTCAGAGTAGGGAGGTGAATAGTCTCTACCGTCCTTACCTATAACCGGGTAAGGCAGCCTAGTAACTGGAGTCAATAAGGAATAGAGGAGGCTCTACCGGCCTTACCTATAACCGGGTAAGGCAGCCTAGAAAGTGGTGCCAACAAGGAATAGAGGAGGCTCTACCGGCCTTACCTATAACCGGATAAGGCAGCCTAGTAACTGGTGTCAATAAGGAATAGGGGAGGCTCTACCGGCCTTACCTATAACCAGGTAAGGCAGCCTAGGAGTAGCACAAACGGAGATAGCGAAATATACGGACTGACAGGAGGTAGCACCGCTAGTGACCGGAGGGCACAGGCTTGGAGTAGCGCAACCAGAGGCAACAGTAGGAGCAGACTTGACAAGTGGTAACACCGCTAGTGACCGGAGGGCACAGGCTGTATAGAACGTAACGGAGGCTGCGATGAGGCACAGGCTTGGAGTAGCGCAACCGGAGGCAACAGTAGGAGCAGACTGACAAGTGGTAACACCACTTGTGACCAGAGAAACACCGACTGGCAACTACCGTAGAGGCAAGGCATAGGGCACAACAGGGACAACGGAAGCACTAGCGACAATCGGACACTAGGCTGAATAGCCAAAGCCTGGATCGGTACACAGAGAGAGGTAGTCAGCCAAAGCCTAGATTGGTATAAAGAGAGCGGTAGTCAGCCAAAGCCTGGACTGGTACACTGAGAGCAGTAGTCAGCCAAAGCCTGGATCGGTACACAAAAAGCAGCAGTCAGCCAAAGCCTGGATCGGTACACAAAGAGCGGAAGTCAGCCAAAGCCTGGATCGGTACACAGAGAGCAGTAGTCAGCAAAAGCCTGGATCAGTACACTGAGCGCGGAGACAGGAGCAAGGTCAGACGAAACCGGATCATACACGGAACTGGAACACAGATACAAACATCAGGTCAGGAACACCACGAAAGGGCCCCGGCTTAGTGAAAGGAGGGCTTATATAAAGGCAAATACTGGGAGGGGCTAGCAAGCCAGAACCAATAAGAGGCAGCCAAGACAAACCCGGAAGTAGGAATGTTGCATAGTGAATCACGGGCACCGTGATAGGTACCACTGTGTATGTACCTTTCGGTGTTCACTTTTTGCCCTACCGTGGGTTTTACCAGCTCATATTGAATCGAGCCCCTGGAGAGCAAAATTACATGATTGAGGAAAACAGTCAATCTTGGGAAGGTTTTTTTTCTCGCTGAGCAGAAGAAGCTGGCATAGGACATACTGGAGGTGGAGACTGCACAAAGGAGGAGAAGATATCTTGATGGGTTACAGTGAGACATAAAAAGCAGGGACAGAGGAATAGGGAGGGCACTCCTGTATTTATTTACCCAAATAGATTTGTTACATCGAGTAATGATGTTGGGGGTGTTGTTACAGGAATGCCCTTGTGGTGCAAAGGCAGTTCTCTCTAAGAGCTGGGAGATCAGCACCTCTAGAGCTGGTGGGATCTGGGACACAGGCAGACGTAGACAGATTGTGATGGCAGAGGATTCCATAATTAAAAAGACAGCTAGGGTAATCTGTCTTCAGGATCTCTGCAGTGAAACAGTTTGCTATCTCTCAGGTTCGACATGTGGTAGATTGGGTTTATAGACTATTGGAACAGTCTGGGCAAGACTCAGCTGTCAAGGTACATGTTGATATCAATAACAAAGTCAGTAGGAAATGGAAGTCCTTTAAGAAGAAATTCAGGGATTTAGGTCATAGGTTTAAGCAAACAACCTCTACTGTATTATTTTCTGGAAAATCTACCTGTGTAAATTGCTACATCAAAAAGGCAATGGGAGATTAGGGAGTTAATTGAATAGCTAAAGACTTGGTGTAAGCAGGAGGAGTTTGGGTTTGCTTTTGTAAATACAAAGAAATCAATAATGGCAGACTAGAGGCAAACAGGGAGAATCACATAATTTTCTCCATTATATACATGGCTTATTGAAGGCAAAGTCTGAAAGACACTGGAAAAGATTAGGGTGAACTATTGTAAAAGGCCATGTACAGGGGCCAAAGTACACCTCCCAGCATTTTGTGCATCCGGGCAATGTCTACTGCACATGACTGCATCGGACAAACATCTGCATTCAGGCAGTCTATACTGCGCATGACTGCATCAGACAAACATACATCTGGCCTTTTATATTATAGTATAATGTACCTGTACCTGATAGCAAACACCCAAGGGTACATAAGGAACTTAGGCCCATATTTATAAAAAACATAATGTAATTATTCCAGCGTTAACCCTTTGAGTGTCAGAGGGGTATGCAGCACATTGCGCTGCATACCCCTCTGGCGCTCAAAGGCTTAAACAACTGCATCATAGGGGCAAATAAAAATACATAAATTCCTGTGCACTTGAACAGAACTTTTTGGGGCTAAAAGTCCAATTTAATTTACAGAATTTTTGTCTACTAGGGTGAAGTTGGTTTACTCCAGAGCACTGGAACAATTCTTGGGCAAACCAACTTCACCATAGGGGAAAAATAAACATTGCCAAAGTTATCATTATTTAAATGGGGTGCTTAACCCCGGGAATTGTAGAGTGTACAACTTATTACAAAGAAATTAATTGGAGACCTTTCTAGCATTCAAAGGGTTAAAAGCCCCATTTAGCATAATGGGAATGTCCATTTGTCCCTATGCTGTTGATGTTTTGCCTCAGAATGACTCCAGTTTGGTTTTATACATCAGGTCTTTATTTCCATAATACCAAGACCATTAGAATTATTATTTACAGATACACTGTCATCAGGCATATTGCCCAATGATTGGAGGAAAGCATATGTAGTACCATTATCCAAAAAGGGGGCAAGATCTTTCGGGGAAATGAAATACCTGTGAGCTTGATTTCCATAGTAGGTAAGATATGAGAAGTATTCAAGACTCTATGATGACAAGCAACATTATTAGAAATCAGTATGGTTTTAGGAGGAATAGATTATGTCAAACAAATTTACTTGCATGCCACGAAAGTTAAATAGCAACTTGGACAAAGATTTTACTGTTGATGTAGTATACTTGGATTCTGCAAAAACCTTTGATACTCACAACAGGTCACTGCATAAATTAAAAGGCTTCAGTTTAGGAGATGACATTTGTGCATGGATAGGGATCTGGTTACATGACAGATTGCAGAGACTTGTTGTAAAAGGAACAATTTCAGACTGGTCTAAAGCTGTAAGTGGAATGCCTCAGGGTTCAGTCCTGGGTCCAATGCTGATGACACTAAGCTGTGTAAGGAAATACACACACACAACTGAGATTTGGATAAACTGAGTGACTGGACAGAAAAGTGGCAGATGACGTTTAAAGTGGAACTACCACCCAGATTATTTGGGGCCATGTTTCTAAGGGGTGGTAGTTCCGCTTTAATATAGATAAATGTAAGGTTATGCATTTAGACTGCAGACACAACCATGCTACATACGATATATTCTAAATGGGAATCTTCATTTTAGGATTTAGAAGTACTGATAGATGATTGACTTCACAGCATTGTGCGGTGTCATTCGGCAAATGCAAAAGCTAATAGGATACTATAATATATAAAAAAAGGGCCATAGATTCACTGGATGGGAATACAATTATACTTCTGTAAAAGTCCTTGGTAAGGCCTCATATTGAATATGGAGTACAGTATTGGGCACCAGTTCTTAAAAAAGACAATACTGAAATTAGAATAATACAGAGACATGCAACAAAACTGATAAAGGGATTGGTGAATCTGAGTTATAAAGAAAGGCTTGCCAAAGTGGATTTGTTTACATTTGAGTAGAAACATCTGAGGGGTGGTATGATTCATTTACAGATATATTTGAGGTAAATACACTGAGGATCTAATTACTTAAAGAGTTGAGCTTTTTGAGATCATCCACTAGGATTAGAGGAAAGGTGCTGTTTTATAGTAAGATACGGGTACCTTTCTAGCTCAGAAGAGTACTGAGAATTATGATAGTTGTTTCAAAGCAGATAGGATGTTGATCCAGTTAATATCAACTGCCTTTTGGAGTCAGGAAGGAAATGTTTTACCCACTTAGGGCTTAACTGAAAATGACTTCAAGAAGGTTTTGCTTTATGCCTTCCTCTGGATCAACAACAGATCATGGGCTGAACTTGATAGATTCAAATCTATTGTCAGCCTCATCAACTATGTTACTATGTCCCTGGGGGCAGACAAGACAGTTGCTGGCAGTTTCTTTTTAAATTGTAACAGGAAGAGTGTATAAACCTATTTAACCCTTTAAAGAGGAACTATCACCCCTATCCAAGTTTGCCTCATGGTCCTCCTCATATAGTGATAACCTTAAATTTTTGTTTTTTTTTGTTATAAAATGCATACTGTTGCAAAATTCACATTATTAAAAATGAGCTGTGGCCTTACTTCCAGACAGACTGTGCCACAGATTGTCAGTCTCCTTCTGTTCCCTCCTCAAGTATTGTTGCTTTCCAACCAGCTCACATGGAGAAATCCTCCGTCGTCAGAGGAGGTTGGTACGCGACAATACTTGGGGAGGGAACAGAAGACGATTGACCGACTATTGTACAGAGCTGTAACCACAGTCTGTCCAGAAGTAAGGCTATGGCTCATTTTTAATAATGTAAATTTCACTACATCATGCATTTTATAAACCAACGATTAAAGGTTATTGCTATATGAGGATGACAATGAGGTAAACTTGTATAGGAGTGATAGTTCTCCTTTAAGGATCTGAGGGGTGTACAATGCATTGGAATTGTTTTTTGTTTTACAAAATGCACAAGATAGGAAACTACAAATTAATTCTTGGAGACGTACCAAAAACATAAGTGCTGTCCAATTGTTCATGTCTTTGAAGGCAGTTCTTGCCTAGTAGGCCTCCAGTTAAAGAACCTAATTTTTACTTCAGGCACCGCTCCACTCCCCATCATTACACTAACCTGAAGAGGGAAATTTAAGCCACTGAGGCGGAAGTACATACACAGCTCCACTCCCCGTTAACTTTATATTTATGTATTGCACCCTTCATTATGACCATAATGCATTAAATAATATATGTTAGGACTGGAGTATCACAATAATTCCAGATTACATGTTATTGGGTGCCTTGAGCAAAAAAAGATTGAGAATCAATGCTCTGTTCCATCTTAGTTATGCAGTCTGGTGCTCAACTCTTCCTGTCTGGCAAGTGCCTAGTCTACCTAATCAGAAGTCTGGCCCTGCCCGCCCTGTGTCTGCATTAGTACTTGTACTGTATGTGTGCAAAGGGTGATTTACTGGAACAGTTATTGGCAAACCAGCTGCACCATAGTAGACAAATAAACATTCCCCTTGATTTCATTTGGGGATTTTAACCAATTGAATGATAGAGTGGTGTCTAATGCATTGCTTTGCAATGCATTGGAGACCTCTCCAGCATGCAGAGGTTAAAAGCCCCATTGAAATCAAGGGAGTGTTTATTTGTTCACTATGGTGCAGTTGGTTTGCTCTAGTTCTTAGTACTTTCACCTACTGTAATAGATGAAGAACTGGAGCAAACCTGACAAAACATTATATCATGTAATCAACTCCATTATACTCACTTTAGCCAAGCACACTTGGATAATATCCATATTAGCCAAATAACATATGCATATTAGACATCTATTTTAGGTCACAATATGCACATATCTTTAAAGCCATTGCCCTTACCTCAGCTCCCAGACTAACGTGTTGGAAACTTCTTTGGCATTGAAGATGGGTTAAAGCCCCATTTAAATCAATGAACATTTAGGAAAATGTTCTGTCCCCTACCGTGCAGATGGTTTGCCCAGGAATGTCTTCATTTCTTCTTAGTACATCAGTATCAGAAGGTGTACTTGTAAGCAAATGTGTTGACTCTATTGCCTACAATAAAGGAGAGCAAAAGGAGAGGCAATAATTTTATTAAAATTACAAAAAGGAAGATGAAATATACAGTTACAGGATCCCAGGCACAGTAGCTCTTATCTCTCTCCTAGTCCCTGTATACACATAGCTGTGTTCCCAGCATCCTAAACTCCATCACCTGACATCTCCAGTGTATCTTTTCTTACAGCCACACTGCAGCCTTGCAATGTCAAGGCCCTCTTCAGTTCTGCTCTTCTTTTCATTTTGGCTGGAATACAAGTCTTCCCAGTATCTTGCATCAAATATAATGGGGAAAAACATCTGATTGCTACACCAGGAACAGGGACACTGACTGGTGAATTTGGGAATTCACAAAGGGGGTGTATCTGGGAGGGACCTCATTTACTAGATAACTATTTGCACTATGTTCCCTATGCATATCGTGGGCTATGCTCTGCATATTTTTTGACATGTGTTATGATCTGGCTGGGAGCGCCCAATGTAAGCTGCCAGAGATGTAACTTGCAGAGGGGAATCTTCACAAAGAAATAACAGACTGCTGTTTAATATGTAAACATACAGACAACAGAAAACAAAACAGTAATATTCACTCGGTAGGCCTCAGCGAGCCAGAGGCTAGCATATGCAGGTTGGGGAGTGTAGCTAGCAAGTGGTGGCTGCTCCAAGGAAGGCTTGCTGTGGCCTAGGCCATGCTGGCCTTGAAGCCAGATAATGATGACAACTTAGGACACAGACAACTACTCACCAAGTCAGGAATCAGCTTATGTAACCTACGGGCAATATAGTTGTCTCTGTCATAGGTAAGAACTGGAACAGCAGTCGTAGAACTAAGGGTCGCAAGGTTACCGTCTGACGAGGGGTTGAGACAGAGGTACTCGACAGTGTAAAACTCGACTGGGTGGTCAACAGCGTTGAACACAACACACTAGGCACAGGGGAACCCTCAGAGTTGAAGGAAGAGTAGTCTATGAGTCAAGTCAGTAACAGGTGGGCAAAGATGGTACCAGGGATCAGACAGAAGTATAGTCGAACAAGCCAAGGTCAAAACCAGTCAAGAAAAATAGTACAAAATCATCAGGCAGAGTAGAAGTCGAATAAACAGGCTGAGGTCAGAACCAGCACAGGAAGTCAAAGCAAAATCAGGAGTCTAAGACGAGGTTGAGGAAAGCTGGATCAAACACTGGAATCACTGGAACTAATAGGCACACTAGGAACTCGGTAACAGGAACGCTTTGATCGTGCACTGACACAAGAGTGCTGGCGCTTGATAAAGGCTCAAACGAGCGTCACAACAACAAGGAGGAGAAACAAGGAAAACCAGAATACCTGTCAAGAATGCCAGTAAAACCCACAGGAACATGATAACATGTTTCTGTTAATAATAAAGAATGATGCAAGGCATCTGATTTTTATATTTATAGTGTTCATTGATTCCCTTTAATTCTTTTTAAAGGTATAGAAATACTTATTATGTAAAAAAAATATAATGTAGTCTTTATCTCTCTGAGTAAGGGTGCTCCCACTGCTGAAAGTTGTTTTATTCAAAAGTTATTACAGCTCAAACTTCATTTTTTTAGGTGCAGTATATCAATGGCTTGGAATTGTACCGTAGCACTGTAATAATGCTGCACCATCCTGTCAGTTGGCCATAAATCTGCATAGGATGGTGTAGCAATAACACCACTGTACAGTTTCAGGCCATTGAGATACTGCACCTAAAAAATTAAAGTTTGAGCTATAATATCTTTTGAATAAAACAATTTTCAGCAGTGGGATCACCCTTGTTTTGCTCAGGGGGATAAACCATACAACAATTTTTTTTTTACATTGTAAGTATTACTATCCCCTGGGACACAGCTGTTTGTGCCTTTCAATAGTTCTATACCATGATCATGCACACCATGAAAATGTTGCACGCAAAATAGCATGTGACATAAAGGCAAACTAACCATGTTGCCATGATGAAAAGGGCGACATGAGAATCTCGTCCTGCATCAAAGAGTGAGATTCTCATGTCATCGCGTTAAACTTTGCTTAGAGTGTTTCGTGCCTTTCAATAACTTAAAGGGATAGTAATACTTTGTTTTATCTTTATTTTATTTTGTAGGCATTAAAAAAACATGAAGAACGATATAAGTCTTATCTTTCAAACCTTTATGGTTTAAGAGATATTCACAAGCAAAGTTTCCCCTCCCGCCCCTTTTACTTAGTGTAAGCCATCTCTTCTCAGATGTGGAATCCAGTCCATAGACCAGACAGATAACAGCAGGAGACAATCTTCTTCCTGTGAGAACAATGAAAGTCCTGCCCCCTTGACAAGTTTTTCAGGTTTTTCCCTTATCTTAATTGAAGATTGTCCATCTCTTCCACCTGGGCACCTCCCTTCTGATCTAGATGAGCAGTGTTACATCAGTAAAAGGGGCTGGAGGGGGATACTTTATCATTGAATTACTCTTGAACTACAACTCTGACAGAATTGAAATAACACTCTCCAAGGTCCAAATACTATGATGATTAACCCCTTAGTGACAGCCGCATTCGTACGCGGCTGTCACCTTAACGCCCGAGGAACTTTTTTTTTTTGTTTGCAAACGAGTCCGGAGTCTCCGAGTGGCGTGCAGCCGCACGGTGCCCCGGACTTCCGTGACTTACCAGGTACGTCCTCTATCACTAAGTGACAGTTTCTGCGGGACGTACCTGGTAAGTCATCTGTCGTTAAGGGGTTAATTAGAGCTGCTTTTATTATGAAAGCATGATAGCTCAGGGACCAAATAATTAGCACGCAAATATATATGTTTTTTCATCACATACTGTATTGATATCTGTAACATAAGCAATATCTGAAATTAAAACTTGCTTTTTGCCTTACTTTAAAGGTTTTGTAATGTCTCTGTTAAATAACATGTAATATTGTAGATATTACAAAAATAAACTAATTTATCCAAGTCCTGTCTCTCAAACCTTTATGGTTTGAGAAATATAAGATGCTAAAATTACCCCCTCTCTCCCCTTTCACAGACGTCAGCTGTAAAGCTGACAGAAGGAGATTTGAGTCGTGCGACTCAACATCGGCTCTTCAGCAGAGCCAAAATACCGTTATCTAAAAAGAAATACTTAACTGGAATGGTCTACAAAGTGTTCCTGGTTTGCAAGAACACTTTGCAGACCATTCCAATTAAGTATTCTTTGTAGATTGCTGTATTCAGGCTCTGCTGGAGAGCCGCCGGCCTGTCCCGGGATTAGGCTCTCCTTCTGTCAGCTTTACAGTTGACGTCTTTGAAAAGGGAGGCGGGGGGATCTTTAGTACCATATATCTCTCACACTATAAAGGTTTGAGAGACAGGACTTGGATCAGTTAGATTATTTTTGTAGTATCTGCAATATTACATTTTATGAGACATTACTATCCCTTTAATGTACTGATAGCTCATGGACCTCAGTGCTGTTGAGCGCTGTGCCGGGATCTCTCTCAGAATGACAGGGCGAAGCATGCAAAGTAGGGGAGAGAGAGCAGAATGACAGGGCGGAGCATAAAGAGAAGGGGAGAGAGAGCAGAATGACGGGGTGGAGCATGCAGAGAAGGGGAGAGAGAGCAGAATGACAGGGTGGAGCATGCAGAGAAGAGGAGAGAGAGCAGAATGACAGGGCAGAGCATAAAGAGAAGGGGATAGAGAGCAGAATGACGGGGTGGAGCATGCAGAGAAGGGGAGAGAGAGCAGAATGACGGGGTGGAGCATGCAGAGAAGGGGAGAGAGAGCAGAATGACAGGGCAGAGCATGCAGAGAAGGGGAGAGAGAGCAGAATGACAGGGCAGAGCATAGAGAGAAGGGGAGAGAGAGCAGAATGACAGGGCAGAGCATGCAGAGAAGGGGAGAGAGAGCAGAATGACAGGGCAGAGCATGCAGAGAAGGGGAGAGAGAGCAGAATGACAGGGCAGAGCATGCAGAGAAGGGGAGAGAGAGCAGAATGACAGGGCGGAGCATAAAGAGAAGGGGAGAGAGAGCAGAATGACGGGGTGGAGCATGCAGAGAAGGGGAGAGAGAGCAGAATGACAGGGTGGAGCATGCAGAGAAGAGGAGAGAGAGCAGAATGACAGGGCAGAGCATAAAGAGAAGGGGATAGAGAGCAGAATGACAGGGCAGAGCATAGAGAGAAGGGGAGAGAGAGCAGAATGACAGGGCAGAGCATGCAGAGAAGGGGAGAGAGAGCAGAATGACAGGGCAGAGCATGCAGAGAAGGGGAGAGAGAGCAGAATGACAGGGCAGAGCATGCAGAGAAGGGGAGAGAGAGCAGAATGACAGGGCAGAGCATAGAGAGAAGGGGAGATAGAGCAGAATGACAGGGCAGAGCATAGAGAGAAGGGGAGATAGAGCAGAATGACAGGGCAGAGCATGCAGAGAAGGGGAGATAGAGCAGAATGACAGGGCAGAGCATAGAGAGAAGGGGAGATAGAGCAGAATGACAGGGCAGAGCATAGAGAGAAGGGGAGATAGAGCAGAATGACAGGGCAGAGCATAGAGAGAAGGGGAGAGAGAGCAGAATGACAGGGCAGAGCATGCAGAGAAGGGGAGAGAGAGCAGAATGACAGGGCAGAGCATGCAGAGAAGGGGAGAGAGAGCAGAATGACAGGGCAGAGCATGCAGAGAAGGGGAGAGAGAGCAGAATGACAGGGCAGAGCATAGAGAGAAGGGGAGAGAGAGCAGAATGACAGGGCAGAGCATGCAGAGAAGGGGAGAGAGAGCAGAATGACAGGGCAGAGCATAGAGAGAAGGGGAGAGAGAGCAGAATGACAGGGCAGAGCATGCAGAGAAGGGGAGATAGAGCAGAATGACAGGGCAGAGCATAGAGAGAAGGGGAGATAGAGCAGAATGACAGGGCAGAGCATAGAGAGAAGGGGAGAGAGAGCAGAATGACAGGGCAGAGCATAGAGAGAAGGGGAGAGAGAGCAGAATGACAGGGCAGAGCATAGAGAGAAGGGGAGAGAGAGCAGAATGACAGGGCAGAGCATAGAGAGAAGGGGAGAGAGAGCAGAATGACAGGGCAGAGCATAGAGAGAAGGGGAGAGAGAGCAGAATGACAGGGCAGAGCATAGAGAGAAGGGGAGATAGAGCAGAATGACAGGGCAGAGCATAGAGAGAAGGGGAGATAGAGCAGAATGACAGGGCAGAGCATGCAGAGAAGGGGAGATAGAGCAGAATGACAGGGCAGAGCATAGAGAGAAGGGGAGATAGAGCAGAATGACAGGGCAGAGCATAGAGAGAAGGGGAGATAGAGCAGAATGACAGGGCAGAGCATGCAGAGAAGGGGAGATAGAGCAGAATGACAGGGCAGAGCATAGAGAGAAGGGGAGAGAGAGCAGAATGACAGGGCAGAGCATAGAGAGAAGGGGAGATAGAGCAGAATGACAGGGCAGAGCATAGAGAGAAGGGGAGATAGAGCAGAATGACAGGGCAGAGCATGCAGAGAAGGGGAGAGAGAGCAGAATGACAGGGCAGAGCATAGAGAGAAGGGGAGATAGAGCAGAATGACAGGGCAGAGCATAGAGAGAAGGGGAGATAGAGCAGAATGACAGGGCAGAGCATAGAGAGAAGGGGAGAGAGAGCAGAATGACAGGGCAGAGCATAGAGAGAAGGGGAGATAGAGCAGAATGACAGGGCAGAGCATGCAGAGAAGGGGAGAGAGATCCCAGAGCAGTGCTCAACAACATTGAGATGCATGAAGTACAAGTTTTAATTTCAGATATTCATTATTATACAGAGCATTACAGTATGTGATGAAAACACTATCAGGTTCTCATGCCCTTAGGTTATTGAAACAGAGTGGCAGGAAATGCTCTAAGAGACGTTTAATGCAGCCGAATGAGAATTTTGCGCTTTGATGCAGGGCAAGATTCTCATGTCACCATTTTCATCATGGCGACATGGTTAGCTCTCCTTTATGTTGCACACTGTTTTGCAATCTACATTTTCAAAGGATACCCATTTTTACTAAGCCCTATGACATTGGAGCCTTCCAGCAGTCAGGGAGAATAAGGGCTTGGTTGGTTAAAGGAACACCAACAATAAAATAGGCATAATAACTTTAAATATCATGTACTTATATCAAGCATATATAAAATAAATGTTTCCTATTTTACATCTCTGACATATTATCCTAAACTTGCTTTACATGTGTAAATTGTACTATACAGAGATCATTTATTTAATACTAACAAATTGGACATGGCATTGCCCGTGTGTTTGGTTAATGTGAATGAAGTATATTTAAGAAAATGTGTTGTGTGTGTTGTATTTACTTAAAGGGGTGTGAGGTCTCAGACAACTGCCTTGGATGTTTGTGAAGTGAAGACAAAATGCCAAATTGTGAATGTCTGCTCGAAAAAAGTAATTGCATTGTAGAGGGTGCTAAGGAAGTGACATAGTAATGGTATTGGAATGCAGTAGTGTACGGTAAAGTAATGTACGGTGATTTGTGATATTTATATGTGTGGAAGGAGATGCATACTGTTTGCATTAGTAAGGTGTTGTGATTTGTATATGAGTATGGTAGGCTAGTGAAGGTGGTGACAAGAGCGTGATGCAATGTGTTTTGCATGTTATATGGCATTATGAATGATTCTTGTCATTGTGAGCTATGTGTTTGTAAGTAGGACAGTACATACTGAAATGGTGGTTGAAAAGTGAAATCAAAGTGTTCAGACCTTGAAAGCAGTGGGTTATGTGGAAGAATAAATGTGACATCATGTTTAATTGAAGGATGAGGAAGTTTGTCAAATGTGGCACTGGGAGGAGAGGCAAAGATGAAGTGTCTGTCAAAGAAGAGGACATTCAAAAATGATCTGACAGTCAAACGGGAAGAGATTCAAAGATGAACTGTCAGTTGAAGGGGAGGAGAGGCAAAGATGAATTGGGAAGGAGGGTGCAGAAGAGAGGAGGTGTGTAGTGGGGTGGTGTCACGGTTTTTAAAGACTCTCAGACGTAAGGTTTGGTAAAAACGTAACTTTATTGAAAAGTTAAGGCAATCCCCATAGGGAAACATACATAACAATACAACAATAATAGTCAATACAATAGGTTCTACCGGCCTTGCCTAAAATACCGGGCAAGGCAACCCAAGTGACAGTAGCAATAACAGACTCTACCGGCCTTGCCTATACCGGGTAAGGCAACCGTGAGATGACATATACCGGTTCTACCGGCCTTA
The DNA here is from genome assembly GCA_037306005.1 of Rhinophrynus dorsalis. NCBI lineage: Eukaryota > Metazoa > Chordata > Amphibia > Anura > Rhinophrynidae > Rhinophrynus > Rhinophrynus dorsalis. The sequence continues at coordinate 350,293,567 of CM074719.1, read as the reverse complement.
CCAATACCGGGCAAGGCAGCCCAAAGGAGTACTGACTGTAGGCTCTACCGGCCCTGCCAATACCGGGTAAGGCAACCTTAAGGGTGGAAACGACAAAGGTTCTACCGGCCTTACCAATACCGGGCAGGGCAGCCTGAACGAGTAGACCAGCTGTCAGATGACTATGACAGCAGAGAGGAATAGGAACAAAGGTCTTACTCAGCAGAAGTCTATTGCCAGGGAAAATCGGACGACTGCATAGGAGTGGACAGCGACCTAGCCTCAGTACTGGATAGATCAGGAGCAAACCAACGTCCGCACGTTGGGACCTACAATAAATATCGCCACCAGGTTAATGGAGTAAACCAGCGTCTGCACGCTGGGACCAACAGAGCATCGCAACCAGGTTTAATGGAGAAAACCAGTGTCCGCACGCTTCAACCAACAGTGTATATCGCAACCAGGTTTAATGGAGTAAACCAGCGTCCGCACGCTGGAACCAACAGTGTATAACGCAACCAGGTTTAATGGAGTAAACCAGCGTCCTCACGCTGGAACCAACAGTGTATATCGCCACCAGGTTTAATGGAGTAAACCAGCGTCCTCACGCTGAAATCAACAGTGTATATCGCAACCAGGTTTAATGGAGTAAACCAGCGTCCGCACGCTGGAACCAACAGTGTATATCGCAACCAGGTTTAATGGAGTAAACCAGCATCCTCACGCTGGGACCAACAGTAAATGTCGCCACCAGGTTTAATGGAGTAAACCAGCGTCCGCACACTGGAACAACAGTGTATATCGCAACCAGGTTTAATGGAGTAAACCAGCGTCCTCATGCTGGAACCAACAGTGTATATCGCAACCAGGTTTAATGGAGTAAACCAGCGTCCGCACGCTGGAACCAACAGTGTATATCGCAAACAGGTTTAATGGAGTAAACCAGCGTCCTCACGCTGGGACCAACAGTAAATGTCGCCACCAGGTTTTATGGAGTAAACCAGCGTCCGCACGCTGGAACCAACAATGATAAGCAGCAGCAAAAAGAACAATGTCGCCGGAGCGACGGGGCCCTACACTCCAACGGTGAGTCCACCAGGGCGAGACTGATGCACTGACAGATGACTGGAACCATTGGAACCGCCGGTGCAGAACGGACCGGCTCGAGAAGCGGCAGGCAGGAGATGCAGGAACTCAGTAGATTAACCCGCTAGGTGCTGGAACACAGGAACCCCTGAACACAGCATACAGGAACATTGGAACACCGGAACGCAGGAACAGCAGGATCAGCAGGAACAGCAGGCCCAGAAGCCTGACATGCAGATCAGGCCAAGTGAAGTCAGAAACACCACGAAAGGGCAACCTGGAAGTGTTCAACCTGGGTTTAAAAAGGCTGTGTGAGGAGGGCTAATAGCAGACAGCCAATCAGGAGTACTCAGCAAGTGAGAGACACAGAACAGCACAAATCACGGGCACCGTGATAGTACCCCCCTTTCAAAGACCCCCTCTCCTAGAGTGGGGTCTGGGCTTCTGAGGGTATTTGGTATGAAATATTCGTAGTAACTTGGGTGCAAGAAGGTCCTTACTGTCTACCCAGGAACGATCCTCAGGACCATAACCTTTCCAATGCACCAGATACTGTACCCCTCCTCTATGCCTACGGTAATCAATAATATTTTGTACTTCATACTCCTCCTGCCCTTCGACTTCAACAGGACCTGGCATCACAGGTGTGGTAGTATAACGGTTACAAACCAGAGGTTTAAGGAGAGACACATGGAATACATTATGAATGCGCATAGAAGCAGGTAATTCCAAGGCATAGGAAACGGGGTTAATTTTGCGAATTACCTTGTACGGACCAATGAACCGAGGTGCCAGCTTATTAGATGGGACCTTGAGCTTCAGATTCTTAGAGGACAGCCATACTCTATCCCCAACTTGAAAAGAAACCGCTGGAAGCCTTCTGCGATTGGCATGACGCTGATGTCGCTAAAAAGACTGACCCAATGCCCTCTGAACTTGTGCCCATGTGGAACGGAGTTGCTCTATATGCTCATCCAGAGCTGGAATCTGCTGTGTCTGAAAGGAATCCAGGAGCAGACAGGGTTGGAACCCATAATTGATCAAAAATGGAGAGCTCCCGGAGGAAGAATTAACTGCGCAGTTCCTGGCGAACTCTGCCCAAGGCAACAAGTCAGCCCAATCATCATGATGGTCAGTCACAAAACATCGCAGAAACTGTTCCAACCCTTGATTGGCCCTCTCAGCGGCCCCATTAGTCTGGGGATGATATGCCAAGGAAAATGATAACTGTATGCCCATCTGTTCGCAAAATGCCCTCCAGAATCTGGACACAAACGGGCTCCCCCTGTCAGACACCAGCACCCTGGGTACTCCATGCAACCGAAACACCTCTCGAGCGAATACCATTGCCAGTTCTTTGGCCGAAGGAAGGCCACGGAGGGGTACGAAGTGTGCCATTTTCAAAAACCTGTCTACCACCATCAATATGAAGGAATACCCTCTAGACCTGGGCAATTCTCCCATAAAGTCGATAGAGACGTGAGACCAAGGGCGTTCACCATTAGGCACCGGCTGAAGTAAGCCCACCTGGAGATGTCTAGGGGTTTTGGCATGGGCACAAGTTGTACAGGCATTTGTAAAATTGGCACAATCTGTTCTCATAGAAGGCCACCAAAATAGCTGAGAGAGGGACCAAAACAATTGATCTCTACCAATATGTCCCGCAGCCTTAGAGGAGTGGTAGGTTTCAAGTAGTCGAGTACGGAATGGCTCAGCGACAAAACATTTGCCCGCTGGAGTTTCATGGGGAGCAGAGGCTTGGGACGACAAAATCTCCTCCCCTATTGGTGAAGTAATACTAGTACGTATGGTAGCCAATATTCGATCAGGTTGAATGATAGGTGCTGGTACTTCTTCTCTGTCAACCTCCGCCTCAAATTGTCTAGACAGAGCATCAGCCCTAACATTTTTTGAACCAGGCAAGTATGATACAACGAAACTGAATCGGGATAGAAACAGTGCCCATCTGGCCTGGCGAGGAGACAATCTCTTGGCCTCAGAGAGATAAGTCAGATTATTGTGATGTTAGAATCAAAACGGGGTTTTTTGTGCCTTCAAGTAAATGACGCCATTCTTTGAGAGCAAGGATAATGGCCAGTAATTCTTGATCACCAATCTCGTAATGACTTTGAGCACTGGTTAATTTTTTAGAAAAGAATCCACAGGGTCTGAGTGTACCACCTTTAACCTGTCGCTGAGAAAGCACCGCCCCGACCCCAATATCTGAGGCATCAACCTCTAAAGTAAAGGGAAGTAGTGGATTGGGGTGGGACAACACAGGCGCTTCAGCAAAGGCTACCTTCAACTTCTCAAAGGCCTCTTCAGCAGACACCGGCCAGAGAGATGGATTAGCGCCCTTATGCATGAGGTCAGACAGAGGTTTCACGATAGAGGAGACGTTTTTAATAAACTTCCTGTAATAATTGGCGAAGCCCAGAAATCGTTGGATGGCTTTAAGACTCTTGGGTTTAGGCCACAGTAATACTGGATTAGCGCCCTTATGCGTGAGGTCAGACAGAGGTTTCACGATAGAGGAGAAGTTTTTAATAAACTTCCTGTAATAATTGGCGAAGCCCAGAAATCGTTGGATGGCTTTAAGACTCTTGGGTTTAGGCCACTGCAGTCAATTTCTCTTTATCCATGGCAATGCCGTCTTTGCCAATTATAAACCCCAGAAACTGTACACTGGTTTTGTGGAACTCGCATTTCTCCAGTTTACAAAATAATCTATTTTTGCTTAAGCGCAGCAACACTTCCGACACATCCTTGATGTGTTGTGACAGGTCTTTGGAGTGCATAAGTATGTCGTCAAGATAAACTACAACGCATGATTGTAACATATCTCTAAGAACGTCATTGATCAGTTCTTGAAATACTGCAGGAGCATTACATAGACCAAATGGCATGACTAGGTATTCATAATGCCCTGATCTCGTATTGAAGGAAGTTTTCCACTCATCTCTGATACGTATCAAATTGTAAGCTGCCCTTAGGTCCAATTTGGTGAAAATCGAGGACCCCTTAAGTCTATCAAACAGCTCGGTGATGAGTGGTATCGGGTAGGCATTCTTTGCCATCAGCTTATTCAGCCCACGATAGTCTATGCATGGTCGCAGTTCGCCATTTTTTTTCTTAACAAAAAAGAACCCTGCGCCGGCCGGAGAAGTAGATTTCCTTATGATCCCTCTACTGAGGGCATCTGCTATGTATTCCTTCATAGCTTGGTTCTCCTCACAAGACAATGGATACGTGCGTCCCCTCGGTGGTACTGCTCCAGGACTTAATTCTATACGACAATCGTATGGTCTGTGCTGAGGTAGGGCGCCAGCCTCTCCCTTACTGAAAACGTCGCTGAACTGCTGGTAGACCTCAGGTAGTGAAGGGGAGGTGCACAAGACCTTAACAGGATGGGTAACGCACTTATCCATACAGAACTGAGACCAAGCAGCAATCTCACATTTCTGCCAATCAAATTGCGGGTTGTGCAACTGTAACCAAGGAAAGCCCAAGATCACGGCATGGTGAGGAGAATTAATCAATTGGAACTGTTGCTCTTCCTTGTGAAGAGCCCCAATAGTCATGGACAAGGGCATCGTTTCAAAGGTAACTTGGGTGTGTTCCAAAGGTCTGCCATCAATTGCTTCAACAGCAAGAGGGGTCTCTCTCTGAATCCATGGTACCCCATGCAATTCGGCAAAGGTATTGTCCATAGAATACCCAGCTGCACCAGAATCAACCAGGGCCAAAACCTCAACTGAGCGTTGTGCCCATGACAATACCACCTGTATGGTGGGTTTAAGTGTGCCCAACACTGGGGACGATTGGACACCACCTAGGGCCTGTCCCCCAAGGTACCCTAGGTGTGTTCGTTTCCCGGACGTACCGGACAAGATCTTAACAGGTGACCATTTTTACCGCAGTACAAACATAATCCCTGTATCTTGCGATATCTCCTCTGTTCCTTGGTTAACCTAGTGAAACCCACCTGCATAGGTTCACCTGGTTCATGAATTGGTTCACTAGGTTTGGATACCAAGGGAGGGTTGGGTGGGCAAAATGTGCTTCTGGACCCATTATTTTTTAGCCGTACTCGTCGCTCTCTGGCGGTTAATCTTTCTCGTATTCTGGAGTCAATTAGAATCACGTATTCGATATAATCATGTAGGTCAGTAGGTAAATCTTTTGCTGCAATCTCATCTTTAACCCCTTAGTGACGGCCGCGTGCAGACGCGGCCGTCACTTAACGCCCGTCTAACATTTTTTTTTTTTTTTTAAACAGAATCCGGAGTCCCCAAACGGCGTGCAGCCGCGCGGGGATCTGGATTTCCTGGACGTACATGTACGTCCTCTGTCACTAAGTGAAACCCACAGAGGACGTACATGTACGTCCATTGTCACGAAGGGGTTAATCTGGTCACTCAAGCCTTGGGCAAAGGCTGCCAACAGGGCCTCGTTATTCCATCCTACCTCTGCTGCCAAGGTGCGGAATTCAATGGCATAATCGCCAACCGTGCGCCTGCCCTGTTGTATCTCCATAAGACAGCAGCAGAGGTGGTTCTACCAGGAGGCTCGAAAACTCTCCGAAAGGATTGTACAAAATCACAGAAATTTTTAGTACAAGGTTTAGCATTTTCCCACAGTGGGTTAGCCCAGGCCAATGCTCTACCGGTCAGTAGGGATATCATGAACCCAACCTTGCTGCGGTCACTAGGAAATGCGTGTGCCGTCAATTCCATAAATATTTCAAGTTGATTAATAAACCCTCTACATAGTTGAGGGTCACCGTCATATCTCAGCGGCAAGGGTGCAGAAGCCGTTAACCCTTTGACTGCGGTCCCTGGGGACCTAGACTCATTCTCCGGTGTCTGAATTGGCGAGACCACCGGGCTAGAACCGGACTTATCAGCAAGTACCGTGCATTCAAGAATAGTTTGAATAGCAACCGCCAGCTGATCCAAACGTTGCTCATGCATATCCATCCTCCAATGGATATTTTGTGTGTTACCATCACTCTTATTGTCTGAGGTCATGGCCCTTTCGTACTATCACGGTTTTTAAAGACTCTCAGACGTAAGGTTTGGTAAAAACTTAACTTTATTGAAAAGTTAAGGCAATCCCCATAGGGAAACATACATAACAATACAACAATAATAGTCAATACAATAGGTTCTACCGGCCTTGCCTAAAATACCGGGCAAGGCAACCCAAGTGACAGTAGCAATAACAGACTCTACCGGCCTTGCCTATACCGGGTAAGGCAACCGTGAGATGACATATACCGGTTCTACCGGCCTTACCAATACCGGGCAAGGCAGCCCAAAGGAGTACTGACTGTAGGCTCTACCGGCCCTGCCAATACCGGGTAAGGCAATCTTAAAGATGTAAACGACAAAGGTTCTACCGGCCTTACCAATACCGGGCAGGGCAGCCTGAACGAGTAGACCAGCTGTCAGATGACTATGACAGCAGAGAGGAATAGGAACAAAGGTCTTACTCAGCAGAAGTCTATTGCCAGGGAAAATCGGACGACTGCATAGGAGTGGACAGCGACCTAGCCTCAGTACTGGATAGATCAGGAGCAAACCAACGTTGGGACCTACAATAAATATCGCCACCGAGTTAATGGAGTAAACCAGCGTCCGCCCGCTGGGACCAACAGAGCATCGCAACCAGATTTAATGGAGAAAACCAGCGTCCGCACGCTGGAACCAACAGTGTTTATCGCAACCAGGTTTAATGGAGTAAACCAGCGTCCGCACGCTGGAACCAACAGTGTATAACGCAACCAGGTTTAATGGAGTAAACCAGCGTCCTCACGCTGGAACCAACAGTGTATATCGCCACCAAGTTTAATGGAGTAAACCAGCGTCCTCACGCTGGAACCAACAGTGTATATCGCAACCAGGTTTAATGGAGTAAACCAGCGTCCGCACACTGGAACCAACAGTGTATATCGCAACCAGGTTTAATGGAGTAAACCAGCATCCTCACCCTGGGACCAACAGTAAATGTCTTCACCAGGTTTTATGGAGTAAACCAGCGTCCGCACGCTGGAACCAACAATGATAAGCAACAGCAAAAAGAACAATGTCGCCGGAGCGACGGGGCTAGAGCAGGAGCCCTACACTCCAACGGGGAGTCCACCGGGGCGAGACTGATGCACTGACAGATGACTGGAACCGCCGGTGCAGAGTTGACCGGCTGGAGAAGCGGCAGGCAGGAGACGCAGGAACTCAGTAGATTAACCCACTAGGTGCTGGAACACAGGAACCCCGGAACACAGCATACAGGAACATTGGAACACTGGAACACCGGAACGCAGGAACAACAGGGTCAGCAGGATCAGCAGAAACAGCAGGAACAGCAGGCCCAGAAGCCTGACATGCAGATCAGGCCAAGTGAAGTCAGAAACACCACGAAAGGGCAACCTGGAAGTGCTCAACCTGGGTTTAAAAAGGCTGTGTGGGGAGGGCTAATAGCAGACAGCCAATCAGGAATACTCAGCAAGTGAGAGACACAGAACAGCACGAATCACGGGCACCGTGATAGGTTGAGAGTGAAGTCCTTGCAACGTAGGCATTGAGGATGAATTAGTGTATGTGTCGAATAGGAGGGAGGGAAGGAGTTGTGTATTGTAGTGGAGGCTGACGACCTTGAAGAGATTTTCATAGGAGTGGCTAGGGGCTGTAGTCCCCCTGCCCGCTGCTGTGAAAATCATGCCTCATGCTTACACCAATGGGATAGGCAGTATAGAGAAGATATGCATAACTCCTCCTTACTGCTGCCCCTGGGTGTGTTTGGCTTCGGACAAAGCTTGTCAGTCACATGATGCTTCCTTATATATATATATATATATATATACTATTTGAACAGCCTGTTACACGGGCCACAGTGCCACTGCCACCCGATCACGGAGAGCCCAGCTCTGTTTCAGCCGCGGCGTGGGCAGTCTGTACTGCGCATGACTGCAGCACGCGCAGCAGTGTGTACTGCACATGTAGCGGCGTTACACACGATTTAGCGAATTATTATATAAGATATATATATATATATATATATATATATATATATATTTTTTTTTTTTTTTGTGCTGTTTGTATTGAGAAATAAAAGCTAAATCCATAAATTGACTGTGATCAGTGCACACTTCTCTTGTGTTCAGAAAGGCTCTCATCTCTGTCCATTAACCAATATTCCTGGACAACAGTGAGAGCTGTCAAAAAGGAAGGCTCATCTGCACCATCAGAGCAAATGTAAGGCTAGATTTCAGTCTTCCGAAAACAAACAGAGAAGTTTTACAGATGTTAGCAAGAAGTACAGGGTATTTAACTGTTTGTAAACCCAGATCATATTTAGCTGTTAGTATTCCTTTAACCCCTTAATGACCGGGGAATCCGGCCGCGGACGCGACTCAACGACCACGGAGCAAATTTTTTTTTTTGCTCCGTTGCGTTCCGGACTCCCCGAACGGCGTGCAGCCGCAGGGGGAGCCCGGAACTCGATGACGGTCATAGTACGTCATCGGTCGTTAAGTCAAATCGACCCTTGACGTACTATGGCCGTCAAGGGTCGTTAAGGGGTTAACGATCTGACTCTAGCCAAGACATGGGCTGTGAAGCTGTGAAACCCTGACTCTATACCCAGTGTCAGCTCCTTGTGACTTTAGGCAAGTGCCTTAATTTTCCTGTGTTTTATGCCCCAAGCTCTACAGGGCAGGGACTCCTTGAAAAATGATGTGTACAGCAGTGTGTACAAATTGTAGAGCTGTATAAGAATAAATATATTATTATTATAATACCATCAGGGTACACTGAACATGCTGCAACTTAACTCTGCTTCCACTCTTGTCCCAGCTCACACTGGTGGGTACTATGGCAGTTTTGGGGCACCCTGAAGGATAACTGCAGCTCCTGACCACAGAGAGGCTGGTTGCACTCTGAAGCTCTCTTTTATAGTTATTCACGTGTGTGCTCACCAGATAAACAAAATGGAATAACAATGCCACAATGTTAATGCTTCCAAAAAAGGAAATATATGGGACCATAAGCACAAAAAATGAGTAATTCTATGTCAAACCAAATGTACTATAGGATACAGATAAACATTCACACTGATTTATATGGTGCTTTTAACCCGTTGAACGTTAGAGAGCTCTCCAATGCATTGCTCATCAATATGGTGGTTGCCTATCCAGCTTTCAAGGTGCTAAAAACCCCATCTAAATTAATAAGTACTTTTCAGAATTGTTATGTATTTGCTATGGTGCATTTAGTATAGTTCACCTGAATTTGTGCATTTGACCTCTAATGGACTAACATTTCTGTATCAAATACAACAAAGGTCTTGTGAGCCAGAAACTTTGGTCCAGAACATGTACTTTTTTTAAGTAGTTACATGGTAGAAGTGCTTAAAGGGATAGTAATACTTCATTTTAACTTTATTTTATTTTGTAGGCATTAAAAAAACAAGAAGAATGATATAAGTCTTATCTCTGAAACCTTTATGGTTTAAGAGATATTCACAAACAAAGTATCCCCCCCCTCTGTTCAAACAGATCAGAAGGGAGGTGCCCAGGTAGACTGCAGAGAGGGACAATCTTCAATTAAGATAATGGAAAAAGCTGAAAAACTTGTCAAGGGGGGAAGGGCTTTCATTGTTTTCATACAAAGAAAATTGTCCCCTTCTGTTATCTGTACTGTCATACAACCTGATCCACATCTGAGAAGAGATGGCTTACACTAGGTAAAAGGGGCGGGGAGGGGAACTTTGCTTGTGAATATCTCATAAACCATAAAGGTTTGAGAGATAAGACTTATATCATTCTTCATGTTTTTTTAATGCCTACAAAATAAAATAAAGTTAAAACGAAGTGTTACTATCCCTTTAAAGAGATAGTAATGTTTCACAATAACAGCAGCTCCAGTTAATCTTCATAGTATTTGGGCCATGGAGAGTGTTATTTCAAAACTGTCAGAGTTGTAGTTCAAGAGTAATTGAATGATAAAGTATCCCCTCCTGCCCCTTTTACCTAATGTAACACTGCTCACCTCAGATGTGGAATCTGGTCCTGGGACCAGTCAGCTCACAGCAAGGGACAATCTTCTTATTGTGAGCATAACGGAAACCCTGCCCCCCTTCACAGGTTTTACCTTATGCTCACTGAAGATTGTCCCTCTCTGCTATCCATCCAGACAGTCTTGCTGCTGTGAGGAGAGCAGTGTTACATCAGTAAAGGGTGGGAAGGGGAAACATTATTATTCAATTACTCTTGAACTACAACTCTGACTCATGGCCCAAATACTATGAAGATTAATTGGCGATCCTTTTATTTTGAAACATTTCTATCCCTTTAATATTTTTCAGTTGTTGATCTTCCCTTTTTTCAGCAATTTTTTAATTTGTGTTTTTAGTACTAATACGTGCCACTCTAGTTAGAGTTTTATCTATACATAGGAACCTGGGGATATTAGCCTCCTTTACTGAGTACGCTTACCAGCTGGACACAGGGGCCCAGGAACAAGAGGAACAGAAGATTTATTCATCCATAGTTACATGACTAGAGGCACCTCTGAGTAATGTTTCTCAAGGTTCATCCCTAGGGTGAGGTGGATAATAGGTCATTGCATTAGTTGTCCTACAATAATTGAAAATACACATTGCAAACCTATTAGACTAAACACTGATCAATAACACTAATGATCTGAAAAGCCATCACTCCGGGAACTATCTATATATATATAATGGAAAAGGTGGGGTGTAGTAAGGGATTTCCCTCCCAGGAGCTGAAATACAGGCAGTGGATTTAAAGGGTACATGTCACAGCTAAAGTCAGAATTCTGATAATATGCACATTAGTTTGCAGATGTGAGTGCTAATGCTATCTTGTATTTTGTGGTGTAGTAGCTGAAACTATGGACTGGAAGTAATTAGTATATTTTTCTTTGCTGTCTTGGTCTTTATTGTTGCTGAGGACGCAAGTAAATGGAGATACTGTGTAAGCAATGGATAAAGCAGGAAACTAGTAGGTTAAAAGTAATTACTTCATTGGCCTGACTAAGAGACCTAAGTGATCCCAAAAGCTTTCACTCCATATCTATTCAGTTAGCTATTAAAGGCTTCGTGTTGGTAAGTAGCAGTCAGTTACTACAGGGGTTTAACTCAACTTAATTCATTTCAGTCCTATGGTGCAGCTGGTTTGCTCAAATTTGTTTCTTTCTACATAAGGCTCCTAAATCCCCATACACTTGAATAGGTCTTTTTAACCCATTGAATGCTAGAGAGGTCTTTCGCAATGCCTTGGAGACCTTTCAATCATTCAAGAAGTTAAAGGGATAGTATTACTTTGTTTTATCATTATTTTATTTTGTAGGCATTAAAAAAACATGAAGAACGATATAAGTCTTATCTGTCAAACCTTCATTTCCTATATTATTCAGTGGAGCCTCTTTTTCAGGATTAGTGAATAAGTTCCATACAATAACATAGGAATTGGAATGTTTATCACCTCGCAGACATTATCTCGTCTTTATGATACCTTAATGCATGAACCCTTGGAGCAATTCGGGGCAAATCAACATTGCCATATATATAGTAAATAAATATGACCAAAATTTCCATTATGTTAGAGGAGATTTAAACTGCATGGATGCTTCAGAGACTTGCAATACATTGCTTTGAAACACATTTGAAATCTCTCTAACATTCAAGGGGTTAAAGTTGCAATTTAAATTAATAAGAATTGTTATTCCTTCCCTAAAACACCATTGCTTTGCCCTAGAATTGGTTTCTTAGTAAATCATCTTTATTGGGAGTGCGGGGCGAATGTATAAATCTGCCAGCTCAGCCCTAAAGACATTAGCCTTCAACACTATTAGCTGTACTTTGGGGAATCCACTAGTGTATGATCACTGTATGGTCACTGTAGTGCATACTGATGGATACACTATACTGTTGTTAAAGGCATAGTAATACTTAAAATGTAAAAAAATATATATTGTAGGGTTTATCCCCATGAGTAAAACAAGGGAACTCCCACTGCTGACAGATATGATATTAAAAAATTATAACAGCTCAAACTTGATTTTTTTTAGGTGCAATATCACAGTGGCCTGATATTGTACAGTGGTGCTGTTGCTACACCATCGTATGGACTGCTCTGGTCCATAGACCATAATTCTCCATAGGATGGTGTAGCAACAGCGCCACTGTACATTTTCAGGCCACTGTGATATTGCACCTAAAAAATTCAAGTTTGAGTTGTTATAAGTTTTTAATAAAATATCTCTCAGCAGTGGGAGTACCCTCATTTTATTCGGGGACATAAACCCTACAACATATATTTTTTACATCATAAGTGTTACTATCCCTTTAAGACTGCAACGCAAGCAAACGACCCCTGCCCCACAGCTTGCACAGAAAATTCCAGAATGTTACACAATTCCTCTGTGTCTTATTTTCCCTTTAACCCCTTAGTGACCAGCCATGCGCACACGTGGCCGCCACTTAAAGCCCAGCTAGGAATTTTTTATTTTCGCTAATGTAGTCCGTGCGGGGACCCGAACTTCCGGGACGTACATGTACTTCCTCTGTCACTAAGCAATACATTGCTTTGCACCCCTCTGGTCCCTTACTCTTTGAGTGCAAGAGGGGGTAAACAACAGGGTACACAACACATTGCTTTGCAATGCATTGCATACCCCTCTGGCACTCAAAGGGTTGAAGGGTTAATACATGGAGTTAAACACTTTGTAGAGAAAAGGAACTCCCATAAACTGCCCAACTGCCTACCCCCTAGGTGCAAGCAGCTTTAAAAGGGACATTTTCCAAAAAGTAGCTTGGGAAATTGACATTAGGCAGACATATGTTTATACATTCGATTTCAGCACCTGTTTTTCCACAATCATTTTTTACACTACCATCAATGTGTGTTCTGCTAAACCATTTTTACAGCTAGAATGATTAATCCTCAGTTCTATCAGATATGGCAACCTTTGCTTGTCTAGAGATGCAGGGGAGGGCAATTGCCCCCTGGGCCGGTCATAGATCTGGGCTGGGGGGCCACTGCCTCACTCAATCTCCTTCTTGCTGCTTTAAAGGGATAGTAATACCTAAAATGTAAAAACAAATATGTTGTAGGGTTTATCCCCCTGAGTAAAACAAGAGTACTCCCACTGCTGAAAGATGTTTCATTCAAAAGTTATTAATTTTCAAAGTTGATTTTTTTAGGTGCAATATCACAGTGGCCTGAAATTGTACAGTGGCGCTGTTGCTACACGATCCTATGGACAGCCCTGGTCTCAGGACCATAAATCTCCATAGGATAGTGTAGCAACAGCGCCACTGTAAAATTTCAGGCCACTGTGATATTGCACCTAAAAAATTCAACTTTGAAAATTAATAACTTTTGAATGAAACATCTTTCAGCAGTGGGAGTACTCTTGTTTTACTCAGGGGGATAAACCCTACAACATATTTTTTTTTACATTTTAGGTATTACTATCCCTTTAAATGGAGCTACACTAGTGATACCACAGTGCTTGCAATTGAAATGGAGCTACATTAGTGATATCACAGAGATTACAACTGAAATGGAGCTGCACTAGTGATATCACAAAGCTTACAACTTAAACAGAGCTGCACTAGTGATACCACGGAGCTAGTGGTACCTCTAGTAGCATAACCCATTGCCATTGTAAGCTCTATGGTATCACTAGTGTAGCTTTACATTTTTAAGCTCTGTGGTATCACTAGTCCAGCTTCCATTCAATTGTAAACTCTATGTTATCACTAGTGTAACTCCATTTGAACTGTATGCTCTGTTTTATCATTAGTGTAGCCCCATTCCAGCTGTAAGCTCTGTGTTATCATTTGTCTTACTTCACAGCATTAATAACAAGTTTAAAATGAACAAAAGGGGATGGGCTGGGACAGTGGGCTGGAACGATATTTGAAATGAACCACTTGATTGTATTTGTTTCCCAGACCACAAGTTGCCAGCCCTCCCCTGTAGAGATGTGCCAATCAGTATCATCTCTGTGTAAGTTAAGTAAGATGATTCCATGGAGTATAAACTTGCAGCTGCGCAAATTCACAGGTTCACAGAAAGTCGACACTCAAGTGTTGTATAATAGTTCTGTTAGTTGTTGTAATGGCCTCAGCCAACAAGTACACATGTTTGTCAAATATTTGCTTACAACCTGCATTGCTTTCATATGTCTTGGTTACAATACAGTTGATAACTTTATCAAGGTTTTAATCTACAAATTTCTCCATACACTTCAATGGGAATCTGTTGCATAAAATTAGTGATTATCATATCTCCCAACATTTCAAATTGCCAAAGAGGGACACCTGTGTTTTAGGGGGCATGGCTGGAGGGCAGGGCATTACTGAGAATCATAGGCGTGCGCAGCCAATTGTATTAGGGTGTGCACCCAAAAGCACAAACACACACGTGCACGCGCATGTGTGTATATGTATATATATATATATATATATATATATATATATATATGTACTAGCAATGTGGGACGGCGCTGCCCGTCAGGCTATATAGGGAATTAATGCACACACATGGATGCAAGACACACACCCACAGAGACACAAGAGCAAATGCACACGCATGCACTGAAATGCATAAAGAGCGACACAGTCATACACACATACATGCAATACACAACATACAGACACATAGAGTGTGATACAGACATGCAACTCACACAGTGAGGAACACACAGGCACAAACAGAGACACACACACACACACACACACACACACAAGTGAGTCATAAGGGGGTGACGTATGTGTCATTGTAATGAGTTTGTGCTTGTACTTATGCCTCCACTGTGGCATTCATTCATATAGTTGAAATTCCTGTGGAAAATGCACATACTATAGTGGAAGGTGGATCGTGCTGGCTCCCGGGGTGTGAGTGAGTGTGAGTGTGTGTGAGTGTGAGTGGCATTCATTCATGTAGTTGAAATGCACGTGGTAATTGCACATACTATGGTAGAAGGTGTATCGTGCTGGTACCCGGGGTGTGAGTGAGTGTGAGTGAGACTATGGTGGAAGGTGGATCGTGCTGGCTCCCAGGGTGTGAGTGAGTGTGAGTGAGTGTGAGAGTGAGTGATTGCGTGTGATTGATTACATGTGAGTGATTGCGTGAGTATGTTAGTGAGTGTGTGTGTGATTGAGTGAGTGTGTGTGATTGAGTGAGAGTGTGTGAGTGAGAGTGTGTGAGTGAGAGGGTATGAGAGTGAGTGAGAGATAGTGAGTGTGTGAATCAGAGTGTGAGTGTGTGAGAGTGTGAATGAGAGAGTGTGAGTGTGTGTGTGATTGAGTGTGTGAGTGAGAGTGTGTGTGTGATTGAGTGTGTGAGTGTGTGAGTGAGAGTGTGTGAGTGAGAGAGTGTGAGTGTGTGAATTATTGTGAGTGTGTATGATTGAGTGTGTATGTATGAGTGTGTGTGTGAGTGTGAGTGAGAGTGTGAGTGTGTGATTGAGTGTGTTTGATTGAGTGTGTGTGAGTGTGTGTGTGTTTTTTGTCTGATGTGTTTGGGTCTGTGGTGTAGGAGCGAGTGGCAGCCATTTTGTTTTTTCAGTTATATGGATAGTGGTGGGCGGGCTGGATAGTGGGGGCAGGCCAACTCCCTGCATGATTTAAATCACTCCCCGAATTGAATCACCCAATGGGAGCAGTAACTCCTCCTTACTTAAGTTGAGGTAAAATAGCAATATAACACACAGTGGCTCTTCAGTTGAGGCAATGTAGCAATATGCTGAGGGAACAAATAGAAAGTGGTGTTTGAGGCTTGCTCTCTGTAACATACAGCAAAGCATCTCTCTCCCTTTAAGGAGAAAGGGTGGGAATCAGGAAGCAGGAAGTGGAGGAGTGACAGTTGAAAACAGACAGTGAGGTTGACTGAAGAGATGAAAAGAGTTAAATAAATGAGTTGCTATTAAGTTCATCCCTGAGTTTGTATTTTATGGAAACATTACACCATCGTGCTGAAACAGAGTGTATGGAGAGTTACAATTACCTGTGGGAGGTGAAACAGAGTGTATGGAGGATTACAATTATCTGTGGGAGACAGGGACGTGCACAGACATTTTGGGGGGCAGGGGCTCAAATGAAAAAAAGGACACTTCTCATAATTATTATTATTTTTTGTTGTTGTTAAAAGGGCACGAGGGCACTTTGGACAAAAAGGGCAGGTGCTCAAGCCCCCCTTGGTGTCTATGTGTGCACGTGCCTGGTGGGAGGTGAAACAGAGTGTATGGAGGGTTACACTTATCTGTGGGAGGTGAAACAGTATGTTTGTGGGGTCATGATCCTGAGTGAGAGTGTGTGTGGACCAGGAGAAATTACTGATATCCCCTACTTCAGGAGCGAGATATATTTTTTTTTTGTCAGTTGGATAGTGATGGGCGGGCTAACTCCCTGTATGATAAACATGCCCCCATTGAATCACCCAAATGGGAGCGGTAAAGTCCCCATTGAATCACCCAATAGGAGTTGTGTCTCCTAATGAGACATAAATTATGTAATGAGGCATTCTGTTCAATGTGTGTTTGTTTTCTGAGGAGACATAAATTATGTTCTGTGTGTGAGGTACCATAAATTATGCAATGAGGCTTATTCTTTTATATATATAGATATGTGTGTGTGCTAAATAAATGAATAAATGTATTAATCTGGACTGGGAACCAAATGGGCACACAACATACAAATATAATAGCAAATTAGTTATGCAATGTGACCAACAGATGTTGCCAAATTTACCCTTATGAGCTTAAAACTCTCCACTTTGACATATATTGTAATTTAGAATGCTTTTATGGGAGGGAGAACGGTTAGCCACTGCACATTAATTTTAATGCCACTGTTTCAAACTGCATTTTACAGGCAGAAAACAGTAAAAAGACTGTCCACCTACACAAACTGTCTGCCCTGTCCATCTCCATACTGCCCACCTCCACACACTGCCGACCTCCACACCCTGTCCTTCTCCACACACTGTCCACCCTGTCCTCCTCCACAGTGCCTACCACCTCTACACACTGGCCTCTTTGGCCACCTCCACATACTGTCCACCTCCAACACCCTGCCCAACTCCACATTGTTCCCATTGTCCCACCTCCCCACCCTGTGCCCATTGTCCACCTCCCCACTCTGTGGCTGTGCCCATTGTCCACCTCCACACTCTGTGCCCACTGCCCACCACCACACTCTGTGCCCACTGCCCACCTCTACACACTGCCCACCTCCACATACACTGCCCACCATGTCCATCTCTACACACTGCCTACCTCCATCCGCCACACACTGCCCACATCAGATACAGGCCACCGACATAAGCTGCTAGCAAAGAGACGATTCAAGACAGGAAGTGCATAATGTGGTGTTCTGGCGCACAGAGAACGCAACGAGCATGGTTTTTGGTGCCCGCGCCCCCAATGGTGTTGTCATCATCATGCGCATGGTACGCAGACCTGAAGGTTGCCTACGCATGCGCAGCTATCAAGTAGCTTCCCTACACATTGAGTCTCAACAGACTTAATGAAGGGAAGCATAATGTCAGTGACAGACACTGACAATGGCACTTAGGGAACATCGCTTACCTGCCTGCAGCCAGAGCGATTGTTCTCGCGGGTGGGGGCATCCGAATGGGCGGCTTTTTATGCCAGGGTCTATTTTAATTTGTGGGCCTGGAGCTGCAGCTCCCTCAGCCCCTACATTAATCCGGTCCTGCGATTAGGGTGTGCCTAGGCACACCCGGCTCGCCCTGTGCGCACGCCTGTGCTGAGAATTTTTTAGGTTATTTCATGACCTATTGACACCTCCTTGTGTAACCTAATAAAAGACTTATAACAAGACCAAAGTATTTTAGTTACACAGACTAATTTATAAACACACTAGTATGAAAGCCCGTGTACACGAACTAAAGTGCCACCCAGCGGCCCCGGCTGCTTCCCTGGAGCCGTTCTGAGCTCCCCGTTCTGGAACAGCGTGTTCGGCCAGTCTCTACTGCGCATGACTGCATCATACCAGCAGTCTCTACTGCTCATGTGCGGTTACACACACAGGGAGGTTTACAGGCTAGTGCTTTATATTATAAGATATATTGAAGTTTATACAGACATTAATGTGAGTTTTATTGTTGTGCAGATATGTGATACACCACAGTCTGATCTCTTAAAAAGAGGGACATCAGGGTGGGAAAGAGGGACAGAGGGATTTGGGTCTAAAAGAGGGACTGTCCCTCCTAAAGAGGGACACTTGGGAGGTGTGGATTATTAGCTACAATGTAATCTAAACCTTAGTTGCAAGTAAACATGTAATCTTCATTGTTTGGTGCACTTTAGGATTAGGACATATTATTAAATGAAAATACAAATCAAGTTATGGTAGATAAGGAGTTTATTACAAACACTATTTACCATCACTAAATATTGGGAAGATACAGATTCAATAAGTATAATGTTCTGATGACATGATCTTTAAATCAGTAGGTGGCTATACTGTTTTGAAACCTAAATCCTGACCCCCATGCAGGCCCAGCTGGTGGAGAATTTTTAATTCTGGTGGTAGATAGTCCCATCTGCCTGAAAATGTTCGTAGGCCAATTTAAGATAGAGATCAGAAGCAATTTGGGCTTTTAAGTCCCTCATTCTATTTAAAAAAAAAACCTCTATATTGACCCATGTGAGTAGTTTGAAGCCAGCTGGCAACACTCTATTAAATTCAGTTCTATTTATTCAGTTGTTTAGATTTGGTTATTTTGAGCTTGCAGTAGGTTATATTTGGCTTAAGGTCTTCATAATTGACCATATGAAGGATCTCTTAATAATAGCTGATAACTCTCCTCTTAACACTTTAAGGACCAGAGCAGTGTGCAACACATTGCAGGGCATTGCATTGCATACACCCCTGGTGCTTCCAGTGTTAATTATATATCGCTCTGTTTATAAAAATTATACATAAAACTTACAACTCATAGGGGGGGGGGTGTGCATTAAGATGTGATAAAGAGGTGATTTAGCAGAGATGACTTCTCCAGTGATAACACTTCTCCAGTTCCTATGTTATTCAATAGAGTATATGCACTAAGATCTACAGAGCTGGAGAAATCTTAGTGCATTGGCTGAAGAAGTGATATCACTGGAGAAGTCATCTCCACTTTATCACTTCTTTATCACTCATTAGTGCAACTACTCCATAATGAAAGTATATATACTTAAAAAAGGTGATTGATAGAAAGGGTTAAAACTATTGACAACAATGTTTAAATCAGAGGTGTTGTTCTATTCCAAAAATATCCGGGGTTTGTTGTGCACTAAGGCATGATAAAGAGGTGATGTAGAGGAGATAACTTCTCCAGTGACATCAGTTCTCCATTTCCTATGTAATTCAGTATGGGCTATGCAATAAGATCTCACCTACTTCAGAGAGCTTAGTGCATATGGGCAGTTTGTTCAAAAGAAAAGTGGATTTGTGGGTCAATCCATTTGCATTAAAGGGGAGATTTAAAATTCCCCATTGATTTAAACAGGAGTTTAACCCCTTGAATTCTAGAGATGTCTCCAATGTATTGTGAAACTCTGCGTTGGAAACCTTTCTAGCATTCAGGTGGTTAATATCCCCATTTAAATCAATGGAAATGTTGGGAATTTTCTGTTTTCCCACATTGCGTAACTGGTTTGCCCCAGAACTCCTCCACTTTGCTTTTGAATGTACAGCCCTGTATAGACTTCATAGAGTAACACAGAAACTGGAAAAGTGATGTCACTGGACAAGTTATTTCCTCTTAAAGGGATAGTAATACTTCGTTTTAACTTTATTTTATTTTGTAGGCATTAAAAAAACATGAAGAATGATATAAGTCTTATCTCTCAAACCTTTATGGTTTATGAGATATTCACAAGCAAAGTTCCCCTCCCCGCCCCTTTTTCCTAGTGTAAGTCATCTCTTCTCAGATGTGAGTCTGGTTGTATGACAGTACAGATAACAGAAGGGGACAATTTTCTTTGTATGAAAACAATGAAAGCCCTTCCCCCCTTGACAAGTTTTTCAGCTTTTTCCCTTATCTTAATTGAAGATTGTCCCTCTCTGCAGTCTACCTGGGCATCTCCCTTCTGATCTGGTTGAACAGGGAAGGGATACTTTGTTTGTGAATATCTCTTAAACCATAAAGGTTTCAGAGATAAGACATATATCATTCTTCATGTTTTTTTAATGCCTACAAAATAAAATAAAGTTAAAACGAAGTATTACTATCCCTTTAATCACCTTTTTATCATTCCTTAGTCATCCCAGCATCACCCTTCCCCCAGTGCTTGGGCCAGACTAATGTGCATAGCTGGGAACTTGCCATGTTTCACACGGAGACTCCGGATTTAGAGCACTGTCTCCGGATGAAACGTTAAATCCTCCAGGTAAGGTAAGGTGAACTGGCTGCGCCTGCCTGCAATGCTACTATAGTAAAATTTCCTTGCAAATCAATTCCTCCTGCACTGGTGCCGCTGGGAGACAGCTGAAGGCTGGTGGGCTTGCATAAAAAATAAATAAAGAAATAAAAATATATATATATATATATATATTTTCCCGCAACTTGATTGGCATTGCTGGGAAAAAAAGTCAAATGACCAGGTCAGGAGGAAGAGCTGCGTCAGATAATGCTGTGTGCATGATGTCGCAGGAAATGAGGAGAGGGAGATTGGAGCTGTTCACTGTGGCATGGGAAGGGAATGAGGTTGTCTCCGGGTCAGCTCATCTACTAAGTTCTCAGGTATGCTAATGTGTCATAATTACACCATGCAGCCCAGGAGGTTAGAATCATTATGTGCCTAAATCTGGCAGCAAAGTGTGGGACATTAAGTAGTAGTTCATCGCCAGTACCTAGCAACTCTCCTGCTTGCACCCCATTCTGCAGTTCACTAATCCACCTACAGTGCTACTTGCTCCAAATCCCCCTACTCTTATATTCAACTAGAACTAGTCTAAACCTTGTGAGGAAGCCTTGTGAGTTGATGTTAGTGTGTTAGAGAGAGTTTGTTAAGGGAATAGTGAACATTGTAGAGCTTATCCTCCGGAGTAAAATAAAAGTATTCCCACTGCTGTGAGGTCTTTTATTCAAATGTTATTGCAAATCACACTCAAATTCTTTAGGTGCAGTATCTCAATGGCCTGAAAATTAGCAGTGGCTCTGTTGCTACATCATCCTATGGAGGTTTATGGTCAACTGACCAGAGCTGTCCAGAGTTGTCTACAAATGCTGTGGTTCTAAAATTTGCCCACCCCGGACTAAGTCTACACGATAGATTGTTATAATTTGTTGTATCAGGGCAACTATGACATTTTACAAAGTCACTTACTGATTTAAAAATAAATAAATAAATAAATAATAATAAAATAAAGCTTTGGCCTGTTATGTGAAGCCCCAAAACCACTCTTATTAGGCATTTGGAGAGATCAGAAAATTACTTTCTAGCCAAAAGTGCAACTCAGAAGTATTTGAAAATCTCAGCCATAAACTCAAGGTTTCTTGCTTATCATACGCTGACCCACTATGTCTGGTTTTAAACCCAATACAGTGTATCTATGGGAACTTGTGTCACTGAGGACAGAAACTGATCTGCGTGATGCAGTACTGATACACCTTGGCCGAGATACACTAAAGCTCATTAAGGGCTCAGGATGGTGACACTGTGCCATCTATCCCAAATCTCTGCTGTTGGAGTTCATGGTCCCATCATCATCTACCTCAGATTGGCGATGTTGGGATCTGAGCCAAGAAAAAAGGAACACACATAAGTTAAATAACAAAAGAGGATATCACTACTGTCTTAGAATTTAATATATATGCGATTTAATCCATAAAACAACAAATACATAAATCAGATCATAAACAGCAATGGAAACATAAAATTAAAAATAAAGATCTAAAGTCCAGTATTATAATGTCCAAATGGATAGTCCCTGACCAAATAGATAATTATAAAAAGGACAGAAGCACAGAGCACAAAAAGGATATAAGTGTAGTGGGCAACAATGAAAGAGCAAGGAGAAATATAAATATCTAAAACTAAATAGGGTGTATATGAGAAAATGAAACAAAACAAGACAGGATACTCAGAGTGAACTGAATAACAGGGACAATATGTGTATACAGGTGAGCGGATAGATAGAAGTAAGAGGATTTTACAGAACTAAGAATAAACAGGTGTAAGGATAGAGTGAACTAAATTGATATTGTTTCTCTTACTATTTTCCCTTTACTACACTTACTCTTTCATTATTAACTACTACACTTAGATTCATTTTGTATTTCTTTCTTTCTTTTTTATTATATTTTGTCCAGGACTATCCATTTGGACATTATAATGTTGGACTTTTCACCCTTTGAGTGCAAGAGGGGTGTGCAATGCATTGCCCACCAAGCAAATGGTGAAGCAGAGATGATGCTCTTAGAGTTCAGGATTGTCGGACTGCTGGCAATGTGTAAGAGAGGGCATACCATACACAATGCCAGCAGTTCGACAGCTCTGCATACTAATGAGTGAATTCTCCCTCGCCTTACATCCCTAAATCTTAGTGCATATGCCTATATGTGTCTCCATTGCCAAGGTGCTGTGCTTGCCACATTTTACCAGACATACATTATCATATTATCACCCCTTAGTGATTTTCCCTGAGGAGAGTCGGGGTCTCCTTTGAAAAACCTGTTTCTCCCATGATGGTCACCTGGGCTCAGACTGCAGACCTGGTTTAGTTCCACTCCCAGGGGAGTGAATCTGTCAGTAGGCCAAATGACAAATGATACTTGCCCTTTAAAGGGATAGTATTACTTCAAAATTACTATCCCTCATATTGTAGCCCTTAATAAACTGAGTTAAATGACACCAGCGGCATCTCTCAAACCTTTATGGTTTAAGAGATAGCCGCTTTCAAAGTTTCCTCTCCCCTGTTGTCAGCGTTCTGCTGCCAGCAGGAGAATCTGGTCTCTGAATCAAGAGGAGGCTCTTCAGCAGAGCCGATATCTTGTTATGGAAGGAAAAATGATTAATTGAAACAGTCTTCTACGTGTGCTTGGTAACCAAGCACACGTAGAAGACTGTTTCAATGAATCATTTTTCCTTCCATAATGAGACATTGGCTCTGTTTAAGAGCCTCCTCTTGATTCAGAGACTGGATTCTCCTGCTGGCAGCAGAACACTGACAGCAGGGGAGAGGAAACTTTGAAAGCGACTATCTCTTAAACCATAAAGGTTTGAGAGATGCTGCTGGTGTCATTTAACTCAGTTTATTAAGGGCTACAATATGAGGGATAGTAATTTTGAAGTAATACTATCCCTTTAAAACAGAAGAAGTGATTTGTTGGAATCCAACATTGTTCTTATAGGAAGAAGATTGTCCCCTTCTGTTATCTATCTGGTCTATGGACTGGATTCCACATCTGAGACGAGATGGCTTACACTAGGTAAAAGGGGTGGGAGGGGGAAACTTTGCTTGTGAATATCTCATAAACCATAAAGGTTTGAGAGCTGCTGCTGGTGTCATTTAACTCAGTTTATTAAGGGCTACAATATGAGGGATAGTAATTTTGAAGTAATACTATCCCTTTAAAACAGAAGAAGTGCTTTGTTGGAATCCAACATTGTTCTCATAGGAATAAGAGTGTCCCCTTCTGTTATCTGTCTGGTCTATAGACTGCATTCCACATCTGAGAAGAGATTGCTTACACTAGGTAAAAGGGGCAGAAGGGGGAAACTTTGCTTGTGAATATCTCTCAAACCATAAAGGTTTTAGAGATAAGACTTATATCATTCTTCATGGTTTTTTAATGCCTACAAAATAAAATATAGATAAAACGAAGTATTACTGTATTAGCTTCTCTGACTTTACACAGTCTCTGGTCCTGCTGCTCAGACCTTCTGTTGCTTCATTGGAAAAATAGATGAAGAGAAGGAAATTACAAGTTACATTTTATTAAGGACCTAAGCTCTGCTCTCTCCACAGGAAATTGAATTGCGAGTAATCTTCTCCAAGACAAGCTTCCCATGCGTTTCATATTATGCCACATTTCTTTTTCTTTCTCTTTTTCCATGTTGCTAGGTATATAAGTGTAGCAATTACACTCTCAATCCAGAGAATCATGGACTCATAGATCATGTTGTACTTTTTTTATTAAAAAATAATAAATAAAGAAAAAGCTTTTCAAAACACACTGTTGAGATATCTGGATACAGGCCTATGCTGAAGATATAGAGTGGACCAGACACATTTCTTTGTTTTACAGCTATGGTCCAGTGAGTCTGATACACTGGAGCAATTCAGGAGCACACCAATTCAATTACATTACAGGGGACAAATCCAAATTCCTATTGTTTAAAATGGGTCTTTTTATCCCTTAACCCTTTGAGTGCCAGAGAGTTATCTAGTGCATTGCAGTACAATGTATTGGATGCCTTTCCAGCATTCAAAGGCTTAAATGCCAGAGAGGGATAATGAATTGCAAACTTTACTCTGTTTAATTCCACCCCTTACAGCACCATGAGAAGTTCCACACCCCCTCAACTCACTGGGCCATATGCACAAGGGAGATGTAGAACAATACTGGGGCAAAATGACAGCACCATAGGTCACAAGTAGAAACCCTGAAAGTTCCTGTTGATTTAAATGGGGCTTTCAAAGCCTTGAATTCTAGAGAGGTGGAAAAAAATGTGTTAGAGACCTCTCTGGAATTCATGGGACGAAAAGCCTAATTTAAATCAGAGAGTATTTTACATGTACCCTATGGTATAGTGGTTTTGCATACCTCCCAAGTGTCCCTCTTTAGGAGGGACAGTCCCTCTTTTAGACCCAAATCCCCCTGTCCCTCTTTCCCACCCTGATGTCCCTCTTTTTAGGAGCTCAGACTGTGCGGTGTATATATAAGTGTATCACATTGCTTTGCAGCAATAAAACTCACAATAATGTGTGTATAAACTTAAGTGTATGTGTTTATAAATTGGTCTGTGTAAATAAAATACCATGATGTTGTATAAGTCATTTACTAGGTTACACAAGGAGGTGTCAATAGGTCGTGAAACAGCCCTATAATTGTCGGTAATGCTCCATCTACCAGCCATGCCCCCAGCAACACCCCCTAAAACACAAGTGTCCCTCTTTGGCAATTTGAAATGTTGGGAGGTATGGTTTTGTCCCAGAACTGTGCCAGTTCTTAGTAAATTAGCCTCAGTGACTCTAGCAGGTCTGTTTAGTAAGCTGGTGCTATGACAGTGCCATGCAGATTAGCTGCTGTGCTTTATTCCTAATGACAGTTCCAGTGCTTATAAACCTTCTATATTTATGCTTTGCAGATGTATAGCTATAAAGAAATAGGAGCACATTCTCCCTGTATCATTTAAACTAGAGATTCTCAGCTCCAGCCTTCAGGGCACACCAAAAGGCCAGGGTTTCAGGATAACCTTAAAGGGATAGTAATACTTCGTTTTATC
The DNA here is from genome assembly GCA_037306005.1 of Rhinophrynus dorsalis. NCBI lineage: Eukaryota > Metazoa > Chordata > Amphibia > Anura > Rhinophrynidae > Rhinophrynus > Rhinophrynus dorsalis. Next base: position 350,268,005 of record CM074719.1, on the reverse strand, counting down.
TTTATTTTATTTTGTAGGCATTAAAAAAACATGAAGAATGCTATAAGACTTATCTCTCAAACCTTTGTGGTTTAAGAGATATTCACAAGCAAAGTATCCCCCCCCTGTTCAGCCACATCAGAAGGGAGGTGCCCAGGTAGACTGCAGAGAGGGACAATCTTCAATTAAGATAAGGCAAAAAGCTGAAAAACTTGTCAAGGGGGGAAGGGCTTTCATTGTTTTCATTGTAAGAAGAATGTCCCTTTCTGTTATCTGTCTGGTCTTACAACCAGATTCACATCTGAGAAGAGATGGCTTACACTAGGTAAAAGGGGCGGGAGGGGAAACTTTGCTTGTGAATATCTCTTAAACCATAAAGGTTTGAGAGATAAGACTTATATCATTCTTCGTGTTTTTTTAATGCCTACAAAATAAAATAAAATTAAAACGAAGTATTACTATCCCTTTAAGTAAGCACAGGTAAATCAATCAAAATGACTGCTCCCTGCATTACTCACCTGTGAGTATGCAGGGATATCATGGAAAAAGCTGACCTGTTGGTGTGTGCTGAGGACTGGCGTGAGGACTTGCTTTGAAATACATAGACCTAAACAACGGGCCTATATAGTGGATTCTCCCTGCTCAGTCAAATATTGCATTGCATTCTGGAGTAGTCACTCTACAGCTTTGTGATTTAGATGATGGAGGGAGAGCATCTCCCTACAGCTTTATATATAAATTGCATACTTCCCAAATGTCCCTCTTTAAGAGGGATAGTCCCTCTTTTGGACCCAAATCCGTCTGTCCCTCTTTCCCAACCTGATGTCCCTCTTTTTATCAGATCAGATTGTGTGGGGTGTATATACGTGCACCACATTGCTCTACAACAATACAATTCAATTTATTGTTTGTTTAAAGGTGAACTACCACCCCGCAAAAACGTAATCTTATTTAAGTCTTCATCTGGCGACTAGCTGCTTAAAGGGACTGACAGCGCAGGCGCACGGATGTCACTATGGCAAGATGTCCGTGCTTCCTGCTGCTGTCCGCCTCAAAGTAAGTAGAAAATCTTGTAAACCAGGTAATATTTCTGGTGACTAGCGCTACTAAGCAGCTAGTCGCCAGATGAAGACTTAAATAAGATTAAGTTTTTGCGGGGTGGTAGTTCCCCTTTAAATATCAGTATATGTGCTTATAAATTAGTCTGTGGAAATAAAATATTTTGGTCTTGTTATAAGTCATTCATTAGGTTGCACAAGGAGGTGTCAATAGGTCATGAAATAGCCTAAAAATTCTTGTAATGCCCCGTCCACCAGCCACGCCCCCAGCAATACCCCCTAAAACGCAAATGTTCCTCTTTGCCAATTTGAAATGTTGGGAGGTATGAATTCTCCACGTAGTGTAAATAAACGGGGTTTATAAGCAAAAGCACTAATGTTATCCTATATAATAATTCGCTAAGTTGTGTGTAACGCCCGACATGTGCAGTAGACACTGCTGTGCGTGCAGCAGTCATGCGCAGTACAGACTGCCCGCGCCGCGGCTGATACAGAGCTGGGCGCTCCGAAGGAGCGTCCAGCTCTGTATCAGCAGTGGCGCGGGCAGTCTCTACTGCGCGTGACTGCCCCGTGACCGGCTGCCAGAGGCACTGTGGCCCGTGTAACGGGCTGTTCAACTAGTTAACACATAAAGCACAACAGAACAGAACTGCTTTACCGCAAGAAGGAAGATTTTGGCAGCAATTACATTTTACATTATTGTTGAGAAAAAAAAATGACACATTACAGCTAGTAGAGTGATCAATGGCAATAAACTATACAGGAGGTGAAAGTTCCACTTTATTAAGCTACTGTCATAGCACCAGCTTATCAATAGACCCTACGAGTCTGGTATACTAAGAAGAATTGGACCAGTTCTGGGGCAAAGCAACTTCAACAAAGGGGTAAAAGAAAGATTCCCAAAATCTACAATGATTTAAAAAAGATCTTTTAACCCCTTAAAAGCCAGAGTCATCTCCAACAAGGCCTCACTAACATTAAACATTCAAGGGGTTAAAAGTCCAAATTAACTCAGTGGGGATTTTTATTTGTCCTTAATGTGTACTTGGTTTTCTCCAGGACTAAAGCAGATCTACTTACTACTTCAACCTCTCTATCTCTTGGTGCTTTGTTTCAAAATGCAAGTGTAGGATTTCTGTTCAGCTTTATCTAGGAGGGTGTGTTTTGTGGGGAGTGCGCTGCAGGGTCTCAGGCAGTATGGTGTGGGTCTCTTTAGCAGTCATTGTTAGTGTGAGAATTATCACAGATAAAGTGTGCCTCATGAGAAGCTCTCATTTAGAATGGAAGGACAGAAGGTCCTGAAATGAGGAATCAGTGACCCTTACTGACCTTTACTCATTTCCTATGTTCAGTGAAATGTATCACATTACAGAACGCTGATGGTATAGCTGCTTTCATGTAAGCAATTAAGGCTTTCCAGAAAAAAAATATTAACAATTGCCTTATTGTATCTCATTAACATTTCAGTGACTGCATGAATACAGAGCAAATGGAAGCACTTGCAGCTCCCCTGGAGTAGATCAGCAGTAGGCACTCAGTAGGAATGAGGCTTGTAAATTTTATTATAACGTGATAAGGATATATCCAGTCAAACTTTGCTGATATTTAACCCTTTGAGTGCCAGATGGGTATGCAACACAAAGCACTCAAAGGGTTAACAATATTATCACACATATTTTAAAATAAGATTGATTCTAGAAAAGTAAGGCACAAAATAAAAGAGGAGCAAGCCCAATGCATGTAGGGAACAAATTCAATTATCACTGAGATAAATGGGGCTTTTAAAGGGATAGTAATGTTTCAAAATAAAAGCAGCTCCAATTAATCTTCATAGTATTTGGGCCATGAGTGTTATTTCAGAGTTGTAGTTCAAGAGTAATGGAATGATAAAGTATCCCCCTCTCGCCCCTTTTACCTAGTGTAAGCCACCTCCCCTCAGATGTGGAATCTGGTCCTGGGACCAGACAGCTCACAGCAGGGGACAATCTTCTTACTGTGAGAACAATGAAAACCCTGCCCCCCTTGACAGATTTTTCAGTTTTTTTCCTTATGTTAATTGAAGATTGTCCCTCTCTCAGTGACGTAACTACCGTGGATCGGGACTGTCACTCCAGGGGGGCCACCCGGTCAACCCCTGCTGACACCACAGCAGAAATCATTCTGCCCTCTGCCTTTTCCTATTCCTTTAATATGCACGCATGCGCAGCCAGGAAACTCAATGAAACAAGTTCCTTGACTGAGTATGAGCCGAGCATAGGAAACAGAAGAGTGCATGAGTACAGTGCAATGGGGTGTACAGTGTGTAGCTGGGCAATGTATAAGTGGCATTTCTAGGGTGGAGTTACATGGTGGGGTCGGGGGGGCCCCATGGCAATTTTCACACCAGGGCCTGGTGATTTCTAGTTATGCCTTTGCCCTCTCTGCAAACCATCTGAACACCACCTTGCTGCTCTGAGGTGAGCAGTGTTACATCAATAAAAGTGGAGAGAGGGGGATACTTTATCATTCAATTACTCTTGAACTACAACTCTGACAGTATTGAAATAACACTCTCCATGGCCCAAATTCTGTGAAGGTTAATTGGAGCTGCTTTTATTTTGAAACATTACTATACCTTTAACCTCTTTACTCTTTATCAAACTATAAACTGACAAGAGGTCAAATACAAATAAAAAAGTATATAGTTATATCTGACTGTTGTATAAAGGACTCCTACCTAAGTAAGTTAGTGCGACCACATGTCCCAGATTACCCAGGACAGTCCTTTATTTTAGATATGTGTCCTGCATCCTGGGCAGCCCCCCATCCAGGACAATATAATGTGTGGGAATGAAGATTCCATCGTACTTGGTTGTAAAGGGAGAATCCACTGAAAGTGATACCTACTTTGCTACAAGTAAACAATACAGGGAGAACTGAGCCCTACTATCTGATGTCAGATTTTTTCTTGTTGTGTAAGGTTACACTAAGGCTTAAGACTTGTAGGTGTGTATGTATATTTTTATTTAAATAGTGCCGGCAGGTGTACTTAGCACTTTACAGTTTACATTTTCTATAGAGGAGGTCCAATAAGCACTATAATTAAGTGGTTATATAGACAATCATAAGGAGTTCACCAGGGGAGCATGCATTAGGATAGGAGGTCCCTGCCTTATAGTGCTTACAATCTAAGTATAGAATGGGTGACGTACAGATGCAAGCAGGTATAAGGTTTACATATTATGGTAGTGCTACATTTAAGAGGTGCTCTTTTAGCTTGGATTGTTGTTGAGGGTTGAAGCTTGGTGAATGATGGGTGGTAGGGAGTTCCAGAGGTATGGAGCTGCAAGGGAAAAAGCCTTCAGGTATGATACAGTGATAGATGTTAAAGGAGCAGAGAGTTGTCCACCATGCATGTTGCATAGAGGTCGTGCAGGTATATGGCGGGATATCAAAGATGAAAATATAAGGTTGTGACAAGTTTGGGAGAGCCTTGAAGGTAAAGAGGAGGATTTTGAATCCAATATGTTGCTTTATGGGAAGCCATGACAATGATTTTAAAAGTGTAGGGGTAAGTACTGTTCTGGAGGAGAGAAACAGTATTCTGGTAGCCGAATTAAGAATTGATTGGAGAGAATGAAGGATATGGCTAGCAGGCAGACCAATAAGGGAAGAGTTGCAGAAATCCAGGTGGGAAAGGATAAGAGCTTGCATGAGAGTTTCTGTTCCAGAGTGATAAAGAAATGGGCAGATCTTTGCTATATTTGGAAGAAAGAAGCAACAAGTTTTTGTTTCCTCATCAATGTGAGTGGTGAAGGAAAGAGAACAGTCCAAAGTTAACCAGAGGCAGCATGAATTGTTTACAAGATAAATTGTGGAGCCCTCTACAATTATATAAAAAGTAGGCATTGTACAGGATTTAGGTGGAAAGATAAGTAGCTCTTAGACATATTAAAGGGATAGTAATACTTAAAATGTAAAAAAAAATATGTGGTAGGGTTTATCCCCCTGAATAAAACAAAGGTACGCCCACTGCTGAAAGGTGTTTTATTCAAAAGTTATTACAGTTCAAAGTTGAAATTTTTAGGTGCAATATCACAGTGGCCTGAAATTGTACAGTGGCGCTGTTGCTACACCATCCTATGGAGATTTATGGTCCCAGGACCAGAGCTGTCCGTAGGATGGTGTAGCAACAGCGCCACTGGACAATTTCAGGCCACTGTGATATTGCACCTAAGAAATTCAACTTTGAGCTGTAATAACTTTTGAATAAAACACCTTGCAGCAGTGGGAGTACCCTTCTTTTACTCAGCGGGATAAACCCTACCACATTGTTTTTTACATTTTAAGTATTACTATCCCTTTAAGTTTTAAACAACGATGAACCATTCAGGGAGAAAGAGCAGTAAGGCATTCTGAGACCCGCTGCTGTATTTCAGGTGATAGTGAAGGTGTAGAGAGGTAAATTTGTGTATCATCTGACTAGAGATGGTAGTTAAAGCCAAAGGATTTTAGCAGTTGGCCCACAGAAAGGGTATACAGAGAGAAGAGAAGGGGGCCCAGAAGAGAGCCTTGGGGTACTCCTACTGAGAGTGGGGGATAGGAGGGGAGGAGGTGTTAGCATATGATTCAGCGAAAGATCGATGAGAGAGATAGGATAAAAATCAGGAATGAGTCAGGCCAGAGAGGGTATGGTCATCTGTGTTGAATGAGGCTGATAGGTCAAAGAGGATAAAAAAATGATAGAGATGCCCATCGGTTTTTGCAGTATGGAGATCATTTGTTACTTTCATAAGGGCAGTTTCTATAGAGAAAATGAGACTTGAAATGTATTATCTTGTAGCCCACCAAGCCACCACAGATGGCACTTTTTGTCAAGCAGTCAGTGTGCAGTTCACTTACTTGTGTTTAGAACTCTGTGCTCCAAAGAAATTGTGCACTAATGTCAGTGATGTCATGAACTCTACTGATCTTCTCTCGTCAGTGTCCAAGAATGACTGAAAGGAAATATGGTCACCCTCAGGTAAGTCCTTCTGTTAACCCCTTAGTGACCGGCCGCACACACATGTGGCCGGCACTTAATGCCTGTCATACATTTTTTTTCAAATGATTCCGGACGCCCCGAACAGCGTGCAGCCACACGGGGACCCAGAATACCCGGACGTACATGTACGTCCTCTGTCCTTAAGGGACATCCGTTCAGGACGTACATGTACGTCCTCAGGTGTTAAGGGGTTAAACAAATTAACAGCCACTTATTCCAAGGGAAAGCTTCCATTTTAGGCAACAAATATACGATTCCACTAAGTTAATGCTAAATGTGCTAAAATGGCATAGAAGTAATCTCTTAGTTGCTAAATAAAAATGAACAAGGAGTTTTAGGTGTGTATGTAAATTAATGGGAGAGCCAGCTTTAAAGGGATAGTAATGTTTCATAATAAAAGCAGCTCTAATTATTCTTCATAGTATTTGAGCCATGGAGAGTGTTATTTCAATTCTGTCAGAACTGTAGTTCAAGAGTAATTGAATAATAAAGTATCCCCCTCCCACCTCTTCTACTGATGTAACACTGCTCAACTTAGAGCAGCAGGGTGTGTCCAGGTAGATTGCAGAGAGGGACAATCTTCAAGATAAGGGAAAAAGATGAAAAACCTGTCAAGGGGGTCAGGGTTTTCATTGTTCTCACAGTAAGAATATTGACCCTTGATGTGAGCTGTCTGGTCTATGGACTGAAGCTTACACTAGATAAAAGGGACAGGAGGGGGAAACTTTATCATTCAATTACTCTTGAACTACAATGCTCACAGTAATGGAATAAAACTCTCTATGGCTCAAAATACTATGAAGATTAATTGGAGCTGCTGTTTTTGTAAAACATTACTATCACTTTTTTTATAAGAATTTTATTAATTTCATGAACAGAAACACAAAAAATGACAGTGCAAATAAAGTAGCAAAGTAGAACGGTACAGTCACACTATCCATCCATTAGGTACTATTGATAAGATTACAATAACCATAAGTTTTTAGAAAGACATATGTGTTACAACTGGAGATCTGGTATATGTGTTTGATATCATGAGAGGATTGGAGTTAGAAGCGGAGAGGCCACTTAAGAGCCAGTTACACCACTACAGATGCAGGATAGGATAAGTGGAGCCTCTGCAGGTAGCAAAAACAGGGAAAAGCTAAGAAGAGAAAATAAAAAAGGGGGGTATGGAAATGAGAAAGTGGGAGGGAGGAGGAGAATAGGTAGGAGGGTAAAGAGTTGAGGTCAACACAGAATCAGAAGGGGAGATAGAGTACAGTGGGGATGGTGGGGGGCAGGACAGAAAGTCCAAGGTGTAGTTGCATCAGTTGTAAGTAATTATCTGTGTGTGGCATGCCAGATCCTAAAGATACAAATAGATACGCTGCCAGTAATCAGATCAGAAAGCAGGAGAAGCCAAGGGGTTAAACAAGTCCAAACGGGACAAGAATCAAATAGAGGTGCATCAGATACCAGAAGAGCTGGGGGGGGGGGCAGGGCAAGAAGAGGACCACTCTTTGCCCACGGGGACCAGATCGATTAGAAATTAGGAAAAGAGTCAGTCTCATTAGCGTGGCATCTCTCCATCTCAATGTATGCATCTGTCTTACAAATCCATTGAGAAAGCGGTGGGGTAGTTGTCTGTTTCCAATGCAGTGGGATAAAGGAACGAGCTAAAGTAAGAAGAAGAGAAAATTTCCGATGGGTAGAGGTCAGAGGTAATGAGAGATCAGTTGTGTAGGAGAATAAACAAAGGAGAAGGTCCGGGGGGTGTGATATTGAGAGAACAGAGTTTAGTGAAGCCAAGATTTGTGTCCAGAAGGGTTGAATCAGCGGACAACTCCACCAAATGTGGGAGAGAGATCCTGGATGTTGTAGACATCTCCAGCAAGTGGGGGAGGTATTACGGTAAATTCTAGCTAAAAGTGAGGGGGTCTGATATCAACCTGTAAGAATCTTGTAGTTCAGTTCTCTGGATCTGATGTCCTTATAGAGCCTGAAATTAGACAAAAGAATACAGGACCATTGCACATGATCCAAGGAGATGTTTAATTCGCTTTCTCATCATCTAATGAAAAAGGGTTTCGAGGTATGTTGCTGGAAGAGTAGAGAGTAGCAGACGGAAAGAGGACGAAAGGGGGCAGGAAGATACGCTATCTTCATCTCAAAAGGCGTCAAGGGTCTGTCTGGGGATGATATTTTGCATAAGAAGCTGTACCAGTGTCAAATCTGAAAAAGAAGCCACCATGGAGCATATTGTTGGCTGATTCTGTCCGTCAAAGAGGACAAAGAGATGAATTGTGAGCCGTTCTAGAGGAAGCCAAGAGTGTGAAGTTTATGTTGTCTCCACTGGTCCCCTAAAAAGGCTGGCAGTTCCATTTGAAAGATAGGATTAACGAGAGGAGGGGAGAAGGGAAGGGAGCAAGTTTCAGTGTGTGGTTGACCTGTTTCCAGGTTCTAAGAATGTGGCCAAAAATAATATGGGATCTGCAGCGTAAATGGATGGAGTCAGGAAGTGTCCAGAGTAATTGAATGGGATCAAAGCCTTGGAAGACAGAAGAGAGGGTTGTTGTTCATCTCTTTGGAGGAGAGGAAAGGAAGTCGAAGAGTTTTGCCAAGACAAAGGCATTGTGATATTTACTAAAGTATGTTATGTCAAATCCTCGGTCTCTTGCCGGCCCAGATGAATTGTGAGGTCAAAGAGGAGATGGCGTCGATGTAAGGCTTTGGTACCAGTATCGGGAGGGCGTTCAAAACTTAGAGGACCTTCGGGAGAATCATATGACACTTATACGCCCAAACCACGAGATGAGCAAAGAGTTCCAAGATGCTAGGTCAGTCTTGATTGTTGAAATCAGGGGAGAGAGATTCCTATGGGGAAGAGAGGAAAGGTCTGGGAAAATCTGAATGCCAAGGTATTTAATGGAATCAGTGGACCATTGAAGAGGAAATTTGTCCCGAAGCGCATTCTCCGTTTGGGGGTCTAGGTTAATATTAAGGACCTCCAATTTGGAGTAGTTAATCAAAGCTTGTTAGACAAGCGAGTAATCAGTTAAAACCTCGAAGAGGGGTGGAAAGGAGAATAAGGGATGTGACACAAAATACAGAATATCATCGGCGAAAGCAGACAATTTGTAGTGTTCTAGGCCTACCTGAAGACCAGAGATCTACAGATGTTGCCGCACATGTTGTAGGAGAGGTTCCAGTGTCAAAATAAATATTAAACGAGAAAGAGGGCAGCCTTGCTGCGTCCCATTAGTGATGGGGAAGGAAGAGGAGAGGGTACTGTTAACCAATACTTTGGCCGATGGAGATGTGTATAGGCTCATGACGCCTTGTAGCATAATGGGTCGTAATCCAAGGGTGCGTAATGTTTCTCTAATGTAAGCCCAATTAATCCTATCAAACACCTTCTCGGCATCCATTACTATCACTTTAATGGGTGAATATACTGTATACTAGTTTTAAAGCCCATGTACACGGGCCACAGTGCCACCCAGCAACTTCGCTGGTGCCAGGAGCCTGTCTTCTCACTGGCCGTGCTCCGAATTCAGACAGTAGTCTGACAAACATCCTAGTGAATTATTATATAGGATATTTCACAAATACTGACAGGACTGAAGCACTTGCACACATTACTTCAAATGGTATTATACAGGGGTCATATATATATAGAAAGGCTAAATTAGAGCAGACCAACTGCATCATAGGTAACAAATAAAACTTACAATTAATTTAATCAGCAGTTTTAATTCCTTAAATGCTATGCACTGGAGATATCTCCAGCAATCAAGGAATTACAAGTAGGGATGGGGGATCATTTTCACATCAAACCAAAATAGGCGACAAATGGCACTTCCCGCCTCGTGGAAAATATCCTGCGAAAAGTGCAGTTTTTCCTCTTTTTTCCCCAGCTCATTGCATTGAGAGCAATGGGAAGACTGAATTTACACAACACTGTCACACTGAGTCTGAGTGAGGCTCAGAGTCAAACCCTGAGAGTTCCCAGGCATGTTTGCAGAGAAGCCTCTGAGGGCCACATGCTGCCCCAGGGCCTCCTGGTACCCACCACTGACCTGGGACCTTGGCTATACATCGCTAAAAGATGAAGGCCCAGGTCTCCAGATGTAAAATTATAACCAACATTGGCAGAGTATGTCCTCTGGTATGCACTAAAGCTATATTTCTCTATTGCATACCCCTGGGTACAGTAACATTGAAGACTAAATCCAATGAAGGTGTGCTGGGAGATTTACACATTTCCCCATTTATGCTTTAATTTTTGTATGAAGAACTCTCTGAGAACAACATCAGTGCAGCTGCACTGGAAAATACACTTCTTCAGAAATAAAAGTGTGAATATTTCTCAAACTATCTGGCTGCTGGAACCATTATTAACAATACATAGGCAGTTTTAATGAAGTTTTTAAATATGGGAGAGTGCTATCCAATGCATTGAGGTCTCGCATTGATTTGTAAACTTCTCTAGCATTCAAGGGGTTAAAAGCTCAGTTGAGGCAAACATTTTGTGATTAGCAGCAATATATTCTGGTAGTTTCAATGGGTGCTATTGGCTTTACAGTTCTAGATTTGGAGAGATAAGAGAAACATGAGGCCTGCTTCCACCCATGGGGAGATATCTAGTTTTGGTGCTGAGTTTTTTATGTTGTCTTCTCCCTTCTGACCCTGACATCACTGAGGCTCACGTACTAAGAGGAAGTGGGTTCATTCTGGTTCACTAAAGTGGACAGATAAAAAGTCCCCATGTTCCCATTGATTTAAATGGGGCTTTAACCCCTTAAATACTAGTGAGGTCTCCAATGCATTACTTCACAGTGGGCTGTACACTTCTTTAGCATTCAAGGGGTTAAACGTCCCATTCAACACTGAGTGCCTGAGAGGTATCCAACGCATTGCAACACAATGAATTGGTTACTTTTATGGCAATCAAAGGGTTAAATCAATGGGAATTTTTATATGTTCCCTATGGTACAAGTAGCATACCGGGAAACATACAAAATGAACTGACCCTGAGATTTTCAAAATATTAACCCTTAACCCTTTGAGTGCCAGAAGGGTACGCAATGCATTACTTTGAACAGAATGTAATTGTAGGTGATATGTCCCTGCCTTCTGTAGCCTAGAGGTGATCCAGTAGGTGCTCACAGAACGTTTAAGGTGCTACAGCTTAGAGATCTCACTGTGGAATCACACCCTACGCACGCAGTATGTCTTCCTCTGCCTTACTGGTACAAATGGCACCAATCTAGAGACTAACGTAGCTGATAATTGAATATCATATAGCAAATAACACTGGACTGTTTCTCCCTGAGAATCTGGTCCTTCACCCTGAGACACTGAGATCTGGGTTAACCCTTTGCGTACCACTTTGTCACTCAAAGGGTTAAAACCCTGAGTCTCAGAGTCAAACTCTGATAGTTCTCATGTAATTATATGCCATTTAGAACACATGTACATTCCATTGCTTTAAATGTAACTTTGAACCCCATTAATGCATGATAGATCTCTAATTAGACCTCTATAGCAATCAAGGAGTTAATAGCTCCTTTTAAGTCATAGAGAAACGATATTTACTCCCTGTAGTGCAGTTAGCTTGTCCCAGCAATGCGCTGATTTTGCCATTCTGGAGCTAACGAACTGCACTATAGCAGACAAATACAAACTCCCTGAGTTCCCATTGGTTTAAATGAAGCTTTTAACCAATTCAGTGCTAAAGCAATCTCCACTACATTGCTATCTATGATTCAAGGGGTTAAAACCTTAAAACAATTGTTCACTATATTGCAGCTGGTTGTCCCTAGCATTGCTCCACTTTTACCTACTACTTCAGCCTCACAGACCTTCGATGTTATCCTGCCCCAGACACGTTCTCTGAATAGGCGTGTTATGTCACCATGAGCATATGTGTGTTGTAATGTTGACACTGAAATAGGATATGCAAAGCTTCACAGAAAGTCAACAAATGGCAGGGCATGAGGAACAAAATCACAAAGCTAGACTTTTCACAACAGTAAGCTGTTTATTATACTGCATCTTTCCAAGTGTCCTATCTATATCTCTCTGTCTGTCTGTGGTCTGTCTGCCTGCCTGTCTGTCTGTCTGGTCTATCTATCCCTCTGTATCTTTGTCAAAAGAGTGGGGCAAAATACAAAGCAGTGAAAAGGAAGTAGAGGGATTGAAAGCGGTGAAGGGGAGGGAGGTGTAAATGTGCAGATGAAATGGCTAAAATTTAGCTGCTCAGTCAAAGTAGGGGGACATTTGGAAGCATGGATAAGGTGTTATTTGTACATACTTTAAAGGGATAGTAATACTTCATTTTAACTTTATTTTATTTTGTAGGCATTAAAAAACACGAAGAATGATATAAGTCTTGTCTCTGAAACCTTTATGGTTTAAGAGATATTCACAAACAAAGTATCCCCCCCTGTTCAACCAGATCAGAAGGGAGGTGCCCAGGTAGACTGCAGAGAGGGATAATCTTCAATTAAGATAAGGGAAAAAGCTGAAAAACTTGTCAAGGGGTGAAGGGCTTTCATTGTTTTAATACAAAGAAAATTGTCCCCTTCTGTTATCTGTCCTGTCATACAACCAGACTCACATCTGAGAAGAGATGACTTACACTAGGAAAAAGGGGCGGGGAGGGGAACTTTGCTTGTGAATATCTCATAAACCATAAAGGTTTGAGAGATAAGACTTATATCATTCTTCATGTTTTTTTAATGTCTACAAAATAAAATAAAGTTAAAACGAAGTATTACTATCCCTTTAAAGGTGAAAGTGTGATGGCTGATTGTGTTATGGCAGTTCAGGCCCTCCTTTGAGTTACAGGGTTTAGTCTTTGAGTGCCTTAAGGGAGCTCCAAAGGCATCTGTATTAATAGTGCAGAATCCCCCATAAATATTTTTGTCCTCCTCAGTATCTGTATGTGTGGCGCATTTGATCCATGTTAGCTCTGTGATTATTGTGCGTGCGCTAAGCAGAGGGACTCTTCACAGGAGTGTGGACAAGGGGCAGCACTGTGAATGGGAAAGAGAGAGAGGGCGAATGTGAGAGGGGACAGGAGAGAACATGGCAATTGGGACTGAGGGCAGACAGGGTTGAAAATAGTGAATGAGAAGTAGGGGAAGACAGGGGAGAATGCAGCAAATGGCAAGGAGAGCTGACAGGGGAGATTAAGGTGAATGGAGGGAGGGCTGATAGGGGAGAATACAGCGAATGGGAAAGAGGGTTGATGGGGAGAATGTGGTGAATAGATGGGAGGGCTGATAGAGGAAAATGTGGCGAATGAGAGGGAGGGTGGATAGGGAAGAACACTGTGAATGGGAGGCCAAAAATGGAAGAACTCATTAAATGGGAGAGAGGTGGGCAAGGAAGAATGCGGTGAGTGGGAGGGAGGGCGGTCAGGAGGGAATTCTGTAGACTACACAATGTAGTAGACACACAGAAGCTGATGTAGTAAGAAGAACATGGAGACGGGAAATGAGATGTAGTGGGGAAGGTGAAAGAGGCATGTTATATATATTGGAGAAGGGGATAGACAGTGGGGGAGAAGGGGGAAAAATACTGTGATAAAAGGCACAGATATTGGGGAGAGACATGAAAAGAGACACATTGGAGTGAAGGGAGTGATGAACATGGGGACAATAAAACAAAGAAAACAAACAGCCTCGCTACTTGCCTGCTCCAACAAAGCCGGCCTTCATATAAAGTGGCATATCTCAGTGTATATGGAGGGAATCCGTGTTGGGGGCTGTATGTTTTCTTTGTCTTATGTCCCCATATTCATTTCTTGCTTCTCTCAAACGTGATTTTTTATTTTTCCCCTTCAACAATTTCAGTTTGTTTTGCAATTTAATTGTTCACGTTATAGGTCACATTAAAGGTGGAAAAAATTCTGACATGATTTATCTCTGTCTCTTTCTTTAACATCATAAGAACCTGACATTTTAACAGGGGTGTGTAGACTTTTTATATCCACTGTAGATAGAGAGATAGATAGATAGATAGATAGATAGATAGATAGATAGATAGATAGATAGATAGAAATCATCTAAACATGTGCATCTACATATCACACATATATATACATATTGTATAATTGCTAAACACACATTCTCTGTGTATAATGGTCAAGCAAAGGACACAGAGACACACACACGCATTGTCATATAGACAATAATAATAACAATAACATTTTCTTTAAATTACATTATATTTGGCTGTCCTGTAAATACAATTTAATTACTGAATTGTCATAGCTTACTGCCGCTTCAGCGAAGCTTGGCGTCTTTCAATGCATCATCTGCAGGCACGAGGCTTCAGAGTGAAGAAGGCCCCTGTTTTATGCCATGCTTCCTGTAGTCTCCTCCTACCTACTTCCTTCCTCTGAGCCTGCTCCTCCTACCTACTTCCTAAGGAGGGGTTTAAAGGGCAATCTGAGTCCTGACTCAGTTGCCGTTGTGTTGTTGTTCAAAGCAGTTCTATTATCTTGGGCTGTGTGTATGACCTGGCTTGTCTTCCATCGAACCTGGTGCTGACCTGTGGCTCTGTCTGACTACCTGAACTGTGTATGATCTGGCTTGTCTGACTACCCTCCCTGGTGCTGACTTTTGGCTTTGCCTGACTATTCTTACGTTTGTACCTAGCACACACCCAATCTAGTGCGGACCTGGGGCTCTGGCAGACTAGCTCTGATACTGACTGCAGACATGAGTCAGGGATCCATTTCCCTATACTGACTGCAGGCGTGAGTCAGAAATCACTCCATACTGATGGCAGGTTTGACTCAGTATTCTCGCTACATCGGATCAAGATCCTGTGTTCCTGTTCCTGCTCCTGGTTCCTGCAGAGACTACCAGTGGCTGAGGCCTAGTCTCCAGCAGTTTGATGAAGCTTGGAAGCCTACTATTCCTGATAGCAGTGCTTGCTGGCTTGTAACCCTCTGCTTGTTCCTGTTGTATTACTGGTGTATTACCTTTCTTATATTATAATAAATTGCATTTAACTATACCGTACTGACTCCTGAACATCTTTGGGGAACCGTGACATGAATATGTCTGTAATCATTCCTTTGCCTGAGTTTCTCTCAGTTACCTGCATAATGAACTCTGAAGAGTTCCTCCTTCCTTATGTGCTGAAAAAGGGTACACCATATACATGCTATTTTATAAAGGAAAAACATAGAGTTACAAAAGTTGATCTTGTGAAAGAACCCTCTGCTAAAGTTCCGTCAACCATGTTGTAAATTCACCTTTCTCCTGAATCCCAATAAAAATCCAGATGCACGAGGAGGTATCTAAGGATTGGTCTATGGAGCACCAGATGAATATCATTATCTGTCTGGAGACCCTGAAGAGCCAGATAAATATTATTATTCCTGCTTGCTGGGCGAAGTTCCAAACCCGCCCATGGTCCCTTCAGAAGAATGCTGTTTTTTTTTATATATATATATATATATATATATATATATATATATATATTTGGGGTGAGATTGTATATATATCTCCAGTATGTCAATGTAACTCTTACCCTGAGGGTGGTCCAGTCATGGACTGATAACGTTCAGCAATTAAATAACCCCTACTTCTTCTTCTTAGGCTAACAGTGTTATGAATAACACACGTATATATTGTCCAACATTATAACCTTGTTGCATGGTCCACTGGTATTCACGGAATTAGACATGCACCACCTGACACTCCAGCCTTGTTAAATTGTGCCACTGGTAGCCACAAAATTATATATGTACTGTCTGACACCCTAGCCTTCTTTCACTATTCAGTGGTAACCACATAATCACATATACACTGTATGACACTCCATCCTATTTCCACTGTCCATTTATAGACACCGAATCACACACTGACCATCTGACACCCCAACCTTGTTCCTCTGTCCACTGGTATTTATAGAATGAGACATACACTTTCTGACTCCCCATGTTTAATATACTGTCTGTCACCCCATCCTTTTCCACTGTCCACCAGCAGTCACAGAACAACATTTAAACATATTTTGTTCCTCTTTCACTTCCTCCTGTGCCGTACAATTAAAATACCAATTTTGCCCTTTTTTCACTTGCTTCCACCCTCTGAATAATAAGAAGCTTCCTTATTGCCTCACTTAGTCAATATTAGAGTCACAGGAAAAAGCTTCAGACTCACTGATCACATCCAGCATCACTGGAAAGGGAAAATAATGGGGCTCCTACTTGACAGGAGGGAGTGATAGTGGGGTAAAGAGGGGATTCTAATTGTATGGGAGGTGAGTGTGGGGACATGTACAAGTGAACAAGGGACATATAGGAATAAGCAGAGAGATGGAGGGATGACCAGCGAGGTGGATGGATGAATGGGGGAGAAGGAGGGATCAGTGGGAGAATTGGTGGAATGATCATGGGAGAGGGAGGGATGATCAGAGAAGATGCAGGGATGAAAAAGGGGAGGGAGGGATGAGCATGGGAGGTGGAGGTATGGGGGGGAAGGGATACAAGTCTCTACAGGAGACACAAATAAAAGGACACAAGTCTAAACTTCATTTGTATACATTTGGCAAAGCATTCCCTGCCTCTTTGGATATCTTGATATTCACGACTGATGCTTGAGTGCACACATAACGCTAACCACACTGTGCCATGAAATCAACACAATAAAAATATGTATAATAGGCGAGCGATAACATTGTGAAATTCGTATTATAATGAAAAATAGATAATTGATATTCCGTAAGAGCTAGTAGGTTGAAAACAGATATTTATATTATAATACAAACTTTTAAAGGGATAGTAATACTTAAAATGTAAAAAAAAATATGTTGTAGAGTTGATCCCCCTGAGTAAAACAAGGGCACTCCCACTGCTGAAAGATGGTTCATTCAAAAGTTATTAATTTTCTAAGTTGAATTTTTTAGGTGCAATATCACAGTGGCCTGAAATTGTACAGTGGCACTGTTGCTACACCATCCTATGGAGATTTATGGTCAATTGACCAGAGCTGTCCATAGGATCGTGTAGCAACAGCGCCACAGCACAATTTCAGGCCACTGTGATATTGCACCTAAAAAATTAAACTTTGAAAATTAATAACTTTTGAATGAAACACCTTTCAGCTGTGGGAGTACCCTTGTTTTACTCAGGGGGGATAAACCCTACAACATATTTTTTTTTACATTTTAAGTATTACTATCCCTTTAAAGTACATAAAAGCAGTATATAATACTTACAAGTGAAATTATAATATACTACACCTGTTCAGTTTCCAGAAGTGACGTAAAAGTCCCCCCCCCCCAAAAAAAAAAAAAAAAAAAAATATATATATATATATATATAGGGCTTAAAATGTGAAGTCCTTTGCTACTAGCCAGACCTGAAAAGTTACTCGCCACTGCAAGCCATAACATACCAACCAGGGCTGAATTTCTACTCACCAGGACTAAATTTTCACTTGCCATTGGCTAGTGGCGAGTGGAAATTTTGAGCCCTGATATATATATATATATATATATATATATATATATATATCTATGGGTTTCTTCTATCAAAGGTTTGGAGTCTTTAATCTTGGTTCGTAAATTGACTCAAAGTAAATAAGACTAGGAGAATAACTCACACGTATATGGGAATGATTGACTAGCGATTTGCCAGACAAGCTCTGATAGCGTGTGGGGAAATTTTATTAGCTTCCCTCCCTCAGAATACTCACAGGTCCAGGACTGCCTGGGAAGTTTAAAGAACCAGCTCAGGACTGACTCAGACATGTGGGGAATTCCAACCGCCCACACTCGGTCACCACAGGGTTTCTCCGTAGTCCACAATCAATCCTCAATGGGAATATGGAAATTCTGTTATGCTGGAAATATGAATGGTGAGATGAAATAAACTTTTATCTAAAACCCACTGGTTTATAACATGAGTTAAAAAGGGATCAGAGACCAGATAGTCTCATAAAACGATCAGTTTTTATTTTACATTTTTAATCAAATATATATTATAAAAAAACAAATTATATATTATCATAAAACATATCTTATATCTTATTGATTGATAATTATCTATTTTTTTTTATAATACGAATTTCACGATGTTAGCGCTCCCCTATTATACATATTTTTATTATTATTTTAGTTTTGGATAGAGGTTTTGAGACACTTTTTTTTAATATATTAGATATTATCATTATCATTTTTTTGTTAATATAGTGGTTTATACCCTATATTATTTCAAGCTCTCATCCAGTAATCTACACACATGAAATCAACATGGCACAACACCATAATGGGATTAGGGTTCTGTTTTACATTGTAAAGTAATCTGTTGCATACTTCCCTGGCACTCAAAAGGTTAAATCAGTTAGTTTTCCATAATACAGTTAATTTAATCCAGAACTGATCCTCATTTATCCATAAAGCACAAAGGGTTAATGCACAAATATGATTAGTGATTGAGAAAAGTTTTTTCAAGTGAATATTTGTGGAAAATACAGTTTCTCACTTTTTCCATGAAAATTCCATGCATTGAAAATACACAAAATGTCCATATTTTAATGCTACTGCCAATGAATTCCTTGTGAAAAGTTTGCTATTTTCTTCTAATGCTTTCTATTGTTATGGAATGTATTAATATTATTCTTTATTTATATAGCACCAACTAATTCCACAGCGCTGTACAAACGGGAATAGACATACAGAGGTATTAAATAGTACAATCAAATGTGGAGAACAGAAGGATCAGAGGGCCCTGCTCGAGAGAGCTTACAGTCTAGAGGGAATTCCATCCCCAATACTATAAAAATGAGAAAGTTCCCACTGTGCTGCTGTGAGGTGTAGTTTAGTAGTAATTGAGTGAAAACAGAGAGGAGAGCTATAGTTTTTGTAATAGTTTGGTGTAGTCTGTGTTGCTGCAGTCACCTGCTGCATTTGAAGTGTGTATGCTAAAGCACTCTTTTCAATGAGCTGGAAGACTGATGGGGAGGTATCCTCTAGCAGTTACACAAGCAGTATTTCGACTTATAGCCAGTACCACCACCACCTCCCCAGGGACCTGCTGTTTGAATTTGAAGATGGGGGCATTGTTTTTTTCTCCAGGTGGTCAGCATCAGTGGCAGCTCAGCATTGTAGCTGCCTCTCCCTGACCCTGAGCCTACTCCTGGGTTTGCACACTCACCACCGCAGGAGGAAGAATCTGGTCCTGCAGCTGATGAAAGTGTTGCTGTGGTGATGATTTAGAGATGATGAGAGCTTTCCTAGCTCAGAAAAACCTGGAGTGGGAAAGATTTATAATGAGTGTGGAGAAACAGAAGGTTAATCCCTAGCATCCTTGTGATGTGTGATATTTCATGGACTTTTCCAGCAAAATCCTGAATTTTGCATACACCCTGGCAGGCTCATTGTTTGTAGTCCACAAGAATATGGTAGAGGAGTAATGTAACAGTCTTTGTGGTATTACAACATAAGTGTATTTACTGTGTTGGGAACAGGGAATAAAGGTTAACTCCAGCAGTCAGTTCCCTGCTGCCATGTCCCTTTAATTATGTCCCCTGTGTTAAGTGGCCCCTGTATTACAATTTGGTCGATTTTTCTGTGTGCAGTATGATCAGACAATAACCTACACCATGTGCTGAGACAACAAAATAATGGTTGGAGTGTTGACTGACTCGTGCTATGCTTTCTTTTAAATACTTTGGCCTAGCTAGTATCATCAGCATGGCCAGAAAAGATAATCTCTGAGTAAATACTAAATAATTGGTTCCCCTGGGCGTCCACTGATTGGTCAACTGTGACAACACTTTTTCCAAGTCATAATTTGTATTTTAATCCTGATAATACTGTCTGTAAGTGAATAAACGCAGGGCCTTTCATCAGTAAAGTGAGTCAGTTTCTACCCTTCTTAATGCAAATTTCAGCTGTATGTCTGGAGGGGATTTTGCTGGGTTCTACAACCCAAGCCACTGCAAAACCAAATTCACTTATCTTGCCAGTCTAATGGTGTTGGGCTCCTGGGAATGACACCCTGGGTTCTGCAACTAAATTCACTAGCTACACCAATCTTCCAGCAAGTGGCAGCCATTTGTTCCTGTCTCGTGCCTGATTCAGAGTATCCAGTATAAGAACACATGGAGCGGCTCTGCTGACTGGGTTAGCATGACTATGTGTTGTATTCTGGCACAGAGGTCATGGAAAAATAGTATAGAAATAAACACAAAAAGAGAAATGGAGCAAAATATAGTGTAGTATTTTAAAAAACCATTAGATAATAATCAGCTAGCCATCAGTGAGCATTATACATTTCAACCACGCTACTTATATATTTAATATAGTAGCACTTCGGACATGTGGAGGATACTGTACTGCCTCCACACAGGTACTTCAAAGTTGCTGCTCAATCCCGAGTAGATCCTGGTCACAAATCCCTCGATACAAAGCAAGAAAAAGACATAAAAGGAGAGCGCTAGTATATATTGTACTATTCTCCGTATCTTCCGAATAAACTTGTGTTGAATCCGTGTACTTACTTGTAGATGTTATAGACCGGACTAGATTAACTTACTACCGGTCTTAAAGCTTGTGGGGACACAACATGCTGGTCCTCCCCCCATGGACCTCACACAGCTCAGCACTGCAGATAGTGTGTGCAATCCAATAGATCCAAAGACCCAGGTCTGGACGTATTCAACTCAATTAAAATTATTATTTTATTAGATCCAAAGTTACAATGCACTGTATACTAAAAAATAATAAAACACATACACCAATAAAATATTGCCTATACACCCTCAACGTGTTTCATGATCCACAGACCATTTCATCAGGACGCTGGAAGAGGAGATGATGTTGTTGAGCCTGAAACACATTCTACCCACTTACAACCAGAAACTGACAGTCTTCCTCCTGACCACTTACAGGATTCTATACCTCTTCTTGCCCACTCACAGCCAGAGTGGGCTTACAAGATCCTCCTGCCCACTCACAAGAGGATCTCTCTCATTTTCTTCACCCACCTCCAATTGAAATCTGTCTTTCAAGTCCTTACTCTCCCAATCTATTCCCTCTCTGTGCCACTCCATGCTCATCTGATGAAGAAAGCTTTGGAGTGCACTGAAAGAATCATCACTATCTAGGTTGCTTGGGGACAAGGGTGGCGCACTTGGTGTCATCACTATTGTTGATGCAGGTGTCACTGGCTGGGGTTTCACTGCAGTGCTGCTCCTGGCTGTGACAGTAGCAATGGCACTGCTGCTAACAATTGGTGCCTCTCCTTCCATCTTGGCAATACAGAGTACACCCCAATTTAGGCATGGCCTACGCCCCACTGATGAGAACGATTCTCCATTTCCTTTCCATCCTCTACAAGTCTTTCTGGTAGACATGGGTAAATCTCTTATTATAAACAAACACAAAAAATTATAAAGAAAAATAAGTATTATAAAACATATTATTATAAAACAATATTACTTCACTGACCCTTACTGCCCTAACACTAATTAACAAATTGTAATTGTTTTTCTATGAGATAATAAATGTCCTCCTCCAAACATCAATAGTATAGGGTGGGGGGAAATAAACTGGTATACTTACCTCTTCCCCATTACTTGATAACATAACAATACCCTAAAGCAGGGCTTAAAACATGAAGTCCTTTGCTACTAGCCAGACCTGAAAAGTTACTCGCCACTGCAAGACAAAACATACCCCCCAGGGCTGAATTTCTACTCGCCAGGGCTAAATTTTCACTCGCCATTGGCTAGTGGCGAGTGGAAATTTTGAGCCCTGCCCTAAAGAACTCATGACAGTTATGCACTAAGGTGGGATAAAGAGGGGGATAATGTGGAGATGACTTCTCCAGTGATGTCACTTTTCCGATATCTATGTTATTCTCTGGAGTGTATGCACTAAGATCTCTCCCACTTGAGAAATGCACAGGCTCTATGGAATAAAATAGGATTGGATAAGTGATATCACTGGAGAATTCATCTCCACTTTATCACCACTTTATCACACCCTAGTGCATCTCCTCCATTCTCTTAATGTTAGAGGTTACTATATTAAGAGAAAAAGGTAGAATTCTGTGCTCTAGCAAAGCAGAGTAAGTTAAAAGAGAGGGAACAGGTTATCTGTGATGTCTGAAAAAGAGACCATGTGTGCTGTCAGAGAGATTGACATGTGGAAGAATGAGGTGTAATACAGCAGGAAAATGTCCTCTCTCCTCCCTTTCGCTCAGTCAGGTCTGTTAAAGTGGCTCTTATTGTGTTAAACAGAATGGTTTACCTAGGTAAGAGTCCTGCACACAAAAGTCAGGTACATTTAAATAGTTTATGTTTGTGCATTTGATCTTTTATACTCCACTGCTAGTTCTCAATGTGTTAAACAAATTTAGAGTTCAGTATAATTCTTTTTTAATATAGGTAAAGAGTGGTACCATGTTAGCAATAGAAAATGTAGGAGACTAGTAGAGTAAAAATTATACCTTTATTGACTGAGTGGCTTGAGGATACAAGCTTTCAAGACCACTAGGTCTCTTCTTCAGGCATAATAAGAATCTTGTCATACCTGAAGAAGAGAACTAGTTGTTTTGAAAGCATGCATCCTAGAGCCACTTATATAGCCAATAAAGGTATCATTTTTACTCTACTAGTCTCTTTCTCCTTTTTAATATAGGTGGATTTGGTGGAGAATATTTATTTTATATGTGTACCTATGGCATAACAAGTCATTGGAAGTCACCTAATGTAAAAGCATTTTTGAGCCCCCTAACACAAAAATATTATTACAGGTGCATAACTAGAATTTATCTGGACCATGGGGAAGATGGTGCCCCCTTGGATGCAGGGTGCTGGCACACACAGCTTGGAACTTTCCGGATTTTGCAGCTAATTACCAGGTCTCCGGGGCAGAGCCTGATTCAATGGGCATCTATGTGTTCCCAGTGTGTTCCTCCCACTCTTTGCTTCTGATCCTTCCCCAGCCTATTACTAATTTTTTTAACCCTTTGAGTGCCAGAGTGGGACACAACGCATTGCAAAGCAATGTACCGTGTACCACTCTGGCACTCAAAGGGTTAAGTTTTGAAAGCCCCCCCCCCACACTCATGATTAAGCCCTGCCTATTTTTTACACAATTTGCTTCTTTTATCTCCATCACTGGCACCAGAGGACTCCCCCCTCTAAAATGAAAAGTTCCTGGGTATGCCGGCACAGCTGTACCCTCTGCACGAATATGGATTAAGGCTCCCTAGATGTTAGCAGCAACAACAGCGGGGGGCAGGATTATGCTTGGGGAGATGGTGATAAATTATAGATGACTTCTCCAGTGATAGCACTTCTCCCGTTCCTATCTTATTCTATAGAGTCTATGCACTAAGTTCTCTGAGGCTGGAAAAATCTTTGTACACAGGCTCCATACAATAACAGGAACTGAAGAAGTGATATCACTGGAGAGGTTATGTCCACTTTATCACACCTTAGTGCATAACCACCATGGCTTTTTTCTGTGACCCATCACTTGCAGCCAGGACTTGTCATATTGCAACTGGACCCTTGGCAGTAGCCTAGGTTGCCATTATCCAGCACTGCCTCTGCAAGCTCGGTAATTTTGTCCCAAATGTGTACTTTTCATTTTATTAAATGTTGGTGGGTAAGTAATGTAGCATGTCATGTAAGTAACCATAAAACACAGCAAGAGAAGCAAAACAATAGTAACAACTGTTCTAGCGTACAGGATAAAAAAGCTTCACAGATAAACATTTTCTCGGAGGCCTGTTTGCTTGTGAAGCCAAAATGTCTGTGGCGACTGATCACTGATGTACTTTTCATCACTGTAGGCTAGAAGAACACACTGAGGCTGATGTACTAAGAAGAACTGAAGTAAAATGGAGCAAACCAACTGTAAGTCATGGAACAAATAAATATTCCCATTAATTTAAATGAGGCGTTTAACCTCTTGATTGCCAGAGTGGTCTGCACTGGAGAACCAGTCTCTAGCTTTCAAGAGGTTAAAATCTATTTTTAAATTAATGGGACATTGTATTTGTCCTCTGCGGTGCAGTTGGTTTACTCCATAATTGTGACATTTTTTTTTAGTAAATCAGCTTCATTGTTTTTATTTATATGAAACACTTGCATGTTTACACAATATTGCTGTTTAAAGGGACAATGATGTGAATATACAACAGTATTGCCATGCTAACCAAATTCACTGACCCTACTCCTGGCTAATACCAATTTCCTAGATTACACATGATATAAAGCCTCAATGCCACTTGTGCCAGGGGGAAAACAAGAGGATAGTCAGTGTGAGTTTTGGGCATTCCTAAAGTCAGAGTCAAAGTCTACCGGTATGTGGTATGTACTACAGCAATCATACACTGTTGTGCATACCCTGAACTTTCGTTATAGATTAGCACCAGTGTGACTGCACTGTCACATTCCTACATATGCCCCATTATCACTTACAAGAACACAACATTGGTAATTTTGTAATATTGGCCATTATTTTTAAGAAAACTAGTTTTTGAGTTGTTAAGATTGATAGATTATGCTAATTAAAGCATGCCATGCAGGCCCTACCTGCCTTAGCCCCACATTACCTCCCCAATCACAGTGCTAGGGGATGTTGGTAAAGAATTACAAAGCAGCGGTTACAGACCTATTTAGCATAAGATCTATATGCCAACATTCCACTGTTTCTCCAACCTTACCCCATAACCAATCAGCATTGCAGAAATTACTACACACACCTGTCTTACATTCAAGCTTTAAATTTATGGAAATCTGGGGGTGTACCCCCAAATTCTTCCTGTGTGTGTTTATACATATGCCCTACTGAGTTGCTAAATATACAGTAGGTGCCCTTTCTTTCTTTCTTTCTTTCTTTCTTTCTTTCTTTCTTTCTTTCTTTCTTTCTTTCTTTCCCTAGTGCAATACTTGTTTATGGTTTTCATAAGCTTTATTGACACTAGTTTATATTGTTTAAATTGTGTTAAAATTTAACTGGATTGGACTTTATTCTTTCCAGTAGTTCCAATTTAGCTCTTTTTATGCCAGAGCAGAAACAATGTATTTGAAACCTCTCCTTCATCCAAGGTATTAAACCTTTGGTTGCCAGAGGGGTATACAATGCATTGCTTGGCAATGTGCTGAGTACCCCTCTGGCACTCAAAGGGTTAATATGTTATCATATTATAAATTATAATCATTGAAAGAAAAATATGTTAACAAATTATAAATTATAATCATTGAAAGAAAAAAAAGGCTCGGGGCAAACTTCACAGGGGCCATTAGGCTTTTCTGGCCATAGTTCTTATTAGGGAGTGTTAGTTCTCTTTTAAGTTACTCTTGCTTCACTTGCTTGGGGGGGGATCAAACAAGTACTGTATTTAAGTGAAGGTATTGTAAAATGAGTATTATTACAGATCTGGAAGATGCATTTACACAATTCTGCGATAATACAGGTGCTGTGATAATATTGGTGCTGTGATAATATAGGTGTTATGATAATATAGGTTCTGTGATAATATAGGTGTTGTGATAATATAGGTTCTGTGAGTGCTGTGATGATACAGGTGCAGTGATAATATAGGTGCTATGATAATATAGGTGCTGTGATAATAGAGGTGCTGTGATAATGTAGGTGCTGCCATAATATAGGTGCTGTGATAATATAGGTTCTGTGAGTGCTGTGATAATACAGGTACTGTGATAATAGAGGTGCTACGATAATGTAGGTGCTGCCATAATATAGGTGCTGTGATAATATAGGTTCTGTGAGTGCTGTGATAATACAGGTGCTGTGATAATATAGGTGTTGTGATGATACAGGTGCAGTGATAATATAGGTGCTATGATAATATAGGTGCTGCGATAATAGAGGTGCTGCGATAATATAGGAGCTGTGAGTGCTGTGATAATACAGGTGCAGTGATAATATAGGTGCTGCTATAATACAGGTGCTGAGATAACAGAGGTGCTGTGATAATATAGATGCTGTGATAATAGAGGTGCTGTAATAATAGAGGTTCCATAGGTACTGTGATAAAATAGGTGCTGCGATAATAGAGGTGCTGTGATAATATAGGTGCTGTGATAATAGAAGTGCCATAGGCATAGGTCCTGTGATAATAGAGGTGCTTCGATAATATAGATGCTGTGATAATAGAGGTGCTGTGATAACAGAGGTGCCATAGGTGCTGTGGTGATATAGGTGCTGGGATAATAAATGTGCTGTGATAATATAGGTGCTGTGATAATAGAGGTGCTGCTATAATAGAGGTGCCATAGGTGCTGTGATAATATAGGTGCTGTAATAATAGAAGTGCCATAGGTGTTGTGATAATATAGGTGCTGCGATAATAGAGGTTCCATAGGTGCTGTGATAATATAGGTGCTGCGATAATAAATGTGCTGTGATAATATAGGTGCTGTGATAATAGAGTTGCTGCTATAATAGAGGTGCCATAGGTGCTGTGATAATATAGGTGCTGCTATAATAGAGGTGCTGTGATAATAGAAGTGCCATAGGTGTTGTGATAATATAGGTGCTGCGATAATAGAGGTTCCATAGGTGCTGTGATAATATAGGTGCTGCGATAATAGAAGTGCTATAGGTGCTGCTATAATATAGGTGCTGAAATAATATAGGTGCTGTGATAATAGAGGTGCTGCGATAATATATGTGCTGTAAGTGCAGTGATACTATAGGTGCTGAAATAATATAGGTGCTGTGATAATAGAGGTGCTGCAATAGTATAGATGCTGTGATAATAGAGGTGCTGTGATAATAGAGGTGCCATAGGTGCTGTGATAATATAGGTGCTGCGATAACAGTGGTGCTGTGATAATAGAGGTGCCATAGGTGTTGCGATAATATAGGTGCTGCTATAATATATGTGCTGCTATAATAGAGGTGCTTTGATAATATAGGTGCTGCGATAGAATAGAGGTTCCATAGGTCCTGTGATAATATAGGTGCTGCGATAATAGAAGTGCCATAGGTGCTGCTATAATATAGGTGCTGAAATAATATAGGTGCTGTGATAATAGAGGTGCTGCGATAATATATGTGCTGTGAGTGCTGTGATAATACAAGTGCAGTGATAATATAGGTGTTGCTATAATATAGGTGCTGAAATAATATAGGTACTGTGATAATAGAGGTGCTGCTATAATAGAGGTGCCATAGGTGCTGTGATAATATAAGTGCTGCGATAATAGAGGTGCTGTTATAATATAGGTGCTGTGATAATAGAAGTGCCATAGGTGTTGTGATAATATAGGTGCTGCGATAATAGAAGTGCCATAGGTGCTGCTATATTATAGGTGCTGAAATAATATAGGTGCTGTGATAATAGAGGTGCTGCGATAATATAGGTGCTGTGATAATAGAAGTGCAGTGATAATTTAGGTGCTGCTATAATATAGGTGCTGAAATAATATAGGTGCTGTGATAATAGAGGTGCTACGATAATATAGGTGCTGTGAGTGCTGTGATAATACAAGTACAGTGATAATATAGGTGCTGCTATAATATAGGTGCTGCGATAGTATAGATGCTGTGGTAATAGAGGTGCTACGATAATATAGGTGCTGTGAGTGCTGTGATAATACAAGTGCAGTGATAATATAGGTGCTGAAATAATATAGGTGCTGTGATAGTATAGGTGCTGTGATAATAGAGGTGCCATAGGTGCTGTGATAATATAGGTGCTGCGATAACAGTGGTGCTGCGATAATAGAGGTGCCATAGGTGTTGCGATAATATAGGTGCTGCTATAATATATGTGCTGCTATAATAGAGGTGCTTTGATAATATAGGTGCTGTGATAGTATAGATGCTGTGATAATAGAGGTGGTGTGATAATAGAGGTGCCATAGGTGCTGCAATAATATAGGTGCTGTGACTATGTACTAAGTTATCTACACTCCCATTAACTCTGATCACTCCAAGGGCAGGGAAATAGGGTTATGTATGGAAATCTGAGTTGTACCATTCCTCTCTCCAGTGTGGTGTTCAAGCTGAAGCAGGCAGCGTGTTTGAGACTTTAATTAAGAACCATAAACGTGAGCAATACATTGTAAAGTGATGCACTGCACAGATCTCTTGTCCTTAAAGGGATAGTAATACTTCGTTTTATCTTTATTTTATTTTGTAGGCATTAAAAAAACATGAAGAACGATATAAGTCTTATCTCTCAAACCTTTATGGTTTAAGAGATATTCACAAGCAAAGTATCCCCCCCCTGTTCAGCCACATCAGAAGGGAGGTGCCCAGGTAGACTGCGGAGAGGGACAATCTTCAATTAAGATAAGGGAAAAAGCTGAAAAACTTGTCAAGGGGGGAAGGACTTTCATTGTTTTCATACAAAGAAGACTGTCCCCTGCTGTTATCTGTACTGTCATACAACCAGACTCACATCTGAGAAGAGATGGCTTACACTAGGAAAAAGGGGCGGGAGGGGGAAACTTTGCTTGTGAATATCTCTTAAACCATAAAGGTTTAAGAGATATTTCAGCACCTATATCATTCTTCATGTTTTTTTTAATGCCTACAAAATAAAATACAGTTAAAATGAAGTATTACTATCCCTTTAATGATGAGGGAGGGGGTCTAAAAGGAAATTAATCAAGTCACCTTGTTACTGGCGGACAAGAGACATAAAAATGAAAAGTGTACCAGGTCACAGACAAAGGGTACCCGATCACCATACCTGGGAACTCTCTGGATTTGCCCCGGAGACTCCGGTTCTGACAGAGCTTTACCGGGTCTCCGGGGCAGAGGCAGATTCCTCCGGATGTGGAGAGCTTCTATTGAAACTCTGCCACATCTGCTTTTTCTCCCGTTGTGCCTCTGTCCCCAGCCTTCTGTGTGACACATTTAACCCTCTGAGTACCAGAGTGGTACGGAATGCATTGCTTTGCAATGCATTCCGTACCACTCTGGCACTCAAAGGGTTAAATCCCCCCAACACTCGAGTTAAGCCCGCCCCTTTTTGACGCGATTAGCGTCATTTTTGTTACCCCCTGCTGAACAGAGGACTACCCTCCGGGTAGCCCTCAACTGAAAGTTCCCAGGTATGCCGATCACCAACCAAAGAGAGCAGGGTCGCTGACCTGACATGACCTGAGTGAAAATCAACACTGCTTAAAGGGTTAAGAATACCATAGGCAGTGGGAGGAGCTGTGTCCTGTGGTCCTGCAGCAACTGTCATGTCTGATCCCCATACCTGGGAACTCTCCAGTTTTGCCCCGGAGACTCCGGATTTCAAACTGAATTACCGGGTCTCCGGGGCAGTGTGTGAATCTCCGGGTGGGCAGAGTTTAAGTAGAAACTCTACCCACTTGTGCTCCATCCTGCCCGGTTCCTCCCACTCCCCGCCCTCTTACCCTCCATTCCCAGGTATTTTGCAGTTGTTGTTTTTTTTTGTCCCGCGCCCCCGTGACTAAGCCCCACCCCTTTTATGACATGATTTGTGTCATTTTCCTCCCCAGTCGGCACTGACAGGGTTACCCTCCGGGTAGCCCTGCTTCAAAAGTTCCCAGGTATGCTGATCCCACGGACATGACATCCAGGACCCTTTGAACAAAGGAGCAAGGGAGCTATTTATATGGGCCATTAGGCTTTTCTGTCTGTAGTAAAGTGGGAGGTGTTGTTATTATTAGGAGTTGTAACACAATACATTGGATATCTCTCTGGCACCCTGAGAGTGAAGCCTTTAAGGACCAAAGGATGTGCACCATATTACTTTGCTTTTCAATGTGCTCTATACCCCTCTTGTCCCTAAAAGGTTAACTACTAGTGTTGAGCGAGCATGCTCGGCCGATGCTCGGATCGGCACGAGCATCGCTCTGCTCGGCACATGGCGGTACTCGTACGAGTACCGCATGTGCTCGCCCGCCATGTTCGTGTCTCCTCCCCGCACGTTTTGCGCCTGCTGCGCAGCCAATAAACGTGCAGGGAGGCTCTGACATCGGTGTAATGCCAGCAGCCATGTTGGCTGCTGGCATTACACTGATTGGCTGGCCAGAACCCGTGGTCAGGTGCTGTATAGCACCTGACCATCGAGTTCGGCTCAGTCTGAGCCAGGGAGAGCTGAGGATAGGAAGGGAAAGGCAGTGTAGGGAGGAAAAAAACAAAAATTGTGAAAAAAAAAGAACCAAAAGTCCTTTTTAGGACTACTGTGTGTGGGGGCAGCAGGTTATTTGGTGTGGGGGGAAAAAAACAAAAAAAAAAAAAAAATATATATATATTCTG
The DNA here is from genome assembly GCA_037306005.1 of Rhinophrynus dorsalis. Classification (NCBI taxonomy): domain Eukaryota; kingdom Metazoa; phylum Chordata; class Amphibia; order Anura; family Rhinophrynidae; genus Rhinophrynus; species Rhinophrynus dorsalis. The sequence goes on along the minus strand of CM074719.1, from coordinate 350,237,702 downwards.
TGTAGTGTGCAAAGTTGCAGATTAGAGCACATTCTGTTTAGTGTGCACAGTTGCAGATTAGAGCACATTCTGTTTAGTGTGCAAAGTTGCAGATTAGAGCACATTCTGTTTAGTGTGCAAAGTTGCAGATTAGAGCACATTCTGTTTAGTGTGCAAAGTTGCAGATTAGAGCACATTCTGTTAAGTCTTCAAACTAAAATATCAAAGTCACGTATTCCATTCAGTGTGCGTCGCCGCAGTTTAGCAGCACATTCTGTGTACTGTGCAGAGTTGCAGAATAGGAAGAAATACTGTTAAGTCTTCAAACTAAAATTTAAAAGTCACATATTCCATTCAGTGTGCTTCGCCGCAGTGTAGCAGCACATTCTGTGTACTGTGCAGAGTTGCAGAATAGGAAGAAATACTGTTAAGTCTTCAAACTAAAATATCAAAGTCACATATTCCATTCAGTGTGCTTCGCCACAGTTTAGCAGCACATTCTGTGTACTGTGCAGAGTTGCAGAATAGGAAGAAATACTGTTAAGTTTTCAAACTCAAATATCAAAGTCACATATTCCATTCAGTGTGCTTCGCCGCAGTTTAGCAGCACATTCTGTGTACTGTGCAGAGTTGCAGAATAGGAAGAAATACTGTTAAGTCTTCAAACTAAAATTTAAAAGTCACATATTCCATTCAGTGTGCTTCGCCGCAGTTTAGCAGCACATTCTGTGTACTGTGCAGAGTTGCAGAATAGGAAGAAATACTGTTAAGTCTTCAAACTAAAATTTAAAAGTCACATATTCCATTCAGTGTGCTTCGCCGCAGTGTAGCAGCACATTCTGTGTACTGTGCAGAGTTGCAGAATAGGAAGAAATACTGTTAAGTCTTCAAACTAAAATATCAAAGTCACATATTCCATTCAGTGTGCTTCGCCGCAGTGTAGCAGCACATTCTGTGTACTGTGCACAGTTGCAGAATAGGAAGAAATACTGTTAAGTCTTCAAACTAAAATATCAAAGTCACATATTCCATTCAGTGTGTTTCAACGCCGTTTAACAGCCTATTCTGTGTACTCTGTACAGTTCCAGAATTATAAGAAATACTGTTAAGTTTTCAAACTCAAATATTAAAGTCACTTATTCCATTCAGTGTGTTTCAACGCCGTTTAACAGCCTATTCTGTGTACTCTGCACAGTTGCAGAATAGGAAGAAATACTGTTAAGTTTTCAAACTCAAATATTAAAGTCACATATTCCATTCAGTGTCTTTCACCGCCGTTTAACAGCCTATTCTGTGTACTCTGCACAGTTGCAGAATAGGAAGAAATACTGTTAAGTTTTCAAACTCAAATATTAAAGTCACATATTCCATTCAGTGTCTTTCACCGCCGTTTAACAGCCTATTCTGTGTACTCTGCACAGTTGCAGAATAGGAAGAAATACTGTTAAGTTTTCAAACTCAAATATTAAAGTCACATATTCCATTCAGTGTCTTTCACCGCCGTTTAACAGCCTATTCTGTGTACTCTGCACAGTTGCAGAATAGGAAGAAATACTGTTAAGTTTTCAAACTCAAATATTAAAGTCACATATTCCATTCAGTGTCTTTCACCGCCGTTTAACAGCCTATTCTGTGTACTCTGCACAGTTGCAGAATAGGAAGAAATACTGTTAAGTTTTCAAACTCAAATATTAAAGTCACATATTCCATTCAGTGTCTTTCACCGCCGTTTAACAGCCTATTCTGTGTACTCTGCACAGTTGCAGAATAGGAAGAAATACTGTTAAGTTTTCAAACTCAAATATTAAAGTCACATATTCCATTCAGTGTCTTTCACCGCCGTTTAACAGCCTATTCTGTGTACTCTGCACAGTTGCAGAATAGGAAGAAATACTGTTAAGTTTTCAAACTCAAATATTAAAGTCACATATTCCATTCAGTGTCTTTCACCGCCGTTTAACAGCCTATTCTGTGTACTCTGCACAGTTGCAGAATAGGAAGAAATACTGTTAAGTTTTCAAACTCAAATATTAAAGTCACATATTCCATTCAGTGTCTTTCACCGCCGTTTAACAGCCTATTCTGTGTACTCTGCACAGTTGCAGAATAGGAAGAAATACTGTTAAGTTTTCAAACTCAAATATTAAAGTCACATATTCCATTCAGTGTCTTTCACCGCCGTTTAACAGCCTATTCTGTGTACTCTGCACAGTTGCAGAATAGGAAGAAATACTGTTAAGTTTTCAAACTCAAATATTAAAGTCACATATTCCATTCAGTGTCTTTCACCGCCGTTTAACAGCCTATTCTGTGTACTCTGCACAGTTGCAGAATAGGAAGAAATACTGTTAAGTTTTCAAACTCAAATATTAAAGTCACATATTCCATTCAGTGTCTTTCACCGCCGTTTAACAGCCTATTCTGTGTACTCTGCACAGTTGCAGAATAGGAAGAAATACTGTTAAGTTTTCAAACTCAAATATTAAAGTCACATATTCCATTCAGTGTGTTTCAACGCCGTTTAACAGCCTATTCTGTGTACTCTGCACAGTTGCAGAATAGGAAGAAATACTGTTAAGTTTTCAAACTCATATATATTAAAGTCATATATATCGTGTAAGATGAAGAAGGCGGGTAAAAAGGGACGGGGAAGTGGACGTGATCCTGAAAGTTCAGGGCGCGGGTCAGGACGCGGAGAAACTGTGCCTGGTGCCAGAGCACAAGAAAGAAAGACATCCACCATACCTAGCTTCATGTCTGATTTCACAGGGCGTCGCAGGACATCACTCTCGAGGTCCGACCAGTGCGAACAGGTGGTCGGTTGGATGACAGCTGATACTGCTTCCAGTCGGTTAAGCACCACCCTGTCTTCCACCAAGTCCACTCTCAGTAGCCAAGAGTCTGGTCAACATAATCCTCACTCTGATCATCCTTCCTCCCACCATACACGGTCTGGTCAAAGAAGTGATCCCACACTGGGATATAGTGATGAGCTCGTCTCATCACCAATCCTTCATTTGACCCTCTCTCCAAGCACGCTTGCAGAGGAACATGACATCTTGTGCCCTGATTCACAACCTCTAGAGGCTACCCAATCACAAGAAGATGACAGATGTGAACGGCATTTAAGGTCAAAGGAAGTAGTGGATGATGATGATGATGATGAGACACAGTTGCCATTAAATCAACCACTATTTCCGTCTCAAGACCTTGTTGAGGAGAATGTTATACAGTTGTCAATGACTGAGTATGTGGTGGGATCAAGACTTGAGGAGGATGATCAGAGTGAGGAAGTGGAGGAGGACTTGGTGGACGATGAGGTGACTGACCCCACCTGGGAAGGTGTAGAGCCGAGCGATGACAGCAGTCCTGAGGGTGAGCCATCTGCAGCACCGCAACAGGCTGGAAGAGGCAGTGGTGTGGCAACAGAAAGAAGGCGGACCGCACCAAACCGGCCCGCAAATGTTCCACGGAGCACCCCCTTGCGTAAATCTACCTTGCCAAGGGGTAGGTGTTCCGCGGTATGGCGTTTTTTTAAGGAAAGTGCGGACGACAAAAGATTTGTAGTTTGCAACCTGTGCCACACCAGAATGAGCCGAGGCATGAACACTAGAAACCTCACCACCACCAGCATGATCCGACACATGGCATCCAAGCACCGTAGTAAGTGGGAGGAACGCCTGGATCGCCCATCTGTGTCTGCAGGCCACACCACTGCCTCCTCTTCCCCTGTTTTCGGTGCCGGCCAATCGCCTGTCGAAGGCGCAGGCCCGCATACCTCCCGCCCTGCACCTGTAGCATCTGAAGCACCATCAGCGACCACATCCACTTCCCTGTCCCAGCACAGCGTCCAAATGTCGTTACCCCAGGCATTTGAGCGCAAGAGAAAGTACCCAGCCACCCACCCACAGGCCATAGCACTAACCTCACACCTTTCCAAATTACTGGCCATCGAAATGCTGCCATTTAGGCTTGTGGACACTGAGTCCTTCCGCAGCCTGATGGCAGCAGCTGTCCCTCGGTACGCGGTCCCCAGCCGCCACTACTTTTCCCGGTGTGCCATCCCCGCATTACACCACCATGTGTCCCGTAACATCACCCGTGCCCTGACCAACGCAGTTACTGGGAAGGTCCACTTAACGACTGACACATGGACAAGTGTTTGTGGCCAGGGACGCTACATTTCCCTGACGGCACACTGGGTGAATGTCGTGGAGGCTGGGAGCGACTCGGACCCTGGGATGGCACGGGTGCTACCCACGCCGAGGATTGCGGGCCCTACCTCCATCAGGGTTTCCACCAGCACCTATGTTATTGGCTCCTCCTCCTCCGTTTCCACCTCCGAATTCTCTACACACACCGCCACTCCCCCATCAGCCAGTAGCTGGAAGCAGTGTAGCACTGCAGTGGGGAAGCGTCAACAGGCCGTGCTGAAGCTGATCTGCCTTGGGGACAAACAGCACACGGCCTCAGAGCTGTTGCAGGGGATTAGTCACCAGACCGAGCAGTGGCTCTCGCCACTCAACCTGCAACCAGGCATGGTTGTGTGTGATAATGGGCGTAACTTGGTGGCGGCTTTGGAGCTCGGCAAGCTCACACACGTACCATGCCTAGCGCATGTATTTAATTTAGTGGTGCAGCGATTTCTAAAAACCTACCCCAATGTGCATGATCTCTTGACCAAGGTGCGCCGCGTGTGTGCACATTTCCGTAAGTCATCTACAGCTTCGGCCGGCCTGTTGAAGCTGCAGCAGCGCTTACAATTGCCAGCTCACCGGCTGCTGTGTGACGTGAGCACGCGCTGGAACTCCACCTTCCACATGTTGGCCCGGCTTTGTGAGCAGCAGAGGGCAGTAGTGGAGTACCAGCTGTTACACGGTCGTCGCCTCTCCATTCAACTTCCTGTAATCAGAAGTGAGGAGTGGGAATGGATGTCAGACCTCTGCGAGGTTTTACGCAATTTTGAGGAATCGACACAGATGGTGAGCGGCGATAACGCTATTATCAGTGTAACCATCCCACTTCTGTGTCTACTGAAACGCTCGCTGCTCACAATTAAAACCGACGCTTTGCATGTGGAAGAGGTGGAAATGGGGGAGGAAGAGCTTACACAAGGTGATAGCCAGAGCACGCTCACTTCGTCTTCTCAGCGACAATTGGAGGAGGCGGAGGAGGAGGAGGAGGAGGAGGAGGAGGAGGAAGACACGGTTGCCTCCGCTACAGAGGGTAGCCATGGAACTTTAGTTCCATCTCTTCAGCGTGGGTGGGCAGAAGAGGAGGAAGAGGATGAGGATATTGAGAGTCAGCCTCCTGGTGAGGACAGCGAAATCTTGACTGTTGGTACTCTGGCACACATGGCTGACTTTATGTTAGGCTGCCTTTCCCGTGACCCACGCGTTGTACGCATTTTAGACAACACGGATTACTGGGTGTTCACCCTTCTGGACCCCCGCTACAAAGAGAATTTCTCATCTCTCATTCCTCCGGTGGAGAGGACAAGCAAAATGGTGCAATACCAGAAGGTTCTTGTTGAAAAATTGCTCCAAAATTTTCCATCTGACAACGCTGGCGGCAGAGTACGTGCTACCTTGGCCAACCGAGAAGGGGAGAAAAGGGGAGCACACAGCAGTTCCGACAAAGGCAGGGCAACACTCTCCAAGGCGTGGGACACCTTCATGACACCCCGCCAGCACCCTCACCCTGATGCGCAGCCTAGTGTCACAAGGAGGGAAAAGTTTTGGAAGATGGTGAAGGAGTACGTAGCAGACCGTGTCAGCGTCCTCAATGATCCCTCTGTGCCTTACAACTACTGGGTGTCCAAGCTGGACACGTGGTATGAACTGTCACTCTACGCCTTGGAGGTGCTGGCCTGCCCTGCCGCCAGCGTTCTGTCTGAGCGGGTATTTAGTGCTGCTGGTGGCATCATAACAGATAAGCGTATCCGCCTTTCCACCGACAATGCTGATAGGTTGACACTTATAAAAATGAACAAGGCCTGGATTTCCCCTGACTTCTCCACTCCACTGGAGGAAAGCCCCGGGGGAACATAAACTCACTTTATATATGTTATTTACAATGATGGGAATACTCTGTATTCCCATTCACCCCTTCCACCCAAAAAACGGGTATATGGTTGACTCTTAATCTTCTCATCCTCCTCCTCCTCTTCCATATGCCCTGTGCTATAATTTTTATATAGGGCCAGCTCACCAGCGGGCCCTGTGATATAATTTTTATATAGGGCCAGCTCACCAGCGGGCCCTGTTTGCCAATTTTTATATAGGTCAGCTCACCAGCGGGCCTTCTCATATAATGTTTTATAGCGTCAGCTCACTAGCGGGCCTTCGCATATAATGTTTAGGATGGTCAGCTCTGCAGCAGACCCTCACCCATAATGTTTTAGATGGTCAGCTCAGCGCACGTTTCCATCTTAATCATGGCCTCAGTTCTGAAAATCAAGGAAATTTTTGGGAGAATTTGCCTCTGCGCACGTTTCCCTCTTAATCATGGCCTCAGTTCTGAAAATCAAGGAAATTTTTGGGAGAATTTGCAGATGATATACAAGTAAATATACAGCAAATATTGTTTGGTAACAATTTTTCGCCTAAAGTCGTTTTTATTTTCCTTTTTGTGTGTTTTATGGTCAGTCTGTAAAAATGGCGTACTACGGGCGAAAGATCGTTCCCAGCAGCGATGTTGGAGTCCAAGGTGCATCCAGACATCCTCCCTATGCTGTCCCTGAACCATTTCTGTAGTGTTTCCATCTTTTTCTGCCCTTTTCCTATGGACCAGGCACCCTCCCCTCATCAGAGCAGGGGGTGCCTGGTGTAATGCTCGAGTCCTCCCATTGACTTCAATGGGGCTCGGATGCTCGGCCGAGCACTCGAGCCTCAGGGGGTGCTCGGTCAGAGCACCCGAACATCCGAGCATTGAGGTGCTCGCTCATCACTATTAACTACACATACAAACACACACACTATTAATTTCCAGTAATTCAAATATTGAAACTATAGCTTGAGAAGGAAATAATTCATTTCTGTGACTCAAAGTAGTAACCCTTTGACTTTACATATTCTACAAGTACATAATATGGACAGCCTATACTTTTTAGTTTTTCTAATTTTCTCTTATCTTCACCGATAATTTTGCACTTTTATGTACATGACAGTAAGCAACATGGATATAGGTTTCCAAAGATGTCTCTCTTTGATACCATCAAAGCAGCATATAATCAAGTCTCTGAGCAGCACTGAATGCTCTGTTTGCTTTCTTGTTTACACTATTGATTTAATATATTGTATCTCTAGACCTGGTTTCATGTTCCCTGACAGAAAGCTCCTTGCAAACAGGTCCAGGGAGCTCATTGTCAAAGATAGGTGAAGATGAAAAAAAAACTATTGGCAGTTCTACTTTGATATATTATGTACTTGTAGAATATGTAAAGCCAAAATAAAGGGTTACTACTCTGGAAATTGCAGTGCCCTGGCAGTGATATGATACATTGTATTCCTTTCTGTACACATACCCTCTGACATTTTTCAAATTAGCAAAAAGATACACTTATAAACACACATTCTCTGTATATACTGACCTGATAACGGTCAAACCTAACACACAGCAGCGGTGTGTGTGTGTAAAGAACTGTCATATATTTAATAATAAGATTTTCTTTACATAGCATGATATTTTTATGTCTTGTAAAGAAAATCTTATTATAGTGCATGCCTGTGATCATTGTGTCTGAGTTTCTCTCTGGGACTTGCAGAATGAACCCAGCACAGCTTTCTTTTCCTTTTGTGCTGGAATAAAATGTACAAAAAGGTATGGTACCTACTAAAAAGGTGCAGTTGGATGGTGTATGTCAACCCAATTTACAAAAGATAATGGAAATGTAAATGATAGTTTGGACACTGATTTTTTTACACCTAAAATTTCCTAGAAAAGTTTTAGAAAAAAATGGAGACTATCACACAAATTGCTCCTACTTTGCATTGCAGAAGTTATGCTCACTGAACTGTGGAATTAATAAAACCAGCTAAACAGACTGTGTCTTCTCTGAATCAGTTCAACTTGATAGGCCACCCTGACTACTTTCTGTTTGAGTAAGGGAGCTGGGATTGTTTTATGTTTGTTTACATATGAAGTCTCAGTGATTGAAAAGCAAATATTTACCTTGGAGCTTAACAAGATTGTGATCTCTTGACACAAAGGTGCCATTCAGAGTGAAGTCTCACCTCAATACAGTGTTAAATGTCGCAATACAGACAGAACTGTTATGGTGTTCACCTTCTGCAATATAGACTGGTCTTTAAAGGAGCTATCAACTTCTTTATATCAAATATTTATGGTAATTATCCTGCTAAATAAAACATGAATATTCTTACTGTTGGGAAATTTGTATAGTCAAATGCTATTAGTGTTAAAACTTTTTTTAAATTAAAGTGCAGTTATCGATTGTGGTCAGCACGTGCTGCTGTTCCTATAATTTATTATGGAGAAATGTAGTCACTGACTCAAGCTCCCTCATAGAGTATTAAAACAAAAGATTTGTCTTCTTGACACTAGTTGATGACGCTATATAAAAACGTACGTTTGAGCAACAATAATGTGTGAATGAAAAATCTCCCAGCATTGTCAGGATCAGAAACTTTTGTCCATTCAACAGAAAAAGCACTATAACCTATTTTTTCATGAAAAAAATGCTTCATTACTAACTTAATTCTTTCTGAGATGACATACCACCCCCTGCATTCTGGATAGGTGGTGGAATGCAAAAGAGAGGCGAGTGACTTACTCAGTCTGTCTGAAACAGGCCAAAAACAGAGATTAAATGCAAATAAATCATAGGGATATCTGACTGTTGTTTGAAGGACACCTATCTAGCTACTACCGTCTAACTCTTATCGATAGAGTATAGCACAGCCAATTTTATGGTTGAAACATTAAAAAGTGTACGGTATAATAGCGTCATAATGCACATTCCCTGACACACACACAGTATCTGTATCTCTCTCATGCACATACTCATGCAAAGTTATTGTATATCTGTATCTCTCTCTCATTTTCTCTCTCACACACACAAACACATACGCACACTGTTTCTTTGTCCCTCTCTCACATATACACATAGCTGGGAACTCTCCGGTTTTGCCCCGGAGACTCCGGATTTAACACTTTATTACCGGGTCTCCGGGGCACAGTCTAATTCGCCGGATGTGGGGAGTTTCCCTTGAAACTCTGCCCACTTGCGCTCCATCCCGCCCCGTTTCTCCCACTCCCCGCCCCATTCTCCTACTTCCCAAGGCTTTTCTGTCATTTTTTTTCTTTTTCTGTGTTTTTTTTCTTTTGTTCTTCAACCCCCCCTCCCGTCGCGATTAAGCCCCGCCCCTTTTTAATGACGCGAATCGCGTCATAGAGCTCACCCGGCGGCTACCCTCCGGGTTGCACCTTATGTAAAGTTCCCAGGTATGCATATACACACATGTACAGACCCATAGACACACATGCATAGTCTGTGTATCTCTATCTCTGTCTCTCTCTGCTAGTCTGCCTGTCTGTCTGTCTGTCTGTCTCTCTCTCTCTCACACACACACACACACACACACACACACACACACATTCACTCTCTCTCTCTCTCTGTAACTTTCTCATGTAAACACACACAATCTTCCTCTATAACATACACGTACACACATACACAGTCTTCCTCTCTAACACATACACACAGATGTACACACACGCATACACTTAATGCATACACACTGAAGAAAAGCAGAGGGAGTCATGTACTACAGAGAATAGCTGTTTTCAGACAAAACTAATTGAAGAGAGGAAGAAGCAATTGCAGAGAGCTGAACAGATGCTCCATTCTCCTACAGGTGCATTTTGCTTAACTAGAGTCATAAGGGGAAACTGTAAGAGGTAGATTAAAGAACTTATTACAATGCCCAGCTACTCACAAGATCCACAAAGTCCAGACACCTCTTCTAGCCCAGTGAACCTCCTCTGAGGCACAGGTTATATTAATAAACAATTTTTAAGTTTAAAAAATGTATGCATAACAATATGCTTAACAATATGTTCATTTATTTCATTAACCTTATAAGGGCCAGAAAGATGAGTGCTAAGCATTGCTAAGCAATACAGTTGCACTCCTCTGAACCACTGGGCCTTATGCACAAACACAGAAGTGGATCAATTCCAGTGTAGCAAGAGCACCATTGCAAAGCAAAATGCATTACAGATGACTCTAGCACATTGCATCCCAAGTGTGAAAGTGAAAAGTGACCACAGTCAGACGTTTAGGAAAGGCTGGTTCAAAGAACTCTTGTTATGTACATTGGTTTGTAGAGGGATGGAAAAAAAGGGTGCGTATTATACATAAGAACTTTTGTTTTCCCCTTAAATCTTGGGTTAAAGTATACCTGCATTTATACACAGGTACATATTATACCTGAGATTTTATGGTATATAATGAGTGGCTCTCAAAATATACATTACAAAACAAATACAATGAAGATGAATATTAATATAAATATATGTGCAATAAATTAGATTTCACCAGTAAAATTCATTTCACCAAATCGTGATATACCCCATCAAGATTTTGTGGAAAAAAAATGGGGGGTGTGATGGGAAAATGTTAGGGAGCCATTGTTCTAGCATTCAGTGGGATTAAACCTCCCATTTAAATCAATGGAAATTTGAGGCATTTTATTTTTCCTCTGGGCTGCAAATGGCTTCTCCCCCCTAAACCTTAAATTGACAGTAACAATATTTAAAATATATATATTGTAGGGTTTAGACTCCTGAGTAAAACCAGGGTACCACACTGCTGAGGTGTTTTATTAACATGTTATTGCTGCTCAAACTTTAATGTTTTAGGTGCAGTATATCTCAAAGGCCTAAATGTTACAGTGGCGCTGTTGCTATACCATCATACCTGGGAACTCTCCGGATTTGCCCTGGAGACTCCGGTTCTGACAGAGCTTTACCGGGTCTCCGGGGCAGAGGCTGATTCCTCCGGATGTGGAGAGTTTCTATTGAAACTCTGTCACATCCGCTTTTTCTCCCGCTGATCCTCAGTCCCCAGCCTTCTGTGTGACACCTTTAACCCTCTGAGTGCCAGAGTGGTAAGGAATGCATTGCTTTGCAATGCATTCCGTGCCACTCTTGCACTCAAAGGGTTAAGTCCCCCCCTCACTCGCGGCAAGCCCCGCCCCTTTTTGACGCGATTAGCGTCATTTTTGTCACCCCCTGGTGAACAGAGGACTACCCTCCGGGTAGCCCTCAACTGGAAGTTCCCAGGTATGTATACCATCCTATGGAGGCTTATGGTCAGCTGACCAGAACTGTCCATAGGCATACTTGGGAACTCTCCGGTTTTGGCACTGCTTTACCGGGTCTCCAGGGCAGAGGCTGAGTCCTCCGGATGTGGGGAGTTTCTATTGAAACTCTACCCACTTCCACTTTTCCCCCCGGTGTAGCTCCTTCCCCCCAGCCTTCTTTTAAGCCCTCCCCAGCACTCACATTAAGACCCGCCCCTTTTTGACACAATACGCGTCATTCTGCACACCACCCATGGCAGCAGAGCACTCCCCTCCGGGGAGACAACAATAAAAAGTTCCCAGGTATGTCCATAGGATGTTGTAGCAACAGCACCACTGTTACATTTCAGGCCACTGTGATACTGCACCTAAAACAATTCAAGTTTGAGCTGCAATAATTTCAGCAGTGGGAGTAACCTTGTTTTATTTAGGAATATAAACCCTGAAAAATATATTTTTTTTACATATGAAATTTTATTATCCATTTAACTGAAATCATTAGGATAAACCAAGGGAACAGGTACAATATAAAGTATTTATATCTAATATAGTGGGTATTCAAAAATGTATCAGAAGACAACATGTTGCAGTCTTCCACATGAACATTGTTAGTCACAGAGCTGTATATACTCTGTCTGTCACCCATCCTTGTTTCCCTGCCTGCTATTACCTGCAGTTGCCCTGAGGAACCATATGCACTTCCTTAGCGGACCCTGGGTTTCCACATAATACCGTTTGAGAATCACTGAGCTACCATCTGCATTTAACCCTTTGTGTGCCAGAAATGTATCCAAAACATTGCAACACACTCTTGCACTCAATAGGTTAATTGGTATAACTACAAAATGTCAGAACTAAAACATAATGGGATGTATTCGATAAGCTAAAGAGGTGGAATTCTGGACCAAACCATCTGCACCATACATGTGAAAGAAAAATTACCATTGATTTAAAGTGGAACTACCACCCTTAAAGAACATTGTCCCGAATAATTCCCCATTTGGCGACTAGCTGCTCAGTAGTGCTAGTCGCCAGAATTATTACCGCGTTCATGAGAATGAGCCTCTACTCCATGACTGACAGGAAGGAAGGAGCGCAGACATCTTTCCATAGTGACGTCTGCTTTCCTGCGCTGTCAGTTCCTTCTGGAGCCGAACAGCTCCCAGCAATGCCTCCTAGAGCTGGCTGTGACTGACAGAGCAGGCATGCAGACGTCACTATGGAAAGATGTCTGCGCTCCTTCCTGCCTGTCAGTCCTGGAGTATAGGCTCATTCTCATGAACACAGTAATAAATCTGGCGACTAGCGCTACTGAGCAGCTAGTTGCCAGTTGGGGAATTATTTGGGACAATGTTTTTTAAGGGTGGTAGTTCCACTTTAAATGGCAGTCTTAACCAATTGAAAGCTATTAATGAACTGGAAACCTCTCTAGCACTCAAGGTGCTAAAAGCACCATTTACATCAACTAGAATCTGCTGATTTTTTTTTTTTATTTGACGCATGTGGTGTAGTTGATTCACTCCAGAATTGCACCTCTTTATTTTGATGAATACAGCCTGATCTCCTCATTTTGTAGTCAGTGAAAATCAGTTACATAACATATAAAAAGAAAGCTGTTAACATATTTATCCATTAGCATATTCCAAGCCTTAAATCGGATAAAGTATTCCTGTCTGTGATGAATTCATCAGAGCAACAAATGTTCTCTATATTGCAGCAAGCTGTCCATAGGTGGTGTTTTACTATAATGTATTACTCAGTTGTGGAATAGAATAAGACAGGATGAAACAGAATACTGCAGATATTGAACAGCTGAGTTCTTACAGCAGTTTCACCCATTTGCATGTTAAGTAAATAGGAAACAAGCAGCAACATCAGCGCAATGCTACATTTTTAACAGGACAGGTAACCTGTGGCTGTCTGGATGTTGGAATACAATTCCCATCATTGTCACCTGTCCAATGGTCAGCCAAAAAATTACGTAATTTATTCCTCAACAGATGTTAAAGGGATAGTAATGTTTCACAATAACAGCAGCTCCAGTTAATCTTCATAGTATTTGAGCCATAGAGAGCGTTATTTCAATACTGTCAGAGTTGTAGTTACAGAGTAACTGAATGATAAAGTTTACCCTTTGCGCTGCTTTTACCTAGTGTAAGCCATCTCCCCTCAGATGTGGAATCTGGTCCTGGTACCAGGAAGCTCACAACAAGGGACAATCTTCTTACTGTGAGAACAATGAAAACCCTGCCTCCCTTGACAGGTTTTTCAGGTTTTTCCCTTCTGTTAATTGAAGATTGTCCCTCTCTGCAATTCATTTGGACACCACCCTGCTGCTCTGAGCTGAGCAGTATTACATCAGTAAAAGGGGCGGGAGGGGGATAATTTATCATTCAATTACTCTTGAACTACAACTCTGACAGTACTATAATAACACTCTAATACTATGAAGATTAATTGGAGCTGTTTTTATTATGAAACATTACTATCCCTTTAAGATGGTGTCACTCACTAGCACTCTTGGCTGAAAGCTGGGCAAGGTAACATGTCACCTTGAAGAAGAAAGGGAGACTGATGTAAAAGATATGGTACACTTCTGGGGCAAACCAACTGCACCATTTGGTAGGTTGTCTACCCTTGACATAAAACTGGAAAACAAATTAGGGATTTTGAGTCAAAAGAAAAGTGGATTAACCCTTTAAGTGCAAGAGGGGTATCTGGAACTCAAAAGGTTAATTTTGAGGCAAACCAACTGCACCATAGAGGACAAATGAAATCCATCTTGATTGAAATATATATATTAAAGCCTTGACTTCTAGCAATTCACTGCAAAAACAGTACTCTGGAGACCTCTATGGCATTCAAGGTGTTAAAAAAACATTTAAATGAACCCTTTAAAGACCACATGGTTATGCAATGCATTGCAAATCAAGGCGTAGCACTATGCTCTGTCTTTAACCCTTTGATTGACAGAGGGGTACACAACTCTTTGCCAAGCAATGTGTTGCGTACCTCTCTGGCACTCAAAGGGTTAAAATCTAAGAGTTCATGGACATTTTGAGAATTTTTATTCATTCCCTATGGCAGTATTTCCTAACATTGGTTCTCAGGTCACACAGTCAGGTGAGATTTTCAGGATATCTCTGTTGTATCCCAGGGGGTTAATCGATTGATCAGTTATTGTGACGGATCTACCTTTGTGTAAATAGATTACCCTGAAACTCAACCTGTTTATGTGCCTCAAGGGCTAGTGATGGGAATCACTTCTCTATGGTGCAGGTGCTTGCCCCAGAATGACTCAACTTTTATTTTGAACATATGATCCAAGTATAAAACTGTGTAATATGATTGTTAAGGCATAAGTAGCACAAAATTAAGTGAGTTTGTTTTATTTTTAGATAAAGTTGTATCAACTATTTCATAGCTACTCTGATCAAACCCTCATGATATAGTGCAATAATAACCAATGATCTAAATATCACTATATCCTACATCTATCAGTGATGGTCCACTACCAAGTCTCAAACTGAACAATCTTGATAACAATTGACTTTTACAAAGGTTTCTAAGGCAATGACTGGTTTTGATTCAACTAATGTCTAGTTCACATGCAACATTGTTGTAAAATTTTGCAGCAGCAAATCTTTGTCACTGAAAACTATTGTCACTGAAAAAGTCATTCATGTGAACTACCCCATAGAAAACAATATCTAATCTCCATTGAAGTTGCTGCAACAAAGTCACAAATGTGAGACAAACCTAAATGATCAGACTTACAATGCAATTTATATATTAAAAAAGCACACATTAAAGTGAAATGTATGACTTTCATGTCCATTAACTTTTCAGTGTCAATAGGTAGGATTTTATATGAACTCAATTTAAAATGGACCTGTTGCTTACACAGTTTATAATAAGAACATCAAACTAAAATACAAATGAGGGCAACAGACTCAACATTTCCCTCCAAAGAGGGATGCAACATTGGCCATCATATTGTCCTGTATTGGATTATCGGCCTCAATAATTTATTTAGACAGATTAGGCCTTCCAATATTCCTTGTCCCTGCCTCAGAATCCATAAGTGCAGTGAAGGTCTCCCCCCACCCAAACGAATTAGAGTAATCGGCTCTGGTCTGTGCATTGTAATGATATGCCTGCTATATATTTCAATCATGTTGGTTTCCAGTTGAGCGTAAAAATGTTGATGCATTTGGGCTTTGCTTTTCTTGTTCACATTGGACTCATGCCACATTCCCATCAAAACCACAACATCAAGGACATATTCTCCTGCAGATCATCTAATGTTGTCTACCCCATTATGTGTGTGAAATGTCCCAACACAGGATTATATGTTGGTCAGCCAGGATAAACTCAAAGAAAACAGATTAAATCTCTTGGGTCTAGTGTGAACAAGAAAAGAGTCACCCCGTGGGTCAACATTTTTTCAAAACTGATCACAGCATTAAAGATCTCAGGATGTCTTTACTGATCGGAAATTCTCAGACACAGAGAGACAGAAAGATCTGGGACCATGACACTCCCACCATGATGCTTGACTGTAGGCAAGACACACTTGTCTTTGTACTCCTCACCTGGTTACCGACACACACGCTTGACACCATCTGAACCAAATAAGTTTATCTTGGTCTCATCGGACCACAGGGCATGGTTCCAGTAATCCATGTCCATAGTCTGCTTGCCTTCAGCAAATTGTTTGCAGACTTTCTTGTGTATCATCTTTAGAAGAGGCTTCCTTCTGGGACGACAGCCATGCAGTAAAGGGTTCATTCAGGCTGCAGACATGTGACTGTGAAACAATAACACTGACAATTACTGGGGAAATACTCATTTGCATCCCATTGCCATGTCTTTGTGACCTCATGTCACTGGGGCTGATGCATTACAAATAGAGCAATTCTGGGGCAAGCCACCTCACCATATAGGATAAATAAACACTTATTAACCCCTTAAGGACCGGAGGTTATGGGACATTTCCGTCCCATAACGTCCGCATAGGGGCACTTTGACGAGCCGGTACACGTGACCTGTCACGTGTATCGGCGCGTCACTATGGGGCTTGAAACAGATCGCTCCGATCTTGGAGCGGTCTATTTCATGCCCTATTTTTACTTACAGCGCTCCCGGTAGAGCGCTGTAAGTAAAAAGTACGTGACGTACCAGGACCGTCAAGGGTCTTTCGAGCAAATTTACCCTTGACGGTCCTGGTACGTCAAGGGTCCCTAAGGGGTTAATGGGTTAAAGGTATGAGACTGTTCAGTGGGCGACATGAGAATCTTGCACTGTCATGCAGTGCGAGATTCTCATGTCGCCATTTTTATCATGGCGACATGGTTAATATGACATGTGGTCACACTCTCTTTTGCGTATGACCTTTTAAAAGTATTCCCAACTCCTGAGCTCGAGGCTAAGCCATCAGAGCTGCATTGACAGATTTAGCACTCCCAGTACGTAGCTGCTCTAACTTTATCTATAAAAAACATTAGTGTAGTAAGATTTAAAAAATGTGCATGGTCTTGTGTGACTCACTCCCTACTGTGTTCAAATTATCAGTGAAAAGTAGAAATGTATGCAAACTTAATCTTTTAATCCTGGCTAGTTTACAAAAGAGCAACATTTTGATTGCAGTTTAATGGTGTGTGTTTACTTTCCAATCTGATTGAATAATACACAGAACAATCACTGGTTATTTTGGCTTCTTTGGAAATTAAGGAATTCCTTTTCATTGGGAGTTGCAACTGCTAAAAGTTGAATATATGAATAAGCTTGTAAGATAAATGTTTGCTAATAAACAGTTTAACAAATCCTTAGATGATCAAAAGTTGAGAAAAGTAGAAAAGACTTACCCAAGTTTACTCTTCAAAGGTGAATCAATGGACAAGGCCTTTAAAAGGGCAGTGCCTTCTATGGGGGAGGGGGCTTTCTTAATAAATACATCCCTGAATACATTAAACCTAATATTCTAAAGTGGCCCCAGAAACTTTTTTTTATTTTTATTAAATGCTTTTATTTAAGGCAGTCTTTCAATAACAGCAAGTGTACATCAAAACAGCATACATATCAGGATGATAACAGTATAAGACATAGAATGTACACATTCATAGAATTTGACAGCATACCTTTCTCCTCCTCAGTTTTCCATTTACATCAACCATAAACATCCCTTTATATATAAATCACCCCACTAACTCATTTGGGATCCTAGATGAGAAGAAAAAATAGATGGGGGTTAGGGACCCCTCCCTTTGGGCCAACAACCCCCAAGCCCAGCAGACCCCATTCATAACATCAAGCATATCCTCGTATACATACACAAGTGTCATCAGGGTAAGTTCTACCAACACATTGCTGACCATCTACACAGGATGCTATATAAGCAGATTAGGTACTATCATCAAAGAAATAGATGCAATTACTTCATCTCTTTTCAATTTTTATGAACAGCCCCTGTATATATATATTAATTGATAGTGGGCTATGTTTTGTTTAATAGGGTATAACAAGTGAGAATGTGAGGTAGGTACAGCAGACATCCATGTGCACCATGACTAAGGTTTCATATACTAAGTACCTTATACAGGATGAGTTCAAATCATCAGAGATAATGAACAAGATACCCAGTTTTGGGCACAGCGGGATCCATCTGCCCACCACATCTAATAAAGTGTCGAAAACTGTCATCCAGTATTAAAGACCCCGGGCATTCCCAGAACATATGAAGGCAGCCAACGTTCAGTATTCCACATTTGGGACAAGTACCAGTTCTCCCCTCATCCATGAGTCTTAAACGTATTGGGGTATAATATGTTCTATGCAATACTTTAAGTTGAGATAGTTGGTGTCCATATGCAACAGACAGGGGGCCAATCTTGGCCATCGTCCACTCCCAATTTCCAAAACATCCAGTTTTCCCTCCCACCTGGTCCGCAGTCGACTGTCTTCTGTTGGTACATGACTAGCTAGCCATTTGCATATTAAGGAAATAAGCCTGGTCGGCCAATACAGCCTAGCACTAGTATGGATCTTAAATTCCATGATGGCAAACAGTCATTCAGACCATTGCGCCTGTAGCTAATGGTGGAGACAGAGTTAGGAGTAGAAGAAACAATTCGTGAGTCCATATTCTGTACATATTTGTTCAAAGGTTTTGAGAGCATGATCACTATACAACTGGCCCAAGGTATAGATACCAAAGCTAGCCCAGGTAGTGCTGAATTCATGGCTACTGAGATGAGTCAGAATTCTCTTATTCCAGAGAGGTGTATCAGGATTCAAATCCTCATATCCCAACAAAGTCTGTATATCTGTCTATGCCCTTTTTACCGTTGTGGCAGACAAGGTCATGGAGACACTGGCATAAGGACCCACAAGCAGTATGTGAGGCTGGGAATGTCTTTTACGGAGAACTGCATTTTCTAGGGCCACAAATGCAAAGGATGTGTTGGGGTCGGCTAGCTCAAAGGCATACTGCACCTGCGCGGCCAAAATATTTTAGTGAAAATCGGGAAGAGCAGTCCCCCCCCTCATCCCTTGGCTTCTGTAAATTTGGTAAGCTAATTCTAAGCTGTTTATTTCTCCACACAAATTCAGTAGTTATTTTGTTAAGTTCTGAGAACAATGACTTAGTAACATACAGTGGAGTACCTTGGAAGAAAAGATTAGGAAGGAATATAATTTTTAAAAGGTTAGAGCATCCTATAATATTGAGCGGGAGATTGCACTATAAGTGTGTTTTATAGCAAAATACTTCCACAGCAGGCAATAAATTATCATGAAGGAATCAGCTTAGGGATTTAGTGACAAATACGCCATGATATTTGAAGGAGGCAGTATCTACATACTATATAGGGTTGCCAGGGGAGGGTCTCGAACTGAATCAAGAAGGAGCACTGACGACCTGGACCAGTTAGCCGTAAATCCAGATTAGAGACCAAAGCTATTCACTAATTCCAGTAGTCTCTCTCTAGTGACCTCTGTGTATGCCTTAGGAACAGCAGCATATCATCTGCATATAGAGCAATCTTATCTTCTATATCTCGAACACGGAATCCACAAATCTCATGGTTTGCCCTAATCAAGGTGGCAAGTGGCAGTATGGCTAGATTGAAGAGGCCCAGTGAGACTGAGCAACCCTGTTGTCTATGTAAAGCAAATGTGGGCAAAACTCTCCGTCCCATGGCCACATTCACCAGATGCTCTTGATATAAAGTTTTAATCCATTGAATGAAAATGAGATTGAATTTGAAGCGTTCCAATACCCCAATACCTGCACAGATATACCCATTCTGTTGAGTCAAATGCTTTAGTGGCATCAAGAGATGCCGTGGCCCTATAACCTGCATTATCATGCAAAAGAAACAAGATTATGCATTGATTATGCATTGTAGATATGTTTCAATAATATTAAGTTCAGCCTGTTCACTAGAATTTTCGCCAATATTTTAGTATCAGTGGTTAGAAGTGATATAGGATGAGTTGCATACTGTAGGGTCTTTTCCTGGTTTTGGGATGACATGTTCATAGAGAGTGGAAGGGAACCATTATCAAAACCCAGCAGAAAAGCATTTACCAGATGGTGTGCCACAGTGGCACATATTTCTGATACCATTCTGAAGGAAGTCCAACAGTCCCCGTTGCCTTACTCAAAGGAAGGGATCTTATCGCCTCAGCTACCTCCCTAAGTGTTAGTGGGGAGTCCAGCATCAACTTGTTGTCTAGGGTAAGTCTTGGAATATCTCATATCTATCTATACACAACCATATATAAATGTTCATAATATGTTGCAAATTGCTGGGTGATCTCTATATCATTAGCAACTGTGTTTCACATGGAGTCTTTGATGCATTGTATACCAGTAACCCCTCTATTAGACTTGATCAGATGCACCATAGTTTTGCCATCTTTATCCCCATTTTCAAAAATATTTTGTTTCTTATGGATTAAGTAAATAACATTCAAATCAGCAAGGTGCAAATTTAAGTTCAGATTGGTAGATTGAAGCCTATCATATATTACAGAGTCTGTGTTCTCCACGTATTATTTTTCCATATCTTGTACATCGTGTCTAAACTGGATATCTGGTCCCGCTTATGTCATTTATAGGCTACAGTGAGGGAGATCAGTGAACCCCATGTAGGTTTTTGTCATCTCCAAAACCACAGTGTTGCTTGAAGAATTGGATCTAAACTCAGAGAAATCGATTAAATCAGAGCCATATTTATCAGCAGTCAGGCCTATCGTCAGCAAAGCCAGGTTCAGTCGCCATCTACGAGGTGATTCGTCTAGACCCCATTTGACCCCCAAAGAAACAGAGGCATGATCAGATGCTACCATAGGCAAAAAGTCACAGCTCCTTGTTCACTGATGAACCTGTTCATTTGCAAATAAAAAGTCAATTCACGAGAATGTACCATAGGTAGAAGAGTGACATAATTATCCTTTGTCCCCTCGATCTAGCTCCCGCCAAATGTCCACCAGCCCCATGTAATTAAACATCCCTTGAAAGAATCTCAGCATCTTTTGATTTACCGTGGATGTTGCACTCAAACGATTTAGTTTTGCATCAAGTACACAATTAAAATCACCAATGCAAATTATTTGACAATCCAGCCGAGCTGCAACATAACCAAGTGCCTCATTTAGAGGCACTTGGAGAAAGGAGGCGGTATGTATATAAACTCCTCTAGCATGAGAAGAGTAAGTACAGTGATAGTGATGGTCTACCCAGTGTTGTACCACTACCACATCTTTAAAATTAAAGATGTGGTTTGGAGATGAATTTGATACCTAATATTCAATACTTTAATGACAAAACAATGGCATGGCTTCATACACCCTTAAATGTTATCGGTAGATCGAATCTTATTAAAATGATCTTTTGCCTAAAATACGCTGGTCCCTATTCCTAAAAAATATTTCTGACAAATAGAATTATTTCGCATTTCATATGGTGGGGGGGTCAGGCTAGACTCAAGCTAAGTACTCTCATGAGACCCAAACGTGAGGGGGGAATTGCGTTGCCCAATTTCTATAGGTACTACTTAGCAGCACAATGTCGGTATGCGCTAGATTTTGTTTCTCCCCAACCTCGTTACCAGACTACTCAAATAGATACACTATTGTTACAACCTACTTATAAGCTGCCCCAGTTTTTGCATGGCGTCCCCGCAGTTTTTAAAATTCAGACTCCACTAGCAACAACTCTACATGAGGCGTGGGTGGAGTTGAAAAAGTTACTGGGATACATTGCCATGGATCCGGATACCCCCTTGTGGGGCGCCGCGGGGTTATACCATTTACTTGGCAGCGATTTTGGTCCCTTGTGGGCTAGATTTGGGATTACTACCCTTGGACAGTTATATCAGGATAATCAGCTGAAATCCTTCGCACAATTACATGACGAGTACCGTATGCCACATAATCTCTTTTACTCATATTTATGTATTAGGCATGCTCTTAGAGCTCAGTGGGGTGATCAAGCCCCGATGATTTCTACGTTTCCACTTCTTGCTAGATTGATGATTCTTGAGCCGTCGAGACCTCTTTCTTTCATTTACCAGTGGTTAGAATCCCACATGGGGTATCAGGAGTTCCCTTCGCTGAACAAATGGGAAATGGAAGTGGGTCCATTGGAGAACTGGGAATGGGATTTGGCTAAGGCGGAACCAGCACTGGTGGCGACATCGACTAGACACCAGATGATACAGTTGAATATCCTACATAGAATTTATTATACGCCGGTCAGACTGCATAGAATGGGGAATACTGGTACCGAAAGTTGTTTTCGGTGTGATAATGTTCAGGGTACATACTTGCATATGATCTGGGAGTGTCCTTGAGTCGGGAGGTTCTGGAGGGAAATAATGAGTATTGTGGTACTAGTGCTGGGGAGACCTGTTCCTGTGACTCCAAAGATTTGCTTATTGTCTATTTTTCCCGATGAGATTGAGGATGCAACTGGCAGATCTCTACTGAGTGAGCTATTGGAGATGGCGAGAAAGGTGGTGGCCTTGAACTGGATGTCGAATAGAGTTCCCAATTGTAGGGCGTGGATAAACCTTGTTTCACAGTGCATTCCACACTATAAATTGGTTTATTTACACCGGGGTACTCCAAATAAGTTTGACAAGATCTGGGGAAGATGGCAGAACTGATGGACGAATAGAGCAGATTCTACTGTGGCACCTGATGATGTGCACCTTACTGGTGATGGTTGATTGAGGTCATGCCTGCTTGTTGCGTGGATGGCTGTGATGTATAACTGACACGTGACATTGTGAATGGACCCGTTCATACCGGTATCTTGTGAAAATGCTGGCTGGTGGGCGGATGGGGGGTGCTGTGGGTTCGGGAGAGAGAGGAATTGGGGTTGGGGGTATAGTAAACTTTAAGTTCGATTAGATTTTAGGAGTTTTGGTTATTGAAGGTTGAAATAATATTAAAAAACCTCAGGTTGACTCTGTATGCCCTACTGATATGCATATGTTCTTTTCATTTCTACAAATGTCTACATACTTTTGCTGTACTTGAACGATTCTACATGTACTTTTTTTGTATTTAAGATGTGTATGGAGCAATCTGATAATAAAGTATATTTAAAAAAAAAGATGTGGTCATACGCCCTTTAGGATCTGGTCATAAGATGGTTAGATGATAGTATGAAATCTCACACATATTAATGAAGTACACATTGGCTGCCCCCGCTGGAGACTTCAGTGGCACCACTTAGTATATGCACACCACCCCTTACCTCCTATAAAGCAATATCTCATAATATTGGAGCAAATAGATATGCTCAGGGGTTAGGTCCCCAGCAGACAGCCGCACACACTTAAAGGGATAGTAATACTTAAAATGTAAAAAAATATATGTTGTAGGGTTTATCCCCCTGAGTAAAACAAGGGTACTCCCACTGCAGAGAGATATTTTATAAAAGAATTATAACAGCTCAAACTTGAATTTTTTAGGTGCAATATCACAGTGGCCTGAAAAATTACAGTGGTGCTGTTGCTATACCATCCTATGGACTGCTCTGGTCTATAGACCATAAATCTCCATAGGATGGTGTAGCAACAGCGTCACTGTAAATTTTCAGTCCACTGTGATATTGCACCTAAAAAAAATCAAGTTTGAGCTGTTATAATTTTTTAATAAAATATCTCTCAGCAGTGGGAGTACCTTTGTTTTATTCAGGGACATAAACCCTACAACATATAGTTTTTTTACATCTTAAGTATTACTATCCCTTTAACCCCTTAACGACCCTTGACGGTCATAGTACGTCAAGGGTCGATTTGACTTAACGACCGATGACATACTATGACCGTCATCGAGTTCCGGGCTCCCCCCGCGGCTGCACGCCGTTCGGGGTGTCCGTAATGCAACGGAGCAAAAAAAAAATTTTGCTCCGTGGTCGTTGAGTCGCGTCTTCGGCCGGATTTCCCGGTCCTTAAGGGGTTAAGTAAAGAATGAAGTAAGCAAAAAGCAGGGACCACTAACAGGCATCACAGTGGTCTAGTCACACCTCCCCATATTCCCCCCAAGAGGGGAAAAATTACAGGAGGGCAAATTTAAGTCAAGTGCCCACAACAAGAAGTTTAGGGGGATGTAAAAACTGTGAATACATAAAAATTTTTTCTAAAGAAACTGTTTTAATATTTATGTTGGTTGTAAACAGCAACAGTTCAGGAGTACGTGAAGGTGCTAGGCCAGCTAGTTATGGAAGGTTTTCTTCTCTTTTTCCCTCTTTTACCTCCCAGGAATCTTGGTGGATAGCTTTGGTATTGACACAAAAAACAAATGGTTTGGGAGCACTCTCTGGTTGGTGAGTTGTTTGTAGATTATAAAACGCAGTAGCTCGGAGGAGACAAAAAACTGTAAACTTTATTCATGTCTTTAAAAGGACAATCCAGTTCAAACACGGAGGGAGTAGGATACTAAAACACATACAAGTTGGTTAGATTGAGAACCATCTAACGCATTTCATGCTACAATGGCGCTTCATCATAGTTCACAATAGCTTTGGTATACCCCAAAAGAGCATTTGAGTGTACTTACCATTAAATATTTTCCTCTGGAACACACAACTCCAACCCAGGCAAAAAATATGTGGTTGAAGTCCCTGGGAAGAGAGTGCCTCTTAGGTTCTCTGTTCAGGGGATTTCCTTCTTTCCTCTTGCTTCTTCTTTCTTTTTACTTTGCTATACGTTGAAACTGAGAGTAGGAATGGGGTAAAGTGAAGGGAAGAGAGGAGTCTCCACCTCAGATGGCCTTACCTTTTTTGAAGTGCCCTGTCCTCCAGAAGGAGGGAACTGAATTTGAAATGCACATATTTATTTAGTGCCCTGATTCCCAATATGATGTACAAATGTATGACCTTCCCTGGAGCCCCAAATTGGCAACTGTCATGGTATTCAGGCAAAGAAGGCCAGACACAAAGATAATATATAACCACCTATATTAAATATATACAACAGTAATGGTATTGGCTCACATATAACCCCAGACACAGGCTGATAGGACCCAAGGTCCCTCTGGAGCTGCACACTGTGCTATGCACTGCACTACTGTGAGAAACTGAGACTAGGGGAGCGGCCAGGTCAGGCAGGCCAGTAGTGCAAGGAGCGATTAGGCAGCCAGAGCCACAGGTCAGACAAACCAGGAATACACGGAGCGAGTAGTAGTCAAAGCCACAGGAGACAAACCGGGGACTACACGGAGCAAGTAATAGCCAGAGCCACTGGTCAGGCAAACCAGGGACTACACTGAGTGAGTAGTAGCCAGGGCCACTGGTCAGGCAAACTGGGGACTACACTGAGCGAGTAGTATCCACTGGTCAGGCAAGCTGGGGTCAACAAGGAGTGAGTTAGTCAGAGAGAGCCACAGGTCAGAACTGATGTGGTTAGTCAGGCAAGCCGGGGTCATACACAGAGTGAGTTAGTCAGCCAGAGCCACAGATCAGAACCGATGTGGGTAGTCAGACAAGCCAAGGTCATACAAAGAGTGAGTTCACAGACAGACACAGGTCACAATGGAGCACAAAGAGAATGACTCTTGGCCCCAAGGAGGATTATAAAGGAGCAGAAGGAGGCAGGACACAATTAGGCCACCCAGAATAGGCCCATAAACAGGCATCCGTGCTAGTGCTGTTACCTGATGTCAGCAATGAGGAAGTGGCCGGAGGCCATGCCGGCCGGCGGCCATACAGAGATAGGAAACACAGGAGTGCTAGGCTACCTAGGGATATTGTGATAGTAACAGGTGGTAACATAATTTTTAACCAAAATGCATAAAACATAGTTGGGAAGCATAATTACCCCATAACATGAAAATAAACACCTAAAAGCATACATTTCCTGAAATTACATATTCCACTGCATCAAATGAGGATTCACTTGCCTTTCTATTCAAAGCCTGCTGTGTATAATTGTTTTTCAGAATGTGGTGCTAATGAAAAAAAATAAACAATTTTTACATATCTGCCTCTTTAGTGGAACTGAAATCTTTGAAAATATGACATTTCCTACTGTATTAATTAGCTACTGCTCTTACGAGAAAAATGGCATCCAATTGTTATGAAGTGAAATATTGCAGGGGTGTCAAAATCAGAAGTCTACACCAACTCCAATCTTTAATTTTATTCATTTTTTTTTAAAATGTGACTTGCCTAAAATTAAAATGGCTGTTAAAACCATATAAATGAAGGAAAGTATCACGGTGCCCGTGATTGCTCTTCCTTGCTGTCAGTCAGGTGTGTGTATTCTCCATTGGCCGCCTGTCTATCGCCCGCCCAGTACTGCCTATTTAAACTGGGCTAAGGCACCCTTTGGTTGCCCTTTCGTGGTGTCTCTGCATCTGCAGTCACCTGTCTTACCTGTATCCTTGGGCCTGTTGATCTGCTACCAGTGTCAGCATTTCTCCACTGTCAGAGCTGCTGCTGCTTGGTTCCTGCCTTCGTTCCAGATCCGGTTGGGCTGTTTTTGATCTGGTGCTGCCACCTGATCATGCTTTTGTCCCTGATCTGGTGCTAGCGTTGTTCCTGCTTCCGTTCCTGACCTGGTTGGCCGTCCTGACATTCCTGTGGTTGTCCGGGCGTGCATACTGTTCTTGCTGCTGCATCCTGATTGTCATCGTCTGGCTGCCTAGTCGCCTGGGTGACATTCTTATCACGGGTTACTCCATTCACCGGTTTGCTGATTCCGCTGTATTGAACCAGTTGGGCGTTCCATTGTCCAGTACGCGGTACTGGTTTAGTCCACATATACCGGTTGCTGATTCCGCTGTATAGAACCGGTTGGGTGTTCCATTGTCCAGTACGTGGTACTGGTTTACTCCACATATACCGGTGGCTGATTCCGCTGTACAGAACTGGTTTGGCGTTCCATTGCTCCAGTACGCGGTACTGGTTAACCCACATACCGGTTTCTGATTCCGCTGCTTAGAACCGGTTGGGCGTTACGTGGCTCCAGTACGCGGTACTGGTTTATTCCACATACCGGTTGCTGATTCCGCTGTATAGAACCGGTTGGGCGTTCCATTGCTCCAGTACGCGGTACTGGTTTACTCCACATACCGGTTGCTGATTCCGCTGTATAGAACCAGTTGGGCGTTCCATTGCTCCAGTACGCGGTACTGGTTTACTTCACATACCGGTTGCTGATTCCGCTGTATGAACCAGTTGGGTGTTCCATTGCTCCAGTACGTGGTACTGGTTTACTCCACATACCGGTTGCTGATTCTGCTGCTTAGAACTGGTTGGGCGTTACGTGGCTCCAGTACGCGGTACTGGTTTACTCCACATACCGGTTGCTGATTCCGCTGTATAGAACCAGTTGGGCGTTCCATTGCTCCAGTACGCGGTACTGGTTTACTCCACATACCGGTTGCTGATTCCGCTGCTTAGAACCGGTTGGGCGTTACATGGCTCCAGTACGCGGTACTGGTTTACTCCACATACCGGTTGCTGATTCCGCTGTATAGAACCAGTTGGGCGTTCCATTGCTCCAGTACGCGGTACTGGTTTACTCCACATACCGGTTGCTGATTCTGCTGTATGAACCGGTCAGGCGTTCCATTGCTCCAGTACGTGGTACTGGTTTACTCCACATACCGGTTGTTGATTCCGCTGCATAGAACCGGTTGGGCATTATGTTGCACCAGTACGCGGTACTGGTTTACTCTACATACTGGTTGCTGATTCCGCTGTATAGAACTGGTTGGGCGATACGTTTGCCCAGTACGTTGTACTGGTTTACTCCACATACCGGTTGCTGATGCCACTGTATAGAACCGGTTGGGCCATACGTTTGTCCTGTATGCAATACTGACTGACTCTCCATTCACCGGTTGCTGATTCCGCTGCATGAACCGGTGGTAGTCTATGACAGTACTCGTTAACCTTGTCTACCGGTTGCTGCTGCCTCCTTTAGTGCACCGGTTTGGGCTCCCTGGCTGTGATACTGGTTTGCTCCACTCTCCATCTTTGGCTGCTGCCCTGTCAACTCAGCATTAGTGGAGCTGTCCTCCTGTTCCTGGCTGCCTTGCCCGGTATATTGGCAAGGCTGGTAGAGCCACATTCAGTACTTTGTGTAACCCTCCAGGCTGCCTTGCCCGGTATATTGGCAAGGCCGGTAGAGCCACATTCAGTGATTTGTGTAACCTTCCAGGCTGCCTTGCCCGATATTGGCAAGGCCGGTAGAGCCAGTTTGCTTTCTATTGTTACACCCTGCAGGCTGCCTTGCCGGTAGAGCCACACGTTGAATATAATGCAAACCTCCAGGCTGCCTTGCCCGGTGTATTGGCAAAGCCTTTAGAGCCGGCTTACATTACTTAGTGCCATCTTTCTGGCTGCCTTGCCCGGGCAAGGCCGGTAGAACCTAATTTGCTGCATCTTGCTAACTACTGTTTGAACCAATTTTGTATATATGACATATGTGTATGTTCTGGACCCGTGAGGGTTCCCATAAAACTTTTCAATAAAGTTTGATTTTTATCTTACTCTTTGCCTGGGAGTCAAAACAAACCGTGACAGAAAGGTACACAAAGCATGACATTTTGAAAAGAAGATAAGCCACTGCTTCATCTGGATTTCTGTCCCTAATCTGATTTAACAAATGTTTCCAGATGTTGGAGCAAAAGGAAACAAAATAGGCATTTTTTACATTATCATCCCTATGCATTTTTCTACTGTAAACATTAGCTACTGCCCTTCTGATAAAAATAATACTCCACTGGTATGGGTTGACATAATGTAGGGGACACACACAATTACAACTTCCTGTTTTCTTTCTTGAAATTGACTGTCTGCACTAAAATGGTCATAACAATTATATATGAAGGAAATGTTTGCAAGACATACCATCAAATGAGGATTTGTCTTTCTACCCATAAAGACAAATATTTCAATAAGGTGGCACTATATGCTTTTTGCTGGCGAGATGGTTCAGTTGGTTAACGCACCAGCTATAGAATCCTCAGTGTTGCAGGTTCTAGTCCCAGCAGAGTCAACTCAGCCTTTCCTCCTTCCAAGGTAGATAAAATGAGTACCATACCTGAAAACATGAGACAATCTCAATGTAACCTTCCTGGTAATATGCTCTGATATTATATGGAAAATATGTTCCTTTTTTTATATTTCCACCACTTCAAAAATAATAAAATCTTTGAAAACCATGAAATGTCCCACTGTATTCCATATCTGCTACAAGCCTCCCCTCTTCAAAAAATGGCAACATACAATAAGGGGTGCCCCAGAAGTACTAGTCTGCACATGCCACTTTTCTATTTTTAAATGATCTATTTCCACTAAAATGTACATTACCATTACAGATATGACGAATGTAAGCACGGCATACGATTTTGTAAAGTAGACATTCACCTGCCTCAAATAAGAGTACACTTTCCTTGCTTCCCTTAACCTGGTGTGCACCAATGTTTCATGAATGTGGTCCTATAGGAAAAACATACTAAAATCTTTAAACACCAAGGAATTTCCTAGAGTATTCAGTACCAGATGTCAGCCCAAGAAAAATGCTATCCCATTGGTATAGATTTACTGTAGTGGGTGCAAGAAGCATGGCTACCAGTAGAACAAGGCTGGGAAAGCAGACAGTGTATGTGTGGTTCTATGGCTTCCAGTGGAACAATGCTGGGATGTCAAAATGTGTATAGGTGTTTCTGTAACTGCCACTGGAATAAGGTTGGAGAAGGAGGCAGTGGTTTGACTGCTACCAATGAGAAAGTGGAAACAGGCTGGGATATCAGACAGTATGTGTGTGTGAGATCTGTGAATACCAGTGGGTAGGGGAACCAGGCTATGGGGTTCTTTAAGTGCAAGTGGGATATGTGACTAGCCATGGCAGTCAAACCATATAGGGGGGAGCAGAAAATATGTGTGGGGATTTGTGACTACCAGTGGGAAGTGGAACCAGACTATGGAGTTCTTTTAGTGCAAGTGGGGTCTGTGACTAGCCGTGGCAGTAGAACCATACTTGGGGAGCAGAAAATATGTGTGGGAATTTGTGACTACCAGTGGGCAGTGGAACAAGGATTAGGAATCAGGCAGTAGAACTGTGTATGCCAGAGAGGAGTGTCCAGAGCATCGCAATGTTGTACACATGAGGTTAATATTTTTACTGATAGTCAGACCTCTCTAGGGGGTGGCATCAGGACCTTGGTTTTGATCACTTACATTATCATGTAAGTGATCAAATACGGTGATTGGAAGACACCCATCCTTCCCATTATCCTGTTCGACCCAGAATTCCCCAAGTTTTACGGTTCCATGAGATGGGCAGGGATCCTCTTGTGTCATCAGTGATATCAGAGATGATGCGAGTGGGTCTTTCTGATGCTCCCTTTTAACCCAGAGGTTCAGGGAATACTGAGACCAGAAATAGCTTAGGAAAGAAGGCGGTGAGTTTAGGTCACCATTATTTGTCACTTACATCAGGGCTGTCCAAGTTCAGTCCTCAAGGGCTACCAACAGACCAGGATGTAAGAACTTCCCTGATTAAACACAGGTGAGTTAATCAAAATGAATGAGGCACTGATTAACTCACTTGTACTTAATCAGTGAAATCCTTACACCCTGTTCTGTTGGTGGCCCTTGAGGACTGAACCTGGAGAGCCCTGGCTTACATGATTGTGTAAGAGATCAATACGGAGGGCATCTAGACCCTCCTCAATGAGGTCTGACTGGAAAAACCCAAAACACATTAAACATAATTATTAAACATAATACATACCTCTAAGTGCAGGCTCATGATTTATATAATTTAGTTTATGCATATTAATGCCAAAAATAAGCTGTACTGGCAGATTCACATATTCCCCCTGCTGTAGAATACTCTTCAAATGTTTCAAGACACCTTAGCATACATAAAATATTTTAAATATTACTTTTTCCTAGTTATTGCTTTCCCTTTAACCCTTTGTGGACTAAAGAGTTGTCCAACTAATTACTTACCATGCTCTGTGCACCCCTCTGATCCTCTCGGGGGTTAACAGAGATCTATTGACAAATTTGGCATTCTTTCACTTGACAGACTTTTAGCAGGAGTTAAGCCAGATCAAATGTTATTTTAAAAATGCAAGGAAATATTATTTTAAGTAGGTGGATCTGCCTCCCAGTGTAGCAGCGTTAAAGGGAAATATATGCTAAAATATGTGGTTCTTAATTTATCAGAGGGACTAACCAAGGTAGGTGTCCTTCATACAGCAGTCAGTTATTTATATTTAGTGATTTTATTTGCATTTGATCTCTGTAATTGTCTATTGATGATTGTTTCAGTTTTCAATCTTATAACAACTAGTGCTCCTTAAGAGTCATTCAAGTGTATTAAAGTCCATTGTTTAGTTGTGAGGCTTTGTGATCTAGATGCTAACCAACAAAAATCACTACATGCAGGAAACTAGATGTATAAAGCAAAGAATATATAGATAGATATAACTGACTGCTGTACGAAGGACAGTTTCCTAGGTACATCATTGCATTACACAAACTAAGAGCCACTTATTTGTAGGGTAAAATCCCCCTTTAATGTCTCCAATAGTAGACATTTTCTGTGTCTTGGCCAAAAAGGTATCCTTTTGAAATGTCGTCCACTAATGCCCACTAAACAATGCATTAAAAATGACTATGAAGCAGACCTGAGCAGAGACTGAGATCTGTCATCCACATCCCAGACAGATCTTAGTTTCATCTCAGGTCCACCTCTCGGTCTCCTCTCAGCGCTGATTGGGGCAAGGAGAAGGTGTGGAGGAAGAGCACGGGGCAGAGAAAGAGCCCAGCAGGGGGCAGAGGTAACAGAAGAGCACTATGGCTAAGGAGTGATATGGCAATATGCAGGGGAGGGCTGGCCTGGGAGGCAGGAGGGTAATTGCCCCCTGGGCTGGTCACATGTGTGGGCTGGTGGGCCACTGCCACAGCCTCCCACTTGCTGCTGTAAATGGAGCTACACAAGTGATACCACAGAGCTACAATCCAAATGAAACTACATTGTAACATAACCAATTTCCCTTGTAAGCTCTATAGTATCACTAATGTTGTTTACTCACATTATAAGCGCTGTAGTATCAATAGTGTAGCCCCATTTCAACTGTAAGCTCTGTAGTATCACTCACCTTACTTTGCAACATTAATTCCAATTTTAAAACTAAGAAAAGGGGGTTGTCTTGAACAGTGGACTCAAACAATAATAGAAATGGGCCACCTGATTGTATTTTCCCCCCAGGCTACAAGTTGCCAGCCCTCCCCTGGTAATATGGAGAGAGACAAAAAGTCATTACCCTTTGAGTGCCAGAGAGGTCAGCAATGCTTTTTAATACATTGTGGACCTCTCTGGCACTCAAAGGGTTAAGGTATAGATCCAGACATGCTAATTTATGGGTTATGCCTTAACCCTTTAATGTTCCCTTATATTATTTTTTAGTAGATGGATATTACTCCCAACATATTGGATAATAGGTAATATGTTCTGTGTTACAACTGATATAAGCTTGGTATGGAACTCTCTGGCACTCAAAGGGTTAAGGCACAGATCTCCTCTGAGTGGTGCATCACAGCCCCTGCAGTCACTTCTATAGGGCATCACAGCTGTCAGTCAACAAAGTGTATGGATGTGGATTCCAATTGTGGGTTAACTTAAACGAGACACAGCTTTATTTAACTACTCGATACTTATGTGGGCGACAATGTGATGCCTCGACACTTAAGTCTGCGACATCAGAATGTCGCACTTTTCAACAAGGAAACATTTTTAATGCGCCATGTTGTTGGTCACCAAATAGTTAGCTGTATCTTAAAAGTGAACCCAGGGAAAATAAGGTTGATGCTGCAATATGATTCTGTGCTAAAATAGATGTTGGAACCAATTTTTTCCTACTGTGCCTGCGTATCGCTTATTTATTAACCTTTTGAGTGCCAGAGGGGTACTGCGTTGTGTACCCCGCGGGCACTCAAAGGGTTAATCTCTTGAGGACCAGAGGGCTGTGCATGTAATGCATTGTGCTCTCCTCTGGTCTTCAAGGGATTAAAGTATAGAAGCAAAACATTCTACATGTTATGCAGCTTATGCCAAGTTTAGAGTGGCAGGGGAATGGGCATGTTGGGTTGTTGTGTTACTCTGCCCCTTATTCATTATCTCCCTGTACTAAGAAGGAGCAGAGGCAATTGACATAATATCAGTTTTCTTGTGCATGCTAGATGCATGTTAAATCTTAATGATGGTGGAATATGTGTACTAGCATGCATTAAAACATTTGTAAAACCAGTAAGAGTAGGCACATCATTTTTAGTCTAAGGTAGAAATGCAAAAATTAGATATTCTGATAAATTTGTATCATTTTCCAATATTGTTTTCAACTGGGTTTGTATTTACAAGTATGACTTCATGGTAATCTTTAGACAAACTTAACTGCAGTTATATTTAAAGATGCTTAATAGATGACAGATAATTGCCAACATTCAGAGCACTCTGTGCAATAGAAAAAAGTCAGATCATCTATTAAATATTGATGTGCATTTTATGGTTGGGGTTAACTGCTAAGTGCCCTAATCTGTTCAAGTGGCTGATCCATCTGCTTTCACAGCTGGGATCTGTGTGCAGAGTGGCCATTTCAGATGAAATCTTTAATTTAGTTTAATGGAAGATGTCTTGAACATATGTTTAAGATATGACAAATTCCAACTATATGGGGACTAGATAATGTAAGTGGTCCAATCTCTAATACAAAATTATAAAGTGACATTTTGGATGCCAAATAACTCTGCACCCACTTTGGACAAATATATCTAGTATTTTGAACATCTAAAGCTGAAATGCATCTAAAGACAAAAAACTGAATGTGCAAGAAAGTAATTGTATTTCTGTGTGTATTCATAATTCATAAATCTATCAATAGTTATCAAATGGTGCTTACTCATTTTCCAATGAGCAAGTATCAATTAAATCTGTGTCCTGGCTGGAGCATCTCATACTAGCATGTGGGGCAGGCATACATGTACACATATACTGTGTATGCACATGTAAAGGAGTTATGGTGACATTTGAAACAATTTCTTTGCTTAAGGCAGGGAAATATGGCAGATCATTGATAAATATACTAAGGTATCTGTCTGTGACAGAAAGTGAAAGAAAAAAATATTAAGAGCAATGATTCTCCTTTTTCACCTAGAAGGTGGCAGCATTATGGTACATACAACCCTTTTTACATATTACACTTTGAACAGAAACTAAGAAAGGAGAATGCACAGCTCCACCAGCACAGCTCATTACCTGGCCTTATACATTAGCACAGAAATCAGGTGGTGGGATGTAGGAGCACATATGATTCCCTTTAGTATATACTGTGACACACATTCTAGTTTATCATTACAGAACAACTGTCTTATGGATATTGCCCTATTGAAGTCTTTAATACAAATTAATTGAGAGTCCCAGAATACTAGTTTAAAATTGATAGTTCTTTAAACTGCAGGTCTCAAATTTTACAAAGTGAAAACTAAAGAAGAAAGAAAAAATATGAGAGATCCATTTCTCACTCAATCATACCTTTTTAAGTTATGAGAAAAACCGTTCACTCACATGGGGCTATTCCCCATGGGAAAAAAAAACTCGTAATGGTGGTTTTGAAAGCGCAATTTAGTATTCTATCAACTGTGCTGTCAAAAAACACCATCATTGAAAAATGCCCAAAGGGTGCAAAATTTGCTCCCATAGGACACCTTAAAAATTTAATGTATTTGGTATTCTAATATGAGTAGTGTTGAGCGAGCACCCCGATGCTCGGGTGCTCGGGTGCTCTGACCGAGCACCGCCGGAGGCTCGAGTGCTCGGCCGAGCACCCGAGCCCCATTGACTTCAATGGGGCGACACGAGCATTACACCAGGCACCCCCTGCTCTGATGAGGGGAGGGTGCCTGGTCAATGCCCCCTTCATCTCCACAATGTCCCCCTTCATCTCCGCAATGTCCCCCTTCATCTCCGCAATGCCCCCTTCATCTCCGCAATGTCCCCCTTCCACAATGTCCCCCTTCATCTCCACACTGTCCCCCTTCATCTCCGCAATGCCCCCTTCATCTCCGCAATGTCCCCCTTCATCTCCACACTGTCCCCCTTCATCTCCACACTGTCCCCCTTCATCTCCGCAATGCCCCCTTCATCTCCGCAATGTCCCCCTTCCACAATGTCCCCCTTCATCTCCACACTGTCCCCCTTCATCTCCACACTGTCCCCCTTCATCTCCGCAATGTCCCCCTTCATCTCCACACTGTCCCCCTTCATCTCCACACTGTCCCCCTTCATCTCCGCAATGCCCCCTTCATCTCCGCAATGCCCCCGTACCTCCAGTCCCTGGTGGTCCAGCGGAGCGTCTTCAGATCTGTGCCTCCTTCCGGCACAGATCCCTGCCACCCGAACATGTCGGGCGAGCACATGGCGGTACTCGACGAGTACCGCCATGTGCCGAGCAGAGCGATGCTCGAGCCGATCCGAGCATCGGCCGAGCACGCTCGCTCAACACTAAATATGAGGTGACTTCAACTCATGTTATGGGACTCACTTTTTTGTGTTTTTTCAACACACACATCCATGTGTGGCTAGTGATCCCTATACTAGACACACATGGATGTATTGATATGAGGCCCTAAGCCACATTGCAGAGCATTGCACACCCTACTGGCACTCACAGGATTGATCCCCCTAAAGATACCAACATCCCCTGAAATGAAACACTTACCTGTCATCCTGTGGGGTCCTCAGCACCATGGTCAGCTACTGTCCATCTTCTTCTGCCCTGGTTAACTACTGTCCATCTTCTTGTCTCTTCCATTTTCTTGTTTCCTTCATTTTCCTTCTTCTCTTCTTTCTTCTAACCTATGTCTTCTTCTTTCCAAATCATTATTTAAAAAATAAATAAAGTCTGGTGAATGATGCATAAAAAATATGCCCCAAAGAAATAAGGATTAAATGCATACTGGCATATCATGTCTACATACTGTAAGCCAAAACATATTGATGCAGGCATTCTTTCCCCATAAAGGTAGTCAGGCATTCCTTGTGTCCCAAAATCCAGGCACCCAAAGAGTTAATATGCCACCACCTCTACTGCCACTGGTGGCGGCGGTAGAAATACAGAGTAAAACACCCCCCAGCTATAGGATAGCTATACAAGTGGGTTTCTCGCTCTGTATTTTTTGTCTGTTACTGGCAGTTTTAACGGTGGAAATAGTATCGAGCACATACAGACAAGTTTAGTTCTAACAAGTGTAACCCAGTAAGTTAAGGTTAAAATATTCAAGCACCAGAAAGAGAACCCTTCCCATGTAAATTAAGTCATAATTCAAACTGGCACCATAAGTAAGTTCAGTACTTTTAATGTTCCCTTGTTCAGCTCATAAGACACAACTTTTATTTATGTTGAATAAAAATATGTCTTAACCTTGTTCTACTACTGGGTTACACTTTTTAACACTGAACTGGTCTCTTTATTCTTTAGTTTATATTTCATTCTCCTATTGAAGTCTTGCTGGCTTGTGTGATGCAGTCTCCATAAACTTTCTGTCTTGCTTAAAAGCCTGACACAAAGGATCAAACATAGCTGCGCACACAACCTGCATAGTTTGTGACTCACAGCCACATACATCCCGGTTGCGTTCCAATATATAAATTAAGTGATTTGAGTCAGAAAGGGGTGGGGCTTAATTGTGGGGTGGGGGTGGGCTTAACTGGTTGTCTAATAAAGTTGGTGCAAAGTGGGAAGAACAAGGTGGGGAAGAAGGAGAAGTGGGAGGAACAGGTTGGGAAGTGGTGAAGTGGGCAGAGTTTCAAACAAACTCCCCACTAGGGGTGGGAAAATCCGCTTTCAAAACTCAATTAAAATCTTTGCATTTTTCACCCATTGGCAAAAATTCTTTGCCTTTTTTTTCAATGGCTAGTAAGTTTCCAACCATTGATTTTTTTTGTGTTTTTTGCTTTTTTGCCATAGAAACGTGACATATTGACTGAAGTGAAACAATAGAAGCAGCTACAGAGTGAGGTAGACATGCTCTACTGTGATCTTTTTTTTAAAATTGAGGCAGGCGAGGCTCATTGTGACTGCTATCACTATGAGAAAGTTTAAAAATAATAAAAGGAGGAGCTGTGTCCACTGAGTTTGAGGAGGAGGAGGAGGAAGTGAGAACTATAGAACCAATGCTGGCCAGTACTCCTATTATCACCCCTAGGGATCTTGGAGAAATTAATGTCAAGGGAGGAAGAAGAGGGTAGTAATGAGAGCAGGACAGGTCAGCTGCCTGTGTCTGCTGCCAGGCTTGCTGCATCTGCTGCCACCATTGCTGTGCCTGCTACCAGACATGCTGCCCCTTCTGCCACTAGTACTGTGCCTGCGTTCAGATGCGCTGCCCCTGCTACTGATAACACCATTGCTGTGCCTGTTGTCAGATGTGCTGCCCCTGCTGCCACCAGTGCTGTGCCTGCTGCCAGTTATGCCCCTATTGCCACCAGTGCTGTGCCCATTGCCAGTGCTGCCCCTGCTGTCACCAGTGCTATGCCTAATGTCAGATGTGCTGTCCCTGCTGCCACCAGTGCTGTGCCTGTTGCCAGTGTGTCTTGTAATACCCAGGAGGGAGGAGAAAATAATGCCAAGTACGATAGCAGGGGACCCTAAATCACAATTGCCATCCCCAAACAGTCCCACCAGTGCTAGTACTACTACTAAGAATGTCCAGCAGCTTGTTAGTTTTAGGGGTGAAGGAGGGGGTAATCATATTACTAGTGACTGTGAGGAGGAAGATTCAGGGGCTGAACTTGATGTAGTTGATGTTAGCAGCAGCAACAGTAATGGTGAAGCAGCTGGCTGGACTAGTGTTATGGGAGTGGTAGGGGAAGCAATTGAGAGCATCCAGACTAGCAGCCCACACCATTCCCCTGGCCCTATGAGTCCCCTTCACGGCATTGTCCATGTGAAACATGATCCTGAAGAAGCCAGAACAGGTGGTGGATAGCAGTTGTAGCAATAATACCACCACCACCAGGAGCACAGATCAGCTGCGTGTGTCTTCTGCTAGTGCTTCCAGTTTGCCTTCTTCACATCACCAAGAAATGGCAAATGTGACATTAGGGGACCCTCTGCACATTTCTCGTCACCTCCTTCAACCAGCATTGAGATGTTTGTAATAGAGCAGTAGCAGCACGTAGGGACTAGTTGTGGTGGGGATGATGAGGGTGGAGATGCTGGGTTGGAAGAGACATTTATGGCCTTTTTAGCCCAAACTGAGAAGGAAGGGGGGGATGGGCATCACCACCACCACCACCAGTGAGCTTGTGGAATTTGTGGAGTTTGTAACTGCTCTATTTCCTGCTGCTGACGAGTTGCATGGGCAGCAGATGATCAGGCTAGTGTGCCACAGACCACTGTGGACACAGTGAGAATGGGGTCAATGAGTTATAAGAGATTAGGACAGGTTCCTCTTGCCAGCAGTAGAAATACTCCTAGTCCTAGTTGTAATGCTGATTCTGAGGCAGTTGCAGGCTAGAATTTCAATGACGAGCGTTTGCCATCACCTTCTTCCTCTAGCGTAACTGCATCTTCTGCCAATCCACCTCATTCATCATTACATCCCCTGCCAAATGATAGTTACTCTGTAAATGTTAGGATGTGGCAGTTCGTGTCCACCCATTGCACACTGTGTGGTGCACTGACCACACATGTCAGTGTGCTGGAGGAGAATCGCAAGAAGGGCATTAAGCAGCATCTGTGGAGATTCCATTCCGCAGAATATGCTAAGCTGGTGGCAGGGAGGGTTCATCATTACTATTAGTATGAAACAAAAGAGAGACAAGGGAGAGGCACGTCCTCCTTGTGTAATTTATCCACGTAAATAACCAGCGCCAACAGTGCAAACACCCAAAGGAGATGTACTTACAGAGGGATATGCTGTGAAACTACTTATGTAGTGCACAGTGTGATGGGATGTGGGGAAATTCGCTATCCCAGTATATGAAGTTCACCTTGATAGAGCTGCTCCTTCCAAAACATGTTCTCTCCAAGATCAATTACATAAAAGACAAAAAGAAGAAGAAGGGGTGCCCAATTGTGTCAATAATAGAAATGATGAAATGGTACTCACCAATTGAATCTGTCAGATAATCTGACTCAGCAGACTGTGTTTTAATCAATTATCCATATATATGTTTTTTTGTTTTTAGTCCTTTGATGTAGACCGTATACTAATAAATGAGTGCTTTCTACGTCAGGAGCCTTTTCTGTTTTTCCTTTGTTTCTTTTGCTATTTTTTTTTTATTAGACAACATTATGTCGTTTTTGGTGGATTATTATCATCTTGATATATCTTCCTTCTATTGAAAGTGCATTGTCCAGGCGAACGGTATACCGGATGACCCGAGTGGAGACGTTTTAATATCTCCACAAGCCTGCTGAGTCAGATTATCTGACAGATTCTATTGGTGAGTACCATTTCATAATTTATATCAGTATAATTATTGACTGAATTACACGATTGAGCACCCTCCCTTCTTCTTTTTGACTTTTATGTCATTATTACTATTAAACTGTCAGCAAGTTGTCATGTGTCCTAAGTGGGGTGTGGAGAAGGGGTATAGTGACAGCAGCAGTACTTGGTTTCTGGTGTTTGGATACAGTTGTGCTCCCAGGTGTTAGGTACCACAACCACTATGCACAATGAAGTTGCTGATGTAAGGCACAGTTCCTGCTCTCAAGGGAAACATGTCTATTCTAATAACAACATATCCATGATTTTGGAGGAGGGGCAGGCGGAGAAGAATTATTACCCAACTTCTTTTTTTCTCCTTATATACTGGGGGGTAGTTATTGTGTTGCTACTGCCTCAGTCACATCACTGGAGCTAGTTGTGGCAAGTGGAACCTTCATCATTTATCACCCATGTTACTGCTATTGTTGATCCCATTCCCTTTGAGCTGCCTAATTATCCTGCTGCTTAAACAACTCAGAAGCAGCAGCAGAAACAGCAGTCGCAAATTCCGCATCTACATCAGGGCATTTAACAATGGCCAGTGGCCACTGGACAACACAACATGACCTGCTTGCACTAGGCCAGTAGGGGCATTTTTTTTCTCAGGGCTTGTGCTTTAAAAACAAATACAAAATAATAAAAGATAAACCATATTCCTAAAAAAAAAATAAACAATTTTTTGGGATTTGTTCTAACAAGCCTAAGTCCTACAAATCAATGTTTCCTCGGGCTTGTGCCTCCAATAAGTCTAAGTCCTACAGGTCAGTGCTTCCTCTAGGCTTGGGTCGCTAACAACAAATTTTACAAATCATCCTCTACAAAATACTCTGTCATGTCAAGTATAAGTCTACCCCAGTGGCAGCTTACGTCAGGGGTTCCCTGTCTCTATCTCATTACATACAAATTTCTTACTTTTATTTATTTATATTTTTATTAACTGTTCCCCCATACCAGTCAAGAACCTCCCCAAAACAAATTCCCTGTTCAACTGATTAATTCCCCACACTCCACCAACCAACACAGACACCCACCTCAGACCCCTTTTATACCATGTCTTATGGGGGGTTATTTAATTGTATTTAGGATTTATTTTTTATTAACTGTACCCAATCCCAGTAAACAACCCCCTCCAAAAAAACATTCCCTGTTCAACTGATTCTTTCCCCACACCCCTACCAACACAGAAACCCTTAAACCCCTTTCATATTATACCTTTGTGAAATAAAATAATATTTGCTATGGTTGTGTGTAAATTAAATGTTCCCATTAATTTCAATGCAATGAGCTAGGCGAAAAAAGTGGAAAAACTGCACTTTTAGTGGAAAATTGTCACCAAGCGGGAAGTGCCGTTATGCGCCAATTTCAGTTTGAGACCAAAAATTTCACCCATCCCTACCCCCCACTACTGGAGAATCAGCCTCTCTGCCCGGAGACATGGCAATTAATTGCAAAAACCAGAGTCTCCGGGGCAAATCCGGAGAGTTCCCAGATATGGTTCCCGCTGATAAGGTAAGTTTTTGACCCTCACGAACAGCTGATAATAGCTGTTATGGGGTCGCAGAGTGTAGCCATGGGCTTTTACTAAAGTATAAGCTTAATGAAACATGGTAATTGTCTTATAAGACTGATGTTAGCAAATTACCAACAACGCCCTTTTAAGTGCTTATGCTCCTCAGTCCTTCCCCTTCAACAATAAAATACAAGGCGCAAAAATGTTGGCAAAAAGGAAGTTATTTATTTCCTGAACTTTATAGACTAGCAATGGGAGACTTCACCCTCATTAATGCATATTCTCTTCCCTCAGAGGATGACTGTTGAGTCCCACCTGCACTCATCCCCATTTGGCAGCCAGACCTGGCCTGCATCTGGCTGTTCTCTTTCTCGGCAAGGGGCCTTCTCTGCTCCTCTGCCACTGGGTACAGTGAGCAGACTGAGATGTCTTCCAAACTTCCGCCCATCCACACATGATAGTGAGCTGAGCCACCCCACTCAGATGCCATCACAGGGATTTGACAAAGATGTCTTTTGGTGCCAACGCCCCTCCATTCCAACCAAAGTGCTCTGCATGCACTAGTCCCGTTCTCTACTCTCAAGGGGCCCTGACCACAGAGTCATTGGCTGCCATTGTAAACTATAACCACTCGCCTGGCTAGGCCTTCACTGTCCTTGGCTTGCCAGGCATGACCACAAAGCCAGTGTTTGACCAAGCCTAATCTGGTACCTTCTGGGTGTTAATCCCCACCCTCTGGGTAGAGAATGCTACATTACTGCCACCAGAAAATGGGGGAGGACTCCCCCTCACTTCCTCGCTTTTTCAGACAGCCCCTAAGCCAAAACCTGCGCCCAATACTCTAAACACTTTTAAAT
The DNA here is from genome assembly GCA_037306005.1 of Rhinophrynus dorsalis. Classification (NCBI taxonomy): domain Eukaryota; kingdom Metazoa; phylum Chordata; class Amphibia; order Anura; family Rhinophrynidae; genus Rhinophrynus; species Rhinophrynus dorsalis. Next base: position 350,195,996 of record CM074719.1, on the reverse strand, counting down.
AGGTCTAGCTCTATGACCAACAAATGTACACTGTCATCCCTGTAATGACCGCTATTACTGGGGTGCAACCATGCTCTATGCCTCCCCCACAACGGGAACCCATGAACTTTTCCATGCCTCTGTTAACTTTTCTCCTTATCTTTTCATTTGACTTAATGAGGTAAGTACCTCTCCACACCTTTCTGGGAATGATCCTGAACCATAACAAATTCACTCCAGGCCCTCCATGTCCTCATCAATCCCACTGGGAAAGATATACTTACTGTAACCCCCGGGGGCTAACCACTTTTTTGGGCCCAACTTGTCCGTTTTTGATCTGTGAATGCACAATAAAACTGCATGCTATGTTACTTTAACATAACAGAGCAACAATCCTTTTCTCCTTCACTCTCTTGGATGGAGCCACTAACTTACTAACACTCAGTGCCCATCAAAAAGCCATAATAAATGTTACTCAATGTACACTTATACTTGGAACTGCATGTTATGTAGCCCTTCTAACATTGCTGCTAGAATACCTCACTTATAGGCTGCCTTTTGTCCTTTACCTCCCCAACTGTCCTTCTAACCTCTTTCATAATCCTGGCCACTACATATTTCTTGGTATGGTCCACCCTACCGTGCAACTTACTGAAAAAAGAAATGAGTGATTGTTCCAACTCTAACTGGCCCCTTGACCTCCCCTCCGCAATCATATTTGATATGTAACTCATCAAGCTTCCCAATGTATACTCCCTCCTCTCCTGAAAATTCTTCACAAATGCAAACCTTCTTATCCATTCCCTTGAGTAGTTCTGCCAGAACGTTGGGGAGAAGGACCTCGCAATAAGTTGATCTAAACATCCGTCCCCAGCTGCCAAAGCTGTTTTGTATAATTAGTGGCATGTTTGTTAGCTCCACGTGCCAGACTGAAGAACCGCATCATTGCCCCTCTGGACAAAGCATCAGCTAATTCACTCCTCATCCCTGGCACAATCTTAGCCTTATAGGTAGTGTTCCTCCTGTGGCCTTGCCACACTGTGCCCTTTGCTGTCAGCCACTGTTTATCTACCAGTGGTCCTGCAGTTTCTGTGTATATTTTTTTTTAATTAAATTTTTTATATATTTATCTCCCTGCCATTCTGAAGCTTGCTTGTGACCTCTCTGCCTCTAGTTTTATATCTTACTCGCTCCTTTTTTATTTTTTGCATTTTACCTTTGTATTTTTATTTTTTTGACAATCTCCTGCACTGCCTAACCATCTTATATGCAGCCACTAGCACCTCCAACTATATCAAGAAATCCTGTAAACACTCCAATACTCTATCATATTCTCCTGAACATGGTGGCCCCACCAATGAAAAGTCATCCAGGTAATGTGCCTGTTCTATAATATATGCACCAATTAATAAATGTACTGAACATTTCAATATATGCACTTGATATTGCACACCCCATTGATAGGCATGTATCAACATAAAACTCTCCCTCAAAACAAGACCTCATGTATTCAAAACTATCCAGATGCCAAGGGCATCAACCTGAAAGCCAATTTAATAACCAGCTTAGAAAATAGTTCCCTTTGCTGTGTCCAGCCCCATATCAAAAGATTGACAATGCAATGTACAGATCTTCTTGTCTAAGGCATCATTCACTGAGTCCCCTCCAGGGTAAGACAATGTTGGATTAACCTAAATGGCCCATAATTCTCCACAACCTTACCTCCTTCTCCAACTTCTCTTTTACCACTTCTATGTGAATAGAAGCCAACTTCAAGTTTCTCACTGCCTTCCAGGGCCGGCGCTACCATTAAGGCAGGACAGGCAGCTGCCTTAGGGGGCCGCAACAGAGGGGCGCCGAAAAGGGAGAATTTTTTTTTTTTTTTAATATGTATCTGATTCTGCCGTGAGGGAGTGCTGATTTACACTACCAAGCCCTCCCTCGCGGTGTCTATAGGACGCTTACAGCAGAGCGACCCAGGCTCTGTAGTAATATAGAGCCCTGGGAGATGACATCATCTCCCAGTGCTCTGCATTACTGAGAACAGCTCTGGGAGCTTCAGCTCTGTGCCGAAGGAGGCACAGAGCTCTTTTGGCTAGACCACCAGGGACTCAAGGTAGGGGATCAAGGGGAAATGTGGAGATGGAGGGGGCATTGTGGAGGTGCATATGTGGGAGGGGCAGGGGACTGTGGCAAGGTCTGGGGGTGGCAGGTGGATTGTGTCGGGGTCAGGGGGGGCATCAAAATGCACCTTCGTCTGTGTATTCAAAAATCCTTGCACCGGTCCTGCTGCCTCCTCAGTATCACTGAATCTGCAATTGGTATCACAAACCCAAACCTGAAACTGTTTAACAACATTTGTTCCCTTCTCCCTGCCTGGATAAATTTCAAGCCATCTCTCTAACATAGTAGAATGGGGACCAAACACACCAACCTGCTTTGCAATGCATTCCGTACACCTCTGGCACTCAAAGGGTTAACTGTTCTCTTCTTCCTAAAGTCCCTGTCATACACTGCACACACAGAACCGCCATGCGTCTTGTATAGGTCCATAATCAGATCCCAATACTTCACCAAATTCACATACTCCTCAGTAGGGGTGGGCGAAAAGTGAGAAAAATTTCCCGCATGACTTTGTTTTTTTTCACAAAAGTTTTCTCTTTTTCTCCAATGCAAAATTTTCTTCCTTTTCACCTATTCCAGCAAATTTTTCACCTATTCCAACACATTCTCTTATTCTAACACATTTTTCTCCTATTCTAACACATTTTTTCCTTATATTTAATATGGTACAACATTTTCCAGCACAATATTACTTCTTCTGAGGGTTGTAATGGAGAAATAAGTAGCTGTCAAAATAAGTCAAAGTTGTGAGTCCTACAGCAACATATACCTTGAAAAATGTGATAGCATGCAGAGTGCCTTTGTCATTTGCCCACAAAACTTACTTCCTGCTTAAGTGACACTGGCATTCATGATGATGTCAAGTGATTAAAAAAAATACAGTACAACCTACAATGTGGCAGAAATTTTTCTCCAAGCGGAAAGTGCCATTTTTCGCTGATAGAAACTCATATATATATTTTGAATCCCCTAAGCCATTGCAATATTCCCCTATGCACTTGCTTTCCCACACTTTCACCATCCTACCATTTGTCCTCCTTTGCCTTGACACTTCTTTGGTGAGCTCAAATACATTCACATACTTGCCTGCTCTAATCCTTTAACTAACTGTCTCAAACACAGGGCCATGCAAGGAAGATATAGCGCAAGCATATATATCTCCACCACTTACATCTCACTCCCTTATCCTCACCCTTTCTTTTTCGACTGAAACCCCTTCAAACATTTCTTCATCTGCTTATGTATTGCCCCTCTCCTTGATTTACATTCTGAAGAGTTGGGTGAATTTGACTCCTCAAATGATGATGACACCCCAGCAGCAATTCCTGGGGCAGGAATTGAGGGAAAAGCAATGTGTTTTGATCCTAGTACCCATCTGACAACTCCATTGTCAGCACAAATGCTGCACAGAGGGTCTGAACATATGTTGAGGTTCCAGCATACTGAGCCAACTTGGGAGCAATTTGATTGGCCTGCCAGACAGTTCCCACAAAGCTATAACACATTTGCCATTACCATATTGCCAACCCTGGGGGAGAATAAGGGGAACAGACATGGCAGTCACCTTGCTGATCCTAGTCGGTTGGGGTTCTAATGTAAATGACTGGAACTGGGCAGGTATCCCTGTGAGGTTAGTCCTAATACCCTCATTGGAATGCGCATTTGCATGAATGTGTGTAAGTGTCTTTCCACAGCTAATCCGGGAAACAGTGTGTACAATACTGTGCATGACACCGTGCGTGTTTGCATTTGTGCCAAGGTGGATGCTGGTCTCTATGCTAGAATGTATGTTAGAGTATGATACAGTGTTTGTGCTTGAGTGTGGTTTAAACTGCATGATATGGTATGCATCATGGAACATGCTAGTGTGTGGAACGGAGAGAGTGTGGGGGAGAGTGTGTGGCTCAGGGGAAGTGTGGGGCATCATGTGTGCAAAATGGGCAATGTAGAGGAAGCAATTAAGCTAACTTGCAGAGAGCTGGAAAAAATTAATTTTGAGGAAGCTTGTATATCACGGCTGCCGTGTTATTTCCTGAAAACCTTTTTATTGGCTAATGTGATGTTGCTCCTGCCTGTGTTAGCCTGAGCCCTGTCACTTCTGCAGGGCCCTTTCGTGGTGTTACCATTGCTTAGTGCTTGCTCTGTGTTTCTTGTGAATCCTGTGTATGACCCGGACTGCCTGACTACTCTGCCTGATTATGTTCCTGCTCTGTGGACCGACCCGGCCTGGCTGACGTTCCTGCTCAGTGTATCAACTCGGATTGGCTGGTGGGCATAGTGCAGGAAATTATGTATATGTGCAGGAAATTTTGCCTCATTGAGTAACATAGGAGGGAAATATAAGAATTTTTGTGAATTTTTCTGTGCTCCTTGCAAAAAGACTGTAAATCTACATTTTTCTCCATTGACAAAACTTCACACATGAAAGTGAAAAACCATGCTTTTTAACCCCTTAAGGACCCATGACGGTCCTGCACCGTCATGGGTTGTTATACCCTTAACGACCGATGACGGTCCTGGACCGTCATGGCTTAAATGATAGCAGCGTGCCTCTGCTATCATTAGTTCCAGGCTGAGACTGAGCGCTCCGAGACCGGGGTGTTCAGTCTCAGCCCTTCCTGCTTGTACCAATTCATGTGATTGCCGTAGCAGCGATCACATGTACCGGGATAGTGACAGACAGAGGCAACATGCAAAGCATGCTGTCTGTGCCTGTCTCGTCTGCCTCTGTCTCCCTTGCTATCAAAGTAAGGGAGACAGAAGTAGACAGGAGACACCTAGTGGTAAAAAAAAATACAGCATCTGGGGGTATTAACTCCTTCACTGCTGGTGCAGGAGGCTGGCTAAATGCAGGTCAATTTCTGACCTGCAATTATACACTTTTTTTTGGGGGGGGGGGGGGAAACACAATACACAAGACCGGTCATACTTTTCATGCAGTCTCCATAAAAATTTAACCCTTTGTGGCCAATTTATCCCAAGAGAAAAATCAAATATGGTGTTTTTTTTTACTTTTTTTTTTAAAATTTTCATAAAGTAAATGGTGGGTTATCTATATAAGTAGGGTATCAAAAGAAAGCCCTCTTTGTGCGTAGAAAAACAATTTATGGGGGTGGAATAAAAGCCTAAGAGGGAAAACACTGTTGAACAAAGACATAGTCAAAAAGGTCAGAATTGCTCCGGTCCTTAAAGGGATAGTAATACTTAAAATGTAAAAAAAAAAATATGTTGTAGGGTTTATCCCCCTGAGTAAAACAAGAGTACTCCCACTGCTGAAAGGTGTTTCATTCAAAAGTTATTAATTTTCAAAGTTGAATTTTTTAGGTGCAATAATCACAGTGGCCTGAAATTTTACGTGGCGCTATTGCTACACGATCCTATGGACAGCTCTGGTCCCGGGACCATAAATCTCCATAGGATGGTGTAGAAACAGCCCCACTGTACAATTTCAGGCCACTGTGATATTGCACCTAAAAAAATCAACTTTGAAAATTAATAACTTTTGAATGAAACAACTTTCAGCAGTGGGAGTACTCTTGTTTTACTCAGGGGGATAAACCCTACAACATATTTTTTTTTTACATTTTAAGTATTACTATCCCTTTAAGGGAAAACTACCTCAGATTTTCCTGGTTCTTAAGGGGTTAAGCAACATTTCCAACGGGAACACAATGGGACTTTTCGGCCATCCCTAATTGGGAATTACGGAGATAGACTATTTTCACATTCATTTATGAAAAATGTTTGATCTTTTGCATCAAAAAATGTAAAAACTTCTGGCTAGATTTAAATAATATTCAGATGGAAATTGAACATTAATGGTAATTTGGTAAAACCATCAATGAAATTTATTAGTGTATGTCCAGTATGTGGCCTTTTTTGTGCTATTAAGTAATTACATACATTGTGAGGCTGATGCACTAAGGAACAATTCTGGGCAAACCAACTGCACTATAGTTGACAAATAAAAATCCCCTTTGATTTAAATGATGGTATTTAACCCAAATGGTGATTTTGGAAATGTATTATTCATAGACAAGCATACACATGCAAACTCACTAATGTACACTTGCATGCTCATAAGTGCACACATACAAACACACACTTATAAATGCACACACGCACACATGCACACACTCAATTACTATGCACAGTGCACACACATGCACGTACTCATTTATGCACACTTTTATACACATTCTTTTTTGTATGTAAACACATGCACATGAATGCAAGCACATATATACATACATTTGCACATTTATTTTATGTTTTTTGGTTGGCAATTACTGGAAATACAAAAAACAGTTGTATGATAAGATAAAGGGAAGACACTGCCAGAAGCGGCTTGCAACAAGATAATATGCTAGTGTCAAAGTGCACTATATACTGATTTATTTCTATATAAAGCTCCATGTGTAGGTGACCCTCCACTTAGCAGAAACATAAGATACTGAGATTGATTAAAACATTCCTAATCTCAAGGGAAAGTCACAGATTGCACAGGACCATGGATAACCCTCAAGGGAGAAACACAGAAACAAAATGTCACCACTTAGTCTGCCCATTTAATACCACATAAAATAACCCAGTCCTATCTTCTCCATGAATCTTTCTTATAATCACGACAGACATGGCTGTCCCAAGTGGTATGTTGTTACTACTTACTAAATTGCATTTTTTAATCTTACCTCATTAGCCTTTACTGCCTCTGTGGGAGGTAATTCCATGAACCCACCCTCTCTGTGACCTTATTCTAGCAATAACAATAGAAAGTGAATGTCTGTTCAGTCATAGTGTGTTTTATACTGTTTTATTTGCTATTTAAGTTTGAGGTTACACAGTTAATCCCTTGTATGGTAGAGACATCGCCTACCACCAAATGGTTTAAAGATGCCCTCTACTTTATTTCAGTAGACTGTTAGTTTACGTAAACCTGTTCTTTTTCTAGTTGTTAAAAGTAATTTATAAAATGATGCCTCTAGCATCCAAGAGCTTAACCCTTTGAGTGCCAGAGAGATTGCTTTGTAAATTGTTTCCTATCCCACTGGCACACATACGTTTTAAAGACATCCTCTTCTCTGTTTCAGTAGGGTGTTGGCTTACATCTTGGCTTACATGGCTAAACAATTGTTGCACCTCCAAATGTTGAGGACTACAATTACGGCTGGTTTGGGGATTATGGGATTTATAGTTCACAGCAGTTGGAAGACCGACAATTGACTAATCCTAGCTTTCGTTAAATTGTTCTTCTTTTAAATAAATGTTCATGGTCATTATTAAAATGATGTTTGTAGCATCCAAGGATTTAAAACTAGTCTCTATTCAATTTCAAAACTTGTCATTTTTAAAAATGTTCCAGGTCATTTATAAAATGATCCCTCTAGCACCTTAAAGGTTAAAGTCATTTTCTGTTCTATTTCAGTAGAGTGATGGTTTACATAAACCTGACATTTTTTCTTTTCTTTTTTTCTTTACAAATGTTCAAGGTCATGCCCCAGACTTACTACTTGCATGAAGAGGGAACTCATTTCAAGTTATCTGTGTGTGTGTGTGTGTGTGTGTGTGTGTGTATTTTGACTGTTATAAATCAATCATAAGCCCCCAGGAAAACAGCAAATAAAGGAAAATTAAAATTTCAAAATTCCTTCCCTATTCCGAAATTTTGCTTATCAGTATTTCCGAGTATGGGTTTAAAACCTTGGAAGCCAAAAATACATCTTAACTCTATGATATACACCAGAGTCACCCCCAGGGCTGCATATGTGAGTCTCTTCTCTCCTAATGGTCTTACATTATTGTTTATAATTCTAAAAAGATTACAGATGCATTGGAGACCTTACTAGCACCCAAGAGGTTAAGACGAATGAGAAGGGGGAGTGTGAACTGGGACAAAAGAAAGAGGATAACTGCTTTTAAACCTTTGAGTGCCAGAGGGGTACACAATGCATTGCTTTGGCAATCAGAGGGTTAAGGCAAAAAAAATGGTGACTAGAAAGAGGGAACTAGAGAAAAGAATGTGAGTCGCAGGTGAAACTTCTGAGGGATGCACATGGCCCCTCAGCCATCTGCTGCCCACCACTGCTTTTGCCCTTTGCAAATTCAGGTTCAGATCAAATTCAGATTCAGATCAACATACTCTGTTTGTGGCTAGGGGTGGCTAAAAATTTTCGCCTCAAACTGAAAGCTGCAAAAATGGCACTTTCCAGTTGGCAAAAAATTTCCTGAGAAAAGTGCAGTTTTTTTTTGCTCTTTTTCTTGCTTTTTTCACCTAGCTCATTACATTGAAATCAATGAGTAGAAGCATTTTTCTCCACCACACGAAAGTTTTCTATGGCCATATAAAAGGGTGTTAGGCTCTCACAGCATGCCATTCTGTGTTTGTGAGAGGAGAGAGCAGCATGTTTTTGAGCTAGAGGAGATAGGCAAATAAATGGGAATTGAAGCTTAGTTTTAGGGAGTCATTTAGGTAGGACCTTTGTTCCCGGTATTAGGGGAGTCTGGGGGCACAATGGGGAGAAGAAGGGAGGAAGGAGGTTGACCCAAAATACCTCAAAATTTGGTGTGACTGACTGGCAAAACACAGACAGCTTGGGTCCAAATTGCTTGCTGAATTTACTTTTATTGTCTCTGTGCTGTGGAAGTCTGGGGAAAGAAGTTTTTGATTTTGTTTTTTAGTTATGTATTTTTTTTTGGGGGGGGTGACTAATTGTGATAATATATGGTGGACAACTTAAAAAATAAATAAATAAATAAATAAATAAATAAAAAACATAAATAATGAAACAAATAAATATATAAAACAGCTGACTGGGAGCTCTGTGACTGAGGCAGATTTGATAGACAGCAGAGGACACTAAGAATTTTGTTGAGGGCCAAGGCAAAACATCACACTCTATGATTTGGGTACTGTAGAGCAGGGCTCAACATTTCAAGTCCGGAGCTACTAGCCAGGCCTGAAAAATTACTTGCCACCAGTTTCCACAACTAGCCCCACCCATATCCCCACCTTTAACCCCACCCATGCAAATGCTTGCCCCAATAATGCCCCCTTTCATGATGCTAAGTTCTATTCTCCACCATCCTGACCTAATGACACCTCTATGTGTAACTGAATAAATTATTTAGAGCAAAACCAAATAATTTTATTTACACAGACTAATTTAGAAGTACCTTTACTGAAGTATAAATAAACATTAATGTGAGTTTTATTTCTGTGGAGCAATGATTCCTCCAATCATATAACAGCAGCCTATCAGTTAGGGAGCCAAATCTCCCGCTCGAGTAGCAGCAGAACTGTTCATTCTAAAGGCTTTGCACAATGCAGGCATTCATTGTGGATCTTGGCAGAAGGACCTTTATGTAGACAAGTGAAAGGGAAAAATCCCACCTGTATTTCACACCCATGTAGGTGATAAATGCCACGCACACGATGGTAGGGAGCCGTGTGGTGCTGGCTCTGGTTTTAGGTGCTTGTGAGCGATGCTGGAGCGCGGAGCTTGTGAGCGGTGACGGTGTGCCAGGTACTCCCTTGCTGCAGCTGTAGCTGGTTAAAGTTGCTGGTCGCAAAACCAGATTGTTCCACCCCGGTTGAGCCGAGGTGCAACCAGGATAGGAGTACCTAGGAACCATTAGAAGAACCAGGCCAGCAGGACACCAAGCGGGAAACAGGGAACACGGCAGAGGTCAGGCGCAGCCAAGAGTTCAAGCGGGAGAGAAGATCAGGTGCGGTCAGACAAGCCAAGGGTCAAGCTAGGAGCAGAGATCAGACGTGGTCAGACAAGCCAAGGGTCAAGCCAGGAACGGAGAGCAGACGTGGTCAGACAAGCCAAGGGTCAAGCCAGGAGCAGAGATCAGACGTGGTCAGACAAGCCAAGGGTCAAGCCAGGAACAAGGTAAGGAGGTCAGCAAACGTCCAGAGCCCAGGACCAAACTATGGGTAGCTTGTGGAACGGGTGCCCTAAGCCTGGGGCAGCCTGTTTAAATAGGTAGATTGGCCAATGGAGAGAGCTGGGAGAGAGAGGCTTGTCCTGGAGCCAAGAGAATTGTAGGAGTGGAAGCCAATAGGGGAGTGAGCCGGGCTCATGCCTTCAGCTTGGCGGATGCGGACTGAGCATGCGCGCCCAGCTATGGAACCCAGAAGAGCAACCGCAAAGGAAGACGTGGCCCGGGCGAACACGGCGTGGTGACACCACCCCCCCCTCAACGGGAGGCCCCCGGAAGACCCGGCTTCGATGGAAAGGCACGATGGAAAGCATGCCGAAGAGCCGGAGCATGCACATTGCGGGCGGGAACCCAGGAACGCTCTTCAGGACCGTAGCCCCTCCAATCCACCAGGTACTGGAGAGATCACCGAACGATGCGGGAGTCCAGGAACTTCCGGACTACACATTCCTCTTGGTCATCGACCCGAACAGGAGGCACGAGCACCGAGCGAAGGGAGTACCGGGTACGAAGTAGCGGCTTCAGTAGAGACATGTGGAAGGTATCAGGAATCCGCATGGAGGGTGGCAAGTCCAGGGCAAAGGACACTGGAGAGCTTTGGGAACAGATTCGAAAGGGCCCAATGTAGAGCGGGCTGAACTTAGCGGAGGGTTGATGGAGATGTAGGTTCATGGTGGAGAGCCAAACCTCGTCCCCAACCTGGAACAGAGGGCCAGCTGTCTGTTGTTTATCGGCCGCCCGCTTGTATCGTGCGACTGCCGCCACTAACTTCGAGCGGATCCGTTGCCAGTGGGCTTCTACATCATCCACATGGGTATCCACAGCCGGAACACCAGAGGCAGATGAAAGTGGCAGGGATGTAGGATTGAATACACCAGCAGCAAAGAAGGGAGAGCACTGGAGTGACTCGTGGCAGCAGCTGTTAAAGGCGAACTCTGCCAATGGAAGGAGATCCGTCCAGTTGTCCTGAAGCGGTTCCACGAACAGCCGCAAATATTGTTTGAGAGCTTGATTCGTCCTCTCGGTTTGTCCGTTGGACTGTGGGTGGTAAGCGGAGGATAGGTGTACTGCCATACCCAGACGTGCACAAAAGGCTCTCCAGAACTTGGATGTGAATTGGCTGCCTCGATCTGATACTATCTGGAGAGGGAGGCTGTGCAAATGGAACACCTCCTGGAGGAAGATCTCGGCCAGTTGTAGAGAGGTAGGCAACTTGGCGAGAGTAATAAAGTGTGCCTGAAGGGAGAAACAGTCGACAACGACCAAGATCACTGTGTTTTTCTTGGACGGAGGCAGATCCACCACAAAGTCCATGGCAATATGTGTCCAAGGAGAGGATGGCACGGGAAGGGGCTGGGGAAGGCCTACTGGCCGAGAGCGAGGCCGTTTATGCCTGGCACAATGATGGCAGCCTTGTACAAAGTCTTTCACGTCCTGGGGCAAGGAAGGCCACCAAAACTGGCATTGTGCCAGGTCCAAGGTGCGGTTGATACCGGGGTTACCGGAGGTAGGCGACTGATGTGACCAAAGTAGGATTTCTGGACGGAATGGGGCCGGAACAAAGAGTCGCCTTTTGGGACAGGATGGGTAAAGATTATTCTGGGCATGTTGGATTTTAGCCAGCATTTTAGTGGACAGTGCTGAGAGGATCTTGCTCGACGGGAGGATGAGTTCAGGTGTCGTGTCAGAGGCAGGAACGATGAAAAGCTGGGATAGGGAGTCAGCCTTGGTGTTCTTAGTGCCGGGGATGTAGGTGACCGTGAAGTGGAATCGAGAGAAGAAAAGGGCCCACCGGGCTTGGCGGGACGTGAGACGCTTAGCCGTCTCCAGGTATTGCAGGTTCTTGTGATCTGTGTAGACGAGAAAGGATATACCTGAGCCCTCTAGGAGATGACACCACTCCTCGAAGGCGACGTTCATGGCTAACAACTCTCGGTTGCCGACATCATAGTTCCTTTCAGCAGGGGTTAGCTGACGGGATAGGAAGGAACGGGGTGGAGGCAGTTGGTCTTAGGGTCTCTCTGTGACAGGACTGCCCCGATTCCTCGTTCGGATGCGTCCACTTCCAAAACAAACGGCCGGGTGATGTCAGGATATCAGAGAACAGGGGCCGTAGTGAAGGCGGTCTTCAAGGAGGAGAAAGCGGATACGGCGTCCTTGGGCCAGAGCCGCGGGTTCGCTCCTTTCTTGGTTAGGGCGGTAATGGGTGCTACTAGGGAGGAGTATCCCCGGATAAACCTCCTGTAGTAATTGGCGAAGCCTAGGAAGCTCTGTACCGCCTTGAGATCAGTGGGTTGCGGCCAGTCGAGGACAGCTGTGAGTTTCTTTGGGTCCATCTCAAGACCGGAGCTGGAGATGATGTACCCCAAGAAGGGGAGCCTGTTTTTTTCAAAATCACATTTCTCTAGTTTGGCGTATATTCCGTTCTCTCGTAACCGTTGAAGGACAGCTTTAACATGCAGTCGGTGTTGCTAGAGAGGAGAAAAGACGAGGATGTCGTCCAAGTATACCACAACATGGGAAGTCAGCATATCCCGGAAAACATCATTAACAAACGTTTGGAACACAGCTGGGGCGTTGCATAGCCCGAAGGGCATCACCAGTTACTCATAGTGCCCATACCTGGTGTTGAAAGCTGTCTTCCATTCGTCCCCGGGCCAAATGCGAACCAGATTATAAGCCCTTCTAAGGTCCAATTTAGGATGAGCAAGTTTGCCCCAAAGGTCTTAAAGAAACATAAGTTCCCGATTGCCTGGCTCCCTGTGAAACAAAGCAGTGAGGAAGGGCAGTCAACCCCACTGAAGACCTGGTGCAGAGACAGGAGAGAGGGAATAGAGCAGAACAGGAAGGCTGCAACAACAACCGAAACTGCTTTGGTACAACCCTCCACACCCAGGAAGAGTGAGCAGGGCTTCCCCAAAAGTCTTTGGCAAAACTATGCAATAAACATCATAAGTGTATAAACAGTGTGATAAATTGCATTCAACGTGACCCATCCCAAACAAGAAAGGGTTAGCAGTGTCACCCCAGAAGTTGCAGGGAAGTACAAATAAGCATAAACATCCATAGAGTATAAGTGATGGAAGGTGATCTACGGCCCTAGAGGCCATAAGAGTTCCAGAACACCCGGACCCCATGGAACCAAGCAGTATCAAAAGGGGAATTGCAGAAGCTGAGTCCGTTAGGGCAACCCATGGGAGAGAGTCAGAAAGTACGTCAGAGGGGCTATCCCATCTCTGGAAACAGTATAGAGAGTCTAGCATGAAGAATGTCCACAACATAAAGGCTGCGGAAGTCAGACTGCCGGTCAGGGGGTCTCCTGCTGGCTAGATGGGAGAACCGTTGGATGCTTCCTCGGGGGTGGTCAGCAACTAGATACCATCATAAGCACTGGTTCTTCTCCAGGGAGAATATGGTTGGAGGGTTGTTGTGTCATTGACTCTGGGGGTAAATCGATAGCCAGGGTGTTGCAAAGTGAACCAGTTTCCTATGGGCTCTTGCTGGAGGTCATGGTACCATTATGTTGCACAGAAAGGCTGAAGGGGAGCCCCCACTTGTATTTTACATTTAAAGAGCAGAGATGCTATGTGAGATGCTTCATTTGGTGCCTGAGGAGAAGTGTATGCGGGGAGAGATTCTGGAACAACTGTATGAAAATATAATTAATTCATGCAGGATGTGGTAAAACAGGGCTTGTAAAAAAGGGATATTATTACCCTGGGTAGACTCAGGGACTTTGTGGATCCTCATGTTGTTACTCCTGCCCTACCCCTGTTTTCCAGATCATCGAGCCTGTGTGTCAGGGCCATAATTAATGTCTTCTTGGTCCAAGAGGAGTTGTTACAGGGTGTGGCACGTGAGAGACCCAGGTGGCAAAGTGATCCAGAAATTGGGAGGTTGGGCCAGAGGGGCAGGAGATGACAGAGACAAATATAGAGAATGGAGAGAAGAAGCGAAGAGAATGCATTCAAAGGAGGAGAAAGAGAGGTAGGGAATAAAGGGTATGCAATGAAAGCCCATCCCTACTGTATTACAGAGAGGTTATCAGTACTCACAAAGATATCCTTAAATTCAATGTACTTGGGTGTCTTTAAAGACTGGAGTTGGATACCTCAGCTATGGATTATCTAATCTACACCTTAAGCCTTACTTGACTACTCAGAAAGTTACTAACAAGTGGAAGCCAATATATTTTATTATTTATCTGATTCTACACCACCTGAATGTTAGGTTCCTAATAGGGGTGAGTGAAAGAAGCAATTTTTTTTCCAGGGTGGCATGTCTGCAAATAGGATAATTTATTTGTCCTTCTATTGAAGTTCCCATTGGAAATAAAAACAGGATGTAAGTTGATTTCCTTTGATGGGTATATTGTATGTGTTTCAGTTGCAGGCTGCTTCAGGGGATGTGCATCAGAGAATATGAAAGGGTTGACGTCTTCTGCCCATTTTCTCCAAGAACAGTGCCAGAAACTCAGAAACATCTTCTGAGTCAAACAGTTGGCAAGTGAAACATGCACAACACTGATGTTTGGCTCTATAGGCTGCATTATAGAATGAGCTTAAAGTGGACATGCACCTTGAATTCAAGTTTGTGTATTTCAAACTCAGCCCCTTGACACTTGATGATGTGCTAGGACCATCACGACTGTCTGGGCATTAAGGCATGTCATGGAAGTTTGTGATAGCAGTGTGGTGATTACTTCTGTGTAATGTAAAAACAAGTGCCCTGGTCCTCCAGAGCTCGCCATCCCCAGGCCACGTGGTCCTTAAGAGATTAATTCAGTTTGTTCTATATATCATGCTGCACTGAAAACTTATTTCTCATATGGGCCACACTCAGAAAGATGACATATCACTATTTAAAATAACAATATCTCCTAAACTATACATCTTACACAGAGCTTCCACAATAGATCCACTTCTCTTTGTTCTCTATTCCCTTGCATCATTCCAACTCTCTTTGTAAACAGCACTTTTGTTGAATTCAAATTGTCTACCTGCCATTCAGGGGAGAAATGGAGAGGTGGTGTTAATGGAGCTGTATCACACCTGGGTCTTACCTCTCTCCTGTAGTGCCACTACTGCTGTCAGGTAAAGTGCTGCAGCAGATGACTGGGTTATACCTTGTATCACCTGATAGTTCTCGTTGTCCAGCAAAAACAGAGTTGTTTTGGGAATTTTTACATAAAGTGTAACACCATTCTCCACAAAAATGTTTTTGCTAGGATGTTTCTAACCAATCCCTAGGGCCAGATTTAAAGGCAGCCAATAGCAAAAAAAAAAAAAAAAAAAAAGGTGCAGCCATTTTTTCAAGCACGTAAACAATTTAATGACCTGTGTTCTGAAAAATGCCAGCAAAAAAACCCCTGCCGGCCGCTAAATTTAGATGAGTTTTGGCCCATTGAAAATAAAAAAAATGCTACAAGTTGCCATTTAATGGACTGCGTTATCCCTATAGATCCAATAAGGGACATAAAATTTAAGACCCAGTTTTTTTTTTTTTACTAAAGTGCATTATCGGATCTTTAGTCAGCCGACTCAGCTATTAAAAGTCCCTAGTGGATATGTTGATATGGAGACCTAAGCCACACATCAATACATCCAAAGTGTCTAAAAAGTGTTCAGTGTTAGTAGAATTAACCCTATGAGTGCCAGTGACGTATAATTACCCCCCCCCCAGCGCTCATAGGGTTAACCCGACTAAGTAACAAAGCAACATCCCATTACAAGTAACACTTATCATTAATCCTGATGTCCAGCGGACTCCTCAGCATGCAGGTCATCTTCTGTCCTTCTTCTCTTCTTTCTTGTATCTTCTCTTCATCCTTCTTTCTTCTTCCTGTAAAAACATAATAGTATTAATATAATTTTGCAGAAATATTGTGGACATTAATACATCCACAGAGGTGGCGGCAATGGAGACAGTACTGAGTGTGTGCCACAGCCCTCCCTCATTCTGTCCCTCATGGGCCGATGCCCGTTCCACACTGAGGGAATTCGAACAGAGTCTGCCTTTATATATGTCCCTCACAGCCACTGGCTGAGATGTGCTTACGCACATCTCAGCCAATCAGTTTAAAGCACAGCCACTCTAATCTGATTGGCTGGGATGTGCATAAGCACATCTCAGCCAATGGCTGTGAGGGAATTTGATCAGAGACTACTAATAAATAAAGGCAGTCTCTGCTCAAATTCCCTCAATGTGGAACGGGCATCGGCCTATGAGGGACAGAATGGAGGGGGGAAGCTGTGGCACACAGAACTATCTCCGCTGCCACTGCGTCTGCTGCCGCACACAGCTGCGGAAACAGATTATTAAGCTAAGTCTTCTATTATTAAATTTTGTGACAAATTTTAATGACGCAACTATAATGGCTTGACTTTGCCTATAATGGCTTATTTGGACCTAAAATAATGGCAGCATATGTCTATGAAACCAGGCACTAATTCATCTTTTAACCCTCTGAGCCCCAGAGAGGTCCGCAATGTATTGCTTTGTACCCCTCTGGGACTCAAAGGGTTAAAGGATGTATTAATGTCTGTGATATTTCTGCAAAATTATATTAATACTATTATGTATTTTACAGCTAGAAGAAAGAAGGATGAAGAGAAAAAAGAAGATACAAGAAAGATAAGAGAATACAGAGTGAAGATAGAAGGACACAAGACAGTGGATAACAGGTAAGTGTAACACATATGAGTATGAAGAGGAGATGCAGAGTCCATAACATGCGGTGAAAACCACCGGAGTGTGTTGGAAAACTGGTTTCCAACACATACTTGTGGTTGAAAAATAGAAAAAGATTAATCCTATGAGTGCCAGTGGGGGTATGCTATGCTGTATAATGTGTTGCATACCCCAATGGCACTTATAGGGTTAATCTAGAAACAGTTCACACGTCACAATGTAATTGTGATGTCCAGCGGGGTTGCAGCCGTCTTCTTCTTTCTGTTTTCTTTTCTTCAGTCTTCTTTCTTCTTTCTTGTAAAAAAAAAAAATCCATTAATGCTGTGAATGCAAATAAGAAATGAAGCCCCCAAAGATGTGACCTCTAACTCTTGAGTGCCGGAGGGTTAGCCCTCTAGTGCTCAAAGGGTTAATGTCCGCTGTAAATAAAAAATAAAATGTTTTCAAAATTGCTCAGTAATATTTAATTGTACAATTGCTCACCCCCTTTTGCCTCCGTCTCCATTTCAGCTGGTGGTGGAAGGCATTTTGAGCTGTGCAGACCTGCCTTACCACCTCTCAGGCTGTTGCCAGAGTCAGACTACTGGGATTTTGAACCGAGACTGGCTTTTATATGCCAGTCTCGGTTCAAAATAAATTGGCAGTCTCCAATTGGCTGGGAAGTGTTTACGCATCTCCCATCCAATCAGCTTCTAGCAGGGGGTTTGATGAACAAATTCCAGAGGTGGCAAGGGAGGTCTGTGCAGGTCAAAATGCCTTCCGCCGCCAGCAGAATTAAAAAAACAAAACAAAACAACAAGAAAGGAGACTGAAGAAAAGAAGACAGAAAAAAGAAAAAGAAGATGTCCGCGACCCGTCTGGACATCAGGGTTACTGGTAAGTTTTTATTTGTCGGGACGTGTGAACTAGTGGGGTATGCAATGCTGTATAATAGGGTTCATTTTTTTCTATTTTCAACCACAAGTATGTGTTTGAAACCAGTTTTCCAACACACACACTGTTGGTTTTCACCGTGTGTTAGGGACTCTTTGCCTCCTTTTCATGGTGTGGGATTTTTGCCATGAAAATTGTGGTCCTGAACATGCGGTGAAGCTACCACATGGAATAATATAGCAAAGTCTACTTTTTTATGTGATGTCCAATGGGTGCAAATTTTGCGAACTTTGGACATTTTTGCACGTTTTTTGTTGGGACAGCCCAGTTTATAGAATTGTAAACTGTGCTGTCTAAACCACCACTTCTTGTTGTGAAAAATAATGGGGCATTTTAGCCCTACTGGCAGTTTTAACGGGCCATATATTGAATCGAGGCTTAGATGACCGTTTTACATATTCTTTTTACAGATATTAAATGGAAGGATATTTACATGACTGTTTGGAGGAGATGCACTAAGGTGAGATAACGGTAAACTATCCAATGAGATGAACTCTGCAGTGAGATAAATTCTCCAGTCCCTATTTTATTCTTTGGTGATTATGCACTAATATCTCTCCAGCTTGAGAGACTTTAGTGCATAGGTTCCATACAATAACATAGGAATTTAAAGGAGCAGTAAACTTTTTTTATGAAAACACATATTTTATAGAACTTTTCCTGCTGAATAAAACAAGGTTACTCCCATCGCTGTCAGGTGTTTTATTCAAAATTTATAGCAGTTTAAATAATCAGGAAGTGAATTTACTGTGTTTACTTCCTGATAGTTCTAACTGACAGGAAGTGACAAGCAGTTTCTATCACAGTCTATGGATATCTGTACGTCTCTGACTTTTCTGACTTTCCTCTCCATTAGAATTTAACAGGAAATCTAATTAGAATTTTGACCACTAGAGGGCACTGCTAATGTAAAAAAACATGGGTTTAAACTGTAATAACTCTGGAAATATAAATCTCTTGGCAGTGGGAGTACCCTTATTTTACTCAGTAGGAAAATCCCTACGATATATATTTTTTCATAAAAAAAGTTTACTGCTCCTTTAATAATTTATCTCGCTAGAGAGATGATCTCATTTTTATCTCACCTTGGGCTAGATTCTCACCCTTTAACTTGTCTGTTTTAACTCTCCTCAATGAATGCCAAATAAAACTTCCCATTGACATCCCTGGGATGTTTAAAAGCCTCATTTATATAAATGGGAATTATGGGGATTTTTTTTTTTGGTCTTTATGGTACATTTGCACATAAGCTGTCCCAGTTCAAAAGAAAACTGGAGTAATTCTGTGAGAAACCAGCTGCACATAGAGGAAATGAAATTTCCTATTGGTTTAAAAGGGACATTTAGCCCCTTGAATTCATATAGAGTGTCCAAAGTTTTTCTGCACAATAGGAATTTGGGTATTTTGTATTTGTCCCCTTAGATGCAGTTGGTTTGCTCCACGTTTGTTCCAGTTTGTATCAAAGTAGACTGGAGAAAACCATCTACATTAGAGGGGGAATTAAAAATTCCAGTTGAGCTAAATGGGACAGCAATGCAGTTGAGACCTCTCTAACATTCATGAGATTAAAATCCCTATTTAAATATATGGGAATTTGAGAAATCTTTATTTCTTTCCTAAATCCCATAAAATCCATTGTTTATAAAGGATTGTACTGCCCAAATCCTAATAGAACCCCAAGCATGTAATAATTTTTATTATTCTTTGTTTATATAGTGCCAACTAATTCTGTAGCACTGTAATCCTGATGAAGTGCACATTTCAGTACTGAAGTGAATGGAAATAGCCTACACATGGATTAGTCAACTGTTGGAACTGTTAGAACTCCAGCTGTTGGGGATACAATTCCCAAACTCCAGCTGTTGGGGATACAATTCCCACAAGATGATAGGAGTTATGGTCCCCAACCGGTGATACATCAATTGTCTACCCCTGGCCTACACCAATAACATCTTTGATGGCCCTCTGTAATGACAGATATTCATCCCTCTAAAGAAAAGATTAATGGAAAAAGTAATAGCTTAAATAATGTTCTAAAAGATAAACTACATTACTTCTCTGTTGTGTTTTTTATGATTATGCTGTAGATAAATACACATTTTCAGCTCCACAAGTTCCATCAAAATAATTGCTACAAGATTAAGTCAAATAGATTATAATAGCTTAATTTTGCCTTTCAAATTCAATGTTATAGTGTTGAGAGATTGTTTATTTTTACTCTTGACTGCTCCTATGGTAATAAGAAAACCAATCAGTTGAAAGTGATTATGTATTGTACATGGAAACAAAGAGCAATGATTCAGTAGATTTTTTTTTTTTTTTTGGCAATTTTACATTGTTTAAATTATCTTGAACACTGAAACAGAATGAGCCATGGGCAGGAGAGATGCTTGGTTTCTAAAGGTCCAGAGACTTTTACCAAAGGACAAGGGTGTTAGACCAACCTATAGCATTATTAGTACACCGTGGAGTCCACCATTACTTTAAAGGAGATTTCACAATTACAAATAATATTATTAGTAGTCAGAATGGTAAGTAAGTAGTAATTTGGACAATGGAATTTCTGTTGATATAGTACTTGAATTTTGCAAAAGCCTTTGATACAGAGCCTCACGACATGTTACTGTATAAATTAAAAGGCTTTGAGTAATGATATCTATACATGGATTGAGAACTGGTTAAATGATAGATGGCACAGAGTTGTTGCAAATGGAACGTTTTCAGCTTGGTATAAAGTTATAAATGGGGTGCCACAGGGTTCAGTCCTGGGCCCAATGCTTTTGAATTTGTTTAGTAATGAACAGGAATCGTCATTCGAGAAAGATTTAAGAGTAGTGATAGACAATAGACTTCATAGCAGTGTGCAGAGTCACTCAGCTGTTGCAAGAGGAAATAGGGTACTAGCCTGCATAAAAAGAGATGTAGATGCACGGGATGCTAATATTATTTTACCACTATATAAATCTTTGGTTAGGCCTCATCCGAAATATGGTGTACAGTTATGGGCACCAGTTCTTAAAAAAGACATTGTTGAACTGAAAAAAGTGCAGAGACGTGCAACAAAACTGACAAAGGGATTGGAGGATCTGAGGTATAAAGAGAGACTAGCCAAACTGGGTTTGTTTGCATTAGAGAGGAGACATCTATGGGGTGATATGATTACCATTTACAAATACATTCAAGGTCAATACAAAGAACTATCCAATGAATTATTTACGCAAAGAGCTGAGCTAAGAACGAGAGGTCATCCATTAAGAATAGAGCAAAAGTACCTTCGAATAATACAAAGACAGGGTTTTTTTTATAGTAAGGGAGGTAAAGCTATGGAATTCTTTGCCTCAGGATGTTGTACTTGCAGATGCTGTAACTGCTTTAAAAAAAACAATGGATACCTAACTAGCACAGAACAATATTGAGAATTATGACATGTGACTTCAATGCAGATAGGATGTAGATCCAGGGAACTATCTGACTGCCATTTGGAAGGAATTAATTTTTTACCCACTTGGGGCTAAATTGGAAATGGCTTCAGGTTTTTTTTCCTTCCTCTGGATCAACAGGGATGTTCTGGCATGGGCTGGACTTGATGGATGCATGTCTTTTTTCAGCTTCGTCAGCTATGTTACTATGTTACTATGGTTCAAGCTTGAAACACGACCCAGGGTTTTAAGCATGAGGCCAGGGGCTTTAATCCCCTAAAACAGAAGCTAGCTACACCCCAGGATATGGGTCTGGAATTGGTACTCACAGTGAGACTTATGTACTAAACAGAACTGGGCCAGTCCTTGGGCAAGCCAATTGCTCCACAGGGGACAAATAACCAGCCCCATTGCATTAACTGGGCCTTTACTGTCTTGCATGAAAGGTAGTCAATGCATTGCAACATATTGGCATCCATGGGGTTAAAAATGCCATTTAAATTAGTGGGAATTTGGGGAATGATTGTTTGTTCCCCTGTGGTGCAATTGATTTTCTTTAGAATTGATCCAGTCCTTCTTAGTACATCAGCTACAAGGAATGCTCTTTCTATCTTTTTTTACAGTCTGTCATTAAGAAAAGTGTTCTGTCAATCACAAAATGTTCCTGTTGCATCTCAGCACTTGTGACAGCCTGTCCATGGCTTCTGTAACAACTTACTATGCCTGTTAGCAGCTACCTTACACCCTGCAGTGTGGAAAAATAACACAATTTCAAAATAGTCTAAGAGAGTTGTGATGTGAGAAGCATTTACACAGCATAATCTACAATTTGAAACTCTGTTCAAAGGGGCACAAACTTTTTGAGTGCCAAAAAGGTATCCAATGCACTGTGTTGCAATGCAATGGATACATCTCTGGCACTCAAAGGGTTAATAAAGAAATGCAATGGATACCTCTCTAGCCCCAGTGAAATTAATGGCAGTTTGGGGAATTTGTAATTGCTTCCCTGTGGTTCCAGAGTGGAGCCAATTCCTCTTTGTACATCAGCCTCAATATTTTAGCTATTATATGTTCCTACTGCTGATGTTACAGTCATTGAATTACCCCTTTGAGTGCTGATCTTGTGGCTACTATTCCGCTCCAGTCTTGTGGGGGTTTCTCCATCAGGTGCCCCTAGGCTCTTTCTGTTGGGCCTATTGGTATCCTCTGGCAACTACTGTTATCAGTGTTGGGGAAAGTCTACATTTCAGGGGTCATTACCTCTTCCCCGTAGTGTAATAGGGTAGTTGCCCCGTTGTTGTTTTCTGTGGTTTGGGTGATCTTGGCTGGCCTCAGCAGCGGTGTGTGATCCTCTCAGAACGTCTCTGGGGTTCCCGGCTCTATCAGTCTCTTATCCTGGTCAGGGTCCCAGCTCAACTGGGGTCGGACATCTGGCTTCGTGGCCAGCACCTTTACCACGGCTTCGGCCGCAGCAAAAGGGACTGTTATCTGGCACCGCACCCGAACCTCGCTTGCTAGCTCCGCTCTCTAGCCTCTCTTGCCCCAGAGTGTTTGGTATCCCAAATCGTGACATTTACATAATGGTTTGAATATAGACAGATCAGATTATCTGTCAGATTATCACATTGTGAATTAACCTTTATAACAGTCCTACTGGGATCGTAAATACCTTTAACTCCTCAGCGGAAGCTGATCAAAAACCTGGATCTAGACATAGCTTTCTTATCTGATTTCCATTCTAAACAATGCAATGTGTGCTTGTATTAAATAGAGATTTTTCATATATATCTGTATAACATGCCTGAGGAAGAGACCTAAGAGTTCTTGAAAGCTTGCATCCTAAATCTGCTTAGTTAGCCAATAAAGGTATCAACCTGAGTATATTTGCCTTCTGTATTTCTACGGCTAACACGCTACCAACTCTCATCCTTTAAAACCTGACCTGTTGGTGTGCCATTTCCTGAGAACTGGAGCAGAGATTTACTGGTATTTGTTACATTTTAGTCCAGTTGCTGATTTTTAGTTGGTTAGTGGAAGCAATTTTAATTTATACATCATTACCTGTTTTGTCTTGGTAACGTAGTGCATAGACTCCAGAAAAGGAAATGAAGAGCCAAACGAGTTACTTTCCCAAGCATTCTGAACATCAATACAGACAAATCCATATTGGTAAGGCTGGGTTAGAAAAAAATGCATGGGTTTGATATAATTGTTTCTTCTGGAGGTGTTTCCATAGATGCTGCAGGAGAACTGAGAATGCTGCAAATTTGGTCCTTTGACAAATTATCACACTGGTAAAAAATAAATATTTAAATAAATGGAAGTGCATGAATATTGTGTTATTACCATAAATATCTGCATAAATGGTAACAGTTGTATGTTGTAAATGCAAACCAACATTGAAAAATAAAGAAAAAGTGTATTTCTTTTGTTGCAGTATGTTGTGTAATTTCCATGCATGAAAAAAATTCAGACTAGCTGTGTGTCCATATATGTTATAACACAATTTCATATAAGAGCAGCTTGTATTTTATGAAGTGTTCTTTCCATGTGTCATGATTTATTTAACATTTAAATGGTTTATAAATATATATAGCTGCCAATCTGATGCAAAACTTTAGGTGTGCTGAGTGGTCCAATGGGAAAATTGTGAATGCACAGAAATGCACTGTGGAATCTCATTAAGGGCATGCTTGGCTTCTTCCTTTCTACCTCCTTTTGTAGAGGGTAAATGGCCCGTTAACAGGGCCAGATTTACATCCCAGGAGCCTGTAGGCACAGAAATCTGAAGCGCCCCCCCATTGGCCATCTCCACTGGATACCTCCACAATGCTCCTAATCTCCACATTGCCCCATCATCTCCATATTGCGCTCACATTGCCTCCACCATCTCCAACTTGCCCCCATCAGCTTCACATTTCCGCCACCAGCTCCATATTGTCCTCACATTGCCCCCCATCAGCTCCAACTTGCCCCCATCAGCTCCATGTTACCCTCACATTGTCCTCCATAAGTTCCACATTGCCCCCACCATCTCCAAATTGCCCCATCAGCTCCACATTGCCCCCACCATCTCCAAATTGCCCCCCCATCAGCTGCATATTGCCCCCACCATCTCCATGTTGCCCTCACATTGCTTCTCCCAACATTGTCCATTTCCTACCTCCCCCCGTTGTCAGTTTCCTACCTCCCTGGCAGGAGATCTGTCGTTTGTGCCTCCTTTGGCACAGTCCTGTAAGTGCTGGAGCTCCCACACGGTCTCCTATTCAGGAATGCAGAGCGCTGGGAGATGATGTCATCTCCCAGCGCTCTGCATTCCTAAAGAGCCAATGAGGGAGCTCAGCACTTACAGGAGGCACAGACCTGTCCTCCCAGGTAGGTAGGAAATAGACAACGGGAAGTCGACATGGAGTGGGCGCCGGCCAGCCAGTGAGGTGGCTAGTTTTTTTGTTGTTTTTTTAAGAATAAAAAAAGAAAAAAAAAAAGAATCCCAATGGCAGGTGCCCCTCAGTAGCGTGCACCTGTAGGCAGGTGCCTACTTTGGCTTATGGCAAATCTGGCCCTGCCCGTTACAGGTGACAAATCCCTGTCTAGGTGGGGAAGTGGGAAGAGTGTGGAAAGCATGTTCTGTAGAAAAAGCAGTGGTGGAATTAGAATTTTATTTTTCTATTGCCAGTGTGCATTGAGTTAGGGGAGGTAGGGAGCCAGTGCCATTGTAAATCTGTACCATGCTTTTTGCGTCTTCTGATTAGGCTGCCATGGAGAAGGAACAGTGGTGGGGTGACAGTAGTGCAAGGAAATTTTCACCCTTCACCTCCCTCAGCAGACAGCTGGGAACCCAAAGTGTCACATGTGGTGAGGATGAGGATCCTCCCAGGTCCATTAAATATGTTAAATCCCATTTAAATAAAGCTGTAACCACACAGTTTGTGACCCTATATCTGCCTCTATGTGTTTAATTCAGGTAAAAATGTTTGCTGGGTTATGAATGGCTGAAGAAGGTTGTCAGTAAGGTCAGGCTCAAAAAGGAGGGGGACTGGCAAACGTGGGCTTTAACTGAAACGTGAAAGAGTGCAGTAAAGAAGAATTAGGATGTATGCTTTATACATGACAGGGTGTCTAACTGCATTCCAAAGTATTAAGTCAGTGCTGGGTTTATAAATAGACCTGATTTTATACAGTATCAGTCACAAATAGCACCTGTGAAGTGTTTTTGAGCATATGTAGGTATGTATGTCATGTACACAAACACACAAACACACACCACATATACAATCTCTCACACACACACTCTCACACATACTCTCTCTCACATGCTCACACACATAGACTAAAATAATAATTGTAGGACTTTTCTTTCTGTGTACAACAAGAATGCTTCCATGGTTGTGAGATGCTTCATTCAAGATATGACAACACAAACTGGTGTTTGTGTGAGAAATGTATTAAAGGATTTTTTTGGTGCCAATTCACAACTTCCACCTTCTAATATCAATAAAATGTAATTGAGGCACACAATTTTCATAAACCTAAATCATAAAGGGATTATAAAGTTTAACGCCTTGGTGAGAAGAGTTTTATTTATTTTTTTACAGTAGAGCACAAGAGCAATTTTGTTTTTGGGTTTTGTGAAATTCACACTTTTCCAACTTGCAGAACAAATTGTTGTCTCTCAGGAGTGAAAGGACCCTGGATACATCCACATAGTAGGTCTCCACTATTGGAGAATGGATAAGGATGTCATCCAGATAAACGACAATGCAGCTTTGCAAAAGTTCTCTCAGAATGTCATTTATAAATTCTTGGAAGACAGCTGGAGCATTGCACCGGCCAAAGGGCATGACCAGGTATTCATAATGCCCGCTCTGGGTGTTGAATGCTGTCTTCCTTTCATGCCCTTGTTTAATCTTGACCAAATTGTAAGCCACCCTCAAATCGAGCTTAGTAAAGATAGTAGAACCTTTGAGGTGGTCAAACAGCTCAGTAATCAATGGGATATGGAGTATGGGATACGCATTCTTTACCATCAGTTTGTTTAAGCCCCGATAATCGATACAAGTGCGTAATTCTCCATCCTTCTTTTTTACAAAAAATAATCCAGCACCCGCAGGAGATGAGGATTTCTGAATGATGGCCCTCTCCAAGGCATCATCCACATACTCCTCAATGACCTTATTATCTTCCACAGATAGAGGGTATGTACGACCCCCGCGGAGGGGTAGTCCCAAGCAGAAGCTCAATCGTGCGGTCTATGAGGATGTAATGCTCCGGCCTGGACTTTGTTAAATACCTCAGAAAACTGCGAATAGACCTCCGGTAGACCTTGAGACTTGGCACAGGCAAGTCTGATGGGACGTGAAAGACATGACTTCTCACAGAGAGTCCCCCAGGACAATATCTCACACGTGCTCCAGTCAATTTTAGGGTTATGTTTTTGTAAGCATGGGAACCCTAATACAATAGCATAGTGCGAGGAGTTTATCACCTGAAACTTCAGGGTTTCCTTTCTTTACTGGGTTTCTTTTTTAGGGAGAGGAGGTGCCATTTGGTAAACTTTTTCCAACTGGCCTCCTTCCTTCCCTCTTATATAATTCTCATTTTTCTCATTTACCCATAGTGCACCTTGGCTATTTGGTCTTTATAATATGAGTTATAATCATTGGTCAGTGTGATTCCTGTTTCTTTATGGTCTCTTACAGATGATATTAGACTACACAATCATCACTTGTAACCGGCTGTCTGTCTGAGGATGATAGAAAGGATAGAAAGGCACTGTATGGTGACAATTATGTAAAGGTAGTGATGGGCAGTTGGTTAGGCCATAATGGTGCACTAATTTATTTGTGATACCTATTATTTAAGAAAAAATGTTGTTAAAAATCTTAAGCTGGTGTAGCCCCTCACATTTTTCATATTTGAATGACTGGGACTGTTGAACTTTGACGTCCTGAAACTTATGACAGGAAATTATTCGGCAGTTTCTATCACAGTCTATGGAGAACTTGACTGCAAAGGATGTTGGTCATGTGACTAATCCAGCCAATAGGAAGAGCCCTGGGCTGGAACTTTCCAGAACAGTGTGAGAGACAGAAGGAGAAGGATTTGCTCAGCAGTGAAGGTGTGTGTGAGACCTAAATCTACTGATCCAGTGTGCGCTGATGTGCTGATCCAGTGAAAGAGCTGTGGAGCAGGATGCAGACACAGCAAATGGCTGGAGCTTTTCTTCTGTTCTGTGAATCTGAGTGGTAAGAAGTATCTACTCCTCCTGTCCTGCTGACAGGGCAGTCTGTTCATCACTGACATTAATAAAACACATCACAGACACTTCCTGTGGATATTAGCTGCTTAAAACTTGTGGATTTCCTTAAAGGGCCCCAACACATCTGTGCACCAATTGGTACCCTTCAGCCATTAGGGTGAAGCCGGAGGGTGGGTCTGCAGGTGGTTTGGGGAGGGTGCTGGGCTGGTTAGATAGATTTAGGTGTGTTAGTCAGTCACTGTATTACCTGCCTTACTCTATTCTTTTAATACATGTTTGTATTGTTTTGACTGTTCTCACTGTGTGCTGTAATTATTTACTATGTTCCTGCCTGGGAAACCTGTCCATGCCCTGGATGCCCAGTCAGGTGGAGGCACTGTCAACACTATGTTTCCCAACTCCCACAAAAAGGAGGCTCAGGATCCGTTTGTAAAGCAGGAAGATGTAACCATGGATAAGGGGCCCGAGGGTATCAGCCCCCTGGGGAGGAAGTCCATTACACTGGCCACACCAATTGTTCATGCAGGCTTCATTTGACCCGTGGGTCACATTTTGGACACCCATGGCTTAGTATTTGATTGTTAGGATTTCGCAAGACAACAAAAACTTTGAGAACCACTGACCTATTTTATAACATATGATTTCATTTGCCACACCTGTTTTTATAGATTACATGAACAGATAAGTGCAAAATATGAACAAATAAGTATTTAAATTATACATTGTGAAAAATACCATTTAGCATTTTAAGTGTACACACTTCAGTAATTCTCTTTTGTTGAGATGAATATAGTTCTAGTGAAACTGCAATCAACTGTTTTGTGCTTAGAATTATAATTATCACTAGGAATGCTGAATTTGCATTTTTTTCTTAGGGGACTCTCTTATGTAAGAGGGTACTTAGAATGTATTTGTGTTTGAAAATGAATATGAAGAGATGAAAGTCAACTATACTTAACAATAGAAAAAAGTGGTATATAATACCATTCAAATCACAGTTATTGAGAATAAACTGATATCTTCATATTTTCACTTACCTTCCTAAAATTTATCTAGTTTATACTGTTAAATAAGTATAAAAACTCTGCACATCTGCAAACACCTTACATACACACCAACTAATGACTGAAAATAAGGCACTATTAACCTTTTGTGTGCCAGAGGGGTGGCACTGTTCTGGCACTTCAAAGGTTTAAATATACAATCAAAACTAAGGATCTTGGGCTCAATACTATTACCACCGCTAAAAAAAAGGTGTGCTTTTTTTAAGTCAGGTTTTAGTATCCTATTGCCCAAGTTGTTTAAACAAAACCAGCGGTAATTATTTGCACCGCCAGTCAAAAAAAAGCACATAAGATACAACAAAAAACAATGCGCAAATAGCATACTATTATATACGGTCAGTATTACCAAGTGTATTGTGGTTACATTTTCTGTTGGGAATTCTGTGTCTCAGAGTTGAGGTGTAGAAGCCGCAACAAAGGTTTCAAAACCATTGTTGTTCGAACAAAAGCAGCTCAGAATACAGTATACATTATATAAAATCCAACACAGAGTGTCCCTCTTCAATATATTAACTCCCCCCTTTGAAATTCGACATGTAGTGCTCCATTACCTTCTTTCTCCATTTTAATTCAACAAATATTGCCCTCTTTGACATATTAACCCACCCTTTGAAATTCTACATATTGTGCTCCCATTAGACATTGTTTATTATCCAATTTAATTTTAAATGCCCTTGTTGTATATGTATAGCATAATTATCGCTATGAGCACCAGAGAGGTAGCAACGCATTGCAATGTTTTTGCTACCCCTCTGGTACTCAAAGGGTTAACAGGCAAGGTATGCGGCTGCATACCTTGCCTGTATATGTGTATTTTAAATAGCAAAGAAAACAGGACATAGAAAAGAAAATTGGTCACTTTCAGGGATAAATGGTCTAAGTTCAATACTGTTATTCCGCAAACCTAATAGCAAGGGGACCAGTTTGGTGCTGTATCAAACTCACAAGGAATTTGAGTATATGGTTTAAAACTTCAGTTTTATTTAACACTTCATTAAAAACAATATTTTTAAAATGGACCTCTAGGTATACCAAATATTTTTATGATCATACGGATGGAGCTCAAAAGTATACTGTAATGTAGTCCATTCCTCCATGGACTCTGACATACAGTATCATAATGGTTAATGCCAACATCAAATTCACAGTCAGGTTTTTACTGCTTATTTGTTATTGTAAGAACTCACCTTCTATGTGTAATATAAAGTCGTTTCAGTATCCGGATATCCTATATAATAATTCTCTAAATGTTTGTCAGAAGCTGTCATGTGCAGTACAGTCTGCTGTGCGTGCTGCAGTCATGCGCAGTACAGACTGCCCGCACCGTGGCTGATAGCAGAGCGGGCTCTCTCAATTCAGACCGTAGTACTACGGTCTGAATTTGGAGCACCCCGCTCCGTATCAGCCGCGGCTCTGGCGGTCTGTACTGTGCATGACTGCACTGCGGCCTTTGCTGGGTGGCACTGTGGCCCGTGTACACGGGCTCTTCAACTAGTTAGTTATAATTGTCTTGTTGGGAATAAGTAGCTTTACGTTGCAATTTTAATCCATAACCCTATAAATCAATTAGTTTAGTTATGCAGGAGTTACTTTTCCGTATCTGATATCTTCATAGCTTATAACTACTGATATTATATTCTTGGAGGGACTCAGTTTTACCATAGATATTTGTGACATTGCTTAACATCTATGGCCATTCTTTACTTATATTACCTATCTAAGTTGGGACCATAGCATTTGTACACAGTGTTCTCACTCTTTATGATAAACACAGAGCAGTATGTACAATAAGGGTAGCTATGATCTGCATCACCCACAGTCATTCATTTCACTACACAGGTTCAAAGTTAGCCGTCTAAGGTAGATCGATCAACCCCACTTCTTTCTATCACTGCTATTTCGGGGATATGGATTTGAACCACAGAGCTGTGTGTTTTGTGTATTAACTCAGCGGGGAACAAATAACCATTCGTACTCCCTTTTATCTTAAAGGCATAGTAA
This sequence comes from Rhinophrynus dorsalis, assembly GCA_037306005.1. Classification (NCBI taxonomy): domain Eukaryota; kingdom Metazoa; phylum Chordata; class Amphibia; order Anura; family Rhinophrynidae; genus Rhinophrynus; species Rhinophrynus dorsalis. Next base: position 350,165,583 of record CM074719.1, on the reverse strand, counting down.
TACTTTGTTTTAACTTTATTTTATTTTGTAGGCATTAAAAAAACATGAAAAATGATATAAGTCTTATCTCTCAAACCTTTATGGTTTATGAGATATTCACAAGCAAAGTTTCCCCCTCCCGCCCCTTTTACCTAGTGTAAGCAATCTCTTCTCAGATGTGGAATGCAGTCCATAGACCAGACAGATAACAGAAGGGGACAATCTTCTTCCTATGAAAACAATGAAAGCCCTGCCCCCCTTGACAAGCTTTTTAGGTTTTTACCTTATCTTAATTGAAGATTGTCCCTCTCTACAATCTACCTGGGCATTTCCCTTCTACTGTGGCTGAACAGTGTTACATCAGTAAAAGGGGCGGGAGGGGGATACTTTGTCATTGAATTACTCTGGAACTACAACTTTGACAGAATTGAAATAACACTCTCCAAAGTCCACATACTATGATGATTAATTAGAGCTGCTTTTATTATGAAACATTACTATCCCTTTAAAGCAATAGTTGGTATCCAACTTCTAGATTGTTAGTGGTGATAATTAATTAGATCCGTTTTCCTTTAAAGTAGCCACTAGTTAGGATCATATGACTTTGATCCACATCACCACATTTTTTGTTTGACAATTACGCGGGAATAATATAACCATACAACTGCCACCTCTTTTGCTGAGGATAGATCAATAACCTCCTTTCAGATTTCTAAAAGCAGTAACTAATTGGAATGGTCAGCTTGTTACTATCTAGTCCCTATCATTTCTTGAATGTTGGCTAGATATAGGAACCACAAGACCCCTTTCTGTATTATCTTGATTGAGCAATTAATCATTCTGGGTGTTTCTCATTTCTTTAACAGATGGTAGCACTGCATAACAAATCATGCATTCTAATAGTTTCTATTGTTGACTTATTAACCATATGTAATTTCTCAAAGTGTCAAGTGGGCACACTAGCCCCCTGATACTCTTCATACACGCTCAATGCTCTTAAACAGTTATGGCTTCATCAGGGGCTAAAGAACATCTAGTGGCTACTTTAAAGGAAAATGGATCTAATTAATTATCACCACTAACAATCTAGAAGTTGGATACTCACTATCGCCTTCAGATAAAAGGGAGTATGAATGGTTATTTGTTGCCAGCGGAGTTAATACAGGAAACACTCAGCATTGTGGATCAAAGCCATATCCCAGAGATAGAGGTGATAGAAAGATTTTGGGTTGATTTATCTACCATAGACGGCTAACTTTAATCCCTGTGTAGTGAAATGAATGACTGTGAGTGATGCAGATTGTAGCTACCCTTATTGTACGTACTGCTCTGTGTTTATCATAAAGAGTGAGAACACTGTGTACAAATGTTATGGTCCAAACTTAGATACGGAATATAAGTAATGAAAGGCCATAGGTTTTAAGCAATGTCACAAACACCTACAGTATATTAAGTCCCTCCAAGAATATAGTATCAGCAATTATAAGCTAGGAGGATATCAGATACAGAAAAGTAACCCCTGCATAACCAAACGAATAGATTTTTAGGGTAATGGATTAAAATTGCAACGTGAAGTTACTTATTCTCAACAAGACAATTATAACTAATATCTGGATACTGAAACGACTTTATATTACACATAGAAGGTGATTTGTTACAATAACAAACAAGCAGTAAAATTCTCACTGTGAATTTGCTGTTGGCATTAACGATTACGATACTGTATGTCAGCTTCCATGAAGGAATGGACTACATTACAGTATACTTTAGAGCTTCATCTGTATGATCATAGAAATATTTGGTATACCTAGATGCCCATTCTAAAATTATAATTTTTAATGAACTGTTAAATAAAATTAAAGTTTTAAATCATACACTCAAATTCCTTGTGGGTTTGATACAGCACTGAACTAGTCCCCTTGCTATTAGGTCTGCAGAATAACAGTACTGAACCGTTTATCACTGAAAGGGACCAATTTTTTTTTCTATCTCCTGTTTCCTTTGGTATTTAAAATACACATATACAGGCAAGGTATGCAGCCGCATACCTTGCCTATGAACCCTTTGGGTACCAGAGGGGTAGCAAACACATTGCAATGCGTTGGTATCTCTCTGGTACTCATAGGGTTAATTATACAATACTTTTACAACGAGGGCATGTCAAATTAAATTGGATAATAAACAATGTTGAATGGGAGCAATATTTGTTGAATTAACATGGAGAAAGAAGGTCATGAGAGCAAAATATGTCGAATGTAAGGGGAGGGTTAATATGTCGAAGGGAGGCACTCTATGTCGGATTTCTATAATGTGGGGAACAACTTTGACATTTAGTGCTTTTCTTAGGCAGTAGTTTAATAAAGTTGGATAAGAGCAGACAGCGCTATTTTTGTTAGTACGTAGAAATGTGCTGTCTATGCCGATTTTGTTTTACCTTGGTTCTGCAATAGAAAACTGGTAAAATACGTCTGCAAAATACACCTTGCTTGTTTTTACTGTAACACCGGCTTTGGATCAAGTAATAGTATCAATCCCCTTATGCATTAAAGAAAGCTAGATCTATTCTGTAGCAAACCAAGTGGGTCACCAGTCAACAGCCTGCAACCTCCAGTGTCACATGTGTGAACAATCTGCACAATAGCCCATAGGTTGTTGAGCAGATCAAGCATGCAGAAATAAGTATTATAAATAGGGATTACGTGGCAAGCAAAGATCAGCTTTCTCATTAATGATTATAAATGGTGAAGAGTAACAACGAATTAATCCATACAATGCATTAAACACCACAACCCCACATCTTCCATAGCTACCTTCTCCAGGAAGCAATTGAAAGTATAAAAATAAGAGAATGAAGTTAAACAACCCATCGGCCGGTCTAAAAATAAGAGACTGAAATTAAACAACACAGTCAACTCAGTAAATCTGGGTGCTCAAGCAGTATGCAAAAAGTCAACTTGATATTGGCCTTGCACGTCCAAGCTCCCCTTGTTTTGCTGCTCACAAAGTTAACTGCATGATCAGAATACATGTGCTGGGCTAAGCAGAATTTGTTGTTGATACCATCACTCACTGACAATTCTTGTAGTAAAACAGATGGTGGGTCCACTGAAACTTGCAAGTTTGCTTCCTAGATACTACCCCGTAGGGGAAACCTGGTAGAGGGGGTTCAGAAAACAGACCTGCCAAGTGACCACTCATAGCCACTCCAATCTGACTTTAGCTCTCAGCACTTTGAGGAATCAATACCTGACCAAATCGAGATTATTTGTGAATCATGGACATCATACCCAAGAACTAATGAAAGGAATATAAAAAAACAAATGAAAACATAAACTAGCTCAGTTGCTTCCTGTCTTACCTGTCTAAACACTGACACATCTTGTCAAGATTCAATGAAGTTCTCTCTGTTTGGGAGCACCATCCCCAGGCTTCTGAGTGAACTTTCTCCACTTAAAGCATCTCACATATGAGTGCTTTCCCCACGCCCTTAATATTCATGCTTGAATCAGTACAATGTCCCCCATTTGTATTGGCTGTCTTTAAACAGCCTGCAATAACTTGTCAGGCCTTATGTCTGCCTCAGCATCTTCCTGGTCCCATGCCCTACATGGAGCAATTCCGCTACTGTATATCATAGTTTACGAGTGACACACACAAGAAATATGTACATGCACTGGTGTGTTCTTCACTCCACTTGCCTTCTACCTGCCCTGATCTACTGACTTGAACTCCGTTTCTGTTTGAACTCTTCTTGCCCTGATCCTCGGCCTGACCATCGATAATGCATCTGTTATCCATCTGGTATCTCTGTTGATACTGTTATGAATCCTGTTTTTTACAGTCTCTGCTCTTGCTATAACATTTATATTCATTGTGGTCTGGTTCAGGCTGAACTGGAGTCAGGCATTCAAACCTGCTGTCGACAGCTTGCTACCTAACAGTACTCTACAGCTACACTTCAAATCCTGTGTTCCAAATCGGTAGTCCTCATGGTCCTGCCAGAGAGTTTCAGCCTATTAATTTCCTGACAGACCCTTTATTTGAGTCACAACCTGTCGCCTGGATATGATGTCTTTGACAGACCCATAAGCTTTATCCTAAGATGAATATCCTTATTGTTCATAGTGAGTCTACCAAGCTATTCTGCCTTCTCCACTGTAAAGCTTAATTATGTACAAAAAGCCCTAATCCAATTCCCAAATGTTTTAGGAATCTGCCTACATCACCTTTTCACCTTCTCCACCCACTCAGAGTTCTTCTCCTTATTATCTCTATCAAACTCTTTCACTACAACAATGAGGAAAACATTGACAAACTTCTCCTTCAATATTCACTCTTTCAATTGCAGGCAAAAATTATCCCTCAGGGGCCCTTACTGGCCCTTTACTGTGTCCCTGACTCCTACTGATGCCAGAGAGGGAGAGAGTGACACCATGCTCAAAGACACCTCTGCTTGACCATGCCCTGACAGTGATTATGTTGGCTCAAACTCCATGGTACTGCTTTGCATAGGAATACCAGCAAATCCCAGATGTAGTTTGGCATTCTTGGACCTTGTCAGAAAAGTGTAGCTGCTCACTCCAGCCACCGAGAGCAAGATACTCAAATCTTGTGTATACCTTACCCTTAGGGATTTCCCTATGGTTTCAAAAACAGAAGTACAGAACTGAATAGCCTCTGACATATTTTAGGTCGTTTTTGAAAAGCTTTGGGGTGTCTCTTCCCAGGATGAAGGATGAAGGCTTGAAATATGTAAAATGAACAAATGGGGTTTACTGGTATTCCTGTGCAGATGGGGAATTGCCTGTCATTTTGGAATTGGACAAAGCCTTTTTGGCAGGATCAGTCTGATGTACAACATAGACATGTTTACTTTGTAATGACATTAGAAAGAAAATATGTGATGATTTTGAGCATATTTGTCTTGTAGACACATATGTAGGCTTGAGGGAAGCTACAGCCGTGTCCAGATGAGTCAAATGTCTAGGATTGTGGGGATGGATAATATGGGGTGCTCTTGCTTCAGGTGGTACCATCACATGTTCTGATGTTGCTCTGAACAGCTTGTGCATTGCCACTTGGTGATACCCTGGGGCCACTGTCCCTGGTCCACTTTCTCTAAATCAGGGTCAATAGGATCCATCTCCTTCTCCTCATATCATAGGCTAGAAACCTCCTGACCATGCAACTCCCCCCACGTGCTCACCCTGGCATTGGTGAGTTTAGTAACATCATACTTTGAATAAAGTGTAGAAACCACTCCTGAAACCCTCCTCTCACCATCTCCCAACTCCCTACAAGGCCCATGCTACTCTCTATCATCCACCCACTGGTGCTTTTACCCCTCATCACCACAGTGGAGACTTCAACATTTGCTTTGCTCTTGTTAGAAGTGGTGGTGGTGCAAACATCATATATGTTCAGAGCCTGTGGAAGTCTGTCCCTACTGCTCCTATCTGAAAACCTGCCCTGTTGTTTAGATAGTGGATTGGGGATCCTCTGATTCCTGCCCAGACTTTTGGTTAGGGTTTATATGCTCTGGCACCCTGGCCTACCTCACAGGCTGACTAGAGCTGGCAGAGGTGGCACAGGAAGACTCCTCCAACTTTTCCCTGAACCACCCAGCCCCCCTCCACCTATACACCTCCCATGTTTCATAAAAAGGATGGCTCTACATCTTCGCTGTTCCCCAGCCATCATTCTGACCAATCTGCTTTTCATCTTAAGCTGACAGATCCACTTTAACCCTTTGAGGACCAGAGGGCTGCAAGGCAATGTGTTGCAGAACCCTCTCATGGTCAGAGTGTTAATTGTTAAAGGTGACAGCCACACATAATCTAATAAAGAGCTGACTCTTTGGCATGCATTAATGGACAAGTTAGAATTGCAGACTGCAAAGTTTTACTTTGGCTGCATTGCAAGCCCATTTTTTCCCACGATGCCTTTGACTATAATAGGGATTCCTGCACAGGCTTCTCAAGGAGAGGCAAATGTTGAAATGTTAAAAATACTGTACACAGCTAACCAGTTCTGAGCATCAAAATACACCAGCCAGTTCACATAAAAATAAATCAAAAGTATTTTCAAAATGAAACCTTTAAACAGGCATCACATTTTAGAACATTCTGAATTAGTTCTTAAATAACTTGATTAAAAAGGATTGAAATGGATATTATGAAATATAAAATACAGATCTGGATTAAAGGCCACATTTGCTAAGTGATACTTTGACATAAAACACCTTCTGGCAGTATGGGTTTAATTTAATGCCAAAAGAAATTTTATGTCAAATTATATTAACATATTGGTGATACATTATTCCCACTATGGGGCATCCATCTGGCATTATGTTACACTGAAGTTAGTCTAATTTAAATTACCCTGTTTTTTGTGCATTACAGTGATCATTTAAGTTTTCTATTGAAAGCTCTTTGGGCCATAAGCACAAGGAATAAAATTGTGAGGTAAACTAACTACTCTAAGGCCTGGATTTATCAAGGTGCAAATGGATTAATACACAGGAAAATCATAGGATTTCTCTGTGTATTAACCATTCGCCAATTCAGCAACTTTCGGGTTGTATCTGGCCATCGCTTATTCTTTAATAAGCGATGGCCAGATAGATCCACAAATGTGATCCGCTAGCTTCAAGCTGGCGTATCCCATATGAATGCATGGAGCTAACACACGCATACACATTTTTGCTTATGCGTATACGTGTGTTTTCACCATGACTGACCAATTTAAGCAAGTTTCCCTGCTTTTCATACGCAAAGCAGGGAAACACGCAAAATCAGTGATGAATACCCGAAGGTATCCATCAAAGATCATGGTGAAGAGCTTCCTGAAGCTTGATGAATCCCGGACTAAATGGGAGAAATAAAAAATCACTATGAATTTAAATGGGACTTTTAACCATTTGAATGTTAGAGAGGTCTCCAGTGCATTGCTTCACAGTGTTTTGGAGACCTTTCTAGCATTCAGTGGGTTAAAAAGTCACATTTGGGGGCGTGGCCTGGACAGCTGGATGAGCTCCACTTTCTCCAACTATTATCACCCTCCATCAAGCTTGAATCTACTATTTACTGGCTGGATTCTGCGAGATTCATCGGGCACCGTCTCCATCCTGCCCGTGGTTGTGAGTTTGGTGGGTTTCGGTCCCTGGCTATGGGCTCCTGAAATTGGCTTTGGCCTAGGCTGCACAGCTGCGCCCTTGATTGCTGGTAGTGCCACTCCCCCATCTATTTTCATCTATTTTCATCATGTTCCTTGTCCCCACATCGCTATAACTTACCTTCTATCACTGGGCTTTTGGGACAGATATTATTTTTCCTTTTTTTATTTTCTTCTAGATTGTTATTTAATTGTGGTCATTATTATTAATTCAGTTGTTATTCCACCTGATCTGCTATTGACTGATTAATTTGTTTTTTTCCCTGCAGATGATGAGACTTTGTTCTCTGTCCGGCTCCCCAAGGGGTCGGCTATTATTTGGCTCTGGGTCCTTCCCGGGATTCAGTGGGAGAAGTTGGATGAAGGGTTTCCCTTTTAGAGCCTGTGATTTGTGTGTCATGGGGTGTGGGGGAGCAGGGGAGGGGTTGAGTAACTGCCTTGGACTGTTATATATCTGTACAGGTTGCAGGGCATTGGGATTGAAGTCAGGTGGTGACCTTGCTGGGCCCTTTTGGGCTATGCGAGTGCGCCGGGCTTCCTCTCTCCTTCATTTGAGGTGGGATGGGGGGGATTCGGCGATATGGCAGGGATCGGTTCCTGGGTTGCTCCTTTCCTTCCCTCTTTTCTTTGCCTCTTGTCTTTCTTTTGCTCATTCTTTTCAACCTACTTTTGCTTAATCTTGCTCAATTTTATTGCTGAAGTGCTCTGTCTTTCCCTTCCACTGGATCTGCTATCTGTTCTGGCAATGGGCTCCCTGGTTTGTTCTCCTATCATTAGTTCCATTATTACTCATTTAGCTTGGTCTGGGACCTGGTCCACAGATTCATAAAAACATATGTTCTCTAATATGGTGATGAGTCCATTGTGGACTATGTTTTTTGTACTTGATTTGTCTGAATTTTTAGTTATGTTGGTGCATGCATCTGGGGGGCTCTGTTTGGGGGCCTTCCACCCCGTGTCCCTTTTTATTTGCCTGACTAGTATCTCCTCACTGGGAGAGGCATTGGTCTTATTCATTCATGCTCATTCCTTGTGGTTTCTCTGTCATTGGTTACCGCCATAGTGGGCTCCTCCTTTCAGTTCAGCACTACTCCTCATTCTCTCTGTTTCCCCTCCTAAAATGTTGGGGGCATACACAGTCCTGTTAAGCGTAAAAAAATGTTGGGTCATTTGCGCCGCTTACATACTCAAGTGGCCCTACTGCAGGAAACTTATCTCTTGGATGCAAAACATACTAAACTTCAGAGGGAGTGGGTGGGACATTGTATTGCTGCTTTTTACTACAGCAAAAGGCGGGGCTTAGCTATTCTTATCCCTAAATCCCTTGATTTTGAGCATCTGCAGACTCTTCAGGATCCAGAGGGACACTTCTTGTTGGCATGCTGTGAGATAGATAGAAAACCTTTCATAATCTGTAATGTGTGTGCCCCCCAATGATCCTACTTACTCCTTTTTTGCTACCCTCCTTTCACATCTGCTGCCACACACTCCGGGTAATATTCTGCAGGGGGGGATTTCAAAATCACACTCAACCAGTGGTTGGATAGGAACAGGTGCCCTACCATCTCTGATGTCTTCTCTTTAATTCCCTTACAGCGATTTATGGATCAGGTCCCTCTCACTGATATTTGGTGCCTTCTACACCCTACAGACCGAGAGTATGCTTTTTTCTCTCATCCCCACAGTACCTTTACCAGAATTGACTATTTCTTAGGTTCGGCAACTATTCTCCCCTTGGTCAGCAACTGTCAGGTCCACAACATCCTCATTTATGACCACGCTCCTGTTACCCTGCATATGTCTTTTCGCCCTCCCGTACGTACATCTTTTTATTGGCGTATGCCCTCTTTTCTTGCCCAATCCCCTGATTTTTGTGATAGCCTTCGGAATGCATGGCTTGCATTTGCATCTGACAATGCTCTTCACTCTTCTGATCCCGTGATATTTTGGCCGGCAGCAAAAACAGTTCTGACTGGCCACATTATTTCCTATATAGCAAAGTTCCGTAAAGAAACTGTTAACAAACTTAGACAATTGCAGCGTACGCTCTCTGCTCGTTACTCTGCTTATCTTGCTAATGACTCGGCTTTAAATCGCTCAAAATATCTTGATGCAAAGAAGGCATATGAAACAGTACTGTCTACGGCTGCACAGTTTCAACTGGCTAAACATTCAGCACATTTCTGTTAGAAGGCTAATCTACAGGGTAGGTTGTTGGCTCATCTAACCAAACTTACATGGGGCCCCAACATTATTAATTCTATACATCCACATAATTCGGTGGTCACTACAGACTCGGCAGATATCAGCGCCACTTTCGATGCATACTTTTCTAGATTATATGGCCCTGAGATGGCCGAATCCTCGGCTCGGTCGGACCTTTTGCATTGTTTATCTTTGCCTGTGCTTACGACTGATCGGCGATCTCTCCTGGACTAGCCTATTACTTCCAGAGAATTGGAGATAGTGCTTAAATCTCTGCATAACTCCAAATTTCCTGGTCCAGATAGCCTTTTGGCTGTGTTTTACAAAATTCTGCGGGATGACATCTCCCCCACTTTATTGTCTCTCTACAATGCTATATTCGATTCCCGTGTCATGTCTTCTTTTTTTACCCTTGCAAGAATTATTCTGCTACCTAAACCAGGGAAGGATCCTAACCAGGTTGAATCACATAGGCCGTTTTCGCTTTAAATTGCGACTATAAAATTCTCAATAGAATTATGGCAAATAGACTCTATCAGATGCTACCTCAGATCATTATGCCAGAACAAACGGTCTTTATTCTGAGCAGGTACTCGGTGACTAGTATACGAACTGCAATAACAGCTCTTATTAAATCCTCTGATTTTCCATGTAATACTAATTTACCTATAAACCTGGACTCTGAAAAGGCTTTCGATAAGATTCTTTGGTCTTACCTGTTACAGGTTTTGGTCCGCAATTTCATACATTAATTGAACTGTTCTATACTAAACCTCAGGCCACCATTTCCACTAAATCTATCAACTCTCCTCTCTTTCAACTTTATAGGGGCATCAGACAGGGCTTCCCCCTCTAACCACTTCTGTTTATTATCGCGCTGGATCCCCTTGTTCGCACATTACATATGTTGACGAACTTTCAGGGTATTATGGTGGGGAGTGTGGAGACCAAAATTGCTGCTTTTGCTGAAGATCTGCTGTTGTTTATTTGTAGCCCACACTCTGCCCATCCCTCCATTATGAAGGTTTTTGAGAGTTTTCAATGAGTGGTGGGTTTTACGATTAATTTTTAGGCATTTTTCTACCTAGAGACATCACTATGCTTCACCAGGCCAATTTTTACTAATTGCTAGGCAAAATGACCTTGGATTTTCATACTTGGAAGGCTTTGCCTTTGTCGTTTATTGGTCGTATTAATTTAATCAAGATGATAGTCTGTCCGCGCATCCTGTATTTAATGCATATACTCCCCTTATATCTCTCGGCGATTGACATACAATTAGTCGTTGCTTTCAGGGGTTTATATGGGGTGGTAAACACCCTCGGATGATTCTGGACAAATTAAATCAACCTAAACGGTCTGGAGGGTTTAACTTTCCACACCTACTGCTCTATAATGTAGCCTGCCTTCTTTGGTACACAAAAGACTGGCTGGATGATACTGCGGTTTACACAGACCCTAACAGAGACCAATAGTTTTGTCCATCACTTAGTCTTCCCTACATTCTGCATGCCTCCTTAACCACTCTTCCCCTCCCTGTGTTGCTAATCCTTTGCTGGTGTCTACTGTGAAAGCCTGACAATACATCAGATATCATCTTTTTAAATGGAAACGTTGCGGTTTTTCTGCCCTTTATCCATAACTCTTCTTTTCAGTGTGGAGAGACTGATTCCCGATTGTTTCAGTGGGCTTCTTGAGGTATAACATCTGTAGGTCACTTACTAGATCCTTTGACTCAACAGGTATATTCCTTTCTGGACTTGCAATCTAAATATACTCTACCATCAAATCACCTTTTTGCAGGCTAAACATTACATCCAGTCTCTTTTGCCTGTTTTTTCTAAACAACTTACAGACAATTGTCTGATTAAAAAACTCTCAGCGGTTACAAATAATGTGGGACCAGCTCCCGAACCCCTACACTCCTTTTTCTTAGTCCAAAAGAGCTGTGTCCCCTAATATGCCACTGTACAATTTAGTTTCTCCTCATTCATTAGTTCTTTTAATTCTCTCATTTGTATAATTACAGTATTGTTGCATCCCATGCTGATATTGTTGCTGTAAGATTCGTTATAATTTCTATATCATCTGTTATGTTTCTCTGTATGTATCTTTATTTGAATCTAATAAAGCTCTTGGAAAAAACAAAAACAAAAACAAAAAAAACCTCTCAGCGGTGTCCTTTAAAACCTCACGCGTATTTACAGAATGATTTTTTCGATGGCTCATGATGATTAGACTCCTCTGGGCTCCTCCGATTGGCTGACAGACATACCCACACTGTGGGTGGATTTGTTGGAGTCTAGCTTCTTACATAGACTGCGTTGCTCTCTGTCTGCTTATTTTCATGACCTCTCTTACAGATTATCGCATAGAATATACGTAAACCCTCTGACTGCCCACAGCATAGGTCTTACTTCGGTTTCCTCTTGCCCTAAATGTTATGATCCCAGTGTGACTTTACTTCATATGATATATTCTTGCCCACATGTCTATTCTTTTTGGACCAAGGTAATTTCTTATGTCACAACAAGAATTGTGATACCATTTGATTTTACCACTCCAGCATTTCTCTTAGGGATTTACGATTCTTCATGTCAGGTAATGGCTAGCCAGATTAACCCCTTAGTGACCGGCCGCGAGTGCACGCGGCCGGCACTTAACGACGGGGGTTTTTTTTTCCGCATTGTAGCGAATGACTTCCGTGACTTACCAGGTACGTCATTTGTCACTAAGTGACATTTTTTCGTGACGTACCTGGTAAGTCACTTGTCGGGAAGGGGTTAAATAGGTTGACTTCGCTGTCATGGTAGCATTAAAATGTATCCTCGTGATTTGTTTATCTACCTGACCTCCCCTGCTCCGACAACGGACGCTTAAATTATTTCATTTTACTAGATTACACTGGTCGCTTGCTCTTTCAGATAAGGAGATGTTGGGTGCCCGCTTCATCACTCTCTGGGAACCTTTTATTCTTTCCTTGCCATCTGCTCGTCAGGCTGTCTTTTACTGCTGCTTTCAGTATACTTCGTGGATGGGGGAAAGATTGTTGATGAACAATGCTTTGGAGGCCCTATTACAGACTGAGGGGGTGGATGATTCCTCATTTCCTCACTTAGACACTGGGTAGGGAGACCTGGAAGTGGCTGGCACCTCTCTTTAAGCTTATTTTTCTCATTCACTTTGGGATTGGGGGGGGAGTCTGGGCTCCTCTGGAGCGTGCACCTGTCTTATGTTTTAGGCTTTTATGTTTTACTGTTTTTGTTTAACCTGAGTGTTGTATATCAGATTCTACTTTTCGATTAGGACAATCACATCTAGGGGAGGTTTTTCTGGGAAACCCGGCTGTCGCGGCAACCCACCTTAATTTTATTGACAGACGTCCTACTAAACACTCTTCCCGGTTTCTTTATGCAATTACCAATTCTGTCGGTGTATGACATACTTTTCAGTTGTGGGAGAAGATTGTGCTGTTCTGTACCCAATGCACTGGTGTTGGCATTTTCCTTGATCAGTAATTATTGTCAATGACACACCATGTCCTCATTTTATGTGCCAGACTTTTTTGTATTATTTGCAAATTTCAATAAAAAGTTTATATAAAAAAAAAGTCACATTTAGTTCGCTAGACATTTTTAATTTGTTCCTTAAGGGATTTATGCACAAATAAACATTGAACAAATCTGGGCAAACCAAGTGCACCATAAGGGACTTAACCCTTTGAGTGCCAATGGGGTTCTTAATGCATTGAGTGCCTGAGGGGGAGAGCAACCCATTGCTTCTGGCTCTCAAAGGGCTAAAAGGTGCTTTTAATGCCTTGCCTGCTATAGAGGTCTTCAGTGCATTGTGAAGCAATGTTTTGTAAACATCTCTAGCATTTAAAAAGTTGAAAGACCCACTTAAATCAATAAGAACTTTGAAAACATTTACATGTCCTGTATTGTCAATTGGCTTGCCTCAGAATAGCTTTTCTTCTTATGTGTATAAAGCCTTAAGTGTTTTTTACAGTTCACATTTATGTAAGGAGGCAATATTTCAAATGTAAAATATAACATTCTAATTATTGATGGGAGAAATAGTTTGCCTCAAAAGAGAAACAGGAGAAAAATGGCACTTATCGCCAAGCAGGAAATATTTCACAAAAAGTGCAGTTTTTTGCCTAATTTGTTGCATTGAAACCAATGGAAAGACAGAATTTCTCCCCGCCACATGGCAAGTTTCTCTTCTTTTCCTGCAGGCATGGTATAAAAGGGTGTCAGTCTCTCACAGCATGCCATTCTTTGTTTGTGAGAGGAAGAGAAAACAGTGCATTTTGAGCTAGAGAAGACAGGCTAATAAGGTGAAGGTGAAGCTTAATTTTAGGGAGTCTTGTAGGCAGAAAATCTGTTTTCTGTTTGAGGGGAGTCTGGGGACATGAAGGAAAAAAAAGTTTGACCCAATATTCGGTATGACTGACTGGGAAGACACAGGCAGCCATCTTCCAAGTTTCTTCCTGATCTGACTGTTATCTCTGTCCTAAGTGATTCTGGGGGTATAAGAAGGGAGCAAAGGAAGTTTACCCCAAGGGTGACAAGGGTGCCTGTGTTGGTGAATGAATGAATCATTTGAACAGGGAATTTCTTTTGGGGGGCTTTCTTGACTGCTATTGGTGGGACAATTAATAAAAAATAAATCAATAAAATAAAATAAGACGTTTGTATTTAAAGTGACAGAGACAGGAATCCCCTGACATAAGCTGCCACTGGGGTGGACTGATACTTGACTTGATAGTTTGAGTATTTTGATTATTGAGTATTTTGTAGAGGATGATTTGTTTGATTTGTTGTTAGAGGCCTTGTAGGACTTAGACTTCTTAGATGCCCAAGCCCGGAAGAAACATTGATTTGTAGTACTTAATCTTGTTTGGCACAAGCCCTAATGAAACATTGATTTGTAGGACTTAGGCTTGTTAGAAACAAACCCTTCAAAAATTGTTTATTTTTTTTTGTAGGACTAGTTTTTTTTTTTTTACCAAAACACAAACCCTGAGAAAAAAATAAAAATGCCTTACTGGCCTAATGCCAGTAGATCATGTTGGCCAGTGGCCACTGTCAAATGTCCTCCTGAGTCCTGAGTTGCAACTTCTGTTTGTACTGCTGCTGCTGACTTGTTTCAGTATCTGGCTGTTTAGGCAGCTGAAAGGGAATGGGATCAACAATAGCAGTAACATGGAAGATGGATGATGAAGGTTCCATTTGCCACGACTGGCTCCAATGATGCACCTGAGGCAGTAGCAGCAGAATAAGTAACCCCCAGTATTTGTGGAGAAAAGAACAAGTTGGCCATTAAATCTTCTCCACCTGCCCCTCCTCCAAAATCATCATGGGTATGTTGTTAAAAAATATTTTTTCCCTTGAGAGCAGGATCAGTGGGTCTCCTCAGGAACTGCAATGTGCACAGTATGTGTGTGGTAAATAACATCTGGGTGCACAACTGTATCCAAACACCATGACACCCGAAACCAAGTACTGTCGCTGTCACTGTACCCCTTTTCCACACCCGCTAAGAACACATGGCAACTTGCTGATAGTTAAATAGTAGTGATGAACCCTCCCTACCACCATCTTAGCATATTCTGCAGGATGGAATCACCTCAGATGCTGCTTGATGCACTGATTGCGATCTCCTCCACCACACTGGCATGTGTGGTCAGTGCACCACCCAGCGTGCAATAGGTAGAGACGAACTTCCACATCCTGGCATCAACAGAGTGGCTATCATTTGGCGGGGGAGGTAATGAAGAGGAAGATTGGCAGAAGATGTAGTTACCCTAGAAGGTGATGATCGAGCTAGTTGTTTCACTTTTCTTGGAACTTCCAGTCTCTGCCTGGGTTGTTCTATTCCTCCTCCTCTTTGATCTCCACCTCGCCTCTTGTTGCCTTTCTGGTGAGTCAGGGACAGCAAAAGCGGTATTTGATTTCTGTGGTGGGTGTTTGGCTTTAACATGTTTGGAGTACATGTCATGGTGTCTGTGTTTCATGTGTGATATGAGGGCGCTTGTCCCAAGGTGTGTTCCCTCCTTTTCTCTTTTCACTGACTTGTCACAAATTGTGCACAGTGCCGTTGCTGATGACTGTACTGTGCCTGCCCCAAAAGAAAAATAGTCCCATACCCATGATGACTTCAGAGGGAAGGGAAAAGGTGGAGAAGAATGGCCTCTTTCTTCTTGTCCTCCACATTCCACTTCATTGTCTGTGGCAGCGGATAATGTTGCTGTTGTTGCTGCTACCGCCTCAGAGTCAGCACTGCAACTAGGATCAGGAGTATTGCTACTGCTGGCAAGTGGAACCTGTCCTAGTCCCACATCGCTTGTTGACCCCATTCCCACTTTACCCACGGTGGTCTGTGGCACACTAACCTGCTCCTCAGCATCCTGCTGCCCTTGCATCTCAGCATCAGAAGGAATTAGAGTAGTTGCAAATTCCTCTAATTCCAGGATGTCCTTGCTAGTGGTGGTGGTGATGCCCATCCTCATTCCTGTCTCCCATTTCTTCTCAGTTTCTGCTAAAAAGGCCATCAATGTCTCTTCCACCCCAGCTTCTCCAGCATCATCAGCACCACCACCACTAATCCCTACATGCTGTTGTTGCTGCTGCTGCTCTATTCCAGACATCTCACTGCTGCTTGGAGGAGGTGGCGAGCAATGTGACAGAGGGTCTCCTAATGTCACACTTGCCATTTCCTTTTGACCTGAAGAAGAAGGCAGACTAGCACTAGCAGAAATAGCAGCAGGCACAGGCAGCTGATCTGTGCTCCTGCTGGTGGTGGTGATATTAATTTTCAGCCTGCTCTCCTCTCCCAACACCAGTTCTGGCCTCTTCTGGTTCATGTTCCACCTGGACATTGTAGTGAAGAGAAGGGGAGGACTCCCAGCCCCAGATTCAGGATAATGGTGTGGGCTCCCTTGACCGCTAGTCTGGATGCTGTAAAAGGTTTCCCCTACCACTCCGACTGCTTCACCATTACTGTTGCTATTATACCAACCACATCAAGTTCAGCCGCAGAGTCTTCCTCCTCAGTCTCACAGTCACTAGTAATATCAGGATATTGTTGATTACCCCCTCCTTTACTCCTAAGGTATCACGGTGCCCTGTGATCCTGTTGCGTAGCAGCGACATTATTATCCTATGCCGCTGTCTGATTGGCTGGCCTTAATTGCTACTCCTGGCTTGCCTTTATATACCCTGGGATGTCCTCTCTTTCGTGGTGTACGTTTCATGTGTTACTCCTGTGATTTCTACTCTGTGTATGACCTGGCCTGCCTGACTACGAGTTGTTCCTGTGTTCCTGTTTTACGCTCCGTTGCTGACTTGTATCCTGGCTGTGAACCCGCTCCGTTGCTGACTAGTATTCTGGCTGAGAACCCGCTCTGTTGCTGACTCGTATTCTGGCTGAGAACCCTCTCTGTTGCTGACTCGTATTCTGGCTGAGAACCCGCTTCGTTGCTGACTGTATTCTGGCTGAAGATCTTGCTCCGTCGCTGACCGTCCCTGGATGAGTACCCGCTCCATTGCTGACTATACCCTGGCTGCAGATCCTGCTTGGTCACTGATCGTTCCTGGAGGAGACCCTGCTCTGTTGCTGATTGTATTCTTGCTGATAACCACTCCTGTGCTGGCTGTATCCTGGCTGGAGACCCACTCCGTTGCTGACTGTATTCTGTAATAGAACCGCTCCATTGCCGACCAATAGGGGCGCTGTTCTGTTCCGTTGCGGTATCCCTATTCTGCTTAACGGGCTCCGGTGCCTACCGGACCAGCCTGTCTCAGAGCGACCCCTGGTGGCTATTACTTATTCTGGGCGTTCGTTACATGCAGTGTTGTGCCGCGTGGAGATATTCCTTGTCGACCAAAAGCCTTAGCTTGGGCTTAAGCTGCTCCTTAAACGCTGCTAGCGGTGTGCACATTCGAAGTACCAGTACCGGAGTTCTACTCTGAATGTGTTACTCTGACCTCCCTCTGTGGCCTTCCTGCCTGCTACGCTGTGCTCACTCCCTCTGGGAGTTACTCTGTTTGGTTGGGCGTTACCTGTAACCCTTCGTGTACCTGGAGTGACCAGGTAGGGCTTACCACTGCCTTGGGCAGTTCCACCGCTAGAGACAGCGTTATACTATCCGTACTGCAGGCTAAGGGCCATTATCTGTGTGACAGCTACCTACTGTTGCCTCGATCCACCACTAGCATTCTAGGGTCTATAATTAGCAGCTACCTTGGTCTCTATTATCCCTCCTGAGGGGAGACGGTTACTCCACAGTTGCCCGGTATTTGGAGACCGTATTCGGTTCTAGCCTCCACTGTGACAGTTTCGTTCCATACAGTCTGGGTCTGAGTTGCCTCGTTCCAGAGTCGTGGTCTCCAGGCGTCTGGACAGTGTCAGTTTTGTTTCATAAGTCTGGCCAGAGTTGCCTCGTTCCTCAGGTTTTTTGTACCCAGGCATCTGGGTAGTGCCTGTTCTGTTTCCCGTACTCCTCCTGTGTACGTTCACCTGGTCAGCTTCCCTACGGGTTGCCAGTTACTCCTCCTGTGTACGTTCACCTGGTCAGCTTCCCTACGGGTTGCCAGTACCTATACACGAACTGTACATTCAGTTGTGCCAGTCTAGTATTCTAAAATTGCATTCCTGCAAGCTACCGTGTATTACTTGTTTCTGTGTGTTCTGCCTTGTGGTCCCTTGGGCCTTGTTCAGTATATGCTCTTTTTCAATAAAGTCTTTTAACCTTACCAATCTGTCTGAGTGTTCATCTAAAACCGTAACATAAGGCTAACAAGCTGCTGGACCTTAGTAGCAGTAGTACTAGCAGTGGCAGGACCGCTTGGGAATGACAAGTGTGCTGTCACACTTGGCATCATTTTCTCCTTCCCCCCCTGAGTACTACAAGAAATACTAGCAGCAGGCAAAGTATTGGTGGCAGCAGGTTCAGCACTGGCAGCAGGTTCAGTACTAGCAACAGGTACAACACTAGTGGATGCAGGATCAGAAATGGTGACACTGGCAGCAGGGGCAGCACATCTGGCAACAGGTACAACACTAGTGGCTGCAGTTATAGAAATGGTGACTCTGGAAGCAGGGGCAGCACATCTGGCAACAGGTACAACATAAGTGGCTAAAGTTACAGAAATGGTGGCACTGGCAGCAGAGGCAGCACGTCTGGCAAAAGATACAACACTAGTGGCTGCAGGATCAGAAATGGCGGCACTGGCAGCAGGGGCAGCACGTCTGGCAACAGGTACAACACTAGTGGCTACAGGATCAGAAATGGTGGCGCTAGTAGCAGGGGCAGGGGCACATCTTGCAGCAGGCACAGGCAGCTGACCTGTCCTGCTCTCACTATCCTTTTCTCCTTTCCTTCCCATTCCCTTTTCTCCCTTCCTTCCCTTTCCTCCCTTCCTTCCCTTTTCTCCCGTCCTTCCCATTCCCTTTTCTCCCTCCCTTCTTATTAAATTCCCCAAGATCCTTGGGGTGGTTTAGGGGGACTGGACAGCATTGGTTGAGTACTGCTAGTCACTTCTTCCTCCTCCTCCTCACTCAGTGGTCACATGATAAGGGTCCTTCCAGTTCCTCGTTTTGCTGCTCATAGTGATAGGAGTCTGATTCCCTGCATTTGATTGCTCTCCACCATATTGACATGTGTGGTGTAATGGATGGAGATGAAGTTCCAGATCCTCACATCTTCATGATGATGGTGGTAAAAGTGGCAATATTGGTACTGCTGAAGAGCAGGAAGAGAACCCTGAGGGTGCCAGGGGGACAAAGGTGATATTTTTTCTACACCTCAACCATAGTACATAAAGATGATGATTCAGTTGTTATTTTCATTAATGGCCTTTCAAGCTTGTCGGGGTTTTACTTGCCTTTCTGTGGGTTTTTTCTTCCACATTCCTTGTGGAAGAAGTGCTTACAATAGCCCCAGAGTTTCTTTTCTTGTAGGAGTGTTTTACATGTTTTACTTACATGTCAACATGGTTAAACTGCATTTGCTTAATGAGGGTAGATGCTTTTCCCTTTTCTCTATCTTCATGCACAACATGCACAGTGCAGTTGCTTATGATTGTACTGTGCCTCACAGCTAGAATTTTAGTGTAAGAGTGAGGAAGTGGAGAAAAGTGGACTTTTTCCCTAGATGCTCCTGCACTGGTGGGTGCAGGTGCTGCTGCTGCTGCTTCAGCACCAGAACTAGTGCTAGGACAAGGAGTAGTGGAAGTGGAACTACATCTACCTGTCCCAGTTCCATTTCACTGCTGCTACTAGCCAGTCCCATGTTGGCTATGGTGGAAACTTGCAAACTAGCCTGTTTATCTGCTACTGTGACAGAGGTAATTCTTTCTCAGATGACTCCTCAGCAGGGATTATACTATAAGCTAATGTTATAATCTCACTGCTCATTGTGATGCATGATGTCCATTCCCAACCACATCTTTCACTCCCATTCTAAACCACTTTCAGCAACGAATGTCTAATGCTTTCTTCTACACTTCCAGCTCCACCACCCACTGACCATCACCACCAGTCTCTTGCTGCTCTCTACTGAGTGATGACAAATGTGACAGAGTAGCTTCTGCTTTTACACTTGTCAACACAGCTGGCAAAGTGAGGGCAGAAGCAGGTACAGAGAACTGTACTGTGATGCTGCTACTGCTCACAGCAACATGATCCAGTAACCCCATGTCACAGGAACCACTGGGCCTGGACTGGAAGCGGCCATTTGGCCATACAGAATCATGGGCCAAACTACAAAATGGAGAAGGGTGTCAGCCAGACTTCAGGGTGGCACTAGGCCTGAGACCCTATTATGTATTGGGGGTGGGGCAGTGACTACCTGGGACAGTATCTGGAGACTGGGAGTCAAATGTCCTATTGCCTCACCCATTGTGTGCTGTGTTATTGTTTAAATGCAAAGTAGGTTTCCTGGGGTTATGTGGTTCCATTTGTTGGTTTTGAAACTGATTGTATTATGTCAGTCACTGATGTAATTACCTGAGCAGACCTGATAGAGGGCTGTGTGTTTTGTATTCTATTGTGTGTTAATGTATTTAAGTCTCAGCAAGACTGGTGGTGTTGTGAATCTTATTTGCTATTGGTTGACTGTGATCACAAACCTGTATATAAACCTTGTTTGTGTCCAAATAAAGCAGTTCTTGTTTTAACCTACACAAGTGTTGTCTGGTGAGGTTAAGCTGCTGGTATGCTGGGAGAGTTCTTGTTATCCTGACACTAGTCCTGCCTGGCGATTGGGATACCTTGGGAGAAGCTGGTGGAGTTTTCCTGTTCCAGAGCGAGGGAAGCGGCGACTAACGGAGTCACCCAAGGCTGGGTGGCAGCGGTATCCGTTACATTGGTTGGCAGCGGTGGGATGCTTCCCAGTTGGTTTTTGGAACATACAAGTCAGCACCACCAAGATCGTTTCGCCTGAAACTGATAAAGCCAAGGAACTGAACTGAGACCAGCATCCAGGGGGAGATATAGCCGCTGGCTTGACCCCGGTCTCAGCAGCGCAGAGAGCAGAGGATGGAGCAACAGCAAAACTGAGACCAGCATCCAGGGGGAGATAGAGCCGCTGGCTTGACCCCAGTCTCAGCAACGCAGCGAGCACTGGTGAGCAACAAAACCAAAGCCACCCTCATCTCAGAACTGATGGAGGGAGACCACATAAGCTACCCTTCATCTGCAGCCACTGGCATGTCGGAGGTCCAGCGAGAGGTCCAGTGGCGTCTGTCCCTCTAAGGATCTACTCCCCCCCGGGAGGTGATCACCCAGATCCTCAGAGATGCCACCAACCTGCGGATGGCTGAGCTTCAGCGGACAAGGGGGGAGCCAATAGGCCCCAGACCTAGTTGGATAGCCAAAAGGAAGTTGCCGTATGCCGCGTTTAAAGTTTTTAACGATGCAGAAGATGATATTGACAGCTACCTGCAGGTATTTGAAAGACAGTGTGCCCTGCAGGGAGTTGAAGAGTCGGACTGGGTCACCCTCCTTGTGAGCAAGCTGTCTGGGAGGGCAGCCGAAGCTTACCAGGCGGTGCCCACAGAGGACTGTACAAATTATGAGCGAGTCAAGGAAAGACTTCTCAGCAGATATGCCATTACACCAGAGGCTCACCGCCTAAAATTCCGCAATCTGCGACGGAAAGACGGACAGCCTTTCACAGATTGGGCACATCAAATGGCAAGGGCTGCAGAGAGCTGGATGGCCGGTTGCCAGGCTGTCCCCTTGGCAGATGCCCTGCAGCTCATCCTCCTGGAGCAGGTTTACGACCATTCTCCAGTAGCAGTCCGAGAGTGGGTTCGGGACCGACGACCCCACACGGTGGATCAAGCCGCGGTACTGGCGGACCAGTATCTGGACTCCAGACGGTCGGGACAACCTGCGTCCGGACCAACTGCCCGAGCCTTCCCGGCACCAGCCAAAGATATGGGGACGGCGCAGCTACAGCTTCCCCCTCCTTTGCCCTCCCGACCTCCGTCCAGTGGGATCTCCCGGAGGTCGGTGATTCGGTGCTACAGGTGCAAGCAAGTGGGGCACGTTAGGAGTGATTGCCCCAAGAATCTGCCCCGGGACACATGGGCCCGACAGCCCCCTGGACCTTCCCAGGTGGCAGCCCCCTGCCGGGAAGCAGAGACCTCTGCTACAGTAAGCGGATGGGGAGTAAATGATTTTGGGATGCTACAGGAAGTGAACCCTGTTCAAGCCGCCATGGCCGACAACCGCCTGCACCATTGTCAGGTGGTATGGATCAAGGGCCGCCCAGCACAGGGTCTCCGTGACAGCGGGGCCACCATCACCCTTGTTCAACCCCAGTTGGTGGCCCCCACAGAACATACGGGCCGATCCGTAGCAGTCCGAGTGGCAGGGGGCACTGTGATGAGGATCCCTACGGCCAGAGTCCATTTGGACTGGGGGATGGGAGCCCGAGAGGTGGAGGTGGGAGTCATGAAAAGCCTCCCCGCAGAAGTTCTACTAGGCAACGACCTAGGTTGCCTTACTTCTTCATTTCTCGTGGATTTACCCCCAAAGATTTGTCCTGTGACCCCCCAGCAGCAAGCATGGAAAGCGGCTCTGTCACCCCTGCCCTGGAGAGTGGGACCAATGTCCTCTCCAGTGTCTCTGTTACCCCTGCCCTGGGGAGTGGGACCTAGGTCCTCCCCAGTGCCTCTGATACCCCTGACCTGGTGAAGGGAAGTTCAATCCTCACCAGCCCACCTGTTGCCCCAGCCCCCTACCTATTCTCCAGCGACTGAGAGGACTCCAGGGAGAAGGTGCAGTTGGCCCTGCTCCTCAGTGGGAGATTTGTGGATTAGTGGGGAGGTAGTCGGCCTCCATCTGCAGAGGCAGTGTGGGGAGCCGGGAGTGGGAGCGGTCATGCCTTCAATCCAGCTAAAGTGTGTGTTTCCAGCAGTGGATGCGGTCAGCATCACCCCCAGCAGCTGAGTGAGATCCAGGGGGAGATGGAGTATTGCTTGCTCCCGCCCCAGTATTCAGAGCAGCTCCAGTGGGGGAGCCCAGATGGCTCTCCTTCCCAGAAGCCAGCTGCGACCACAGCGATTACTGGGAAGCAGAGCTGCAACGGACTCTACACGTTACGCCCATCATCAT
The DNA here is from genome assembly GCA_037306005.1 of Rhinophrynus dorsalis. Classification (NCBI taxonomy): domain Eukaryota; kingdom Metazoa; phylum Chordata; class Amphibia; order Anura; family Rhinophrynidae; genus Rhinophrynus; species Rhinophrynus dorsalis. The sequence continues at coordinate 350,142,597 of CM074719.1, read as the reverse complement.
CAGGCAGACGAGAAAGCAGCGGAGATCCCGGTGAAGCATTGGCCGGGAGGGCACTTTTGTTTGGGCGGGGGTTTTTACTGGCTCAGAGACTCCAGGGTACCGGGACCTGGGCTGGACGGCCTCCCCTGTTCAAGACATCTTATGTCTAAGTCACCCTGTACCTGGAGGTGCAAGGTGAAAAGCTGGACAGACCCCAGGACTATAGGGGCTGGCTGGGGACAAGTACTGTGCGGACATTGCACTAGCAGACTATGTGTCCACTCCAGACAGCAGCGAGATGACCCGTGTGGATCATGCTGTGGCTGTCGGAGGTGGACAAGGGGGAGAAATGTCACAGGAACCACTGGGCCTGGACTGGAAGCGGCCATTTGGCCATACAGAATCATGGGCCAAACTACAAAATGGAGAAGGGTGTCAGCCAGACTTCAGGGTGGCACTAGGCCTGAGACCCTATTATGTATTGGGGGTGGGGCAGTGACTACCTGGGACAGTATCTGGAGACTGGGAGTCAAATGTCCTATTGCCTCACCCATTGTGTGCTGTGTTATTGTTTAAATGCAAAGTAGGTTTCCTGGGGTTATGTGGTTCCATTTGTTGGTTTTGAAACTGATTGTATTATGTCAGTCACTGATGTAATTACCTGAGCAGACCTGATAGAGGGCTGTGTGTTTTGTATTCTATTGTGTGTTAATGTATTTAAGTCTCAGCAAGACTGGTGGTGTTGTGAATCTTATTTGCTATTGGTTGACTGTGATCACAAACCTGTATATAAACCTTGTTTGTGTCCAAATAAAGCAGTTCTTGTTTTAACCTACACAAGTGTTGTCTGGTGAGGTTAAGCTGCTGGTATGCTGGGAGAGTTCTTGTTATCCTGACACTAGTCCTGCCTGGCGATTGGGATACCTTGGGAGAAGCTGGTGGAGTTTTCCTGTTCCAGAGCGAGGGAAGCGGCGACTAACGGAGTCACCCAAGGCTGGGTGGCAGCGGTATCCGTTACACCCCATTCTTAATATGTTGAGGTCTCACAAATGCAGGAGGATGTGGGCTCCCTCCTTTACTACTGCTGCTGTGACTACTGGAATTTTTCAACTCAGATTCATCAGCAGGAACATCATCCCTCCAGTCTTTCTTGCTCATTCTTGCACTGCAAACACATTATAACAAAACTGTGTTAGCAAAAAGACAGAATGTCTATGTGGGAATTCCTGCTGAAAAATCTGCAAATCGTACATTTTTGTGGAAATTCCAGTGGGAAGAAAAGAGTACTTTTTGCCCATTCCTGATTTTGATGTGCATCATGTGCAGCTAGCCTGGTTGTACTATGTACACCACTTCCCATAGACCACTATGCAGGTCAGCTCTGCTCAACTTCACTGATCTCAGTTTTAGGCTGCATTCTGCACAGTGAAATCACTCATGTGAACATCCTAATAGGCAGCAATATGCTCTAGGGTACTTGCAATTAATGTAGCATTGAGACTGATGCACCACCTTCATATCTGTGAACAAGATCATTCTATGAAATATGCACAAAGTAAGGAGGAGCAAACCAGCTACATTTTAGAAACCACCAAGAATGACCCAAATCTGCAATGTGTTGGAGATTTAAAACCCCCCATTTAAGTCAAAGCAATTTTTTATTTTTCCCCTATGAAACAGATGGCTTGCTCCAGAATTTCTCCTACTTTACATTGTGCATATGGTCCTATGCCCACTACACAGTTCTCTGCTATTTTCTCACAGGTAGTTTGTGGCCTTCTCCAAATACTTACTTTTTTTTCTTCATCCTCATTCCATCTCTAACCTAATTCTTCCTTGTTCCTTCCCTTTCTCTAAAGCACCCAAAGTACAAAAACCTTCATAATGCAAGTGCCGTACTGCTTATTAAATGCTTTAAACCACGTTTTGCATTAGTGACATCCCCTGTCCCCTGCATCATGATTTATAATGGTGACTCGTCCTTTTCAAAATATTTATTTTGTTTGTTTTGAGATGATCCTTCAGATACTGATCGTGATTCCATTAGTGACAAGAAGGGCAGAACACATAAATGAATAATCTGAAGTATATTTTTGACTTCCTCCCTCCCTTCCACCTTTCCTTATTCCATTAGGTGTGAGATGCCAGCTACTTCTCATAAAAAGCAGCTCTGAGCTCAAAATACCATATCAGAATATTGATGTAAATGAAGGCTTTTTTTCAATTGTAAGTACAAAGGATGAAACATACACACAGCGTGCAAAGTACATTTCAAGCCCCTAATCCAATACAAAAAGCTCCCCCTACTACCTTGACTTTAGGAGTCCTGCTAACTTTTACATGCGCCCTGCCAATTGTGTGACAGAAGAGCTTTAAGCATCTTGCAGTGCAATGCATTATGAGACACTCTGTGTAAATAAAAAAGAGAGTGAGGGTTTTGTTATTCCCACATGAATAAAACACAATTAAACTAATGTTAAAAATAAAAAGTTGCTATATGCAGGGGGTTCAGTTCCTTGCTACAGAACCCAGGAAGGGTACCCACTAATTGGGAAGAGTCTCCTTACCCTTCTTCTTCTCCCCATCACCAGTGTGGTGGGGAGGTATGAAAAAGTAATGTTTGGGGTCTGAAAGATCCCATTAATCTCCCCCCAATGCCATATGTGGTAATGGCATAATGGAGTATAATGGGGGGAACATTCAGCCCTTTCCCTAATTTACTTGTCCCGAATTTCTGTGGTGATCAACAAGGTCATTGTTTACTTCAGATCTTAAACAAGAATGCAACTAAATATAAGGAGACAGAGGGCTCAGAGTGAGCCTGAGGCTATATTAGGGCTATAGTTTTAGGTTGTCTTCTTCATGTTTGTTGCTGCTTGGGGGGTGGAGGCCTTGGGGAGAGCTAAAAATTTAATGGTGGGCCCTCGGTAGGCCCTCCCCTTCCTTTCCCCCAGGCAGTAGGAAATGAGGGAGATTGGTAGTCAGAGTAGGGGGATAATGGGAGGGCACATAGCAGGGGAGTAAAGGTGCCCACAGGTCTGGGGGGAAAGGCATTGTTAATTTACCTTTTGTGTTTTTCAGATCTTTAGGATTCAGCTCTCCATGAATGTGGCATACTGGCAGGCCATAGAAGTGTCCAGTTTACTGCTAACTTAGTAAATCCTGCACGATTTTCCCTACTTAAGGCTCCTCTCTTGCAGTATTGACTGCATCTGCCCCTATGACCCAGTGCCTAGTTAAGGGTCCATTTCCCCCTCTAGGTTCTTCCTTCTCTTACCCACAACAGCTTCTATGGTTGCACTTGGTATTGGAGATGGTAGAATGGTGTTCTGTTTGGGAGTGCTTTACACAGTCCCTAAATATAAGCTCTGATCCCTTTTCTAGTGACCTACTCATGTATGAGAGTATTTGTTTATTGTCATGCTTAAGGTTACATAGTAATATAATAGCATAGTTGAAAAAAGCTGAATAAAGACATGCGCCCATCAAATCCATCCCATCCCACACCCATATAGACACTCCACTAGTCAGGAGGCTGGATGAAACAGACCTCCTAGAGAGTAGTCCTTAACACAGGGGCTACTGGAGTTCAAAAGTCCACTAGAACTGCAGGTAGAGCTATAGATGGGTCAAAGCAGATGATAAGGGAAGCACTAGCAATGTCACCGAATAATTGGGACAAGGGTATAAGAGGTCTTAGGGGTAAGATGAGGGGTCAAGATCAGGATGCTAGTTGTCAGCGAGGTCCAGTGGAAGCTAAGCTCAGGGAAGCCAGAGATCAGAATGATCAGGTAGATGCAGAGGTCAAGGATGCCAGAGGTCAGGTTGGTCAGGTAGAAGCCAAGGTCAGAGATGCCAAAGATCAGAATGGTCAAATAATAGCCAATGTCAGAGATGCCAGGAATCAATAAACAGGAATCAGGAAGAGCTCAAGGGTAAGGTCAGCACACGAGGAAGTGCTACAATAACTGAGCCCAGAGCAAGGGGTGGTGAGGGATTATACAGGGTCCTGTTAGCGCTGCTATGCGGAAGTGCATACCCAAACTTACCTGGTCCCAAAGAAAGGCTATCCAGAACGCCGGGCAGCATCGTCTGTAGCAACCAGAGGCCTGGAGGTAGCTCCGCCAGCCTGGGACACCAGAGGTTAGTGGCGATGTCCTACCGTGGGCCTGACACAGAGCAAAGAATTCCATAGCTTTACTGCCCTTACTGTAAAAAACCCTGCCATTGTTTTAGTTAAAGTGCCTTTCCTCTAGTCTTAATGGATGGCCTCTCATTCTTAGTTCAGCTCTTTGTGTACATAATTAATTGGATATTTCTTTGTACTGATCCTCCAATCCCTTTATCAGCTTTGTTGCACATCTCTGCACTTTTTCCAATTCAATAATGTATTTTAAGAACTGGTGTGCAAAACTGTACTCTATATTTTAGATGAGGCCATACCAAGGATTTCTATAGAGGCAGAATTATATTAGCATCTATGTACCTATTCCCAAGTTGTTTCCCATTTAGTGTATATGTAGCATGTTTATTTCTACAGCCCAAGTGCATAACCTTACATTTATCTACATTAAATGTCATCTTCCACTTTTCTACCCATTCACTCAGTTTATCTAAATCCAGCCCTGTATGTATTTTCTTATACAACTTAGTGTCATCAGCAAAGATTGAGACTCTACTTTCAGTTCCCACTTCTAGATCATTAATAAACAAACTAAAAAGCATAGGACCCAGGACTGAACCCTGTGGCACCCCACTTACAACTTTAGACCAATTTGAAAAGGATCCATTTACAACTGTTTGCTACTTATCTTTTAACCAGTTCTCAATCCATGTGCATATATCACCTCCCAAACCCAAACCTTTTAATTTATGCAGTAACCTGTTGTGAGGCACTGTACCTAAGGCTTTTGCAAAATCCAAGTATACTAATATCAACAGCAATTTCCTTGTCCATATTACTACTTACCCTTTTGTAAAATGCAAGTAAATATGTCTGATGTGATCTATTCTTCATGAAACCATGCTGAGTCCTACTATTATATTGTTTGTTTTCACATAGTTCTGAATACTGTTAATCAGTAACCCTTCTAATATCTTACCCAATATGGAAGACAAGCTTACAGGTCTATAGTTTCCTGGTTTGGATTTTGTCCCCTTTTTTGAACAATTGAACTACATCATCTTTTCTCCAATCACAGGGCACTATGCCTGATGAAAGATAATCAATAAATATAAAGTATAATGGTCTTGCTATCATTGAACTAAGTTCAAAAGTACCCTTGGGTGTATACCATCAGGTCCAGGTGCATTAGTCACCATGACATTTTCCAGTCTCTTTTGGACTTTGTCCTCTGTAAGCTATGTGCCTGAAGGAGGAAATTCTGTGGTTTTGTCTATTTGTTCTTAGCCTGTTATTGTGTTTCCTTTGTATATACAAAAGCACATAATGTATTTAGGGTGTCAGTCATAGCCATTTCATTACTCATCAATTCGCCTATCTCAGCCTTAAGAGGATCAGTATCAATCTTAATCTTTTTATTTTTAATATACTTGTAGAATTGTTTAGGAATTTTCTAGCTCTCTTTCACAATACTTCTCTCATTTTCAATTCTTCTCTCATTTTCAAAATTATCTAGCCTAATTGCTTGTTTGCAGATTTTATTACATTCTTTATATTTTTTAAATTATGCATCTGACCAGTCTGCTTGTTATTTCTCAGTTCCCTGCACATCTCACTATTAAAGGGATAGTAATACTTAAAATGTAAAAAAAAATACGTTGTAGGGTTTCTCCCCGAGTAAAACAAGAGTACTCCCACTGCTGAAAGGTGTTTCATTCAAAAGTTATTAATTTTCAAAGTCAAATTTTTTAGGTGCAATATCACAGTGGCCCGAAATTGTACAGTGGCGCTGTTGCTACACCATCCTATGGAGATTTATGGTCCCGGGACCAGAGCTGTCCATAGGATCATGTAGCAACAGCGCCACTGTACAATTTCAGGCCACTGTGATATTGCACCTAAAAAATTCAACTTTGAAAATTAATATCATTTGAATGAAACACCTTTCAGCAGTGGGAGTACTCTTGTTTTACTCAGGGGGATAAACCCTACAACATATTTTTTTACATTTTAAGTATTACTGTCCTTTTAAACCACATTGGTCTCAATTTACTCCTCTTGCAGTCATTCTTGTGCATTTTTTCTTTGAAGATTGCATCCTGTTGAATATACTTTAATACAGATTTTAGCTTTGTAAACTTAACCTTTTATAAACTGAATTCCAAAGGATACCATATTGTGAACACTACAGTCTAAATGTTCCTTTACCTATATACTGTTTATCATGCTAGATTTGTTTGAGAGTCCTAGGTCAAGCAAGACCTCTTTTCTCTACTAGCTGGAACACAAAATTGTCATTAATCCCATGGTTGTGCTGGAAGTCATTGCTCCAGTCAATTTCAACATAGCTGAAACCTCCCATTATAATTACATTTCCTTACCTAGAAGCCTTTTCCATTTGCAGTAAAAGCTGGGCTTCTTCAAACTCCTGAATACTAGGGGGCTTGTAGCAAATCCCCATTAACATATTTTTATTATGTGTGCCCCAATGTGTATTTCCACCCACAGGGCCACAACATTTTCACTGGACCCTTCATTTATATATTCCCTTATACTAGGTTTTAAGGCATGCCTTACATATAGGCATACCCCTCCCCTTTTATTAAACCTATCCCTCCTAAATTGGCTGCCAAGTCATATGTATCATCTAACAAGGCTTCAGACACACCACTTAGATCCTATTGCTCATATATTGCAATCATTTCCCGTTCCCCATCTTACCAGCTAGACTACAAGCATCTATATGCATACATTTTATCTTTTTCGTCATTCTGAAAAATTACATTCTTTGTAAAATGTAGTTGCCTTTTATCTGGCTGCAATATTGGCACTGCCATATTAGATGAACTAGCCCATTCCCCCTCTCCACCCCCATGCCCCTTCTCTGATCCCATGTCCTCAGTTATACTATCTTCTCCATCATGTTTTGCATCACCGTCCCCCTTTTCTAGCTTAAAGTCTTTTCCAACCCACTAACCAACCTAACTCCTAGCACCGTAGTCCCTTTCTGCTAAGGTGCAATACATTTCAGCTATAAAGATTGCCCCCTAGAGAAAAAATTCCCCAGTGCGCTAGGAACCCAAACCCCTACTGCTTACACCAAGTCTTTATCCACACATTTAACTCCTTAATCTCTCTTTCTGATGTAGCGTGTGGCACAGGTAGTATTTCAGGAAATACTACCTTAGATGTCCTCTGCTTAAGCTTATATGCTAAATCCCTGAAATCCTTCTGAACGGACCTCCACTTTCCAATGACTTTGTCATTGGTACTAACATGTACCATGACAGGCAGTCATGCCCAGCCCCTCCCAACAATCTATCAACCTGATCTGCCACATGTCAAACCAGAGCACCAGGGATGTTCTGTTGCAGTGATTCTGGTGTATTGTGGCAACTACCCTGTCTATCTTCCTAATAATAGAATCACCTGCCACCACTATCTGTCTAGGTCTGCCTGAGTTCCGGATCAGTGCTAGAGGGGCTGTTCTCCTGGCTGTTAGAGAGAACAGTCCACTCCATGAAAGGCAGTCTTGTGCCAACATCCCCAACATCACCACTCAATGTAACAAATATGTTAGTGTTAGTTAGTGCCCTCCCTATTCATCTGCCCCCCTTGTTACGTCTAACTGTAATCCATCTAGCTACCTGTTCTTTTTGTGTGCAGTCTCCACCTCTAGAACTTCCTACAACAGCTTCCTTCTGCTCAGTCAGCAGATCCCTCTCAAGACTGACCGTCTCCTCAATGTTGCAACTTGCTTCCCCAGATCTCTAATTTGAGCTTCCATAGAGGCTACTTGCTCACATCTGCTATAGAGGTATGCACCCTGGAATGGTTGTTCCAGGTTTACAAACATATGGCAGCTTGTGCACTGAGTTAAAAAGACAGTCATGCTACCACTCATTTTATGCCAGTTACCACAAGTTAAGAGGCAGGCAGAGAAAAAAATATCTGCACAATAAAGTTCATAAATGTGTTTTCCCATTTGTAATCCTCTGTATTTGAATTCCCTATTTGTCACACATTCAAGTATTCACTGTCCTTCTGCTTTATAAAGCAGAAAACCAACAATTATAACCCAGCAAATAACACAACCACACCCACCACACATAAGAGAAACGGCGTCTTAGAGTGGATATGATAACACTATATAAATATGTTCAGGACCCATACAAAGGGCTCTCCAAAGACTTGTTCATTAACAGAACAGTACAAAGGACAAGGGGCCACCCTCTTAGAGTTGAGGAAAGGAGATTTAATCTACAACAGCGGAAGGGTTTCTTTATGGTAAGGACAATAAAGGTATGGAATTCGCTGCCTGAGGAGGTCACGCTATCGAATACATTAGATGCCTTTAAAAAGGGCCTGGATACTTATTTAAAAGAGCAGAACATAGAGGGCTATATACATTAGTATTGGTATTAATATTTAGATAGTGCTTGTTGATCTAAGGAGCAATCTGATTGCCATTTGGAATCAAGAAGGAATTTTTTTCCCCCATTCAAGGCAGAATTTGAAATTGCTGTATTGAGGGGTTTTTTTTGCCTTCTTTTGGATCAGCGATGGTAAACAGGAATAGGAAAAGGGTTGGACTGGATGGACGCAAGCCTTTTTTCAACCTAAATTACTAAATTACTATGTTAAATTGCAATCCATCACTTGTACAAATGAGGGAAAAAAGGCTTTGTCTTTAACCTCTCCACTAAACAACACAAGCTGGGAGAGAAGGGGGCAGGGATCAGGGATATGTTGTGGTTAATAAGTGAAGAAGGAGGGTAGGCCACTGCAGGCTTAATATAAAACATCACTAGAAAGTTTAAAAGAACAAGTTCAGAGCACACTGAGCTTCTCTGGTGTTTGCAGGGAAATGTTTTGCTAAGGGCAGTACATCCTCTCAGGAGGTCGAGGATCCCCTGGTAGGCCATGTGATTATGAGCAGTTGGGGAGATGAAAGGCTCTCGCCTGATGGACATTCGGTGTTTTATATGTGAGCCCTTTTGCTTCCTGTTGTTTATTTTGAGATACTGTTTGTATTTGTGTATGTTGGGCCACCACAGCGGTGCTTACTTCCTGAAGCATTGCTGCCTGGCCAATTAAGTTGGGATAGGCTGCTCATGTCTGCAACTTCTGATTCACTTAATCAATTCACATGATGGAGTTGCAGCAGTCTGAGTGAGATAGCCTTGGGAAATCCAGACAGCACAGGAGAGAGCTCTACACATCCTCTAGCCCCAGAGTAACTCACTGTAGAGATGCGTGAGTTAACATAATTTAACATAATGAAAGAGCACTTATGTTTGTTTTCTTGCCCAGCAGGCTATAACCTAGTGATCCGGAAGAGTCAAACATAATGAGCACAATGTTCTTATGATTTGTTACTTTATCTACTGCAATCTCTGTTTCTGTTTTATTACATATCAAGTGCACTTTGCAGTGACAGTGAGCTGACCTTTCTCCTCCCCGTGGTAGGGTGACCTGACCACACCTTTAACCAGGGATACATAGGAAATAGGCATATTTCAGGACTGCACTGAAATCAACTCAGCCCTGCTGCAAGTATATTTCATATGTGTCCCCAGTTAATGGTGTAGTCTGGTCACTGTACCCCATGGTCTCCCCCACAAAAAACCTACCTCCTTGAACTATATGCTGGCCCAGAACTCCATAAAAGAGACTCCACTCTTTCTCAGTTCCAGGACCCTATACTTGTCACTGCCCACTGGGTGGGCAAAAGTCAGAATAATTTCCTGCATGACTTTTTGCAAAAACAAAATCTTTTTACTTTTTTTGTGAAAGTTTTCTCCTTTCTGCATTGAAAAAGTTTTCTCCTTTCTTTGCCACTGCCAATCATTTTTCGCCTATGTTTCCTATGAATGTAATATTTACCGCCAAGTTTCATCATTTATTTAATAAGCTTACTTTTGCATTATGTTTATGCAGGTTTTAGCTTCTTTCTAAGAACGTAGTAAGTGTGGGATGACAGTTCATAGTTAAGAATTGTGTAATTTTATTGCTTTAACTCCTTCACTTGTGGTGGTGGTGGAAGTGGTAGCAGTATGTGTAGACTCTCTATGACTCTTGTCATCTCCTACTGCAACCCAGAGTCATCATACTCCTCTGCAGCAGGAGCCATAGGTATTATTTGGAATGAACAAGCTGTTGGCAGTAGCACACTCTCTGACACATCAATAAATCACTACTTCTCTTATCTGTCCAAGAGCCCTGGGAACTTTTTGAAGTACTTCTGCTGCTGCTAGTTGTGGCACCTGTGGTGTGTCTCCCAGTCAGACCTGTGGTTGTGCTTCAGGTTGGATCTCATTGAGGAGGTACCTGGGTGTGAGCATGCTTTACCCTTGCTCACTTGCTTTTTATACAGACAACAGATAGCAACATGCTTAGCTTTTGAATACTGAGTGAAGTATCTTCATAGTGTGGACTGCTGGGTTTCTGAGGGACTGCTACTACAGCTGGGGCTAGATGCTTATGCAATTCAACTGCTGCTACTACTAGGTGTGAAATATACAGCACTTCCAGCAGCGGCAGAGGCACTCATCATAGCTAAGGTTGTGGATGTTAATAACCTGTGTTGTTGCTGATGGTCACTAAACACAAGCTTGAGTGGCTGAGTGGGGCTTGGACGTGGAATTGGTGACAATGCTGATGATGACCGACAAGATGACTATGTATTTTTATAACAGATGAGAGTTGGTACCGTGTTAGCCGTATAAATACAGGAGGCAAATATAGTTTTTGATACCTTTTATTGGCTAACTAAGCAGATTTAAATGCAAGCTTTCAAGACCTTAGGTCTCTTCCTCAGGCATGTTGGTATTTATCTGTATAACATGCCTGAGGAAGAGACCTAAGGTCTTGAAAGCTTGCATTTAAATCTGCTTAGTTAGCCAATAAAAGGTATCAAAAACTATATTTGCCTTATGTATTTTTAGGCATCTTTGCTTGTACAGGATCAGAGTTTCCAATGTTTTTTTGTTACACAGTTTATAGACAGGCACAATGCTCCTTTACAGGAGCATTGCCTTTCAGCTAATGTTATGTCCATGTAATCATCTCTCTCACTTTCATCATCTGTATCTGAACAAAAGGAGGATGCTGGTGGGATATATTCTAGATCTACATCATCAGCCATCATCAGGTCATCCTCAGCATCGCCCACCACTTACTTCCCACTACCTTTATATTCCTCTAAGCTTTTAGAGGTGTCAAACAATTTATTTTTACTTTCACAAAGTTTGCTACTACTTTTAGGACAGATGTTTTGCTGCTTGTTTGTTTCACTGTCAGATGCAGCAACTGGGTCAGCTGCTACACCTAACTATTATTATGCTATTGCCATCATCAACTCTTGAATGTGACTTGTTGTTATCTTCAGTGTTCTTCTTTTATGTTTTTTATAGTATTGGTGCTTGTGAAACTTTTGGGGGGACCTTGACAAACTGCATCCTCCCTGGGAGAAGAGGGATCATCATTTATTGCACAGGCTACAGCAACCAGTGCTGCAGTCAGTTTTTGAACTACCACTTTGCTCCCACATCCCTTCACTGCTTCTCTTTTCCCCCTCTCCCTGCCCCTTGAGCATTTGCTGGATGTTACTCAACTACTGTGTGTGTTGTTACGCTAAAGTACACAAAAGAACTGATGGAGTGTGATGTCTTGCCTTTGCCGTCAACAAAATTCTCAATCTTGTCTGTTATCTATAAAGTCTATCTCTGTCACACAGCTCACGTCAGGGTTTCAATAAGTTGTCTATCACCTAAAAATTTGTTTTTATTTTTTTTATAATTGTACACCCTATCTTATCACTGTCCAACAGAAAAAAAATTATAATTAAAAAAACAAAATCAACAATTTCTTTCCTCAGACTTCCCCAGCACAGAGATAATAACAGCAAGATCAGCAAGGAAGTTGCTTGGACTGCAGCTGCCTGTGTCTTTCTGTCACGGTATTCAGGCAAAGAAGGACAGACACAAAGATAAAATATAACCACCTTTATTTGAAATATACAGGTATTAGCCCACACAACCCCAGACACAGGATATTAGGATCCAGGCTCCTCCCCAGAGCTGCACACTGTGCTGTGCACTGCACTACTGCGAACTACTGAGACTAGGAATGAGGCTTGAGTGGAATGTCAGTATGAAGTGGCTAATATGCGTAAATCCACTTTGGTCTCGCGACCAGAGGCAACAGGGGCCGAGAGCAGGCCAGAGCCAAGGAACAAGGAGACTACAGGTCAGGCAAGATAGGAGTGCACGGAACGAGTAGGCAGCCAGAGCCACAGGTCAGACAAGCCGGGGACTACACGGAGCAAGTGAGTGGTCAGAGCCAGAGGTCAGAGCCGATGTGGGTAGTCAGACAATCTGGCGTCGTGCATGGAGCGAATTAGTCAGTCAGAGCCACAGGTCAGAACCGATGTGGGTAGTCAGACAAGCCAGGGTCATACACTGAGCAAGTTATTCAGCCAGAACCACAGGTCAGAACCGATGTGGGTAGTCAGACAAGCTGGGGTCATACACTGAGCAAGTTATTCAACCAGAGCCACAGGTCAGAACCGATGTTGGTAGTCAGACAAGCTGGGGTCATGCACGGAGAGAGTTAGTCAGCCAGAGCCACAGGACAGAACCAATGTGGGTAGTCAGACAAGCCGGGGTCATACACGGAGCAGATACTCAGATAGGCATGGGTCAAAATGGAGCACAAGAAGAACTAGCAGTAACACCACATAAGGGCAAACTCCTAGGCCCAAGGAGGTTAATAAAGGAGCAGAAGAAGGTGGGACCCAATTAGGAAAAACAGAATAGGCCCATAAACAGGCGTCCGTACCAGTGCCTGTTTCATGACGTCAGAGATGCGGAAGTCACTGCAATCATGCTGGCCGACAAACCACAGAGAGAGGAAGCACAGGATAACTTAGGCCTCTAGGGGAGACTGTAATACTTTCAGATCAAATCAGTCAGGCAGAATGCTGGGGTATTTGGGGTCAACCTCCTTTGCTCCCTTCTCACACACCCCCAGACATGTCCAACACAGATAAATAATAACAGTAAGATCAGCAAGAAAATTTATTGGACCACAGCTGCCTGTGTCTTTCAAATCAAATCAGTCAAACAGAATGTTGGAGTATTTGGGGTCAACCTCCTTTGCTCCTTTCTCACAACCCCAGACAAGTCCAACTCAGATATCAAAAATAACAGCAAGATCAGCAAGCAAATTGGACCCCAGCTTCTGGTGTCATGCAAGTCAGTCAAACCAAATTTTGGGGGTATTTGGGGTCCATCTCCTTCCTTCCTTCTTCTCCCCCAGAGTGCCCCCGGACTCCCCTAATACAGAGAACAAATGCCCTACCTAAAAGACTACCTAAACTAAGCTTTAAAGTGGAACTATCACGTTATTTGATCCCCAGTCCCATGAGTTGATCTCCATGAAATATGTTGGAAAAGCATATCAATCTTGTTTTAAAATGTATATTAAATTAAAAAAATACCTTTTCTTTTCCTGATAGTGTGACAGACAGCGGCTCTATGTTCATTACGTTTCTAATGTTTGGCAGAGCTCTCCCTCACAAGCAGCTACCATTCTCAGTCCTGAAGAGTGCCCCTTCATTTGCAAGCAGGTGAATAGAGCCTGGGGTGACCGATGGGCAGAGGGCAGGTCCATAGATCGGTGCGGTACAGCCTCAGAACGTCACTCTGTATTATATTTTTTTTAAACAGAACTAGCGTGATTTGGAAACAATATTGCACAATTTGGAGTTACTTAAAGTATATACCTCTACTGTGTTCGACTTCAGTGGGGGTGAAAGTTCTGCTTGAATTCCTTTTTTTTTTGCCTATCTTGTATAGTTCAAAAATGTGCTGCTTTCTCCTCTCACAAATACAGAATGGCATGCTGTCAGAAGAAGTGAAAACCGCTATGAGGTAGGGAGGAATTCAGTCTTCATACTGATTTCAATGCAATGGGCTAGGTGAAAAAAGCGGGAAAATAGCACTTTTCGCTGGACATTTTTCGCTAGACGAGAAGGCCCCTTTTTTTGCCTATTTTGGTTTGAGGCAAAAATTGTTACCCATCCCTACTGTACAGATCTTTTTAACAACATATTGAAATGTGTTTTTTACCCCTTGAACTGGTAAAAAAAACACAGGTTTGCTCACAAAATTGTTGTTCGTGGAGGCTTCTGCTGCTGTTAATTAACAATAAGTAAAGTGAAAAGTGGAGCAATTCTGTGGTAAACTAACTGCACCATAGGGAAGAAATGAAAATTACACAAATTCCCAGTTATTGAAATGGGATTTTAACCCATTACATGCTAGAGAAGTCTCCCTACCTGAACACCTTTATAGCATCCAAGGGTTTAAGCTCCACATTTAAATTATAGTAAATGTATTTGTTGCCTTAGGGGAAGGAGCCTATATAAAACTTTTCCCCAGGGCAAATGTATTTCTAGTTATCTCCTTATATGAGTAATGGTTATCTGTCAATCAGCAGTAGTGACAGTTGGTAACCACCGATGATGAGTAGCAGGGCACAGCAGACAATATAAATGTAACTCTTCGGTCCTCAGATCACCATGACCATTTGTGAACTTATGTTCAGATACACACGAAAGAAAAGGGGACTTCTGAAACAAATCAACTTCCCCATAGGGAAGAAATAACAATTTGCCTGGCTACCAAGGCAATGTGTTGGAGATCTTTGTAGCATTCAAGAGGATAAAAGGCCTATTTATATAATGTGGGATTTGTATTTATCCAGTATGTTGCAGTTGGTTTGCTCCAGAATTGCTTCTCTTTTCATAGAATGGAATGCCAGGACAAATGTATATATATTTATACGTATATCTTTATTTGTATGGTGCCACACAGTGTTTACAGCACCTTAAAATAGACATTTGTTACAATAAATAAGAGGGGAATAAAATAAGTGCGACGTTCATAGAAACAATAGGAGAGAGGTCCCTGCCCCAAGGAGCAAATACCTCAAATTCCCATTTATTTAAATGGGGCCTTTAAGCTACTGAATGCTAGAGAGTTCTTAAATGTATTGTGAGACAATGCCTTGGATACATCTCTAGTATTTAAGGGGTTAAAAGCATATATGGATTTAGACATTTATCCTAAAGTATAGTTGGTTTGCCCCTGAATTACTGTGGGAGGGGGAAGATGCGTTAAAGTTTGATGCAGTGTTGAAGTGTGCCTGCCGATGTGTGGAGATAACTTCACCATAAAAATTCACCATATACACTAAAGAGTAGGCATGCAAGGGGATGGGAAAGCCTTTGATTATTAGCTTATGATGTGGTATAATGCTGGTAATATATTGGGGAGGGTAAGGCAGTCAAGTGGGATCAGTTGATTCATATAAACAAAAGACTATGTCACATTCCAGAAAGCTACTTGTTGAACACAGAGCGGCTACTGTGCTCTGCACTACCTACAGAAAATAATGGCAACAGACATACACCATGAGGAGCCCACCTGGAGACCTCTAGCATACCAGTGGGCCATGGACAAATCCAGCTGTACGGGCCCTGTTAACACAAGGCCCCCTTACATAGTGGGGAAATGCAAGATCCTTCACTCTGTTTTTAGCAGGGCCCATTAAAATCTTGGGCCCATTGAGAGAGATCCACTTTTATCCCTGACTGATACTACAGACAACACACTCACTTTTTTCAAACTAAGTTTTAATTTTCACAAGTTGGATTTTAAGCATTATGTAATCTCTTTATAGGTTTAAGAAGGTGCTACTATATTAACTTTTGTTACATCTGCTGTTTGGCATTGTCATTTTGCCTTCTTATCACCTGTTTATTGTTCAGTTGTTTAGTACTGTTCTGTGCAGCTTATACTTATGAGTCCACACTGGCTATTTGTCCTTCTTATATCCTTCTCCAGTGCAGACATTAAAGGGATAGTAATACTTTATTATTACTATCCCTCATATTGTAGGTCATTGCAAAATAAGTTAATAACCCCCAGGTTCATCTCTCAAACCTTTGTGGTTTGAGAGATAACCGAAGACAAAGTTCCCCCCTCCATCCACCTTCCCTGAAGTCATCGTTGTGCTGACTGCAGGGGAAGTCTGTCGTACGACAGGCTTGCAGCTCTGCATCTGAGCCGAGATCCCGTTAGTGATAAAGAATTATTTCACTGAAACAGTCTTCTACATGTGCTTGGTTTGCAAGCACATGTAGAAGACCGTTTCAGTGAAATAATTCTTTGTCACTAACGTGATACGTCTGGAAAGCAAAACCAGGAGTCAGATGGTATAGTTAATAGAACTTTATGAGAATAATGACAGTAATGCAATATATAAATAAACACACAGTGGGTGATTGAAACAGCGAGCACTGTATCAGGAATAGCAGTCTCCCAATCTCTGCACCACACTTTCTGAGACTAGGTCTCAGCCCATTGGAGTCTCGTGGTAAGGTAATGCCCAAGAGATACTGACTCAGCCTGCAGTCACTAGCTAGGAGTCTGCTAGACCCCAGGTCAGTACTAGGAAGGATATCTGAATAATGGAACCAACAAACTGAGCGAACAGACAGAGCCTTCTAGTAAGCGCCAGATAGGATAGTCAGACGAGCCAAAGTTATACACAGAGCGGGTAGTCAGCCAGAGCCACAGGTTTGCACCAGAAAGGATATCCACTGAAGCTATGGAATGCTGGATGTGCAGTGGATAGAGCCCCAGGTCAACACCAGAGTGGGTAGTCAGACAAGCCTAAGTCATACACGGAGTGGGTAGTCAGTCAGAGCTACAGGTTTGCACCAGAAAAGATATCTGAGCCAAACAGGAACGCCAAGGAGAATAGTCAGACAGAGCCACAGGTCAACACCAGAATGGATGGAAAGACAAGCCGGATCATACACAGGAATCAGGAATACCAGAAAATGAACTGCTCAGAACAACAACATAAGGGTGACTGAGTCAGGACTCAGTCTGCCATTTAAACCCCTCCACAGGAAGTAGGTAGGAGGAGCAGCTAGAGGGGGGAAGTAGGTAGGAGGAGACTACAGGAAACAAACACACATAAAACAGAGGCCTGCAGCATGCTTGAAGCTGCTTGCCTGCAGATGATGTGTCGAAAGACGCAGAGTGTCTCTGAAGCGGCGGCGCTGGAAACAAGGTACTGTGACATAACATGATCGTGGCTCTGCTGCAGAGCCGCATGATTAAGTCAGACCGGATATCCCTGCAGTCAGCACAACACTGACTTCAGGGAAGGGGGAGGGAGGGGGGAACTTTGCCTTCGGTTATCTCTCAAACCATAAATGTTTGAGAGATTAACCTGGGGGCTATTAACTTATTTTGCAAATACCTACAATATGAGGGATAGTAATAATAAAGTATTACTATCCCTTTAACCAGTTATCGAGCTCTATCCCTTGTATTCTCCTGCTAGAGTTTCCAGTTTATTGACCCAGCTTCCCTCTACAATTTAGAACCCATTTGCCTACCCCTATCTCGGTTAGACCACCTGACCACATTTTCTATATTCCTCTAGGTACCTTACTATGATTCTCCCTTCAGGGTTACATTCAATGTAGGAACCTGACACTTCTTGGTTTAAGCCACCAGCTGGTTTTCACCTTGCTCCTCCTCTACATGTTAGGTTTGCAGTATGCCTTAATAATAATAACTAGTATTTATATAGTGCCTTTCTCCCAGTGGGACTCAAAGCTCTGACAACGCACACTCTCACAATTAACCAAATAAACAGCTGAATAATATGTGTTATTATTACCCAATCAATGGTATTCATTTATTGACCTTGGAAGTATGAAAGGCTGAGTTGACCCTGCCAGGAATCAAACCTGCAACCTTGCAGTTTGAGCAAGCTCTGCAGTCAGGGCATTTACCACTGAGCTATTTCACTGGCTTTTTATCTTCTGTCTCTCCTCTGCTTTTAGACCTTCAACCCTTCATCCACGTCTCCTCTGCTTTGAGCCCTTCAGCTTGGGTGGTCTAGCACTGTATGCTGTTTCTGTTCCCAGCCACACAAGCCTCAAGTCTGCTATCTGTCCAGCCAAGAGACTGGGCTCCTACCAGCCATAAAGTGACAGCACATCATCCACTGCTTCAGCCTGCTTAAAGCAATAGTGCCTCTTACCAGCTTTAGCAACAGTGTGCCTGCTTTGTGATAAGCATTGCTTATCTTAACCCACAGTTAATTTCAGCTCAGCAGTCCTATTTTAGGTTGTGCTCACCTGTTCTGCTTAAACAGTTGGTACATTATCTAGTCTACTTGTAACATATTTCCAGTCCTCTGACAACTCACATACTGCTCAACCTATTCCTCCCGACATTCTCTGACCCTAAAATCTGCAAGATCCAACCAGTCATTAGTTCTTTCTGCAAAATGGTGCTTGTGAACTTACCAGATTTGTTCTCCAACCAGGAACAGCTATCTGAGCTTGCTGTTGGCAGCTCTAACCTGCCATAACCACAGGACAAGCACAGCCACAACACAAGTTAATTAACCACTATGTACATCACTAGCTTTGTTTTCCAGTTCTGTACTCCAGCATCAGACAGAGCCAGCTTACTCCTGACAAACCCACTTTCACACACAGACACATTTAGTCTCACGTAGACACACACATACACACTTAGACTTAGACATGCACCTGCTTACACATACAGATATAGTCACTCACACACACACACACACACACACACACACACACACACACACACACACACACACACAGGAACATGCCCTCTCTCTCTCTCTTTCTCTCTCCCTCTCACACACACAAAAACACAAAGGCACATATGTTTTAGAGACACATTTACTCTCATGAAGACACACACACAATTTCATATGCAAACACACTCTTCAATACAGATGATTTTACTGTAAAAAAGACACACATTCAGACAGACGCTTTCCTCATTTCACAAGCATGCACATCCACACAGGAACTCATTCCCACACAAATACTTTTACTATTACATACACACACCCAATTGTACACATTCAGATACATACATCCAGTCACATACTCACATACATGTACTCTCGCGTAAGCACACATCTACTCTCAAACACATACAAACTTAAATACACACATTTATACAGACAGACACATTACAACCATGCAGACAAACTCTCACACTCACACACTTGCATACACACTCTCCAACACACACTCACACACTTACACACACACACACACTCTCTGGTGCACTTGGTTTGCTCCACTTTTCCTTTATACACAAGGTCCTATGGAGTAGTTGGTTTCCTCAAGAATTGTGCAGCTATACCTTTGTTCATAATGCCCATAATATATGTTTTGGAGTATCCATAAAACACATAACACATATAACAAAAAGGACCCTGCTTATTTATTTTGTAGTGCTGATTGCATCAATTCTCAAGAGCCATTTTGTAAAAACACTTCAGATTTAGCAATCACTGAATGGACAAATTAAGGGACATAGAGTGAGAAGTTGCACAGAATTTGGTAATAGAAATGACAAGGTCCTCTGGACAAATAGAAAATTACTTGAACAAATTCAATATAGACCAGGATGTTGAAGTTGTATGCAAAAGTTTGGCCACCACTGGCCAAATTACATGTTTTATTAATTTTTCTGAGTGAAAAGAAGTTAACATGACCTCTGCAGTGAACAAACCTGACATATTCTGTAAAGTATAATGCACAGTTACTATTTATTGCTGTAGTTATTAACAGATTAAAAAAAAATCAGAATAAGGGACATGTGCAAAAGTTTGGACTTTTGCACATGCCACATTGGACTTCCAGTTGATAGCCTAGTGTTATTTTTTTGAAGGTTTCAGAACTTATGTGACTCATTATGCCTTAAACTAAGTTAGGTGATTACTATTACAAAGCTTAATAAATTCCCTTTGGACCTCTCAGGGTATTTTGCTTACACAACCAAGTACTCCTCTAAGCAGCTGACTGAGGATCAGAAAATAAAGCATGTGGGGGGGCGGAGTTGATCGCAGACTAAGATGGCCGCATAATTCTTGTGCTTCTGAGACTTCTGGGTTTTATTACGCTTTCAGTACCCTATATGGGGTTTGCACTGTCTCAATTTCTGTGTCCACAGAACTGGTGGATGAAGGGGTCAAGGGGACAGGCCATCAGATGGGCAGGGATGAAAAAAATCTCCGACTTCCTTCCCGCCACACAGAGACCGCCTGGGCCTTAGGCATCTACACCAAAGACCTTAAACACTAGTCTGTACTTGGATAAGTCCTTTGCATCACCGGACACATCGGACATCTCTGACTTTGGCTCTAAGATCATGCCCACAGCCTCTTTTCTGACTAAAGAAGATATGCACGGATATGAAGGCAGAAATCAAATTCATGGTCAAATCCCAGATGTCCGACCTGAAAAGGGACTTGTCATAGCTTGGGCAATGCATTCAACAATTGGACGATAAGGAAGCTTCCTGGACGTAAATGCACAATAAGGAACAAGCTTTACTTCAACAAGAAGATACTATATACAATCTGACCTCCAATCGATGATTTAGAGAACCGTACCCACCTCTGTAACATTAGAATTAAAGAATTTACTGAAAGTCTTCCATCCCTACAAGAGTTATTTACTAGGCCTACCCCCTGAACAGCCAAAGAAGATAGATCAGGCACACCAGACCCTCAAACACAGAGGCCCTCCAGGCTGAAAACCTTGGGATATAATCTGCTGCATGCACAACTACGCTGACTGCATTATGTCTCTTAGCAGAGATCTGAAGGAGGTTTAATATGCTGGCTGTCTTATACACCTGTTCAATGAACTCCCTCTACACTACAGAAAAGATAAGCCTTATGACCACTAACGGATTATCTCCATAATGTGGGTGTGAGATATAGATGGGGTTCCCTTTTTATCTTACTGCTGCGCATGGAGGAACATCGACCGAGATCCGTGAACCTATTGAAACCACTGAATTCTGTAAGTCCTTGGGCCTACATCCACAGACGACACTGTCCTTGTCCTCTTCTACACCGCAGGCATCATCCCAGCCTAAAGATAGGAGAGATCATTGGGAAGCAACGGAAGGCACAGAGGTGAAGAAACCAAAACAACCCCCTAACTCTGGCTTGGGATCCCCTTCTAGAGACTGGTTTCTGGAGTGGATTTTTGACTGTTCCTGTCCCTCATCGCAATACCTCATCTTACTTCATATGGCGTTCCTTGATATCCCCCCTGGTTATTTGGTCATACCACTGAAGAGTATAAATGTTATAGTTTATGTTTTGTTAGGGCTTTTGATTAGTTTTGTTGAGGGGAGGGCATCCGTAGTGTGAGCTCTGCGGCCTGTTTATTCTTGAACCCATGATTACCTATTGTCACGGTTCCCATGAATAAACCAGGAGTCAGTACGGTAAAGTAAAACAATCTTTTATTAGAATAATCACAATAATGCATGTAAACAGATAACACACCGCGGGTGATCAAAGAGGCTAGCACTGTATCAGAAATAGCAGTCTGCCAATAGATCCACCACACTGTCCGAGACTAGGCCTCAGCCCACTGGAGCCTCGTGGTAATTCGGAACGCCCAAAGGACTAGCACTTACTAAGCCTGCAGTCAGTCTAGGAGAGAAGTCTCCAATATCTACGCAACCAAGGAGACTACTGACTCACGCCTGCTGTCAGTAAGCTAGGAGGCTGATAGAGCTCCAGTTCCGCACTAGGATGGGTGTCTGTGGAGCGGGGCCAATACATGGAGGAAACAGACAAAGCCCCCTTTTCAGCACCAGAAAGGATAGTCAGACAAGCCGGGTTATACACGGAACAGGTAGTCAGCCAGAGCCACAGGTTTGCACCAGATAGGATATCCACTGGAGCGTTTGTATGCTGGATGAGCAGTGGACAGAGCCCCAGGTAAACACCAGAGTGGGTAGTCGGACAAGCCAGGTAATACACGGAGTGGGTAGTCAACCAGAGCCACAGGTTTGCACCAGAAAGGATGTCTAAGCCAAATTGGAACGCACAAGGAGAATGGTCAGAGCCACAGGTCAACATCAGGATGGATGATCAGACAGGCCAGGTCATACACAGTTCATGTAGTCTGCCAGAGCCACAGGTCCGCACCAGATTGGGTGTCCACTGTACAGTGGGAGCAGGCAAAAGAGTAGTCAGACAGAGCCACAGGTCAGCACCAGAATGGATGATCAGACAAGCCAGGTCATACACAGAGCCCAAGGGAAACAGAACTGTATTGTAAAACAACGCAAGGGCAACTGAGTCAGGACTCAGTCTGCCCTTTAAACCCCTCCTCAGGAAGTAGGTAGGAGGAGCAGCTCAGTCACATAAAACAGAAGCCGCTGCATGCTTGAAGCCTTACACCTGCAGATAACGCATCTAGCTTTTATGCGTCCAACCATGCGTCATTCCGGCGACATCCATGCGGCTTGGACGGCCACTGACACCGATGCGTCATTTCGAGCTCCGTCTGAAGTTGGAACCAAGGTAATCTGTAACTTTTCTAGCTGGCTGCCTGGCTATTATCACCTTGGTATACCATGAACCTCTCTGTTGTCCTGGCTAACAGCTTCACCTTTTCCCCCTTTTTATTGTTGGGTATAGACACCTACTGATGCTTAACTCCTTAACACGGTTCGCATAGAGATACAAACTCATTATACTTCTGCTATGTTTTGAACTTTTGTTCATATACCCATACTATTGAAGAAACTTATATGGACTAAAGGACAGTTTTAAGTATTCCACAGTATCAAACTAATAATGTGACGATTACATGCATTTGTTGTGCCTTAATGTTTTATTTTTTTTTCCATAGTACCGCTTTTGCTTCATATATGATGGTTAAACTGTGTCTCACTCCTGGCCTCGGGACCCTGAATATATGCCCCTACTCTGTGTGCCTGGCCTAACGGATGTGCACCTGGCGGTTTGACCCTTAGTTTCTGATGTCATTATCACTATCATCCGCCATGTTCCACACCCTCAGTGCCGTTCATGGACTTGATTCATGACACCTTAAACTTGCACTTGACTTGTGGCTAAATTATTTAGCCTTGCTGGGATGAGGTTGTTCAGAGTGTGAGTTCTGGGGCCCATCTACCCTTTTCATTTCCTTGCCCCATCACAGCTTTAACTATATATTTGAAATATATTGTCTTACTACCTTTTACAGGCCCATAAAATGTTGGCTAGGAGCTGATTCATTCTCACTCCCTCATATATGTTTGAGCCTTGGGCCCCCCCGGTGCCTGACTCCTTAGCATGGCTATCATAATAATATAGATTGATACCGCATATGCCTCGATTGGACCCTTAGATCATATCTATATATGTGATTCTGAAGGCTTACATGATATGGATGCCTCTTCCTTTTGGAGATCCCTCTTAGTTCTCTATAGCAGTCACTCCTGACTCAATCTCTGTATTTCATATTGTTACACACTTGATGTATTTACTTAGATGTTTGTATTACATTGTTGCAGTTTTTACAACTGTAGTGATGTTATTTTTATGTTAGGAGATGTTGCATCTTGATCTGGACCTCGGGCCCCTGGTAAAGTTACCCCAAGGTCTACAGCAATCTTGTACTGGTATCCAGCTGCTGTGCTTTTTTCCACCTATTTAAATTGCTGCTTAATATGCCTCTTATTGCTAATGAGCCTTCCACACCTCAGACTCGACCTGGAGGTGTGTGGTCTTGATGGTTGGGATACTAGCTGCTGACCTTGATTATTGATGCCTTCTGTCATGCTCCACACCCTCACACTTCATATATGCTTTAATAGAACCTATTCTGCCATATCTCTGTCACATTACATTAATTGGACCCCAGACAGCCACTCTGACGCTAATCTCTTGTTGGACCACTCCACGATTTTACCTGACAGACCATCTCCTTTTCTCCTCTCTTGCCCCAGCGTACATCCACACCCCCACCCTCTACATTGAGGCACTGTATGCAATTCTTTCACCAGGGAGGCTCTAGAGAATCACCTCTCCATGCTTCCCCCTCACTGTTCATCCTTATTACCATTAATCTTCTTCTATCCACCCCTTCTTGAGGACTTGAGAACTTGCTCTTTCCTGATATCAAAGTCCTTTGACTCTTCCTATTCTATACCACTTCCTGACTGAATAATCACAGTCAGATTGTAAGTAACCACATGGTACTAACTGCCCCTCTCTAACTTTCACTTACCCTCCATATCTCTCTCTGCTACTTCTCCTCCCTAGTTCATACCCCTCCCTTTCCTCTCCTCGCCAATCTCTTACCATTCCCTGGGAGACTGCTGACACTTTATTTGTCACACTTCTTATTCTGCATCCCAACCCCGTACCAGGCTTACTCTATGGCTAACTCCAGCACAGGCTGCATGCCACTATCCCTCACCTCTTTAAATGTAAGAGGACTGAATGTACCTGAGAAAAGATCTCAAACCATACAGGAAGCTGTCCATCTACGCATCAAGTTTTATTTATCTTTATAGAAGACCCATTTTCTCTCCTCAAACATGCCTGCGTCCCGCTATTCTCCCTTCTCTAGAACTTGGTATGCGTCTGCAGACTCAAAGCGTTCTGGTGCAGCCATTCAAGGCAGAATTTGAAATTGCTGTATTGAGGTTTTTTTTGCCTTCTTTTGGATCAATGATGGTAAACAGAAATAGGAAAAGGGTTGAACTAGACAGACACAAGTATTTTTTCAACATAAATTACTATGTTACTATGTTACTATAGATTCCCGCACCCTTTGGATCCAGGAGGAGGAAATGGCTATTCTTTAAGGGGAAATTCTTAGCTATCACGACGACACTGGCTAACATTTATGCCCCCAAATGGTGCTGTCAAATTTCTGCTGAAAACTCTCGCTTTGCTTGACGACTTCTCACATGGACAAGTAATTTGGGGAGGTGATCTAAATTTAACTTTTGATCCCTCTCTAGATACTACTTCTGGAGTCTCCAATACTCACGCTCTTCCATTAGGCAATTGACTTCTAAGTTCTGCAAACTGCATCTTGTGGATGCCTGGAGATTATCAAACCCTACCACTGAAGTTTATACTTTTTTCTCTGCTCCACACAACTCCTACTCATGTATTGACCACCTTTTTCTAGACCAATCTTTGTTCCATAAAGTTTCCTGCTCTACCATTGAACCTGTTATGGTATCTGACCACGCCCCAATTTGCTGCATCTTTCTTTTCCATTCCCAAGCTTGAACAGACCCCCATGGAGGTTAAATGTTACCCTCTTGAACAATGATTCTAATGTGACACATCTTAATAACAAATTAGATGAGTATTTCCTATTGAACTGTTACCCCTTGTCTGACCCCACGACCTGGGAGGCTCACAAGTACTTTATACAGGGTGAACTAATTAAATTAGGCACTTGGAAACAAAAACTCTTTTGAACTGAGGTCACGAGGCTTCTTTCATTGAGTCATAGCAAGGAATCAACCCACAAAACGTCTCTATCAACAGACTCCTTATTGTACTACTTAGCGCCAGGAAAGAGCTTGCCACTGTGTTACGCAGTCGTCAACTGAAATCCTATCAATGGACTAAATATCATTCTTATATGCATGAAAACAAATGTGGAAAGACTCTAACCCGCTTAGTTAAGATAAAACAAAACTCTACTTATATTGCTAAAATCAAAGACACTCACGGTACCTCACACGTGTCATTTGCCTCCATGGCATCTGTATTCTGGGATTTTTATTGTTCACTCTACCATTTGCCCCTGACCCCGGATCAACAAGACGCTGCATCTTGGCATTCTGACATCAGAAAATTCTTGGTCAAACCTAACATGGCTAGTTTTCCTAAACAGGCCATTGATATGCTGGAATCAGCTATAACCATGGATTAAGTTCAGAAAGCTTTAAAGAACACCCCCATAGGGAAAAGCCCGGGGCCTGATAGCTTCACGGTAGCTAACTACTGAAAATTTTACTCCGTCTTGCTCCCCCACCTGCCACACTCTTTTAATTCTATTGTCTCGGGACAGTGGTTTCCCCCTCATGCTCTTGAAGCTCATATTACTGTTCTAGAGAAACCAGATAAAGACCCATCCTTTTGCCCTATCTATTGCCCAATATCCCTGCTGAATTCAGTTATTAAATTGTTTGCCTTGGTGATAGTGTATCATCTGAAACCACTTTTGCCTTCGGTGGTCCACACTGACCAGGTGGGATTCATGCCGGGCATTGAATCTCGAGACAATACTACCAAAGCGGTAGCTCTCTTATATATAGTTCTGCTGCAGAAGGCGCCATCCCTCCTGGTCTCAGTGTACGCTGAAAAAGCATTTGATCTGGTGGATACCTTTTTTTGGTCCTATCTCACCTAAGTCTAAGACCTCGATGCATGTCAGCCATTCAGAGTTTATACACAGCTCCAACCACTAGAGTTAAGGTAAATGGGTTCCTCTCTGATACGTTTGAGATACACAGTGGTACAAGACAGGGCTGCCCAATGTCCCTGATACTCTTGATTTTGGCCCTCGAGCCCCTTTTCAAGACAATTTGACTTTCTAATACCATCTCTGACATATCTGTTGGCTCATCACAAATAAAACTAGCTTGTTATGCTGATGACATTTTGCTTTTCCTTTCTCACCCACTCTTCACTTTCATGTCTTGCCCCACTCCTCTCCCATTTTGGATATCTCTCACACTTTAAAGTAAACTACCAAATCTGAAATCCTTCCCCTGAACATCCCTGTGATCTTGTTAGCCAATATGAAACAAAGCTTCACCTGGAAATGGACTTCCTCCCATATAAAATATTTAGGAGTCTTAGAGGTAAATTTAAAGGCAGGCATTAGCAAAAAAAACCACCATTGTGTGTTTTATCTTGCAGTAAGCCATTTAAAGGTCCGTCTAACGAACAGCTAACGGCAGTTCACAAAGTAATACGGCAGCTATACTATCATTTGTTTTGGCCCATTGGAAAATGTAAAAAAACGCTCCAAGTTGCCATTCAAATTACTGCGGTAGGTGTAAAAATCTGATAAGGGACTTACTTTATCTCATAAAATTTAAGACCCAGTTGGTTTGGCTGTAAAGTGCCTTATCAGATCTTTAGTCAGCTAACACAGCTATTAACGGACAAAAAAAACCTAAGACCACAGTGGATGTGTTAATATGAGGACCTAAGCCCCACATCAATATATCCAAAGTGCCTAAAACGTGTCCAAAGTTAGTAGAATTAACCCTATTCGTGCCAGTGAGGTATAATTACCCCACCGGCATTTATAAGGTTAAACCGACTAAGTAGAGCAACATCGCATTACAAGTAACATTTACCATTAATCCTGATGTCCAGCGGAGTCCTCAGCATGCTGGTCATATTCTGTCTTTCTTTCTTCTCTCCTGTATCTTCTGTCCTTCTCTTCTTTCTTCAGTCTTCTTGCTGTAAAACAAAAAAAGTTATAAGTACAATGCAGAAATAAGTGTAACACTAATACACACTTTAACCCTTTGAGTGCCAGAGGTGTATGCAAATCATTGCAAAGCAATAAGTTGTGTACCTCTCTGGTACTCAGAAGGGTTAAATAATGTATTAGTACTGTCCGGTTCCATAAATATGCTGCCAGTTAGTAATATACGGTGTACAAGCTGTTCACAATAAATGTCTCCATGAATGCCATGATAAATAATGCCATGATAAAATAATTTCTACAATGTACTTAGCTTAATGTTTAGTATTGTTTGCTGTCTCCGACACTGTGTGTGACCACGTAGGCAGCAGCAGTGGAGACAGTATTAGGCAGCACAGAACCCCCTGTCTTCTTCCTCACGGGCCGATGGCCGTTACACACTGAGGGAATTGGAAGTGAGCCTGCTTTTTATATGGGCAGTCTGAGTTCCAAATCCCTCACTGCCAATGGTTGGGATGTGCTTTCGCACATGTCAGCCATCAGTTTAAAGCACAGCCTCTCAGAGCTGATTGGCTGGGATGTGTGTACGATGTGTGTAAGATATCTACTTACTCGGCTTCTTAAAGGGATAGTAATGTTTCAAAATAAAAGCAACTCCAATTAATCTTCATAGTATCTGAGCCACGGAGAGTGTTATTTCAATACTGTCAAAGATATAGTTCAAGAGTAATTGAATGGTAAAGTATCTACCTCCCGCCCCTTTTACCTAGTGTAAGCTGCCTCCCCTCAGATGTGGATTCTGGTCTTAAGACCAGACAGCTCACAGCAAGCGACAATCTTCTTACTGTGAGAACAATGAAAAACCGGCCCCCCTAGGCAGGTTTTTCCCTTATGCTAATTGAAGATTGTCCCTCTCTGCAAGCCATCTGGACACCACCTATCCGTTCTGAGGTGAGCAGTGTTTCATCAGTAAAAGAGGCAGGAGGGGGATACTTTATAATTCAATTACTCTTGAACTACAATTCTGACAGTACTGAAATAACACTCTCCATGGCCCAAATACTATGAAGATGAATTGGAGCTGCTTTTATTTTGAAACATTACTATCGCTTTAATGTGGCCAGAAGCGTGGCCCCAACCTAATGGAAAACTACCACCTCACCCTCAGTGGTGCTATGATATACTCAGGTCATCTTCTTCCATGACATACTATGCCTACATGCTCTTTATACTGCTTCCCTTCTATTGTTTTACAGATGGCAACCCTGGATAAACTATATTCCACAACTTTGGAGGATGCTAGCTTCATGACCTATTACCTTACCACCTAAGTGTCAGCAGTCCAATTCCCCCCCTCTTCCCTTCTCTCTCTCCCTTCCTTATCTTTTCCAACTTGATCCACCCACTTACCTCTGCCTTTTCCCCTTCTCTCCCCCCCCCTACTTGTATCTTCCCTTCTCCTCTCTCATTCTGCTTAAAATTTAAGACTCTATTATCTCTCACGATATGACATACCACAAAACTGTTACGTTCCCCTTCACATCCTACAATTTGAAGGCTTAATGGAAATGTTATTCCTTTAACCCAAGGGCAGCAATATGTATGAGATGAAGAAGATACATCTATCATCTGCTGACCATTCTTGCACTGTTGATGTCATATTTGTTGTATTTGTAATTCCCTGACAGCGCATTACTCATGCTTGTACTTTCTTTTTGTAATATGCTCTATAATTTTATCTTTCTTCTTAATAAACATTTTTTATCTAAAGACATCTAAATGCTTCCAGCTTGAAATTTGCAAAATGTCATTAAGAAATGGAAGTTAAGAGGAACAGTTGAAGTCAAAACAAGATATGGAAGACCAAGAAAAATCTACAACTGCTTGTAGACTGGTCAGGTATGTAAAGCAAAGCTAGCATATCACTGCAATGGAACATGTGGCTAGCTCAGTGACCAGGTGCATTTTGTGGACCTTAAGCCTTGGGGCGGAAATCTTGGCTACAAGTTCTTTTCTCAGGATTTGCCCACCAAAGCTTATTCTTAAAACATGGTAATCTGAAGACAGAAGATCTGCAGGAAAGGTGAGCAACCCTTTGAGTGCTGCAGGTCCACGTGTCGCACAGTGCCCCTCTGCGCAGGGGTTTACATTTGGAGTTCCTATTGCACACTCCTGCACTCATTGGGTTTATCTGTATGTCTGTTGGGTGTTTGGAGCAGGTTTATGTGGTACTTAACCCTTTAGCTGCTGGTTTTGCATTCATTTGGGGGGTTTTCTGATACTTTTCCTACTGTTTCAGTGTTTTTCGGGTATCCTAACATGTTCTAGTGATGTTTCATGTCTTTTAGTTTTACACTTTCAATTTTGTAAAATTTGAGAAAGGTGTACTTTACCGTATAGGAGCCATTGCTCCATTCACTCTTATGGGACTGTACAGACTGGGACATCTCTGCAACCGTTTAACTAGCGACTTCAGAGATGGCTCATTCTTCTTGTCTGCCCTTGCTCTATCATCCGGTTCATGTTTCTAGTGTGGTGGGGGCTCAGGGGGCTTTGGACACTGTTTGGGGTACTTTTCTGGGAAAACTACATTTCCCATAAGCGCTTGCTTTGAGCGCTTGTTTCTGATTGGCTCCCGCCATGGCAGCCATTTTGTGTTATTCCAGAATGAGTGTCCTACTCAGGGCTTGGACTCTCCTTCTCTCCTCTCCTGATTAACCCTTCGCCTGCCAGATACGTTTATTTTAGCGATTTCTGGGGTGAAACTTTAATCATACACACTGTAATTGGGTGATTTCTTATACAGTAAGGTTATATGACACTGCGAGAATGTCTATAACGTTGGAGCTTGGGGCCAGACCTAACACTAAGGATTCTGGGGTCTCTGTATCCCCTTTTGCGCATTGCTTTTCCTGTCATTCAGGGTTACCTACAGCATTCTCAGGTCATTTATGCCCAGCATGTTCTGATGTCCCTGAGAGTCTTCCAGGGATCTCCAGCCATGCATTAGAGCCAGTTTGGGTGCAAGAGTTCAAGGCTGCTACTAGGGACCTTAGGTCCATAACTCTTTCAATCCCAGTTACAGGGGGTCTTTCATATTTGGCAGACCCCCACCTCCATCAAGTCTTCCCTGCTAAAACCTCTGGGTGTACTTGACGTGTCAGATTCCTCTGAGGAGGAACTGCTGGTGGATTCAGATGTTGAGAAATGTTCTGTGGCGGGCTCCTCTCAGTTTTTTGGGAACCCTTTTGAGGCTGATCCTGAGCCTTCAGCTGAGGGCCTGATCAGGGCAGTTTTAAATACCCTAAACATTCCCTTAGTGCAGGAGGTTCCTTCTGACCCTTCTGATGTATTTCAGGAGCCTAAAAAGCCCTTTACTTGCTTTCCACCTAACCCCACTCTTGACCTCCTTGTGTCTGATGAGTGGAAGTCTCTGGACAGGAAACCTTCTGTCTCCAAGAAATTTGCCAAGCTTTACCCTTCTCTGAGGCTGCGCTTGCTCAGTGGGTTCATCCTCCCAAAGTGAATGCTCCTATCTCCAGGCTATCCAAGTCTGCTGCCTTGCCAGTGTTTGATGCGTCTGCTCTAAAAGACTGGACTGACAAGAAACTTGTGGTCTCCTTCAAGTCCATCTTTGCCACTGCTGGTACTGCCATGAGCCCAGCATTCGCTGCTGCATGGGTGAACCTGGCCATTGCGGTCTGGACTGAATAGCTCACCCTTACTGTCCGTCAGGGTGCTCCTACTTTGGATATGTTGCGCCTCCTTGCCAACATTTCTGAGACACAGCGCTATGTTTCTGCTGCCTTATTTGATGCCATCCGTTTGGTGGTTTCCACCATGTCTGTGGTTGCCAGACGGGCTCTTTGGCTCAAGATCTGGTCTGCTGACACTGCTTCCAAGAAAGCATTGCTCTCCTTACCTTTTCAAGACACTTAGTAGTAGTACACTTCTACCCTTGGCTTCTAGGAAGAAAACACTGCTTTAGCGTAATCTGTATTTTTGTTCCTTTCAGAATGAGACACGTCCGGTGAACCAGACAGTTCCCTCAGCTCCGTATACCTCTGCAAAGCCCAAACAGCAATGGAAGCTCAAGGTCTCCTCAAAGCCCAAGGCTTCCAGGCGATGCACTCAATCCCTGGCCTTCGTTGCTGAGCTTCTCTCTCTAAGATGCAGCTACAAGATGGGCAGCCTGGTCAGTCCTGCTGTTAAATCCAGTGAATGGGGGTCAAAGGGGAATCTTTAGACCATTCCTGGAACAACACACACCAGGCAGGATGAATAGGGATCCAACAACTTTATTTGGAAAAACAGGGCGTATAGATAGGGCTGGGATTTCTAACATAAACAAAAGTGTAGTTTTAATCTTTCTGCTCAGATCTCCAGCCAATAGGGAAAGGAGCGGCAAGAGATGCAAATGCGAAAGCCAATCAGGAGGCTGTCTACCTTTCGAACCTGGGGATGGGAGGGTGAGAGGGAACACAAAGGAGAGTTTAAACTTGCAGCTCGGATCTCCAGCCAATGGGGATCAGAGCAACAAGATTGAGCCAGGTGGCTCACAGAGCTGCCTACCGGTCGGAGCAATGCCTTGTTTGCAGGGGCACTGCTTGACAAGATACAACCAATGAGAGCAGCCCCTACCTGTCGAATACATAATACACATCAAAATTACAAAGTTAAACATCATCATTACATGATTAGACACAGACATTCCACTTTCCCAACAGAACTGTAGGCGACCAATCAGCAGGCTGCCTACTGGTTGAAGAGTCCAAGCTGACCAATCAGCATGCTGCCTACTTGTCGAACAAACCCAAGTTGTGAAAGGCAAAGGACCGTCAAGTGGCAACCAATCAGCAGGACGCCTACGTGTGGAATAGACAAGTCAACCAATCAGCAGGCTGCCTACTTGTCAAGCAGACAGAGATGACCAATCAGAAGAGTGCCTACCTGTCCAGTAATATAATGTACAGAAAACCTTCAACACTATGCACTGTGCAGGGAGACGCCTACTGGGCAAACATAGAATTACCTATCAACATTGTAACAGGGAACATGTAAAACAGAGGGAACACATACACATGGGACCAGCGTATGTTTGTAGTCAAAGCTGTTGTTATAGTGCATATAGCAAAACAATTTGTCTGGGAGGATGATGAGGGGAAATGGTTTATTGAATAAAATTAACTACACATTAAATCAGAAGGGTCAGATCCATCATTAAAAAGAGAAAGAATGCAATGGAATCTGCAAACATGCAATTAGGCTAGCTGAACTTGAAAATGAGAAAACAGTTGCAAATGACAGAATGATAAATGCAAAACACTTCTACAAGTATATAAATAGCAAATAGATGAAGGTTGACATTGGGCCACTAAAAACTGATACAGGTGAATTAATTAGTGAGATTTAGGTGATGGCTGACACTTTAAACAAATTATTTTCTATGAAGAAAGCAGTAATGACAGGCTTTGGGCATACAGAGAAAAGCACAGCATTTCCTTCAGCATGCACATGGCTTAATGAGCACAAAATCCAAAAGACAAAGTTTAGGTTAAGCTCCTGGACCTGACTGCATACTGCCAGAGATATTCAGGTGGCTCAGGGCAGTTAGAACATGGCCTTTATGCTGCATAGATTCCATCTCATCAGGCATAGTGTCCTGTGTTTCGAGGAAAGCAGATGTAGCACTTTTATTTAAAAAAGAACAGGATATAAACTTGGATAGATCATATCATACACATGTACTTCCATTCTATAAAATAATAAAGTGGAACTATCACTCAAATTAAAGTGCCCCCCAAATCAGTATGGATATAACGATACGAATGTTCGTATTAGTATTATCCTGAATAAGTCTGACGTTATTGAGAAATCCAACTCGTTTCGAAATGAACATGCAAGCATCAGCACAGACATCTTGCCAATGCGTATCACTATGTACAAAATTATTTGGGAAGCACTTTAATTTGAGTGATAGTTCCGCTTTAAGTAGTAAACTGAACAAGGATACTGCTTTGATGATAGTATACTTGGATTTTGCAAAAACCCTTGATACTTTACAAATTAAATGAATTGGCTTGGGAGAGGATTTCTGTACATAGATATATGGATGGAACCTTTTCAAGCTGGTCTAAAATTGTAAGCGGAGTACCACATTGTTTAGTCCTGGTCCCAGTGTTTTTTTAATTTATGTATTAGAGAGCTTCAAATAGGTATTATTATACATTATTTATATAGGGCCAAATTATTCCGCAGCACTGTGCAATAGGGAATATACATACAGAGACATTAAACAGTACAAATGGAACATGGAAAACAAAAGGATCAGAGGGACCTGCTTTTGAGAGCTTACAGACTAGAGTTGTATAACAAAGTTTGCTTAACACAAAAATGATTTAAGGGAATATACACAGCTAAAAAATGTTTTCTATTCAGAAAGCTTTGGATAAACTGATGAGTCAGACCGGTTCTACCATCAGAGAAGTTAAAGCCCTATACTGCAGCATCTGGTAATTCACAGTAACTGCATTTGCTAATCATCCTTATTACAGAGTTGATGCTCATTTTTATAGAACTGATCATTTGGAAATAATTCTGGACCTTAGATTTAAGCATCATGTAGCCACATTTATTCTAAATGATTGTAGCTTCTTACATTACAAAGATCTCTTTCAAAAATGTCTGCAGTGGATGCCAAAATGGACAAATGTGAAAAATCCACTGCAGGTCCTTCAGATTTTCAGGGCTTTCTATTGACCTTTACATTAAAAGTGTTTCTATTTTATTAAGGTTCGATTATACTACTGCTATGGGTATTACATCTTCATATCTGAATTTTAGAACTAGTTAGCCTGCCATTTACGAGGTACATCTGGATGAAATCTTGACAACAGCAAAGCATGTTTCTAGTATACCTGTGCTTCTACAAACCACCTACACTGTTGCTAAGATGCTTGAAGATTATCTACATAATCACAGGGTGGAAGATGCAATGTCCTGGACTGGTAGGAAAAGTCCCAAATCTGCCCTACACATGCTTACTTATTTTAATTTCAGTTATTCATTTCAAATAACATTATCAAGGACTACCACAGAAGACTATTTAGCCAAAATACAGAAAAACAAATAATCATTAAAATGCATTACAGCTTTGAAATTAAATCTGGCATATAAAACTTTGTCTTGGTGGAATCCATTGTGGAAAAGCTGAGAGTGGTAAGAGTATACAGTTTTATGGGGACACTGAAGAGGGGCAATGATTCATTACTAACTACCTGTAGGCAATAATGCTAGCTTAGCTACTGAGTTCAGCCCCCTTGAGTAATGTATTGCATATCCCTCTGGCACTCAAAGGGTTAATACTATGATGAATGGAAAGGTAGGAGCTTATATTGCATTTGAATAATGAATAATGATTATTAATTGTTGTATGTGTGTTCACTTGGAGGCCTTTACTTTTAATGTAATTCGTATAAGTCAGTAGCTGTAGATCAGTGTAGGTGTAATGGTTATTCACAATATTTGTGGAGATTATATTGACTTCATGGCCTATATCAATGTCGATCAATGTCGTACCAAGCAATTTGTTTATAGTATTCAAGGTATTAACAAACCAGTGTGACCTTGTTGTCATTTCTGGCCAAAGTTTTCTGCTCCTTCTTAGCTTTTTGTGTTTAGAGAAATTGCATCTGCTGTCCTTAGAAGCAACATTGAACTCACTAAGCTACAAGTTACTGACAATGAAACATAAGAACTGGATAACAAAAAAGTATATATAAACTAGAATACACATCTGAAAGCTATTAAAAAAGGCAGTGAAAAACCAGGAGCACAATAGCATTAACACTACCCAGGATGCACCCTGTTCCTTATCTGTGCTTTGGCAACAGCATAATGTAGTCTGTTATGTCAATCAAGCTATTTGAATCCGATTTGAGAGAAGATAGTTATGTAGGATGGATAACAGATGTTTGTAAGTAAGGCTTCAATTCCTTGGCCACTAGAGATGTTTCCAGTACATTGCTTTCCTCTAGCATCCAAGAAGGGGGAGGAAGAATACCCTGTTATAGACACAAAGTGGGTTATTCACTTAGTGCCTACCTTTAACATAATGTATTTTGCTTGTATAAGCTTTACAAATTGCATTGCAAAGAAATATGTGTTTTTTAACCCCTTAAGGACCACGTGATGTGCTATGACCGTCATGTGGTTTACACCCTTAAGAACTGGTGATGGTCACAGCACGTCACGTACATTTTACTTTCAGCTCTCCTCCTCCCCAACGCGGTGCACCGGTACCAGTAACAGGTCACATGTACCGGCGCATCGGCAAGGATCAAAGTAGTCTTTAAGAGAAGGTAACTTCCCTGGATCGCTGGTCCTTAAGGGGTTAAAAACTCATATTATGCTATAGAATTAAGACAAGATGAAACAGTGCATGTGCACCTCTAAGAGTGGCTGTATAACTAATTCATACAGTTAGCTCACTCCCAGATCTCTACTCATGAGATGTAAAGGCAGAACCTGCTTCTGGTTATTGTGCTTTAGTGCCACGCTTTACGTCAACTGCTTTCTTAATCACTTTTAATCCTCCTGTCATGCCAAGGCATGAGTTGGCCCTCTGGGTTGTATAATTGGTTTGTTTGTTTGTTGACCTGTATGTTATTCAAAGTGCACCAGTCCTAGGCCATAAAATTAGCTGAGTAGATAACATCACCAGAGCAGGATGTATGGGTCATAAAAGGTATTGGACCATCTGCTGTGGGGGAGTATTATCCAGGGGACACCCAAATAACCTGAAATAGGGAGAACATGTATATATCGTGTAAAATAGTTCAGTAAAACTATATATTTAAAAAGCTCAGGTTTTATCCTTTTGGTGGGTACCAAACATGCCAGGGGAAGTGTTCCTGCTATGAGTTACAAGAATAGCCACTTTGCAACCAGTTAGACCCAGCATATGAGGACCCAGATATGAGGAATATGATTATTTTAACATTATAGAGGTGTGCTGTGGGTTGCATGTTTTGGGAAGCCTTATGATTTTTCAGATAGAACTCTGCAGTAACATCCCTGACGAGTCTGATTGAGTGGGCTGTAAACAGTCAGGCCAGACCCCTGACCCTCCCAGGTAGTGCCCAAGGAGTCTGGCCTCTTAGAAGCAACTGTAGACTCCTATTTAATATGGTTTTTTTGGATAAAACAGGGAATTTCTTTGTAACAGCTGAAGGGGGATATACCATCAGAAGTTCCCAATGACTCTTAAAATATCGGTAATTGTATTTAAGGATTTCTTGTGTTTCTCCCATTTTATTTTATGGACTGTTTTGCCAATGTATAATCTTTATTTGTGTATGTCCTTTATTTCTATATTTTTGTAACCAGCACTGTGAAGCTTTTTCAGGTTAAATGTTCAATTAATCAGATCTTGTCTCTGTTCTCTAACATGAACTCACTACTCTGAAGGAATCTCAGTTAGAACACGCTACTAAAGAATATCAATAGTCCTCTATCTAGGACTCTATTTATCCCAGAACTTGTCTAAGGGACCTTTATTGGAATAATAATCTGGAGCTTGGGCAAACTTTTGTATGCCAATATTTATTATAAAAACATTTATAAATAAAACATATCTGCACAGATACCAAAAAAATCCTAAAAACAAAAATCTTACTAATTCTTGTATGCAGTTTGTCCAATGCGTTTCCCAGCTCACACTGCTTCATCAGGGGTCTTAAGCAGAAAGTAATATCCCATCTTACAGATGCATATTTATACACCACTGATGCTTTTCTTTTGGCGCCAACATGGTCCGAAAAATGATTCCGGTTTCAGGAAGTGATCCAGAATGCATATGCGTCTCACCAATACCTCACTTCTGGGATACAAACAACATCCAGAGCTTTAAGTGCATATGTGTTTTGTTACCTCTCCCTGGTTTCCCTCCAGTGATTCTGCACAAGCGATCAGATATTTCCCATCATCCTTCCACTTTCTACACATTTTCGCAGAAAACACTTTGTCCGAGAAACCAGTTCCGGGTTTCCATTACTCATACACAGTGCCCACTTCCCTAGCAACGGCATCGGTTATGCCGCACCTTCACATCCCAACAGACCACCTCCTGAATAAATCCCTTACTGATGCATTGAATGGGCCTTTTTGTACAGGCCCAATTTACCTATGTGTCTTTACCATTTCCAGGCCTCACCGCTCCCCATCTCTCCCAATCTCCACCTCAGAGCACCAGTGGTGTACAAAAAAGCATATGCAAAGTATTAAAAATACAAGAAATACTTTTCCATTAACAGTAAATACACTTAATATACACATGAATGCGGACAATGAGTGACAGAAAAACTTATTACCGCTACACTTTTCACCCTCTTCCGCACCCTTACATAAGTATACCATCTTTTTTATAACAACAAATCATTATGACATGCCCGGGGATAGCCGAGCAGACTCATATCCCCCTGCCCAACCATCTCCAACCACATCATCATATATATCTAATATTTACAATAGTTAAAAGACAAGGTCTCTTTCTATTCAGCCAACATGTTTTTCATCAAAAATATATTAAATATATTTCCATTCCTACAGAAAGTTACCAAAATCAGTTTCTTCATTTAGTCCTTCTGGAGCCATAGTACCAAGTCTATGGATCCAGAAGTACTCTGTTTTGCGCAACATTTTGTACCTGTTAGGGGCAGCTATAGGGATTCCTTTAATCCTAAATTCCTCCTTTCTACCTATATTACAGGCAGCAAAATGTCTAGGGACACTATGGTCTGTATTTTTAGCCAAAATGTTCCTTCTATGTTCTCATATTCTCTTCCTAAATTTTCTCATTGTCCGAAATATATATTTTTTTTATATTTTTATATATATTTATATAAATGTTTTTATAATAATGTTGGAATACAAAGGTTTGCCCAAGCTCCAGATTAGTATTCCAGTAAAGGTCCCTTAGATGAGTTCCAGGCTATATAGAGTCCTAGATAGAGGACTATAGATATTCTTAGCTAGCCTGAGAGGGAACAGACTGAGAAGAGGCCAAAGAACTGGAAGGAGAAAGAAGGGAGCTGATGCAAAGGTACCATCATTGGGGGTTATCCAGTGGAGACGATTACACCAAGAGGCTGGACTGCCTCTATTAAAGGTGAGTCAAACACCTATCCCTACTGTAAGGTGATACCCATGGTGAAGGAGGTGACAACAGTAGAAGCCCACTTGGTGAAGGATCCAAGAGAAAATAAGGAAACTTGTTATTACAGTCTACACTCAGACTGTGTGCGCTTCTTTTTTCCTTTTTGGTGTACTAGGGCTAGGCTGGAGTCCCTTGAAGAAATAAGCTGCACTGCTGAGAAAGGACATTAAGGACTCACAGAAAAATATACAGGTTATGCCATATATTTGTTTGCTGATTATTTATTGAGTTCTCTGTTGCATTAAGCACTAAGAACGTTTTGTGTGGTATAGTGACTGCTGTCACTATGAGAAAGTTTCAAGTAACAAAAGGAGCAACTGGAAGGACCCTTATGTGTCCACTGAGTCTGAGTCTGAGGAGGAAGTGAGCACTACAGAAGCAATGCTGGCTAGCACCCCCTAAATCACCCCTATGGATCTTTGGGAAATTAATGTCAAGGGAAAAGGAAAAGGGTAGTAGTGAGAGCAGAACAGGTCGGCTGCCTGTGCCTGCTGCCAGACATGCTGCACCTGCTGTCAGACGTGCTGCTCCTGCTGTAAGATTTGCTGTGCCTGCTGTCAGATGTGCTTCCTCTGCTGCCACCAGTGCTGTGCCTGCTGCCAGTACTACCCCTGCTGCCACCAGTGCTTTAATTAATTGGAACTGCTGTTTTTGTCAAACATTACTATCCCTTTAAACAACTCGGCAGCAGCAGCAAGAACAGCAGTCACAAATTCAACAATTATGGACTCAGGACATTTGACAATGGCAAGTGGCCACTGGCTAATACAACATGACCTGCTGGCCAGTGTATGTATATATATATATATATATATATATATATATATATATATATATATATATATAAAATCAAAGTTAGATAATGAATTGGGATAAGGGTCTGGACTTTGATGATGGGGTAGAAACAGAGCAAGAGGTATTATCAGACAGAAGAGGGCAAACATTTTCAAAAACTGTACACACTGAGGCTGATATGCTAAGAAAACAATTCTGGAACAAACAGATAAAAACAAACAGATAAAAATTCCAGAATTCCCCATGGATTTAAATGGTGCTTTTAGCCCCTTGAATGCTATGGAAGTCTGCAATGCCAAGCACTGCATTTTAGACCTCTCTAGCACTGAAGAGAATAAAAGCCCCACTTAAATCAATATTACATTATAGTTGCTCCCTATGGTGCAGTTGTCTTTCCCCAGAATTGCTCCATTTCCTTAGTACATCAGCCACAGTGATGGAGACTGATCCACCCATAATGTTTAACATAATTGTATGCCTTACACACAGATGTACAAGACGAATTATAATTGGAATAACAGTATACATTGTAAACAGACATAGAACTTAAAAAAATAAATCCTCTCTTATTGGGAGCTTCCATCTTGAAAGGATTTACATTATTATTTGTCCTTCTCAATTTATTCCCACAATCTAGTGCAAATTGATTGGTTCCAACAGCCTATGAAGGTAGAGAGGGGTAACTTTCTGGAGATGTGAGTAGAGGCAGAGAACAAAGCTCTGTAGATATTAGATTCCCTAACTTCTAAATAAAATACCTCTATTATCATTTTTGGAAGTCAAAAAGTTGTAGGTTATTCAATGTAATACATTTAATGAGACTAAAAGCTAAATACGTGACAACGCGACTTTAATGACAATTAATCCTGAAATTGCAGAAAGCTTTGGCAATGATATCATATAATGACCATGAGGAAGTATATTACAAATTGTATTTCTCCTCCCTCCATATATACTTTCCCTCCACAAACCCTTTTTACCAAATGTGTCTGGAGTATCACTGTTGGGACAGAGAGAGAGGAAAATTGGCAAGATAGGAAGAGAACTGAAGGAAGAGTGTCACAAACGAGGGCTATAGGCCCTGCTGAGACAGTGGGGATAGTGTGGGAGTGAAAAGGTTAACAATACCAGACCCCTGGTTACGTGTTGATATTCCTAGCCTGAGAGGGAACAGTCTGAGAAGAGGCCAAAGAACTGGAAGGAGAAAGAAGGGAGCTGACACAAAGGTACCGTCACTGGTGGTTATCCAGTGGAGGCGAGTACACCAAGAGGCTGGACTGCCTCTATCTATTAAAGGTAAGTCAAGCACCTTTCCCTACTGTAAGCATACCTGGGAACCTTTAGTAATAGGTCACCCGGAGGTAAAAAAAAAAAGAAAAAAAAAAAAGAAAAGGTACCACGTTTAACCCTTTGAGTGCCAGAAGAGTAAGCAATGCTCTGGCACTCAAAGGGTTAAAGCAGCATTTCACTTCACTCCTATCTATCACACCACCGTGAAAGAATGAAGTAAAGAGAAGTTACTAACAACACTGGTGACCGGGCCAGTACAGGTTCTCCTCTGTCCTCTTGCCCTGACACCAGGCACGCAGAGTCATGATGATGTGACAAATGTCACAGGCTGTCCGCGGACCGCGGTGCCAGAGCAGGGCGCTGATGAAATTGATGTAAATAATGAAATGTGCGCAGGCAGGAGCAGCAAATGTGCACATACTGTATATGGCCGGAGAATTTAAGGTTTCACCTGGAGACACTGCTCTAAATCCGGAGTCTCCGGGAGAAATACTGCAGGTTCCCAGCTATGACTGTAAGGTGATACCCACGGTGAAGGAGGTAACAACAGTAGAAGCCCACGAGAAAATAAGGAAACTAGTTATTAAAGTCTACACTCAGATTGTGTGTGCTTCTTTTTTTTTTTTGGTGGGACTATAACAGCAGTCACTATGAGCATACCTGGGAACTTTTTATTGTTGTCTCCCCGGAGGTGGGTCCTCTGCTGCCATGGGTAGTGTGAAGAATGATGCGTATTGTGTCAAAAAGGGGCGGGTCTTAACGTGAGTGCCAGGGGATGGCTTAAAAGAAGGATGGGGGGAAAGGAGCTACACCGGGGGAAAAAGTGGAAGTGGGTAGAGTTTCAATAGAAACTCCCCACATACGAAGGACTCAGCCTCTGCCCCGGAGACCCGGTAAAGCAGTGCCAGAACCGGAGTCTCCTGGACAAATCCGGAGAGTTCCCAAGTATGGCTATGAGTCTCTCCTGGCTCAATTTTGCTAAAAGATCCCAGCAAAACAGCACAGCACATCTACCTCACTCTGTAGCTGCTTCTATTCTGTTTCACTTCCAGAAATACGTCACGTTTTTATAACGTAAAGGCAAAAGACACGTAAATCAATGGGCGGAAACTTTCTAGCCATTGAAAAAATGGCGAACAATTTTGGCCAGTTGGTCGAAAAATGAGAAGATTTTAATCTCTGGTTTTAAAGTGGATTTTCCAGTGAAAAAGAGGACAACAACATGGTTTTTGCAGAATTTCTCGCAGGAACAGGACAAGAGCTTTCACCCATCCCTTATTGTTATATTGGCACAGCACTTAAAAAAACTGACCCTATTTATTCAATTATAGCTCTGACTTGTATTAGTACATCTTCGCTTATATGTTAAGAAGTTGGAGTGATGCTCATTTAACACAGCAATAACTACTCTGTAATTTAACATACCATTCTCACTTATCTCTATGTATTGATCAGTACATAAAATCATACCTTGCATGCTTTATTTCAAGAGCAAGCTTTTAGCACTTGGTAAGTTCTTTTATAACAAGTTAATTAACACACAATTGATTCAAATTTTAAATGTGCCACTTAGGTAGAACATTATTCTTCTCTGTTTATTATCCAATGCCCCATCTCTCAATGACATCAGGACACACACCTTGGGAGATAAGAGGAATGGTTCAATAAATAATTATATAAACTAATCATGATAAAAGACAAATTTAGCATATTCAATTCATTATCTTGACTTTGCCTAGTCTAAACAGTGTAAGTTGTTTTTTAACTAATTAGTTACCTTTTTGAAACTAATCAAGCTG
The DNA here is from genome assembly GCA_037306005.1 of Rhinophrynus dorsalis. Classification (NCBI taxonomy): domain Eukaryota; kingdom Metazoa; phylum Chordata; class Amphibia; order Anura; family Rhinophrynidae; genus Rhinophrynus; species Rhinophrynus dorsalis. The sequence continues at coordinate 350,100,013 of CM074719.1, read as the reverse complement.
TTCATTTAACATATTCCTACTTGTTTAACTAATATGGAGGTAAAATGTTGACTATGCATATAGCAGATTTTATTTATGTATATTAAGTGGCAGAGAGCGGTCGATCATATTGCTTTGCAATGCTTTTGGATACCCCCTGGCACTCAAACGGTTAATTTCAGCTAAATCTACTTATTTTTCCTCCCATTCAAGGCAGAATTTGAAATTGCTGTATTGAGGGTTTTTTTTGCCTTCTTTTGGATCAACAATGGTAAACAGGAATAGGAAAAGGGTTGCACTAGATGGACGCAAGTCTTTTTTCAACCTAAATTACTATTTTACTTCAAAATAACCATAGGAAGACTGACTGGAATCATCTGGGGCAAACCAACTGCACCCTTGGGGAATAAATAAAAGTTCCAAACAATTTAAATGAGACTTTTAACCCCTTGAATGCTATATAATTCTGCTATATAGTTCTCCAAAACACTGGGAATGTTATGCTCCCTCCACATTGCAGTGGTTTTCTCCAGAATGATTCCATTTCTTGGTGCATCTCATTTTCTGCACTAGAATGTTGGCCTACTAATCATGTAATTGCATATCAAGTTATGTACTAGACTGCATGAACGTTATAGTGCATACAGGTGCACGCACTAACCATCATTATCCCTTGGAGTGCTAGAGGGTGTCAGAGTTATTACATTTTAGAGTCAGAGAGGGTGTCAGAGTTATTACATTTTAAATCCATGTTTTTTTTTTACATTAGCAGTGCCAGCTAGTGATCGAATACCAGTTAGTTATTCTGTTACAGTATAATGCAGAGGAAAGTCAGTGACTTACAGTTCACCATAGAATGTAATAGAAACTGTCAAGTCACTTCCTGTCAGTTAGAACTATCAGTAGGTAAACGCACAGTAAATTCATTTCCTGATTATTTGAAATTTTATAGCTTTTGAATAAAACAACTGACGGCACTGGGAGTGACCTTGTTGTACTCAGCAGGAATAGCTCTATAACATATAGATTTTCATTAAAAAAAAAAAAAGCTTACTACTTCTTTAAAGATTTTCCTGATTAAGCAAAGGTGAGTCAGTCAAAATGAATGAGCCACTGAGTAACTCACCTGTGCTTAATCCAGGAAATCCTTAAATCCTGGCCTGTTGGGGGCCCTTGAGGGCTGAACTTGGACAGCCCTGTGTTAGAGCATAGACTTACATAAAGTGAAGAGAAAAAAAACTCCATGGCATGCCCAATGCCTTTCCTTCTGCCCTCCCCTTGGAGAATGTAGCATACAGAGATTATATAAATATCACATTTTGGTGTATCCAGGTTAATTGGTTCCAGCTCTTATTTTAGCATGGAATCCTATTAACACTTACCCTCATGTTGTTTTTGTCGTTAAATTCTAATGTTTCATTATGTTTCATTTATTTAAATTATACTTATTGTTGAATTTTTTTAAATAAAAAGTGTATGGGCATATTCAGAATATGGTATTAGCTAAATTATGTGGCTCATAATAGTGCTGTGTAACTAGTCATTTTTTATAAGCTAAATTTAATGTTCAAATGAAAAAAATATGAAGCAAAGGGGAAAAGAATAGTGTGACCATGTGTTATGTAATGTAAACTACTGATAAAGGGATGGCTCATTACTGCTCTAAATAGCTCCTCATATAAACTATAATTACAATTAAGTACCATTTCACATTTGCTTAGTTATGATTGCAGACTTTAGTACATAGTGTAGATGAAATATTACCTGCCTCTGACATCGTCTTTGAAATGGAAACTTTGTAAAGAGGTTGTGGGCCGCAGTCAGCAAGAGGCACAATTCCTAAGTGAACCAACTTTACCATAAGGCATACAAATTCTCCAAAATGCATTGGAAAAACAAAGAGGTTTTAACCCTTAGGACACTTTGCATTGGATACCACTCTGGTACTCAAAGGGTTAATAATATTCAATTCTCATTTACAATTAAATTCCGTGTTTTTACTTAAATATAATACCTATATTTATATAAAACAAATGAACGTGTCATGTGACCAAAATTCTGCTGCCCTGGCACACACACCCAGGGGAGGCAGGATGGAGGAATTACACAAATTTCTTCTATATTAGCGGTCCCATAGGTCCATTCCTAAGGGTGTGATTTTCACAGGAGTATCTGGGGGGAGGAAGTGAAGACCCTCTGCCACTCCTGTTAAAATCTGTGCAAGGAATTGTGGGGCCTTCTATAAACACACAATATGCAATATGTTATATTCAAAACACTATAAGCAATACGCTATACTCAAAATACAAAAAGTAAAATGCAATATGTAATGCAAAAAAAGATATACGTTATTCGCAAACCGCTATAAGTTATACACAATACATTAGATGTAAAATGCTATACATATAAGCAATACATTAAAAAAAGGCTGTATGCAATATGCTATTCGCAAAATGCTATACGCAATTCTCTATACGCTGTATGCAATACACAAAGTACTAAATGTTATACGCTAAACGCTATACACAAGATACAAAGCACAAAATGCTATATATAATACTCAAAACTGTATACACTAAACATTATACGTTATACTCAATTCACATAATGCTATATATATACTCCAAACTCTATACGTCCACGAAATATGCTAAACACAATACACAAAATGCTATGTGCAATATGCAAAAATCTATACACTAAACACAATACCCTAAACCCTAAATGCAATACTCTATACCCAAACTGCTATAGGCAAAACGCTAAGCACTGTCCGCAATACGGAAACCTCCATACTCAAACCTCTTTATTCAAAATGCTATATGCTAAATGCTATGCGCAATACCTTATATGTAATACACTATACTCAACTTACAATGAGCTGTACATTAAATGCAATATGTTAAATGCTATACACAATAAGCAAAACACTAAATGCTCTGCATTATATGCAAAACTCTATACGCAAATTGCAAACTGCTTTACATTATACGCAAAACAAAATGCTATTCATGTAAGTAATACTCCAAAAGCAATAAGCAAAATGCAATAAGCTATAAGCAAACTGCTATAAGCAAACCACTATACGAAGACCACTAAACACAATACGCAAAAAATGTCTTTTGTAGTGTCTGTCTTCATAACACTGTGTCTTTGGAAAGCATTCTATGTTTATAAATTCACACATACAACTGATTGGGACTTTTGTTTTTAATTTGTTTAATTAACTGCATGGGCAAAGCCGTACCAGTATTGCTAGTAAGATATAAGATTAGGAAAGAATAAAATTCATATATAAATCTGAATAAAACTGGATATATACTATAGTGTTTTTGATTTCACAGTATAACAGTTCTTATATAAATCTGATACAATTCATGAATCTTAGACCAGAAATGGTTATTCCCCCAGATCTGACATAAAGTAAAATTCAGGATAAATAATTAATCAATAATCGCTATTTAAAAATGGAAAAAATAATCAGGGTATAAAAATGGAACCAAACAAAGAAAAAAAGGGGAAGGATAAAAGAATGTCAATATAACATTGTATCCAAATACTAGTTTGTCAATTGATTATATGCACTTATAAGACTGATGTAGAATAAACACGCTCATCAAGCAGACTGGATACCAGGATCCACTTCACTTCAGATGGTGATTCTGGGCACCAGATATAAACTGAATGAGATCAGGAAGTCCCTGTAAGAGGATATGCTTACATTATAGCTTCCTGTGCCAAAGCACGTAATAGAAGATTTTGCTGCCTCTCGTCTAACCTCTGGTATACCTCATCACCTGTCTTTACATCTCTGTGTTTCACTTGTCCTGGGGCTGCAGTTGATAACTCACCCATCCTTGGGCTTTAGTCAGAAATGACTGACTACAGGGACAGGCGAGATGCCAAGAAGTCAAGATGGGTGATCAAGTATACAGGAGGGGAGATGATAGACGGCAAAATCTTCTATTACAGAAGCTGTAAAGGAAGCATATGCACTTAAGGGGATTTTTTTAAATAAATCAGATTAAATATGACACATAAAAATGTCTATAAAAACAAATATTTTCCAAATGACTAATTGTAGTGCTCAATAATATTTTGGTTTGTTCATCACATTAAAGGGATAGTAATACTTAAAATGTAGAAAAAATATATATGTTGTAGAGTTCATCACCCTGAGCAAAACAAGAGTACTACCACTGCTGAAAGGTGTTTTATTCAAAAGTTATTACAGCTCAAACTTGAAGTTTTTAGGTGCAATATCACAGTGGCCTGAACTTGTACAGTGGGGTGGTTGCTACACCATCCTATTCAGATTTATGCTCAACTGACCAGAGCTGTCCATAGGATAGTATAGCAACAGCACCACTGTACAATATCAGGCCACTGTGATATTGCACCTAAAAACTTCAAGTTTGGACTGTAATAACTTTTGAATAAACCTCCTCTCAGCAGTAGGAGTACCCTTGTTTAAATCAGGGGATAATTAATAAAATATGTATATATTTACCTACTAAGTATTTTTAATTTTCTAAAAAGAACTATCATATTAATTCACCATTCCAAAAAGTCAATATGTCACAGCTTACCTATAACCAGAATCGCCGTTTTGGCTGGCGCTGGAGTTGAATCGCTCTATATGACGCTTCTGCATTGTCCCACACTTCTCTGGCTGGACTGGGCTTGGTCGCGCTTGGCGTCAGCAGTGGACGCAGTGTCCTCACCCTAAGCGAATGGGATGCTCCGATTGATGCAGCTGTTGTGCATGTGTACGACACATCTCATGGTGAGATGCGTCAATTTCGGGCCCAAGGAAGTATATCTGACGCAGGCTCCTTCTTTTAGCTTGGGTTCTGGTCTGGCTCCTTCTAGCTACTTCCCGGTGCCTTGTATTTAAAGGGAACTGGAGTTTCATCCAGTGACCCTTACATTGGTGTGCAGTACAGTTCTCAAGTGGCTCCTGATCTTTGTGTATGACCTGGCTTGTCTGACCATCCATCCTGGTGCTGACCTGTGGCTCTGTCTGACTACTGTCTCATGTTGTTCCTAGTAGAGGACACCCAATCTGGTGCAGACCTGTGGCTCTGGCTGACTACCCGCTCCGTGTATGACCTAGGCTTGTCTGACTAAGCATCCTGGTGCTGACCTGTGGCTCTGGCTGACTACTTTCTCGTGTCGCCCCTTGTAGTGGACACCCAATCTGGTTCAGACCTGTGGCTCTGGCTGACTACCCGCTCCATGTGTGACCTAGGCTTGTCTGACCACCCATCCTGGTGCTGACCTGTGGCTCTATCTGACTACTCTCTCCTATTGCCCTTGTTGTGGACACCCAATCTGGTGCAGACCTGTGGCTCTGGCTGACTACCCCCTCCATGTGTGACCTAGGCTTGTCTGACCACCCAATCTGGTGCAGATCTGTGGCTCTGATAGATTCAGACATTACTGACTGCAGGCAGTCAGTAGGTTCTTTGGATTGTCTCACCTTCGGGTGACGTTATTCTCCTGGCTGGCTGCAGGCATGAGTCAGTCCTCTTCCTACACCATCATTGGGAGAACTGTCGGGCTTATGCTTCCTCTCCTCTTAGAGACCATTGGCTTTGGCTTAGTCTCTGCAGTTTTGGGATTGGGAGGGATAATTCTGTTGCTGATAGGTTCCCTGCCTCTTAGTTAGCCTCTGTGCAATCCCGATCATTGTTATTATTCGCTTATATTAATAAAGGTGAATTTTACTTTACTGTCTGACTTTTGTCTTTGCTTGCATACCGTGACAGTACGTAAGGGTCATAACAACAGACAGAATAGTGATTCACCTTTTCAGTGCATACTGGACAGGATGCAGGATCAGGACCAACTCATAGATCACTTGTCCTTGGCTTTGCAAACCTTGCTTAGTCGTACTAACCACTTGGAACGTTCTAACCCGTGGCTGCCCCAGCTCCTTCCTTGGCACCAGCAGTTCAAGCGGCCCCTGAGACAGGTATGGTCAGAGGGTTGTCTGGTTCCATTCCGCTCCCACAGAGTTACAGTGGGGATCCTGAACTGTGTCGCGGGTTTTTTAACCAATTGGGCATATATTTAGAAATGGTTCCGTATGCCTTCCCTAGTGAGCGCAGTAGGGTTGGTCTAATGATTTCATTGTTGTCTGGCAAGGCATTGGCATGGGCCAATATGCTATGGGAAACAGACAAACCCATAATATACAACTATAACGAATTTGGTACCTCCTTTAAACATGTCTTTGATGTACCATGACCATCCGCCAGGGCAATCGTACAGTGGCGGAGTACGCAACTGAATTCTGGGCCCTGGCAGCCGAGGTTGGTTGGAATAATGAGGTCCTTATAGCCGCCTTTTCCCAAGGGCTTGGTGATTATATGAAGAATGTGATTGCTGCCCGCGACTTACCTAAAAATTTGGATGAACTGATATAATTTATCATCCCAAGGGAAGCCCAGTGCTGCCGGCCTACCAGGAATTTTCCCGGTAGGCCAGTCTGGCCCTGCCTTGGAGTGCCAGAAAGGTGAGCAAAGCATAGCTTAGCAATACACTACTGCTCACCCCTATGGCAATGCAATAGTTATATAAACTAGATATGGCTAAAGCAAGCTGGGGTTGCTAATACACATATAGAACAATTTAACATGACTAAAACCACGTTTGCACGTGAGGGAGACATCTTAAAAACAACTTTCCAGCAGCCACCTCTTCCTCCACACTGGCAAGAGCAGTAGCAGTGACCAGCTCCAAATAGAGGATGATGACTTCTTCTTCCCCCTCCCTGCCAGAGCTATGTACTCCATCAGATTCATCTGTAATGAGAAGAGTACACCACATTACAGTACACACATACACGCATGGACATTGCATAAAAAAGTACTAAATTACATTACACCCACGCATGGACATTGCATAACAAAGTACTACATTACATTACACATATGCATGGACATTGAATAACACAGTACTACATTACATTACATTACATTACACACACGCATGGACATTACATAACAAAGTACTATATTACAGTACACACACACATGGGCATTGCATTAGAAGAGATTAAGTTACACAGAGCAGATATGTGTGATTTGCAGTGCTTTACCATACATTGCATACCTATCTGCTCAGTGGTAGATAATTTAACCCTTTGAGTGCCAGAAGGTTACACAACACATTGCTAGCATGCCTAATTTCCAGTGCCGTGCTCCAGGCGACCCTGGAGAAGTATCCTGCATCTTGGCGCTTCTACCGAGTTCCAGGTGTCTCTCAATGGCCCGGGTCTGTACGCAATTGGTGGGGTCAGTAACTGTCCATGGCCTCGGGCTGGATGCTAGTATCACGTGTGTGTTGCTGGATTGACGCCGTACACGGATGCATCACGGAGATGCATCATTGTCTGGCTCATGGTTGTTATATGATGCAGAGTGGAGCAGAATGGTCGCAAGGCTATGAGATGCGTCAGAATTATGCAGGGTCTTGTTTTTAGTCTAGTCCTTCTGTGGGCTCCTCCTTCCTACTTCATGTGATGAGGTTTAAAGGGTAGACTGAGTCCTATAACTTGGCTTCTCTGACCATCCAGTCTGGTGCTGGCCTGTTGCTCTGTTTGACTATTCTCTTGTTTGTCCCCTGTACCTAGCAGACACCCAATCTGGTGCGGACCTGGGGCTCTGATAGACTAGCTCTTATACTGACTGCAGGCACAAGTCAAGTATCCGCTTCCTCCATACTGACTGCAGGCGTGAGTCAAGTATCTGCTACTACTATTCTGACTGCAGGCATGAGTCTGGTAGATTCCTCGCTACCGCGGATCAAGACTTCATGTTCCTGTTACTGCTCCTGTTCCATTCCTGTTCCTGGTTCCAGTAGAGACTACCAATGGCTTAGGCCTAGTCTCTAGTAGAGTGATCCACCTTGGCAGTTTACTATTTCTGTTAGTAGCACTTGCTGGCTATGACTCTCTACTTCTTCCTGCTATTTACCTCTGTGTGCTACCTTATTTTTTATTTTAATAAATTGCATTTTTCCTATACGGTACTGACCCCTGAGTTATTCTGGGGTACCGTGACACACATGCAATGCATTGCGTACCCCTCTGGCACTCAAAGGATTAACAACGCTACATGAACACATGCATCAGAATATGATTACTTAACAGAAAACACACCAGCATGGTCTGACTCCTCAGCTGCGGAGATGTCTGGCACTGGAGTACCCAACTCTGAGGCATGCATGGAGGGGGCATCACTGCCACTGCTCCTGACGGAACTGTTGCAAATCACCAGACCAGAGGAAGAGTCTCTCCCTCCAGCTGATGGAGAATAGGCACGTACATCAGCAGGAACAGGAGCGGGCATGTGGACAGGGCAGACAGGTGCTGTAGGGGCAGGGGAAGATGAAGGAGCATGGTCATCTTCAGCATCCGAGGATTCCACTGGCCCTGCTACAGGGGTGATGGGAGTTGGTCCAGCATGTGATAGACCAGCAACAGCCTCATCACCATCTGAAGCAGGAGCAGCTTCTGTCTCAGATGCTGTAATGAGGCCATCCAGGACCTGTTCATAGTGATGGAATTGAACAGGTCTACTGGAGGCCCTAGATGACTGTGCTACCTCCATCCTCACCCTTTTCTGCAGCACCTGCTTTCTAATGTCGTAAACCCGCTCCCTGCACCTGATTGATGTGTGTGGGGACACTGCCACCTCATAGACAGCTTCCACCACAGTAATCTACATTTCGCTCCTATCCACTACCGCGGTGGAAGCTGCCAATGGGCCAAAGATCTTGGAATAACAGCCCTGCAGTGCCCCCACTAGTACCTCATTCTCCTCCATGATGAAGGGTATTTTTCTTCCTCTGGCCATTGCTGCTCTTCTTTCTTTCAAGATGGTGGCTGCTGCTTTCTAAAATGTCTGTCTGTTAAGGGCTGGTTCTTGTTTGGGGTATTCCCCACCTTTTTTCCAGGTCATAGGGTCATCTTTAACTTTTTTGCACTGCTAGTAAGGCACCTGGCCAACCAGCAATGGGAGTCCTAAGAGTTTGAAATTTGGGCCAATAGTATTCAAAAGCTGGAGCTAGAATGGGTGATGCCATCTCAATATATCCAATATGATTCGAGGAAGATACGACATGATGTTGCAAACTAAGCAGGGGCAGGAAGTGACAAGATGGTTTGTTCCACAAGCTGTGCAGGGTAGGCGGGTCGGACGGCTTGGTTATGTTCGACAAACTATGCAGGTTAGAATGTGACAGACATATGTTCGTGATGTTCGACAAACTATGCGTGGTAATCTGAGACCATTCCAGGGAGGCAACTGAGTGCTCCAGGCCCGGCACATTCAGTTTCTTTCAAACTTTACTACTACGCGACAACTCCAAAGTATACTGTACATAATATTACTGTACTTACAGTGATAGCTTGGAAGACACAAGCAGAGCATGTAGTTAACTGGAAAATAAATGGCCAAAGATGGGGGAAATTTATTTTGAATTAGTGGTGCATGGGACATGGTTGTCGACCTATTGGTTTAACTCTTGCCAGCCCTTGGTGTATGTGATCAAATTATTTAACTCTTTGAGTGTCAGAGAGTTATCCAATGCATTGAAAAGCAGTGTGTTGGATACCGCTCTGGCACCCAAAGGGTGAAAGCGGCTAAGGGTTTGGACAATACAGGATGACGATTGCTTAGTATCACAGTGCCCATGTATTGCTAGTGACATTTTGACAGCATTGTTTCCTGATGCCTTCTTATTGGCTAGCGTGATATTGCTCCACCCAGTGGTAGCCTTTAAGTACTGAGCTCTGTCACTTTTGCAGGGCCCTTTCGTGGTGTTCCCGCTGCTTAGTGCTTGCTGTCGTTATCGTGTGAATCCTGTGTATGACCCGGACTGCCTACTACTCTGTCTGATTCTGTTCCTGTTCTGTGTACCAACCCGGATTGGCTGACATTCCTGCTCTGTGTACCGACCCGGCCTGGCTGACGTTCCTGCTCTGTGTACCGACCTGGATTGGCTGACGTTCCTGCTCTGTGTACCGACCCGGTCTGGCTGACGTTTCTGCTTCATGTACCGACTCGGATTGGCTGACGTTCCTGTTCTGTACCTACCCGGCCTGGCTGATGTTCCTGCTCAGTGTATCTCAGGTTCACTACCGCACCCGGTTATTCGGTTGAGGGAACTTTCCGGTGCTCTGTCTAGGGCTTGCTAGACCCAGTTGTTTGTCTCGATTGCTGGGCTAGCCGTTCAGCTACTGCAACCTATTTACGCTACTGTGCCTTGTCTCTCCTTACCACCGGGTAGGAGCTATTCCCGGTTGCACACTGTACGCTTGGCTTGTTACTGCACTCATACTGAGGTTGGTCTCCTGGACACCTCAATTTGTCTCCACCACCTGGCAGTTGCCATTGAGCCTGAGCGTCTGTTAACCCTTGCTGTCTGGTGCACCCCCGGGTAGGAGCTATACTCGGTAGCACACTATATGCTTGGCTTGTTACTGCTCTCCCACTGAGGTTGGTCTCCTGGGTGCCTCAGTTGTCTCTACCACCTGGCAGCTGCCATCGAGCCAAAGCGTCCATTAAACCTTGCTGTCTGGTGCCATTATCCTTGGGTCGCAGTTCATGCTGGTTCGGTTTGGCGTTACACTGTTCCTCTGGTTACAGTGATACTGTGCTGTCCAGTAGTCCGTGTTTCCTTCAGGGCCTCTCTCACCCATTGTGGCATAGTTGCTATTGTGTCACTCTCCAGTAGAGAGTGCTTCTTGGGCCTACGCTATTAGGGCCTACCAGCCTCCCGGCCTAATAGCACCTTCACATCGCTGTCTCACTGATTCACACGAACTGTAACCTGACCTGTGTCAGTAATATATTTGCTCTCTGATATATGTACTGGACCTGTGTGGGTTAATGCTATTCTGTAACCTGTCCTATGTCAGTATTACGTGTTAACTATTGCTGGACCCGCGAGGATTACTTTATTCTGTCTGGTTTCAATAAAACTGTATTTTACCAAACTACCTGCCTCTGAGTGTACTGAAAACCGTAACACAATGAAACAGTAAAAAGTGGGGTCACTTTGTAGTTCATAACCTATTGACAACTCTTTGGGTAAGTGCGTTGATGATTTAGCACAAGATTAATGTATTTTCCATACACAAACTAATTTACTGCAGTTTAAACAAACATTGATGTGTTTATTCTTGACGTAGACTTATCTGATATGAGGGAAATCAGGGTAGGAAAATGAGAGAGAGGAATTTGGGTACCAAAGATGGACAGTAGGGTAGGAGGCTGGTACCAGAAAATGAAACCTTAACCTTTACCCATGTACTAAATTAGAATGTCACATGTATAGTTTGTCGATGTTCGAGTCGACCACTTCTGTTGAGTAGGATGTGACAGTCATGGGTTTTCGCTTTTCGACCATATGCTAAAATGACTGTGACAGGCATGGGTTGTCGATGTTTGAGCACGTGCAATTTGGATTGTGACTGGCATCCCATGCTGGAGTAGAGGTGACATGCACAGACTGGCAATGTACCACAATGTCCGTCTTTGGGATGGATCTTTTTCTATATGCACACCCTGTCTGGAAAGAATGATAGCAGAGTGCACGGAGGCGCACTGCTATCATTTAACCCATGTTAAGTTCGGCCGAAGAATTTGGAATGGAATAGAATTTTGTTTGAATCTAATAGGTCCAGTCCGAAATTAGGATCATCCGAATTACAGACCTCTCATGCCACACTACTGGACCACCAGGGAGGTAGGAAATGGACACGGGGGGGTAATGTGGAGATTGGGGGGGCAAAGTGGAGATTGGGGGGCAATGTGGACACGGGGGGGCAATGTGGAGGTTGGGGGGTCAATGTGGAGACTGAGGGCAATGTGGAGACTGAGGGCAATATGGAGGTCACCCAGTGACGTCAGACGCAGTGTGAAGAAGCGCACGTATGCGCGCTGGGTCGGCCGCACTGCAATGATGTGGGGCTGGTAAGCAATTTTTTCCAGGACTGGTTTTTATTCCCAGTCTAGCCCTGCTCCAAGGGTTAAATATCCCACTAATGCACATATGGAGCACATGGAAGAAATGTTTGTCATGCTTCTGCCATTCACATGATGACATTGTAGGCATGATGAACACAAGCTTATGCACCATGATGGATGTCTCGGTATGTTGAAGCCTGGCCATGCATTACTGATATGCTTCGTAGGCCAAATTTGCCTCTCTGTTGTTGAGTAAATCATGATAACTAGGTTATCCCACCTTGGTGCAGTTGTTGTGTACCTGAATGCTTACACAACTGAAGCATTTAATGAAGTCAGTGTTTCTCATCACATGTTAATTCCCTTAATATCCAAAATAGGTCCAGCTGACATGCCAGAGGAGGCGGGGGGGGGCAGGAAGATGCCGGAGTGCAAACCCCTATTGGTGCACCTGGGAACCACCACGTGGAAAGGGCAGGTGACGATAGTAAATTGTAATATGTCCCTCAGCAAAAAGAAGTACATCCGTTCAATGTCTAATATGTCTTTTGTTGTGTGTTGTTGGTTTATGTTTGTGGAAAGGGTTCTGAGTTTTGTGTTTCTGGTTGTTGTAACCATTTCAATGGCAGAGGGGTACCCAATGCATTCTCAAAATTGTTGTGCACTCCTCTGGCACTGAAATGGGTTAAGGCTCCATACAATTATCTCACCCTTGTGAAAATGTCCTGTATCTCCTCAGGGTCATCACGGGCTGCGTCTGGTGAGGAGGATGAGGAACCACTTCTGGGGGTGTCTGCCTCTGCTCCTGAGGCTATGGAAGGGGAAGCGCATGGTAAGTAAAATCCTAAATCTGCTGTCCCATGTGTGTTCCACCTGTCTCCCCTTCCCTTACAAAGATCCCAAATTCCCCGTAGTGATCTGTGTTCTTGTCACACATACCTGTGACAGTCTCATGGCATGAACAAATATCATTATGTGATTTTTGTTAATGCCATGATCTTGTCACACACGTTGTTTGGCTCCAGGCCATAGCACACACCTACAGTTCCCGTTTGCAGGCTAGCACTAATTGAGTGTTGGTGGATGAATCACAATGACAGTGATGATCCACCTGTGTCCAATCAAAGCCAAAGGGCAAACCTGACCTGTCAGTTTGTTCATAGCAGGGGTGGTCAATCCTGTTCTCTGTCCACAACAATGCCACATGTTTGCTGCATCCCCTCAAATTAAAGTGGATGTGTCACCTATTTATAACATAGTCTAAATAGTTAGGCTGCATATCGAATACTTGTAAAACGTTATAAACTTTTTTTAAAGTTTAATTTGTTGTAAATTTAACTTACTGTCACGGTTTATTATGACTCTCAGACACAAGTTTTAGGTAAAAATCAATTTTATTGAAATAATAAATTGAGAACGTAGGTGTCACGGTTTATTATGACTCTCAGACACAAGTTTTAGGTAAAAAATCAATTTTATTGAAATAATAAATTGATAACTTAGGATGGCAATAACATACATATATATATATACAGAATATAGCACAGACAGAAGGCAGACTCTACCGGTCCTGTCAATATACCGGACAGGACAGTCTTTAGGCTCTACCGGCCTTGCCAATACCGGGTAAGGCAACCTGCAGATGGAATAGCATAACGGTTCTACCGGCCTTACCAAATTACCGGGCAAGGCAGCCTCAATAGATACACAATGTAGGCTCTACCGGCCCTGCCAATACCGGGTAAGGCAACCTCAGATGGAATGTGGCAAAAGGTTCTACCGGCCTTACCAATACCGGGCAGGGCAGCCCAGAGATAGTAGCAGCAGTCAGATGAAACTGGCAAATTAGCAGAATCGTTAAGCAGCAAGGCTTTGGAGCAAACCAGCATCCGCACGCTGGGAACAACACTGAATAGTATAGCCGTTAGGCTTTGCGAGCAAACCAGTGACCGCACACTGGAGTAACAAGTGAGTAGTATAGCCGCAAGGCTTAGGAGCAAACCAGCGTCCGCACGCTGGGACCAACACAGAATTGTATAGCCGATAGGCTTTGGAGCAAACCAGTGACCGCACACTGGTGTAACAAGCGAGCTTGTATAGCCGCAAGGCTAGGAGCAAACCAGCGTCCACACGCTGGGACAAACACAGATTTGTATAGATGATAGGCTTTGGAGCAAACCAGTGACCGCACACTGGTGTAACAAGCGAGCTTGTATAGCCGCAAGGCTTAGGAGCAAACCAGCGTCCGCACGCTGGGACCAACACAGATTTGTATAGCTGATAGGCTTTGGAGCAAACCAGTGACCGCACACTGGTGTAACAAGCGAGCTTGTATAGCCGCAAGGCTAGGAGCAAACCAGCGTCCGCACGCTGGGACAAACACAGATTAGTATAGATGATAGGCTTTGGAGCAAACCAGTGACCGCACACTGGTGTAACAAGTGAGCTTGTATAGCCGCAAGGCTTAGGAGCAAACCAGCGTCCGCACGCTGGGACCAACACAGATTTGTATAGCTGATAGGCTTTGGAGCAAACCAGTGACCGCACACTGGTGTAACAAGTGAGTTTGTATGGCCGCAAGGCTTAGGAGCAAACCAGCGTCCGCACGCTGGGACCAACACAGATTTGTAGAGCTGATAGGCTTTGGAGCAAACCAGTGACCGCACACTGGTGTAACAAGTGAGTTTGTATAGCCGCAAGGCTTAGGAGCAAACCAGCGTCCGCACGCTGGGACCAACACAGATTTGTATAGCTGATAGGCTTTGGAGCAAACCAGTGACCGCACACTGGTGTAACAAGCGAGTTTGTATAGCCGCAAGGCTTAGGAGCAAACCAGCGTCCGCACGCTGGTACCAACACGGAATTGTAGCAATGTCACCAACGCGACCAGGCAGAAGGTCGCCAGGATACTGAAGACAGGTGATGAGATGACAGGAACCAGCAACCATCAGTCTGGTCAGGAAACAGCAGAGAAGAAGTTCAGCAGTAACTGCAACACCAGAGACTAGGCCGGAACCAGGACTGGAGTAACTCAGCATCCAGGAAACACTGGAACAGTAGAGATCAGGAACTCAGGAACACAGGAGATCAGGAACTCAGGAACACTGGAACAGAGGCCCAGCTATCACTAGCATAGTGATAGCAAGAAGGTCAGAAACAACACGAAAGGGCACTCAAAGGGTGCCCAATCCAGGTTTAAATAGGCAATAAGAGGCGGGCTATCTGCAGACAGCCAATAGCAGCCCCCTAGTGGTGACAGACAAGGAACTGCAGCAAATCACGGGCACCGTGATAGTAGGATGGCAATCACATACATACATACAGATATATTCAGAATATAACAAGACAGAAGGCAGACTCTACCGGTCCTGTCAATATACCGGACAGGACAGTCTGAAGTAATAGAATGTTAGGCTCTACCGGCCTTGCCAATACCGGGTAAGGCAACCTGCAGATGGAATCGCATAACGGTTCTACCGACCTTACCAAATTACAGGGCAAGGCAGCCTCAATAGATTCATAATGTAGGCTCTACCGGCCCTGCCAATACCGGGTAAGGCATCCTCAGATGGAATGTGGCAAAAGGTTCTACCGGCCTTACCAATACCGGGCAGGGCAGCCCAGAGATAGTAGCAGCAGTCAGATGGTAATGGCAAATTGACAGGATCGTAAGCAACCCAGTGTACACACACAGAGACTAACAGGGGAATCGTAAAGCCGCAAGGCTTTGGAGCAAACCAGCGTCCGCACGCTGGGACCAACACTGAATTGTATAGCCGATAGGCTTAGGAGCAAACCAGTGACCGCACACTGGTGTAACAAGCGAGTTAGTATAGCCGTAAGGCTTAGGAGCAAACCAGCATCCGCACGCTGGGACCAACACAGAATTGTATAGCTGATAGGCTTTGGAGCAAACCAGTGACCGCACACTGGTGTAATAAGCGAGTTTGTCTAGCCGCAAGGCTGTGGAGCAAACCAACGTCCGCACGCTGGGACTAACACAGGATTGTATAGCCGACAGGCTTTGGAGCAAACCAGTGACCGCACACTGGTGTAATAAGCGAGTTTGTCTAGCCGCAAGGCTGTGGAGCAAACCAACGTCCGCACGCTGGGACTAACACAGGATTGTATAGCCGATAGGCTTTGGAGCAAACCAGTGACCGCACACTGGTGTAACAAGCGAGTTTGTCTAGCCGCAGGGCTTTGGAGCAAACCAGCGTCCGCACGCTGGGACCAACACAGAATTGTATAGCCGATAGGCTTTGGAGCAAACCAGTCACCGCACACTGGTGTAACAAGCGAGTTTGCCTAGCCGCAAGACTTAGGAGCAAACCAGCATCCGCACGCTGGGACCAACACAGAATTGTATAGCCGATAGGCTGTGGAGCAAACCAGTGACCGCACACTGGAGTAACAAGCAATGTCGCCGACGTGACCAGGCAGGAGGTCGCCAGGATACAGGAGACAGGCGATGCGATGACAGGAACCAGCAACGATCAGTCAGGTCAGGAAACAGCAGAGAAGAAGTTCAGCAGGAACTGCAACACCAGAGACTAGGCCGGAACCAGGACTGGAAGTACTTCAGCATGCAGGAAACACTGGAACAGTAGAGATCAGGAACTCAGGAACACATGAGATCAGGAACTCAGGAACACTGGAACAGAGGCCCAGCTATCACTGGCATAGTGATAGCAAGAAGGTCAAAAACAACACGAAAGGGCAACCAAAGGGTGCCCAATCCAGGTTTAAATAGGCAATGAAAGGCGGGCTATCTGCAGACAGCCAATAGCAGCCCCCTACTGGTGACAGACGAGGAACTGCAGCAATCACGGGCACCGTGATACTTACATAGTCTGTCCCCTACCTACTTCCGCATAGACTGCTCTGCCTCTGCTCTTCTCCTTCCTCTGATGACGGAGGCTTCAGTCTGGAAGCTGGAGAGCTCTCATTGGCTAGATATTGACCTTTGCCAATGAGACCTCTTAAAAATAAAAAATGAACAACGTTTTACAAGTATTCGATATGTAGCCTATTTAGGCTATGTTATAAATAGGAGACAAATCCACCTTAACACATTTTGTGTGGTAATTCTCAGCAATGGTCTTGTTGTCTAGGACGCACAATCATGTCCTGTAACCACCACAAAAGTGCATGTTGTCAGTTGAACACAAGTGAATGTCAATACCGCTTGTGTTTAAAGGGATAGTAATACTTCGTTTTAACTTTATTTTATTTTGTAGGCATTAAAAACATGAAGAATGATATAAGTCTTATCTCTCAAACCTTTATGGTTTGAGAGATATTCACAAGCAAAGTTTCCCCTCCCCGCCCCTTTTACCTAGTGTAAGCCATCTCTTCTCAGATGTGGAATGCAGTCCATAGACCAGACAGATAACAGAAGGGGACACTCTTATTCCTATGAACACAATGAAATCCCTGCCCCCCTTGACAAGCTTTTCAGGTTTTTCCCTTATCTTAATTGAAGATTGTCCCTCTCTGCAGTCTACCTGGGCACCTTCCTTCTGCTCTGGCTGAACAGTGTTACATCAGTAAAAGGGGTGGGAGGGGGACACTTTGTCATTGAATTACTCTTGAACTACAACTCTGACAGAATTGAAATAACGCTCTCCAAAGTCCAAATGCTATGAAGATTAATTAGAGCTGCTTTTATTATGAAACATTACTATCCCTTTAAGTGAGCACATCCTGACAACATGCACTGTTGGTGCGGTTAGAGGACATGATTGTGCATCCTAGGCAACAGGACCATTGCTGAGAATCACCCTTCTAAATGCATCAAACATCTGTGTGACAGAGAGGTGCTCACTGCTTTGCATTTCTTCTTTCCCCACAGCTGCATCTGATGAAGAACAAGAGCAGCAGCCCTCTTCCAGCCAGGAGTATGCAGAGGCCCTGGACATCCTATATGGGATCTCATCTGACATCAGGAGTTTACATCATTAGCTAAGAAACAACATGCGCCGTCTGGAGGCTCTGCTCCAACAAACGGTGGAGCAGAACAGGCTGATGCTGGGCCTCCTGACAGCGCATGTCGTGCCTTCAGGGCCAATCCCCACCCCCAGCAGCTCCTCATCAGACAGCAGCCTGGCATCATCTGATGCCTTGCCTGCTGCACGTGGTGGTAGGTTCCACCTACCCAGACGGGGGCCTTGCACAAGAGGAGGAAGGAGGTCCCTCCGCTGACCACATTCCCTCCAGAGGGGGATTTTTCAATTTTTTTTTTAAAGTTTATTATTGTTTAAATTTTTAATTACATTTTTCAACTTCAGCATTGTTGTTGTCCATTTATTTCAGATACAAACAGGGGGGAGATACACCAAAGTGTTATGAGGAGGTGATGAAGTGGAGATGACCCTTCCAGTGTGATGAACGATCCTTGCTTCTTCCATCTAGCCAGTGAACTGAGATTTAACCAACCTGTAAGTTCTTAGTGCATTGGCTCCATAGGATAACAGGAATCGGAGCGTTTAGTACACTGGAGAAGTTCCTTACACCTCATCACCATTTGAAAACACCTTAATGCATAACCCCACTGCTGACCCACTCTTCTGTGTGTGTCTCCAACCCTTGTCCGTCTCCCTTAGAGATTGGAAAAGGGAAGGAGACAGAGACAGATTTGCATGAAAGGAAGCTGACAGAGGAGGAGGATGGCAGAAGGACAGAAAGGTAAGGAAACAGATGGACAGAGAGAGAAGGAGGCTGATGGACAGAGAGGGAAGGAGGCTGATGGACAGAGAAATAAGGAGGCTGATGGACAGAGAGGGAAGGAGGCAGATGAACAGAGAGGGAAGGAGGCGGACAGAGGGAATGAATGTGAAGTAGTGAAAGGGAGATGTGTAGGCTGACAGGGCAAGGGGCGGACTGACAGGACCCAGGGCTCCTGGTCCAAAAAGAGTTGGGGCACCCTGCCCAATGACATCACTGGCACTGCCCTATGACATAATTGACCCCACCCCATGACATCATTGGCTCCACCCCATGACATCAATGGCCCCACCCCATGACTGCTCTGGCACTCAAAGGGTTAAAAATATATAAATATATAAAAAAAAAAAAATAAAACTAACCTTACACTTCTGGCTAGCTTCTTGCCAGTTGCTTGAGGGTGTCCTTACTGTGCTGGCTGGCCTGGCAGCTGTGCCTATAGCGAGTACAATATTTTGTAAATAAGTTGCAAAAGTGTGGTGGCCTGGGCAGGTACTGAATGGCACCCCCACACCATCCAGTACCCCCACAAGCCATCCTATACCCCCAGGCCATACCCACCCAGGCCATCCAATACTCCAACAAGCCATCCAGTACCCCTCCAGGCCATATAGTACCCCCACAAGCCATCTAGTACCCCCACCAGGCCATCCAGCACCCCATACCATCCAGTACCCCTACAAACCATCCATTACCTCCACGCCATTCACTACCACCACAAACCATACAGTACCCCCATGCCATCCATTACCCCCACAAACCATCCAGTATCCCACACCATCCAGTACCCCCCCAAACCATCTTGTACCCCCCAGGCCATTTAGTACCCCCACAAGCCATCTAGTACCCCCACCAGGCCATCCAGCACCCCTATGCCATCCATTATCCCCACAAACCATCCATTATCCCCACAAACAATCCAGTACCCCCACACCATCCAGTACCCCCACAAACCACCCAGTACCCCACCAGGCCATCCAACACCCCCTCAAGACATCCAGTACCCCCAGGCCATACACCAACAAGCCATTCAGTAACCCCACAAGCCATCCAGTAACCCCCCAGGCCATACCCCCACAAACCATTCAGTACCCACACAAGCCATCCAGTACCCCCCAGGCCATACCTTCCCAGGCCATCCATAACCCCCCAAGCCATCCAGTAACTCCCTTCGTCCCTCCATGCCATCCAGTACCCCCCCACCCAGGCCATACCCACTCAGGCCATCCAATACCTCCCAAAACCATCCAGTACCTCCCTACTTGTGCTGTGTAGTAGGTCTTCTGCTGATGCTGCTGTCTGGACTGTCATTCAGTCGCTCTCTGTGTCACTGTCACTGCTGCACTCCACAGTATGACTCTTGCTACGTGTACTTGGTGAGTTGGTGGGCTAGGGGGTAATTTGAGTGACATCCGGTCCCCTGTGGCTGGCTGGCTGGCTCTGAGTCCCCACTCTCCTACCACCCCCATCATCACGCGCCCCTGCGTGCCTTGATGACATACATGCGCATGATGCATAGACCAAATGGTCACGCAGGCATGCTCACAGAAGAGGAAGAGTGCAGAGGCACAGGAAGAGAAGCACTTGCTGCCAGACAGTAATGAGCAATCTGGACTCCGGTAGCGGTGGAGTTATCTTGCCCGGCCACATATAATGGATGGGAATGGGAAGGGTTGGGTTTATGACCTTGCATTGGGCAGTAATAGTGTGAGGCCTCAGTGCCTCACAGTGCAATGGCCGGCGGCTGCTTTAGGAGCGGGTGGGCCCAAATAATTGACATTGTTGGTGGTGGCGGTGGTGGGCCGCCCCTCAGACACGGGCCCTCTGTCCGTGACTGAATGCCCGAATGGTCTGTCCACCCCTGGACAGGGCTCAATTTAAATGTTGGAGAAGGTTGTTTTTTCTGCCAACGGCATTTTTGGGGTGTTAAAGTTAAGAGGTATTTTCATCCATAGGAACCAATGAAAACATCGTAAATTGCAATCCAGTTGTCTGTGTTAGCTATGAAGATCCGATAAGGGACTCAATTTATTGCAGGAAAGTTAAGACCTACTCTAGTCCCTTATCGCATCTTCAAACAGCTGACATGGAAAACAGAAAGGAAAATAAAGTTAGAAAAACCTAAGACCCCAGTGGGTGTATTGATATGGGGCACTAAACCCCACATCAATACATCAAAGCACTCCAAAACAATGTCAAATGTTAGTAGAATTAACCCCATGAGTGCCAGTGGGGTCTAATCACCCTGCCGCCACTCATAGGGTTAACCCAACTAAGTAAAAAAAAAAAAAAAACACCACATTACAAGTAACACTTACCATTAATCCTGATGTCCAGCAGAGTCCTCAGGATACTGGTCCTCTTCTGTCCTTCTTTCTTCTTGTCTATGTTCTCCTCTTTCTTCTTTTCTGTCTTCTTTCCTCTTGTTGTAACCCCCCACACCCGAAAAGTGTAAGTACAATGCATGAATATCTGGCACACTAATACATACTTTAACCCTACTGAGCCCCAGAGAGGCATGCAACACATTGCTTTGCAATGTGTTGTGTAACCCTCTGGCATTCAAGGGGTTAAACTATGTATTAGTGTGATGGATATTGCATTGGACTTATACTTTTCTGGGTAGTTTTTACAGCAAAAAGACAGAAGCTACAAGACAGTAGAGAAGACAGAAGGCGACAGACAGTGGATGACAAGTAAGTGTAACACTGATTAGTTAACGATCAGTGCTTGACAGTATGTCAGGCACCGTTCGTTAGCTATTTTTACTTTGGAGTTCCCAATACTGCCACTATTTAGCAGCGTTGAAAATTATTCAAACAAATGACTTAAATTTTTAATATTTTACACAGGGACAAAAGTGTCTCTCCCTTGTGGTGGCAATAAGGCACCCTGTATGCCTATACAACTGTCACACTGGCTGATGTGTCACTCTGAAAAAAATTATTCAGACAAATTATTCCAAAGTTTTTTAATATTGTCTGTTGCATGTGCCATTTCTGTTGCAGAGGTGAAATACAATATAGCATGAACATCTGTCATTTACCATCTGTAGCATATATAATAGATTACACAATATGTAGCATGTGTCATTTACTATATGTAGCATAGGTGTTATGTACATATGGATGTAGCTAAATTAGAAGGAAGAAGGAAAAGTGAGAATGACTGGTGCGGTATCCTTTTGAAATGTCAAAAAGAAAAATATTGCATGGCTAGAAGACGATTTAACCATGTTGCAGTGTTTAAAATAACGACATGAAAAACTTGCGCTGCATAAAATCTCTAGGTTGTCATGTCGCATAATTATGTTCTGGCCACAACTCCCAGCATCCTTACCTTGTGTTGCCCATCTCTCTTTAAAGCAGAACTACCACCTCTTACAAACATGTCCCCAAATAAATGGCCATCTGGCGACTAGCTGCTCAGTAGTGCTTATCGACAGAATTATTACCTCAATAATGATAATTATACATTGCTCCTGGACTGACAGGCAGGAAACTGCTCAGACATCTTTCCATAGTGACATCTGCGTGCCTGCCTGCCTGCGCTGTAAGTTCCAGCCTGTTCTAGGAGGCATTGCTAGGAGTCATTCTGCTCCAAAAGGGACTGACAGTACAGGCATGCAGACTTCACTATGGAAAGATGTCTGTGCGGTTTCCTGACTGCGCGGTTTCCTGCCTGGCAGTACGGGAGCAGTGTATCATTTTCATGAATGCAGTAACAATTCTGTCGACTACCTCTACTGAGCAGCTAGTCACCAGATGGGTAATTATTTGGGTCCATGTTTGTAAGAGGTGGTAGTTCCACTGTAATGCGACAATGTTTCAAAAGGGAACCGACTGGTGCGAGGCAGATAGCAGAAACACTGGAGATGTAGCCAGAACTACAGAACACTGGAGCAGGCAGGACTCAGTCCGTAGATGGATACAGCAGCAACTGAGGAAGACTGGTGAGAGGCAGACTCAGGATGACAGCAGCAACACTGGAGATGTAGCCAGAACTGCAGAACACTGGAGCAGGCAGGACTCAGTCCGTATATGGATACAATGACTGAGGAAGACTGGTGAGAGGCCAACTCAGGATGCGAATGATTGTAGATGTCTGAAGTCCTTTTTTGGTTTTCTAATCTGCATCGAACCTGAGACCAGGGTAACCCAGCTTTGGCAAGCTGACTTTTAAAAAAGTAATTTGCTCCATGAGCTGGGGGGGCAATTGAGAGCGCTGGGGGCTAAGTATATTTCCAGTAATGGAAAATACCCGCTCACTCTGCACAGTGGTTGGGGGGCAAGAAAGCAACTCCAGGGCTACCAGGGACAATGTAGGTCACACAGACCTCTTGTTATCCCAGAAAGTCAAGGGATCTGTACTTGGAGCCAGAGAAGGTTCCACAAGGTAAGCCTCAACCTGCCTGAGGCTACTGCACCTGAACTTGTTGTTGCTATCGTTGTGTCTTGCAACAAATTGGGTTGCCACCAATGTGCCGTCAATGACAGGAAGCCATGCTGGCCACTAAGAGCACTCCATTAGTCAGTGGTAAAGTGCACTGACTGTCCAGCAGCCTTTCCTAGCAGGTCCTTCAAAAGACCAATGCACAACTGGTACAGTGAGGGCACTATATATCTATTAAATGTGATGTGGGATGGAATTTTATATCGGGGTGCGACAGCCTCCATAAGTTGATGGAAGGGCTCCCCGTTCATCAAAATGAAAGTTGCACACCCAACAGCTATGAGCTGTCCAATGAGGCATGTAATTTTTCTGGACTGCTGTCTGCACATCCCCTTGGAATGAAACCCACCAAAATCTTCCAGTGTGGACTGTATTGACTTTGGGATAGGCTGTAACTGTCTGCTGCTTTTACTAGGACCATATGTGGCATGATCTCCCTGCCCTTTTTCCTGGCTACTGGTGGTGAGTGTTACACTGGTAAATGTAGTAGTACCACCACATTCTGCACTCATCAACACTGACTTGTGGTAGTGATTCAGGTGTTGGTTCATCCCAGAGGTGGCTAGATGACCCAACACCCACTGCTGACTTTCTTGCCACACAATTTACATTTCGCTAGCCGGCCATCGCCAAGTGTCACAGAATGGTCTCACGCTTTGGATCAACGAATGACTTTGGAAGGTGGTGAAGAAGAAACTGAGGTGACACTTTCTTCATCTTCACATGCTGCAGCAAACTAACTATGTTTTTTTTTCTACATACCTTTACAGGGGTACTAGTAGATCCAAAGATGGCAGCAGGTATGTTGGGACTGGGATTGGAGGAGGATGGAGTAACACTGGTGGCAGAGACACTAGCAGCTACTACCTGCCTGGGAGACTCATTTGGAACTGGAGAGGCAGGTGGTGAGTTTTCATCAATAGAAGACAGAATTGTAGCTGGAGAAACAGGAGGAGTACTATGGGCAGCAGTGGAAAAGTGAAGTTCTGGAGAATAATCAAGGTCAGTGGAAAAATCAAGCTCAGTGGAAAAATCAAGCTTGGTCCCTCATATTCTTCTTCTACCTCGTAGTTTTGGACAGGAAGAAAAATCATCATCAGCAGATTTTGGGGAGAGCTGATGAATTCCCTTTTCTTCCTGATGGCTACCGGGAAATGATAAATTATCTCCCTCAATATGTTTTTGAAGACAATATGCTCTCAGTGTCAGTGACAATGGTGGCAGGAGAAATTTTCTAAAAATACTCCAATAATTCACGTTTGGGCTTCTTACACGGACGTTCGCTGTAAAACTCCCGCTTTGATACAACCCGCAGTTTCCCACCAGTAGGTGTCCCCAGGTTTATAGAACTGGCTGTAGCGGAGGTCGTCATGGAACTGGCAGTGGCAATAGTCATTGTGCAGGTGGTTCTGGGGAGATCATCATGAAACAGCTGACGAGAGATGGATGACAGCCTCTTCGTAGTCTTAGAGGAGGAACTGGACCTCTCTACCCTGCTAGTAGAGGTAGAATGACCTGCAGTTCCCTTCTTCTTTCTAGTTTTTGGTTTGGACTGCTGCTGCTGAGTCTGACTAGTACTACTCAAAGTACTCTTCTTTCCCTGCCTGCTGCTGCTAGCTCTGCTTGAAAGAAACTGCCCTGTGGTGGTGTTGGTGGTTGCAGGGTCACTGCAGCTGGTACCAGAACGAGGAACATCAGGTTGTTCACTAGGACTCAAATCCATTATGGATAGGTAGATAATGAATGATTATAGTTTTACAACTTTAAAACCTGCCCATACAACAACTGTGACACTGGCAAATAACTTGTATTATGAATATTTTTAATAAAACCAACACTGGTGACTCTCCTTTGCCGTGGCTAAAAGGCACCCTGCCTGCCTATATAATTGTGACACTGGCAGTGTGACTCTGGAAATCAGTCAAACAATTAACTTGTAGTTTCTATATTTTTAATAAAACCAACACAGGTGACTCTCCCTTGCAGTGGCAAAAAGGCACCCTGCCTGCCTATACAACTGTTAGACTGGCTGATGTGACTCTCTGAAAATTATTCGAAGAAAACCCTAATATTTTTTATATTTTGCACAGGAACAAAGATGACTCTCCCTTGCAGTGGCAATAACTGGCACTAATGCTGGCTGCCTGCCTATGCCTAGCCTAATGCTACCTGCCTGCCTACACAACAACTGGACACTCTCTAATCTCTTCTTCTCTCTCTGAGCTGCAACAACGCAATGAGGAAATGCAGGCTGTCTGCCTGGGTGACTGTGTCAATAGTCCAACCCCCATCATGAAACAAAGATGCTTACTGGAATACAGACAAAGAGGGAAAGTAGTGCATGAAATGGAGAATGGAATTGGATTAGAGACATGGAGGGAAAAATATAGAGGTAAAGTAATCGAGGGCGCACAGGTAGTACAAAAAAGATCCGATTCTGAACAGTCCTGGTCTGAAAGTAGTCGAAACTTTCAGAAATATGTTGAATGTTGAAAGTTTTGAAAGGTTTGACAACTTTCATGGTCTGAATACTGTACTAAACACTGTTTGTCACACCCTGTTAAGATTTTGTGTACCTCTCCCTCCGTGCCAGCGACGTTTTCAGTAAGGGAGAGGCTAGCGCATTGCCTCAGCACAGACCGTATGATTGTGCTATTCATTTACCTCCGGGCGTGGTGCCTGACAGGGGTTGTACGTACCGTTTGTCCTGCGATGAGAACAAGGCTATGGAGGACTACATTGAGGATGCCCTCAAAAGGGGAATCATACGCAAGTCTACCTCACCGGCTGGTGCCGGTTTCTTTTTTGTGAAAAAGAAAAATGGCGAACTAAGACCATGTATTGATTACCGTGTACTGAATAAACTCATGTCTAAGAATGCGTACCCCATACCACTTATTACAGAGTTATTTGACAGGTTGAAGGGCTCTTCTATCTTTATGAAACTTGATCTGCGGGCTGCGTATAACCTGATCAGAATTAAGGCTGGGGATGAGTGGAAAACGGCATTCAACACTAGGTCGGGGCATTATGAATACTTAGTGATGCCATTTGGTCTATGTAATGCACCTGCGGTATTTCAAGAGTTTATCAATGACATCCTCCGTGACATGCTTCAGTCTTGTGTGGTCGTATACCTCGATGATACATTGATTCACTCTGCTAACCTAATGTTACGGTTTTCTGACACTCAGACACTGGTATAGTAAAAACACAGTTTTATTGAAATAAAAATGAATGAACAGCGCCCCTGGAGGCCAGGAATGGTAAAGGTGAGATACAGGCCCAAATGAGTATAGCAGACTTATACAGCTCAGGTAAGCAAATATACAGGGTTAAATGTGGAGAAATAGACTGTTTAGTAAACTGATTGGCCAACGCCCAGAAGCTGAAATCAGTCTCTTGATGGTGCAGAGAAGGGTGTATTGTGTGACTGAACTAATCACCCTTTGCACAAGAATTCCCATATTGACCAGCGAATGCCCAGGGCTGAGCCTATACCACCTTAGTGGAATAATCTGGAGTAAAGCCACTGCAAGAGCAAACGGACCAGAACCTGAATCGCCCTCAATATTGTCACGGATATAACCCTGCGTGTGCCAACGGGAGAAGAGCCGTACATACCCCTTGTGTGCCAGAGCGGAGCAATCACTGCACAAGCGATAATGAGCCAAAGTAAATGGTGATACGGAATATGGCTGACACATTGAGCACTTAGTGACCGGAACCGGGACACCCCTCCGGTGTCATGCGGAGCACATACAGCAAGAGCCAATGGAGGTACCAACGCCAACCGGCGCGGTCGCGGCGCTTAACGAGCACTGGAGAGAACAACAGCTCTGCTAGTGCAAATAGGTAGGCAAGGTCGGAAAGGCACAGGCTCACAAGTGTTAACAGGCTCAAACGGAATACACTGGCTTGGCAAGTGAAAGAGAACAGGCTCAGATATCGGAGGCAACCGGCACAGCAAGAGTTAATACAGGTTCAATAAGGAGACTACACCTCAGCAGTGCTATGCAACAGGCTCAGGCAACGGCCCAGTAAACTGAGAGAGGATTAGCCAGAGCAACATAAACACAGTTCAGAATGTTGCCAGCCGGCGACCAGGATCACACAGAAACTCAGGAACAATCACAGCGCAGGACTCCAACCGGAACCGGGTCAGTACTCAGAGCAGAAACGTCAGCCAGAGCCGGGTCAATCACGGAGCAGGAACGTCAGCCAGAGCCGGGTCAATCACGGAGCAGGAACATCAGCCAGAGCCGGGTCAATCACGGAGCAGGAATGTCAGCCAGAGCCGGGTCAATCACGGAGCAGGAACGTCAGCCAGAGCCGGGTCAATCACGGAGCAGGAACAACGGAATGGTCAGACTAGCCGAGTCGGTACACAGGAATGCAGAAACACAGCAACAAGGCGCAGGCTCAGGAACACCACAAAAGGGCAACTGACAAGTGCCCAAAACCCAGTATATAAAGGAACATCCTGGGCGGGCCAATCAGCTTCCTCCAATGCACAGGTAACACAGCCAAGATTGACAGGGAATCACAGGGAACGTGATACCTAACCCAGCACATCAAGGATGTGTCTGAAGTCTTGCTTCGCTTACACAAGAATAAACTGTTCTGTAAATTAGAATAATGTGAGTTTCACAGGTCCAAAGTGCCCTTCCTGGGGTTTGTGATACCTAAGGATGGCATTGCCATGGACCAGGAGAAACTGGCAGCAGTCCTATAGTGGCCACTTCCCAAAGGTTTAAAAGCTATCCAACGCTTTTTGGGCTTGGCCAATTATTATAGAAAATTAATCCAGAATTTTTCTACAATTGTTAAACCTCTGTCTGACCTCACGCATAAGGGCGCTAATCCCTCTCAATGGTCCGAGGCAGCTGAAAATGCTTTTGTTTTTGCATCTGCTCCTATACTGTCCCACCCCAATCCCGCCCAGCCATTTACCTTGGAGGTCGATGTCTCCGAAATCGGGGTAGGGGCAGTACTTTCCCAGCGCCCTGTTGGAGGTGGCACCCTGAGACCTCGTGGGTTCTTTTCTAAGAAACTCTCTAGTGCCCAAAGCCATTATGAATTTAGTGACAGAGAACTCTTGGCTATTATTCTTGCATTAAAAGAATGGCGTCACCTACTGGAGGGCACCAGAACCCTGGTGTTAATTCTAACTGACCATAAAAATTTGACTTATCTCTTGGAAGCGAAAAGGCTGTCTTCTCGCCAGGCTAGGTGGGCATTGTTCCTTACTCGATTTAATTTTGTAGTATCCTGCCTACCAGGCTCAAAGAACGTTAGGGCAGATGCCCTGTCCAGACAATTTGGGCCAGACATTGAGAGGGATGAGGAACCTTTACCGATTATTCAGCCGGATCGTATCCTGGCTACAGTGTGTACTAATATCACTTCGCCACTGGGGGAAGAGATCTTGGCATCTCAGGCGAGGGCTCCCCCAGAAACCCCAGTTGGCAAGTGTTTTGTGGATGAGCCATTCCGTACCCATTTGCTGGAGACATATCACTCTTCTAAGGCTGCTGGGCACATTGGGAGGGATCAGTTAATATGGTCTCTCTCACAGGTATTTTGGTGGCCTTCCCTTAGAACCGATTGCTCCGCTTTCACTGCAGCCTGTGCCACCTGTGCTCGTGCCAAGACCCCCAGACACCTCCCAGTGGGCCTACTCCGACCTGTGCCTAATGGAGAACGCCCATGGTCCCACATATCCATTGATTTCTTGGGAGAATTTCCATTGTCTAGGGGGTATACATTTATCCTAATGGTGGTCGACAGGCTCTCCAAGATGGCTAATTTCGTGCCCCTCTCTGGCCTTCCTTCGGCCCAGGAATTGGCAGTAATTTTTGCCAGAGAAATGTTCCGCTTGCATGGGGTTCCCAGGGTGGTGGTGTCGGACCGAGGGAGCCAGTTCGTGTCCAGATTCTGGAGGGCACTCTGTAGCCAGATGGGCATCCAATTGTCCTTTTCCTCTGCCTACCATCCCCAGACTAATGGGGCCGCTGAGCATGCCAATCAGGGACTGGAACAGTTCCTGCACTGCTTTGTGACCGATCATCATGACAATTGGGCTGACCTGTTGCCATGGGCAGAGTTCGCCAGGAATTGTGCAGTTAATTCATCGTCCGGGAGCTCCCTGTTCCTTATCAATTACAGGTTTCAGCCGTGCCTGCTCCCGGACTCATTTCAGTCCAGCTCTGGATGAGCATATTGAGCAGCTCCACTCCACTTGGGCACAGGTTCAGAGGACCCTCATCCAGTCATTCCAGCGACATCAGCGGCATGCCAATCGTAGACGGCTGCCAGCGGTCTCCTTCCAGGTTGGGGACAGGATATGGCTCTCCTTCAGAAATCTCAATTTGCAAGTGCCTTCAAATAAGTTGGCCCCACGGTTCATTGGTCCGTTCAAAGTAATCCGCAAGGTTAACCCTGTCTCGTACGCACTGGAACTCCCGGCATCTATGCGCATTCATAACGTGTTCCATGTGTCTCTGTTAAAACCCTTGGTATGCAACCGCTATACTACCACTCCGGTGGTTCCTGGGCCGGTGGACGTTCAAGGCCAAGAGGAGTACGAAGTTCAGAGTATTATTGATTCTAGGAGGTTTAGAGGGAAATTGCAATATTTGGTCCATTGGAAGGGCTATGGCCCTGAAGAGCGTTCTTGGGTTGATCAGAAGGACCTCCATGCCCCAAGATTATTGCGCAATTTCCACTCTAAATATCCCCAGAAACCTAGACTCTCTGCCAGGAGAGGGGGTCTTTGAGAGGGGGGTACTATCACGGTTCCCGTGATCTCTCTGTCACTCTTTGCTGTGGTGTGCTCCCATTGGCTGAGCTTGTTTGGCCCACCCAGTATGGCCTTCATATACCGGGCCTCTGGCAACTGTCAGGTGCCCTTTCATGGTGTTCCTGTACCAGTGCTACTGTTGCTATGTTCCTGCGTTCCTGTGTATTGACTTGGCCCATCTGACTACGCTCATTTGGTTCCTGCTCTGTGATTGACCTGGCCTGGCTGACGTTCCTACTCCGTGATCTGACCCGGCTTCTCTGACGTTCCTGCTCTGTGATTGACCCGGCTTGTCTGACGTTTCTGCTCCGTGATTGACCCGGCCTGGCTGACGTTCCTGCTCCGTGACCTGATTCCGGCTATCCTGACATCCTGAGAGTGTTCCAGCAGCGATCCTGATCCTGTGTCACTTGGCGACATTCTGAACTTTCATAGTAGCAGTGTTTGTGCACACTGAACATTCCGTTAACTCTTGCAGAGCCTGTTGCCTCCGTATACTGGGCCTTGTGTTACACTTGCTGAGCACTGTTGCCTCCTTTATACTGAGCCTTTCCGTTAATACTTGTTGAGCACTGTTGCCTCCGTTATACTGAGCCTGTCCGTTAACACTTGCAGAGCACTGTTGCCTTCGAATTATTGAGCCTTCCGTTTACACTTGCAGAGCATTGCAGCCTCCGTTATACTGAGCCTCCTGGTTACACTTGCAGAGCATTGTGGCCTCCGTTAACACTGTGCTTCCACTTAACCCTTACTACGTGCAGTGTATCAGTTACCGCACCGGGTGGTGCTATTGGGCGATTCCATCAGCTCTCGCAGTGTACAGGGTTCCGTTACCGCACCGGAAGGGTGCTATTGGCTCTGGTTCCATTCAGCTCTTGCAGTGTTTTGTGACTCCGTTACCGCACCGGAAGGGTGCTATTGGCTCTGGTTCCATTCAGCTCTTGCAGTGTTTTGTGACTCCGTTACCGCACCGGAAGGGTGCTATTGGCTCTGGTTCCATTCATCTCTTGCAGTGTTTGTGACTCCGTTACCGCACCGGAAGGGTGCTTATGGCTCTGGTCCCTCAGCACCGGTGCCCACGGCTTAACAGTAGTGCTAGCTCTTGCAGAGTGTTGTGTATCTCCTCTCCTTGCCTGACCTGGCAGTGTGTCGGTTCTACCTCACTGCTAAGGTGCTTCCACATCTTGCACCACAGTCTCTTGCTACTCTTTACATCTACTGGGCTTTGTCAAACACACCACAACAGAGACCGATTACCTACCTAGAACTTTAACCCATTTGATACTGAGACTTCTTATTTATGCCTGTCCTGTGACAGTATTTGTTCTTGCTCTATATACTGGGCCTGAGAGGGCATACATATACTTGTATATCATTTACCTGTCTTTCCATACTAGCCTGTAGTGGGCAGTGTTCCTTGTCTTTTAATAAAACTGTGTTTTATTCTAACCTCCTGGTCTGAGTGTCTTACAAAACCTTTACACAGGGCTGCTCGGATTCGGATCTTTTTTGTCGAACGATCCTTACGTGTCGGATGGTTCGAATGTCTCCGAATGACCCCATTTTTGACTAATTCTGAATTTCTCCGAATCAATTCGCACAAGTCTACTGAGGAAGCAGATCCTAGATTCCGTGATACGCGTAGGGTGTATTATAATGTTATCCCAGTGTAAAAAGAAGCCTCCCGTTTTATCAAGTCTCTGTGTGCTGGTGCTGCTCCTGTGAGTGGAGTTGTTATCAAGTGCCAGCATTGGTAATAGATGGTGAAGGAAATGAGTGCCGGCTGATGCTTCATCATCTGGAGATGGGTGTCATACTGAAACTGCACACACTGTGAGAGAGCCTGGTGTGGAGTAGTGTGAATGTCCGAGCTGGATAAGATGCAAGAAGATCATGAGATTTGACTTATTCTATAAACAAAAGGGAGTTATACGCCTGTTACACTTGGGATCTTGTAAGTGTTTTTAAAATAATTGCACGGTAGCAATAAAATTTGGTATTTTACTTTTAGATGGTGCTCTTTGCGCTCTTTTTGTAGATGCTTGTGATCAGAGACATTTTACATTGATAGAATTAATTCAGATGGCAGGGGCTCTGTCATGGAATTATATTTGTTAATTTGCTTTAAAGGAACAGAATACTTTTGTTGTGAACAATAAATAAAAATAAAAAAAGAAAATAAAGGAAGATACTGTAAAGATTTTTCTTCTGAGTAAAACAAAATACTTCCACTAGACATTCACCACCAACAATGCCACCTGCTGTCCTGAGCGTTATATTATTGCATTTTATGAGAGAGGTGGGCCACTCACTGCATTTCTCTATAGCATGTGTTACCAACTGCTACACCACTCATGTTATAATGTTTAAATAAAAACAATTGCCAGAAGAAGCAGAAGCCTGGTTGTAGTCAATAGGAAAAACCCTAAAATATATATATTTTTTTCTAATCAAACTTTACTAATCCCTTGATGAATACACAGAGTCCAGATGCATTCCAGAAGGTCCAAGGCAGTGGATCCCCTAGCTTCACCTTGAACAGATATTTCAAATGTTTGTTCTGTCATTTTAATTGTGATACCTGTGAGAAACAAGGAGATCTTTAAAACCTGCACTGTCTTGTCTGTTTTGGAATGCAGCTCAACACAACATATCTAAATGTCTCTTAGGGTCACATAGTAGATTGTAATAAACAAGTTCTTCTTATATGTGTTTCAAAAGTTTCACAGGGCCTGGAAAACTAGTTCTAGGAATCTATTTAACAGAGGTATTTTCCTGACTGCCCCCAAGAAAGCACTTTATGACAGTGATATTTTATTAAAGCTGTATGTCCCCCAGATAGCTCCACAGACAAAAGCTGCTTGATTTCTGCAGTCAGAAACCACCACTGACATCCCTACTGTGGAGCTTCTTTTTTAGAAGCCAATGCCTTCTAAGAGGAAAGACAAAAAGACAAATTCTAGCCACATCACTGAGTTTTTGCCACTCCAGCACAGGAGCGCTACGGAGGATGCGACCCTGGCTAAATGTATATGCATCATTGGGGCCTCCGGCCCGACACAGGCTGTGGTAAATTTGCACAGCCCGCCCCCTGGTCTTGCTGAATGGACCCAGCAGAGACTGGTCGGATGTAACAAAGGCAGATAACATGCTGGAGGAAATTACCTACATCTTTATCACGGTGCAGTGATTTCTTGTCTGTTGACAAGATTTCTTGCCTGTTTCTTGTCTGTTGCTACTTCCTGTCGGTGCTTGCCGTTTCTTATTGGACACTGGGCTCTGCTCCGCCCAGCACTTGCCTATTTAAACTCTGTTCTCACTACCATGGGTGCCCTTTCGTGGTGTTCCTGACCAGACGTTTGTTGCTGTGTATCCTGTTCCGTGTATGATCCAGTTTTGCCTGACCTTGCTCCTGTCTTCTCTGCCTATTCCATTGACGACCCGGTTTGCCTGACTATTGCTATCTGTGTACCGATTCAGCTTGTGCCAGACTACCACTCTCTGTGTACCGATCCAGGCTTTGGCTGACTACCGCTCTCTGTGTACCGATCCAGGCTTTGGCTGGCTACCACTCTCTGTGTACCGATCCAGGCTTTGGCTGACTTCTGCTCTCTGTGTACTGATCCAGGCTTTGGCTGACTACCACTCTCTGTGTACTGATCTAGGCTTTGGCTATCACTTCTCGCTGAGTACCGAACTAGGCTGTTCTTACCTCTCTCTGGGTT
Source organism: Rhinophrynus dorsalis (assembly GCA_037306005.1). Classification (NCBI taxonomy): domain Eukaryota; kingdom Metazoa; phylum Chordata; class Amphibia; order Anura; family Rhinophrynidae; genus Rhinophrynus; species Rhinophrynus dorsalis. The sequence continues at coordinate 350,066,348 of CM074719.1, read as the reverse complement.
ACTCTGTATCCACTGGCAGAGTTGCTCACAGCTCGCTGACTCGCTAGTTCCTAGTGCTTACCATTCTCTGTGCCTGTCAGTGTTGCCTTTAGTTTCGTTATACGATAGCCTGTGCCTTTGCTGTTGCCTCCGGTTGCACTACTTATACAGACTGCGCCTTCTCTGCGGCTTCCTGGACGCTATTGCAGTATAGCCTGTGCTTGTTCATATTGCCTCCGGGCATATACTGTATAAGAGAGATAAGTCTGTGCCTGTCCTTGTTGCCTATGGGCATAAACCTCTAAGTGTGTGGGTCTGTGCCTGTCACCTTGCCTCTTGCCACCCTGGTCTTCTGGGCAAGTTCTGTTGCCAGGTTGTCTAGTATCCTACCTAGACGATCTAGGGTCAGTTTCAGTGCTACCCGTTTCCTGAGTCAGGCCTCGTCTCAGGGCTCCTGTTGCCTCGCTCTTGTTCCCCGTTCCATTGGGGATTTTGCCCTGCAGTACCTACCTCTACTTGTGGGCCACTTCCTGGTTGGTACTGTTGAGGACCAGTTCCACTACTGACTCACACCTGCAGTCAGTAAGGAAGAGCTCGTCTCCAATAACAATGGTAACAATGGAGACTACTGACTCACGCTTGCATTCAGTAAGGCAGGAGCCTCCCAGATCCCTAGGTTTGCACCAGGATGGATGTCTGTGGGGAACGGAGCCACACAGCGGAGTGAACAGACAGAGCCACAGGTCAGCACCAGAATGGATAGTCAGACAAGCCTGTGTCATACACAGGATACAGGAACAACTGGAACTAGAACTGCACTGAAAAATGTAAGGGTACTAAATTGAGATCCAGTTTAAAGGCAGCCAGGAAGTAGATGAGTGGAGCTATAAGCCGCAACTAGTAAGCAGAGGTCTGCGACATATTGCAACCTGTGACGCATGGCAACGAGATGCGTCAAAACCTTGACCCTTCACCGCATCATTCTAAGGAGCAGGCCTGATTTGCATGAGGACACGGACGGCCACTGAAGACGGCAAGTGCTTAGGCCCAGTCCCTGGAGTGACACGTGGGATGATGCCGCGGCGACATTTCAGGCCATATTCTACATGCATCAACCTGCCCGGCGTTGCTGGATATAAGGTAACTGTGACACTATGGCTTGCATACATCTTTTCTGTTTGTAATTAATTATTCCTCTAATGGCTTGTGGAGGTGGGAATATTTTGCTTTTAGAGAGGGCTGGTGGATCCACAGTCCTCTTGGATGGCCACCCACTTACCCAAGTCCTTCTACACCTTTTCAAACTGTTGTATGTCTTTTGGTTTTAATTGCAAACATGGGGACCACAAGCATCAAAAACATTTTATTAGAACATCAGAAACACTATATTTAAAAGGTCCCCTCTTCCAACGTGTTTATTATAATATCTCTTCAGGGACTGTTTTTAATTTAGATAGGGCTTTACAAATGTATTAGAGTAGATACTTCCCACATAATGAGATACCTTGACGGGATTGGCAAGCTTAAAGGGATAGTAACACTTCGTTTTAACTTTATTTTATTTTGTAGGCATTAAAAAAACATGAAGAATGATATAAGTCTTATCTCTCAAACCTTTATGGTTTATGAGATATTCACAAGCAAAGTTCTCCTCCCCGCCCCTTTTTCCTAGTGTAAGCCATCTCTTCTCAGATGTGAGTCTGGTTGTATGACAGTACAGATAACAGAAGGGGACAATTTTCTTTGTATGAAAACAATGAAAGCCCTTCCCCCCTTGACAAGTTTATCAGCTTTTTCCATTATCTTAATTGAAGATTGTCCCTCTCTGCAGTCTACCTGGGCATCTCCCTTCTGATATGGTTGAACAGGGGGGGGATACTTTGTTTGTGAATATCTCTTAAACCATAAAGGTTTCAGAGATAAGACTTATATCATTCTTCATGTTTTTTTAATGCCTACAAAATAAAATAAAGTTAAAATGAAGTATTACTATCCCTTTAACAATGTTTGGCCAAACTGTGAACAAAATTTATAAACACAGTAGTATTATATATGCCCAATACAGGGCACACATTTGCACCTTGTATAGAGAAGAGCAGGTTTGTCTTTTTATCTGTATAAAACAGTATACAACCTCTGAAGATCACCTCCACAATCTCGGGATTAAATATAGATGGGGATTCCCATTTGGCATGAAGGCTACGAATAAACAGCAACACTTAGAAGTATGGAAGACCTTCTGAAGTTCTGCGCTATGCTGGGCATCTCAATGCCTTCCTTTGCTTCTTCTGTGCCTAGATGGCTGATGAAATCCACTCCTCTGGAGAAGGATGGCAGAGAGTGTTGAACTGTTGTTGGTGCTCCTAAGGACAAGAAATCTTGCCACCAGGAGGATCCCATGATCTCTCTCTTGCTCTCTTCCTCCCTCTCCGATATGTCTCCTGACCCCCCGCGGCCGGGCACTCCTGGTTCACCTGCCCCACCCACTGGGTGGTCCTCCCCATAGTAACTTAGCTACTTCTACATTTATCTCATATTTCTTCACTGTTACCATGGCACTAACTAATTTGAATCTCCTTTCACTTAATGTCAATGGCTTAAACTCCCCTGAGAAGCGTTAATTGATTTAAGGGAAGCAAAAATGTAAGAAGGCAGATTTGCTAGTTTTTGCAAGAGATGCATTTTAATATGTCCCACATCCCCAAATTTGGCAACCCTGCCTATCCTAATGTTTGGCGTGTCTCTGCCATGGACCAAAGAGGGGAGTAACAATTCTCTTAAGCAAAAATGTTTCATGGATGCATGAAGGCAAACTTCTTGTTTCTAATGGGCAATATCTCTTTCTAAAAGTCGGGATTAATGGTGAACAATTTATGCTTGCCCAAGGATGGCCTAAGGATGGGGAAACTTCTCCTGGAAGGGGAATTTAATCTTGCTTTTGATCCGGCCTTGAACTACTCTTCTGGGAAGGCCTCGGAAATTTCACATCTTAAGGAGGGTTGCTGCCCTTCTCTGAGCTATATGCCTGATGGACTCCTGGAGACTGCTATACCTGATCCGCAAAGACTATTCTTTCTATCTGCTAGCCACAATTCTTACTCTAGGTTGGATTATTTTTTCATTGATCACCATATTTTATATATGATTAAGGAATCATCCATTGGATCTATCAAATGGGGAGGATCATGTCCCTATTATTCACACTTTGAGTCTGACCCCAGATAAATTTAATTTGACTTCCTGGTAACTGAATGAGTTACTATTGGATGACCTGGATAAAGTCCTCAAAACTACAGACAAATTACATGATTTTTTTACATTTACCACTGTCACTGACTCCATCCCTACCATTATTTGGGAAACACACAAATGTGTGATCAGGGGTGAACTGATTAAGTTAAGGACCATTGGGAAGCAATTACGTAAAACCCATTTACTGTAAAACCCAACATAAGCGGAACCAAGACCCCCAGGTACTTCTGCAACTTCAGTCTGATAAAAAAGACCTTGCTGACCTCTTAAAAGGTTTGATTCACAAATCCTTTCTTTGGGCTAAACACTCGTAATATCTTAATGGGAAAACATCTGGGAAATTATTGTAGAGAATCATTAAAATTAAACAAACTTCCCAACATATCTTTGGTTACAAGGGCAGGGATGGGACACTCCACCTGCTATTGCCCAATCTTTTGTTGCTTTTTTCATGAACTTGTAGAATCTGTCTACCTCCAATGCCAATTGTGAACCCTCTGTAGTAGAGGGCCAGATCACCTAATTTCTTTCCGACTCTGGGGTCCTGGTCCTTCCTGAGGCTGCCAGAGCTCTGTTGGAATCTCCTTTCTCAGAATCAGAACTGCAAAGAGCCATATGATACCCCTCAGGTAAGAGCCCAGGGCCAGATGGTTATGTATTGTCCTATTACAAAATGTTTGCTCCTATTTTGATACCTCACATGTTGGCGGCATATGATGCAGTGGCTTCTGGCTCCCCTTTCCCTCCTCATTCACTAACTGCTCACATTACCCTTATCACTAAACCAGGCAAGGATTGCACTGTTATAGGCCTGCCTCCCTACTAAACACTGAGTGAAACTGTATATGAAAATGTTAGCAAACCGTTTTTTGCCATACTTACCCTTTCTGTTGCACCCCAATCAGGCTGGCTTCATCCTGCGGCACAAAACTAAAGACAAAATAGTGAAAGCAAGTGCTCTGCTATATACTGCTCATCAATGACACATCCCCCCTGTTCTAACCATGACAGATGCCAAAAAGGCAAACAGAGCTAACTGGCAGTAGATGCTTGCTGTGCTGAGCCACCTGGGCCTCAGCCCGAGAGGGGTTGCATCCATTGCTAGCCTTTACCCCAGTTCCTGCATCAACATCAATGGCAATCTATCAGAGACATTTCCTAATTCCAGTGAGTCAGGACTGTACCCTCTCACCTATCATCTCTATGCTTACCCTTGAACCTTTCCTAAATATGATCCATAGATCTAAAGACATTATTGGGTTGCCTATGTCGTCCTCGGATACCGCACTGGACTGCTTTGCTGACTATATATTAATTTTCCTTTCCTACCCTCACACATCCCTTCCCTTCCTTTTGACGTTGCTCCAGACATGGACCTCAGGAGATGGGACTCCTTATATATTTTATGTTTCGGTAGGATCAATATTATAAAAATGGTAATTCTGCTGAATATTTTATACAGTTTCAAACCCATACCACTTGTGATTTCCTGCTTTTATCTTCATAAGCTACACTTAATGCTTATAGCCTTTATTTGGGCAGGATATTCTAATATGCACATGGAAATTTCTCCTCTGTAATGGCACTAGAGAGCTAAAACATGATGCTTCTAAATGGCGACTAGCTGTAGAACAGGCTATTGTGCTTTTTGTTCGTCCTCAGAAGACTCTCACATTTTTGAATGAGCGTTTATTTTGAAATATAAAAAATCACAACTGCACCCTCGCTATTTTTACCCCCATCCTACACAAGGGGTTTGGGTCTTCCTAATATCACAGCGTATTATGAAGTAGCCTCTTGTCACGGTTTACCAAGAACGTTCAGGAGTCAGTACGTTATAGTTAAATGCAAAATGTATTAATAATAGAAAAGTAGAGCACACTATATACACAAGTTGCAAACGGAGTATTACAAGCCAGCGAGCACAGCAGGAATAGTAGGTTGCCAAGCTTGAGCACTCTGCTGGAGACTAGGCCTCAGCCACTGGTAGTCTCTGCAGGAACCAGGAACAGAAACAGGAGCAGGAACAGGAACACTGGATCTTGATCCGACAAAGCGAGAGTACTGACTCACGCCTGCAGTCAGTATGGAGCGATATCTGACTCACGCCTGCAGTCAGTATAAAGAAAGGGATACCTGACTCACGTCTGCAGTCAGTATCAGAGCTATTCTACCAGAGCCCCAGGTCCGCACTTGATTGGGTGTCTGCTAGGTACAAGGAACAAACGTAAGAATAGTCAGACAAAGTCAGCACCAGAGGGGGTAGTCAGACAAGCCAGGTCATACACAGTTCAGGTAGTCAGCCAGAGTCACAGGTCTGCACCAGGTTGAGTGTCCACTATAGGGATAGACAAAAGAATAGTCAGACAGATTGACAGGTCAGCACCAGGTTAGATGGAAGACTAGGCAGGTCATACACAGAGCCCAAGGTAATAGAACTGCTATGAACAACAATGCAAGGGCAACTGAGTCAGGACTCAGACTGCCCTTTAAACCCCTCCTCAGGAAGTAGGTAGGAGGAGCAGCTCAGAGGAAGGAAGAAGGTAGGAGAAGACCATAGGAAGCATGTCACATAAAACAGAGGCCTGCTGCATACTTGAAGCCTCGTGCCTGCAGATGACACTGAAAACAAGGTAAGCTGTAACACCTTTCTCTCCAGACTATTGGAAGTCCATGCTCCCAACACTAAAGAATGAATATCTTGTATCCAGCTATTTGCAAGTGGTGTGTATCTTTGTCAGATTCAGGGGGTCACCCTGTTCTCTCTCTCTAAACCCCTACCTACTCACCCCATCATGTCCCATCTTCTGACTATATGGTCCAAAGCGAATAATTGAGTACAACTGTCTTCAGCCCTCTCACACCGTACTTATATTATAGGCATCACAGACTTTCCATTAGGACTTCTATCAAGCCCCTTTGCTCTCTAAAAAGTGCTGAACATTCATCATCTTGGTTCTCTTTTCCAAGATTCCAGAATTCTTTTGTTTACTGACCTCCAGAAAAAATCTCACCTTCCAGCCTCAGTGGCTTGGTAGTACCCCCAAGTCCATCATTATCTCCCCACTCTCATTACCGATGCTACTCATCGAGCCCAGTTTGAACTCCTGATTAACACCCCTACAATATATAAGCTTATGTTCTCAAAACTTTATAAATGTCTATCCAGTACAGTTTCCAACAAACCATATTTCCTGAGAGAATGGGAGGGGGAATTGAAAATCTCACTCCCCATCTCCCAAAAAGTAAACTTATAAAATCCTCACAGGACACTATGACAAGGGAATGCAATTATAAAATCTATTCCAGAAGGTATTATACCCATCTCAAACTGGCTTCTATGAGACCAGATTCCTTTTCCCTGTGCTGGAGGTGTCTACAAGACAGAGGGTCTTTTTTAGCATGTTTGGTGGTCCTGCCCAGCAATGGCACCTTTCTGGCAGAAAGTAACTACACTTGTTAACTCTATAATAACACTCTCCCTACAGCTAGATCCACTAATATTTCTGTTTGCCACTAATTTCCCAGCCTTTCCATCCCTGTCTCCTGATGCCCTAAAGCTTTTCTATTTTTCTTATCAACTCTGCTAAATGGTTGAACGACTTAATAACTGCCCCCTTCCGTCCCTTTTCCTCCTGTATTTGGACCACACAGCAGTGGTGATATATGTTCGCCTACTCTTCTGATTCCATTTCATTCCAAGGAGCTGCTCTTCTCTTATTCACATGTCACTAAGTAAGGGCTGCTTTGTTCATACCCCTCCTCAAATACTTGGTGCTACACAACTGTCTGGAGATTATGTGATGACTAGGGATGGGTGAAAATTTTCACCTCAAACTGAAATTGTTGAATAAAGGCTCTTCCCGCTTGATGAATAATTTTCCCTTGAAAAGTGTCTATTTTGCACTTTTTTTTGTCCAGCTCTTTCGTTTGAAATCAATGGGAACAATACATAGCAAATATTTTTTTATTTCACAAAGGCATAGTATAAAAGGGGCCTGAGGGTGTCTGTGTTGAACAGGGAATGTTTTTTTTGTGGGGGGGGTTGTTTACTGGGATTGGGGCAGTTAATAAAAAATAGATCCTAAATACAAATAAAAAACCCATAAGACATGGTATAAAAGGGGTCTGAAGAGGGGTACCTTTGTTGGCGGGTGGAGTCTGGGGAATTTATTTTGGTAGGGGGTTCTTGACTGATGTTGGGGGACAGTTAATAAAAAAAATAAATCAATAAAATAAAATAAGAAATTTGTATGTAAAGTGATAGAGACAGGGACCCCCTGACATAAGCTGCAACTGGGGTGGACTGATACTTGAATTGATAGAGTATTTTGTAGAGGATGATTTGTTAGAGTTTTTGTTAGAGGCCTGAGCCCTGAGGAAACATTGATTTGTAGGACTTAAGCTTGTTTGGCACAAGTCCTAAGGAAACATTGATTTGTAGGACTTAGGCTTGTTAGAAACAAACCCCCAAAAATGGTTTCTTTTTTTGAAGGACTATATATATATATATATATATATATATATATATATATATATATATATAACAAAAAAATTCAATTTGATGTGTCATATCATCAAATATAGAGAGGAGAAACTTAATATAATTGTTGGCAAGATTGAAGCCACGAGAGAGTTATTGTTGCCGTTTTCTCATACTGGTGAGTTTCGGGAGCTGGATGATGCTACCAATAAAAAGATAGCTACATATGAGAAGTCTATTTTTGATAGAAAGAAAAATAAATTTTCTAGAGATAGGACTGATTATGCACAAAATAGGGTTAGGAATTCTAATCCAGATAAGCAATACGAATGGATGGGGGCTCGTCCACGTTCCATGCAGGGACAGCCCCAGTACCATACTTCCCAATACCGCCCACATTCACATTTTAGATCTCAATCACACTTTGGTCAATCTACCAATCACAATAATTCACAAACTCGTAGCAATACTTCTATTAGTACACATGTTTTACACCATGCATCACATTCTCACACTTCACCGAGTTTAGAAGGTCAGAGACATACATATCAGAGTCAGGCTTCTTCACAGAAACACATTTTGGATGCAATGGCAGATATTAGGGAGGCACCTATCACATCTATGCATCAGAAACATATAGATTCTCACTCTATAGAGACTTATAATAGATATTCAGTACTTAGCACAGCACATAAACAGTTAGATAAGGTTATAGATGATAATTAGTCTCTGATTACATTGGAGGAGGATAAGGTTACTACACCTTCTATGAGTTATGCACAGGTGGTTGCCACTACTTCTAATTCATCACATTTGAATACATTCCATTCACCTTCTACATCTACTTCTTTTTTAGGGGAGTGCAGGGGATTAAACCCTACAAAAAGACTCAGAAGTCTGCCGGTAGAAACACTTTGAGATTTAAAACATATAAGGGCAAAAGAGGTAAAAGGGCAGGGAGAAGATATAATAGGCGTAAAATGCTAAATGATAATAATATAGGTCCCCCAAAATGTGGGGAAGGTATATACAATCTAACGGATCATATATTTACAGAAGAAGAACTCAGACTCATAAGTAGAGGCTTAAAATTTGTGCCTACTACAGGTCCAAATGAATTTGAGTTGTTCTTAAATCTTAACCGTCTCACTAGATCCCTGACATTAAAAAGACATTTTAATACAATGAAATTGGATAAGGACACCACTTTGGCGGATCTGGAGGATTTGATGTGGGAGGGTGACATCAGTGGTAGTCAGGAGGTGGTGACTCAGGGAGACCAGCCATATCGATATACCCCATATAAGCCTAAGTCGGTGTTCTATCCATATCAGGATAAAGGTCTGTATGTGGATAGTTTTTTTAATTTAGTCCTTAGGGACTTTCAACTTCTCTGTAATTCACAACAAAGAAAACATTTTAAATCAAATATTAGTTATAAACAAAGAATAGCTCTTAAATCCTTAAAAGAAAATAAGGAGATATGTATTACTGAGGCAGATAAGGGAGGAGCCACGGTCATTTTAAAACATTCAGACTATATTGCAGAAGCGAAGAGGTTATTATCTCAACCAGATACATATAAATTGTTAGAGAAAGACCCTACAGAGATATGTAGAGTATCTCTGCAACATATATTGGATGAGGCACATAAACAGGGTATCATTACACAAAGGAAAAAACTTTTTTTGCTTGTTAATGATCCTAAAATTCCGTATTTTTATCAAGTACCAAAGATTCACAAAACTCTGGTTAACCCCCCGGGGCATCCTATTATAGCAGGTATTGGTGGGGTGACTTCACATTTGTCCCAATATTTGGACTATTTCCTCCAAAAGTATGTCACGGAGTTACCATCGTATATTAAGGACATTCAGCATGTCCTTCAGGTTCTTAGTGACATTCCATGGAGGGATGGGTACATATGGGCCATGGTGGAAGTTTCCTCACTGTATACCAGCATAGAACATCTAAAAGGTATAGAGGCAGTTAAGTATTATCTTAACCTAGATTCTACTATTCCACAATTGCAGAGAGAGTTTATTATTAGGGGAATAGAATTTGTACTGAATAACAATTACTTCCAATTCCAAGATCATTTCTTTTTGCAAACGAGGGGAGCCGCCATGGGGGCCAGCTTCGCTCCCAGTTATGCAAACCTATTCATGGGACATTGGGAGAAGGACCATGTTTGGGGGGCTGGGCTGGGGGCGAGGCTGGTCTATTATGGTAGGTTCATAGATGATCTTTTGTTTAGTTGGCAAGGTCAGAAGGAAGAATTGGAGGGGTTCATTAATAGTCTGAATGATAATGACCATAAACTTAACTTCACTTACCACATTAGTATTCAGGGGGTCGAATATTTGGATCTATCTTTGTCTTCAGAACAAGGAGCCATAGTTACTAGCAATTATATTAAACCTACTAGCGTCAATAATTACCTGCATTACAATAGTTGTCATCTTAAACAGTGGAAGAAAAATATTCCTAAGGGACAATTTCTTAGATTAAAACGAAATTGCAGTAGACCTAATGATTATCAAATTCAATCTGGAAATTTGAAGCAAAAATTTATTGCTAGGGGTTATCCTAAAGACTTGGTAGAAGAGGCATATAAGCAGGTGGATACTATGGATAGAAGATTGATGATAGATCCGGAATTTGTAGACTCCAAAAAGGAGAAAAATAAAGAAAGTAGTAGGAAATATGATAAATGACTTTTTATAACAAAATTTAATAGTTCCCATAGGGATATTAAACTGGTTTTGGACAAACATTGGCCAATTTTGTTGGAAGATCCATTACTGAAGGGTAGTATTACTATTAAGTCTAATGTCATTTTTTCTAAAAATAAAAGTTTAAAGAATGTTTGGTCCAGAAATAGACCAGAAAAAAGATATGATAATAAGAACAATAATAAAAAGAATAATTTTATGGAAGCTATAGGTATATTCCGGTGCGGCATGAGTCGCTGTATTACATGCGGTTTCATTTCACACAGGACTACTAGCTTCCAGGATAAAAAAGGACGATATAATCAGATAAAAGAACATATTACTTGTAAAAGTACTTATGTGGTATATAGTATTATATGTCCATGTAATAAAAGATATATAGGACGTACAAAAAGAAAACTGAAGGATCGTTTTTTAGAACATAGCAGAGCAATTATAGCTGGAGATAATAAACATACATTAGCTAGGCATTACAGAGAAATACATCGGGGATCCATTAAGGACACTATACTTATGCCATTGGAAATTATATCAGGTAATTATGGTGAAGGGGAACGTTTTAGTAAATTATGTCAGCGTGAGACTCTTTGGATTTATCATTTAGACACATTAACACCGAGAGGACACAATGAAAGGATTGATGTCCATACTTTCTTGTAATTTCTATGTTAGAATGAGCTGTCTATTTGGTGCATCTATATATATTTATATATATAAAAAAAAAAAATAGACGCCAGTACTTGTAGGTTGGATATTCCTGAAGAAGTGCCGGTAGAGGTACGAAACGCGTTGAATAGATACAACACCAGGAGACACATAGAAGATTGGAGGACCTTTGTGTTCCATTTATATTTTATCTGCATATGGAGACTCTCTGTTTGACTTTGAAGGAGATACATTGTTAATTACTGTGAAACGATATCACAGACACAGATACTTATACGGATACATTGTATTGCACGTTGATATACCTGCCCGCGAAAACGAGAGACGGGAGGTATCTGCGGCACGGACACATTGAGAGATTTACATCTGAGTCTGCCGAGGATTGCATACCTGCCCGCAGAGGACATCCAAGAATAGACGGGAGGTATTATTTTTTTGCATCTATAACATCAGTTCTTAAGGCTCATTAATATCAATAAGGACTTAGAGACTGGTGGCTGGATTATTATATATACCTGCCTGCAAATATCATAGACGGGAGGTATATCGTACCTTATTGTGTGTGCATACAATTCTTATCGTTTGGATATCGCTATTTTATCTTTACTGTGTCTGAGTGTATTTAACATTCTCCTTGCGACAGAGGACTATATAAGAGTTTGGAGAATAGGACTCTAGTATCTCTTGGTGTTTTTGCACAGTGTTATATTATATATGTTTATTTTAGATTTTATTAAATTTTAGCAGTGATCTGCTTTATATATTGTTTATTTTGCATTTTTATTTTTAATTTTTGCTATTCAGTAGCGCTCTCCTAGACCTTTTTTTTTGTTGTTTCTATTTTAGACCCGTTCACTAGCGGGTCACTGGGTAGTAGCGATCTGTATTCAGCGTTTCATTTTATATCGCATTAGACACGGGGTTAGCTTGGCGCCATAGTTGGGTCATTTTTGGGTTTTTTATATATATATATATATATATATATATATATAATCATAGTTATAACAGTCAATTTTGCTTCAAGATCACAGCAGAACAACACAGCACATCTACCTTGCACTGTAGCTGTTTCTATTGTTTTTCACTTCCGCAAATACGTCACATTTTTATAGTGAAAAGGCGAAAACCATGTAATTCAATGGGCGAAAACTTTCTAGCCATTGAAAAAATGGCGAACAATTTTGACCAGTGGGTGAAAAATGCAAAAATTTTAATCGCAAAAAAGTGGACAACAACGTGGTTTTTGAGGAATTTCTTGCAGGAACACGGCGAGAGATTTCGCCCACCCCTAGTGATGACCTTATTAGTGATGACTGATTAATCATTTTAGCTATCCCATGTTTGATGTCTTTACACTGTTATGTATTTTTTCTGGTTTGTTCCCTTTTGTAATGTATGATCCTGGAAATTTTCAATAAAATTTAATTAAAATATATATAAATAAGCTGCAAAAGATTGCTCTACACATCAGAAAGGATCAAAGAAAATAAGTGGATGTTTGTTATGATAGGGACATCCAGAATTAGGGGTGGGCAAAAGGTCCCATCATGTTCCCGAAGAAAAATCTGCGAAAACCACATTGTCCACTTTTTCGTAGGAAAATCTGCTTTACAAACAGTGATTAAAAATCTTTGCATTTTTTGCCCATTGGCAAAATTTCTTTGCTATTTTTTCAATGGCTAGAAAGTTTTCGCCCATTGATTTACATGTTTTTCACCTTTTCGCTATAAAAAAGTGACGTATTTTAGGAAGTGAAACACAATAGAAGCAGCTACAGAGTGAAGTAGACATGATGTGCTGTTCTGCTGTGATCTGAGGCAGGAGAGGATCATAGTGACTGCTATCACTATGAGATAGTATAAAACTAATAAAAGGAGGAACTGGAAGGACCCTTATATGTCCATTGAGTATGAAGAGGAGGAGGAAGTAACCACTACAGAACCAATGCTGGATAGTCCCCCTAAATCACCCTTAGGGATCTTGGGGAAATTAATGTCACTGGAAAAGAAAATGGTAGTAGTGAGAGCAGGACAGGTCAGCTGCCTGTGCCTGCTTCCAGACATGCTGCCCCTGCTGCCACCAGTGCTGTGCCATCTGCCAGTGCTGCCCCTGCTGCCACCAGTACTTTGACTGCTGCCAGATGTGCTACCCCTGCTGCCACCAGTGCTGTGCCTGATGTCAGTGCTGCCCCTGCTGCACCAGTGCTGTGCCTACTGTCAGTGCTGAACTTGCTGCTAGTGTGTCTTGTAATACTCAGGAGGGGGGAAGGAGAAGATGATGCCAAGTGTGACAGCAGGGGACCTAAGTCACACTTGGCATCCCCAAGCAGTCCCGCCAATGCTAGTAATACTAATAAGAAGGTCCAACAGCTTGTTAGGAGTGAAGGAGGGGGTAATCATCATATTAATACTGAGTGTGAGGAGGAAAACTCAAGTGCTAAAATTGATGTGGTTGGTGTTGGTAGTAGTAACAGTAATGGTGAAGCAGCTGGTGGGAATAGCGTTAGGGGAGCAGTAAGGGAAGCAATTGAGAGTGTCCAGACTAGCAGTCAATGGAGCCCAAACCATTCCCCTGACCCTGGGAGTCCTGTTCTCCCTGTGGAATTGTCTATATGGATCATAATTTTGAAGAAGGCAGACTTGTTACCTAAAAGCAATAATACCACCACCAGAACCACAGATAAGCTGCCTGTGCCTGCTGATAGTACTGCAAGTCTGCCTTCTTCATGTCAACCAAGAAATGGCATGTGTGACATTAGGGGACCCTCTGTCACATTTCTTGTCACCTCCTCCAAATAGCAGTGAGATGTCTGTAATAGAGCAGCAGCAGCACGGGGGGACTAGTGGTGGTAGTGATGATGGCGGAGAAGCTGGGGTGGAAGAGACATTGATGGCCTTTGTAGTCCAAACTGAGAAGGAATGAGAGACAGGGATGGGGATGGGCATCACCAGCAGCAGCAGCAGCAGCGAGTTTTTGAAATTTGCAACTGCTCTAATTCCTGCTGCTGGATACTGAGGAGTAGGCTAGTGTGGCATGGACATATTGGGAATGGGGTTAACAAGTGATGCAGGACTAGAACAGGTTCAACTTGCCAGCAACATCAATACTACTGGTCCTAGTTGTAGTGCTGATTCTGAGGCAGTAGCAATAACAGCAACAACATAATCCATTCTTCTCCACCTTTTCCCTCCCCTTGAAGTAATGGGTGTGGGGCTATTTTTCTCTTGGGGCAAGAACAGTGCTGTCATCAGAAATAGCACTGTGCACAATTTGTGACAAGTCAGTGAGAATGGGAAAGAAGGAAACACGCCTTGGCATAAGCGCGCTGATAACACACATGAAACACAGACACCATGACATTTATGTCAAACATGTTAAAACCAAACATCCACCACAGATATCAAGCACCACTGTTGCTGTTCCTCCTGACTCTCCTGAAAGGCAACAAGAGGCGAGGCTGAGATAAAAGAGGAGGAATAATAGAGCAATCCACCACAGGCTGGAAGTTCTATGAAGAGTGAAACACCTGGCTCGCCATCACCTTCTTGCTCTAGGGTAACTACATCTTCTGCCAATCCACCACGTTCATCGTTTCCTCTCCAGCCAAATGTTAGCCACTCTGTAGATGTTAGGATGTGGAAGTGGCAGTGTGATGGAGGAGAATCTCAAGCAGGGCATCAAGTGGCACCTGAGGAGATTCCATCCAGCAGAATATGCTAAGATGCTGGCAGGGAGGGTTCATCATTACTATTAAACTGTGAGCAAGTTGTCATGTGTCCTTAATGGGGTGTGGACAAAGGGCATAGTGACAGTAGCAGTACTTGGTTTCTGGTGTCATGGTATTTGGATAGAGTTGCGTCAGGTGTTATTTACCACTCAAACTGTGCACATTGCAGTTGCTGATGAGATGCACCATTCCTGCTCTCAAGGAAAACATTTATATTCTAACAACACACCCATGACTTTTGAGAAGAGGCAGGTGGAGAAGAATTATTAGTCAACATCTTCTCTTCTCTACATATACCTGAAGTGGTGGGGGCTAGATATGGTTATGCTACTACTTCAGGAGCTAGTTGTGGAAAGCTGGACCTTCATCACCCATGTTATTGCTGTTCTTGATCCCATTCCCTTAGAGCTGCCTTTTCAATTGCAAATTCTGCATCTACATCAGGGCATTTGACAATGGCCAGTGGCCACTGGCCAACATGACACGACCTGCTGGCACTAGGCCAGTAAGGCATTTTTGTCCCTCAGGGCTTGTGGTTTAAAAAAACAAAAAAAAAAAATAGGCCTACAAAAAAATGAACAATTTTGGGGGGCTTGTTTCTAACAAGCCTAAGTCTTACAAATCAGTTTTTCCTTAGGGCTTGTGTCAAACAAGTCTAAGTCTTACAAATCAATGTTTCCTCAGGGCTTGGGCCTCTAACAACAAATCTTACAAATCATCCTCTACAAAATACTCTGTCACATCAAATATCAGTCTACCCCAGTGGCAACTTAGGTCAGGGGGTCCCTGTCTCTATCACGTTACATACAAATTTCTTATTTTATTTTTCCCATAGAATGGCTGTCTGAGCACCAGATAATGGCAGCCGAACTATCAGATGGCACTGTTCATATTGGTTTTATCTGTAATAACACTGGAGCGTCACATCTCCCTGCAGTGGAATTAATCTTGTTTTACTCAACATAAAACTTATAAAAAAGTGTATTTGTCCCATACATACTAATATTCTTGCATAAGTGTGTTTTCTTTTCAAATAAATATTGGTAATGCACAGTATTTATTATATATGTTTAATTTCAGAAAAGCAATGCTTGTAAGTCTCAGAAAATATCTAGATAAATTACAAAATTGGATAAGAATTAACAATGAAATATGTGAACATTTTAAACATTTTTAAACAGTTTTGATCATTGATATAAAGGTTTTTATGTGCGTACAGCACTATAATGAAAACAATTCAAGGGAAAAAATGTTATGATTCGTTCCTTGCTTCTGGTAGTCAAGGAAACAGCAAAAGTTCTGAGAATATCATAATAACTGGTTTTCAAGACATTATGTTATTTGAAACATGCCATTTAATTATGTTTTAAAAGAGATTGGTAATAACGATAGAGATGTAACATAAATCATCATTTCCATTGTTATATTTGATGTAGAGTAGAGTTGAGTTGTTTTGTGTGAACTGTAGCCTTATCTGGAAATTTACTTCTCAAAGTGCTTCAGATATTGGCTTATTCAGCATTAGTGGAGCATAAAAGTCTGCGACATAATGCTGCAATGTCTTACTTACAAACCTTCATGTAAATTGGCGGCAAAGAGTCACTCATAGTGTCAAAAGTACAAACTATGGAGACCATTTGAACAAATTATATCTATACACTCACATTTAGATGTTGTCATCGGCAGAATATGCAATTCAGATGTCAAAAAAGTATTTCTGAGTCACACTGAATGACTGGAAAAGGAGACGGACCCACAAAGCAGAGGAGAACTAACAGAGACACTGGAAGCAATATGGATCTGATTGCACATAACTGGATGCTCAGGCAACACAGATGACATGGCAAAAAAACAAAAGGCAGCTTGACAAAGGAGTTCATCAAGCACTGTTGAACAGACAATAGCCAGAAGCAGCCACTACGCAATATAGATAACCAACAGGTTTTGGTGGAAACAACAAAGCTTGATTATTGTCTCAACCTAACTGAAGGTCACAAGTAACTGGGGAGTTTAATCAACAAATGGCCTAGGTCTGGAGTAGTCTCAATGGATGCCAGGACTGCACCAAGCTGGGTCAATATAATCTCTTTGATGCAAACTTGGGACACTATGGTCATTTCATTGAGAACTGCATCATCACTTCAGGATAGAATAATTGTATTTACCTTTACAGTGAGGCTGACAAACCAAGACCAACAAACAGAATCTGGTATACTCATCTGTTGGGAGTCAGTATATAATATAACAGACATTATATAATATAATGTCTGTACACTGACTGCATAACAAAATTTATATTGGAATTGCGCTCAAATGCCAAATGTAACTGGATATTCAAGGGGAAAAAAGAACCTGAACATAGAAGCTAACTACTATCTTGCAAAAGGTAAAAGTTTGTCACAACTTCTAAAATAACAGTAGTAAAAATAGAAAGATAGAAAAAAGAGAGCATTTCATCTTTAATGTCTAATTTAATATAAAGATAAACACTGTGTACAATAAAATATAAAAAAATGCACAGAAAATATATATAAATAAATATATAAAAAAATAAATGGCATAAAATATTAATAATGAAATAGTTTAGAGGCTCAAAGAGTGGTGTTTCTATAATGAAATTATCACGGTGCCCGTGATTGCTGCAGTTCTCTGTCTATCACCTGCAGGGGGCTCCCATTGGCTGTCTGCAGTCAGCCCACTTCTGGTTGCCTTTTTAAACTCAGTCTGGGCAACCTTTAGTTGCCCTTTCATGGTGTCTCTGACAGCATTCACTTGTCTGTCTGCTGTAGCTATTGGGCCTGTTCCTGAGTTCTTGAGTTCCTGAGTTTACCTGTTCCTGTGTTCCTGCCTGCTTGTCAGTTCCAGTCTGGTTCCGGTTGCTGTCGTTCCGGTTGCCAGCCGACTTGCGGTGCTTGTCCCGGTTGAGCCTCGGCCTGCTTCTGCTGTTTCCTGTGTTCAGTTCCTGTGGCGATGTTTCTCTCCTGTCGCTCCAGCGACATTATGTCTGTTGGTCCCAGCGTGCAGACGCTGGTTTACTCCATTAGCCTTGCGGCTCACTATACTGTTTGTTGGTCCCAGCTGGCGGACGCTGGTTTACTCCATTAGCCTTGCGGCTCACTATACTGTTTGTTGGTCCCAGCGTGCGGACACTGGGTTACTCCATTAGCCTTGCAGCTCACAATACTGTCTGTTGGTCCCAGCGTGCGGACGCTGGTTTACTCCATAGCCTTGCTGCTCACCATACTGTCTGTTGGTCCCAGCGTGCGGACGCTGGTTTTCTCCATTAGCCTTGCTGCTCACAATACTGTCAGTTGGTCCCAGCGTGCGGACGCTGGTTTGTTCCATTGGCCTTGTGGCTCATTCTACTGCCTGTTGGTTCCAGCGTGGGGACGCTGGTTTACTCCATTTGTCTTGCTGCTCAAGGTACAGTTGTTGGTCCCAGCGTGCGGACGCTGGTTTACTCCCTGACTTGCAGTCAGGGTCCTGGTGCTGTCCAGTCCTAGCAGCACTTGTTTCAGATGTGTACCAACACTAGCCTCTTCTTGGGTGAGACAGCTTGACCGCATACTCTATTTACCATCCTACTGTCATTGTCATCTGACAGTCACTGGTCTTAGTGGTGTCTCCCTTCTTGGGCTGCCCTGTCCGGTATTGGTAAGGCCGGTAGAACCTTTCACGTTGCCACCTTTAGGTTGCCTTACCCGGTATTGGCAGGGCCGGTAGAGCCGATCCTTGGGTATCCATTCTGGGCTGCCTTGCCCGGTATTGGTAAGGCCGGTAGAACCTGTTACGTTGCCACTCCACGGTTGCCTTACCTGGTATTGGCAGGGCCAGTAGACCCTATCCCTTGTGTATTCCTCAGGCTGCCCTGCCTGGTATTTGTAAGGCCGGTAGAACCAGTACGTTACCATCTTACGGTTGCCTTACCCGGTATTGGCAGGGCCGGTAGAGCCTACTTATCTATATTCCTTCAGTATCGCTTGGGTTGCCTTGCCGGTATTATTTGCAAGGCCGGTAGAACCTATCTCAATTGTCAATTGCTTATGTATATGTGATGTTTGTATGTGTATGAAAACCCTATGGGATTGCCTTAACTTTTCAATAAAGTTATGTTTTTACCTAAACCTTACGTCTGAGAGTCCTAACAAACCGTGACAGAAATGCAATGTAACAATGTGCTCAGTCACTGTAATAGACAATGTGCTCATGGTTAAGATGAAAGGAGGTCCAAGGGGCAGAGCTGAATCCTATATTATAATTTGCAAAGTATGTTTGTCAGAAGCCGTCATGCACAGTAGAGACGGCTGCGTGCGCTGCAGTCATGTGCAGCACAGACTGCCTGCTCCTTGGCTGATACGGAGCGGGGTGCTCCGAATTCAGACCAGAGTCCTCGGTCACGGCGCATTCGGGCAGTCAGTACTGAGCATGACTGCAGCGCCACCAGTGTTGGGTTGTGTATACGGGCTTTAAAACTAGTTCTGTATAAATGGCACACTCAGGACAACTTGAGGTGGTTAATGAGAAGCGGGAAAAGGTGTAATGTTTAGAAATCAAAGTCTACTTACATCCATATATATATAACATCTGAATGCAATCCCTCTAGAGGTAAAGGGAAACACCAAGATGACTCCACGGGAACTGTGGTCTTGATTCTCTCATCTGCTTTGATGTAACATCTGCATACGTGGCAAAGATTGCACTGTTTTTTTTCCATCTTTAAAATAGTGCATGTGTCCTTTCAAATACATGGACAAATTGAGCAGCAGCATAAAAATACAAGTGTTGGAACACTGTCCTCCACTAAATACATTCAAAGAGCAGTATACAAGCTGGCCACTGTCTTATTTCATTGAGTTTCTTATCAGTCTCGATACTGCTTCAGCCTACACGTGGCTGACACTGAGAGGGTTAAAGGAACACTAATGCCAAAAAAATAAACTGGGGTTATATGAACTTAAATCTCTTATACTTTAGGCTAACGTCCGTAAATATTCTCAATCTGTTGTCTGAGGGAACAGAAATTACTGTATTTTCCAGAGCACCAGGGCTTCTATTATTTGTCCAGAATTATATTTAAATTCACTGAGATAAGATAAAAACCTTTCTGAATATAATAACGGGGGCACTAATCACAATCAACTTTACTTTTAACTTTATTTAGTCTAATCTCTCAATACAAACAGAACAACCAACATTAAATACATGCTCTCTGAACAGGACAATTTACAAAAGCATTAAAAAACAAGTTTAGAATGATATATTAGGAATGTAACATATGAATAATTAATGTTTACATATTCTAGGTGTAAGTGAATTATATTTAAATTTTGATTAACATATCTGAGTTTTTGGCAATCATGTTCCTTTAAAAGGATAGTATTTTTTCACAAAAACAGCAGCTCCAATTAATTTCCATAGTACTTGGTCCATGGAGAGTGTTATTTCAACACCATCAAAGTTGTAGTTCAAGAGTAATTGAATGATAAAGTATCACTCTACCGCCCCTTTTACTGATGTAGCACTGCTCACCTCAGAGCAGCAAGAGTGCCCGGATGGATCACAGAGAGAGACAATCTTCAGTGAACATAAGGAAAAACCTGAAAAACCTGTCAGGGGAGGTAGAAGATTAAAAATAAGAAGATTATCCCTAGCTGTGAAATGTATGGTCCCAGGACCAGATTCCACATCTGATGGGAGTTGGCTTTCACTAGGTAAAAGGGACAGGAGGGGGGTACTTTATCATTCAATTACTCTTGAACTTTAACTCTGACAGTATTGAAATAACACTCTCCATGACTCAAATACTATGAAGATTAATTGGAGCGGCTGTTTTTAGGAAACATTGCTATCCCTTTAAATGAGTCTGCTGCAATATTAATTCCTTCAATATTGAAAGAATTTGGCAAACATTACTCAGAATGAATCTTCACATGGTCTACCAATAATCATTTATTGATTTATTGGTAGAACTACCTATTGGGCACACATGTTACAACAGAAGAAAAATATATCACCTTGAAGGAAGTAATACACAGAAGGGTGGGGAATGACCTTTCCCAGTGAATGAACAAGTTTGTGAGGCTCATAGTAGGCTAAAGGCACCTGACCGGCCTGGTCTCCACCCTCTAAGGGATGTGGTAATCAATGGCTGGAGGGACTCATGGATAAAATCCTAAATAACAAAACATGTTACGTAAAGGATGATCCTTCCACATTGTACCAACAAGAGTTTTGTAATTTGGTGTAAATTGGTTATTATAATGGAATACTCATTTAATCAGAGATAGTTTTCCTTATATACCCAATCCTAGGAAAAGAGCTGTAAACAAGTGTTGAAAATAGCTCTCAAAATTCAGAACATGGATAAAAATAGATATAAAATATATCTGACCATGTAATACGCCCACAAAAAAGTAAGAGTAAACTACTATCCTTCCCAGGCTGAAGTGTATATTAAGTCTAAAAATATTTAATGTAGAAGAAAACAAAATAGTAGAGTGCTCTAAATTATTGGTAGTGTATAAATGTATTTAAACCCAATATTATGTGGTACAAAATGCAAAATATATAATAAAACCACAATAATTGAAAATAAAAAGATAAAAAATGATATATGCATATGGTACATAAATCCAGTATAGATGTACAAGTAAATAGAAGTCCAAGAAATTTACAAAATCCTATATAGGATATAATAGGTCCACAAATATATGAAATAATACTTGTATATACTGAGAAAAAGATAAAATATATGCTGCAAAGGTATAAGATATTAGCTCTTGAGGTCTGGGGCTATGACCATACCTGGGAACTTTTTATTGTTGTCTCCCCGGAGGGGAGTCCTCTGCTGCCATGGGTGGTTTGAAGAATGATGCGTATTGCATACAAAAGGGGTGGGGCTTAATGCGAGTGCCAGGTGGAGGGCTTAAAAGAAGGCTGGGGGAAGGAGCAACATTGGGAGAAAGAGTGGAAGTGGGTAGGGTTTCAATAGTAATTCCCCACATCCGGAGGACTCAGCCTCTGCCCCAGACCCGGTAAAGCAGTGTCAAAACCGGAGTCTCTGGGGCAAATCCGGAGAGTTCCCAGGTATGGCTATGACAGAATAAGCTTTCAGAGATATTGGATACCTATTCCATCTCACAGTGTATATTGTCACCAAGTGCAGCCATTGAGAGTACACAATGGGCCTCCTCCTGCCTCCCCTATGAGCTTTGCAGCACCCAGCTGTACATTGCAGTGTGACAGGAGGTTCTCCAGAAATAGGTGCATGAGGTGAAGTTATTTGGAGTGAACCTAAAGCTGGATGTCCGGTTACCAGATGAACTGAGCACAAAATGCCCTGCAGGGTTAAACAGACAGGACCCGATGGAGGTGAGAACATAATCTGTGATGGTTGATGAAAAGCAGAAATTGGAGTTATGTGATATCCTTAGATTGGGGAAATAAGAAACTCTGGATGAGGGGTAGTATGTAACCCTGTGGGCAGGGTGACATAGGACACTGTGGGTAGTATAATTTGGGACTCTGGGACTGGGATAATGTGGGAGTCTGGGTGTTTTGTCATGTGGGGTAATGTGGGACTTTGGGAGAGGAGTAATGGAGGACTCTGGAGTGGGGTAATATACAACTCTGAGAGCTACACAATGTGGGACTCTGGGTCTAGGTTAATGGGGGAATCTGGAAAAGGGGTAATCTGGAATTCTTGCATTATGGTAATGTAGGATTGGGGATTGTGATAGCAGGGTATTGTGTACTTCTCCTAGTGACATAATGTAGGCATCTGGAAGTGTAGTAATGTGTAATTGTAGGATAAATGGGTTAATGTGACTCTGTGGGAATAGGGTAATCTGAATGTGGGAATGTGAGTCTGTGGGAAAGGGGTGTTGTAATTGTGGAAATGGGGTAAAGCACACACACAGACACATACTAACACACTGATACACATAGAGATAAGCACACACACACACACACATAGACACACATACTAACACACTGACACACGTAGAGATAGGTACACACATACTGACACTCTGATACACACACAGACAAGCACAAACACACACACACACACAGTCACTCTTACAGACTGATACACATACATGGGAACACACACATACACACACTCTTTGACACACTCATACACATAGAAGTAAGCAAGGCTTAAAAGTTGAAATCCTTTGCTACTAGCCAGACCTGAAAAGTTACTCGCCACTGCAAGCCATAACATATCAACCAGGGCTGAATTTCTACTTGCCAGAGCTACATTTTCACTCGCCATTGGCTAGTGGCGAGTGGAAATTTTGAGCCCTGGAAGTAAGTACACACACTGATACACATACAGACAAGCATACACACTGACACACTTACACACCTATAGAGAACACACACTCTGACACACTGATACATGTATAAAGATGCACACACACACACACTTACACACTGATACACAGAGAGGTAAGTACACATACAGAGACACACAAACATTGACATACTTATACACATATAGAGAATACACATATTGACACATACACATATAGGGAACACACCCACACTTTGACACTTATACACATATAAGGAACACACACATTGACACATATACATATAGGTATCACACACAAACACACACACATTGACACTTATACACATACATGCAACATACAAAAACACTGACACATATACAAATATAGGAAACACACATACATTGACACTTATACATGTATAGGGAATGCACACATTGCCACTTGTACACATATAGGGAACACACAAACACGCTGACACTTATACACATACAAGAACGGTGCATAAAGGGGTGGGGTACAAGGGGAGGAGCCAAGGGGGTGACAAAATGAGGTTTTGCCTAGGGTGGAAAAAATCTTTTCACCAGCCCTGCTCCAACCTTATAGTGATCACCTCCTGTCACTTAGTCAGTACACCTATGTATAGCACCAGAGAAGGTGAAAGATACTATCAGATTTGTTACAATTAGAGGTCTGGAATTTCAGAATAAAGATAAAGACACACTGTAGTGAAAACTATAAACTACAGTTTATTAAAACATGCAATAATTAAACAGGTTATGAAATAAACATCCTGCCAGAGTTCACATCAGTATGAAAGCATACCAACTCCGGGATATAAAAAGAAAAGAGAACCTTCTGCCAGAGTTCACAGAAATATGAGAGACATACCAACTCTGGGATATAAAAAGAGACATGCAATAATTTAAAAGATACTTAGCTACATGTGGGAGAGCCGTCCACACTAAACTCCGTAGTATCGTTACACAGGTGAACAGCCACACAGACCTGACGTCCCAAACAGCAACACACAGGTTTGGATGAGGTACAATCTCTACCTCTCAGACATGAGACCAGGTACACACTCCCTAAGTCTCCAAAATGGCTCTGAGCTCTGCTGTGTTGAGTAAAGGGTGAAATACAGACTTCGCCCTTGGATATCTAACACTGCGCATGCGTATGTGCTTGGTTACAGAAGGCTGAATATTGGAGACATCACTACCTGTCTCTCATAAACACTACGTAAGCTAGCATAGCCTGCCCCTTCTGCTGTTGCCGGCCAAAACTGTAGAGAATTAACCCCCAACTAACCATGAGGAGATCACCAAAAAAACCATCCCTTACACTCCACCCTTGATCTCCTCACGTCAGATAGGTAAGTGGTGCACCTCTGCAGCAGTGGTACAACACGAGAAAGCAGGCACCCAATACATTTCCGCACGATATATACACAATAAGAACTATGATAAACACATGCAACACAATCTGAAGGATGCCTGCAAATCAACCCCCCCACACCTTTCAACCAGTCGGCAGGATTCAGAACCAATCCAGCCAGCCTGGCATTTCAGTGTGGTGCTCAGCTGCAAAACGTTCCTTTAACTGTTCCACCTGTTGAATGTGAGCCTCAATTGCATTGGATACATATTAACGTAATGGCAATAGGATGGGCCTACAATAGTACACATGCCCCCCTGACTAGCAGTAAGATAAGCTAGTACAAAAGTCATTTGAGCTAACTGTCTCTGGATCATTCTCAAATCTTCTGCGATTAAGCGAAAAGCATCATCATGCAGTTCAGTGATATCCTTGATTAACTGAACTAGATCTTGGATGTATATGCAGTTCATAGTCCAGTGGCATCCATAATATTCAGTCCCACCAAAATGGAAAACCACAAGTTTCATACATCAAAGCAGTACACGCCGTGACAAGCAAAGCATAATGTTTTTATTATATCAGATGTCCCTTGTCCTTTGTTTGTGATGCAGGTTTCCCACATGCATTCCCAGTCATGGTAGTGGAGATAACCTATGGGCTAAACATACATGGGTTTTAGTTACAAAACTTCCACTTAGCTCCCAATCTGCCACTTGCATTATCTCATTCCAAGTAGACACCTCCTCCTCCTCTCTTCCACTCGCATTATCCCATTTCAAGAGTAATTGAATGATAAAGTATCCCCCTCCCACCCCCTTTTACTGATGTAACACTTCTCACCTCAGAACAGAAAGGAGGTGTCCAGATGGCTTGCAGAGAGGGACAATCTTCAGTTAGCATAAGGAAAAAACCTGTCAAAGATGGCAGGGTTTTCATTGTTCTCACAGTAAGAAGATTGTCCCTTGCTGTGAGCTGTCTGGCCTTAAGACTAGGGATGGGCGAAAATGTCCGCCTCAAACTGAAATCGGCGAAAAATGGCACTTTCCACTTGGTGAAAAATTTCCTGCGAAAAGTCCAGATTTTCTGCATTTTTCCGCTATTTCGCCAAGCTCATTACATTGAAATCAATAGGAACATAGAAGTACACACAACACAAGACTTAAGCTTGTTTGGCACAAGCCCTAAGGAAACATTGATTTGTAAGACTTAAGCTTGTTTGGCACAAGCCCTAAGGAAACATTGATTTGTAGGACTTAGGTTTGGTAGAAACAAACCCCCCAAAATTGTTTATTTTTTTGTAGGACTAATTTTTTGTTTTATTTTTTAAATATATATATATATATATATATATATATATATATATATATATATATATATTTTTTTTTTTTTTTTTTTTTTTTTTTTTTTTTTTCAAAACACAAGCCCTAAGAAAAAAATGAAAATGCCTTACTGGCCTAATGCCAGCAGGTCATGTTGGCCAGTGGCCACTGTCAAATGTCCTCCTGAGTTGCAACTGCTGTTTGTACTGCTGCTGCTGAGTTGTTTAAGCAGCAGGATGATTAGGCAGCTGAAAGGGAATGGGATAAACAATAGCAGAAACATGGAAGATGGATGATGAAAATTCCACTTGCCACGACTGGCTCCACTGATGCGCCTGAAGCAGTAGCAGCAGAGTAAGTAGGCCCCAATATATGTGGAGAAAAGAAGAAGTTGACCAGTAAATCTTCTCCACCTGTCTCTCCTCCAAAATCATCATTGGTGTGTTGTTATTAGAATATATTTTTCCCTTGAGAACAGGAACAGCAGGTCTCATCAGCAACTGCAATGTGCACAGTGTGTGTGTGTGTGTGTGTGTGTGTGTGTGTGTGGTAAATAACATCTGGAGGCACAATCATATCCAAACATGACTTAAGAAACCAAGTACTGCCGCTGTCACTGTACCTTTTCCAGATCTGCTAAAGATGAATGACAACTTGCTGACAGTTTAATAGTAATGATGAACCCTTCCTGCCACCATCTTAGAATATTCTGCAAGATGGATTCTCCTCAGATGCTGCTTGATGCACTGATTGCGATTCTCCTCCACCACACTGGCATCAACAGAGTGGATATCATTTGGCGAAGGAGGTAATGAACGAGGTGGATTGGCAGAATATGTAGTTACCCTGGAAGGTGATGGCGAACTAGTTGTTTCACTCATCCTGGAACTTCCAGTTTCAGTCTGGGTTGTTCTATTCCTCCTCCTCTTTGATCTCTGCCTCGCCTCTTGTTGCCTTCCTGGAGAGTCAGGGACAGTGTAACGGTTTTCAGTACACTCAGAGGCAGGCAATTTGGTAAAACACAGTTTTATTGAAACCAGACAGAATAAAGTAACCCTCGCGGGTCCAGCAATAGTTAACAAACAGTACTGACACAGGACAGGTTACTAAATAACATTAACCCACACAGGACCAGTATACATATATCAGAGAGCAATACATATACTGACACAGGTCAGGAACAGTTCGTGTGATATAGTGAGACACTGATGCTAAATGCTATTAGGCCAGGAGACTGGGAGGCCGTAATAGCGAGGCCCAAGAAGCACTCTCTGTGGATGAGTGCCAAAATAGTGACTAGGCCCAGGAAGGGTGAGCGAGGCCCAGATGGATAGCATCTACCAGTAGTACTGCAACCGGAGGAACAACGGAACGCCCAGGAATATACACAGACTGCGACCCAGGGTAATGGTACCGGACAATAGATGAATAATGCTAGGCTCGATGGCAACTGCCGGGTGACAGAGCCAACTGAGGCGCCCCGGAGACCAACCTCAATAACGGAGTAGTGACTAGCCAGCGTATAATGTGCCAAAGAATAGCTCCTACCCAGGTGAGTACCGGACGGCCCTGGTAACGGGCGTTTGGCTTGTAGGCGATTGACAAGAGCGGAGACTAACTGCTGTGCCCAGGAGACTAACCACAGTGGTGACAAACGTTATAATGAGCAAGCGAGATCAACATCAGCCCTGCGTAAGGAGGAAGGAGGCAGCAAGGCACAAATGGGTCTCAGTCACGGAATGGTAATGCAGTACTCGAGGCAATCAACTGGGCCAACACATTCAATACAGTGCACAGGAGATACTCTCTACTAGATACGGTAGGGCACCAGACTGGAGGCACAGCACAGGAACGTCAGCCAGGCTGGGTCGGTACACGGAGCAGGAACGTCAGCCAATCCAAGTCGGTACACGGAGCAGGAACGTCAGCCAGACCGGGTCGGTGCACGGAGCAGGAACGTCAGCCAATCCAAGTCAGTACACGGAGCAGGAATGTCAGCCAGACCGGGTCGGTACACGGAGCAGGAACAGGATCAGAGAGAGTAGTCAGGCAGTCCGGGTCATACACAGGATATCACACGTTAACGGCAGCAAGCACTAAGAAATGGGAACACCACAAAAGGGCCCTGTATGAGTGACAGGGCACAGTAATTAAAGGCTACCACTGGGTGGAGTAATCACACGCTAGCCAATAAGAAAGCATCAGGAATCATGTGTCAAAATGTCACCAGCAATACATGGGCACCGTGGTAGACAGCAAAAGCAGTGCTTGATTTTTGTGTTGGGTGTTTGTCATCAACATGTTTGATGTAAATGTAATGGTGTCTGTGTTTCATGTGTGATATCAGGACGCTTGTGCCAAGGTGTGTTCCCTCCTTTCCTCTTTTCACTGACCTGTCACAAATTGTGCACAGTGCCATTGCTGATGACTGCACTGTGCCTGCCCCAAGAGAAAAATATTCCCACACCCATGATGACTTCAGGGGGAAGGGAACAGATGGAGAAGAATGGCCTCTTTCTTCTTGTTCTCCACATTGCCCTTCATTGTCTGTGGCAGCGGATAATGTTGCTGCTGTTGCTGCTACTGCCTCAGATTCAGCTCTGCAACTAGGATCAGGAGTATTGCTACTGCTGGCAAGTGGAACCTGTCCTAGTCCCGCATCACTTGTTGACCCCATTCCCACTTTGTCCATGGTGGTCTGCGGCACACTAGCCTGCTCCTCAGCATCCTGCTGCCCTTACATCTCAGCATCAGAAGGAATTAGAGCAGTTTCAAATTCCAAAATGTCATTGCTAGTGGTGGTGGTGATGATGCCCATCCTCATCCCTGTCTCCCATTCCTTCTCAGTTTCTGCTAAAAAGGCCATCAATGTCTCTTCCACCCCAGCTTCTCCAGCATCATCATCACCACCACCACTACTAGTCCCTACATGCTGCTCTATTCCAGACATCTCACTACTGCCTGGAGGAGGTGACGAGAAATGTGACAGAGGGTCCCCTAATGTCACACTTGCCATTTCCTTTTGACCTGAAGAAGAAGGCAGACTAGCACTAGCAGCAGTAGCAGCAGGCACAGTCAGCTGTGCCCCTGCTGGTGGTGATGATATTAATTCTTAGCCTGCTCTCCCCCAACACCAGTTCTGGCCTCTTAAGGATCATGTTCAACTTGGACACTGTAGTGAAGTGAAGGGGACTCCCAGAGCCAGAGGAATGGTGTGGGGTCCCTTGACCTCTGGAGGCTCTCAAATATTCCCCTACCACTCCAGATGCTTCACCATTAGAGCTACTACTGCTAACACCAGCCACATCAAGTTCAGCCACAGAGTCTTCCTCCTCAGTCTCACAGTCACTAGTAATATGAGGATATTGTTGATTACACCCTACTTCACTCCTAATGCTAACAAGCTGCTGGACCTTAGTAGCAGTAGTTCTAGCACTGGCAGATCTGCTTGAGAATGGCAAGTGTGATTTAGGGTCCCTTGCTGTCACACTTGGCATCATCCCCCCCCCCGAGTCCTACAAGAAACACTAGCAGCAGGCAAAGTATTGGTGGCAACAGGTTCAGCAATGGCAGCAAATTCAGCACTGGTAGCAGGTTCAGCACTGGCTGCAGGTAAAACACTAGTGGCTGCAGGTAGAGCAGTGGTGACACTGGCAGCAGGGGCAGCACATATGCCAGCAGGTACAATATTAGTGGCTGCAGGAACAGCAATGGTGGCACTGGCAGCAGGGGCAGCACACCTTGCAGCAGGCACAGGCAGCTGATCTGTCCTGCTCTCACTAGTACTACCCTTTTCTCCCTCCTTTCCCATTCCCTTTTCTCCTTTCCTTCCCATTCCCTTTTCTCCCTTCCTTCCCCTTTCTCCTTTCTGTCCCATTCCATTTTCTCCCTCCCTTCTCATTAAATTCCCCAAGATCCCTTGGGGTGATTTAGGGGGACTTGACAGCCTTGGTTCAGTACTGCTAATCACTTCCTCCTCCTCAGACTCAGTAGGCACATAATAAGGGTCCTTCCAGTTCCTCTTTTGCTGCTTATAGTGATAGGAGTCAATATGAGCCTCTCCTGTCTCAATTTTTCCTAAATATCATAGCAGAACAGCAGAGCACATCTATCTCCCTCTGTAGCTGCTTCTATTGTATCTACCTTCAGCGAAAACGTCACCTTTTTATAGTGAAAGTGTGAAAACAGCGTAAATCAATGAGCGAAAACTTTCTAGTAATTGAAAAAATAGTGAAAGATTCTGGCCAATTGGCAAAAGAGGAGAAAATTTTAAGCACTAGTTTTAATGCGGATTTTCCTGTGAAAAAGCAGATAACAACATGGTTTTCGCAAAATTTCTCACAGGAACACGGCGACAACGTTAGCCCATCTCTACTTAAAATCATATTCCACATCTGAGGGAAGGCGGCTTATGATAGCTAAAAGGGGCGGGAGGGAAATACTTTATCATTCAATTACTCTTGAACAACAACTCTGACTGTATTGAAATAACAGTCTCCATGGTCCAAATACTATGAAGATTAATTGGAGCTGCTTTTATTTTGAAACATTACTATTCCTTTAAAATTATAGTTTACAAGATATTTATTTATCAGTTTATGCAAAATAACCAATACTGACTGTCAGTATTGACTGACACTTGGGAGGTAGAGTTTATTGGGCATATCTGCCACACCAATGGAAACAAAGTGCAATCATCTGTTGTTTTTGGAAACACTATGCCATATGCACATAAAATGGAGACATTCTGCAGCAAACCAAAAGAAATTCCAGTAGAATTAAATAGGGTTTTTACCTATTGGATGCTAAAGAGTAGACATAACATTTCCACAGATTCGTGTTTAATGAGGTTTTTTAACACTTTGAATGCTAAATGGTCTCCAAGACATTACTTTAGCATTGAAGGGTATAAAAGCAATGAGTATTTCAATTTTCCTCCTACAATGAAGTTGGTTTGTTCCAAAACTGTACCTATTATCTTTTTGTAAAAAACCCTTAATCAGTCTGAGTGCCAAGAGTGGATGCAAATTATTGCAGAGCAGTATATTGCACACCATACTTTAACACAAAAGATTAATCTATCTAGTATGCATCTGAAACCCAGCACAGTCTGATGTAACTGGAAATTGTATTTTCCCAGTTTTTTGTGAATTCTATGCTGCCGTAATAGAATACCATGCCATGGTTTAAGGAAAATACAGAATATGTGGCTATAATTGTCAAATAAATGTAGGATTGATAAACTGTACAATTTTCTTCTTAAGGCTTCACTGAATGAGATTTGTCAATTGAGCAAAGCAATTGATGCTAAGAGAGACAAGATGAAAATACATTTCTTAGTGTTAACCTAATGTCATATTTTCCTGCAAAGATGGATTTATGTACATGACAGGTACCCCTTGTCACTGGCTTCTAACTGTTGCAAAAAGTAACTGATAAATTAAGATATGTCAGGATATCAGTTTCTGAGTTACGTGCATTGTTTATTCAATTAACTTTACATATTACCTTACAGCTGCTTCAAGACTAAATCACATTTTCACACACAACTTTTCCTACTATACATCTCTCACTAACACATATATGTTATAGGAGATCATCAAAACTCCAAAAAGTCAGAGATCTTCAATTTTTTTCAGCGAATTTTCAGACCTGATAAAATGCAAAAGTCTGGAAACCAGTCTAGCTCATTTGCATGTTAAAGTAATTTTGTAAACTGGATTGAGATTGCAGTGGTTGAAATATTCTTTCTTTCATTGTACTGCAATAAATTGTTATAAAATGAGACTGATGTAAATCACAATAGTTGAAAAGTTACTTAGCATCTAATATCCCCCTCCACCACTTTCCCTGACCTTATCCTGTTCTGCAAGAAACAGAGCTGTCCCACATGATTGAGAGGTTGCCATGGCAAACTGTCAGTTGCTCAGTGATGCAGGGACATTTCTCTCTGTGTAAGTAGTTTTAATGTATCCTGGGCACTACAAGTCTGTATGTGAGTGAATGCAGTAGCAACAGATTTCAGGGAATGTGGAGAGAGACAAAGTATTAAATGCTAAATAGCTTTTACTCTAGGTCTTATTAAAAGAGAGACTGACATATTAATAGGAGTCAGTATGGTATTATGAAGAATAGATCATGTCAAATTAATTTCACTGCATTCTATGAAATTTTAAGTAGTAACTTGGACAAGGGAATTGTTGTTGTTATAGAATATTGGATTTTTCAAAACCCTTTGATATTCTGCCTCAGAACTAGGGGTGGGTGAAAAGTGGGAAAAAATTTCCACGTGACTTTTCACCTTTTCACCTATTTTACCAAATTTTTTGCCTTTATTTCTGATGAGTACTACATTTCCCACTACAGTATTACTTCTTCTGTGGGCTGTAGTGGAGAAATAAGTAACTGAAAGTCAATGTTGTGAGTCCTACAGCAACATATGCCTTGAAAAATGTGTTAGCATGCAGAGTGCATTTGTCCTTTGCCCACAACACTAACTTCCTTCTTAAGTGACACTGGCACATATTCATGATGATGTCAAGAAATAAAAAAATACATCCTACAATGTGGCAGATGTGTATTGTATAGGTGGTGGTGGGGGACTGACTGGTATGGTGTGATTTGTGTATGTATATAGTTTTTACCATTGACATGTTTGTATCAGATCACTATCCTCCTTCTCAGATTATTGACACACATTACTTTTTGGTCATAGCATTGGTCCCAAGTGGGGTAGATGGCAAACCTTCTTTACATCCCTCCTCCACCTCATCATCTGTGCTGCTGTTAAAATATTTGTCCTGGCTTTCTCTGTCATGTGTGGTTTCTGCTACCTGATACACAGATGGTATGAGATGTTTGTTCATTTTTAAGAACGTTAGTCTCCCAACTTTGCTGCTTGATAGCCATGCCCTGAGGTCATTGACATTGTAACCAGCTGAACTGAAAGCCTTCTCAGACTCAATGCTTGCTGGAGGACAACTAAGGGTTTTCACTTCAGTATGTGTCAATGCTGGACACACACACTGCTTTGTTGGCCAGAAGTCCATAGGGTCATTATTTCTGCCTAGAAAGTAACTATCCTTCAAGTATGCAGAAACCATCACACATGCAGTGGGACCACTTCTAGGAGCTGCACAGTGTTCCTGTGTTTCAGTTACCAACCCATACTCAGGGAGCAAGTCCCAAAGAGATGTGCCGCCACCGTCACCACCACTACCAATGCTGGGGTTTTCCCACCCTTGCTGAGACCCATGAATTGCCCTGTGTTCAGAATGGGATATTAAGGTTGATGATGTAACTGCTTCTGCTGGTTGAAATGCTTTGCCGCCTTCCTATTCACTATATACACTGTTTAGATGTTTGTTGTACCCTCACTTTCTCCCTCTCATCCTACACAATGCAACCCTCCACTCGATCAATAAGCATATCTCAATATTCCTTGACAGAATCCGATTCCTCAAAGAGTTGCTGCTGATCATCATGACTCCTTGTTGAGACAAACTGCTAATGGCCCTTTGGCAGACATTCTGAAATTTTTGTTTGAAGCAGGGGTCCAGCAAAGTGGCAAGAATGTATTCCTCATTGCTTTTAATAGGCACTATGCGAGGATCATGTTCAAAGCACACTAACATGTCATTTACCAACTGGTCCATGTCTGAGTTGTTATTATTTTCTGCAATAAAAATATCATGGTAGAATTTCACTAATTCCTGCCCCAATGTGACTCACCAGAATGGTTGCCTCCTCAGCAGCTCACATACATCACACATAAGTTGCCATTGGCCAGGTGACAAAGAGGCTTCCTCCAAAGCCTTCCAGTTTTGCATGGTGTATTCGCTAATGGCCTTATTCTGCTCGTACAAACTCTCTAGCAGGTACATCATGGAATTCCACCTGGTAGGGACCTCCATTTTCAGCTGATGATGGGGCAGGTTGTTACGCGCGTGTATGGAATATAGAGTGTTTCATGCACTGCAGGAACGACTAAAATGGGCACAGATTTTGCTGGCAATAGTAAGCATCTCTTTGAGGTTTTCGGATTCTGCCAGTAATTTGGTCACAACTAAATTTAGCACACGGGCAAAGCAGGGCACATGCACCATACCACCTATTCTCAAAGCAGCGATTGTGTTGGAGCCGTTATCAGCACACACAAGACCAACTTTTAAGGAGCAGAGTACAAGCCCTTCCTCTATCACCTGCTCTAGCTTACTTAAAACATCTACAGCTTTGTGGTGTGAAGATAATATGGGCTATCATGCTATTGCTGCAGAATCAGAAGCACGATTACTGGCTGTCACCTGATGCTCTAAGCTAGTGTTGTCCATTTTTGGTGCTGGGAGAGGAACCCAGTGAGCAGTCAAAGTCATATAGTCTGTGCTCTGCGCAATTATCCACATATCTGTTGTCAGGTGGATGTTCTTGCCATACGCACTTTTCAGCCCTTTGTCCACCACTTTAACCACCTGCTTGTACAATTCAGGCACAGACGTCCTGGAAAAATAACTGCGGCTTGGGATATTCCAGCATGGAGCTACACATGACATCAGTTCACTGAAATCTCGGGTTTCTACAAAAGAATACGGCATCATGTCCATTGCCAACAACTTGGCAACCTTGCCATTCCACAGGTGTACTTTGGGATTGTTTTTGTGAAATTTTTGACTCCATCCCAGGAACTCAGTTAGTGTGGGCTGGCAGGACATGGCAGAAGAAGCCTGGCACTTTATTGCTTTAACAACATGACTAGAGAGGTAGTGGCGGTAGAGGCAGCATGTGTGAGCAGTGTATGACTCTTGCCATCTCCTACAGCAAAGCCAGAGTCATCATACTCCTCTGAAGCAGGTGCCATAAGTGTTATTTGGAGTGAACAAACTGTTGGCACTAGCAGTAGCACTCTCTCTTACACATAAATAACTTCACTACTTTTTTTTCTTCCCTAGAGCCCTGGGAACATTTTAGATTGCTTCTGCTGCTGATAGTTGCGGCACCTTTGGCCTGGTTATAGTGTGTCTCCAGACAGGCCTGGGTTTGTGCTTCAGGTGGGATCTCATAGAGGAGGTCCCTAGGTGTGAGCCTGCTTTTCCCCTGCTCATGGGCTTTTTGCACAGACAACAGCTAACAACATGCTTAGCTTGAGGATCCTGACTGAAGTACTTCTCTACTGTGGACTTCATGGACTGAGGGGTTCCTGAGGTGCTGCTACTACTACTGGGGCTAGATGATGATGCAATTCTACTGCCACTACTATTAGGTGTCAAAGGTGCAGCACTTACAGCAGCAGCAGCAGCAGCAGAGGCACTCATCATATGTAACATTGTGGATGTTAATAACCTGTGTTGCTGTTGCTGGGTACTCAAAACAGATGTGTGTGGCTGAGTGGGACTTGGACTTTGAAGAGGCGATGATGCTGATGATGACTGATAGGGTTACTCTGATAGGGCGACTTTTTGACATCTGTGCTTGTCCAGGGTCAGACTTTCCAATGGTTTTCTCTAACAGTTTATAGACAGGCACAGTGCTCCTTTTCAGTGGTGGAAAATTGAGCCTTTGCCTTTCTGCTAACTTTATTGCCATGTCATCATCCTTACTCTCAACTTCATCTGTATCTAAGCAAGAGAAGGATGCTGGAGGGATATATTCTAAATCAGCATCATCATTAGTCATCATTAGGTCATCTTCAGCAGCATCAGCATCACCTGACAATTCTTGACCACTACCCTTATATTCCTCTAAGCTTTTAGAGATCTCAAACTATTTCTTTTTACTTTTACTGTAACAAAGTTTGCTACTACTTTGAGGACAGGTGTTTTGGTGCTTGTTTGTCTCACTATCTGATGCAGCAGGTAGTTCAGCTGCTACACCTTTCTCTATTATGCTATTGCCATCATCACCACTTGAATGCGACTTGTTGTTGTCTTCAGTGTTTTTCTTATATGTTTTTTTATTTCTACTGGCACTGCT
The DNA here is from genome assembly GCA_037306005.1 of Rhinophrynus dorsalis. Classification (NCBI taxonomy): domain Eukaryota; kingdom Metazoa; phylum Chordata; class Amphibia; order Anura; family Rhinophrynidae; genus Rhinophrynus; species Rhinophrynus dorsalis. The sequence goes on along the minus strand of CM074719.1, from coordinate 350,030,544 downwards.
GGTGCTGGAACTTGATGAGGGATCATCATCATTGATTACACACGCTGCAATCTGCATTACATCACCATTGCTGCAGTCAGTTTTTGAATACTACTTTACTCTCACATCCTTGCAATGCTCCACCCTTCCCCCTCCCCCTGCCCCTTGTGTGTTTGCTGGACATTACTCAACTACTCTGTGTGTTTTTACTCTACAGTATACAACACAACTGATAGAGTATGATGTCTTGCCTAAGCCCAGTCAGCTGTCTGTTACCTAAAAAAAGTGGAAAAACTGCACTTTCCGTGAGAAATTATTCACAAAGTGGGAAGGGATGTTATTTGCCAATTTCAGTTTGAGAGAAATATATTCACGCATCCCTACTCATAACAAGTTACTGCATAAATTAAGAAGCATTGGCTTATAGGTGATCTTTGTGCATAGACAGAGAACTGGCTAAATGATAGAATGCAGAGAGTTGTAGTAAATTGAACTTTACCAAGTTGGTCTAAAGTAAGTGGAGCGCCTAAGGATTTTTAATTTATTTACTTATGACCTCGAAGTGGATATTGAAATAATGTCTCATTCTTTCCTGATGAGTCTACACTAAACACCTACAGAAGGTATAGAGAGTATATGAGCAGAAAAGCAGCAGAGAAGGTCTATGTAGATCAATGTAAGGTTATGCATTTGGGTTTCAGAAACAAACATGGTACATATACACAAAACTGGAAACTTCTTGGGAAATCCTTGTTAAAAGAGGTTAATAGAATAGATAGAAAATAGACTTCACAGTAGTGTGCAGTGTGACACAAGAGCTGCAAGATCCAGTAGGGTACCATCATGTATAAAAAGGGATATAGGCATGCATAAAATGGGATTACAACTTTTCTTCTGTATAAATACTTAGTTTGGCGTCATCTAGAATACAGAGTAATGTTTTAGGCACCAGTTCTTAAAAAATACATGCGGTAAACCATGATATCGCAACATATAACATTTACAATATTGAACTGATTATTATATTATGACATTTTTTAAAGGCAATATAGAGACCTGAGGGGATTTTTGTGTAATGGAAAACTGTACTTTTCTACCCTTTTGAGAGCCACAGGGGTGTGCAAGGGTTAATGGAGGGATGCTGTTTGTGGTTCTGAAGTTTGAGCGTACCCTCTCCACTTTCTGACTAAGCAAGAAGAGTGGATGTTTTCATACTTCAGGGTTGTCAGACTGCTGGCTATGTGTATTTGGGCATCCCTTCCACATAGTCAGCATACCTAATTCTGAGTGCATATGACAATGTGTGTCTACATCACCAAGGCATTGTGTTCCCAACACATCTCCAAATACAAATCAACACAGTATTGAACATTAGTGCTCTCCCCCAAACAATACCCTCTTTTAGGAGTAAGGTGATTACAGACTTACACCATAACCAGGAGATTGTTTGCCCTCCTTCTGCTCAGATCCAAAATGAGAAAAAGAGAACAGGTTCCATAATCTGGATATGGTTAGGTGTCTTTGATATTACATTTATCAGACTAAGGAATTCAGGGATTCAGATTCCCTATTTGTATACTTCTTGTGTAAATTTAAAGGTGAAGCTGCTTCAAAGGCATCTTTAGACCACTGGATAAGAGACTGCATTAAGCTATTCTATCAGGAAGCAGTACTTGATCCTGCAGCTAAAATAATACCACAATCTACAAGGTCACATTCTACTTCCTGGGCAAGTAAAGCCTGAGGATACCTGCAGGTCAGATACATGGTCCTCAAATTACACATTCATCCGACATTATAAAGTGCATGTTCAAGCATAAGAGGATGCCAGATTTGAGAGGAAGGTTAAACAGCCAGTGATTTCAGTAACGGTAGTATTTCTCTAGTATATTTGTGTTTGTTTATCTATACTCTGACAAATGTTGGCTATGGCTTTTTCTTCCTAAAGAAATTTTGAAAGGGGGAAATTTACTCACTCTTTTACCTGTATTTGCTCTGTTTTACAGCTTGAATGAAAATGTACCTGGTGAGGTCAGGTGGAGTACTCCTATTTAAAGAGATGACTGGTAGTGATGAGCGAGCACCCCAATGCTCGGGTGTTCGGGTGCTCTGACCGAGCACCCCCGGAGGCTCGAGTGCTCGGCCGAGCACCCGAGCCCCATTGAAGTCAATGGGAGGACTCGAGCATTACACCAGGCACCCCCTGCTCTGATGAGGGGAGGGTGACTGGTCCATAGGAAAAGGGCAGAAAAGGATGGAAACACCACAGAAATGGTTCAGGGACAGCATAGGGAGGATGTCTGGATGAATCTTGGACTCCAACATCGCTGCTGGGAACGATCTTTCGCCCGTAGTACGCCATTTTTACAGACTGACCGTAAAACACACAAAAAGGAAGATAAAAACGACTTTAGGCGAAAAATTGTTACCAAACAGTATTTGCTGTATATTTACTTGTATATCATCTGCAAATTCTCCCAAAAATGTCCTCGATTTTTCTGAACTGAGGCCATGATTAAGAGGGAAACGTGCGCAGAGGCAAATTCTCCCAAAAATTTCCTTGATTTTTCTGAACTGAGGCCATGATTAAGAGGGAAACGTGCGCTGAGCCGACCATCTAAAACATTATGGGTGAGGGTCTGCTGCGGAGCTGACCATCCTAAACATTATATGCGAAGGCCCGCTAGTGAGCTGACGCTATAAAACATTATATGAGAGGGCCCGCTAGAGAGCTGACCCAATAAAACATTATATGAGAAGGCCCGCTGGTGAGCTGACCTATACAAAAATTGTCAAACAGCGCCCGCTGGTGAGATGGCCCTATATAAAAATTATATCACAGGGCCCGCTGGTGAGCTGGCCCTATATAAAAATTATATCCCAGGGTATATGGAAGAGAGTCAACCATATACCCGTTTTTTGGGTGGAAGGGGTGAATGGGAATACAGAGTATTCCCATCATTGTAAATAACATATATAAAGTGAGTTTATGTTCCCCCAGGGCTTTCCTCCAGTGGAGTGGAGAAGTCAGGGGAAATCCAGGCCTTGTTCATTTTTATAAGTGTCAACCTATCAGCATTGTCGGTGGAAAGGCGGATACGCTTATCTGTTATGATGCCACCAGCAGCACTAAATACCCGCTCAGACAGAACGCTGGCGGCAGGGCAGGCCAGCACCTCCAAGGCGTAGAGTGCCAGTTCATACCACGTGTCCAGCTTGGACACCCAGTAGTTGTAAGGCACAGAGGGATCATTGAGGACGCTGACACGGTCTGCTACGTACTCCTTCACCATCTTCCAAAACTTTTCCCTCCTTGTGACACTAGGCTGCGCATCAGGGTGAGGGTGCTGGCGGGGTGTCATGAAGGTGTCCCACGCCTTGGAGAGTGTTGCCCTGCCTTTGTCGGAACTGCTGTGTGCTCCCCTTTTCTCCCCTTCTCGGTTGGCCAAGGTAGCACGTACTCTGCCGCCAGCGTTGTCAGATGGAAAATTTTGGAGCAATTTTTCAACAAGAACCTTCTGGTATTGCACCATTTTGCTTGTCCTCTCCACCGGAGGAATGAGAGATGAGAAATTCTCTTTGTAGCGGGGGTCCAGAAGGGTGAACACCCAGTAATCCGTGTTGTCTAAAATGCGTGTAACGCGTGGGTCACGGGAAAGGCAGCCTAACATAAAGTCAGCCATGTGTGCCAGAGTACCAACAGGCAAGATTTCGCTGTCCTCACCAGGAGGATGACTCTCAATCTCCTCATCCTCTTCCTCCTCTTCTGCCCACCCACGCTGAAGAGATGGAACTAAAGTTCCATGGCTACCCTTTGTAGCGGAGGCAACCGTGTCTTCCTCCTCCTCCTCCTCCGCCTCCTCCAATTGTCGCTGAGAAGACGAAGTGAGGGTGCTCTGGCTATCACCTTGTGTAAGCTCTTCCTCCCGCATTTCCACCTCTTGCACATGCAAAGCGTCGGTTTTAATTGTGAGCAGCGAGCGTTTCAGTAGACACAGAAGTGGGATGGTTACACTGATAATAGCGTTATCGCCGCTCACCATCTGTGTCGATTCCTCAAAATTGCGTAAAACCTCACAGAGGTCTGACATCCATTCCCACTCCTCACTTCTGATTACAGGAAGTTGAACGGAGAGGCGACGACCGTGTAACAGCTGGTACTCCACTACTGCCCTCTGCTGCTCACAAAGCCGGGCCAACATGTGGAAGGTGGAGTTCCAGCGCGTGCTCACGTCACACAGCAGCCGGTGAGCTGGCAATTGTAAGCGCTGCTGCAGCTTCAACAGGCCGGCTGAAGCTGTAGATGACTTACGGAAATGTGCACACACGCGGCGCACCTTGGTCAAGAGATCATGCAAATTGGGGTAGGTTTTTAGAAATCGCTGAACCACTAAATTAAATACATGCGCTAGGCATGGTACGTGTGTGAGCTTGCCGAGCTCCAAAGCCGCCACCAAGTTACGCCCATTATCACACACAACCATGCCTGGTTGCAGGTTGAGTGGCGAGAGCCACTGCTCGGTCTGGTGACTAATCCCCTGCAACAGCTCTGAGGCCGTGTGCTGTTTGTCCCCAAGGCAGATCAGCTTCAGCACGGCCTGTTGACGCTTCCCCACTGCAGTGCTACACTGCTTCCAGCTACCGGCTGATGGGTGAGTGGCGCTGCGTGCAGAGAATTCGGAGGTGGAAACGGAGGAGGAGGAGCCAATAACGTAGGTGCTGGCGGAAACCCTGATGGAGGTAGGGCCCGCAATCCTCGGCGTGGGTAGCACCTGTGCCATCCCAGGGTCCGAGTCGCTCCCAGCCTCCACGACATTCACCCAGTGTGCCGTCAGGGAAATGTAGCGTCCCTGGCCACAAGCACTTGTCCATGTGTCAGTCGTTAAGTGGACCTTCCCAGTAACTGCGTTGGTCAGGGCACGGGTGATGTTACGGGACACATGGTGGTGTAATGCGGGGATGGCACACCGGGAAAAGTAGTGGCGGCTGGGGACCGCGTACCGAGGGACAGCTGCTGCCATCAGGCTGTGGAAGGACTCAGTCTCCACAAGCCTAAATGGCAGCATTTCGATGGCCAGTAATTTGGAAAGGTGTGAGGTTAGTGCTATGGCCTGTGGGTGGGTGGCTGGGTATTTTCGCTTGCGCTCAAATGCCTGGGGTAACGACATTTGGACACTGTGCTGGGACAGGGAAGTGGATGTGGTCGCTGATGGTGCTTCAGATGGTACAGGTGCAGGACGGGAGGTATGCGGGCCTGTGCCTTCGACAGGCGATTGGCCGGCACCGAAAACAGGGGAAGAGGAGGCAGTGGTGTGGCCTGCAGACACAGATGGGCGATCCAGGCGTTCCTCCCACTTATTACGGTGCTTGGGTGCCATGTGTCGGATCATGCTGGTGGTGGTGAGGTTTCTAGTGTTCATGCCTCGGCTCATTCTGGTGTGGCACAGGTTGCAAACTACAATTCTTTTGTCGTCCGCACTTTCCTTAAAAAAAACGCCATACCGCGGAACACCTACCCCTTGGCAAGGGAGATTTACGCAAGGGGGTGCTCCGTGGAACATTTGCGGGCCGGTTTGGTGCGGTCCGCCTTCTTTCTGTAGCCACACCACTGCCTCTTCCAGCCTGTTGCGGTGCTGCAGATGGCTCACCCTCAGGACTGCTGTCATCGCTCGGCTCTACACCTTCCCAGGTGGGGTCAGTCACCTCATCGTCCACCAAGTCCTCCTCCACTTCCTCACTCTGATCATCCTCCTCATGTCTTGATCCCACCACATACTCAGTCATTGACAACTGTATATCATCCTCCTCATCAAGGTCTTGAGACAGTAATAGTGGTTGATTTAATGGCAACTGTGTCTCATCATCATCATCATCCACTTCCTTTGACCTTAAATGCCGTTCACATCTGTCATCTTCTTGTGATTGGGTACCCTCTAGAGGTTGTGAATCAGGGCACAAGATGTCATGTTCCTCTGCAAACGTGCTTGGAGAGAGGGTCAAATGAAGGATTGGTGATGAGACGAGCTCCTCACTATATCCCAGTGTGGGATCACTTCTTTGACCAGACCCTCTATGGTGGGAGGAAGGATGATCAGAGTGAGGATTATGTTGACCAGACTCTTGGCTACTGAGAGTGGACTTGGTGGAAGACAGGGTGGTGCTTAACCGACTGGAAGCAGTATCAGCTGACATCCAACCGACCACCTGTTCGCAGTGGTCGGACCTCGAGAGTGATGTCCTGCGACGCCCTGTAAAATGAGACATGAAGCTAGGTATGGTGGATGTCTTTCTGTCTTGTGCTCTGGCACCAGGCGCGGTTTCTACGCGTCCTGACCCGCGCCCTGAACTATCAGGATCACGTCCACTTCCCCGTCCCTTTTTACCCGCCTTCTTCATATTACACGGAATATGTGCTGCAAATCTGCAACTTTGCACAGTACACAGAATTTGCTTCTTAACTGCGGCTACGCACAGTGAATGGAATATGTGACTTTGATATTTTACAGTTTGAAGACTTAACAGTATTTTTTCCTATTCTGAAACTGTGCACAGTACACAGAATGTGCTGCTAAACTGCGGCGACGCACACTGAATGAAATATGTGACTTTGATATTTTACAGTTTGAAGACTTAACAGTATTTTTTCCTATTCTGAAACTGTGAACAGTACACAGAATGTGCTGCTAAACTGCGGCTACGCACAGTGAATGGAATATGTGACTTTGATATTTTACAGTTTGAAGACTTAACAGTATTTTTTCCTATTCTGAAACTGTGCACAGTACACAGAATGTGCTGCTAAACTGCGGCGACGCACAGTGAATGGAATATGTGACTTTGATATTTTACAGTTTGAAGACTTAACAGTATTTTTTCCTATTCTGAAACTGTGAACAGTACACAGAATGTGCTGCTAAACTGCGGCTACGCACAGTGAATGGAATATGTGACTTTGATATTTTACAGTTTGAAGACTTAACAGTATTTTTTCCTATTCTGAAACTGTGCACAGTACACAGAATGTGCTGCTAAACTGCGGCGACGCACAGTGAATGGAATATGTGACTTTGATATTTTACAGTTTGAAGACTTAACAGTATTTTTTCCTATTCTGAAACTGTGAACAGTACACAGAATGTGCTGCTAAACTGCGGCGACGCACACTGAATGGAATATGTGACTTTGATATTTTACAGTTTGAAGACTTAACAGTATTTTTTCCTATTCTGAAACTGTGCACAGTACACAGAATGTGCTGCTAAACTGCGGCTACGCACAGTGAATGGAATATGTGACTTTGATATTTTACAGTTTGAAGACTTAACAGTATTTTTTCCTATTCTGAAACTGTGCACAGTACACAGAATGTGCTGCTAAACTGCGGCGACGCACACTGAATTGAATATGTGACTTTGATATTTTACAGTTTGAAGACTTAACAGTATTTTTTCCTATTCTGAAACTGTGCACAGTACACAGAATGTGCTGCTAAACTGCGGCTACGCACAGTGAATGGAATATGTGACTTTGATATTTTACAGTTTGAAGACTTAACAGTATTTTTTCCTATTCTGAAACTGTGCACAGTACACAGAATGTGCTGCTAAACTGCGGCGACGCACACTGAATGGAATATGTGACTTTGATATTTTACAGTTTGAAGACTTAACAGTATTTTTTCCTATTCTGAAACTGTGCACAGTACACAGAATGTGCTGCTAAACTGCGGCTACGCACAGTGAATGGAATATGTGACTTTGATATTTTACAGTTTGAAGACTTAACAGTATTTTTTCCTATTCTGAAACTGTGCACAGTACACAGAATGTGCTGCTAAACTGCGGCGACGCACACTGAATGGAATATGTGACTTTGATATTTTACAGTTTGAAGACTTAACAGTATTTTTTCCTATTCTGAAACTGTGCACAGTACACAGAATGTGCTGCTAAACTGCGGCTACGCACAGTGAATGGAATATGTGACTTTGATATTTTACAGTTTGAAGACTTAACAGTATTTTTTCTTATTCTGAAACTGTGCACAGTACACAGAATGTGCTGCTAAACTGCGGCTACGCACACTGAATGGAATATGTGACTTTGATATTTTACAGTTTGAAGACTTAACAGTATTTTTTCCTATTCTGAAACTGTGCACAGTACACAGAATGTGCTGCTAAACTGCGGCGACGCACACTGAATGGAATATGTGACTTTGATATTTTACAGTTTGAAGACTTAACAGAATGTGCTCTAATCTGCAACTTTGCACACTAAACAGAATGTGCTCTAATCTGCAACTTTGCACACTAAACAGAATGTGCTCTAATCTGAAACTTTTCACACTAAAAAGAATGTGCTGCTAATCTGCAACTTTGCACACTGAACAGAATGTGCTCTAATCTGCAACTTTGCACACTAAACAGAATGTGCTCTAATCTGCAACTTTGCACACTAAACAGAATATATGAAGTTTTTTTTTGTTTGTTTTTTTTCCCCCCACACAAAATAAACTGCTGCCCCCACACACAGTAGTCCTAAAAAGGACTTTTGGGTCTTTTTTTTTTACAAATTTGCTTTTCTTCTCCCTACACTGACTTTCCCTTCCTATCCTCATCTCTCCCTGGCTAAGACTGAGCCGAACTCGCTGGTCAGGTGCTATACAGCACCCGATCACGGGTTCTGGCCAGCCAATCAGTGTAATGCCAGCAGCCAACATGGCTGCTGGCATTACACTGATGTCAGAGCCTCCCTGCACGTTTATTGGCTGCGCAGCAGCCGCGAAACGTGCGGGGAGGAGACCCGAACATGGCGGGCGAGCACATGCGGTACTCGTACGAGTACCGCCATGTGCCGAGCAGAGCGATGCTCGAGCCGAACCGAGCATCGGCTGAGCATGCTCGCTCAACACTAATGACTGGTCCTACAAGCTGGGGGAGAGGAGACAATGCCCACTCACACTTTATTGCCATGGAGATATATAGAAGAAATATAAATCTCTGTGAGTAAATCTCCCCCTTTTTTACTGAAAAAAAGCATAGCCTTTTTCCAGAAGTTAGATTGTGGAATTATTTGTCTCAGGACACACTGTCGATGTTTTCAAACAAGTATCCTGTATTTAAACTAGAGAAAAAGCCATTTCAATTAAAAAGCAGGCATATAATTTTTGAAGTAGGTTGGTAAGGTTGTGGAATTCTTTGCTTCAGTATGTTTTCAGATACTATACATGTTTTAAAAATGATTGGATGCATTTCTTGCTGAGAACAACATTGAAAATAATGACAGTTAGTTTGCCAGGAGATAGGATGTTGATCCTAGGAAATATTCAACTGTCTATTGAAGTTATGAAGGACTTTTTTTATCCACCTGGGACTTAACCGGAGATGGCTTCAACAGGTTTTTTTTTGGCTTCCTTTGGATCAACAAGATTGATATGGCAAGAGCTGAACTTGATGGATGGGTGTATTTTGTTCAGCCTCATTAATTATGTTACTGTTAGTAAGATATGTTTTGTAACTTTGCAGTGCAAAAAACATCACACATTACTATCCCTCTGATACTTAAATACCAATTTTAAGGAGTGAGTTGCACCCTTTCAAGGCACAACTTGATGGGCAGAACTGATTAATTGGCTTATTACGTATCAGGAAATCTAACTGGGGTATATGCTGGAATTTGCAGTCCTGTTTTACTAGATATTGCTTTATTATCTGGCCAGGTTCTAAGTTTAGAGTTAAAATTCCCACCATAAACAAAATAGAATGTTTCAAACTTTGCTCAAAGTCTAGAATCAAGCCAGATATGTGAGAGGCTCACTGAGGACATACAAAACTAAATATTGATGTTTGCTATCAGTCACCTATCAGAAGCACCCCACTCTTTGGTGCCATTATAGAGGAAAAGTTTCCATGTACATGTCAAGCCAATCCTACCTAAAAAGCAGGAAATTCTGTAATGACTTGCAAGTTCCTTCTGTAAGGGAATACCAACCAACCTAAGACAAAAGTATCACACTTTTTTTTGCAGCTGGTTTCCTCTGGCACTGAGAGCGTAGATTCCACTTCAGGATTACTCTTCACCCTTAGGGAAACATCCAAAGTGTTTCCAATTCAAAACAAAGTTTGAGAGCCCCATAGAGAACTAACAAAATCAAATATTGCTTGTTCTCCGGCTAGTCTATGCTCAGAAGCATTCCTTTGTAACTCTCTAGTGCTATCATAGAGGAGAAATGTCCACATACATATCAGAATAATCCTCTACATATGCTTCTGTGTTTTAATGCCTTGATAGTGAGGTGCAGCTAGTTTCCCTAGGCCCTGAGGGCAAGGATCCCATGTTTGGATTACTTTTCTGTTTTAGGATAATACCCTATGATTTTTAATAATCAAGAAAAATATTTGAGAGGCTCACTGGGAAAGCAGAAATCATGATTTGCTTGTTCTTTTCTCAGTCACTGTTGAGAAGCATCACATTTTAACTCACTAATACTATTATGAGGAGAGATTTCCATGTGCATATCAAACTATATCCCAAAAAAATGCTCTAGTTCTGAAATGACAGGTACATCCCCTCTGTAAGAGGATACCAGCCAAACCCAAATATATGGTTATACCTATTTTCAACTTCAGTGAGGTACAGCTTTTTTTGTAGGTACTAAGGTTGAATTTGGCTCAATGCCTAGAACAATGTTTTGAATTTCACAATTGTTCTAGTCTAGACTTTTAATAGAACACTTACAGCTAAACTTTAAATAAACAAAACAAGGTTAGGAAACCTCCAGCTCTCCAACTGATGTTGACAGTTAATATCTATCAACCCCAGCCAGTCGTCATGGAAGGATTATGGGAGCTGTAGTCTACCAACAACTGAAAAGCTATGATCTAATCAGCTCAAGACTGAAGTAACTTTGCTAGTGTAATGCCAGATTTGCAATGTACTAGTGACAGACACAGGGAAAGCATGAAACAGAGCACAGAAGTTGATCATCAGAGTGACACAGAGAAAGCAAGACAGGAGTTGAATATAACACAGATATTAAGAATCAGCAATCACATGCTGGGAATGACAAGACATTCTGAAAATGACAATGTGGGACATATATGTATATTTATATAAATATAAGGCAAGAAAATTACATAAAAGCTGAAATTATTATTCTATCTCAAATGAATTAAAGTATGGAAATAACATATTTCAGAGCTGTGCATTGTTGTTTATTTAATAAGCATAGATGAGAGAAAATCACTGGGTAGGTGTGTCATGGATTTAAAATTTGCTGAATAACCATCATTTGTTCCCTTTTGAACATGGAATGAGAATTATAACATCCATTTTGCCTTATAATTATATCTGAAACAGGACAGAAAACCTCCTGTATTCAGGAAAAAGTTAATGTTTACAATGTTTCCATTGCATTCCCAGAATTCCATACACCAGTGTGAACATTTCCAACCTGTGCTTTGCTGTAAAATCTTGAAAAAAGCAAAAAAGCCAGTGTGCCCATATTTATATGGGATTGGAACCTAAAACTAGAGTGCATTATGTGCATTAATTTGTATGTTGCCACTTGGAATCAACACATAGGGCTCAATGTTCAAACACAAGAAAAACAATGATGGCTAGAAGATCTTTTAACTACCTTAAATATTATGATATATTAAACCACAGAAACATTTAAGACTGCTTTTTTCTCTTTGATGTAGACGGCAGAACTGAATGCAAGAAATTATGGTGGTATGTTTGAAGACTGATGATCATGGGCTAGATTCTATTACAGGTGCTAATTTTATCACTGCTTTTATCTCCAGTTTTCCCCATAGACTTAACAGGAAAATGTTTGCTAAAACGGGAGTTAACATTTAGCACCTGCAATAGAATCTGGCCCCATGGTGTAAATATCTTTCCAGGCTAGGGGCTAGATTCTATTGCAGGTGAAAAATGTTAACACTCATTTTATCATTCATTTTCCTATTGAAGTCTAGGGGGAAACTGGAGATAAAAGCAGTGATAAAATTAGCACCTGCAATAGAATCCAGCCCTAGATACCTAAGGGTAGATTTAAAGGCTGGTGTTAACATAGCCAGTAGGGCCAAAGTGAATACCGGCTGTTAAACTAATATCTTTAAAGCGGTATTTAAAGGCCCTACCAGCTAAAACCCCAAAGGACGTTAAGCCACAAAAACAGACTTGTGGCTGAACGTCCGTTTTGTTCGTTTAGTTCCCAAAACGCTGCTAAAAGCAGCCATATTGGGAACTGAACCGTAAAAAACAATTAACTAACGGTTCTTGACATACTGCCAAGCACCGATTGTTAACTGATCCATGTAACACCTGTCATCCACTGTCCTTCTGTCTTCTCTTCTTTCTTCTGTCTTCCGCCTTCTAGTCAGTCTTCTGTCTTCTCTCTGTAAAATAAAAGAAAATAATACCAAGCATGAACAAAGACATTCCTGAACCCTTTGAGTGGCAGAGGGGTACGCAACACATTACAAAGCAATGTGTTGCAAACCTCACTGACACTCAAAGGGTTCAATAGTATTGCACCATAAATATACCCATATGATATGCCTCCATGTAATACCCCAAAGTATAAACATGCTGATTAATAATATGATCCATATAGACATAAAGAAATGCCATCCATTAATGCCCAGTATGACAACTTAGCTTAATATTTCATGCCTCCACCACTTGGAGCAGCCACGAGGGTGGCGGCAACGGAGACACAAATGTCCCACGTCTCTCCCCTTCATCTGTGGGCCAATGCCTGTAACACACTGAGGGCATTTGAAGTGAGCCTGCCTTAAATATGGGCAGGCTCACTTCAATTTCCCTCACAGCCATTGGCTGGGATGTTCTTCACATCCCAGCCAATCATTTTAAAGAACAGCCACTCGAATCTGATTGGTTGGGATGTGAAGAACATCCCAGCCAATGGCTGTGAGGGAAATTGAAGTGAGCCTGCCCATATATAAAGGCAGGCTCACTTCAAATGGCCTCAGTTCAGGAATGTCTTTGTTCATGCTTGGTATTAATTATTTTCTTTTATTTTACAGAGAGAAGATTGAAGAGAAGGCAGAAGATTGAAGAAAGAAGACAGAAGGATGAGAAGACAGAAGAGAAGGACAGAAGATGACCAGCAAGCTGTGGACTCTGCTGGACATCAGGATTAATGGTAAGTGTTAATGTGATGTTGCTTTACTTAGTCGAGTTAACCCTATGAATGCCGGTGGGGTAATTATACCCCATCGGCACTCATAGGGTTAATCCTACTAACTCTGGACACATTTTAGGCACTTTGGATGTATTGATGTGGGGCTTAGGGCCCCATATCAATACATCCACTGTGGACATTGGGTTTTTGGTCAGTTAACAGCTGCGTTAGCTGGCAAAAGATCCGATGAGGGACTTTACAGGTAACAAAACTGGGTCTTAAAGGGATAGTAATACTTCATTTTATCTTTATTTTATTTTGTAGGCATTAAAAAAACATGAAGAACGATATAAGTCTTATCTCTCAAACCTTTATGGTTTAAGAGATATTCACAAGCAAAGTTTCCCCCTCCCACCCCTTTTACCTAGTGTAAGTCATCTCTTCTCAGATGTTGAATCCAGTCCATAGACCAGACAGATAACAGAAGGGGACAATCTTCTTGCTATCAGAACAATGAAAACCCTGCCCCCTTGACAAGTTTTTCAGGTTTTTCCCTTATCTTAATTGAAGATTGTCCCTCTCTGCAGTCTACCTGGGCACCTCCCTTCTGCTCTGGCTGAGCAGTGTTACATTAGTAAAAGGGTCGGGAGGGGGATACTTTATCATTGAATTACTCCTAAACTACAACTCTGACAGAATTAAAATAACCCTCTCCATGGCCCAAATACTATGAAGATTAATTAGAGCTGCTTTTATTATGAAACATTACTATCACTATCACTGTCACTATGTTTTGTTCGGTAAGTGAGTCCCTTATCGGATCTTTTTCAGCTAATGCAGTCCTTTAAATGGCAAAATGGAGCAATGTTTTTTTTAATAATGGGCCAAAACACAAGTTAGTGTAGTGGCCATCATACCTAGAGTTTCAGTTGCCATAACTTTTTGAACATGATAACTTCTGTAAACTTTGGGTTCTTTCCTGGAGAGTGTGTTACATCCTATATAATAATTCGTTATGATGTTTGTCAGAAGCCGTCATGCACAGTAGAGACTGTCTGAACGCACAGAATGCTGGGAGATGTAGGAATGCTGGGAGCATTCTGTGCGTTCGAGCAGTCTCTACAGCGCATCGCATGAGTGATGGCACTGAGCAGAGCAGGACCGCCCTTTTCACCCTTTGAGTGCCGGAGGGGTATGCAACGCATTGCAAAGCTAAAAAGTCTGAACTCAAAATTTGTGTTTTGAAAGCTGAAAATTATTAACCACTTAATGGCAGCCATTAAGGACTGAGCTGCCATCCCAAAATTCCATGATGTGCCAGGACTGTCACTGGTCCTTAACCCTTTTAGTGTCAGAGAGATACGCATCGCATTGCCAAGCAATGTGTTGAGTACCCTTCTGACACTGAAAGGGTTAAGTGCACATCATGGGTCCTTAAGTGGTTACATGTCCTACTGAAAACAAAAATATGCCAACATTAGCCTGCTCAGGAAATAATATCACTTAAAAGGATAGTAATGGTTAATTTTAAGTGGCTTTAATAGTGTAGGCATTAAAAATAAATAAATACTTCATTAGAAAGGTCTACAATGTGTGCCTGGTTTGCAAGTACACTTTGTACACCGTTCCAATGAAGTATTTATTTCTAAATAGCGTGATTTCAGCTCTGTTGGAGAGCCTCTGTCTGGTCAAATGACAGGAATCTGCAGCTGTCAGCTAGATGGCAGACTTGAGTAAAACAACCAGGAAAAGGTGAGAATAAGACTTACATTGATGTTAACCTTTTTTTAATGCCTACAACATTAAATAAGCTTAAAGGGATAGTAATGAAAAAAAATACATGTTGAAAGGTTTATCCTGCTGAGTAAAACAAGGGTACTCCCACTGCTGAGAGATATTTGATTAAAAAATTATAACAGCTCAAACTTGAATTTTAGGTGCAATATCAGTGGGAGTACCCTTGATTTACTCAGGGGGATAAACCCTACAACATATATTTTTTTACATTTTAAGTGTTACTATACCTTTTAAAATTATCCATTACTATTCCTTTAATTGTGTAAAAAGCAAAAAAAAATCTCTGCAATATGGTGGAAATAAGTTAAAGAATAGATTATAATTAGTAAACATTATTGGAAAAATTTGAAAGTAGCAAGTACTGAAACAAAATGTAGTTAAAATATAGATAAGATTTATTGTAATAATAACAATGGTAATTACAAAATATACGACAAACAAAGCATTTAATTTAATAATGATCCAGTGACTTAAAAGATAAAATTAAGCCTTTGAGTGCGTTGCAATGCATTGCATAGCCCTTTAGCACTCAGAGGGTTAATAATCTATATAGCTAGAAAAGTAGACTATTCAAAGAAGGGCCAGAAGGCTTCTAAAATACAACTGAAGTGATTCTAAGGGCCGTATGTTCAAAAGGATAATGACAAAAAAATGTTGTATGAAAAACAATAATAAGTAATTGTATGCATGAACTACATATTTTCTATAGAGTATACGGCAAAACAAGTAATGTCCATTGTGTACGACACAACTCCAGAACTTCCAGGCAAAGGGTCGGGGAAAGGGCATGGCTAAACTATTCTCCAGTGTTGTATAGAGGAAAAGAAAATTTGGCGTATCTAATGACAAAAAAATGCCTTACAAAAGACAAAATCTGTACGTTAAAGGGAAAGTAATGTTTCATAATAAAAGCAGCTCTAATTAATCATCATAGTATTTGGACCTTGGAGAGTGTTATTTCAATTCTGTCAGAGTTGTAGTTCAAGAGTAATTCAATGACAAAGTATCCCCCTCCCGCCCCTTTTACTAATGTAACACTGCTCATCCAGAGCGGAAGGGAGGTGCCCAGGTAGATTGCAGAGAGGGCCAATCTTCAATTAAGATAAGGGAAAAACCTGAAAAACTTGTCAAGGGGGGCAGGGCTTTCATTGTTCTCATAGGAAGAAGATTGTCTCCTGCTGTTATCTGTCTGGTCTTCCTACCAGATTCCACATCTGAGAAGAGATGGCTAACACTAGGTAAAAGGGTCGGGAGGGGGAAACTTTATCCTTCAATTACTCTTGAACCACAACTCTAACAGTATTGATATAACACTCTCCATGGCCCAAATACTATGAAGATTAATTGGAGCTGTTGTTTTTGTGAAACATTACTATTCCTTTAAGAAAAAAGTGAAGGGAATGTGAACTACGACAGTTTCACTCAGGACAAAACGACATATTTCTGATCACAACCGACACTCTCTAAAAATATTAATGATCCCAATGAGACTGTACTTTGAAAAGTCGTTACAAACGACAAAAGCTATTTTGCTACGTCTTTGAGCATATGGCCCTTAGAGCCTATGTTCAAAAGAAAAATGGAGTAAAATCCCCATTTATTTAAGAGAGAATTATAACCATTGATTGTTAGCAAGATCTCCAAAGCATTTTATTGTTTTGCAATACATTGGTGCTCTTGCTAGCATTCAAGGGGTTACCAGCCCCATTTAAAATCAGTGTGAATTTGGGAAATCGGTATTTGTTCTCTATGCATTTGATTTGCTCTAGATTTGTGGTAGTCCCCTTTACTTTTGCACACAGAGCTCTAAGTTTATCTCTCCGGTGACTAAAAATGTCCCTAACTGTAGGGAACTACAAGGCTGATGTGCAATCCTTTGGAAGAGAGACCTGGGGGAGATAAATGACGGTCGATGTGAGGGGAACACATTGCCTTGGTGACAGAGATGCACATTGCCATATGAACTAAGAAATAGGAAACATGGGGAGGGGGAGAGAATGTTATCATTAGCATATCATAATGGAGTAAAGGTGTTGATGTGTTGGGGAGGGTCAGGGAGATCAGATAGGTTGCAGAGACTTCAGCACCAAGAACAGCAGAAGCTCTCCCAGTGGGGGCAAGCAACACACTGTATAGCAATGCATCAGATACCTCTCAGGCACTCAGGTTAATATAGGAACAGAACAAAAAAAGAAGCTTACAGAACCAACGTTTCTCCAAGTGCAGTCAAATTCCCACTGGTAAAAGAGAAAAAACAGTGCACAAAAGATCTAAGTGTTGTGTGAAGGCGCGATGCCACAATATATATTAAAACCTAACCCCAAAAGGCAGGTGTGAGATGATATCAAGCAAGATGAATATATAAGTAAATAAATAAATGTATTAATACATATTAAAAATGCACGGTCAAAATAAACTGGAATAAGATATAAAAAGATAATCCTATATAATAATTTGCTAGGATGTTTTCAGAATCTGTCATGTTCAGTAGAGACTGCCTGAACGCACAGAATGCTGTGAGTTCTGTGCTGGGAGCATTCTGTGCTTTTGGGCAGTCTCTACAATGTATGACTTCATCAGAGGCAGGACGCAGAGCAGGAACGGCCTCTTAACATCACCCGGACCTTGGCCCATGTACATGGGCTTTTACACTAGTATACATATATTCTCCTACTAAGATATACTAAAATGTAATGGAACTAAAAATAGAAGATGAGATTTAGAAAAAAACAATACAATTTATGTCTATGTCCAAACACTACAGGACAGTTATTAGCAGAACATCACAAAGTTTTTTCCCATAACTGTGTCTGACTGATTTACCAAATCGACTATGTGTATTGTTTTATGTTTTAAAACTCTTGTGTTTTTTTAAATTATCAGTTATGTATTATAACGAAGTACCGGAATGTGAATTATTCTGTTCCTCACTCTGTTTGGCTGAAACTCGTTAAAATAATGGACCCGGCAATTTAGGCATCTCTTCTGATTTACAAATATCTTGAAGGAAGGAGCAGTATTTAATTTCAACATCTGGGGACCATCTGGACCAGAGAGAGACGATTTGGAATCCAAGCAACTGGGCATTCAAGTAGGGGACTAAAGACACCTGCCAGCACCGTTTGATGTTCTTAGACACAAGTGGGAATCTGGTGAGCAAAATATACTATAATGTGCTATAATATGACACTTGATCAAGTTTAAATCTAGCAAGCTTTTGGACTTTGGGAAGGATATAGATCCCCATCCATCAGCTTTGTCCATCTTCACATATATTTATCAGTGTTTATAGCTACATGCCCACCAATCTTTTCTCATTTCTAGACACACCAGAGTGTCGGTCCCTGCATACCACTATACATCCTGGTCATGTGCCAGATTCATTAATCCTCTTAGTTCAGTATAATACATTGAGTATTTGTCCTCAGATTGTTTGTTTCTATATTTCATCTTCTATAGGATATATGTTATTATCTTTTTTATATTTTATTCCAATTTATTTTGACTGTGCTTTCTTAATATATATTAATACATGTATTTATATACTTACTAGTTGAAGAGCCCGTGTACACAGGCCACAGTGCCAGACGGTCGCGGTGCAGTCATGCGCAGTAGAGACTGCCTGCACTGCAGCTGATACGGAGCAGGGAGCTCTGAATACAGGCCGGGGTCCTCTCTGCGCACCGACTCCAGTCTGTCTTTGGAGTGCCCTGCTCCATATCAGCTGCATCACAGGCAGTCTCTACTGAGTATGACTGCAGCACGTGCAGCAGTCTCTACTGCACATGACTGCATCATTACAAACATTTTAACGAATTATAATATAGGATACATCCATCTTGCTTGAAATCATCTCACACCTGCCCCTTGGGATTATGTTTTCATAAATATTATTACAACCTTGTGCCTTCACACTACACTCTTGTGCTCTGTTTTCTCTTTTATTTGTTGCATATCACGTTGCCTTAGTAGACTCCAGACCTCCTACGGCAGCACAGAGAACCAGCAAGACACCTCTGCCATCTAATCCAGCCTCTGTCTCAGTCCAACCAATCACTTTATTAACTCAGTTACCATAATTTAATTCATCTTTGAACATTTCTTTTATCTATGGACTTTTTTATATGGACGACTGAGCTGACAGCTTGGGACCTTTATTCTATTTCATTTATAAGGTTACTATAGACTCTTCTATATATGGGTTGGTTTTCAATCAGGACTATCAGAAACTAACTTTTTGAGTTAACTGATATAATTTTGCAGCTATACATTACCATTGTACTTTGTCATCATCCTCTATTTCAGTCCATATTTGTTTGTGTCAATATCTATATTCTGTATTTTATATTTTATGGGATTATCCAACTTTTTATTTTTGCACTCTGTTATACAGTATTATATACATATTTTATTTAGCTCTATTTAGGACTCGCTAAAAAGCCACCAGGGGACAGTTTGCCCCCATTATCTTTTACCAATTTCATTATTGATAACTGTGCACATCTGTAGGAGTGCATATTTCTTTCCATATTGTTTACCAGTCAAAAATTCAATTGGAGATGGATCTGCAGTGGCCAGTACAGGAGTGTTAGAAGTGTCTATAGCTGATGTCTTTGTGAAACATAACATAGCATTTCCAGACACGCTGTGCAAGGCACCGCTGACATCCACTCTCATCTGCTCACACTGGTATTTTGTGGTTCTCTAAAGGCCTGGGGCTTAGACCAACCTGTAATGTTATCAATGTACTGTGCAGCCATATCGCACCATGACAAGACTCAGGCTTTACAGGCTTTACATATGATACCTGTGGATTTAGTACAAAGTACTAGTATCTGGCATTGTCCCTGGCAGTAAGAGTTCTGTGTGAAATGACAGTGTGTCTTTTACTAACACTAGAGGAGGCAGAAGGCTATCATTGACAACTTTTGTCTCTTTTTGCAGCAGGGAGATTCTGCAGTCAGATTCTGCAGTAACATGTGGTTTGCTATCTATGGGATCTCAATGGGAAAATGCACATGGCCTTCAATCAGCACTGACATCATGCTCCTGTATATCATCCTGTGACAGCTAGCTTCCTCTGTTACTATGGGATTTGTGTGTAAACCAGTTGCCAGCAGTATAAGATTAAAATGCCTATAAATGTCATTAACTGATAAGTTAAAAACGAATACATACATATAAAAAAATAAACATAAAATATTGGTGATTTATACGATTTAATATGTACTTTGTAAAAATAGTTAATAATAATGAGACTATTACATTTAGATTTACAGGGAAATATGTATAAACAAAAAGTCAGACTGAAGAAGAAAAACAGAGAAACTGATGCAACTGCATTATAGGGGACAAATAAAAATGTCCATTGATTAAATGGTGTTTTTAACAAATTGAATGCTAGGGAGGTATCTAAAACATTCAGTTCAGTTCAGTAGGCAAGAGGAATGTCTAATATTCAAGGAGTTAAAAGCTCTTACCTAAATCCATGGGAATTTAAAGAAATTATATTTGATTTTCTTTGGTTTAGATAATTTAAAGCAAAATTGTTCCAGACATCATTAATTGCAAATAAATATATCTAACTATGACATGTAATCTCTACTTGTTTGAACGTTATACCGGTGGATGTTAGAGTGGCCATCAATGCATCTTGAAGCAAAACGGTGGCCTCTGGAACATCCAATGAAGGCAGCCAGTTATCACATACTAGTTTTAAAGCCCGTGTACACAGGCCACAGTGCCACCCAGCAACTTTGGCTGGTGCCCGGAGCCTCTCTTCTCACTGGTGGCGCTGCAGTCATGTGCAGTACTGACTGCCTGAATGCGCCACGGCTGATATGGAGTGGGACTCTCCGAATTCAGACCATAGTCCTCTCTGCGCACCTTCCTGGGACCAAGCGGCAGTCTCTACTGTGCATGACAGCTTCTGACAAACATCCTAGTGAATTATTATATAGGACTGAGGATAAGAAGAGCTAAGAAGAAATGGTGCAGTCTGGTTGCAAACCAGCTGTACCATAGGTGACAAACAATCATTCCCTTTGATTTAACCCTTGAATGCCAGAGAGTTTTGCAAGATATTGCTCTGGGCAATCAAAGGGTTAAAGTAGAACTAACACCTTATGGCTACTTAGGTTCATTGGAAAGGGCTTATATATTTATGTTAGCTGTTTTTTTTAACCCTTTGCGTGACAGGAAGGTATCCAACGCAATGCAACACAATATATTAGATACCTCCCTGGCACTCAAAAGGTTAATTAAAACAATAAGAGATATTTAGTTTTATTGCGTGCCAGTTTTTTCCTTTTTTGAACTCTAATACTAGTACTGAATTATAGTTTAGCACTTTGCAAGCATAAGTCAGAAGAATTAAAATAAATGCATAGCCTGAATGTTTGTAGCAGGCACGGTAACTTAGATTGGGTTTTTGTACCTTATAAAATAACATATAAAACAGCATGTGTATGGTATATTTTTCAAGCACAGAAGGAGGGGAGCTCTGCTGAGTTCATTATGCAAGTAACAGATAGAAACACAAGCACAGAGGTGATAACAGACATACACAGTAATCAGAATTTTTTTCAGGATAGAAAAAATGATGTCATGTAATGAAAATGTTATTAATATTATTGCCTGTGACTACTCCTGTACACATAGCTTGTGTGTGTGTGTGTGTGTGTGTGTGTGTCTGTCTGTCTGTCCTTTGCTAGACCACTATAGATAGAGAATGTATGTTTAGCAGTTATACAATATGTAGATGTTTGTTATATGTGGGCATATTATCTATCTATCTATCTATCTATCTATCTATCTATCTATCTATCTATCTATCTGTCTGTCTGTCTGTCTATCTATCATCTCTCTATCTCTTTATCTGTCTAGATGTTATGTATATGTGTTTAGCAACTGAGAGAATACATTTTTCTCACTGTGGAAAGCTGGAGGGTATCTACATTTTCCGACCTTTCATAAGTATGAGAACATTTTTTTTACTTGAGATCCCACAGATAATGTCCACATGCATTTTTCAGAAACCTGCAGACTGGGATTGCTTTGCATGGATGGAATGTGATACATTTTGTCATTCCATAGACACCTCTGAGATATATCAGTTTACAGTGCTCCAAGGCAGTAACAGAACAGGACTATGGAAACAATAACCAGGGCTATAGATAAGAAAGAAGGGTGTGGTTACTGAAAACCATCCTAATGACAGCCTACAGGTAGATTCCATAACATCAGTCTCACTAAATGTACTTGAAGCATTAATAATATAACACCAATAGCTATTTTAAAATAGGTTTATGAGCTACTTAATTAATTATGGCTATAACAGAATATTTAAGACAAATTCTTTGGTTGTTTAGTCTATTATCAATATACATCAAATTAATATTAAAATACATATTTCCACACCCTTATAATAGATGCACACATATATTTGTCTGACTGGATGATCTGTATCCAACCTGTTCATCGTGGGGACTATTAATAATTAAAGACTTAAAATGGACCTATCACTTTTATAGCAGGGATGGATAAACTGAGTCCCTCAAGCCGTTGTTGTCTACAATTCCTATCATTCTCTGGCTAGTGGTTAGTTGGCTGGAGATGATGGGAGTTATATTCCACAACAGTTAGAGGGACTTAGGATGCCCAGCCAATTTTATAACAATGGGAAGAGCTTTTAAAATCACCTATATAAGCTTCCTCTTTAAAGCTGTCCCTGCTTAAATGCATGTGAGATAATGGGAGTCAGAATCATTGTTATTCATGTTACTAGCTCAGTCAGAAAAATACATAATTCCTGGGAGGGAGAGAGGGTGATTGCACTAAGATGTGATTGATAAAGAGGAGATAACGTCACCAGTGTGATACATTCTCCAATTCCTTTGTTATTCTATGGAACCAAGCACCATATCTCACCAACTTGAGAGATCTTGTAACATAGGGTACGTAGAATAACACAGGAGACTAATATAGTGAAAGTGACACCTTTATTGACTGAATAACTATGGCTTGCAAGCTTTCAAGCCCACTTAGGTCTCTTCTTCAAGCATGGTAGACTTATGAGGTCTTTAAAGCCTGCACTCTAAAGTTAATCAGCCAATAAAATTGTCACTTTCACTTTGTTAATCTGATTTATTAATGTCTAACATGGTACCACCTTTTGCCTAGAACAGCATAGGAATTGAAGAATTTAGCACACTGAAGAATTTATTTCCTTTTTATCACACCTTTCTCACATTTATCCCCAGCTCTTTTAAAGAAACACTAACAAATAAAAATGATCTGGCATTATGTACATTTCTGCATCTTCTCCATGCTAACCTGTGTAAAATAAATCAGTCTAAAATCTACTTTTAGATAAGCCCTGTAGGTCTTCTATGTATGCACAGGGCTCCTTGGTTCCCATTACCATAGCAATCTTGATTGGATATCTAAGGAGTGATTGTTTAAATAAACTGAGATAAGGTAACCACCTTTCTGAACAACAGTGAATGCTAATCTCCCTACAGTTGCAGTATTGTCTCTGCAAGAACAATGAAGTAAAATGTGTATATACAAAATAATCCACATATGCTTCAAACATGTACATTTAGGGTTAAATTTTAGGATCTAAGTTAAAAAATACAAATTACAGATGTTATTTAGAAACACATGATATTTAAAATTACATAGCCCAGTTGCTTTAATACATCTATAGCTTTGTTTGCTTGTCTCTGAAAGCTATGCATGCATAAAGGTGTAGGCAAATTGCATGGGCTTCCATGTGCCTGGTCTTTGCTACTAGTTCCAGAGCCAGATGCAACATTGGCAGTGACCTGATGTTGCATGCTTATGCTGCCCACTGATGAGAAGGACATTCATTGAGCAGTGACAGTCATATAGTTTATATTCTGGCCTCTTTTCCACATATCTGTGTTCAGGAGAACTTTATTGCCATATGTTTTCATCCTTTTGCTCACCATACTAGGTGCCTATTTGTATAACTCTAGCAAAGCCATCCTTGAAAAATAACTGTTTCTTGAGATATGCCAGAGTGCAACACATGGCATCAGTTCTTTAAATTCACTTTTTTCAACCAAAGACTAGGGCAGTATATCAGCTGCTAACATTTTGACACGTTTGCAATAGGAGTATTTCTGGAGTATTTCTGAGCAATTTTAGACTTCTTTCTAAAAACTCAGTAAGGGTGGATTTGCAACACTGAATAAGAATTGTGTAACTACATTGCTGTAACACCCTCCTCAGTGCTTATCAGTAAGAGGCATGGATATTATTGTTATTGAAGAAAATGTTTCCTCTCTCTGAGACATTTTTTACACTAGTATTATGTACCCCTCAGCCTTGTGAACTTTTAAGACTTCTTGTATTACTGCTAGTCATAGTACCTCAGACATGCTGCTAGTGTATCTCCCAATCAGATTATGCTTGTACTTCTTAATGAGGATGCACCTAGAAGGGATCATGCTCACATGTTTTTTATGCAGGTAACAGAAAGCACTGTTTTGGTATCAACTTGATTTTATAGGCTGAGTTGTTCCAAAGGGCTACTAATAACTATTAATACTACTATTATTGTTGCTGCTGCTGCTACTACTACAATTGCCACTACTATTGGCATTAGATGCTGAAATAGTGCAAGTAGTAGTGATCATTGCTGCTGCAACAGTCACAGAAACACCCATAGTAAGGTTGTGGATGTTGACTTCCATTGCTGCTTAGTAGTCAATAATAGTGAGTGTGACTGGGTGGATGTTTGGACTTGGAAGCAGTGACAATGATGAAAAAATATGATTGTGGATTTTTAGGCATGTTCATCTGACCAGACATTCCATATGATATCTTAAATAAATTTTAAATAACCATATTGCTTTTTCCCAGTGGTGGAAAACTGACTATTTTTCTTTCAGCTAGACCTTGAGCCAAATCATTATCACCATAATTCTCTATGTCATCTGCATGTGAAGTTTGGTAATTACATGGACATATTCTAATTCAAAATCATCATCATAATAATTAATAATAAGGCCATAATCAACAGTAACAGCAGAATTACCAATTTCCTCACCATCTCCACTATTTTTATATTCTTATAGGTTTTTAAAATCTGAAATAAATTATTTTCATGTTTACCTTTTTGGGGAATTTATAGAAGATTGACCAGTAGTTTGTGGTGGTGGGGTTTACTCCCAATCTCTGACTCAACACTTGGTCTTAATGAAAAATTCTTTTCCACTATAGCAACAGCACTAAAATGTCATCTTTAGGTTAGTTCTGCTGCTACTGGTGGTGAAGCTTTTAATATCACTTTTATAAATGCCTCCTCATAGGATGGAATATCATTATCACTTATTGCACAAGCTGAATCAAGCATGGCCACAGTCAATTTATGTAGCATGAATTTACTACCACCAAGGAGTATATTATACTTACCCTGGAATCTAGTGTTATTGGTGGACATAACAGTGATGTTGATTTTTACTATAAAGTACACAACACAGCTCGTATCAAGTGTAGTGATGTATTGTCTGCTAAAACTAATGTATGATCTATACTACTCTCAGTCACATCTCAGGTGAATAACACACTGCTTGCCTCTGGCTGTGTCACCTCTTAGTCAAGAGTTTGTTTTCTTTATTTTTTTAAACTATACCTGCATGCCAGTATCACAGTCAGTGTAGCTGTCTACACATAATGTCCATACTCCTTGCAACCATGGGCGTCCAGAGGGGGGGGCAAGGGGGGCACTTGCCCCCCCTACAATTATCCCCCTCCATATAAATAAAGGGGAAAGGGGCTAGATGGGCTGGCCTGGGGTCATATTATGGCTTTGCCCCCCCCCCCTGAAAAATGTCTATGGACACCTCTGCTTGCAACTGCAAACAATTTCAGCTCTCCTTCTCCTTCTTTGTCTGGATACCTTTACAAAACTTGTTAGCTTGTGTCAAAATGTATTTCTCTCCCAAAGAGATAAAAAGCACAGTATGGGGTAGACCTACGTTGGTGTCAGAATCTACACCAGATTACTATACATGAGTAAAATCTATTGCAGCACCTACCACACATCAGTATATGGATGTTGGAGTGTGTGTAAGTGACAAATTATGTCAAGTTGTACCGCTTTTCATTTTTTTCTTTGTCTTGAATACATTATGTATTGTTTGTCTGAGTAGTACCTGTCACTCAGTAGAGTCTCAATCAGGCTTAGTCAGCTTAGGTAGGAAGGATTATCTGTCTGGTTGTCTGTCATAAATCAGCTATTTTTAAGCTTTCCCTTCACACAGACACAGAACACAACTAGCACTGGCTATCACCAGCACTGCTATCAAACAACCCCAGCTTACACTCTTTGTCTGTCTGCCTACATTAGCTAGCATCCAAATTTCAATTGCTATTTCTCTCTTCTCCCCTCTCTTTCTTCCTCTACCAAACACAAACTGAAAACATGTGTGGCACTGATTCTCATTTTATACTAATATGGTGGGAGTACATGGAGAAACTATCAAAGTGGAAACTGGGGAGGAAGTACATCTTATTATTAATTTCAATGCAATGAAAGTGTTGTCTATCTCTAAATGAGACCAAAGAATCTTTACCAGCAGGCATTAGGGATGGGTAAGACGTCCCATCGTGTTCCCATGAAAAATACTGCAAAAATCACATTTTCACTAGAAAATCCACCCTCAGCAAAACCCTTAAAAATGTGTTTACGCCCAAAACATTTTCTGTTTTCAATGGCTACAAACTTCCCACCAAAAAGTGACCATGAAGTAAAACAGAATAAGCAGCTAGAGATATAGAGAGGTTGAAAGATGAATTCCTAGCATTGTATTTAGCGAAATAAGGCTAGCAGTGTTGGCTAAAAAAAGGAGGTGCTGGAAGGATTGTGATACATTCAGTGTGTCAGAGGAGGAGGAAGTGACCACCACCAGCATGGAAGGGTCTTGGAGCCCTGATTCCCTAGACCCAATGATGCCCAGTCTCCCTACATTGTCCCTTATCATCAGCAAAGCTGATACAGGAAGAAGAGCGTAGCAGTGTGAACTGAGCATAACAGGTCAGCAGCTTGTGCCTGCTGCTACTGCTGCCAGTCTGCCTTGTGATACTCAGGAGGAGGAGATTATGGTGAGTGTGACAGCAGGGGACCCTAAGTCACATTTGTCATCTGCAAGCAGTCCCACTACTACCACATAACAGCTAGAGGGTAGGGGGGAGTTGGTGACTGTGAAGCAGCTGCTGGGATAAACTTGAATGTTGATGCTGAGGTTGAAGGGGAAGTGATGAGCAGCCAGACTAGTGGTGATTTAAATTCCTCCAGCATTGTCCCTCTGGGACATGATGATGAAGAAGGAAAAACTGGCTAGCAGCAATAATACCATGAGCACAGATGAGCTGCATGTGCCTACTGCTAGTGATGCCTGAAGAAGAGATGGCAAATGTGACAGTATGAGACCCTCTGCCACATTTGACATCATTGCCAACCCATTTCACTCCTGTAGAGCAGCAGCAAGAGACCAGTGGTAGTTGTGATAAGAGTGAGGGTGATGGCAGAGCAGCCAGGGTGGAGGAGTGAATTAAGACATTTTAAGTTGAAAGCAAAAAGGAATGGGAGACAGATCTGCAAATGGGGATTGGCATAACCACCACCACTACCAGAAGTGACATTGTGAAGTTTGCTGCTTCTGAAATTCCTGCTGCTGATGAGTGGAAAGTGCCAGATGTAGATCTGTCTCAGCAGGCTGATGATGAACAGGCTAGTGTGCCACAGACCATCGCAGCACTACGCTGGGTTCCAGCAATAGTGATAATCCTGGTCCTAGTTCTAGTGCTGATTCTGATAGAGCAATAGCAGCATCATCATTCTCTGCCCAGCCAGCGAAGGGGATTGTGGAGAAGAACAAGAAAGAGGCCATTCTTCTCAAGCTTTCTCCTCCCCCTGAGGTCATAGGTGAGGGACTATGACTCTCTTGAGGCAGGCACAGTACAGTCATCAGTGACAGCACTGTGCACTATTGTTAGGGACCAGGAAACAGACACGAACATGTAAAACGCAAAACGCCTTTATTTAATAACAAAAGCAAACAAAGCAAAATCGTGATCCAGGAGCTTAAACCAAAAGACAAGCCGGGGTCAGGAACCAAGACAAGTACTCAGACAAGCCGAGGGCAGGAGTATGGAGATCAGAGATGTCAGGAACAAACCAGGAGTCAGGAACCAGAAGGGACATCAGAGGAAGCCAGGTCATGCACAAATAATCAGCAACTCAGGAGAATGTACTTGCAGCCAGAAGCAGACACAAGGGTAAGGAGGAAATGAGCCTAGCTGCTTTAAATACCCTGGAAGGGGTTGGCTGATAACAGTCAGGTGAGTAGCCATGGAAACTGAGAGGTCAAGGCAGCATCAGCTGACAGCCTGACACAGGGAAGGGAAAGCAGCAGCAATCAACAGTTGAGTGTCAGACCAGATCAGTCAAACTATGACAACTATATGTGACAAGTCAGTGTAAAGGGGAAAGGACCTGACACACCTTGGCACAACTGCTATCATAACACACCTGAAATATAGACACCATGACATTTATGACAAGCGTGTTAAAGACAAACATCCACAAAAGAAATCAAAACCCACTGTTGCTGTAGCCCCTGTCTCTCCTCATGGGCACCAAGAATGTAGGTGGTAATTGAAGAGGAAGAAGAATAGAGAAACCCAAACTGAGGCTGAAAGTTCAATGGTGAGAGAAACACCTGCCTCGTCGTCAGGTACTTGCACTAGGGTCCGGGTGCGAGAAGACGTAACAACGTCTTCTGGTATACAACCTCGGTCATATTTATGTCCTCCGCCATCTGATACAGATTCTGTAGATGGGAGGATTAATGCAGTTTTGGTCTACCCTTTGCACATTGTGTGGTGCGCTGACTCCACCTGGCAATGTGGAAGAGGATAATTGCAAGGACACCTGAGAAGATTCAGTCCGACAGAATATGCTAAGCTGGTAGCAGGAAGGATTCATCATTATTATGAAGTTTGCTAGTTGGTACTTGTCCTTAGATAAAATACCCTTGAAAAATAATTACATCATATTCAATTGAATAAACTCATTGGTATGGATGGGTGTCATTTTTTTTCTCAAAAGGGAAACAGGCCAAAAATGGTACTTTCTTTTTGAGCAGAAAATTTTCACCAAAAAGTGCCAATCTTTGTTTCTTTCCACCTAGCTCATTACAAGGGATGGGCGAAAGTTTTTGCCATGTTCCTGCGGGAAATTTAGTGAAAACCACGTTACCCGCTTTTTCGAGGGAAAATCCACTTTAAAACTAGTGCTTAAAATTTTCGCATCTTTCACACATTGGCCAAAATCTTTTGCCATTTTTTCAATACCTATAAAGTTTCCACCCATTGATTTAAGCTGTTTTTACACTTCCGCTATAAAAACGTGACATTTTCGCTGAAGGCAGACAAAATAGAAGCAGCTACAGAGTGAGATAGACGTGCTGTGCTGTTCTGCTGTGATATTTGCCAAAAATTGAGACAGGAAAGGCTCATCGTGACTGCTATCACTATGAGCAGGGTGAAAAATAATCAATGGAGGAGCTGGAAGGAGCCTTATGTGTCTACTGAGTCTGAGAAGGAGGAGGAAGTGACTAGCAGTACTGAACCAATGCTGTCCAGTCCCCCTAAATCCCCCCAAGGGAATTTAATGGGAAGGGAGGGAGAAAAGGGAATGGGAAGGGAGCGAGAAAAGGGTAGTACTAGTGAGAGCAGGACAGGTCAGCTGCCTGTGCCTGCTGCAAGATGTTCTGCCCCTGCTGCCAGTGCTACCATTGCTGTACCTGCAGCCACTAGTGTTGTATCTGCTGCCAGATATGCTGCCACTAGTGTTGTACCTGCTGCTAGTGCTGAACCTGCTGCCATTGCTGAACCTGTTGCCAAGAATACTTTGCCTGTTGCTAGTGTTTCTTGTAGTCCTCGGGGGGGGGGGGAGAAAATGATGCCAAGTGTGATAGCAGGGGACCCTCTGTCACATTGATTGTCACCTCCTCCAAACTGCAATGAGATGTCTGGAATAAAGCAGCATCATGCAGGGACTAGTGGTGGTGGTTGTGTTGGAGAAGCTGGGGTGGAAGAGACATTGATGGCCTTTTTATCAGAAACTGAGAAGGAATGGGAGACAGGGATGAGGATGGGCATCACCACTAGCAATCAGCTTTTGGAATTTGCAGAAATTGCAACTGCTGTAATTTCTGCTGCTGCTGAGATCAAAGGGCAGCAGGGTGCTGTGGAGCAGGCTAGTGTGCCACCATGTACACAGTGGGAATGGGGTCAACAAGTAATGCGGAACTAGGACAGGTTTCACTTGCCAGCAGTAGCATTGATCCTGATCCTAGTTGCAGTGCTAAATCCGAGGCAGTAGCAACAACAGCAGCAACATTATCCGCTGCCACAGAAAGTGAAGGGGAATGTGGAGGAGAAGAAGAAAGAGGTCATTCTTCTCCACCTGTTCCTTATCTCTCCCCCCAGATGTCATGGGTGTGGAACTATTATTCTCTTCCGGCAGGCACAGTGCAGTCATCTTCAATAATGGTACAGTGCAAATTTTGTGACACGTTAGGGAGAAGGGGAAAGGAGGGAACACACCTTGGTACAACCTCCCTAATAACACATGAAACACAGACACCATGACATTTTTGTCAAACATGTTAAAGCCAAACACCCATTACAGAAATCTAGCACCACTGTTACTGTACCACCTGACTCTCCAGAAAGGTGGAGATCAAAAAGGAGGAAAAATAAAGAAACCCAGAACGACACTGGAAGTTCCATGAAGAGCGAAACTACTAGCTCACCATCATCATCCATCTTCCATGTTACTTTTATTGTTGATCCCATTCCCTTTCAGCTGCCTAATTATCCTGCTGCTTAAGCAACTCAGCAGCAGCAGTATGAACAGCAGTTGCAACTCAGGAGTCAGGAGGACATTTGACAGTGGCCACTGGCTGACATGACCTGCTGGCATTCGGCCAGTAGGGCATTTTTATTTTTTCTCAGGGCTTGTGTTTTGAAAAAAATAAAATAAATAAAAAATAAATAAATAAAACAAACAGTCCTACAAATAAAATAAACAATTGTTTCCTTAGGGCTTGGGCCTCTAACAAGTCTAAGTCCAACAAAGGCCTCTACCAACAAATCAAACAGATCATCCTCTACAAAATACTCTATCAAGTCAAGTATCAGTCCACCCCAGTGGCAGCTTATGTCAGAGGGTTCCTGTCTCTATCACTTTACATACAATTTTTTTTTTTTATTAACTGTCCCCCCAATAGCAGTCAAGAACCCCCCAAAACAAATTCCCTGTTAAACTGATTCATTCCCCAGACTCCACCTACCAACACAGGCACCCTCCTCAGACCCCTTTATACAATGTCTTTTATTTTATTTAGGATTTATTTTTTATTAAGTGCCCCCCAATCCTAGTAAACAACCCCCCAAAAATCATCCCCTGTTCAACTGATTCTTTCCCCATACCCCACCAACACAGGCACCCTCGTGCCCCTTTTATACTATGCCTTTGGGAAATTAAATAATATTTGCTATGTGCTGTGTGTAACTTCCATGTTCCCATTGATTTCAATGGAATGAGCTAGGCTAAAAAATGGAAAAAAGCAGAAAATCTGCACTTTTCGTGGGAAATTTTTGGCCAGGCGGAAAGTGCCATTTTTTCGCTGATTTCATTTTAAGGCGGAAAATTTCACCCATCCCTACTCATTACATTGAACTCAGTGGTATGACTGAATCCCTCCCCCAATGGCAAGTTTCCCTTCTTTTCCCGCAGGGGTAAAATAGAAGGGGAGTCAGTTTCCCACACATGTCAGTCTGTGTTTCTGGGAAATAAAGAAAGTCCCATATTTTCTGAGCTAGTTAAGAAAAACAAATAAAGAAAAGTTTTAGTATAGTTTAGGAAGTATTTTGTGTGGGCAATTAGTTATCTGTGTTAAGGGAGTCTGGAGGACTCTGAGGAGGTTGAAGGGAGAAATGAGATTTACCCAAAATACCCCAAATTCTTTTTTGACTAAAATAGGCAGGTGCTCCAAGTCCCTCCCTGACCTGGATTTTCTCTGTGTCAGAGGAGTCTCTAGTGTGTGAAAGGAGGAAGGAGATTTACCCCATATGCCCCAAAATCTTGTGTGACTAGAAAGAGATAGGTAGCTATGATGCAAGTTCCTTCCTGCTGGGAGTCTTGGGTGTGCAAGTTTCTCTTCTTTTCCCTCAAGGATATTATAAAAGGGGATTCAGTTTCTCACAACATGTCAGTCTGTATTTTTGGGAAATAAAGCAATTAACATATTTTCTGAGCTAGTTAGGAAATGCAAATAAAGAGAAGCTTCAGTATAGTTTAGAAAGTCTTTTGGGCGGGTAATGAGTTCTCTGTGTTAGGGGAGTCTGGGGAGGTTGAAGTGAGAAAAAAGATGTACCCCAAACAACCCCAGATCTTGTGTGACTGAGAAGAGACAAGCAAGTGATCCAATTTCCTTTCGGAGCTGGCCGAGCCTCTCTCACTGACTTACTGACTGAATATTTAGCAAACTGACATGGTCTCCTTCAACAACCATTAGCAGAGGGCCTGTTATTGTTATCTGTACTGTAAAAAAGGCTGCAATGACATTGGGAAAGAGAGAAAGCAGTAGCTGAAATCCTCAAGACACTAGACATTACAGGATCAGATGAGGAGAAGTAGTTGCATAGAAAGTGTGATTTTTTTTTTTTAGATGGTGATAGGGACAGTTAATAAAAAATATTAAAGCATACTAAATATAGTTTGACAAATTGGTGACAGAGACAGGGGCCCTGACAGGAGCTGTGACTGACGCTGACAGATACTAGAAGAGACAAAGTATTTTGTAAAGGGCAAGACATCATACAACCAGGTCTGTTGTGCCCCTCACTGTTAAAATGCACACTAGTCCATCAAAACTACTAGGGTAAGTTATAGACGGAAAGAAGTAGATGCGGTGTTAGTAAAGCGGTAGTCCAAAAATTGACTGCAGCTAACGGTTGCTGCAGTATGTGCAATAAATGAAGAGTCACATAAAAAGTTCTTTCACCACCAATAAAATTAATAAACCATCTAAGAACACTGAAGATGACAACAAATCACAGGCTAGTGTTGATGGCATATTGGAGGAAGTTGTAGCAGTCCAACCAACTGCTGCATCTGACAGTGAGACAAACAAGTACAACACCTGTCCTAAAAGTAGAAGCTAACTATTTGAAAATCCCTCTAAGGAGGAAAGAAAAAAGAAATTGAGACTTCAAAAAGCCCAGAGGAATACATAAATGATGCTGAGGATGACCTAATTATTGATAACTAGTGTAAAAGCCTGTGTACGCGGGCCAAGCGTTTGGGCAGTGTCTACTGCGCATGACTGTATTGGACAAATATACATTTGGCCTTTGAGATATATATATATATATATATATATATATATATATATATAGATGATGTTGATCTGGAATATATCCCTCCAACATCACCCTCTTCTCCATATACAGATGGAGTTGAGAGTGAGAAAGATGATGACATGGCCAGAAAGAGAGCTGAAAGGCAAATACTCAATCTTCCACAACTGAAAGGAGCACTGTGCCAGTTTATTAACTGAAAAATCAACTGGAAAGTGAATGAACAGGAATGCATATAACATCAATTATGTGTCCATGACGAATGTCAGTAAACTAAAGATGCAGTTCTGGATCAGACCAACTGCACCATACAGAGGAAATGAAAACGCCCAAATTATTTAAATGGGCAACAACAGGGAAATACCAGTTACAGTTCAGGCAGAATAAATTTTACAAGCCTTTGAGGGCTATGCAATGCATTGTGTAACTTTCTGGCACTCAAAGGCTGTTACGGTTCAGTACACTCAGAAACAGAAGGTGTTGTTAAAAACCCAATTTTATTTGCACACAAAGAACAACAGTAACCCTCGCGGGTCCAGCATACCGAGAAACGGTAACTGACACAGAACAGGTTACACAGGAATGATTAACCCACGTGTCCAGTATGTATAACATACAATACTGACACAGGTCAAGTAAATCACAATTGATACAGTGTATATATGACACGAGATGCAAGTGAAGCCAATGACTGAGTCGACCCTGATGTATGGAAGGCCCAATGTGATACTCTATGCTGAGAGTAACAACAGCGACTGACAGTATGCAACCGATATGCCAGCGAATGTCTGGCAAGGCAACCAGGGAGGAAGGCTGCTTAAGTAGACGCCCACCGGAGACTACCAACAACGTGAGTCAATGCTTAGTGCCGTAGGAAACGTACGCCCAACTGAGACTACAACCTCAATATGTAGGCCCAGCACCGTCCCCGAAGGGGTTAACGAACGCTATGGTCTGTAAGTGGAAAGTAAGTTGAGGCTCCCAACTGAACCCAAGAACGGCAGACAGAGCGATCGTGGTGCTTATTGTAATGATCCAAGGATAACACTGGCAGTATGAGTGAGCGGATCATGGACTGGACTACAAAGCGGCACCGGAGCACCAGAGCTCTGCCGGACCACTGAAGCGTGAGCAACGCCGTGCGTAGACAGATCAGCAAGCAGGAACAGCACATGAACTTCACCCAGCCGGGTCGGTACATGGAGCCAAGTCAGCCAAGCCACGTCAGCCAAGTCAATTTGGTACACGGAGCAGGATCGCCAATCTCGCCGGGTCGGTACACGGAGCAGGAACACCAGACAAGCCGAGTCGGTACACGGAGCAGGAACATTAGCCAGGCCAGGTCAGGACAAGAAGCAGGAACGTCGGCCAATCCGGGTCAGTACACAGAGCAGGAACGGTAACATGCAGAGTAGTCAATCAGTCCGGGTCATACACTGGTATTAATAGTAATCGGAATAAGCGGTAGGCAACGGATACACCACGAAAGGGCAACCCATAAGTGACAGCCAAAGGCATATAAAGGCTGTCACTGGGAGGAGCTATACAGAGCAGCCAATAAAAAGGCACCAGGAAGTAAATATATCAAAGTGTCGCTGGAATCACGGGCACCATGATAGTACCCTCCTCTCAAAGACCCCTCTCCAAGAAGAGGGGCCTGGCTTTTGGGGATACTTGGCATGGAAACTGCACTGCAATCTGGGAGCATGAAGGTCCTTTGAATCGACCCAGGAACGCTCCTCAGGACCATAACCCTTCCAATGGAACAAATATTGTAATTTCCCTCTGAATCTTCGTGAGTCAATAATATTTTGTACCTCATACTCCTCCTGACCTTGCACTCGAACTGGACCAGGAGCCACAGGAGTAGTAGTGTATCGATTACATACCAGAGGCTTTAATAAAGATACGTGGAACACATTATGAATTCGCATGGATGCTGGGAGGTCCAGAGCATACGACACAGGGTTAATCTTACGGATAACTTTGAATGGGCCAACGAACCGGGGAGCCAACTTATTGCATGGAGTCTGCAGATTCAGATTCTTGGAGGAAAGCCATACCCTCTCCCCAACCTGAAAGGAGACCGCTGGCAGTCATCTACGATTAGCTTGACGCTGATAACACAGGAGCGAAGCACTGAGGGTCGGTACACATAGCAGGAATGGTAACAGACAGACTAGTCAATCAGTCTGGGTCATACACTGGTATCAATAGTAAACGGAACAAGCGCTAGGCAACGGATACACCACAAAAGGGCAACCCATAAGTGACAGCCCAAGTATCACGGTGCCCGTGATTGCTGCATTTCCTTGTCAGTTACCTGTAGGGGGCTCTCCATTGGCTGCCTGCCTTCAGCCCGCCCTGTGTTGCCTATTTAAACTGAGCTTGGGCACCCTTTGGTTGCCCTTTCGTTTGTCTCTATGCTACCTGCACTTGCATTGGATTTCTGAGCTTCCTGGGCCATTTCTCTGTTCCTGCTCGTCAGTGATCACCTGAGTTCCTGTTCACCAGCTTCCCTGGTTCCAGCATCCGTTCCTGATCTGGTTGGGGTTGCTGTCTCTACTGCTGTTTCCTGTTGCCGTTCCTGATCCAGTTGACTGCCTGCAGATCTGTTTCCTGTCCTTCAACGGCTGTGTTCCTGCTCTTAGATCACCTGCAGTGTGCCCCTCTCCTCCAGTCACCCTGGCGACATTTTCATTCACTTGTGTTCCACTCTCCAGTACGCGGGTACTGGTTCGCTCCATGTATAACCAGCTGCTCGTTGTCATCTGTCAGCACCGCTGGTGATTGGGTATCTCCAGTAAGCGGGTACTGGTTCGCACCACATACAACCGGCTGCTGTCGCACCGGTAGAGTTCTAGGTTTCTCCAGTACGTGGGTACTGGTTCGCTCCATGTAAAACCGGCTGCTTACTATCATCTGACAGCACCGGTGGTGTTTGAGGTTTCTCCAGTACGCGGGTACTGGTTTGCTCCACATACAACCGGCTGCTGTTGCACCGGTAGGGTTCTAGGCTTCTCCAGTACATGGGTACTGGTTTGCTCCATGTATAACAGGCTGCTGTGGCACCGGTAGAGTTCTGGTTACTTCAGTACACATGTACTGGTTTGCTCCATCTTAACCGACTGCTGTGGCACCGGTAGAGTTCTAGGTTACTCCAGTACGCAGGTACTGGTTTGCTCCATGTATAACCGGCTGCTTATTATCATCAGACAGCACCGGTGGTGGTTGGGTACCTCCAGTACACGGGTACTGGTTTGCTCCATTCAGCCGGCTGCTTGTTGCATCGGTAGAGTTTCCTCCTCCAGTACGCGGGTACTGGTTCGCTCCATGCATAACCGATTGCTGTTCAGTCCTAGACAGCATCGGTAGACTTGTTGTTCCTCCAGTACGCGGGTACTGGTTTGCTCCACGTATTAACCGGTTGCTTGCTGCGTATTCCTCAGCACCGGTAGAGATTGTGTTCCAGTCTCCAGACTGCCTTGCCCGGTATATTGGCAGGGCTGGTAGAGCCTATTACTATTCGTTGTACCAGTCTCCAGGCTGCCTTGCCCGGTATATTGGTAAGGCCAGTAGAACCTTTTCCATCTGTGTCATCTAAGGTTGCCTTACCCGGTATTGGCAAGGCCGGTAGAGCCCGTGTTTCATTCCGTATACCACTACTCTTGCTACTATGTATTGACATTATATGTTATATGTGTATGCTACCCACATGGGTATCCATTAAACTTTTCAATAAAGTTGTGTTTTATCTTAACCCTGTGTCTGAGAGTCATAACAAACCGTGACACCAAGGCCTATAAAAGCTGTCACTGGGAGGAGCTATACAGCGCAGCCAATAAAAAGGCACCAGGAAGTAAACATGTCAAAATGTCGCTGGAATCACAGGCACAGTGATAAAGGCTTAACTTGATGCCAAACCCGAGTACTTTATTGATTACTTAAAGGGATAGACATATTTGAAAATAATTGTATTTTATATTGTAGCCCTTAAAAAAACATTAACAATAATATAAGTCTTATCTCCCAAATCTTTATGGTTTGGGAGATATTAGCAAGTAAAGTTCCCTTTTCCCCTGCTGTTTTAGCCAAGTCTGCCATCTAGTGGACAGATTTGGAATCTGGTCCACAGATCAGCGGGCAGCTCTTTAGCAGTGCTGAGATCGCAATCTTTAAAAATAAATACTTCATTGGAACTGTCTACAAAGTGTGCCTGGCTTGCAAGCACACTTTGTAGACCATTCCAATAAAGAAATTCTTTTTAAAGTTCGAGATCTCGGCACTTCTGAAGAGCTGCCCACTGATCTGTGGACCGGATTAGAAATCTGTCCACCAGAAAGCAGACTTGGCTAAAACAGCCAGGAAAAGGGAAATTTACTTGCTAATATCTCGCAAGGTTTGGGAGATAAGACATACTATTTTTAATGTTTTTTAAGGGCTACAATATAAAATACAATTATTTTCAAGTATTACTATCCCTTTAATAGGTTACTTAATATGTCATCAGTGCAAACCAATGTATTTGAAATCCTATTTAAATAAATGGAAATTTGGAGAGTTTTTATTTGTCACTTATAGTGTAGTTGGCATGCTCCAAAATTGCACCTTTTAACCCTTTCAGTGCCAGGTGGTTGCATACCCCTCTGGCACTGAAAGGGTTAAGATTACTGATTTTCACCTATAGTTTTCTTTCTGGTTTTCCTTCCCACAGAAACTTCCAGAGACAGGAGAAACATCTCCCTTATTACACTGAAATGCTCACAGAAAGCAAAATGTACTGTTTGCCCATCCCCACAGTGTATGTAAATAAACCTATGACCCATGAGAAATTAATGGTATTTTAACTCTTTGAGTGCCAGAGGAGTATGCAACGCATTGCATATCCTTCTGGCAATCAAAGGGTTAACCTGCAAATACATTGGACTCCTTTCTAGTATTCGGGGGGAGGGGGTATGTGCTAAAGCGAGAAAAAGTGGAGATGACTTCTCCAATGATATCACTTATCCAGTTCATATGTTATTCTATGGAGACAATGCCCTAAGAGATCTTTGTGCATAGGCTCTACAGAATAATGTAGGAACTGCAGAAGTGACATCACTGGAGAAGACATCTCCACTTTATCACTTCTTTATTAAACCTAGTGCATTACCCCCAAGGTGTTAAAAGTCCATTTAAAGCAATGGGAATTTTTATTTGCTGCCTATAGTGCAGATGGTTTTGTACATATTTACTCCTCTTTTGCCTTGTGCCGAAGACTATATGTATGTTTGTAATGAGGTTAATATTAGGAATGCCTATTCTTAATGCATGGCATACAGTGACTAATAACTACAGCATTCTTTGCATTGACTTGTGAGTTTTTAAGCCCTACAGAGATACACACAGGTATTGCTTTCATAGTTTTTCTTGGAATTTCCGCAGTAACAGTTTTTCAGCTCTGCATATTTGTATTGCTGCCTTTACCTACAAAATTTAGTGGTTAAAGTTTCTCAGCCTAAGTTCTTATCTTTTGTTTTAGATATATACAGTCATCTTTGAAAAATTTGGGGTATTTTCTTTGTTACTAAAAGTTTTTACTTTCAGTCAGTCAGTATATATTCAAAGGCAAAAAAAAGGCTGAAGAGATAGTTTTAACACATATGATCAGTCATTTTAACTCCCTGTGCTCTGTTGGCTATCTAGTACATAACTGAAAAGAGCAATCACAGTGGTGTCTGAACTGTAATGAGTAGGGATGGGCAAAAGTTGTCGCCGTGTTCCCACGAGAAATTTCGTGAAAACCACTCTGTTATCTGCTTTTTCACAGGAAAATCACCTTTAAGACTAGCGCTTAAAATTTTCACATCTTTCGCCCATTGGCTAAAATCTTTCACCTTTTTTTCAATTTCTTCAAAGTTTGCATCCATTGATTTACATTGGTTTCGCATTTCCACTATAAAAACAAAACGTATTTGCGGAAGGCAGACAAAATAGAAGCAGCTACAGAGCGAGATAGACATGCTGTGCTGTTCTGCTGTGATATTTTGTCAAAATTCAGGCAGGAGAGGCTCATAGTGACTCCTATCACTATGAGCAGCAAAAAGAGGAACTGGAAGGCCCCTTATTATGTCCGCTGAGTTTGAGGAGGAGGAGAAGGAGGAAGTGAACCAATGCTGTCCAGTCCCTCTAAATCACCCCAAGGGATCTTGGGGAATTTAATGGGAAGGGAGGGAGAAAAGGGAATGGGAAGGAAGGGAGAAAAGAGAATGGGAAGGGAGGGAGAAAAGGGTAGCACTACTGAGAGCAGGACAATTCAGCTGCTTGTGCCTGCAGCAAGACGTGCTGCCCCTGCTGCCAGTGCCACCATTTCTGTATCTGCAGCCACTAGTGTTGTGCCTGCTGCTAGACGTGCTGCTTGTGCTGCCAGTGTCACCATTGCTGTACCTGCAGCCACTAGTGTTGTACCTGCTGACACACGTGCTGCCCCTGCTGCCAGTGCCACCATTGCTGTACCTGCAACTAGTGTTGTACCTGCTGCCAGATATGCTGCCACTAGTTTTGTACCTGCTGCTAGACATGCTGCCCATGCTGCCACCAGTGCTGTACCTGCTGTCAAATGTTCTGCCCCTGCTGCCACCAGCACTGTACCTGCTGCCAGTGCTGAACCTGCTGCCACCAGTACTTTACCTGTTTCTTGTAGTACTCATGGGGAGGGAAAGAGAAAATGATGCCAAGTGTGACAGCAAGGGACCCTAAATCACACTTGCCATTCCCAAGCAGTCCTGCCACTGCTAGAACTACTTCTACTAAGGTCCAGCAGCTTGTTAGCATTAGGAGTGAAGGAGGGGGTAATCAAAAATATCCTCATATTACTAGTGACTGTGAGACTGAGGAGGAAGACTCTGTGGCAGAACTTGATGTGGTTGGTGTTAGTAGTAGTAGCAATAATGGTGAAGCAGCCGGAGTGGTAGGGGAAACACTTGAGAGCATCCAACTCCAGACTAGCGGTCAAGGGAGCCCAAACCATTCCTCTGGCTCTGGGAGTCCTCCTCACCTTCCCTTCACTACAGTGTCCAAGAGGAACATGATCCTGAAGAGGCCAGAACTGATGTTGGTGGAGGAGAGCAGGTTCAGAATTAATACCACCACCACCAGCAGGAGCACAGATCAGCTGCCTGTGTCTGCTGGTACTGCTGCTAGTCCGCCTTCTTCCTCAGGTCAAAAGGAAATAGCAAGTGTGATATCAGGGGACATTCTGTCATATTGCTCGTCACCTCCTCCAAGTAGCAGTAAGATGTCTGGAATATAGCAGCAGCATGTAGGGACTAGTGGGAGTGGTGATGATGATGCTGGAGAAGCTGGGGTGGAAAAGACATTGATGGCCTTTTTAGCAGAAACTGAGAAGGAATGGGAGACAGGAATGAGGCTGGGCATTACCACCACCACTAGCAGTGAGATTTTGGAATTAGGAAGTTTGCAGCTGCTCTAATTCCTTCTGATGCTCAGTTTCAAGGGCAGTAGGATGCTGAGGAGCAAGCTAGAGCACCACAGACCACCGGGGACACAGTGGGAATGGGGTCAACAAATGATGCAGGACTAGGACAGGTTTCACTTGCCAGCAGCAGCAATACTCCTGGTCCTAGTTGCAGTGCTGAATTTGAGGCAGTAGCAGCAACAGCAGCAACATTATCCACTGCCACAGACAATGAAGGGGAATGTGGAGGACAAGAAGAAAGAGGCCATTCTTCTCCATCTGTTCCCTTCCCCCTGAAGTCATCATGGGTGTGGGACTATTTTTCTGTTGGGGCAGGCACAGTGCAGTCATCAGCAAAGGCACTGTGCACAGTTTGTGATGTCAGTGAGAAGAGGAAAGGAGGGAACACACCTTGGCACAAGCGCCCTGATATCACACATGAAAAACAGACACCATGACATTTACTCCAAACATGTTAAAGACAAACACCCACCACAGAAAATCAAGCACTGCTTTAACTGTCCCTGACTCTCCAGAAAGGCAACAAGAGGCGAGGCGGAGATCAAAGAGGAGGAGGAATAGAACAACCCAGGCAGAGACTGGAAGTTCTATGACGAGTGAAACAACAAGGTCGCCATCACCTAGGGTATCTATATCTTCTGCCAATTCACCTCGTTCATTGTTTCCTCCCCCACCAAATGATAGCCACTCTGTTGATGTTAGGATGTGGTAATTCGTCTCTACCCATTGCACACTGTGTGGTGCACTGACCACATATGCCAGTGTGGAGAAGGAGAATCTCAAGCAGTGCATCAAGCGGCATCTGAGGAGATTCCATCCCGCAGTATATGCTAAGCTGCTGACAGGGAGGGTTCATCATTACTATTAAACTCAGCAGTACGAACAGCACTTGCAACTCAGGACTGAGGAGGACATTTGACAGTGGGCACTGGCCAACATGACCTGCTGGCATTAGGCCAGTAGGGCATTTTTATTTTTTCTCAGGGCTAGTGCTTTGAAAAACAAAAACAAAAACCTAGTCCTTCAAAAAAATAAACAATTTTGGGGGGTTTGTTTCTAACAAGCCTAAGTCCTACAAATCAATGTTTCCTTAGGGCTTGTGCCAAATAAGCTTAAATCCTACAAATCAATGTTTCTTCAGGGCTTGGGCCTCTAATAAGTCTAAGTCCTACAAATGCCTCTAACAACAATTCAAACAAATCATCCTCTACAAAATACTCTGTCAAGTCAAGTATCAATCCACCCCAGTGGAAGTTTATGTCAGGTTCCTGTCTCTATCACATTACATACAAATGTCTTATTT
Source organism: Rhinophrynus dorsalis (assembly GCA_037306005.1). Taxonomy (NCBI): domain Eukaryota; kingdom Metazoa; phylum Chordata; class Amphibia; order Anura; family Rhinophrynidae; genus Rhinophrynus; species Rhinophrynus dorsalis. The sequence continues at coordinate 349,988,368 of CM074719.1, read as the reverse complement.
TATTTTATTGATTTATTTTTTTATTAACTGTCCCCACAATAGCAGTCAAGAAACCCCCCAAAACAAATTCCCTGTTCAAATGATTCATTCATTCACCAACACAGGCACCCTCCTCAGACCCCTTTTATACCATGTCTTGTGGTTTTTATTTTATTTTAGATAGGATTTATTTTTTATTAACTGCCCCCAATTCCAGTAAACAACACCTCCAAAAGTCATCCCCCGTTCAACTGATTGATTCCCCACATTCCACCAACACAGCACCCTCATTCCCCTTTTATACTATGCCTTTGGGAAATAAAATATTTGCTATGTGTTGTGTGTAACTTCTATGTTCTCATTGATTTGAATGGAAAAAAAGTGGGGAAAAAAGCTGAATGTCGGGATTTTTCACAGGAAATTTTTTGGCAAGCGGAAAGTGCCATTTTTCGCCGATTTCAGTTTCAGACAGAAATTTTCACCCACCGTAGTAATGAGTACTTCCCTGCTTTTGATCTTATGAGTGAGAAATTTAATGTGGGTTTTAATTTACATTTTTTGTGTTTTAATTTCCATTTTTTTTCAAGGTTTGCATGTTCAGTCAGACTTTGTTTTAATGAACTTTATTCATACTTTAAATTGCATTAGCATTGAGTTAATAATCATCCTTGTTATTAAATGTTTTGTACCACTGAGTCAAATTTTTTTCTGTGTAATTGGATTGAGCATGTACAATCGATCTGTTTTTGTGAAATGTCTGGATATTGTTTTGTTTGAACGAACCCTATTGTCACACAAATGCTTACATATATAAATTAGGTTACATAGTTACATAGTAGTTTAGGTTGAAAAAAGACTTTCGACCATCAAATTCACCCCTTTTCCTATTCCTGTTTACTATAGTTGATCCAAAAGAATGCAACCCCCCCATTACAGCAATTTCAAATTCTGCTTTGAATGGGGGGAAAATCCTTTTTGATTTCAAATGGCAATCAGATTTCTCCTTTTATCAATAAGCACTAAATAAATATTAATCCCAATACTAGCATAGATAGCCCTCTATTTTCTGCCCTTTTAAAAAAGTATCCAGGGCCTTTTTAAAGGCATCTAATGCATTCAATAGCACCACCTCCTCAGGAAGTGAATTCCATACCTTTATTGTCCTTACTGCAAAGAATCCCTTCTGCTGTTGTAGACGAAATCTCCTTTCCTCAAGTCTAAGCGGGTGACCATTTGTCCTTTGTACTGTTCTGTTAATGAACAGGTCTTTGGATATCCCTTGGAATGGCCCCTGAACATATTTATATAATATTATCATATCCCCTCTAAGATGCCATTTCTCTAGTGTGTAAAAGTTTAACTTTTCTAGCCTTTCTTCATAACTAAAACTTTCCATTCCCCTTATTAGTTTTGTAGCTCTCCTGTGCAGTTTCTCCAGTTCCATAATGTCATTTTTCAGAAAAGGTGCCCAGAATTGAACTGCATATGGTGGGATCTTACCATGGACCTGTAAAGAGGCAGAATAGTATCTTCCTCCCAGAGTTAATACCCCTTTTAATATATGCTAATATCTTATTGGCCTTTGCCGCTGCCAGTTGGCACTGTGCACTACTGATAAGTCTGTTGGCTACCTTACTCCCAAATCCTTTTCATTAGTAGATTTCCCCAAAGAAACACCATTTAAACTATATGTTGCATTTTTATTATTATACCAAAATGCATAACTTTACACTTTTCTATAGTGAATCTCATTTTCCATATGCCTGCCCAGTTACCCAATTTGTCTAAATCCTCTTGTAAGTTCCCTACACTCGTGCTTGGTCAATCAATCAAAAGTGTCTTTTAAAAGCTAAACTGCATGACATAAAGGGGTCTGTTTAAGACATTAACACTATGAGAGTGCTGTGCAAGTTGTTTTTTAGACTTTATTTAGTAATTCATAAGTGCTGGTGCTTATTACTTATTTCCCACTATATGTATACTTTGTACAGAAATTAGACATTCTCTGTGCCTCTCTTACTATCAGTAGGGATGGGCGGAAGTTGTTGTCGTGTTCACATGAGAAATTTTGCGAAAACCACATTGTTATCTGCTGTTTTGCTGGAAAATCCACTTTAAAACTAGCACTTAAAATTGGCCAAAATCTTTCGCCATTTGTTCAATGGCTAGAAAGTTTCTCCCATTGATCTACGTTGTTTTCGCACTTCCGCTATAAAAACGTGACATTTTCGCTGAAGGCAGACACAATAGAAGCAGCTACAGAGCGAGGTAGACATGCTGTGCTATTCTTCTGTGATATTTTGCAACAATTGAGGCTGGAGAGGCCCATAGTGACTGCTATCACTATGAGCAGGGTGAAAAATAATCAGTGGAGGAGTTGGAAGGACCCTTATGTGTCCACTGAGTCTGAGGAGGAGGAGGAAGGGACCACTACTGAACCAATGCTGTGCAGTCCCCCTAAATCCCCCCAAGGGATCTTGGGGAATTTAATGGGAAGGGAGGAAGAAAGGAGAATGGGAAGGGAGGGAGAAAAGGGTAGTACTAGTGAGAGCAGGACAGGTCAGCTGCCTGTGCCTGCTGTTAGACATGCTGCCTCTGCTGATACCATTGCTGCCCCTGTTTAAACCAGTGCGGGGCCTGCTGCCAGTGCGGAACCTTCTGCCACCAGTGTTGAAGCTGCTGCCACTAGTGCTGAAGCTGCTAGTGTGTCTTGTAATTCTCACAAGGGGGGAAGGAGATAATGATGCAAAGTGTGACAGCAGGGGACCCTCTGTCATATTGCTCGTCACCTCCTCCAAGCAGCAGTGAGATGTCTGGAATAGAGCAGCATCATGTAGGGACTAGTAGTGGTGGTGGTGTTGGAGAAGCTGGGGTGGAAGAGACATTGATGGCCTTTTTATCAGAAACTGAGAAGGAATTGGAGACAGGGATGAAGATGGGCATCACCGCCACCACTAGCAATCAGCTTTTGGAATTTGCGGAAATTGCAACTGCTCTAATTTCTGAGATGAAAGGGCAGCAGGGTGCTGAGGAGCAGGCTAGTGTGCCGCAGACTACAATGGGCACAGTGGGAATGGGGTCAACAAGTAATGTGGGACTAGAACAGGTTCCACTTGCCAGCATCAACAATATTCCTGGTCCTAGCTGCGGTGCTAAATCTGAGGCAGTAGCAGCAACATTATGTGGAGAAGAAGACAGAGGTCATTCTTCTCCACCTGTTCCCTATCCCTCCCCCCAGAAGTCATGGGCGTGGGACTATTATTCTGTTCCAGCAGGCACAATGCAGTCATCATCAACAACGGTACAGTGCAAAATCTGCAAGAAGTTAGTAAAAAGGGGAAAGGAGGGAACACACCTTGGCACAACCTCCCTGATAACACATGAAACACAGACACCATGACATTTTTGTCAAACATGTTAAAGCCAAACACCCATTACAGAAATCTAGCACTGCTGTTACTGTACCCCCTGACTCTCCAGAAAGGCACCAAGAGGTGAGGTGGAGATCAAATATGAGGAAGAATAAAGACACTGGAAGTTCCATGATGAGCGAAACAACTAGCTCGCCATCAACATCACCTTCTTCCTCTAGGGTAACAACTAAATCTCCTGCAAGTCCATCTCGTTTATTGTTTCCTCCCCCGCCAAATGATAGCCACTCTGTTAATGTTATGATAAGGCAGTTCGTCTCTACCCATTGCACACTGTGTGGTGCAGTGACCACACATGCCACTGAGGTGGAGGAAAATCGATACCAGGTTATCAGGTGGCATCTGAGGAGATTTCATCCAGCAGAATATGCTAGGATTCTGGCAGGGAGGGTTCATCATTACTAAAAAACTGTCAGTAAGTTGTCATGTGTCCTTAGCGGGGTCTGGGCAAGGGGTATAGTGACATCGGCAGTATTGGTTTCGGTGTCATGGTGTTTGGATACAGTTGTGCCCCCAGATGTTATTTACCACACATACTGTGCACATTGCAGTTGCTGATGAGAGCCACAGTTCCTGCTCTCAAGGGAAAAAATATATTCTAATAACAACACACCCATGATTTTACATAGTAACATAGTAACACAGTAAATTTGGTTGAAAAAAGACACAAGTCCATCAAGTTCAACCTTCGCCTCATACCTCAGTAACTGAGATTTTATAGCTTTCCTGCTACCAATTAAATTAGTCTTTATCAGACCTTCCTGATCAGCCTGTTGATACAGTATAACTCTGTATGTTTCCTTTTGAAAGAACTGTATCTAATCTTCTCTTAAATGTATTCATTGTATCTGCCATAACTACCTCCCTGGGCAATGAATTCCACAATTTGACAGACCTTACCGTAAAAAAACCCTTCCTCTGCTGAAGTTTAAACCTCCTTTCCTCTAATCTCAAGGGGTGTCCCCTGGTCACCTGATCAGGCCTTGGAATAAATAGCTCACTGCAGAGATCTTTGTATTGGCCTTTCATATACTTGTACAATGTGATAAGGTCTCCTCTTAGTCGTCTTTTCTCTAGAGTAAATAAACCAAGCTTGTTTAGTCGTTCCTCATATGTCAAGTCCTCCATTCCCTTAATTAATTTTGTTGCTCTCCGCTGTACCCTCTCTAGTTCTAGTATATCCTTTTTCAGAACCGGTGCCCAAAATTGCACTGCATACTCAAGGTGAGGTCTTACCAATTATTTGTATAATGGCAAAACAATGTTATCCACTCTTGCTTCAATACCTCTTTTTATGCAAGACAGGAGTTTGTTTGCCTTTGCTACTGCTGTTTGACACTGGTCACTGTTTCCAAGTTTGTAGTTGACAAGGATGCCCAGGTCTTTTTCTAGCAACGAGTCACCTAAAATTATTCCATTAAGTTTATAAGTAGCCTTGGGAATGTTTCCTCCCAAATGCATGACTTTACACTTCCCCACATTAAACTTCATATTCCACATGTTTGCCCAATCTGACATTGTATGCAAGTCCCTCTGTAGAGAGAAAATATCCTGTTCTGAATTAATGACTTTGCATAATTTAGTATCATCTGCAAATATTGATATTTTGCTTTCTATATCTATTTCCAGGTCATTTATAAACATGTTAAAGTTTGGAGGAGGTATAGGTGAAGAAGATTTAATGGCCAACTTCTTCTTTTCTCCATATAGACTGGGGGCTACTTATTGTGCTGCTACTGCCTCAGACACATCACTGGAGCCAGTGGTGGCAAGTGGAACCTTCATCATCCATCTTCCATGTTACCGCTATTGTTGATCACATTCCCTTTCAGCTGCCTAATTATCCTGCTGCTTAAACAACTGAGCAGCAGCAGTATGAACAACAGTTTCAACTCAGGACTCAGGAGGACATTTGACAGTGTCCACTGGCCAACATGACCTGCTGGCTTTAGGCCAGTAGGGCATTTTTATTTTTTTCTCAGGGCTTGTGTTTTGAAAAAAAATAGTCCTACAAAAAAAATAAACAATTTTGGGGGGGTTTGTTTCTAACAAGCCTAAGTCCTACAAATCAATGTTTCCTTAGGGCTTGTGCCAAACAAGCTTAAGTCCTGGAAAAGAGAAAAAGGGAGAAAAAACAAGGGCGCCCCTTGTGTAAATCAAACTTATTAATTAATTGATTAACCACCACCGCACCCTATTGTTCGCACTCACAAGTGTATTGTGTCAGTAACGGCTTATACATACACCGACAGAACAGGTGGCTGGAGATACAGTATACATATCTATTTGGACAATATGTCAACAGCTGAACACTCATATACCACTCTCTCCCACAGAGGCAAGTGATAGATAAAATGGAAAAAAAAGAAATAGGGTCGCCAATAGTAAAGTACGTATTTGTAGATATATATTTTAAGAAGATGGTAAATTGTACTCACATTTAGGTGTGGTCAGGACTCTGTTATTAAAGTCAACTGACTAAAAGGCATTCGAACAATTATACCATCTCCATTCGGATCTCTCCTCTTTTGGAATGGATTTAGAATCCTCAATTGGATAGAAGAGGCAGAGACTCGTATAGTTTAAAATGTAATTATATAACACAATAAAAAATAATAACGCGTTTCACAACTGGAAGGCTGCTTTCTCAAAGCTGAACAAGCCTTAACAATATGAAAATTTTATGTGTGTATGAGTACAATTTACCATCCTCTTAAAATATATATGTACAAATACATACTTCACTATTGGTGCCCCTAATTCTTTTTTTTTCATTGTATCTAAGCTTAAGTCCTACAAATCAATGTTTCTTCAGGGCTTGGGCCTCTAATAAGTCTAAGTCCAACAAAGGCCTCTAGCAACAAATCAAACAAATCATCCTCTACAAAATACTCTATCAAGTCAAGTATCAGTCCATCCCAGTGGCAGCTTATGCCAGAGTGTTCCTGTCTCTATCACTTTACATACAAATGTCTTATTTTATTTTATTGATTTTTTTTTTTTTATTAACTGTCCTCCCAATATCAGTCAAGAAACCCCCCCCCCAAATAATTCCTTGTTCAAATGATTCATTCATTCCCCAACACAATCACCCTCCTCAGACCCCTTTATACCATGTCTTATGGTTTTTATTTTATTTAGGATTTCTTTTTTATTAAGTGTCCTCCAATCCCAGTAAACAACCCCCCAAAAAATCATCCCCTATTCAAGTGTTAAAACAACAACACAAAAAAGTTTGTACTCCACTGCCATAGATGTAATATATTAATCAGACCCCCAAATCTCAACTGCACATGTGTACTCACATTATCCACTTTTTTGCTGCATATTTTCAAAACTCAGTATCTCTGGAACTGTCCCAATAACATCTATTCCTGTGACAAATTTGGTAGATATCCATTTAAAAGATTTTAAAGATTGTAGCCCTGTTATAAAATATGATGACAGTCTGGACCACATCTCCAGTGTTTGTGGGAACTGGCACTGACTCTTTAAGTTCTACAATTTCAGCTTTATTTTTCATGTTAGTCTGGTAACAATGTATCACAGCTAAATCTTCTCACTTTAAGATGAAGTAGAGGCTTAAATATCTACATATATAAAATTCCAAGTGTTTCATGTACATTCTCAGCAATGCCCCGGGGTGGCAGAGGGTGGAGTTAGCCCTCAATGCACCCAGTTGGCAGGGGTGGTGATTTTGACAGTAGTGGGGGGGGGGGCACTCCTGCTTTCAAAATCACTGTGGTTACTTGTCATGACCCCATGATCCCACCCTTTCTCTTCAGTTAGTGGGCAGTGATTTTGACATGATTGGACACTCCTTGTAAAATCACTGCTGTGAGTTTAAAACAGGGCATTCATTGTGACAGAAATGGCTAGGTGGTGAAGTCTATCAAAATTAATGCACAGAGTCTCCCAGCGCCATTTGCAGCATCCCCTTAGCCTTTCTTTTGTCTCATTCTCGACATCTGCTCAGCCCCCACAACCCACTTTCATAGTGCCTTCTTAGCAAGCTTCCCTCCCATTTGCTACATTTCTCAGTCCAAAGTTTATCCTATTCACATACTCTATGAGCCCTCCCATCCCTTCTGTTCATCCTCAATCCCTGCCCTTTCCCTCATCCTATTCTCCCTTAATCCTGTTTGCCTTCAATCTCTCCCCTTCACCTCACCTTTTGACTTTCAATCCCCCTGCTTCCCTCATTCTGTTCTCCCTCAATACTTCCCTTTCACCTCATATACCGCGCCACCTCGAACAGAACCAATGCAGCAGATGAGCCCGCAAAGTCTACCTGCTTCCAGAAGGAGGAGAGTGGCCCTTTATGGAGCATGGGACGAAGTTCGAGATCCAGCTTTTTTCACAGTTTGCCTCTGTGGATGGATGTGCACGCCTCCAACACAGACAGGAGCCAGATCAGAAAGGAACTTGCATCCCAGTAAGTCCCACAAGATTTTGGGGTATTTAGAGTAAATCTCCTTGGCTCTCATCTCACTCCCACAGACTCAACTAACACAGAGATGACAGCCTGATCATAGAAACATGGAAACATAGAATTTGACTGCAGATAAGAACCATCGGCCCATCTAGTCTGCCCATTTTCCTACTGTTAAACCCCCCCCCCAAAAAAAACCACAACTTCAAACCTTTTTTGGTCCTTGGTCTTTTCTTACGTTAAAGACCGCCTTATGTCTATCCCATGCATGCTTAAATTCTGTCACTGTATTAACTTCTACCACTTCTGCTGGTAGGCTATTCCACTTATCTACTACCCTCTCAGTCAAGTAAAACTTTCTTACATTACATCTAAACCTGTGTCCCTCTAGTTTTAGACTATTGCCTCTTGTCCTAACATTTTTACTCCTTTGAAATATACTTCCATCCTGTACTTTGTTGAATCCTTTCATGTATTTGAATCTTTCTATCATACCCCCTCTCTCTTCTCTCCTCCAAGCTATACATATTCAGATCATTTAGTGTATCCTGATATTTTTTTCCTGTAGACCAGACACCATTTTAGTAGCCCTTCTTTGAATTTTCTCTAGAGTATCAATATCCTTCTGGAGATGGGGTCTCCAGTACTGTACACAATATTTTAGGTGAGGTCTAACTAGAGATCTGTAGAGTGGCATGACTACTTCCCTTTTTCTGCTACTAATGCCCTTAGCTATACAACCCAGTGCTCTGCTTGCATTCCCCACCACTTTATTACATTCCCTGCTTACCTTTAAGTCATTAAAAATAATTACTCCCAAATCCCTTTCCTCTGTTGTCTCTGACAGCACAGTACCCTTAATAGTATATTTTTCCTTTGGATTTTTATGTCCCAAGTGCATTATTTACATTTATCAACATTAAACTGCATCTGCCACACTCTCGTCCATTCCTCCAACCTACCCAAATCATTCGCCATTTGGCTTATTCCCCCTGGAATGTCTACCCTATTGCATATCTTTGTATCATCTGCAAAAAGGCATACCTTTCCTTGAAGACCTTTTGCAATATCACTAATAAAAATATTAAAAAGAATGGACCCCACTACAGATCCCTGAGGTACTCCACTAGTAACACTCCTTTCTTCCAAATATTCTCCATTTACTACCACCTTCTGTCTCCTGTCACTCAGCCATTGCCTTATCCATTTCACTATTTTTACATCTAGACCCAAACACTGCAATTTATTTATGAGTCTTCTATGAGGGACAGTGTATCACGGTGCCCGTGCTCCTTTATTGTTTTTCTGTCAGTCTATCCTGTGCTTTGCTCCCATTGGCTATCGTGTGTTTCTCCCGCCCAGTATGACCTTTATATACTGGGCTGTTGGCACCCCTCCGGTGCCCTTTCGTGGTGTTCCTATGCCAGTGCTTGTTTCTGCTCAGTGATTCCCAGTGTACCGATTTGGCCTGCCTGACTACTCTGCATATTGTCTTCTGCTCCTGTGTACCGACCCGGATTGCCTGACTATTCTCTGCGCCTGCTCCTGTGTACCAACCTGGCTTGGCTGACGTTCCTACTCCTGTGTACCTACCTAGCTTGGCTGACGTTCCTGCTCCGTGATCTGACCCGGCTTGGCTGACGTTCCTGCTCCGTGATCTGACCCAGCTTGACTGACATTCCTGCTCCTTGATTCGACCCGGCTTGGTTGGCGTTCCTGTGCTGTGTCGCCTAGGCGACATTCTGACTGTCCGGCAATTGTGTCACCATTTCCTCCTGCAGAGTACCAGTGGCCAGTTCCGTTACTGCTACGGCAGTTTGCCTTGGGCCTAGTTTCTGTTACTGCCTCTGCAGAGGGCAAGTGTCTGCCTCCGTTACTGCTCCGGCAGTGAGCCACCGATTTGCTTCCGTTACTGCCTCTGCAGAGTGCAAGTGTCTGCCTCCGTTACTGCTATGGCAGTTTACCGTGGGCCTAGTCTCCGTTACTGCCTCTGCAAAGTGCAAGTGTCTGCCTCCGTTACTGCTCCGGCAGTAAGCCACCGGTTTGCCTCCGTTACTACATTTGCAGAGTGCAAGTGTCTGCCTCCGTAACTGCTACAGCAGTTTGCCTTGGGCCTAGTCTCCGTTAATGCCTCTGCTAAGTGCAAGTGTCTACCATCGTTACTTCTCTAGCAGTGTGCAAGTGGTCTGGTCTCCGTTACTGCTACGGCAGTCCCTTATGCGACTCTGTTCCCATTGTTGCCTAGGCAGTTCACGTTAGTTCTGCTTATCTGTTTCTAGGCAATACGAATCCTTAAGCTGTCTATATGCAGAGAGCCCCATCACAGACCTCTCTGCACTTGGGACTGTTTACACTCAAAGAAGACCATTAACCCATGCAGTACCTTGCTCCTGGGAATCCATTATAATCTGCCTGACCTGTGTTAGTATAGACTGTTGTGGACTTTATGTTTATGCTGGACCTGTGTAGGCATTTGTATATATAACATGTCGTGTTTCTGTATTATTCAGTTTATATACTACAGGACCTGTGAAGGTTATTTTATTACTACGATTTCAATAAAACTGTGTTTTATCCTAAATCACTGTGTCTGTGTGTCAGACAAACCGTTACACATGGTCAAATGCTTTACTGAAATCTAGATAAGCTATATTTACTGCTCCCCCTTGATCTATTATTTTAGTTACCCAGTCAAAAAAATATATGAGGTTAGTTTGACAAGATCTCCCTGCTGTAAACCCATGCTGTTTGGTATCTTGCAAGCCATTCAAATTCAGATATTCAACAATTCTTTCCTTTAACATAGTCTCCATTAATTGTCCCACTACTGATATAAGACTTACTGGTCTGTAGTTACCAGACTCTTCCCTGCTACTTTTTTTGTGAAGCGGTACTACATTTGCTACCTTCCAATCTTGTGGAACTATTCCTGTCGCTAGTGACTGACTGAATAATTCTGTTAAAGGTTTTGCCAGAACACACTTAAGTTCTTTTATCAGCTTTGGATGTATCCCATCTGGACCCACAGATTTATCTGTTTTTACCTTAGAAAGTTGAAGTAGACCTTCTTCCTCTGTAAACATGCATGTTTCCCGATCAGAAAGGAACTTGGATTATGGCTGCCTGTGTCTTCCCAGTCTGTCACACAAGATAGAACACAGAAGGCAGGAAGAGCGCAAACCACCAAATAGAAATTCCAAAGGGATCAGAAATATATATACGTACATCCAGTATTCACAACACAAAAAATTATGTGCTGGTTGTAGGTACAGTACTACAACAAATATAATAAAGCCTGTATATATATATATATATATATATATATATATACAGGCTTTATTATATTTGTTGTAGTATTGACGTTGTTTTTGGTGAATATATATTTTTATTATTAATGTTATTAAATGTTTTTTTATTATTTGTGGACACATATTGTTTTACTGCAAGAAATAGCTGAATCGGGACAGCTTGTGTGACCCCGTTGGAACTTGCTGATTGTACCTACAACCAGAATTCACAATAACCTCAAAAACAGCGCACAACAAAAAAGGAGATATCTAAGGGTAGTTAGTTTTATTAAAATGAGAAAGAATTAAAATACAATATATGCACTTACAATAGCCCTTCTTGGGCTGTATGCGTATAACAGACTGTATTATTAAGAGCAGAGCATCCTCATCTTTCTCCTGGCTATTACAGCTTAAGAACTATATAGTTTCATTCCGACTTCCATAGACGACATTATTCCATCCCTAAGTCGTCTCAGAAAAACTTTGAACTTAACCAACTAAGCGATTTCTGGAGAACGGAACATCTTAGATGCATCACAAATAAGGACAGAATATTTGGAGAGCAGAAGGATAGGTGGACACAGCTCACTGGCTATAGGGTCAAGGGACCTGTTATACACATACAGCCCAAGAAGGGCTATTGTAAGTGCATATATTGTATTTTAACTATTTCTCATTTTAATAAAACTAACTACACTTAGATATCTCCATTGTTGTTGTGCGCTGTTTTTGAGATTATCATGGATACAGTTACTACAACCGATGGACAAGGCCACCAAGTCATCTCATCCTGCAGCATTCAAATTCAGAGTTTCTACATATATATTTACTGACTTCACCAACTCATCATCAATCTGCTTCATATGAATTCATACCTTTCATTCTATCAATGTGTTAATACAAACGTCTAGTAACTGTATACTAATATATCAATTCATTCCACTGATCCCATTCATCAGATCTTAACTATTATACTAACATATATTTTCATGTGTGTTTTGTGATATCATATACATATGCAATTTTATGTCATTATATATCGATAGTCTCTTTGTGGTAAATTAGTATTCTGGAGTGTTATTTGACTAGGTATTTCTCTTTGTACCTACAACCAGCACATAATTTTTTGTGTTGTGAATATTGGATGTATATATATTTCTGATCACATTGGAATTTCTGTTTGGTGGTTTGCGCTCTTCCTGCCTTCTGTTTTCTATATTCCAAGGGTACAGTTAAGTCCTGTGGATCGTTACTGAAGAAGCAACATCCATTGGCCTATTTTGGGGAGACTGAGTGGGGGCAGTCAGAATCCCTCATCTGTCCAGCTGATCACTTTTAGTGGTCTTGGAGCAATCGTTCCAGGGGTCATACCGCTGTGCCAAGTGTGAGCATATTTTCTCTTTAGAGTCTAAGATATTGGATTTGGAGAGAAATATTGCAACATTGTGAGACATTGGAAACCTGGAAAGGAGTTTAGAACTCACAGAGCAGGTAGTATGTGGGGTTAGTGGTGAAGAGGGTGGAGTTGTAGATGAGGAGCGACAGGTAGGCAGCTGGGTAACAGTAAGGAGGGGAGGTAGTGGGCAGAGGAAGAGGAAGGCCAGTTCTGAGTTGACTCAGTCCAACAGATTTGCAAGATTGTGTGAAGATGTTGATGAGAATTGCTCAGAATTGGCAACACTGGAGAGGGCTGATTCCTCTAGCAGCCAGGGGAACAGTCCTTCTTCCAGGCTAGATGGGATGCAGAGCATGCAGAAACCAAGGCAGGTGGTGGTAATAGGGGACTCTATTATTAGGAGGGTAGATAGAGTAATCTGCCACCAGGAACGTGAATGCCGAACAGTATGCTGTCTCCCGGGTGCTCGGGTTCGGCATGTTGCGGACAGGGCTGACAGATTATTGGGAGGGGCTGGAAGTGATCCAGCTGTCTTGGTACATATTGGAACCAATGACAAAATAGGAGGAAGATGGAGGTCCCTAAAGAATTAGGTAGTATTTTCTGAAATGCTACCTGTGCCATGCGCCAGTGCAGGTAGGCAGAGGGAGCTCAGGGAGCTTAATGCATGGCTCAAGCAATGGTGTAGGAAGGAGGGTTTTGGGTTTTTAGAACACTGGGCAGACTTTGCTCTTGGGTACAATCTATATGGAAGAGATGGATTGCACCTAAATGGTAGAGGAGCCTCTGTGTTAGGGGAGAGAATGCTAGGAAGCTTGGAGGAGCTTTTAAACTAGGAAAGGGGGGGGGTATAGATAGCAAAAATGGGATAGATAGAGCAGATAGGAACTGGGTCCAAGTAAATGACCAGGGGGGTGGAGAAAGGGTGGGGAGAAATTTAGTCAGTAGGGAGGAACTCCTAGTAAATGAAGGTGAAGAAAAAAGGCATGTAGGGATTAATATATGTAAAGACTTCAAAATCAATTGTATGCTAGCAAATGCAAGAAGTATGGTAGATAAAATAGGAGAGCTAGAATTGCTGGCGGTTAATGAGCAATTGGACATAACTGGAATAACAGAAACATGGTGGAACCATGCACATGACTGGACTGTAAATATAGAGGGCTATTCCCTGTTTAGAAGAAACAGAATTAATAGAAAAGGTGGAGGTGTGTGCTTATATTTGAAAACAGAGCTAAATCCAGTTTTGCAAGGTGATATTAGTGAGAAAACTGGCCAACCTGTGGAGTCCATGTGGGTAGAAATTGAGACTAAATGTGGCGTGAAAGGTAAAAAAAAGTTGTTGGTGGGCATATGCTACAAACCACCAAATATCGATGACAATGATGAGGCCCAACTGCTATTGCAAATGAGGAAAGCTGCCCAGTTTGGGCATACTATAATTATGGGAGATTTTAATTATCCAGATATCAACTGGAAAAATGAGACCTGTCAGAGTGTTAAGGGTAGCAGGTTTTTGAACACGCTTCGTGAAAGCTACATGTCACAAATGGTGGAAGCGCCGACAAGAAATAACAATGTATTGGACCTAGTGATCACTAATAACACAGAAATGGTATCCAATATTAAGGTAAGAGAACATTTGGGAAACAGTGATCACAACATGGTTACATTTGAGATCTGTCTGGCAAAGCAAAAATGTATAGGTTCAACCAAAACTCTTAATTTTAAAAAAGCGAACTTCAAATTGTTAAGGGCCTCAATGCAACACATAGACTGGGATATTTTATTTAAAGGCAAAAATACTGAGGAAAAATGGTCAGAATTCAAATTTAGGTTGCAGAAATGTACCCAACAGTATATACCAATGGGGAACAAGTGCAAAAGAAGTAAGTCACGGCCAATGTGGTTAACGGCACATGTAAACAAGGAAATGGCAAGGAAAAACAAAGCATTCAAATTATTTAAGTCAGAAGGAACTGAACAATCTTTCTTAAAATACAGGGAGTGCAACAAAGATTGCAAAAAGGCAATTAGGGTAGCAAAAATAGATAATGAAACTCGAATTGCAAGGGAAAGCAAGACTAATCCAAAAAAGTTTTTTAAATATATAAATAGCAAAAAACTTAAGAGGGAGTGCATTGGACCATTCAAAAATGAGATGGGTGAGTTGGTTAGTGAGGATAAGGAAAAGGCTGATGTTTTAAACACTTTCTTTGCATCAGTATATACAAGGGAGCAAGGAATGGTAGAAGAGCCTCTGCAAGTAACAAATAAAACAATACAATTAATAGATATTGGGTTAACTCAAGGAGATGTCATGGGAAGACTGAACAAAATTAAGACCGACAAAGCACCGGGTCCTGATGGTATACATCTAAGGGTTCTTCAGGAACTCAGTGCAGTGTTAGCAAAACCCCTATATTTACTCTTTAAAGATTCTATTACCACAGGCTCAGTGCCACAGGATTGGCGAAGAGCTAACATAGTGCCTCTATTTAAGAAGGGAACTAAAACAGAACCTGGGAATTATAGACCAGTGAGTTTGACCTCTGTAGTGGGAAAACTATTAGAAGGCATAATAAGGGACTATATTCAGGATTACAACACAAAAAATAAGATCATTAGCACGAATCAAAATGGTTTTATGAAGAATAGATCATGCCAAACTAATCTTTTCAGCTTCTATGAGGAGGTAAACAGCAACCTTGACAATGGCAAGGTAGTAGATGTAGTATATCTAGACTTTGCAAAGGCATTTGATACAGTACCACACAGAAGGCTGTTGTATAAAATAAGGAAATTGGGGCTAGGAGATAACCTTTGCAATTGGATACAAAACTGGCTGTAGGATAGGGAACAGTGTGTGGTTGTAAATGGAAAATTCTCCAGTACAGTTAAAGTGGAGAGTGGAGTACCTCAGGGTTCAGTATTGGGTCCGCTGCTTTTTAACATGTTTATAAATGACCTGGAAATAGATATAGAAAGCAAAATATCAATATTTGCAGATGATACTAAATTATGCAAAGTCATTAATTCAGAACAGGATATTTTCTCTCTACAGAGGGACTTACATACAATGTCAGATTGGGCAAACATGTGGAATATGAAGTTTAATGTGGGGAAGTGTAAAGTCATGCATTTGGGAGGAAACAATCCCAAGGCTACTTATAAACTTAATGGAATAATTTTAGGTGACTCGTTGCTAGAAAAAGACCTGGGTATCCTTGTCAACTACAAACTTGGAAACAGTGACCAGTGTCAAACAGCAGTAGCAAAGGCAAACAAAGTCCTGTCTTGCATAAAAAGAGGTATTGAAGCAAGAGTGGATAACATTGTTTTGCCATTATACAAATCATTGGTAAGACTTCACCTTGAGTATGCAGTGCAATTTTGGGCACCGGTTCTGAGAAAGGATATACTAGAACTAGAGAGGGTACAGCGGAGAGCAACAAAATGAATTAAGGGAATGGAGGACTTGACATATGAGGAACGACTAAACAAGCTTGGTTTATTTACTCTAGAGAAAAGATGACTAAGAGGAGACCTTATCACATTGTACAAGTATATGAGAGGTCAATACAAAGATCTCTGCAGTGAGCTATTTATTCCAAGGCCTGATCAGGTGACCAGGGGACACCCCTTGAGATTAGAGGAAAGGAGGTTTAAACTTCAGCAGAGGAAGGGTTTTTTTACGGTAAGGTCTGTCAAATTGTGGAATTCATTGCCCAGGGAGGTAGTTATGGCAGATACAATGGATACATTTAAGAGAAGATTAGATACATTTCTTTCAAAAGGGAACATACAGAGTTATACTGTATCAATAGACTGATCAGGAAGGTCTGATAAAGACGCATGTAATTGGTAGCAGGAAAGCTATAAAATCTCAGTTACTGAGGTATGAGGCGAAGGTTGAACTTGATGGACTTGTGTCTTTTTTCAACCAAATTTACTATGTTACTATGTTACTATGTTTGTCTATTGTGAGTACTGTTGAGTACAGGTGGAGGTCTTTAATTTGCAAAGGTTTATTTGCACCAGGAAGCACCCTTTTGTTTTCTTGTTGTCACACAAGATGTTGCTATATTTGGGGTCAACCCCCTTTCTCCCTTCCTGTCCCCCCAGAGTGTCCCCAGACTTGCCTAATGCAGAGAACAAATGTCCTACCTACAAGATGCCCAAAACTAAGCTTCAACTCTTTATTAGCCTGTCTTCTCTAACTGGCAAATGTGCTGCACTCTCTTCCTGTCACAAACACAGAAGGGCATGCTGTGGGACCCTGAGACCCCTTTTATACTATGCCTGAGGGAAATAAAATACATTTGCTATATGGAAGGTGTACTTCCCTCCTATGTAGTGTTATCTTTTTCAGAAGCGTCCACTATACCAAAATCCTCCATGTTATATACGTTGATTCCTGTATTTGTAGCTAATCTGCTGCTCAGTACAAACATTCATCCATTCATTGTGGTACATGTTCATTAAATATTATTATAGTAACTTCAGTTTGCCCTGTCCCAGCCTATGCCACATAGGAGTAAAAGATGTTTAGGCATTGTAAGCTCTATTATCTTGGTGGATTTTAATTATTTGTGGATATTAATTCTCTGTGTTCCAGAAGGGATGATTCACATAATGCTTTGGAACTCAAAAGGCAGTAAAGGTGCAGTCCCCTAGAAGAACAATAACAGTGCAGATACTAATTATGGAACAATATGTTGTAGCCCTTTTCCTGCTGAGCAATACAGGAATACAGTAATAC
This sequence comes from Rhinophrynus dorsalis, assembly GCA_037306005.1. Classification (NCBI taxonomy): domain Eukaryota; kingdom Metazoa; phylum Chordata; class Amphibia; order Anura; family Rhinophrynidae; genus Rhinophrynus; species Rhinophrynus dorsalis. Next base: position 349,971,078 of record CM074719.1, on the reverse strand, counting down.
AGTAATACTCCCACTGCTGGCAGAGGCATCAGCGGGAGAATAATGTTCAGATTTTGGAAAGGATTCTTGGGATAATGACAGGAAATTGCTGTGTCTGAAATTAGGCTGATGTTCTAAGAAAGTGGTGAAATTCCAGGGAAAAACAACTGCACCATATGGAAAAAAATAAATATTACCAATGATTAAAATGTTTTTTTTTTAACCCTCCAAATAGTAGTCTCCATTTATTATTATTATTATTATTGTTATCCTTTATTCATTAAGTGCCAACTTATTCTGCAGGATTAAAATGCATTTGAGTCATTCCAAGCTTTCAATTGATTAGAACGCCATTTAAATCAGTGGATGATTGTGAAATATTTATTGGCCTGTATGGTGCTGTTGACTTGCTCCAGAATTGCACTACTTTACTTTGTACCTGAACCTCACTGATTCTACTTAAAAGGCTACGGTGCTTCCATCATGTGACCAACAGATGGTCTAAGTTAAGTGGAACTGTCACTTTGTAACAAATATGTGATTTTGACAAAGCTTTCAAAATCACCTTTATTCAAGTTAGCCATTTTTTTCATTAGTTTATGAGATATTTAGCTTAATGTATTTGTCAGTTTATGCAAAGGAACTGGTACTGGTCAGCAAGGGTTGGCGGATGGGTAGGAATTTAGTATTGAATGTTAGAAGCAGGCTGGCCTACCGCCAGTACTGCCTCAAATTATTATTACTATTATTATTGTTATTATTATTAGTGCTTTTTTTATTTTATCTTATATTTATTACTAGTGTAAAAGCCCATGTCCACGGGCCAAAGTGCAGCATTCTGTGTGTTCAGGCAGTGTCTACTGCACATGACTGCATCGGACAAACATACATCTGGCCTGCGTTCGGGCAGTCTCTACTGTGCATGAGTGCTGGCCTGCTTTCGGGCAGTCTCTATTGCGCATGACTGCATTGGACAAACATACATCTGGCCTGTGTTTGGGCAGTCTCTACTGCGCACAAGTGGTGGCCTGCATTTGGGCAGTGTCTACTGCGTATAACTGCATTGTAAAAACATACATCTGGCCTGCGTTCGGGAAGTCTCTACTGCGCATGAGTGCTGACCTGCGTTCAGACAGTGTCTACTGCACATGACTGCATTGGACAAACATACACATGGCCTGCGTTTGGGCATTCTCTGCTGTGCATGAGTGCTGGTCTGCATTCAGGCAGCATCTACTGCACATGACTGCATCGGACAAACATACATCTGGCCTGCGTTTGGGTAGTCTATACTGCACATGAGTGCTGGCCTGCATTTGGACAGTCTCAACCGCTCATGACTGCATTGGACATCTGGCTTTTGCATGAATGCTGGCCTGCGTTCAGGCAGTCTCTACTGTGCATGACTGCATCGGACAAACATACATCTTGCCTTTTATATTATAGAATGCCTCAATTTATTCCACAGTGCTGGAATGCATTGAAGACCATTCAAGGTTTATCCTCTGATGAAATAGTCAGCAGCCTAGGAAAAGCATGGAGTGTTAATTATTAGTATGAATAAACATTTTGATTATTAATTAGTAATGTAGTCCAGTTTGGAGTCTCAGCAGTGCTTGAGTGGGACTAATAACTCTCTCAAGTCTCAATACAGTTGCTTGTCCCTGAACGGGAACACAACCTACTGGATACATTGGGGGTTATGCACTAAGGAGTGATAAAGAGGTGATAAAGAAGATTACTTATCCAGTGATATCACTTCCCCTGTTCCTATGTTATTCTATAGGGCCTATGTAATAAGATCTCCAAAGTTGAAGAAATCTTAGTGCATTGACTCCATAGAATAACATAAGAATTGGAGAAGTGATATCACTGGAGAAGTCATCTCCGCTTTATCACCTATGTATCAAGCTTTAGTACATCTCCTCCCTTGAGTTTTGACCTCCCTCCTGATTTAAAATTGAATGCTTATGAAGGATACAAAGCTAGAATTTCACACAGGTCCTTTCTTCCATTTAAATAAATGGAAATGTTGGAAAAGTTTATTTTCCCTGTATGGTGCAGATGGGTTGCTCCAGAATTGCAAATAGGTGATTTTAAAAGATCTTTAAAAAAATCCTCTACATTTATATTAAACTTTTTTTTATATCAAACAATAGTTTATGGCATATTTAGGATATGTATTTGTCGGTTTATGAATAGGAGTTGGCTCTGGTTAATAGGGAGTTGCAGGTAGGAGGAGGGAGAGCATTAAGGAATGTTAGAATCTGGCTGGCATGCCTGTTAACACCATCTAATTTCCATACTCTGCCAAATAAAACAAAATATTTTATAAATTAGCATTTTACAAAATGGCTAACATAAATATATGCTCTTTGAAACTTCTTCCAAAACTTCCAAACTTTAAAGTATCATTAATGTATATTACTCACATTCACATGTCTAATTACATTACACATGTAAATATATTATATTTTATAATATGTAGAACCATTAGTCTGCAACACTTATAAATATTTTGTTGCAGTATAAATTGACCAGTTCAAATTGTCTTTTTGAATTTCATTAATGGGCAAATATCAAGAAAAATATGAAAACATATGTTATACCTTAGTCTTTTAATAGACAATCACTACTGATGCCAACCTCTGTGAGTAACAGCAGAATAAAGTTACAGTGCTCAGTGTATAAGTTCCTCCTGCCTTTCTCTTGTCGATAGCTGTTGCTGTGAACCAAGGAGAGGTAGCTGATGATTCCAGTTTGCTGCTGCTGGGAATCACACCTCATGCTGACCTGCAAAACCAATATGAATGAGACTCTGACTGCCAATAGCAGCTTTAGCTCTTATGAAAGGTGGGACAAGAACCTTGAGGAGTACTAGTAATGTTATGACTATAAGATTATGATTTACAATTAAACTTTTGCATGACAGAGTGAGCTTTGCACTCAAATGGTTAAATAGTAGACTAAGCTTTAATATCTAATTTTTATCTGCCCTATAACCCCTTAAGGACCCTTGATGGTCCTGGCGCATCATGGGTTGGCGTGCAATAAGGACCGATGACATGCCAGGACCATCATGGATTTCAGGGCTACTTGTGAGGCTGCACGCCATTTGGGGAGCCCTGATTCAGATTGCATTAACAAAAAAAAAAATGGTCTGTGACTCCTTAAGTGCGTACAAGGTGATCCTTAAGGAGTTAAGAGTATAAAAAGAGTGACAGTCATAGCAAACCACGTGGTCCTTAATGGGTTAAGAGAACATTTTACTGTCATAGTGAGTAATAGTTTACTACTCTGTGATTTCTGCTAAATGTATTTAATTTCTCCAACATATTTAATAGCTGTATTAATTTCTACTTCTGGCATATTTTTACTTGTGCCACAAAAACAGCTGAAGGTGGAAATTTCCACTTGAGGCTTCATAAAATGGAGGGACCTCCTGACATCTTTATCCTGGAGGTGAAGGTCAAGATTCTGAGCCAAAGGTAGGAGCTCGTCCTGCCTGCCATAGCACTGTATGGGAGGCATTCCCCTCCCAAAGATGGGAAATTAAGGAGAGGGGCCTTGTGTTTAAAATAAAAAAACAAGGTAGTGCGTTATACTAACCATTTTGTGCTGCAATGTGTTGTACACCCCTCTATTCCTCAAAAGTAAAATGTGCATCCCTGCCTGGATTTCCTAAATATCCATCCCCAAAAAAGACTGTCTCATGTAGTTCAACCCCTTGATGACCAGATGGATATGCAACACATTGTAAAGCAATTCATTGCACCCCCTCTGGTTCTCAAAGGGTGAAAGTATTCAAGGGACAGTAATACTTAAAATGTAAAAAAAAATATGTTGTAGGGTTTATCCCTCTGAGTAAAACAAGGGTACTCCCACTGCTGAGATGTGTTTTATTCAAAAGTTATTGCAGCTCAAAGTTGAATTTTTTTAGGTGCAATATCACAGTGATCTGAAATTGTACAGTGGCACTGTTGCTACACCATCTTATGGAGATTTATGGTCCCGGGACCAGAGCTGTCCATAGGATGGTGTAGCAACAGTGCCACTGTACAATATCAGGCCACTGTGATATTGCACCTAAAAAATTCAACTTTGAGCTGTAATAACTTATGAATAAAGCACCTTTCAGCAGTGGGAGTACCCTTGTTTTACTCAGCGGGATAAACCCTACCACATGTTTTTTTTTACATTTTAAGTATTACTATCCCTTTCACGTCCGAATGTCAGTTTAAATCTCCAATATGAATATCCAGTGGATTGCCATAGCAATGTTCTGGACACGTCTTGGGCACTACAAGGGTCTTAGGTTCACAAGAATATTCCCTTGTTTTAGTACTGGGTTAAGCAACCCAAGGCTCTCCAGTTGTTGTGGACTACAACTCTCATTATTCCCAGATGACTAAGAATGATTAGAGCGGTAGGTTAAAACAGCTGGAGGACCTCAGGTTGCCCAACTCTATTTCAAGCAAACCATCTGCACCACAGGGTTAACATTCCAATTTCAATAAAATCCCATCATCTAAACTATTGTTTTTAACCCAATGAATGCTCGATTTGTCTCCAATGCATTGTTTCACGCTGCTGTGCAGAACTCTTAAGTATTCAGGGAGCTGCAAACCTCTAAGACTATATTTATCTTTGGATTTGTCCTCAGTGGCAGTGGTTCTCACCCTGTGCCCTCAGGGCCCACTAACACGTCAGGACTTGAGGATCTCAGAGATTCATTCATTGTGATTAACGCCTGTGAGTGGGCTAGGAAAGCATCAAATTCTGGTCTTTTAGTAGGCTCTGAGGGCACGAGGTGAGAACCACTGCTCTATGGTTCAGTTAGGCTGACGCAGCTGTGACCCTGCCACCACCATCACCACCTGAATATTTCTCCACTCTTGGCATTCACCCTGGCTCCACGAAGGCCAGAACAGCTTTTGGTCCTAGCACTACAATGGCCAACACCACATCAGCTACCACCCAGCTTTCAGCCCAAAATGTCGGAACCAGCAGTGAGAGGCAGGTTGGAGAGAATTGCTATTCCAAGGGTGGTGGCAGTGGTGAGGTGATAGATGGGTGAATTAATTGTTTGGGGGGTGGGGAAAAGAGGGCTCAAACACATGACACTCTGAAAAAGGCAGGTAACAAGCAATGAGACCTGGAAGGAGGAGGAGAGATCTATTGGTTGAACCCTCTGCCTGCTAAACAACAACATCTGGCAGGTGACAACCAACAACACGTACCATCATGATCAGTAGCATTTGGAAATCTCAGGTCTGACCTACAAACTCCATTCTTCAGACAGGACTTGCTGGAGGCAGTGACATCTGACAGCAGACTCCCTTGTGACCCTGTGCTTGGAATCCACAGCTGTTGAGGTCTACATCTCTTAAAATCACATAATAACTAATGGCTAGCTGGTAGCTGTAGGCCCAAACAGATGGGCCAAAGTTGTTGTATTCAACAGTGGGCACTACAGCTATTGGGATATACAATTTGCAGGAATTAAATGCAGATTCGCCCATTCTCCTTAAGAATAGGCCACATGTACTAAGGGCTCAATACAGGGTGGAGGCTTTGTACAAACCTGGACTCTCTAGCTGTCATGGCCAAGGTCTCCAAGCATACCCAACTAAACAGGGGCTAGATAGATATGCTGGAAGTCATGGGCAACAACATCTGTAGTGTACATAGTTAAATACACCCTGTATTTGGCCCTTAGTACATGTGGCCTATTCATAAGGCAGGGTGGATCAGCCTTGGACTTCACAACTGATGCCATTCCTAACTTACCCTACAAGCTAATAGTAAGCTGAAAGTTGCAGTCCCTAACCACTGGTGAGCCCATGGTTACCCCATATATTGGGCTTTTAGTACACATGGCCTATCAATTAGTCATGGTGATTTCAACCTTGGGCTCCCTAGCTGTTATGTCTATATGTATTAAGGACCACAATACCAATTTTAGGTCAAGCAACAGCACTACATGGAAAGAATCTGCATTCTTATAACTGTAAGCATATCTTTATACCCCATAAATATTTTAGAGCTTTGCTTTCATTTAAAGGGTTACAAGCCACATTTGCAGTGATGAGTAATTTCCTTGGTTAACTATTGCTCATTTGTGAATTCTAATTGTTCAATTTGTTTTGGGGAGGGGGTATATAGAAAACATTAATTTACACTAGTTATGGTTAAAGGGATAGTAATGTTACACAAAAAAGCAGCTCCGATAAATCTTCATAGTATTTGGGCCTTGGAGAGTGTTATATCAATACTGTCAGAGTTGTAGTTCAAGAGTAATTGAATTATAAATATCCCCCTCCCTAACTTTTTACCTAGTGTAAGCCACCTCCCCTCAGATGTGGAATCTGGTCCTGGGACCGAACAGCTCACAGTAAGGCACAATCTTCTTACTGTGAGCATAAGGTAAAACCTGCCCCCCTTGACAGGTTTTTCAGGTTTTCCCTTATACTCACTGAATATTATCCCTCTCTGCAATCTCTCCAGACAGTCTTTCTGCTCTGAGCTGAGCAGTGTTACATCATTAAAAGTGGCAGCAGGGGGACACTTCTTTTCAATTACTCTTGAACTACAACTCTGACAGAATTGAAATAATACTCTCCATGGCCCAAATACTATGAAGATTAAGTGGAGCTGCTTTTTTGTGAAACATTACTATCCTGAAGTTGATATACTAAGAAGAATTGACTGACAGGTAGAGCTCATCAGGTTTTTGTGTAATTTTTAATATCATCTAGTACAAACCCACAGTATAGCTGCAGGAGAGGGAGGATGAATCCAAAGGAGTTGCGCTTGCAGATTAGGATGAATCCAAAGTAGTTGCGCCTGCAGATTAGGGTGAATCCAAAGGAGATGTGCTGGCAGATTTGACATTACTCTCACTGAGACTGATTGTCGTACCTCCGTCGGGTGCCCGCTTCTTCAGGGTCGTTTTGATGACGCGCCGTCCTCTCTCCGGGCTTCTCTCTCTCCTGTTAGGGCGCGTGCGCACCTCTCATTTTGCCTGCCTTCCAGCCCTGCCCTTTCCGGTCCTGCTGCCTCTTAGTGGGGTGAGTTCAGCACTGGGACGCGTTTGTATAGCATCTCAGTGCTGTTTCCTGTGCTCTGCTCTGCTCAGCTCTGTACTGGCCAGTCTGTCCATTGCTCTCTGGTTCCCTGGATCTGTGTATGAATCAGACTGGTCCATCTGACTCCTGCTTGTCTTTTGCCTCCTGTGTAGTGATGAGCGAGCGTGCTCGGCCGATGCTCGGATCGGCTCGAGCATCGCTCTGCTCGGCACATGGCGGTACTCGTCGAGTACCGCCATGTGCTCGCCCGACATGTTCGGGTGGCGGGGATCTGTGCCGGAAGAGGCACAGATCCGAAGAAGCTCCGCTGGACCACCAGGGACTGGAGGTACGGGGGCATTGCGGAGATGAAGGGGGCATTGCGGAGATGAAGGGGGACATTGTGGAAGAGGGGCATAGACTCTATGCCCCTCTTCCACAATGTCCCCCTTCATCTCCGCTATGCCCGTCTTCCACAATGTGCCCCTTCATCTCCGCTATGCCCCTCTTCCACAATGTGCCCCTTCATCTCCGCTATGCCCCTCTTCCACAATGTCCCCCTTCATCTCCTCTATGGCATAGAGGAGATGAAGGGGGACATTGTGGAAGAGGGGCATAGCGGAGATGAAGGGGAACATTGTGGAAGAGGGGCATAGCGGAGATGAAGGGGCACATTGTGGAAGACGGGCATAGCGGAGCTGAAGGGGGACATTGCGGAGCTGAAGGGGGCATTCGGAGATGAAGGGGGCATAGCGGAGATGAAGGGGGCATTGACCAGGCACCCTCCCCTCATCAGAGCAGGGGGTGCCTGGTGTCGCCCCATTCATTCCAATGGGGCTCGGGTGCTCGGCCGAGCACTCGAGCCTCAGGGGGTGCTCGGTCAGAGCACCCGAGCACCCGAGCATCGTGGTGCTCGCTCAACACTACTCCTGTGCCCTCCAGATCTCCTGTATATGACGCGGTTCATTCCAGACTCCTCTTCTGCCTGCAGTTCCTGTTAGTGTTCCTGACTGCTCTGTGTATGACCCGGCTTGGATTCTGACTTCTCTCCTGCCTGCTCCGTGGTCCAGGGTCCCCTGTGATTCCTTGGCTGCCTGTCTACGTTCCAGTTCCTCGCAGCTCTCTTCACCTTCCATCTTCTACCTGAGTGAGTACTGGTTCCTGTTGGAGTGTTAGTATTTCTCCCTGGGGATAGGGTAGTATAGTTTGTTTAGGGGCGGTTATCAAGGATCCCCTTTGGCTCAACTGAAGGGGGCTAATCTAGCTTTGTGGCTAGCAACTCTATTCAGCCTCGGCTGCAGCGCAACTCCCTCTAGGCAACCACCGCTCGCTAGCATCATGCTCCAACGTCGCTCCCCAGCCTCTAGCTATCTTATCCCTTGTTGGAGGAGGTTGACCTTCATCTACTCCTCTGGGTAGTAGGGGGGTTCTTGATGGAGTCCCCTTCTGGGTGGCTTGTGCGGGGTAGGCATTACACTGATATACTGAGAGGAACTGGTGCCATTCTGGGGAAAAGCAACTGCCCTATAAGTGGCATTGATTTGAATGGGGCTAGACATGTCTCAGACTGTATTGCTTCACAATGCATCGAATATCTCACTAACATTCAAGCCATTAATATCAATGTCTTATTTAACATATCATCTCCACTTACTTTAAAAAAAGAATAATTCTATGAAAGTAAGGGCCTTATGTACAAAAGAAAACAGGAGCGATAACTTCTCCAGTGATATAACTTATCCAATTTCTGTTATTCTATGGAGCCTATGCACTTAAATATCTCACACTAAAGTGCATAGGCTCTAGAGAATAACATTGGAACTAAAGAAGTGATATCACCAGAGAAGTCATCTCTGCTTTATTACCTCTTTATCACACCTTAGTGCATCTCCCCCCAGTTATTCTTAGAACATCAGGCTCACTAAATTTGGGCATTGTAAAGTGTAATGATGCTGTTGTTAGCAAAATGTTGGGCACATAAGATTGTTTGTCACAGACAGGTTTTTCAGGTTTTGAACAATCCCATACTGGAGTAGGCAAAGTACACACCTTTGTTTTAGTAGTGTATAATAATATGCCATTTCCCAGCAGAGGACCATTGTTTGGCACACAAGTTATCATGAACAGCATAGCATAACATACCATGCAATGAAAATAGAAGCCTAACCCTAAAGGAAAATTCACTGTACAAAGTAGAACTGGAACAGTATGGGAACCATCTGTCACATTAAATTTAAGTCTGCATATTTGAAAGCTTCACTCAAAACAGCTTATGCATCATGTTAGTCAAAAAACAGATGTATAGTTTAGGAGATTTTAAAAAATGTTATTTCTGAGAAAGTCAAACGTATCTCTCAGTGAGATTTCAAATGTTAATTAAGCTTTGCGCTGAATGGAGGGCTTCAGTAGCATATAGTGCCATGCTTACTGTGCTATACAGAAATGACATGCATCTCCTAAAGCAAGCATCTTCTGGTCTTGTGACTAACATTATACATAGACAAACTTTATTGTTCCTTTAAAATATGCAAGCCTGATGTTAAGGGGACAGATCCACTTTAATAGAGCACATATTCCCATTGATTTAACTCTTTGAGGGCCAGAGCGGTAGCAAATGCATTGCTCTGAAATGCATTGCTTACTCTACTGGAACTCAAAGGTTTAAATTTGAATTTAGACTTCTTGAATGTGCTTGAGGTATCTAGCATTAAACTGTTCAGTAGCCCCAATTCAAATCAATTGCAATTTGCTGAATTTGTATAAGGCACATATGCCCTATTCCCCTGCCCCATTTTCCACCCCCAGGTACCCCAACACACAAATCACACATCAACCTGCCTGTACATATCTTGCTATGAAATAATGACACAGACAACAGAATTTGTGGGAAAATGAAGGTCACAGTTTATTTAAGGCTTATTTAACTATTTAAACCCCTGAAACCACCCTCATAATGCGGTGTTCCTGGATCATGGTGTCCTGGCATGGGAACGGCACCACCCACACCCCCAGTCAGGGAGGCCACCTAAGTGGGATGGCCTTTTACTAGACGTTCTTAGTCCAACCTCCCCATCATTCATGGTGGCTCACCACTTTGTGCCATTGGTGTTGTTACTTTGGCAACACCTCTACCCCTCAGGCCACACCATCTGCACATCCGATGCCCTGAACTTAATCATCAGGCATGCCACACCGGCACAGTTTCACAATGCGCTTTGCATCCCTCTGGGCCTTAAAGCGTTAATCAGACTCGTACAGCCTGCCTGCTTTAGTTTGAAAAACTGCCAGTGACTGTCATGTCCACCTCCATGGACATAATATTCAGGACTGATTAAAATGTTATCTCTTTTATACAAGACAAAAGGGTAAAATTCATATGGCCATTAGTATTTTTTGGGTATAGTAAGTTAAGTGGAGGTTATTTTTAAGTAATGTTAGTTCCTTTTTGAAATCCACTTACTTATGTTTGTCTTTGAGCTGGACTGTGATCTTGAAGAACTAAGGATGCAGAACCAAAAGCAATGTCACTATCAAACTCTTCCTGTCAGTAAACTTATAGAAAGGGTGCAAGTCTCCACACTCCAGCTTTATGCAGTTAATTTCTTCACACACAATTGCATTTGCCTCTCAGGCATATAGAAAGGCAGAAGAAACTCAGCACTATCCAGCTGGCAGCTTAAAAACATTCAAGTATATTGCAAAGATAAAAAAAAGTCAGGTACAACAAGAATGTGATAAAAAAATTAAAACTATAAGAATTGGGATTAAAGACATAACGTTATCCCATTATAAAATGGCACCTCTGTAATGTGTACATTCTTTCAACTGCTGACATGAAAATAGAAACACATAAGATAGTGTAAGACAAGATGGGTAGATTAAATTACCAAATTTGTTGGTACACATTGTTGGTACAAAAGTTGCTGGAAACTTGGTGAGGAGGCGTTCATCCTTCAGTGAATGGACAATGACAATGAGGATGATGATCTATCTACCTATCTAAACACACATAAAATATCCAAAGTGGGTACTCACTAAACATCAAGAGTCACTTGCCTGGGTGCCAGTCACATATATTAATTTATATGTAGTCCAAGAAATAACAGCACTCACAAGACTTGATTGAAGATCAGTAATGGTGTGAATTTATTGAATCAACATTTTGGCCCATTGACAAAGGCTCAAGGGAGGGCTGAAACATTGATTCAATAAATTCAATCATTATTGTTGTTGAGTGCTGATATATATATAAAATGTATTGAATCAATATTTTAGACCATTTACAAAGGCTCAAGGGAGGGATGAAACATTGATTCAATAAATCCACACCATCATCTTCAATCAAGTCCTGCGAGTACTGATAGATATATAAAATGTACTATATTTTAGTCATTCTTCATCGTGGGCCAGCACCTCCTTTAAAGAGGTGTTTGCAGTGGCCATATTAGATGGGCATCAGCAGCAACATTAAAGATTCTGACAGGATTCTACCAGTTGGCAATAGGAGCTTAACTTTCTATCCTATTACTCTTAGAGGAAAAGATGCCTTATGAAAACCATTTGCCATTTAGACCACCTGGAGAACCAATGATCAGTGGAATACTTTTGAGGGAAAACAACAAATTTCCCATGAGGCCCATTTTTTCTGGACTTCAGGAAGCAGTAAGGGGAGGTCTTATGTTTCTCTTATTTTTTCCTGCAGTGTATGATACATGAGGCCGGACTCCCCCCCCCTTTCAGACAGATACGTTTTCTCTTTGCCATGTCTGCCCTATATTTTTTATTTGGGGTCTCCTGGCTATGTCAGATCAGAAAGGAGACATGGGCAAGTCTAAATGCAGATTTCTCTGCTCCTTCAAATATAGGCTTGTGTGTCCATTATGGCACAACATGATTGGATTCTCAGTTCCAAGAAATCCTATCTGGTTCCATCCCATGTCTTTCTCTTTCTCTGCATGAGATTCAGCATTCATTAGAGATGGGTCTTTCTGCCTGAGGACTAGCTTCAATTGCTGTCTAGACAGGTTTACCCATCAGCTGGGGTGCAGGAGTACATGAAGGTTTTGGGGTATATGGTCTATGGCTATAAGGTGGTCCCGTTTGCCAAACTTCATACTCTAGAACTGTAGCTGGAGATTTCCAAGAATTGGTCTAAATAGTAGTGCCATCACCCTTGTGTCATGCCTTTATCCAACTGGATGAAGTCAAATCTTTTGTTAGCAGTTCCAGATGTCCCATCTTTCTCTGGGTCAGCCATTGGTTATTCTTAATTAAGTGATAGTGACAGGTTGGAGAGATACCCTGGGATCTCAGATGGCTCGGGTTCTTTGTACTGAAAAGTGTTCTGCCCATCAGAGTGGAGTGTTGGAGCTCCAAGGGATTTGCTTTGCTCTTCTTCATTTATTTCAGTTAGGTCTGATAACGGCTGTGGCTTATATAAAATGCTAAAAAGGAATCGAGAGAGCAGCCACATGGTCATTTGGAGGGAAGCATATGTGCGTCTCTCTCTGCTGTTCACATTCCAGGGATAGAAAACATTGTGGCAGACTTTTTCAGCTATTAATGTCTGGATTCCAGGAATTGAGAACTCAACCACATGGTGTTTGACTCCATACTCTATCTGTGGAGCATTAGAGCTGTGGATTTAATAGTCTTTCAGTTGAACTACAAGATTACCCTGTTTTGCTCCAGATGCCAGGACCCTCTCACTCATGTTGTGGACATAATGGCCATTCTGCAGCAATTTCCCTTGGCTTTTGTGTTTCATCTATCCCTCCCGACTCGCAGTATACTGAGGAAAGTGAGGATGGAGAGTGTCCATGTAATTCATAATGCCCCATTCTGGCTTCCTCACACTCTTGATTCAGGGTCCTCTGCATCACCTATTGGTGGAGAAGTTGGCTTTGATGGCTTGGCTCTTGAGGTCAATATCCTAAGGAAGGGTTTTTCTGATGCTGCCATTGTACTCTGATGAAGACCCATAAGCCGGATTCATCTAAGGTTCATCATAAGATATGGTACTTGTTCTATGGATGGCCAGATGATCAGGGGTCATGTTCCTTTTCATCTTCTGGTTACCTTTGACTTTCTTCAGGATGGGCTTCAGAGAAGGCTCAATCTTAATTCTATTAAGGTCCAGATTCCTGCTCTATCTGTACTTGGATGTGCAAACCTTACTGCAGGGGGAGATTCCTATCTTCCCAGTCTTTTGGGACCCTACCTTTCTGTGGGATTTTAACTTGGTCCTGGGAGTGCTCTCTTTGAGTCTCTGTTTCCCTTTGGACCTTGGTTCTTAGTTTTGCAAGTGACCAAATAATAGGCTATGTACTATAAATCCCTCTGTATGACTTGTCATTCTGATAAGACAGTTTTACAAACTCCTGTAGTGTTTCTTCCTAAGGTTGTTTCTGAGATTCACATTAACAAGGAAATTGTCCTTCCTTCTTTTTTTCCTGCTCCATCTAACAGACTAGAACAAGCGCTTCAAAGTTTGGACATGAAACACAACACAATGCTTTAGTTCTCTCCTACAAATGTCCTTCAAATATAAAAATATGTTAAGAAAATCTCAACAAAATGGCAATAAAACCTCAAAGGACATACATATTAAAATTAAAAGATATATATTGAATACACAGATCATAGAGATAAGAGACCTTGATAGTATAGTCCACAAAATGATTGTCCCCAGCACCACCTTGATTTGGGCATGAAACTTGTTTGGATATGCTTGAGAAATATATGCAGGGAAAATACAAACTGAAACAGCGAACCCTACTTCTAAGTGTAGCAATTGGTGGCACAAAAACTTCCGTTCCCCCGAACTGGGTACTCACATAAAAAGAAGCCACTCCTGCCTCTTGGATTCATCATTCAGGGGCATCACCTGAAGAAGCAGTTTGGAACCACGGAACTGTAGGGCCATATTATATGTTATATTGTACACATCTACAGTTGTGCTCAAAAGTTTGCATACCCTGGCAGAAATTGTCAAATTTTGGCATTGATTTTGAAAATATGACTGATCATGCAAAAAAACACTTCTATTTAAGGATAGTGATCATATGAAGCCATTTATTATCACATAGTTGTTTGGCTCCTTTTTAAATCATAATGATAACAGAAATCACCTAAATGGCCCTGATCAAAAGTTTACATACCCTTGAATGTTTGGCCTTGTTACAGACACACAAGGTGACACACACAGGTTAAAATGGCAATTAAAGGTTAACCCTTTGAGTGCCAGGGGGTACACAACGCATTGCTTTTTAAATTGCAATTAGTGTCTGTGTATATATAGTCAATGAGTTTGTTAGCTCTCACTTGGATGCACTAAGCAGACTAAATATTGAGTCACGGGGAGCAGAAAAGAACTGTCAAAAGACCTGCGTAACAAGGTAATAGAACTTTATAAAGATAGGAAAGGATATAAAAATATATCCAAAGCCTTGAAAATGCCAGTCAGTACTGTTCAATTCAAAATTCGGGGATCTCTTGATACCAAGCCAAGGTCAGATAGACCAAGAAAGATTTCAACCACAACTAACAGAAGGATTGTTTGGGATACAAAGAAAAACCCACAGGTAACCTCAGGAGAAATACAGGCTGCTCTGGAAAAAGACAGTGTGGTTGTTTCAAGGAGCACAATACGAAGATACTTGAACAGAAATGAACTGCATGGTCGAGTTGCCAGAAAGAAGCCTTTACTTTGCCAATGCCACAAAAAAGCCTGGTTACAATATGCCTGACAACACCTTGACAAACTGTTACAGTTTCAGCTTACCTTGTTTCCAGCAGCATCTACAGGCACGAGGCTTCTAGCATGCAGCAGGCCTCTGTTTTATCTGTTTGTTTCCTGTAGTCTCCTCCTACATACTTCCTACTTCCTCCCTCTGAGCTGCTCCTCCTACTTCCAGTGGAGGGGTTTAAAAGGCAGACTGAGTCCTGACTCAGTCGCCCTTGCGTTGTTGTTATTAGGTGAAGTACTTGGGCTCTGTGTGTGACCTGGCTATCTACGAAAACCTGCACTGTGTATGACCTGGCTATTTATGAGAACCCGCACTGTGTATGACCCGGCTAAGTAAGAGAACCCTTTCTGTGTATGACCCAGATAAGTACGAGAACCCTCTCTGTGTATGACCCAGCTAAGTACGAGAACCCTCTCTGTGTATGACCCAGTGATCACGAGTATCCCTTACTGTGAACAATTTGTGCTATTGGCTTAAGACAGACCACTGTTGTGGACAGGGTCTGATTGGTGACTGCAGACGTGAGTCACAGGGTCTCGATATAGTGACTGCAGGCGTGAGTCACAGGGTCTGGTGTAGTGACTGCAGGTGTGAGTCACAGGGTCTCGTGTGGTGGCTGCAGGCGTGAGCCACAGGGTCTTTATATGTGACTGCAGGAGTGAGTCACAGGGGTCCAATATAGTGACTGCAGGCAGAGTCACAGGGTCTCTTAGCAGTGACTGCAGGTGTGGGTCACCGGGTTGCTGCAAAGGTGTGGTGTTGCTGGTTTGACTGATTGCAGGTGTGGGTCAGTTCTCCAGTCCAGCAGTCCTTGTGTTCCTGTTCGTCGGATCAAGATTGCTAAGCCAGTGTTCACAGTGGTCGCCTGTTCCAGTGTTCCAGTCGACACATCAAGAGTTGGCGTTCCTGTATCCTGCTGAAACTAACAGGGGCTTTGGCCCAGTCTCTCGCATTGTGGTCTAGCAAGAGGCCTACTATTTCTGGTAGTAGTGTCACCAGCTAGTAACCCTTTGCTTGTTGTACCACTTATTTATCGCTGTGATTTATTCTAATAAATATTTTGCATTATATTACCGTACTGAGTTCTGAGCATTCCTGGGTGCCCGTGACACATACCTCACAGCTTCTGGCACACTGTAATTTGGAGTGACGAGACCAAAATAGAGCTTTATGGTCACAAGCATAAGAGCTATGTTTGGAGAGGGGTCAACAAGGCCTATAGCAAAAAGAATACCATCCCCACTGTGAAGCATGGTGGTGGCTCACTAATGTTTTTTTTGGGAGGTGAGCTCTAAAGGCACTGGGAATCTTGTGAAAATTGATGGCAAGATGAATGCAGCATGTTATCAGAATATACTGGAAGACAATTTGCATTCTTCTGCATGAAAGCTGCGATTGGGATGCTCTTGGACTTTCCAGCACGATAATGACCCTAAGCACAAGGCCAAGTTGACCCTCCAGTGGTTACAGCAGAAAAAGGTGAAGGTTTTGAAGTGGCCATCACAGTCTTCTGACCTTAATATCATCGAGCCACTCTGGAGAGATCTTAAATGTGTGGTTCATGCAAGACAACCAAAGACTTTGTATGACCTGAGGCATTTTGCCAAGACAAATAGGCAGCTATACCACCTGCAAAAATTCGGGGCCTCCTAGACAACTATTGCAAAAGAATGCACGCTGTAATTGATGCTAAAGGGGGCAATACACAGTATTAAGAAATAAGGGTCTGCAGATTTTTGAACTGGGGTCATTTCAGTTTTTTATTTGCTGCCATGTTTTGTTTTATGATTGTGCCATTCTGTTATAACTTAAAGTTGAATATGAATCCCATGAGAAATAAAAGAAATGTGCTTTGCCTGCTCACTCATGTTTTCTTTAAAAATGGTACATATATTACCAATTCTCCAAGGGTATGAAAACTTTTGAGCACAACTGTACGTGGCCTTGTAAGCCAATTTTAAAATAATAAATACCAATTTTACTTCTACCTTGAGTCTACTGCCCATTATTGCAGTACCTCCCTGATATCTCTTATCACTTACTTCTCTCCCTATATTTTCTATCCTTACCATATGGAGACTCCAGATAAAGGTTTGGTGGAGAAATGGACAGACTGCTGTGACATGGGAGAGGTATGAGAAGTGTGGGAAGAAGAGAAGGAGTGAAGGTGCTTTACAGAGACTAGGGATATGACACAGTCAAAGAGTGAATCCAGGAGTGGCCTTTTTTATGTGAGTACCCATTTCTGGGGGAAAGGAAGTTTTTCTGCCACCAACGTATCTCCAAAATTGCTACACTTACAAAAGAGTTGTGCTGTTCTGTTAACGTTTGGACAACGTTCAGTGCTTGAAGTTCTGTGTTCATTGCACAAAGTCTTCCTGAAAAACAGATTCTCTTATAGTCATCCTTGGAAGCCCTTGTGCTGCCCAAGCTGCATCTAAGGTGATAGTGGCTTCCTGCATTAAGGTTACCATTCTCCAGGCCTATATCTTCAGGAAAAAGCTAGTACCCTTTAGGGTCACTGCTCCTTCCACCAGAGAGATGGGTGCTTCCTAGGCCTATAAGAATCAGGCCTCCAGAGTAGTTGTGTATGGTGGAGATGTGGCTTCCCCTTCAAATGTTTGTGCCAATGTTTTGAGCATGAAAGTGGATGAGGTAACTGTTGAACTCATCAAGGTGAATAATTAAGCTCTGTACCTGGAGACTTGGTAATGAAAACCAGAGACTCCAGGGAGGATCCCGAGAGCTTTCAAATATGCTTGCTCCATAAAAGATTGTTAAGTTTCTTTTGTCTTACATTTTAGTATCCCAACAACAGTAGCTCTTTTCAGGTTTAAAATAAACTTACAAACTTATATGAATCCATCAGGGTTATTCTGCTTTCTATAAAAGCCTGGACTTAAAGACAAACCTGCCAATTACATTCAGAATGGAGAGTTCACAAATTTTTATTGATTATTTCCTATTTAGTGCTATTTTCTAACAATTTTTCACTCATAGCACCATAGGCAATGATCAAAAAGGTAGCAATTCTGGAAAAAACGAACTGCAATAGAGGAGACAAGTTACGTTCCTAAATCCCCATGCTTTCAATGAGGCTTTTAAGACCTGAATGCTACAGTGGCCTTTAACCCTTTGAGTTCCAGAGGAGTATGCAGTGCATTGCAAAACAATGAGTTGTGTACCCCTCTAGCACTCAAAGGATTAATGCACCTTGAAGCAAGGTGTCAGAAACCTTTATAGTATTGAAGGTGTTAAAAGCCACATTTAAATCACCTGGAATTTTAATTTGACCCCTCTGGCGCAGTTGGTTTGCTCTAGAACTGCTAATATTTTTTTTATAAACCCCCCCCCCCCATATTAGCCTATGGGAAGGTTTGCGAGTGAGTATCGGCTTAAATTGAGGTGAAACAAAAAAATAAGGTTTCACATTGAAATTCCATTTATTTCTCCACCATTGGAATGTAGTAATTTTCCATATGTTTTAGTAAATTGGTGATTTTGACATGCCTGCCAACATGTGGAGGGGCACAAAGAGCAGTAAAATTTTGGGCACCACTCTCTGTTTCCAGCCACTGTCTGATATGAGGAATTTATTGCAGAAATAAGCAATGATAATTGTGTCAACCTCAAATCTATAATTTTAGTGGCCTATATGTCCAGATATAGAATTTATTAAAATGCTAATGCCATTCTGCATGGCAAAATTGCTACATATTTACTAGCTGTTCATTTATTTCCTGCAGAGAGGATTTGTCTGACATTTTGGAGCTGTATTGTCTGTGAGCAGGACCAGTCTGATATGGGAATGGACATTTCTTCTCTGTAATGGCACATGGCAGCATAAAATGTGACTTGAGCATCATTTACTTCACATTAGAAAAACGCTTCTTAGAGGGGATATGATAACACTATATAAATATGTTCAGGGCCCATACGAAGGGTTCTCCAAAGACCTGTTCATTAACAGAACAGTACAAAGGACAAGAGGCCACCAGCTTATACTTGAGGAAAGGAGATTTAATCTACAACAGCGGAAGGGTTTCTTTACAGTAAGGACAATAAAGGTATGGAATTCACTGCCTGAGGAGGTGGTGCTATCGAATACATTAGATGCCTTTAAAAAGGGCCTGGATATTTGTTTAAAAGAGCATAACATAGAGGGATATGTACGTTAGTACTGGGATTAATATTTACTTAGGGCTTGTTGATCCAAGGAGAAATCTGATTGGGAAGGGAAGGGTCTCAACAATGTTACTCTTATCTTTGTAGTAGCAGTGATATGTGATTATGTATGTAACCTCCATCCAAGACAGAAAGCTGGTCTGATTGTAAAAAGGTTGCAGGGGAATGAAGAGCCCTTGGACACTGTTCCCTGTCACATATGCTCCCCCTGCACCCCCAGTAGTTATGTCACTTGTTAGAGAAATCTATAGCATTCAAGGGATTAAGATAAATACAGAAAAATAACAAAGACCTACATTGCTAAAGTGCCATCCATAATATACATATATTCCAAAAGAACCCAAGTAAACAAAACATGAAGCACATCAAGGAATGAAGGGCCCTTCCACAATCCCCAAATTAAAAACAAACCAAAGACAGCACACAATTCAGTGCAACTTCATAAAAAATTACTTAAATGTGTATAGCATATATTAATTCATATTAATTTACTTGTTTAAAAAAATTAGGATTTTGTCACATAGTTTGACCAAAATATGTCTAATCTTAGCTCAGCCAAGGTACCCCATTTTAAATGTCATTTCAATCACATGTTGCCATCTTATGGCTTACAAAATGATTTATTAAAAAAAACTGAATCTAATAGGCTCATGGCTGAACTGCTACCAAAACAAGTTATATGGTGTTACAAAATGTTGCAATTTAAGAACAGTTAAAGGAGTCTAAACTTAAAAATATGATGTTCACTTAATGTCCCAAAATCAGCATTCCATAACATCTGAGGGTTGATATAAAAACTATATTTATTTAAGATATTTCAGATAATACAAATAAAAAGTATGTCGTTATTAAAAACACCTGACACATTTCATGTCATTCATCGATACTTTTTTAAGGGCCAAGTCAATATTATCCAAATTTACACATACATTAAAGCGGAACTTTCAGAAAATAGCAAGTTGCCATGCATTCATGCATTCCTTAGGATCTTTAATATTCATAGGAAAGAAAGTCACACAATGGTAAGTGGTTCACTGGGTACAGCCTTACTTCCCTGTCCCAGCCATCTGACGACAAACTTAAATTGATTCCTTCCTGAAAAATAGTGATGAATGTATACCGCATATGTGGCTTTCTGGAAGAAGAAGTGTCTGACGTACCTCAGGTGTGAACATGCATTCAATTTGCTCTGATGGCTTAAAATATTCATGATCAATGGTAAAAAGAAAAAGAAGGGTGCTTCCTAGTGCAATATTGTATGCAAAATCAAGACCTCCACCAGTACACCACGGTACTCACAATATAAATGATCACTGAAAGTGATCAGTTGGACTGATGGAGTACTCTGACTGCTCCCACTCAGTCTTCCCAAAAAGTTGGCAAGATGGATGCTGCTTCTCCAAAGGGGCCCAAGGGACTTCCCAGGAACCTCGAAATACAGAAAAAGAAAGACAGGAAAAGCTCAAACCAACAATAAATAATCCCACTTGGATCCAGTAATAATTGATCTAATACTCACACCACCACAGATGTTGTGCTGGTTGTTGATACAACCAGCAATTTCCAACGGGGTATCTCTAGCCCCCCCCGATTCAGCTACTTCTCCCACAATAGGAAAATCCGAGTCCACAGTAAAAAATTATATTTATTAATAAAAAATGTTTAATATATATTTTGCCAAATAACGTCAATACATATGCATAATATAATAACCTGTATGACACGTTTCAGAACATTAAAGCTCCTTTCCCAAATATCAGGCAACAGAATATATATTATTAAAAACATGTACTATAATGGCAAAAGTATAAAAAATCATCACTCACCCTCCGTCTATAGTCGCCCTTTATATCCACACAGGTCACCGTATCTTCCAGGGCAACTAATAAACCCCGAGAAAAGATAATCCAATAGTAAACATCGCACACCAAAGCAATGTCACATCCCCAAAGTTGGAACGCGTCGTCCAACCCGGAGCTCATTCGTCATCAACAGGATGAAACGCAACGTTGGAACGCAGCATACATTAAAAAATCCAAACGTGTCAATGGTACTAGCAGTACACATAGGACACGTGAAGCGAATTGCAACAGAGAATACATATGATCTAATACATAAATATAAATATATAATATATATGTGAGACAAGTGTAACCCATAGGAGCTTCCAGGAAATGACTCGACTGGAGGAAAAGTAATGACCCAAATAAAATAGAAAAACAACTGTTGGACAAAAATTATACTAAATTAATAAAATAAAAGATAATTCATGACAAAAATGAGATAACGCAAAAAAACAATCACAAAAATAAAAAAAATCAAAACAATTAATAAATAATAAAAAAAATACTAATATAAGGACATAAAGAATAAATGTAAAACATATATTAAACAAAAATATAATATAATATAATAACTCTCTTCCCTGTTATATGAACTAAAAATAATCATGCACAAAAAAATCTTCAGACTCACAGACCAAAAAAAACCCCCATGGGCTCAACCAGAGCAGCGAAGTACCAAAAAAAAACAAAGATTTGGTTGACCTTCCCGGTTGGCTGATCATTTCTGGTATTGATTGCTTGACATCTAGTTTATCGCATCTCATTGATTTACATCTCCGGAGGTATGTGGTTGGTCTTAAATCATACCTCAAGGATACTACTCAACTTTTGAATGTACTGCGCGATGTCCACTGGGAGTCCAACTTCTTTTGGATGATGATGGAGTTACAGGCCTTATACACTAATATAAGACATAATGATGGAATTAGGGCTGTGAAGTCTTATCTTGTACAAGATATCTATATGCCTCCGAAACAGTGGGATTGCATATTAGATTCTATTTTGTTTATTCTTGAACATAATTTTTTTTCTTTTTTAGGTCAATTTTATTTACAAGTGAGGGGTACAGAAATAAGGACCAGGTTTGCCCCTAGCTTTGCTAATCTATTCATGGGTTGTTTTGAGGATTAATATATTTGGCAAGGCAATCCTTTTGGGGCGAACCTGGTCCACTCTCCCCGCTATATTGATGATATTATCATTATTTGGAGAGATGATGGTACTGATTCGGTTCAGTTTGTTGAATATGTCAACAACAATTCTGTGGGTATTAAATTTACATCTAACATCCAACGTGAGCGTATACAATTTTTGGATGTTCAACTATATGTTAGGGAAGATGGCAGGATTGGTTCACGTGCTCATTTCAAGGACGTTGACTGTAATAGTTACTTAGACTATAAAAGTGGCCATTATAGATCTTGGCTCAAAAATGTCCCTTTCAGTCAGTTCAGGAGGATCAAACGCAACTGTAGTGATCTGGTTGATTATGACCAACAGTCTCTTATTCTAACACAGAGATTTTTGGCAAAAATGTATCCTCCTGAGCCGAATGAAAGGGACTTTTTAAGCGTGCGACAACTTACAAGAGAGTCTACTCTCAAGAAGAAGAACAGAGATAATAAGAACGATCATCTGAGTTTCACTACTGGATTTAATGTAGCACATAGACACATTGAAGGAGTTTTTAAGAAACATTGAATTGTCCTTAAATCAGGTCCCGCTCTGAAAGATATTGTGGGGAATGTGCCTTATTTTACATATAGGAGAGCTAAGACTCTAAAAAATTGTTTGGCACCTAGCAAGATTAGAGAAGTAAGATCTATTCACCATAAGATGCCACATTTTTTGGGTTTGGAAGATTGTTTCAAATGTGGCAGATCGAGATGTATCATGTGCTCTTATATATCCCCATAAAGTTGTCACTTTTAAATCTGTTGTAAGGGGAGAAGAGTTTAAGATCTGTAGATTCCTCACTTGTGAGTCGTCCAATGTGGTATATTTTTTGGACTGCTTGTGCGGCCTACAATATGTAGGCAGAACTACACGGACAGTACGGGAACGTTTATAACAACATCGTAGCAACGTTGAACTGGGTTTCTCTGACCATAGTGTGTCACGCCATGTGCCATTTTTCATAACAAAGACCCGACTTGCCTGACAATTACCCCTATAGAACATGTACACTCTAGAGCTAGAGTTAGTAAACTCAATCATGTTGAGGCATACTGGCTCTTCAGGCTCCAGACTATGGTACCAAATGGACTCAACAAGAGCACCAAGAATATATATTAAAACATTTTTTTATTTTTTCATCACTTTTATTATCCTTTATAATCACTTAGGTATTATTGCACTTAATTATCCTTGATTATTCTATTACCTTAAGAATAAATTGTCCACATAATTGTGTCACTAGACCTTTGCTTCGCTGCTCTGGTTGAGCCCATGGGGTTTTTTTTTGGTCTGTGAGCCTGAAGATTTTTTTGTGCATGATGTGTTTTTTGGTTATCTTTATTAATTTTGATTATTTTTAGTTCATATGACAGCGAAGAAAGTTATTATATTATATTATGTATTTTTTTGCTTAATATATAGTTTTTACAATTATCCTTTATGTTCTTATTTTAGTATATATAGTTTTTATTATTAATTCTTATTTATAAATTGCTTTGATTTTTTTTTATTGATTTTATTGTTATCTCATTTTTGTCATGAATTATTTTTTATTTTATTAATTTAGTATAATTTTTGTCACTTCTGTGTTTATGTTTTGTTATAAGTACTGTTAATATGGTGATGTATTTTATGTTGTTTTTCTATTTTATTTGGGTCATTACTAGTGTTGAGCGAGCATGCTCGGCCGATGCTCGGATCGGCTCGAGCATCGCTCTGCTCGGCACATGGCGGTACTCGTACGAGTACCGCATGTGCTCGCCCGCCATGTTCGGGTCTCCTCCCCGCACGTTTTGCGGCTGCTGCGCAGCCAATAAACGTGCAGGGAGGCTCTGACATCGGTGTAATGCCAGCAGCCATGTTGGCTGCTGGCATTACACTGATTGGCTGGCCAGAACCCGTGGTCGGGTGCTGTATAGCACCTGACCATCGAGTTCGGCTCAGTCTTAGCCAGGGAGAGCTGAGGATAGGAAGGGAAAGTCAGTGTAGGGAGGAAAAAAACCAAAATTGTGAAAAAAAAGAACCAAAAGTCCTTTTTAGGACTACTGTGTGTGGGGGCAGCAGGTTATTTTGTGTGGGGGGAAAAAAACAAAAAAAAAAAAAAAAAAAATATTCTGTTTAGTGTTCAAAGTTGCAGATTAGAGCACATTCTGTTTAGTGTGCACAGTTGCAGATTAGTGCACATTCTGTTTAGTGTGCAAAGTTGCAGATTAGAGCACATTCTGTTTAGTGTGCAAAGTTGCAGATTAGAGCACATTCTGTTTAGTGTGCAAAGTTGCAGATTAGAGCACATTCTGTTTAGTGTGCAAAGTTGCAGATTAGAGCACATTCTGTTAAGTCTTCAAACTAAAATATCAAAGTCACATATTCCATTCAGTGTGCGTCGCCGCAGTTTAGCAGCACATTCTGTGTACTGTGCAGAGTTGCAGAATAGGAAGAAATACTGTTAAGTCTTCAAACTAAAATATCAAAGTCACATATTCCATTCAGTGTGCTTCGCCGCAGTTTAGCAGCACATTCTGTGTACTGTGCAGAGTTGCAGAATAGGAAGAAATACTGTTAAGTCTTCAAACTAAAATATCAAAGTCACATATTCCATTCAGTGTGCTTCGCCGCAGTGTAGCAGCACATTCTGTGTACTGTGCAGAGTTGCAGAATAGGAAGAAATACTGTTAAGTCTTCAAACTAAAATATCAAAGTCACATATTCCATTCAGTGTGCTTCGCCGCAGTGTAGCAGCACATTCTGTGTACTGTGCAGAGTTGCAGAATAGGAAGAAATACTGTTAAGTCTTCAAACTAAAATATCAAAGTCACATATTCCATTCAGTGTGCTTCGCCGCAGTGTAGCAGCACATTCTGTGTACTGTGCAGAGTTGCAGAATAGGAAGAAATACTGTTAAGTCTTCAAACTAAAATATCAAAGTCACATATTCCATTCAGTGTGTGTCACCGCCGTTTAGCAGCCTATTCTGTGTACTCTGCACAGTTGCAGAATAGGAAGAAATACTGTTAAGTTTTCAAACTCAAATATTAAAGTCACATTTTCCATTCAGTGTGTGTCACCGCCGTTTAGCAGCCTATTCTGTGTACTCTGCACAGTTGCAGAATAGGAAGAAATACTGTTAAGTTTTCAAACTCAAATATTAAAGTCACATTTTCCATTCAGTGTGTGTCACCGCCGTTTAGCAGCCTATTCTGTGTACTCTGCACCGTTGCAGACTAGGAAGAAATACTGTTAAGTTTTCAAACTCAAATATTAGTCACATATTCCATTCAGTGTGTGTCACCGCCGTTTAGCAGCCTATTCTGTGTACTCTGCACAGTTGCAGAATAGTAAGAAATACTGTTAAGTTTTCAAACTCAAATATTAAAGTCACATTTTCCATTCAGTGTGTGTCACCGCAGTTTAGCAGCCTATTCTGTGTACTCTGCACCGTTGCAGACTAGGAAGAAATACTGTTAAGTTTTCAAACTCAAATATTAAAGTCACATTTTCCATTCAGTGTGTGTCACCGCAGTTTAGCAGCCTATTCTGTGTACTCTGCACAGTTGCAGAATAGTAAGAAATACTGTTAAGTTTTCAAACTCAAATATTAAAGTCACATTTTCCATTCAGTGTGTGTCACCACCGTTTAGCAGCCTATTCTGTGTACTCTGCACCGTTGCAGACTAGGAAGAAATACTGTTAAGTTTTCAAACTCAAATATTAAAGTCACATTTTCCATTCAGTGTGTGTCACCGCAGTTTAGCAGCCTATTCTGTGTACTCTGCACCGTTGCAGACTAGGAAGAAATACTGTTAAGTTTTCAAACTCAAATATTAAAGTCACATATTCCATTCAGTGTGTGTCACCGCCGTTTAGCAGCCTATTCTGTGTACTCTGCACAGTTGCAGAATAGTAAGAAATACTGTTAAGTTTTCAAACTCAAATATTAAAGTCACATTTTCCATTCAGTGTGTGTCACCGCAGTTTAGCAGCCTATTCTGTGTACTCTGCACCGTTGCAGACTAGGAAGAAATACTGTTAAGTTTTCAAACTCAAATATTAAAGTCACATATTCCATTCAGTGTGTGTCACCGCCGTTTAGCAGCCTATTCTGTGTACTCTGCACAGTTGCAGAATAGTAAGAAATACTGTTAAGTTTTCAAACTCAAATATTAAAGTCACATTTTCCATTCAGTGTGTGTCACCGCCGTTTAGCAGCCTATTCTGTGTACTCTGCACCGTTGCAGACTAGGAAGAAATACTGTTAAGTTTTCAAACTCAAATATTAAAGTCACATATTCCATTCAGTGTGTGTCACCGCCGTTTAGCAGCCTATTCTGTGTACTCTGCACAGTTGCAGAATAGTAAGAAATACTGTTAAGTTTTCAAACTCAAATATTAAAGTCACATTTTCCATTCAGTGTGTGTCACCGCCGTTTAGCAGCCTATTCTGTGTACTCTGCACCGTTGCAGACTAGGAAGAAATACTGTTAAGTTTTCAAACTCAAATATTAAAGTCACATTTTCCATTCAGTGTGTGTCACCGCAGTTTAGCAGCCTATTCTGTGTACTCTGCACCGTTGCAGACTAGGAAGAAATACTGTTAAGTTTTCAAACTCAAATATTAAAGTCACATATTCCATTCAGTGTGTGTCACCGCCGTTTAGCAGCCTATTCTGTGTACTCTGCACAGTTGCAGAATAGTAAGAAATACTGTTAAGTTTTCAAACTCAAATATTAAAGTCACATTTTCCATTCAGTGTGTGTCACCGCAGTTTAGCAGCCTATTCTGTGTACTCTGCACCGTTGCAGACTAGGAAGAAATACTGTTAAGTTTTCAAACTCAAATATTAAAGTCACATATTCCATTCAGTGTGTGTCACCGCCGTTTAGCAGCCTATTCTGTGTACTCTGCACAGTTGCAGAATAGTAAGAAATACTGTTAAGTTTTCAAACTCAAATATTAAAGTCACATTTTCCATTCAGTGTGTGTCACCGCCGTTTAGCAGCCTATTCTGTGTACTCTGCACCGTTGCAGACTAGGAAGAAATACTGTTAAGTTTTCAAACTCAAATATTAAAGTCACATATTCCATTCAGTGTGTGTCACCGCCGTTTAGCAGCCTATTCTGTGTACTCTGCACAGTTGCAGAATAGTAAGAAATACTGTTAAGTTTTCAAACTCAAATATTAAAGTCACATTTTCCATTCAGTGTGTGTCACCGCCGTTTAGCAGCCTATTCTGTGTACTCTGCACCGTTGCAGACTAGGAAGAAATACTGTTAAGTTTTCAAACTCAAATATTAAAGTCACATTTTCCATTCAGTGTGTGTCACCGCAGTTTAGCAGCCTATTCTGTGTACTCTGCACAGTTGCAGAATAGTAAGAAATACTGTTAAGTTTTCAAACTCAAATATTAAAGTCACATATTCCGTGTAAGATGAAGAAGGCGGGTAAAAAGGGACGGGGAAGTGGACGTGATCCTGATAGTTCAGGGCGCGGGTCAGGACGCGGAGAAACTGTGCCTGGTGCCAGAGCACAAGAAAGAAAGACATCCACCATACCTAGCTTCATGTGTAATTTTACAGGGCGTCGCAGGACATCACTCTCGAGGTCCGACCACTGCGAACAGGTGGTCGGTTGGATGACAGCTGATACTGCTTCCAGTCGGTTAAGCACCACCCTGTCTTCCATCAAGTCCACTCTCAGTAGCCAAGAGTCTGGTCAACATAATCCTCACTCTGATCATCCTTCCTCCCACCATACACGGTCTGGTCAAAGAAGTGATCCCACACTGGGATATAGTGAGGAGCTCGTCTCATCACCAATCCTTCATTTGACCCTCTCTCCAAGCACGCTTGCAGAGGAACATGACATCTTGTGCCCTGATTCACAACCTCTAGAGGCTACCCAATCACAAGAAGATGACAGATGTGAACGGCATTTAAGGTCAAAGGAAGTAGTGGATGATGATGATGATGATGAGACACAGTTGCCATTAAATCAACCACTATTTCCGTCTCAAGACCTTGTTGAGGAGAATGTTATACAGTTGTCAATGACTGAGTATGTGGTGGGATCAAGACTTGAGGAGGATGATCAGAGTGAGGAAGTGGAGGAGGACTTGGTGGACGATGAGGTGACTGACCCCACCTGGGAAGGTGTAGAGCCGAGCGATGACAGCAGTCCTGAGGGTGAGCCATCTGCAGCACCGCAACAGGCTGGAAGAGGCAGTGGTGTGGCTACAGAAAGAAGGCGGACCGCACCAAACCGGCCCGCAAATGTTCCACGGAGCACCCCCTTGCGTAAATCTACCTTGCCAAAGGGTAGGTGTTCCGCGGTATGGCGTTTTTTTAAGGAAAGTGCGGACGACAAAAGAATTGTAGTTTGCAATCTGTGCCACACCAGAATGAGCCGAGGCATGAACACTAGAAACCTCACCACCACCAGCATGATCCGACACATGGCATCCAAGCACCGTAGTAAGTGGGAGGAACGCCTGGATCGCCCATCTGTGTCTGCAGGCCACACCACTGCCTCCTCTTCCCCTGTTTTCGGTGCCGGCCAATCGCCTGTCGAAGGCGCAGGCCCGCATACCTCCCGCACTGCACCTGTACCATCTGAAGCACCATCAGCGACCACATCCACTTCCCTGTCCCAGCACAGCGTCCAAATGTCATTACCCCAGGCATTTGAGCGCAAGAGAAAGTACCCAGCCACCCACCCACAGGCCATAGCACTAACCTCACACCTTTCAAAATTACTGGCCATCGAAATGCTGCCATTTAGGCTTGTGGACACTGAGTCCTTCCGCAGCCTGATGGCAGCAGCTGTCCCTCGGTACGCGGTCCCCAGCCGCCACTACTTTTCCCGGTGTGCCATCCCCGCATTACACCACCATGTGTCCCGTAACATCACCCGTGCCCTGACCAACGCAGTTACTGGGAAGGTCCACTTAACGACTGACACATGGACAAGTGCTTGTGGCCAGGGACGCTACATTTCCCTGACGGCACACTGGGTGAATGTCGTGGAGGCTGGGAGCGACTCGGACCCTGGGATGGCACGGGTGCTACCCACGCCGAGGATTGCGGGCCCTACCTCCATCAGGGTTTCCGCCAGCACCTACGTTATTGGCTCCTCCTCCTCCGTTTCCACCTCCGAATTCTCTACACGCAGCGCCACTCCCCCATCAGCCAGTAGCTGGAAGCACTGTAGCACTGCAGTGGGGAAGCGTCAACAGGCCGTGCTGAAGCTGATCTGCCTTGGGGACAAACAGCACACGGCCTCAGAGCTGTTGCAGGGGATTAGTCACCAGACCGAGCAGTGGCTCTCGCCACTCAACCTGCAACCAGGCATGGTTGTGTGTGATAATGGGCGTAACTTGGTGGCGGCTTTGGAGCTCGGCAAGCTCACACACGTACCATGCCTAGCGCATGTATTTAATTTAGTGGTTCAGCGATTTCTAAAAACCTACCCCAATGTGCATGATCTCTTGACCAAGGTGCGCCGCGTGTGTGCACATTTCCGTAAGTCATCTACAGCTTCGGCCGGCCTGTTGAAGCTGCAGCAGCGCTTACAATTGCCAGCTCACCGGCTGCTGTGTGACGTGAGCACGCGCTGGAACTCCACCTTCCATATGTTGGCCCGGCTTTGTGAGCAGCAGAGGGCAGTAGTGGAGTACCAGCTGTTACACGGTCGTCGCCTCTCCGTTCAACTTCCTGTAATCAGAAGTGAGGAGTGGGAATGGATGTCAGACCTCTGCGAGGTTTTACGCAATTTTGAGAAATCGACACAGATGGTGAGCGGCGATAACGCTATTATCAGTGTAACCATCCCACTTCTGTGTCTACTGAAACGCTCGCTGCTCACAATTAAAACCGACGCTTTGCATGTGGAAGAGGTGGAAATGGGGGAGGAAGAGCTTACACAAGGTGATAGCCAGAGCACCCTCACTTCGTCTTCTCAGCGACAATTGGAGGATGCGGAGGAGGAGGAGGAGGAGGAGGAGGAGGAAGACACGGTTGCCTCCGCTACAGAGGGTAGCCATGGAACTTTAGTTCCATCTCTTCAGCGTGGGTGGGCAGAAGAGGAGGAAGAGGATGAGGAGATTGAGAGTCATCCTCCTGGTGAGGACAGCGAAATCTTGACTGTTGGTACTCTGGCACACATGGCTGACTTTATGTTAGGCTGCCTTTCCCGTGACCCACGCGTTATACGCATTTTAAACAACACGGATTACTGGGTGTTCACCCTTCTGGACCCCCGCTACAAAGAGAATTTCTCATCTCTCATTCCTCCGGTGGAGAGGACAAGCAAAATGGTGCAATACCAGAAGGTTCTTGTTGAAAAATTGCTCCAAAATTTTCCATCTGACAACGCTGGCGGCAGAGTACGTGCTACCTTGGCCAACAGAGAAGGGGAGAAAAGGGGAGCACACAGCAGTTCCGACAAAGGCAGGGCAACACTCTCCAAGGCGTGGGACACCTTCATGACACCCCGCCAGCACCCTCACCCTGATGCGCAGCCTAGTGTCACAAGGAGGGAAAAGTTTTGGAAGATGGTGAAGGAGTACGTAGCAGACCGTGTCAGCGTCCTCAATGATCCCTCTGTGCCTTACAACTACTGGGTGTCCAAGCTGGACACGTGGTATGAACTGGCACTCTACGCCTTGGAGGTGCTGGCCTGCCCTGCCGCCAGCGTTCTGTCTGAGCGGGTATTTAGTGCTGCTGGTGGCATCATAACAGATAAGCGTATCCGCCTTTCCACCGACAATGCTGATAGGTTGACACTTATAAAAATGAACAAGGCCTGGATTTCCCCTGACTTCTCCACTCCACTGGAGGAGAGCCCCGGGGGAACATAAACTCACTTTATATATGTTATTTACAATGATGTGAATACTCTGTATTCCCATTCACCCCTTCCACCCAAAAAACGGGTATATGGTTGACTCTTAATCTTCTCATCCTCCTCCTCCTCTTCCATATGCCCTGGGATATAATTTTTATATAGGGCCAGCTCAGCAGCGGGCCCTGTGCTATAATTTTTATATAGGGCCAGCTCACCAGCGGGCCCTGTGATATAATTTTTATATAGGGCCAGCTCACCAGCTCACCAGCGGGCCCTGTTTGACAATTTTTATATAGGTCAGCTCACCAGCGGGCCTTCTCATATAATGTTTTATTGGGTCAGCTCTCTAGCGGGCCCTCTCATATAATGTTTTATAGCGTCAGCTCACTAGCGGGCCTTCGCATATAATGTTTAGGATGGTCAGCTCTGCAGCAGACCCTTACCCATAATGTTTTAGATGGTCAGCTCAGCGCACGTTTCCCTCTTAATCATGGCCTCAGTTCAATAAAATCAAGGAAATTTTTGGGATAATTTGCCTCTGCGCACGTTTCCCTCTTAATCATGGCCTCAGTTCTGAAAATCAAGGAAATTTTTGGGAGAATTTGCCTCTGCGCACGTTTCCCTCTTAATCATGGCCTCAGTTCAGAAAAATCAAGGACATTTTTGGGAGAATTTGCAGATGATATACAAGTAAATATACAGCAAATATTGTTTGGTAACAATTTTTCGCCTAAAGTCGTTTATTTTCCTTTTTGTGTGTTTTATGGTCAGTCTGTAAAAATGGCGTACTACGGGCGAAAGATCGTTCCCAGCAGCGATGTTGGAGTCCAAGATGCATCCAGACATCCTCCCTATGCTGTCCCTGAACCATTTCTGTGGTGTTTCCATCCTTTTCTGCCCTTTTCCTATGGACCAGGCACCCTCCCCTCATCAGAGCAGGGGGTGCCTGGTGTAATGCTCGAGTCCTCCCATTGACTTCAATGGGGCTCGGGTGCTCGGCCGAGCACTCGAGCCTCAGGGGGTGCTCGGTCAGAGCACCCGAACACCCGAGCATTGGGGTGCTCGCTCATCACTAGTCATTACTTTTCCTCCAGTCGAGTCGTTTCCTGGAAACTCCTTTGGGTTACACGTGTCTCACATTTATATTTTATATTTATATTTATGTATTAGATCATATGTATCCTCTGTTGTGATTCACTTCATGTGTTCTATGTGTACTGCTTGTTCCATAGACACTTTTGGATTTTTGATAATACTCTGCGTTCCAACGTTGCATTTCATCCTGTTGATGACGAATGCACTTCAGGTTGGACGATGCGTTTAGCCCCCTTTACAGACTGTTATTTAACTCCTTGAATGCAAGAGAGATATCCTGCACATTTCATCTCTAGCATCAAAGGTATAAAATCTTTTTAGTCCTTACCTGTAATAGGTCAAATGTATTTTCTGCTCCAGGAAATGGTGGAGTAAAGTTATGCCAGCTTCCTCTGCTCCGTGGTTAAAACCTTCAGCACCAGCACCAGCACCCTGAAGGGATTAATATATTTCATTAAACAAGGCACAGGGAAAGGAACAACACAAAATGCACATACATTGCCTCACTGCCCTCACCTTGGTGCAAGTGGTATTAAGGGGAGAATTTTCTGTGTAAGTAGCTTCATAAATTGGGTTTCGACGGCCACAGCATTATTACATTGGTTTCAGCCCCTATTATTGCATAGAATCATATTAGTACATCCCCCACCTATGTTTTACTAATTATCACTATCATACTATAATATAAAAGGGCAGATGTATGTTTGTCTGATGCAGTCATGCACAGTAGAGACTGCCTGAAAGCACAGAATGCTGGCCCTTGTAAACTGGCTTTTACACTAGTAAGGAAATAATCAAATACAATAATTAGAACAAACGTATCTATCCCGGAGTTTTAACATCTGAAAAGCAGTATATACTTTAATCCTTAGGAACCTAAATATGTTTCAATGCATCAGAGATGTCTCTAGTCTCCAAGGGTTAATGTAACAATTAAATATACTTATCATCCTCTTGATCAAAGAGAAATATAGCAACTCTTTTATCTTACAGCCATTTATTATTCCAGACAGAGAAGCAAACAATTGATTGTGATGAAAGATATACTTTATGGAGAGTACTTTTCTAGAATTAATTATACATGTGCTTCTGCCTATGCATCTTTTTACAGTCAATAATACTTCCTTGATAATTCATTTTTTAATTTGATTCTTTAGATCAGATTATTAATAATGGAACATGATTGCAATAATTTATTTAACCCATTATTAGCTACTGATAAATAATATGAACATTGCTACAACAGAACCTCATGTAATGGATTCATTTACTACATATTATTATTGACGCACAGGGGGAAAACCAGAATAGAGAGATGTTTTGAAATATTTAGATGAATCTTTTAACTTGTACCGCTCTGGTCCTTAAAGAGTTAACACTTCAAATTTGCTTTGTGTAATTCTGCATCCAAGCCCATTGCAGCCACCTATGCATATATCAGTTGCTGGACTACAGCATGCTTCATCCTCATAATCCTCATCCAACCAATTTCTGATGGGAGATGTAGTCCATCACTATCTGACAGGCCTCAGGTTTTGCACTACTAGCATAGAAGTACACACACACACCCCATCAGTAAACTGTTCTTGTTATTGGAGGAGTTAAAGCAGGGGTAAGCAGACTGAGGGCTTCCTGTTGTTGAACTACAATTCACCTTGTAAGACAACAAGGAATTCCTCAGGCTGCCCACCTTTCTGCTAAAGCTCTGTCTGTCTCTGCCCTGATAGGGGCAAAAGAAAGAAGGGATGTGTTTTCTGGAAGATTCTTTTTCCCTTTTCCTGTGACATTTCAAGCGCAAAGTATTATCACTTTCATACAGCTATCTACCAACTTTAGAGCATTAAGCAAGCAGGTTTATGTAAAGTAACAAAATTCATATGAATTGACATTATCATAAAAACATTTAATATAAAAAGAGGTATCTTTACATGAAATTAAGTACTCCTAAACTCCACAAACACACACATCACCTGCTTCAGTGTGAATTAGGGTAGCGTGACTGAATTCTTCCTCACCACCATCATGATATCATAGTTTGATCAAACAGTGGGTGAGTCACTTTGACTGCTTTGCTAATGACATTCCCTGTGCTCATATCTGGGAACCTAAAAGCCTGCACTGTTGTGTTAATCATTAAATCAGTGATAGCCAACTTGAGCCCTCAACAGTTAGCAACAGTGCAGGATTCAGGATATTCCTACATGAGTATAGGTGGATCAATTAAAGTGACATAGACATTAATTGATTCATCATTACTCAAGCAGAGATAGCTTGAGAATATTCACTGTCAGTAGTTCTGAAGACTGTGGTTGTGCATCCCTGCATTAAAAGGACAGTATGAGCATACACCTCAAAACAACAAAATATTAGAATCCAATAGAATACTACAAAGAGCACTGAATATGAATTACAGTATATTACCACAAGTTACATAGAGGCTGATGTAGTAAAAAAATGGAGTCATTCTGGAACAAACCATTTGCAGTATAAATAATGAATACAAATTTAAAAAAACAGCTTGAGACATATCTTGCTTCAAAGGGTTTAAAAGCTTCCTTTAACCCTTTGACTACCAGAGTAGAATCCAACAAATTGTTTTGCAATGCAGTGGATACCCTTCTCGCACTCAAAGAGTTAAATTGATGGGAATTTAGATTTGCCCTTATGGTGCAACTGGTTTGGCCTAGAACTGCTCTAATAAATCAAACTCACACAGAGACAACATACCACCAGTACATAAAATATTAAAACATACAAATGTTCCTAACTTTCCAGTCCACACAGTAGCAAGTGAAACACACATATATAAGCCAGTACAATGCACACAGTAATGGGATGAATTGAATAAATAATTGTAAAGAGAAATACCAGAAGACAAAAAAGGGTACCAGGTAGGATAGTATGTCTATCCTATGTAATAATTCACTAGGATGTTTGTCAGAAGCCGTCATGCGCAGTAGAGACCGCCCCTAAAGCACAGAATGCTGGGAGTTCTGTGCTGGGAGCATTCTGTACTTTCAGGCATTCTCTACAGTGCATGACTGCTTCGGTGGCAAGACACAGAGCAGGACCGGCCTCTTAACCCTTTGAGTGCCTCCTGTCCTTGTTCAGGATCTAAGCTTTATTATCTCAATACTATTGCAAAAAATACTGTCAAAGTTACATTGTATATATAAAAAAACTATATATAAAAAAAGCAAAAATTTGATATATGTTCTATTATTACTCAGTATACATACTGCAAAATAAAAACAACAAAACAGCATAAATGCTATGTTCCATTCACCACTATCAATAATTAATTTACTAATAACTAAAGAAAATGGGAACACAGTCTGATCTGAAACCAAACTATTATCAAATATAAATAAAACAAATGTAGCAGAAGATGTGGTCCCCACAGTGTGCCTGAGCCCACAGGATTTAATTTCTGTGCTCCGGCGCACATACCGGGACCACATGTGCACTGTAGAAGAGTAAGGAAATAGAAATACCAGATCTCATGAATCTGTGTATAAAATTAATTCCTCAATCCCCTAGTCCTGCTAGGGATGGGATATAAACAAATAATGTATATTGTGTGTGAAAAAAATATATAAAAATGAGTGATGAAATGAGCATAGACTCCAATCAAACATAAATTTTCAAATTTACACACAATCACTCTAGTAATGCAAAATAACAGAGTATTAAAAGAGTCCTCTTCTGGTACAGTCCATACAATAATTTAAATGGACAATGTAATGAAGAATGTGATGAAAATGAAAACCACAAAGTGCCACAGTACAATCTGTTCATTCTGATGTCAGATTGAAGGATGAGAGAAAATGGAGACATAAAGTCCAAGGGAATAGTGCTTCCCAATCTCACTCTCAGATATTCAGTAATGCTTAATCCATTCAAGAAATGGAAAAAGTAAACACCCACAGACCTTGTAGTAGGGAGCAATTTATTGTCAATGTTTTGAGCCTTCCTCAAGACACAGCAGAGCTGATCTGGAAACGACAAAAGCTGCCGTGTCTTGTGTAGTCATAATGTTTTATAACCCATGCAGTGTTTATATAACAAGTAACTGTATTTAGTGATTTTGTAACATTTCTGTTTCATTAACTTGCCAGTTTTACTTTCTTTGATTTGTTTGGTAGAGTCTATTCTTTGCCATATACATGTTAAATTGTGGAATTCATTGCCCAAGGAGGTGGTTATGGCAGATACAATGGATACATTCAAGAGAAGATTAGACACGTTTCTTTCAAAAGGGAACATGCTGTTTATTAGTAGGCAGATCAGGAAGGTTTGATAAAGACTAACTTAATTGGTAGCAGGAAAGCTATACAATTCTCAGTTACTGGGGTATGAGGAGAAGGTTGAACTTGATGGACTTGTGTCTTTATTCAACCTAATTTACTATGTTACTATGACATCTAGGTATTCATTACATTGAATCATTTGATTAGGTGCACAACTCAACTCAATCCATACGTGACATCACTGATGAATGAATGAATGAATATGTTTATGTGCCACAAATGTATGCAGTGCTTTACAATTTAGGGGTTTAGACAATACAGGGTTACCAGTGCTTTGCAAAGTGAAACACTGGAAGTTAGGTTCCTGCCTGAAAGCTTACAATCTTTCAAACACGATGCATGAGGATACTGTATTTTTGTGCCCTCCTTCTGTTGGTGGGGTATAGGAGATTAATTTATACATCTTTCTTATGTTTTGAGGAAAACCCAAATGTGGAGCCAAAATGTTGACAATAAATTGCTCCATACTACAAGTCCAGTGAGTGCTTGCTTTTTCCACTTTGGAAAATATTTAGACTTGGTCTAGAACCCAAGGCATGCATTCCTTTGAATGAGAGTTCTTCCTTAAAGTTTTTTATATATATATACTGTACAAAAGTCTTAGGCAGGTGTGAAAAATGCTGTAAAGTAAGAATGCTTTCAAATACAGACATATCAATTAGCAAAATTAGCAAAATGCATAACGAGCGAACAAAAGTAAAATCTAAATCAAGTCAATTATTGGTGTGACCATCCTTTGCCTTCAAAACAGCTTCAATTCTTCTAGGTACACTTGCACAAAGTCAGGGATTTTGTAGGCATATAGCCAAGTGTATGATTAAGGAATTATACTAAACAGGTGCTAATGATCATCAATTTAATATGTGGATTGAAACACAGTCATTAACTGAAACAGAAAGAGCTGTGTAGGAGGAATAAAACTGGGTGACAAACAGCTAAACTCAGCTAACAATGTTTCATGTCAGAATTATACACCATGGCAAGATGGAACACAGCAGCAAGACACAAGTTTTCTCCCAGGCAGAAATTTCAAGGCAGACATGGGTTTCCAGAAGTGCTGTCAAAGCTTTTTTTTTGAAGAAGCACAAAGAGACGGGAAACGTTGAGGACCGTAGATGCATTGGTTGGTCAAGACACATCATGCTTACTTATCTTCACAATCAGAAGATGTCCAACAGTACCCTCAGATCAGAACTGGTAGAAAACAGTGGGATCCTGGTACACCCATATACTGTCTGGAGAAGTCTGGTCAGAATTGGTCTTCATTAGGGGTGGGTGAAAGCTCTCACCATGTTCCCGTGAGAAATCCAGCGAAAACCACATTGTTGTCCATTTTTTGGTGGGAAAATCAGCTTTAAAACCAGTGATTAAAATCTTTGCATTTTTTGCCCATTGGTCCAAATTCTTCTCCAATTATTCAATTGCTAGAAGGTTTCCTCCCATTCATTTATGTTTTTTTTTTTTGCCTTTTCGCTATAAAAACGTGACCAGGAAGTGAAACACAATAGAAGCAGCTACAGAGTGAGGTTGACATGCTGTGCTGTTCTGATGTGATATTGAGGCAAAATTGAGTCAGGAGAGGCTCATAGTGACTGCTATCACTATGAGAATGTTTAAAAATAGTAAAAGGAGGA
Source organism: Rhinophrynus dorsalis (assembly GCA_037306005.1). NCBI lineage: Eukaryota > Metazoa > Chordata > Amphibia > Anura > Rhinophrynidae > Rhinophrynus > Rhinophrynus dorsalis. Next base: position 349,933,200 of record CM074719.1, on the reverse strand, counting down.
ATTAGAAGGAGCCTTATATGTCCACTGAGTCTGAGGAGGAGGAGGAGGTGAGCACTACAGAACCAATGCTGCCCAGTCCCCCTAAATCACCCCTAGGGATCTTGAGGAATTTAATGGAAAGGGAGGAAGTAAAGGGTAGTAATGAGAGCAGGACAGATCAACTGTCTGTGCCTGCCGCCAGACGTGCTGGCCCTGCTGCCACCATTGCTGTATCTGCTACCAGACATGTTGCCCCTGCTGTCACTAGTGCTGTGTCTGTGTCAGATGTGCAGCCCCTGCTACTGCTACCACCATTGCTGTTACTGCTGTCAGATGTGCTGCCTCTACTGCCACTAGTTCTGTTCCTGCTGTCAGACATGCTGCCCCTGATGCCTCTAGTGTTATGTGTGCTGCCAGTGCTGTCCCTGCTGCCACCAGTACTGTGCTTGCTGCCAGTGTTGAACCTGCTGCCACCAATACTGTGCTTGCTGTCAGACATGCTGCCCCTGCTGCCACCAGTGCTGTGCCTGCTGCCAGTGCTAAGCCTGCTGCTACCAGTACAGTGCCTACTGTCAGACGTGTTGCCCCTGCTGCAACCAGTACTGTGTCTGCTGCCACCAGTACTGTGCCTACTATCATACATGTTGCCCCTGCTGCCACTGGTACTGTGCCTGCTGTCAGATATGCTGCCCCTGCTCCCCCAAGTGCTGTTCCTTCTGCCAGTGGTGAACCTACTGCCACCAGTACTGTGCCTGCTGTCAGATGTGCTGCCCCTGCTGCAGCCAGTGCTGTGCCTGCTGCCACCAGTGCTGTGCGTTCTGTCAGACGTGCTGCCCCTGCTGCCACCAGTGCTGTGCCTGCTGCCAGTGCTGAACCTGCTGCCACCAGTGAAGAAGTTGCTGCTAATGTGTTTTGTAATACTCAGGAGGGGGGAGGAGAATATGATGCCAAGTGGGACAGCAGGGGACTAGGGATGGGTGAAAATTTTTGCTTCAAATTGAAATCGGTGAATAATGGTACTTCATGCTCAGCAAATAATTTCCTGCGAAAGTGCCAATATTCCGCTTTTTTCACCTAACTCATTCCATTGAAATCAATGGGAACATTGAATTTACACACAAAACAAATATTATTTTATTTCCTAAAGGCATAGTATAAAAGGGGCATGAGGGTGCCTGTGTAGGGTGTGGGGGATTAATCAGTTGAACAGGGAATTTTTTTAGGAGGAGTTTGTTTACTGGGATTTGGGGGCACTTAATAAAAAATAAATCCTAATTTCAAATAAAATACCCCATAAGACATGGTATAAAAGGGGTCTGAGAAGGGTGCCTGTGTTGGTGAATGAATGAATCAGTTGAACAGGGAATTTTTTTAGGGGGGTTCTTGACTGGTGTTGGGGGGACAGTTAATAAATAAATAAATAAAATAAGAATTGTGTATTTAAAGTGATAGAGTATCTTGTAGAGGATGATTTGTTAGATTTGTTCTTAGAAGCCCAGGCCCTGAGGAAACATTTTGTAGGGCTTAGACTTGTTAGAAACAAACCCCGCACAATTTTTTTTTTGTAGGACTATGTTGTTATTTTTTTTCTTTTCTTTTTAGCACAAGTCCTGAGGGGAAAAATGCCCTACTGGGCTAGTGCCAGCAGGTGATGTCCTGTTGGCCAGTGGCCACTGGCCATTGTCAAATGCCCTAATACAGATGTGGAATTTGTGACTGATGTTTTTGCTGCTGCTGAGTTGTTTAAGCAGCAGGGTGATTAGGCAGCTTAAAGGGAATGGGATCAACAACATCAGTAACATGGTTGATGGATGATGAAGGCTCTACTTGCCGCCCACAACTAGCTCCAGTGATGCTTCTGAGGCAGTAGCAGCTCAATAAGTAGCCCTCGGTGCATGTGGAGAAAAGAAGTTGGTCAATAATTCTTCTCCACCTGCCCCTCCTCCAAAATCATGGGTGTGTTATTATTAGAATAGAATTTTTTCCCTTGAGAGCAGGGACTGTGGCTCATATCAGCAACTCCAATGTGCACAGTGTGTGTGGTAAATAACATCTGGGGGCACAACTGTATCCAAACAATATGACACCAGAACCCAAGTACTGCCACTGTCACTATACCCCTTGTCCAGACCCTGCTAAGGACACATAACAATTTGCTGAGAGTTTAATAGTAATGAAGAACCCTCCCTGCCAGCATCCTAGCAATATTCTGCGGGATGGAATCTCCTCAGATGCCGCTTGATGCCCTGCTTATGATTCTCTTCCACCACACTGCCATGTGTGGTCAGTGCACCACACAGTGTGCAATGGGTGGACACGAACTGCCACATCCTAACATCTACAGAATGGCTATCATTTGGCGGGGGAGGTAACAATGAACGAGGTGGATTGGCAGGAGATGTAAGTACCCTAGAGAAAGAAGATGATGGTGAGTTAGTTGTTTTGTTCATCATGGTACTTCCAGTCTCTGCCTGGGTTTCTCTATTCTTCCTCCTCTTTGATCTCCACCTCGCCTCTTACTGCCATTCTGAAGAGTCAGTGTGTACAGCAACAGCGGTGCTTAATTTCTGTGGTGGGTGTTTGGCTTTAACATGTTTGACATAAATGTCATGGTGTCTGTGTTTCATGTGTGTTATCAGGGTGGTTGTGCAAAGGTGTGTTCCTTCCTTTCCCCTTCTCGCTGACATGTCACAAATTGTGCACAGTGTCGTTGGTGATGACTGCACTGTGCCTACCCCAAGAGAAAATTAGTCCCACATCCATGACTTCAGGGGGTGGGGAAAGGTGGAGAAGAATGGCCTCTGTCATCTTCTCCTCCACATTCCCCTTCACTGGCTGCGGCAGAGGATGATGTTGCTACTGTTGCTGCTACTGCCTCAAAACAAGCACTGCAACTAGGACCAGGAGAATTGTTGCTGCTGGCAAGTGGAACATATCCTAGTCCCAGATCACTTGTTGACCCCATTTCCACTGTGTCCACGGTGGTCTTTAGCACACTAGCCTGCTCCTCAGCATCCTGCTGCCATTGCAACTCAGCAGCAGCAGGAATTAGAGCAATTGAAAATTCCTCAAATTCCAAATGCTCACTGCTGGTTGGAGGAGGTGATGAGCAAAGCGACAGAGCGTTCCCTAAGCCTCCTGGCCAGGAAAGGGTTAAGGGTAGCAAGAGGTAAGAAGAGTTTCCCAGGAGACAGAAGTTTAAGCTTAGAGTGGGGTCTCCATTAACCTATAAGCACATTTGTTTCCTGGACAAACTGGACAGTAACAAAGAAAATGGCCCTTTTGACCACAGTAAATGCCGAGGCCTAAAGTCCTCTTTCTGTTCCTCTCAGCATCACAAAGTTTGGTAAAAATGTGCACCTCCAATGGCTCTGCCTCTGCTGGAGATGAGTTACTGCCGTGCTGTGTAGATGGTTGGGACCATCTGTACCTTTTAGATCGCTCTCGATTCTGTTGCCTCTCCTGTATACTGAGCTCTAGATCATGGCAAAGAGAGATTAAGTCCTCTAAGACATCTGAAATCTTTTACATGCTAAAGCATCCTTCAGGCGTTCACTAAGCCAAGGACCAAGGAGGTCAAAAACGGACCAAAATACAGACAAGAAGAAGGCATCAGAGTCCTCCAGGAAGGTAGAATTCTTATCCATGAGAGGTGATGCCCAGGCCAGAGCATTCCATTTAATCAGAGAAATGATAAACTCCACCCTTGAGTACTGTGGCAAGGTGCAGAGACACTGATTGAGGAACCTCTGCACTCAGATGGAGAACCAGCATATTTATTCAGTAGGGGTATCTTAGGAGGTTTCTCCATGGATACAATCCCAGGTCTGCCCTAGACCAGGAAAAGTAATGGTTGCTAAAGTAGTGGAGCTCAGCATGTCTAGTACAGCTTCTAACTTGTGATCCAGTGTAACAAGCTGTGACGCATGTGTTGACAGGACTTACTCTTGTTGCTCTGATCTAGAGAAGAGTCTGGTGAGGTCCGCTGGATCCATGTTATGGTCTGGTCTTTCTGTAATTGGGGCTACAAGTGTGGTAGATGGTAGCAACCCTTCATCACACCTGGCAGGGACATCCATTTTCATCTCGTGATGGGTCATGTCCTCTTGTATGGAATATAATGCATTTTGAGCACTGTAGAAGAAACCAAAATGGGCATACATTTTGTGTGCAATATTTAGCATCTCTCTGAGGGTTTTCGGATTTTTAGAGGAATCTAATCACAACTAAATTTAGGACAAGGGCAAAGCACCATATCACCGCCACCAGCCACTGTCATAGCTGCATATTACAGGTAACAACCAATCAGCAAGTAGCCAAAACCCTACTCCACCAGCAAATCCACACAACCATGCACTCATCTAAATGACCCCTAATTCCCATTGATCCGTTGTGTCCTGTTGACCACTTCTGCTTATCATTCCCACCTGCCTTCAAGTGAAACGCTCTATTTTTGTGACATGGTTTGTTTTGAGAGATCTCTCTCAATCAGCTTTCTCCATTCCTTATCAACACGAGTCCCAGGAATATCACAATGGGAATATTTGGGAAGAAACTGTAACAATTTGTTTTGTGTTCTATTACCACATGGCAAACAATCCTAAAATAGACCAACGCATTTTTAGAAGCATATGGCAACCTGTCTTTTTCATCCAGTGTTTCAAATATGTATTATACATAATGCCAAATAAGAGATCTGCATCTCTAAGATGTTTATGAGCAATTAGTAGAACAGGTCTAAAAAGTGAGCTTTGTTTGGAATCTTCTATTCAAGCTACCTCTTATTATATGAAGTGACACTTATATTAGGAAAACATCACAGAGTTTGAAACTTATCTAAATATACAAAAGAAACAAAATTAAAAACATGTAATTATGTTCATTACCGTTTATACTAGTAATACATATTACTGAAAACCTATATTATTTTGGTCACTTTAAGAGTTTAATAAACTATAAGGTCTGCCATTTCTGAAACCAGGAGCCAAGATTCAACATGATAATAAGAAGAGTATGAAAATATATGTAAACCAATCCTATATAATAATTCGCCAAGTTGTGTGTAAAGCCCGACATGCGCAGTAGACACTGCTGCGCGTGCTAAGGAGCGTCCAGCTCTGTATCAGCCGAGGCGCGGGCAGTCTCCACTGCGTGTGACTGCCCCGCGACCGGCTGCCAGAGGCACTGTGGCCCGTGTAACGGGCTGTTCAACTAGTATGGAATAAACAATGGAGAAATACATAACAGTGTACAAATAGATACATTGTTTCATTATCTGCACATTGAAGAATTGGCTATGTATTATTCTGTTTATACAGACAATTGCTTGACATCACAAGAATCTGTATGAAATGTCTAATTAAAATGTATATTGGATCTCTTTATCAACACAAGAGATTTTGTCCTTTTTCATTGGTACTTTTATTTCATTTAGTTATCATAGTACTTCTAGCCCAATGCTAGCTTTGATTGACGGTTCAAGGGATTAGTTAGGGAGAGTGTGACAGGCTCAGCATTACTTCCAGATGAAGGCACATACAGAGCTCTGAAACACATATAAGCTACTCGTGTAGGAGCAGCGGATGCCTGCTTAATCAACCTGAGGAGGAGGAGAAGGAGGATAGAGCAGGCACAGAGGGACCATAGAAAAGGAGGAACACCCGATTCAAACTGAGCTTCTTTATGTCTGGATGATATGCAAAGACTCTTCATATGTTATCAAGTAAGATGCCATTTCTAACAGAAACATTATCCTAAGAGACCTGCTATACATTGAGTATATACATGCATAGACTTTCGAGTAACAGTGTAAGGGGCAATTACTTACTCCAATTTAACCATCCATTTTGCTATCCTTGTCCTTGCTGCGCTTACTTTTAATACATACTCATAAGGTCAATAATCCTATTTCCTCTCAGGACCTGGATTTTCTAGTCAGGGGTTTAACATTGAGTTCATTAGCATAACTACACTCCCCTACTCCATTGGAAGTTATATGTTACCTCTGCCATTGATGAATAACATATAGTCATTATTTATTTTATCTGCACCTTTATATGCTTGTTTTGTTATTTCACTTCTATTTATTTATGAGTAATAATAAACATAATTGCTACACTTAGATTTTTTTTGCGCTGTCTACCCCTACCCAATTTCACAATGCAGGTGACCATTTACCAGTAGGTGGGAGGCCAGATGCTCTAGCAGAAGGACTTATAATGCCACTCCCCCAGGTAAAGGAATATGTAAAGCAGCAGCACCTGAGCTGCCTCGACTAGATATCCCCCAGCAACAAATGCCATAGGTACCTGTGGAGCAGCCCATTATATACACCCTACAAGCGTCACCCTCTTTGCAATAGTGGAGGATGAAGTCAGAGTCCATTTAGGTTGACATCATAGAGCATCATCAACCTCAGGTGATTAAAGATGACATCAACCCCATTGCTACAAGCAATAATACCCTATCTGGCATAGAGAAGCTGCTGTGTTGCATCCATTTCATGGCTTCTCGATCCTTTCATGCCATTGAGTACTAAAAATCTGGTATGTCCCAGCTTGCTTATAACAGGGCATTGGGTGAAGTGCTGACATCCTTGAAGAGGAAGACAAGGAGGCAGGTTCACTTCAACTCCACCCAGAAGCAATGGATGAGGTTCAAGCAGGACTTCTACACAAGGAGAGGCATACCAAGAGAGATGGGGCCATTGAATGTACACATGCCACAAGAGCTCCTCCACATGAGACACATCTGTTAGTCCACAGGAAGCATTTCCAATCCATCAACACACCGATGGTTTGTGATGAAAACCTTACATGTTTTCCTGGGATATGTCATGATTCCAACATCTTCAGACAATCCCCATCTACTGTGATTTTGAGAATGGGACTCTTACAGGAGGATGGCTGTTTGGTGAGTAACCACTGTGAACATAAACATCTTGTCATCAGTGTAAAATAGGCAGGGGCATTCACATGATAAAGGGAATCGTTGCGATAACATGGAATCAGAAACAAAACATGTTCCATCATTACACAACATCATCATCATGATACCTTCATGTGTCACACTGTCATTCCTATTCCCTCTGTCTCCCAGGAGATGCAGGATATGGCTGCAGACCATGGCTGCTAACACCTGTGGCTAATCTCCAAACACCAGCACAGCACAGGTATTAAGTGGTTCTCATAAGGACAGTGAATGATATAGAATGTACTGAAATCTTCTGAAAACCAGATTCAGGTGTCTTAATAAATCTGGTGGAGCCCTACAGTATTCCACCATAAAAACAGTGAAATCATCCTTGCATGTTCTGTGCTACATAACATTGCAGTGGGCACACATTTATTGGGGGATATACATCCTGATCCCATTGTGGAGGTTCCTGTCCTGCAGACAATAGAAGAGGAGACTCTGAGAGGGGCAGAGAGGTTCATCGGGGAATTCTTTACTTGTGAGTACAATGCATGATTGTAATACAATGCAAATATTACTGCAAAATCTATATTCTGCATGAGGAATGTGTGTAAACACAACTGCACAATGCTTGAAGTGTTTAACTTCACAGGATACTGAGCGCCTGCTTGACAACTCTATACTGAGAATGACTGGAGGTGAAGTACATCCACCCCCCTGGACTTCAGTTGCTAAACGGAGCGGATAGTCAGACGGAGCCAAGGTCAGACCGGAGCAGAAGGCAAGTCAGGAATCAAACTTAGCCGGAGTCAAACGTAGCCAGAGGTCATACACAGATCAGAGCATAAGAAAATCACAAGAGCTAGTGAACAGTACACCATGAAAGGGCAAATGACTACTGGCAGACTGAGGCCTATAAGGCCCAGCAAGTAGGCGGAGATTCACCCTGGCAATACCATAGGCCTATAAGAATAGCAAATGTGCACGAGCGCGACATTCAGGAAGTGATAGACAATGTTGCCCATGCAGCGCCATCAGAGGACAATCACAGGCACCGTGATAGTCCCCCCCCCCAACGATCTGTCCCCCACGGAAGAGGCCCAACTTTGTTTGGGAATTTAGCATGAAATCTGCGCAACAGAACAGGAGCATGACTATCAGACAGATTTACCCAGGAACATTCTTCAGGGTCATAGCCCTTCCAATGCACTAAATATTCAATGTGGCCACGGACTCTACGGGAGTCCAGAATACTTTGTATTTCATACTCCTCAAGTTCTTGAATGCTCACAGGTCCTGGCAACACTGGATTAGAAGTGTAGCAGTTACAGACCAAAGGCTTCAACAAAGACACATGGAAGATGTTGTGAATGTGCATACCCACAGAAAGATCCAAGGCATAAGTGACAGGGTTCACTCTGCAAAGTACCCAGAATGGACCTACAAAATGTGGAGCCAGCTTATTACAGGGTACTTGAAGGTTCAGGTTCCTGGAAGACAGCCACACTCTATCCCCAACCTGCAAATCAGGAGCAGGCCGCCTCCTGCGGTCTGCATGTCTCTGATAGCACTGTGAGGACCTTTGTAAGGCATTCTGAACCTGTGGCCATGTGGAGCAGAGCTGCCTAATATGCTCGTCCAGAGCCGGAATGTCTTGAGCCTGAAAGGGGTCCGGGAGCAGGGATGGTGCCTGTGACTCAATAATATATTCTTCCATGTACAGTTCCTTTTGATCCATAGTAACTATCCAAATTAACTACTTTGCAGCCAGTTTGGATGATGAGTGATTGAAGCTGCATTATTACTGTGTCAGCAGTAAATTTTTGTATTGATTTGTTTTTCCTGAGTACTAAGATGTAAATAAAAATAAACTGCATATTTACTTTATTTAATGGGGAATTTAATTACTAAATTATTGTCATTCAAATTATATTTCAAAGATTTTAGAGATTCTTCTTCCCCCTCTCCAAATCATCAGTAGGTCTTCAATGTAGTGGGTGTTCAAGATTACCTCCATATCTGCCGTATAGATGATGTTCCTCCCAACATCCGATATAGAGGTTAGCATAACTGGGGCAAACCTCGTTCACATAGCTGTGCCTCACTGCTGTAAATAGTGGGTGTTATTAAACATGAAATTGTTGTGTGCTAAGATAAATTGGATAGCTTTGGTGATGAATAATTGTTGTATCCCTGGCAGGTCCTTTTCTTTGTGTAAATAATACTAAATAGCTTTAAAAACCCTTATTGCGAGCAATGACTGTATAGCAATGCAACATCACAGGTTACACACCAAATCTCTTTAGCTCAGGCCACATACATAAGCTTCTGTAGTACAAGTATAATATCCCTAGTCTATGAATCCAGTTTCTTAATGTATGACAGTAGTTAATGATCCAAAAACTTAGACAGATTAATAGTTAATTTATTACAGAAATAATCAGTCTACTGGTAGATTTTTAAGGTCCTTATGGATTTTTGAAATATACTAGTAGATGGGGGTATCCAGAAATCTAATGTCAAAGAAGGAGTATTCCTTTTTATTTAGAATAGCTTTGTGAAAGTCTGAATCAATCAGAGCTTTATACTCTGTTTGGAACTCTGATTGCTTGATAGCCACTGATAAAAAAGTTGATGTCTTAAAATATGGTCTGTTTCTTTCTAATAGATTGTTCTTAATTGTATTTTATTCCCCACAGCTTTGATTATTAACTTTGAACTTTTCAGAAGTTTCTTTAAAGCATATTTATCTTGTAGAGACAGAGTGATTCCAACATGCCAGGGTTTCTCAAACATCCATTTAATACTCTTAAACATAGTTTTCAAATAGGCTTCAATAAACAGACCTCTTGATTGTTGAGGGTAGAAATGAAATTGTAGTCTAAATTCAATGTGTTTGATGGTTGATTCAAGTGCACCTTTCTCTTCATTAACCATATATTCAGTCTCAGTGTATAACTCATCTAATATCTGAATCACTGCATAATCCGCTTGATTCAAACTGCACAATCAATTTAATATTTTGTCCTCTCTCTAATGTGGTCCTCCTTTTCAATCTTTCTCCTCATTTATTGCAAAATGCCTACAAAAAGTTAGTTTCTGTGTAAATTTATGAATATCTACTAATAATTCAACATGATTGGGACCACGAACTTCAAACCCTTAATGAGCTATGCTTGTTCTTCTTTGTAAGGGAATAACTGGACAGATTGAAAATATCTTGGTGTACCGGTTCAATATTTCTTGGTGTTTTCTTTGTGCTTTGTCTTGGGAAAATGTAGACACACATCACCATATGCACTAAGAATTAGGGGTGCAAGGGGAGGTGGTGGAAGCTCCTCATTAGCAGGCAGTGTTTTCAAACTGCTGTTAGTGTGGAAGGGATGCCCTTCCTTACATATCACTAGCAATTTGGCAACTTTTAAGTCTGAGAACATCCTCTTTGCTCCACTGGGGGAGCTAACAAAATCCTCTCAGACTTGAACACCACTAACAGCATCCCTCCTGTAACTCTTTCAGTGCCAGGGATGTGCATTGCATACTATTTGGCAGTGAAAGGGTTACAACATTGAAATTCATATACCACAGGAGAAAAGGTCTGATAAGTGTAGTGGTCCCTAATTCTAGCTAAGGATCTGAGCCCTTAACGTTCCGCATGTGTGTTGGATCACCATATGTATGAAAAAAGTATCTGAGGGAATAAGAAATGTATTGATAACTCACAGAAGGATGAAAAAAGGAAATGTAAATGGAGAGTTGGATGAAAGTCTGGCTGGGACAACAGAAAAGAGAAAATACTGAGATGTCTGTTATATCATTGATAAGGTAAGTACTCAAAGAAGAACTCTGGTGATTGCATTATAAACATACAGAGGATTGTGCTATAAACATATGATAAGTGTACACATAAAATGACTGAATCTATCTAGAGGAGGTGGAGTGATGAAGTGAAGGGGACACACTGAACACCCACACAAACTGCTCAATGTGTGTCTGGTGTGGTGAGAGGATTTGAGCAGATGCCAGCGCTGCTGCTTGGTGAATTCTCATCAGCTCCCATTCTTTTGCAGAGTGTCCTGTTCACTTTATCAATCACCTTTCTTGCTCCTACCTTCTCTATATCAAAGGCTTACAGGGCTCAGTCTTTTGATGTGTACACTTATCATATGTTTAAAGACCAGTCCCATGTATGTTTAAGACAATTCACTTAATTGTTCTCTCGAATCTCTGGGGTGTCCCCTGACTGAACTCCTTATGTAAATTAAGAACTTTTGGAGCTAGCTGTAAAGCCCCTCTGCCCTCCTTGAGTTAACAGGGAATGTGAGCGGAAGCCAATGGTGTTTCTTGGTGAAGTCACATTGGCTCACATTGCCAGATACACTGTGAGTGCTGCACATAAAATCAGTGATATAAATTATATTGGGGTGAACCGCTTCCAGTCTTGCTCACCCACATTAAGTTGTGGTTGTGTCAAAAGGCTTTTGCACAGTACAGAATGGGGTGTCTGCCTGATTTAAGTAATTAGATCAGTGGAATACTCTGTCATTGATATCCTCCTGACTGTCATATCTTATGCAGTAAGAATTCCCTGTCCTCTCCCTCACTGATCCTGGGATAGCGCTTGTCTCTTCCTGAGTTTGAGTGTAGGGGACTCCTGACTGGTGTGTGACCAGCAAGCAAATGCCCTACTTGGTATGGACATAAGGTAGGTAATCAACAGGAGTGTGTGTCTGGGGCACAGGGGATGGATCCATGCAGCTCACATAGCCTGGTATAATTAAGTTTTTATTTAACCTCAGCACAGTATGCATTTCTGGTCCATAATGGGTTAAGGTTATGTCACGCAATAGGGAGGACGCCATTGGCCCACTGTTTCACATACCTTATATGTGCTTTTATGCCAATATTTCATGACCAAACCTCAAAGGGGGGCACCAGGATGCCTCCTGATAGCCGTCCTACCATGGATCAGCTATCCAAAAGGATAGCTGATCCATGGGGTGACCCCGAAGCCATTTAGAGCCTTCTTGTTGCTGCGGGCTGTCGGAGTGAGTCGAACACCGACAATATCATACCGCCACCACATTGACCTTTAGTGCATCTAGGCCCTGATGTATAGTTCTTTATTGTTACTTTTATGTTTTCCAAATTATAATATTATGTTTATAGCTGTTTGTATTGTATCAAGTGAGTAAATTAATTATTTATTCTGTATAATTGTTTTATGTATTAATTACTATATTGATCTTTGAATGGAGGTGATTCTAGCAACAAACTATTGTCACTTGTGGTTGTAATACACGCATCATTCCTTTGCTATACTGGCTAATGGGGATGGAAATAGAGAGAGTTTAGCCTGGTGCACCAGTTCTCCAGATAAGGCATGTTATTTTTACTGCCAAAATGTGTTAAGCTTAAAGGATGATACTTCCAAGGTGAGCTTGCATGCTGTACATTTTTAATTTATACAAAAGGATCCAGTGACATTGGTTCATGATGCTGAAGATGCCAATTGGGGGAAAGAAGCAATTTGCATCAATCTGATCCAGGAGGTCCAGAGGAGAATGGCATGTTGATTCCATTTGTAAGTGGTTGTGGTATGGATCTGGAGACTTCTACCCATAATTCAAGGCACATATATATTGTGAACCAAGTAAGATCTGTCACCAGATTCCCGGATCTTTTGTTTCAGCTACTATTGCATGTGTTTTATCTTGTACTGAGACTTTAAACTGCAAGGGTCCACTTTTAGTAGTCTCTCTGGGATATCTTTGTGCCATATTTCTTAAAGGGATAATAATACTTCGTTTTATCTTTACTTTATTTTGTAGGCATTAAAAAACATGAAGAACGATATAAGTCTTATCTCTCAAACCTTTATGGTTTGAGAGTTATTCACAAGCAAAGTTTCCACTCCCGCCCTTTTACCTAATGTAAGCCCTTTCTTCTCAGATGTGGAATCCAGTCCATAGACCAGACAGATAACAGCAGGGGAAAATCTTGTTGCTATGAGAACAATGAAAGCCCTGCCCCCTTGACAAGTTTTTCAGGTTTTTCCCTTATCTTAATTGAAGATTGTCCCTCTCTGCAATCTACCTGGGCACCTCCCCTCTGCTCTGGCTGAGCAGTGTTACATCAGTAAAAGAGGCGGGAGGGGGATACTTTGTCATTGAATTACTCTTGAACTACAACTCTGACAGAATTGAAATAACACTCTCCAAAGTCCAAATACTATGATGATTAATTAGAGCTGCTTTTATTATGAAAGATTACTATCCCTTTAACACCTTTAGACTTACTTTGTTTTAACCACATGAACTGATACATTGTATATGCAGTTATATTATGTACTTTCATTGGGACATTTTTAGTGGCAATAGTCGTGTGTTGTTATTATTTTTAGATTTTTTTATGTTTTATTCTTTATTTTTATTCTTTAATTTTATTTTCATATATCATTGATTGGTCTTTCATTAGTGTTTGGTCTATTGTGTTATTGATGAGGTTTTTATTTAAAGTGTTTCCCCACATATATCTGTTATACCACACTTAGAGGGTTTTCCTCTTTTTGAGCTGTCTCTCCCATTCCTTTTATTTCATGTTTGCCATCTGTTGTGTCTGATGCAATTTGTGGAACTAGCTGCATCAAGAATCCTGGTTATCTCTTTGGAGTACTAGGCAGGTTTTAGATCAGGTTTTTTTGTGTACACTCATATCTTTATGTATTTTATATATTTTATTATTAATTGGATAATTTTGACCTCCTCCATTCACCCAGTAGATTCCCTGATTCTAGTGGTGTAATAACTACAGACATTATTTCCTTGTTGTGAAAATGAACGAAGGATAGATCCAACAACTAAAGAATCTTATACAACTGATGTTAGCCAGTTTGTGTATTCCACAAACCGGCTAAAAATCATAAGGGTAATCAAATCCTGCCCCTGTCTGGGTATCTCTCTGCGGACAAAATCAAGTGGTGAGCAAATGATAAAAAGAGACTTCAAAAAGGGTTATATTATAAAAAGATTTTAAAAACAAATTACCAAAAATTAATGCTGTCCAAAGGATAGCCCACTTTTTCATCAATAAATGTTGAAATTACATTTGAAACATCCTGCTTGTCACAGTTTTAACTTCAGCAACCCATTAATTTTAACCACACGTAATTAAAGTGGGATGGAGAACACATTGTAAACGTCCCTTCCCTTACATATAAATCCAAGCCTCATTTTCAATGTTTACATATTCTAAGCCTCCATATTATAAACAATTGGATCATTCATTCACATCCATTAAATTGCTAGTTATGTCTAAACCTCACCGTTTATATCGTACCTATAATCAAATATCCATTATTAAAACTTATACATGTGGGTAGGCTGACCAGACATCACCTTTAACTGGGAACACATATAAATAGGCATATTACAGGACTGTGCTGAAATCAAAGCACCTGCAGTATGTATTTTTCATATATGTGCCTGGTTAAAAGTGGGGTCAGGTCACCCTACATGTAGGAACAGAATCTCCATTACCAAATGCAATATCTATCACAATTAGAATAAATATAAACACATTCTTAAAAATTTCTAAAAAGAATCCACCTATAAATACTAAGCAATTTTATTAAAAGAATCTACCTATAAATTTACTGAGGGATACAATATTCATACAGGATTTTGATCTCCTATAAAGACATTTAGGTTTTTTTACTATAATACTTTAATAAGGGATGTTTCCTAAGTACAGAACAATTATTTTTAAATATCTTCTCTATTGATCTATAACCTATAGAAAAACTGCTAATGAAGGGTACCTTATATTTTTTACATAGAGTTTTCTATAATTTTAATTTATTTTGTACTGTATATTTTCTATTAACGGATCTAGTTCACAGTATATCCCTTCTCTATAATACTGGCTAGATTGTTTATAAAAAGTTGACAAAGTAGTACAATTTTTTCAGATAGGGGGATACCAACTTAAAATGGATACAGTGATCTGAAACTATTAACTAATCTATTATCCTTGCATGTCAGTTTTTGAAAATAGCTTGGAAATAGTGGTGCTGACCTTGTAATACCTACCCATATATGTGAAAAAAGAAATTACAATCCTAACCATATTCAGGACAAGTAAATACATATATATGGGGTATTTTTTTCAGATACACTAATTATGTACAATTCATGTCAGGAAAATCTATGAAAAATGCTTTTATAAATAAATATGGCATCACATGAAAACAATTTTTATCCTTAAAAAAGTATATAATTTGGGTGGGTATACTAAATGAATTAGGGGGAAGATATGGTTGAACAACAACAACCATCCTATATGACCTTGTTTTATTTATACTTACTATAAATTTTGTTACAAAGCCTATTGTGTGTTACCATTTACTTTCATTATTTATACGAAATATAGATTTTTAAAGTAGATTTGTGCATGGCAAAAAAATGTTGTTTTGTCTGAATGATTCAGTAACTTTCTTCCACATTTGAAGGAAGCAAAATTTGCCATCATGTTCAGTTAGTCAGAATTTTGGTGAACGATTCCGTTACCAGATAAAATTTGTTTACCACTATTCTGCACTGCTATTTACATTATTAAATCACTTACCTTGATGTCGGAGGTCCAGTGGTATCCTCGACACTCTGGTCTTCCAGCACCTTCGGTATCCAACACCAGTAATAAAAAAAACACAAATAGTCCACTGCCATGGTGGCCATCAATGATAATAAATGTACCTCATCCTTTTTCTCACTGTAGCCATCTCCCGAGCCAGTATGAGGAAAAACTGAACAGGGATTGACTTTTATATGGTTAATCATTGTTCAAATTATTTCCCACACCTCCATTGGATGGGAAGTGGGGCTATGCAGGGCACAGGATTAGTCTAGCTTCATATCCCATGGAGAAGCTGCAGCTTTGGAGGTATCCATATGTTAGTTCAGTAGGTGGTAGAACAAAGTAGTGCATAAAATGAAGCAAATGCAAGTTGTGCAATGACTAACCATATTTGTGCCACCTGTGACAAACCTAGTAAATATTTGAAGTGGGGTTATGCAGGGCATGGAACTACTTTAACTTCCTTTTGCAATGAGGAAGCTTCATGTTTGGAGGTGTCCACATGTTAGTTCAGTGGAAAGTTTGCATACCTGTGTGTTAGTGGTCCTTTTAGATATGGCTTACACAAGTATCTTAAATGCATTGGGGTGTAGGTATATTTTGAAGCCATTAGTGTTTACCTACAATGTTCTACATTCATCTAACAGTCTCATAACAGTAACAGAGGGTGTGGCAGGGGTATAACTGATGGATGGCCTTTGCAACATGCTGTGCTAAGGTCTCCAGTATTAACCAAGCCTATCAGTTTGTATGTGTGTGTGTGTGCACGCGCACATGTGTGCGTGTGAGATGCCATTTCTATTTTCAACTAATCGCTATTAGCTTAGTCACACACACATTCCTTTTTATACATGCACTGCCTTCATACCATATCCCACTACACCCGATTCTCGCCTCTTCCTCCACCGCCCTTATCCAACCCTATTACTTGTACTGAATAATTCCATTGCCACCCTATACTACCCCACTGCCCCTAGCCTATCTACGTACTCTTCTAGTCTATACCTCAGCTTTATTTATGGATCTTTCATCTTTATTCCCCCAACTCCTCTTCTGATATCCACCCCATAGCTCGCTCCTAATTTCTATTCCATGCTTTTATTTACATACTAATCATCCCCCTATTTTCACCTTCCTCTCCTAATCCCCCCATCTTTATATCCTCTAAAATTGTTTCTTTTAAAATGGATCTGTCTCCTATCAGTGTTTAGTCTCATTTAAGGTATCTTTATAAGCAGTCTATGCCACATGCCTTTTATTTTTCAAGCACTTTGTAGTTAGGGACAGGGCTGAGTTCTCTGCTCTGTGTGTCACAGCTTGCATAAATAATTACTGACCTGTGCAGAAACCTACTTCTCCTCAATCCTCCTTCTGAGGCTGCCAGAATATATCAGCTTCCACCAGCATTGCGGATTTAATCAATGGGTAGGAAAAATAATGCACACACTACCCTGATGGGTGATCAAAACTGAGATGAGGATTTGGAAAAGTGCCATTTCCTCTTTACTATCCCCTTATCTTTTTCTCCTCTACTTCATCCCATCACTGTCTCTTCAGACTCCTTCATAATTCTCTCCTCTCATAACTTCTCTCCCACTAATTCTCACTCTCCCGGCTATTTCCTTGCGTCATCCCCTCTCCTAGTTGTCTACCACCTACCTCTGTCCATCAGCTTACTCTATTTATTGCCCCTCTTGGCTACTTATGACAACAACTATCTTCAATTGCTCTATAAATTTATTTTTATGTATCTCTTTTCCCAGTAAGTTCTAAATGACTAATTTTTATACTGGCCATGTTGAAACATACCTGATATTGTTACCTGTCTTGGAAAAGTTACAGCATGCTGCATCTACTAATAAATGTTGCTGGTGACAGTATTTTCTATGGCTTGTTCCAAAAAGCCAAACAAATTTGAATGACTAATTGCAGTAACTTTGTTGCCCATGTAACCTCAAGCAATTTGAAAAATGAAATAAGCATTAGCATATTATTTTAAGATTACTAATTATATACTAAAGAACACTTTTCTACTTCATATAAAGCTGTAAAATAGTATCAAAAGATGGAATTATAGGTTTAGCATTTGTCCAGAAATTAAACAATAGGCACTTTATGTCACCATCTCATAGATTTCAATAACTTGAAGTTACTTATAAAAGAAGGAAAACTGACTCTCTTATATAATACTAATATACTTTTGTATGTAGAGCATTAAGAAAGCATTGCTACAGATTAAGCAGCAATTGTATATGAAAGGAAATAAATAGTTTTAGGATTATAGCAAATAGAAATTGCAATTTCAGAATGAAAAATAAGTTACAGCAATTAATTTTGAGATATGTAAATTAAGCTAGTAGCATTATCAAAATAATGTTTCCATTCATATGCTGCCTTTCTACCTATATAGTTAGAATAGATAGACTAAAAGCATTGCCATTAATCACAGTATGTGTATATGTGTATGCATGTTTGTGTGTGTTTATATATCTATATATCGATAGATAGATAGATAGATAGATAGATAGATAGATAGATAGATATAGATATATAGATATATGTACATGTTTTTTAATACATTTTCTATCAGGGAAGCATGTAAATTATTTTTTTCTGACCTAAAAAGACCTCTATATTTTGTCAATATTAGCAGAAATTTAAGACATGTGCTTCTGCATAAAATGATAAGCTGTACTAATGGCAGTTTGCTTGAATCAATTAAAGGGCAACTAAAAAAAGCAAAAAGCAGATACCTTATCAACATTGTTTATTAGTGGCAGACTTCGTATTTAAACCTTTAAGCAGAAGAAAGGTGGAAACACTGAAAAACAATATGTTGCACACCCCACTGGCCTTTAAATGGTTAAAAATTATTTTTCTTATAATTATTTTATTATTATTTCCCTCAGCAAATGTAAAAGTCACATTAGCCATGCTGGGAGTGTCAACATTATGACTTTATAGGTCTCATTATACAGGCTTGATTCCCTTAAAGTATCTCTTTCTGAGATTCAGAGATGCAGCTGATGATTTCGGATGATTTCAGATGATTCCAGTTGCATAGCCAACAGCAATTAATCTATAACTGTTAATGGAAAAATCTCTTGTGTAACCTCATGCCTCATGTTACAATGTAGCAAAACCTGACAATATCTGATGTGCTTATCACTAGTTAAGGAAAAGTCACAAAATGTTGCAGGTGCTAGCCACTGTCATTGGTTACACTCATTTGTAACTAGACAACTAATTTCAGCTGTTAGTCCTGAGGAAGTTTCCATGTAGCTAGGCTCTTGGCAGCTATAACTATGCAATGAGGCTTATGTGCAGAGAAGAACTGGAGCAATTCTAGAACAAATTAGCTGCATCACAGGAAAAGATAAATTCATATAGATTTAAATTGGATGTTAACCCTACAATTCTAGAGAGGTGTCCAAACCAATATATCAGTGTCCATTCTAGCATTCAAGGTTTTAAATGCTCCATATTCATGGAATTTTAGGAAAGTTTATCCCCTACGGTGTAATTGTTTTGATCCAGAATTGTACCTATTCTTGGTACACCAGCATCTGAGAATTCCTGTGCTTTGATTTAAATGTGCCCTAATAGTGTTATTATTTTCACAACTATCCTCCCTCACAATGGGGGAAATGCAATATGATTCCAAGCTAAAACAGGCTCTGGGATCAATTGTTTAGCCTAATGCCTGCCTAACAACAATTTAATACTGTACGTTTGGCTAAATTCCCTCCCTTAATCCATTTTCACTAAGGAGAGATCAATGGAGTGTTTTGGAAAGTAATTTTCCTTTGAAAATGCTATGTAGTAAACAATGCAGATATAAAATAGCATAATGCTTGCTGGTATTAACCCTTTGGATGACAACCTCATAATTTTCACGAGGCTTGCAATGTTGGCCTGCAGGGTCACACTTATAAATTTTATCCTAGCAATTCTGGTACAGGGCGAAGCTTCAAACTTGTCCTTCTTGTGGGGAAGGAGCTTCAATTTGCTGCAGGGAAAGGTTTTAAGGTTTAAAATATAAATGAGCACTATGTGAGGTTCGTAAATTAAATCAGATCTCATGGCAGGGCGGCATTGGGATCCCTCCTGATGCCCTCCCCTGGATTTATTTGCCTATCCAATTGGATTGATGACGAAAGCTGCAACCAGGAAGGTGATCACCACCTTTCCTTTCACTCCGCAAATCAGTGTTATGTGAAGTTTCGGGTTGAGGACCTTGAAGGCCTAAAAGCATTACCAATTACCAAAGCATTACCAATGAGTGGGTCTTGAAGGTCCTTCTACTCGATCTAGACATTCATAGAATTCTGGGTTGAGGAATATCAGGTAAGGGATGGTGGGGATCTCCTTCCTGGAAGTCATTTACCCTGACATGCAATGTCTGACCCCCCAGCCTAGTCCCAGTTGTAGTCACAGCCTGATTGCCTCACTGTCTGACCCCTCCCCCAGCCAGGTTCCACTAGTAGTCAGTGCCAACATATACGTTCTGATATCCCAGCCTGGGTTCATTAGCAGTCACAGTCCCACACAGCACGAGAATGAGGCTGGGTATCACCCAGTCTCATTCTATTGCCCCTGGTAATCCAAACTGTGACACCCCAGCATTTTCCCACAATCAGCTGCAGCCCCACATAAACTGTCTGACCCCTTCTGCCTGGGTCCACTAGTATTCAAAACCCCACATAACACTCTCTGACCCCCAGACTTTTACCAATGTCCCCTGATAATCACAGATCCCCACACACACTAACTGAACCCCCCGTTCTGATTCTACTTGTAGCCACAGGTACCACAAATTTGATGAAATTCCTCAGAGCCTTAAAGACAGTTAATTCTAGCTTTGTGACAATCGGTGGAACAAGGCTAGTGTGTCAGACAATGTATGTGGTTTTGGGACAGTGGACAGTGGTACAAGGTGTGCCCGTCAGTGGCGTGGTTATGTAGCTAACACTATACAGTGGGAAAAGCTGGATTGCCAGACGGTGTAAGTTTGGTTCTGTCACTACCTATGAGACAGTGGAACAAGGCTTGACTGCTCCCTTCATTATTCCCTCTTTCAAGCTACTTCACTCCCCTTGTCCAGCTACATATCCCTTCCCTTTCCAGTTAGTCCCTCCAATCCACCTGTTTTACCTCTTTCCAGCTTCTCACTCTCTCTTTCCAGCTACTATAGCCAACCTTTTTCTAGTTTCTGCATTTCTGTTTCTAGCTTCTCCAGCTTCTTTCATCCTTTCCTTCCACTTTTCACTTCTATCCTCCTTCCCTCTTTCCATCTACTTCCTCCAGCCCAACTCTCTCCCTCTTACTACCTACACCTTCCCTCTTTTCAGTTTCCCAGTTCATCCACCAGCTATTTTATCTTCCCCTCCATCCCTTTCACATGTTTCCAACTTCTCACTCCCTGTCCCCTCTTTCCAGCATCTCTCTCCCTCTACATTTTTAAGCTTCTCAATCTTTCCAGTTACTCCATCCATTCTTCTCTTTCCAAATTCCTCTTACCTATTTCTAGTTTCTTTCTTCTTCCATCCCTCCCTCTTTCCAGCTTCTCTTTTCCATGCCTACCTCTCTCCCCCTCTACTTAGTTTCACCCACCTTCTCTTTCCCTCTTCTCACTCACTTGCTCTCTACACTTCTCCCTCTTATTCCTCTCTACTCCTCCTTCCAAACTTCCTCTTCTCCTTCTCTCCCATTTTCCCTCTTCTCTCTCCCCCACTTTTACTTTCCTCTCCTCCTTCCAGTTTCTTCCTCCTCTCTCACTCAACCTTCTACTCCTATAGATACATTTATTATACTCTCTCTACTCCCTAGTTGCCTCATATAATCTATTTTTCTACTGGGCTCTATGTGCCTCATTCTGACATTGGGTGTCTCTGTGAAAAAGTGTGTTTATGTATGAGTGTATGTGCAAGAGTGTGTTTGTCTGTGGTGTATTTCTATATGAGAGATAGTAAGTGTATTGAATTCATGAATGTCTGTGTCTGAGTGTCTGGCTCTGCATGTGTATTTATGCGGCCTTTGTTTCTCTGTGTAAGAATGCATGGTGTGTTCTGATATCAATGGTTCCCCTTTTTCAGACATTTGATGGAGGTCTACTAGGTTTACATATAATACAGATAAAAAGAAAACCAGAATGGGTGCAATACCAAATAATAGAAAATAATCCCCAATAGTAGGAATAAATACTCACAATATATGAAGCACCCGGTTGAGTTCACTTACAACCGGTATAGCAAGCAGGGATTTTTAATCCGCCCTGCTTCAGATATACTGATCTCTGGATAAAAGACTGGAATCTATGGATCTCTTCTTAAAAGTTTAATCCAATTCAACATCAATATTAAAAAATAAGCCCCAATGCTAAACGCGTTTCAAAGCACTGCTTCTTCATCAGTAGCATAAACAATACAAATTTGGGCTCCAAAAATAAAATCAATTGACATATAAATATATTCATCCACACTTACCCAATCCTCCAGGCTCCTCTTATAATCCCTTTCCTAGTGTCCCAAAAGAAACTTGGTGCTCTACCTCACCACGTGGGAGAGACACCACGCACCCGGAGCGCTCCAACATTGGAACGCAAAACCGGAAGCAAAGAAGCTCTCTCCCCTCCCCCGGTCTGCATCCCAACAATGGAACGCAAACCAGAAGTAGAGGGAGAGTATACAACAGTCCCAGAAGTAGTGATGTAGCAGCTAGCTCAAGCAGAGCAACCAAACTGAATCACGACCAGATCTCGGTCTGGAGATGCCCAAGGGTATTGGGTAACCAACTGCAGCAAGAGTCAATGCCCCTACAGGGGTGAGCAACAAGCAGAGATACTGCCTGAGCCAATAGAGCCAGAATAGGAAGCACCCCTGGTGCGGTAGAAGTGTACACTGCGAGTCCCAATGGGACCTGAGCCTAGCACCCCTTAGGTGCTGTAACAGAGGAAGCACTGCCCAAGCTGATTATTCGGGCCAACGCACAAACGAGTGCGGGTGGATGAAAACATACACAGTGAGCGAGTAAGACCTGAGCCAAGCACCCTTCCGGTGCTGACACGGAGCTTCCACTGCCAGAGTATCGGAATGCCCTTTGCACCATGCGGCGCAATACACTGGAGAACGGCACCAAACTGATATACGACTCTGCAATGTATAGCTAGGCTCGGTATGCTCAACTGGTGTAAAAGAGGCTCAGTAACGGAGGCAACAAGCTTGGCAGGCGTATGCAACGGCTCGGTATCATGGAGGCAACCGGCACAGCAAGTGTTAAGACAGACACAGACACAACGGCCACAGCTCAGCAGTAATCTCTCAGGCTCAGTATACAGAGGAAACCAACAGGCTCAGAAACGGAGGCCACAGTGAAACGAAAGTGTGATCAGTTGGTGCTAGCTGCGAGCAGGCTCAGAATGTCACCAGGCTGAAGCGGAATGCAGAACTGGAAGGATCATGGAGCAGGAACGTCAGCCAGAGTCAGTTGACCACGGAGCAGGAACATCAGCCGGAACCGGGTCAATCATGGAGCAGGAGCGTCAGCCAGAGCCGGGTCAATCACGGAGCATGAACATCAGCCAGAACCTGGTCAATCACAGAGCAGGAGCGTCAGCCAGAGCCGGGTCAATCACGGTGCAGGAAGTCAGCCAGAACCGGGTCAATCACGGAGCAGGAACGTAGAGTAGTCAGACGAGCCGAGTCGGTATACAGGAATACAGGATCACAGCAACAATAGCGCAGATACAGGAGCACCACGAAAGGGCACCTGACAGGTGCCATAAAGCTCAATATAAAGGAACACCCTGGGCAGGAAAATCAGCCTCCTCCAATGGACAAGTTCCAGCACAGAGAGTGACAGGAAAGCATGGGCACCGTGATAGTCTATATGTGGGGAACATGTCTAAAAACCCAAAGCAATCTATATATAGATCCAACAGGGCTCAGACATGCCCCCCACCGCTCTGGTCAGATAACACAATATTACACCCAAACACACAAAGGGATCACAATCGGAGCCCAAAGGAAAAAATGGGAACAGAGTGGATATTACAAAAACATATTTAAAAATCTGTATTCCAGACAACATCATAACACAAAAATTATAACAAGAAATGAATAAAATAATAATAATGAAAATACATATAGATTAAAAAATGAAAATTAAAAATTGAAAATAAAAATAAAAAGATAATAATAAAAAAATTAAAAATATATAGAATTTATATTCTAACAAATACAACCTCAAAAAAATAAATGAAAAATTAAAATTAAAAAAGTATTGTGTAAAAAAAAAAAAAAAAAATCTAAATTAAATAATGCCTCCTTAATAAATAATATATATTAGGGAAACCTATATCTAGACCTACTCAATCTAGTAATGTCATGCTTACCGATCCCATCGTTCCCTCGGTGGCTTCTGTGTGCTTCCGGGTTTCGGTCTGTGCGTCACCACGCTAGCGTGGTGACGTCATCCGTCACCTGCACTTCCGGGTTCAGGCTCGTTATAGCCGCGTGCTGCTTCTGCGGCGTGCGATTATAGCGTTCCTGAACCTGTGTTAGGGATCCTCACAGCAGTCCAGCGTTCCTGAACCTGTGTTAGGGATCCTCACAGCAGTCCAGCGTTCCTGTATCCTGTGTGTACCTGGTTTGGAGCCTCAGTTCAGCCCTGCCTTATCTTGTTCTCTGTGTCCTGCAGCCTGGGTTCTAGTGCCTTCCAGCCTTCCTTGTTTCCAGTATTCCTGGGTCCTAGTGCCTTCCAGTCTCCATTGCTTCCAGGCTCCTGGGTCCTAGTTCCTTCCAGTCTTCCTTGTTTCCAGTATTCCTGGGTCCTAGTGCCTTCCAGTCTCCATTGCTTCCAGTGCTCCTGGGTCCTAGTGCTTTCCAGTCTCCCTTACTTCCAGTGTTCCTGGGTTCTAGTACTTATATATTATCTTATATATAAGATATATATTATCTTATATACCCACATTTATCAAATTTATCTTTAGATTTCTTGTTATTATAAATCAATGTGGTATTCCTATCTAAATTCCGTGCTCTTAAATACTCCCTCTCAATCAGTTCAGGAGGATAGTTCTTATCCATAAAATGCTGTTTCAGTACCAAGGCTTGTCTATCAAACTCCAAGACATTGCTACAATTGCCTCTTATCCTCCTGAACTGACTGAAAGGGACATTCCATAGCCAAGGTCTATGATGACTACTAGAAAAATCTAGAAAACTATTACTATCTACTTTCTTAAAGAAAGTCCGTGATCCTATATGTCCCGACTCTTCTATAAATAACTGTACATCCAAAAAATCAACTCTATCCAACTGAATCTTGGAAGTGAAACTAATACTCATATCATTATTATTATTAAGGTGCCGAATGAAACCCTCTGGTGCATCTCTCTTCCAAATAATTATAATATCATCAATATACCTACGATAGAGAACCAGGTTCGCCCCAAATAAATTGTCTCGCCAAACAAAGGACTCTTCAAAGAGACCCATAAACAAGTTCACAAAACTTGGGGCGAACCTGGTTCCCATCTCTGTACCACTTTTTGTAAATAAAAATGTCACTCAAAAGAAAAAAAAATTATGTGTAAGGATAAACTGTATAGAATCCAAAAGGAAAATCCTCTGTTTATTAGGCATAAGAGGGTCTTGACTTAAATAAAAATCGACAGCCCGTATCCCATCCTCATGCCTAGTATTAGAATACAATGCATTGTAGCAATGTCTTGGAGTTTGATAGACAAGCACTGGTACTGAAACAGCGTTTTATGGATAAGAACTATCCTCCTGAACTGATTGAGAGGCAGTATTTAAGAGCACGGAATTTAGATATGAATACCACATTGATTTATAATAACAAGAAATCTAAAGATAAATTTGATAAATGTGGGTATATAAGATTTGTATCTGGTTATAATGGAGCACATAAAACTGTTGAAAATGTTTTAAGAAATCATTGGAAAATATTACAATTAGATCCTTTTTTAAAAGATGTAGTGAGATCTAGACCTCTGTTTACATATAGGAGATCAAAATCTTTGAGGAATAGTTTGGCGCCAAGTAGAGTACCAAGTTTAGTTGAGAAAAAGAATAATATAGGGTCCAGTTTGAATGTTTTTCTTCATAGATTAGGTAGTTATAAATGTGGAGTTACCCGTTGTCTGACTTGCCCTTTTATTTCTCATAAGGTATCCTCTTTTAAATCTAACTATACAGGTGAAGTTTTTCCAATTAAGACAGTTATGAATTGTGGTTCTCGGAATGTAATTTACCTTATTAGTTGTAAGTGCGGAGTACAATATGTGGGAAGAACCACACAGACATTGCGTGATAGATTTGGTCAGCATCGCCGTAATGTTCTGAGAGGTTTCCCGATCATAGTGTGTCTAGGCACTGTATGCTGATGCATGATAAGGATCCCACAGTTTTAAGTATAACTCCAATTGAAAAGGTTAATAATATTAATAATAATTTAAATCATAGGGAGGCCTTTTGGATTTTTCGTTTACACACTATGAGCCCTTGTGGCCTGAATGAGAGCTCTGAATATATATATTAAATTAATCAATTTTTTAATTATTAATTTAATAATCACATTATACTATATTAGTTGTGAGCGCTAAATTCAATAGGTAGTATTAACACGTTAATATATATTAATAGTTATAATTTCTTAGTCACATATTTTGTCACTTTTTAATTAAAATTGGTTATTATGATTCAATGTAAAAATACTAGATTGATTAGGTCTAGATATAGGTTTCCCTAATATATATTATTTATTAAGGAGGCATTATTTAAATGAGATTTTTTTTTTCTTTTTTTACGCAATTTTTTTTAATTTTCATTTTTCATTTTTTTTTTGAGGTTGTATTTGTTAGAATATAAAGTCTATATATTTTTAATTTTTTTATTATTATCTTTTTATTTTTATTTTCAATTTTTATTTTTTATTTTTTAATCTATATGTATTTTCATTATTATTATTTTATTCATTTAGATAGGTTCTTGTTATAATTTTTGTGTTATGATGTTGTCTGGAATGTGGATTTTTAAATATGGTTTTGTAACATCCACTCTGTTCCCATTTTTTCCTTTGGGCTCCGATTGTGATCCCTTTGTGTGTTTGGGTGTAATATTGTGTTATCTGACCAGAGCGGTGGGGGGCATGTCTGAGCCCTGTTGGATCTATATATAGATTGCTTTGGGTTTTTAGACATGTTCCCCACATATAGAGGTTATGGATGAGGTCCCTTTATTTTTACTTGCTCTCCGGTGTTGAGCGCATGTTGGTGTTTTGGGGAGGTTACATCATAGAGACGCGGCTCTCCCTTTACTTCTGGTTTGCGTTCCATTGTTGGGACGCGGACCGGGGGCGGGGAGAGAGCTTCTTTGCTTCCGGTTTTGCTTTCCAATGTTAGAGCTCTCTGACTGTGTGGTGTCTCTCCCACGTGGTGAGGTAGAGCGCCAAGTTTCTTTTGGGACACTAGGAAAGGGATTATAAGAGGAGCCTGGAGGATTGGGTAAGTGTGGATGAACATATTTATTAGTGTTGAGCGAGCATGCTCGGCCGATGCTCGGATCGGCTCGAGCATCGCTCTGCTCGGCACATGGCGGTACTCGTACGAGTACCGCATGTGCTCGCCCGCCATGTTCGGGTCTCCTCCCCGCACGTTTTGCGGCTGCTGCGCAGCCAATAAACGTGCAGGGAGGCTCTGACATCGGTGTAATGCCAGCAGCCATGTTGGCTGCTGGCATTACACTGATTGGCTGGCCAGAACCCGTGGTCGGGTGCTGTATAGCACCTGACCATCGAGTTCGGCTCAGTCTTAGCCAGGGAGAGCTGAGGATAGGAAGGGAAAGGCAGTGTAGGGAGGAAAAAAACCAAAATTGTGAAAAAAAAGAACCAAAAGTCCTTTTTAGGACTACTGTGTGTGGGGGCAGCAGGTTATTTTGTGTGGGGGGAAAAAAACAAAAAACAAAAAAAAAAAAATATTCTGTTTAGTGTGCAAAGTTGCAGATTAGAGCACATTCTGTTTAGTGTGCACAGTTGCAGATTAGAGCACATTCTGTTTAGTGTGCAAAGTTGCAGATTAGAGCACATTCTGTTTAGTGTGCAAAGTTGCAGATTAGAGCACATTCTGTTAAGTCTTCAAACTAAAATATCAAAGTCACATATTCCATTCAGTGTGCGTCGCCGCAGTTTAGCAGCACATTCTGTGTACTGTGCAGAGTTGCAGAATAGGAAGAAATACTGTTAAGTCTTCAAACTAAAATATCAAAGTCACATATTCCATTCAGTGTGCTTCGCCGCAGTTTAGCAGCCCATTCTGTGTACTGTGCAGAGTTGCAGAATAGGAAGAAATACTGTTAAGTCTTCAAACTAAAATATCAAAGTCACATATTCCATTCAGTGTGCTTCGCCGCAGTTTAGCAGCACATTCTGTGTACTGTGCAGAGTTGCAGAATAGGAAGAAATACTGTTAAGTCTTCAAACTAAAATATCAAAGTCACATATTCCATTCAGTGTGCTTCGCCGCAGTTTAGCAGCACATTCTGTGTAGTGTGCAGAGTTGCAGAATAGGAAGAAATACTGTTAAGTCTTCAAACTCAAATATTAAAGTCACATATTCCATTCAGTGTGTGTCACCGCCGTTTAGCAGCCTATTCTGTGTACTCTGCACAGTTGCAGACTAGGAAGAAATACTGTTAAGTTTTCAAACTCAAATATTAAAGTCACATATTCCATTCAGTGTGTGTCACCGCCGTTTAGCAGCCTATTCTGTGTACTCTGCACAGTTGCAGACTAGGAAGAAATACTGTTAAGTTTTCAAACTCAAATATTAAAGTCACATATTCCGTGTAAGATGAAGAAGGCGGGTAAAAAGGGACGGGGAAGTATACGTGATCCTGATAGTTCAGGGCGCGGGTCAGGACGCGGAGAAACTGTGCCTGGTGCCAGAGCACAAGAAAGAAAGACATCCACCATACCTAGCTTCATGTCTAATTTTACAGGGCGTCGCAGGACATCACTCTCGAGGTCCGACCACTGCGAACAGGTGGTCGGTTGGATGACAGCTGATACTGCTTCCAGTCGGTTAAGCACCACCCTGTCTTCCACCAAGTCCACTCTCAGTAGCCAAGAGTCTGGTCAACATAATCCTCACTCTGATCATCCTTCCTCCCACCATACACGGTCTGGTCAAAGAAGTGATCCCACACTGGGATATAGTGAGGAGCTCGTCTCATCACCAATCCTTCATTTGACCCTCTCTCCAAGCACGCTTGCAGAGGAACATGACATCTTGTGCCCTGATTCACAACCTCTAGAGGCTACCCAATCACAAGAAGATGACAGATGTGAACGGCATTTAAGGTCAAAGGAAGTAGTGGATGATGATGATGATGATGAGACACAGTTGCCATTAAATCAACCACTATTTCCGTCTCAAGACCTTGTTGAGGAGAATGTTATACAGTTGTCAATGACTGAGTATGTGGTGGGATCAAGACTTGAGGAGGATGATCAGAGTGAGGAAGTGGAGGAGGACTTGGTGGACGATGAGGTGACTGACCCCACCTGGGAAGGTGTAGAGCCGAGCGATGACAGCAGTCCTGAGGGTGAGCCATCTGCAGCACCGCAACAGGCTGGAAGAGGCAGTGCTGTGGCTACAGAAAGAAGGCGGACCGCACCAAACCGGCCCGCAAATGTTCCACGGAGCACCCCCTTGCGTAAATCTACCTTGCCAAAGGGTAGGTGTTCCGCGGTATGGCGTTTTTTTAAGGAAAGTGCGGACGACAAAAGAATTGTAGTTTGCAACCTGTGCCACACCAGAATGAGCCGAGGCATGAACACTAGAAACCTCACCACCACCAGCATGATCCGACACATGGCATCCAAGCACCGTAGTAAGTGGGAGGAACGCCTGGATCGCCCATCTGTGTCTGCAGGCCACACCACTGCCTCCTCTTCCCCTGTTTTCGGTGCCGGCCAATCGCCTGTTGAAGGCGCAGGCCCGCATACCTCCCGCCCTGCACCTGTAGCATCTGAAGCACCATCAGCGACCACATCCACTTCCCTGTCCCAGCACAGCGTCCAAATGTCGTTACCCCAGGCATTTGAGCGCAAGAGAAAGTACCCAGCCACCCACCCACAGGCCATAGCACTAACCTCACACCTTTCAAAATTACTGGCCATCGAAATGCTGCCATTTAGGCTTGTGGACACTGAGTCCTTCCGCAGCCTGATGGCAGCAGCTGTCCCTCGGTACGCGGTCCCCAGCCGCCACTACTTTTCCCGGTGTGCCATCCCCGCATTACACCACCATGTGTCCCGTAACATCACCCGTGCCCTGACCAACGCAGTTACTGGGAAGGTCCACTTAACGACTGACACATGGACAAGTGCTTGTGGCCAGGGACGCTACATTTCCCTGACGGCACACTGGGTGAATGTCGTGGAGGCTGGGAGCGACTCGGACCCTGGGATGGCACGGGTGCTACCCACGCCGAGGATTGCAGGCCCTACCTCCATCAGGGTTTCCGCCAGCACCTACGTTATTGGCTCCTCCTCCTCCGTTTCCACCTCCGAATTCTCTACACGCAGCGCCACTCCCCCATCAGCCAGTAGCTGGA
Source organism: Rhinophrynus dorsalis (assembly GCA_037306005.1). Taxonomy (NCBI): domain Eukaryota; kingdom Metazoa; phylum Chordata; class Amphibia; order Anura; family Rhinophrynidae; genus Rhinophrynus; species Rhinophrynus dorsalis. Next base: position 349,903,033 of record CM074719.1, on the reverse strand, counting down.
AGCAGTGTAGCACTGCAGTGGGGAAGCGTCAACAGGCCGTGCTGAAGCTGATCTGCCTTGGGGACAAACAGCACACGGCCTCAGAGCTGTTGCAGGGGATTAGTCACCAGACCGAGCAGTGGCTCTCGCCACTCAACCTGCAACCAGGCATGATTGTGTGTGATAATGGGCGTAACTTGGTGGCGGCTTTGGAGCTCGGCAAGCTCACACACGTACCATGCCTAGCGCATGTATTTAATTTAGTGGTGCAGCGATTTCTAAAAACCTACCCCAATGTGCATGATCTCTTGACCAAGGTGCGCCGCGTGTGTGCACATTTCCGTAAGTCATCTACAGCTTCGGCCGGCCTGTTGAAGCTGCAGCAGCGCTTACAATTGCCAGCTCACCGGCTGCTGTGTGACGTGAGCACGCGCTGGAACTCCACCTTCCACATGTTGGCCCGGCTTTGTGAGCAGCAGAGGGCAGTAGTGGAGTACCAGCTGTTACACAGTCGTCGCCTCTCCGTTCAACTTCCTGTAATCAGAAGTGAGGAGTGGGAATGGATGTCAGACCTCTGCGAGGTTTTACGCAATTTTGAGGAATCGACACAGATGGTGAGCGGCGATAACGCTATTATCAGTGTAACCATCCCACTTCTGTGTCTACTGAAACGCTCGCTGCTCACAATTAAAACCGACGCTTTGCATGTGGAAGAGGTGGAAATGGGGGAGGAAGAGCTTACACAAGGTGATAGCCAGAGCACCCTCACTTCGTCTTCTCAGCGACAATTGGAGGAGGCGGAGGAGGAGGAGGAGGAGGAGGAGGAAGACACGGTTGCCTCCGCTACAGAGGGTAGCCATGGAACTTTAGTTCCATCTCTTCAGCGTGGGTGGGCAGAAGAGGAGGAAGAGGATGAGGATATTGAGAGTCATCCTCCTGGTGAGGACAGCGAAATCTTGACTGTTGGTACTCTGGCACACATGGCTGACTTTATGTTAGGCTGCCTTTCCCGTGACCCACGCGTTATACGCATTTTAAACAACACGGATTACTGGGTGTTCACCCTTCTGGACCCCCGCTACAAAGAGAATTTCTCATCTCTCATTCCTCCGGTGGAGAGGACAAGCAAAATGGTGCAATACCAGAAGGTTCTTGTTGAAAAATTGCTCCAAAATTTTCCATCTGACAACGCTGGCGGCAGAGTACGTGCTACCTTGGCCAACAGAGAAGGGGAGAAAAGGGGAGCACACAGCAGTTCCGAGAAAGGCAGGGCAACACTCTCCAAGGCGTGGGACACCTTCATGACACCCCGCCAGCACCCTCACCCTGATGCGCAGCCTAGTGTCACAAGGAGGGAAAAGTTTTGGAAGATGGTGAAGGAGTACGTAGCAGACCGTGTCAGCGTCCTCAATGATCCCTCTGTGCCTTAAAACTACTGGGTGTCCAAGCTGGACACGTGGTATGAACTGGCACTCTACGCCTTGGAGGTGCTGGCCTGCCCTGCCGCCAGCGTTCTGTCTGAGCGGGTATTTAGTGCTGCTGGTGGCATCATAACAGATAAGCGTATCCGCCTTTCCACCGACAATGCTGATAGGTTGACACTTATAAAAATGAACAAGGCCTGGATTTCCCCTGACTTCTCCACTCCACTGGAGGAAAGCCCCGGGGGAACATAAACTCACTTTATATATGTTATTTACAATGATGTGAATACTCTGTATTCCCATTCACCCCTTCCACCCAAAAAACGGGTATATGGTTGACTCTTAATCTTCTCATCCTCCTCCTCCTCTTCCATATGCCCTGTGATATAATTTTTATATAGGGCCAGCTCACCAGCGGGCCCTGTGATATAATTTTTATATAGGGCCAGCTCACCAGCGGGCCCTGTTTGACAATTTTTATATAGGTCAGCTCACCAGCGGGCCTTCTCATATAATGTTTTATTGGGTCAGCTCTCTAGCGGGCCCTCTCATATAATGTTTTATAGCGTCAGCTCACTAGCGGGCCTTCGCATATAATGTTTAGGATGGTCAGCTCCGCAGCAGACCCTCACCCATAATGTTTTAGATGGTCGGCTCAGCACACGTTTCCCTCTTAATCATGGCCCCAGTTCAGAAAAATCGAGGACATTTTTGGGAGAATTTGCCTCTGCGCACGTTTCCCTCTTAATCATGGCCTCAGTTCAGAAAAATCAAGGAAATTTTTGGGAGAATTTGCCTCTGCGCACGTTTCCCTCTTAATCATGGCCTCAGTTCAGAAAAATCGAGGAAATTTTTGGGAGAATTTGCAGATGATATACAAGTAAATATACAGCAAATACTGTTTGGTAACAATTTTTCGCCTAAAGTCGTTTTTATTTTCCTTTTTGTGTGTTTTACGGTCAGTCTGTAAAAATGGCATACTACGGGCGAAAGATCGTTCCCAGCAGCGATGTTGGAGTCCAAGATGCATCCAGACATCCTCCCTATGCTGTCCCTGAACCATTTCTGTGGTGTTTCCATCCTTTTCTGCCATTTTCCTATGGACCAGGCACCCTCCCCTCATCAGAGCAGGGGGTGCCTGGTGTAATGCTCGAGTCCTCCCATTGACTTCAATGGGGCTCGGGTGCTCGGCCGAGCACTCGAGCCTCAGGGGGTGCTCGGTCAGAGCACCCGAACACCCGAGCATTGGGGTGCTCGCTCATCACTAATATTTATATGTCAATTGATTTTATTTTTTGAGCCCAAATTTGTATTGTTTATGCTACTGATGAAGAAGCACTGCTTTGAAACGCGTTTAGCATTGGGGCTTATTTTTTAATATTGTTGTTGAATTGGATTAAACTTTTAAGAAGAGAGCCATAGATTCCAGTCTTTTATCCAGAGATCAGTATATCTGAAGCAGGGCGGATTAAAAATCCCTGCTTGCTATACCGGTTGTAAGTGAACTCAACCGGTTGCTTCATATATTGTGAGTATTTATTCCTACTAGTGTTGAGCGAGCGTGCTCGGCCGATGCTCGGATCGGCTCGAGCATCGCTCTGCTCGGCACATGGCGGTACTCGTACGAGTACCGCCATGTGCTCGCCCGACATGTTCGGGTGAAGAGGATCTGTGCCGGAAGAGGCACAGATCCGAAGACGCTCCGCTGGACCACCAGGGAATGGAGGTACGGGGGCATTGCGGAGATGAAGGGGGCATTGCGGAGATGAAGGGGGACATTGTGGAAGAGGGGCATAGACTCTATGCCCCTCTTCCACAATGTCCCCCTTCATCTCCGCTATGCCCGTCTTCCACAATGTGCCCCTTCATCTCCGCTATGCCCCTCTTCCACAATGTCCCCCTTCATCTCCTATGCCATAGAGGAGATGAAGGGGGACATTGTGGAAGAGGGGCATAGCGGAGATGAAGGGGGACATTGTGGAAGAGGGGCATAGACTCTATGCCCCTCTTCCACAATGTCCCCCTTCATCTCCGCTATGCCCCTCTTCCACAATGTCCCCCTTCATCTCCGCTATGGCATAGGAGATGAAGGGGGACATTGTGGAAGAGGGGCATAGCGGAGATGAAGGGGGACATTGACCAGGCACCCTCCGCTCATCAGAGCAGGGGGTGCCTGGTTTAATGCTCGAGTGCTCCCATTCATTTGAATGGGGCTCGGGTGCTCGGCCGAGCACTCGAGCATCAGGGGGTGCTCGGTCAGAGCACCCGAGCACCCGAGCATCGGGGTGCTCGCTCATCCCTAATTCCTACTATTGGGGATTATTTTGTATTATTTGGTATTGCGCCCCTTCTGGTTTTCTTTTTCTGCTTTGCTAGGGGTCCTCTTCAAGATCCCTATCTCTTTTGCTGGGAACAGCATTTTTCAACTATATTGGAGCGACTGAGTGGGGGCAGTCCGAATTCCTCCATTCACTAGGCTGACCACTTATAGTGGTTTTACCAATTGTGAGTTTGGTGTATAAATGGTGGTGGTATACGTATTTTTGGAACTATTACACTAGGAGCGCCCCTTTTTGTTTTTGTCTTTATATAATATAGATGGCCTTACTTTTCTACAATTGTTACAATTCTAGGAGTACACTGAGAGGGTTGAGAAACACTGCCCTAACAGAATTTTTCAGTATAGAAATGATTGAGTCTTGGGATTGATGGGCCCCTTGGGTGCCAGGATCTAACAGAACTGCACCTTCTCTCCTCTTGTAGTTATGCCCCTGGATTCAATAAACTATACCCATGTAACACCTTAAAAAAGCTTCTGTGAGTGTGGCAATTCTGTATGAAGTGAATAGGTGGGTGGATGGATGGAACGGAGAACATTTACCTAGGTAAATGAATATGTTAAACAAATTAGTGGCTACTTATTCATCTGGTATCATTCAAAAGTAACAATTATCAAAACACCCATATATTTTGAACTATACAGACCTTTTTCTTTCTTTAAATTGTGATGATTTGAGAATATTTGCTCCACGTTTGCCAAAGTCAATATTCATATTATGCTGTAGTATGTTTTTAAATTGAAAACCAAACATATTGTTGTTACTAGATTTATTGCCTTTTTGCCCCCAGTAAAGTAAGAGCTATTCTTTGAAGAAACCAGTCAGGATTACAAATAATAAACACTTTTACCTTTACTGTTCATGTCCAAGAGGTAGTAAAAACATGAGGTTCAGAACAAAAGAATCTTGAGATATTTTCTTTTTAACTATCACAATATCTCCATAAACATAGTTTTAAGTAATTTGTGCCAAGCTCAATATTTCCTGAAAAAATAGAACTTGAAATGAACTTTTCAATATCTTAAGAAAATCTGCCACAGACCGGTGTAGCAGAAATAGAAGTGAATCAATTGGACTCATTTAAAAGAGCATTACTACTGAAGTCAGTGTAAAACTAATATTTTTCCATATACACCTAGGTTATTAGAAAAAATAAAGAGGCTATGCTGTGTACCGGCTCATCATATTATCATTGTACAACTTTCATGTCACCTAAGGAACATATGCCTATAAAAGAGAAATAAACATTCAGCTTAATTTAAAGGGGCTTTTATACCCTTGAATGTTATATGACTCTCCAAAGCATTGCAATGCAATTGAGCAGTTAATTGGCCCATTTCAATCCATGAGAATTTGGGGAATTTTATTTCACTTTATCGTGCAATTGGTAGGATCCACAATTTCTCATCGAATGCAGGCAGAAACTGAAATATAAGCAATTTGTGAGTAAACCAAATGCACCAAAGGGAGGAAAAATTAAGTAATGTAATTTATTTAACCCTTTGAGTGCCAGAGGGGTACGCAACGCATTGCAAAGCAATGCGTTGCGTACCCCTCTGGCACTCAAAGGGTTAAATAGAGCATTTAACCCCTTTAATGGTAGAGGTCTCCAAGTTCCATTTACATAAATAGAAATTTTGGTATTTGTCCTTTGTGGTGCAGTTGGTTGGATACAAAATTGTTCATCTTTTGCTATAAGGGCCCCATGCTGCTTGTGCGGCAGCAGCTACATTATATAAACCCACTGTGACTTTTACCAGCCATTTCAGCCACACACTAATAATGTTGAGGAACAAGCAACAACACAGTTTATAAGAATCCACAACCTTAGCTATGATGAGTGACTTTGTTCCTGTTGGAAGTGCAGCACCTGTGACACCTAGTAGCAGTACTATTTCAGCAGTAGCCCAGTAGTTATTTTAGCCTCTCAGGAACCCCGCAGTCTATGAAGTCCAAAGCATGGAGATATTTCACTCCAAAATCTAAGCATGTTGCTATCTGTTGTCTGAGAAGCATTTTAACAGGGGGAAAGTAGGCTCACACCTAGGCACTAGTGATGATCGAGCACCCCGATGCTCGGGTGTTCGGGTGCTCTGGCCGAGCGCCCCCGGAGGCTCGAGTGCTCGGCCGAGCACCCGAGCCCCATTGAAGTCAATGGGAGGACTCGAGCATTACACCAGGCACCCCCTGCTCTGATGAGGGGAGGGTGCCTGGTTAATAGGAAAAGGTCAGAAAATAATGGAAACACCACAGAAATGGTTCAGGGACAGCATAGGGAGGATGTCTGGATGCATCTTGGACTCCAACGTCGCTGCTGGGAATGATGTTTCGCCCGTAGTACGCCATTTTTACAGACTGACCGTAAAACACACAAAAAGGAAGATAAAAACGATTTTAGGCGAAAAATTGTTACCAAACATTATTTGCTGTATATTTACTTGTATATCATCTGCAAATTCTGCAAAAAATTTCATCGATTTTTCGGAACTGGGGCCATGATTAAGAGGGAAATGTGCGCAGCGTAAAGCAGGTGTTCAACGTGGTTATGGCCCGGGTAAGGTACAGCATTCAGGAATGGAGGCCGCAGCTACCACAGGTTTTACAACATGTCCGTTTGCCCTTGTTAAGTCCAAAATTTATAGTCGGAACAGTGGGGTCTGATCCATTGAGTAAAAGTGATGAAGTGACTTAGTGGATGAAGTCAAGAACTACCTTCTGCTCTGTCGAACACCCCAGCCCTATTTAATTCAATGGGAGGACCTGAGGCACTCCGATACAACCTGTATATCACAAAATGGAGGGCCTCATTCACATTGTGGTACAATAGTTCAGGTAGTGGTCCAACACTCATAAAGCCTATGCACTAAGTGAAAGGGCTGCCAAAAATTAGACTGAAATGTCACTCCAATACACCCTTTATTACACATAAAGGAGGGCATCATACACACCCTTGAAAAATTAGGATTAATGGCCTGCTGGTGACCCTCTAAAACATTAGGGGCGAGGGCATGCCGCTAAGCTGACCATCTAAAACATTAGGAATGAGGGTCTGCTGCTGAGCCGACCATCTAAAACATTATGGGTGAGGGTCTGCTGCGGAGCTGACCATCCTAAACATTATATGCGAAGGCCCGCTAGTGAGCTGACTCTATAAAACATTATATGAGAGGGCCCGCTAGAGAGCTGACCCAATAAAACATTATATGAGAAGGCCCGCTGGTGAGCTGACCTATACAAAAATTGTCAAACAGGGCCCGCTGGTGAGCTGGCCCTATATAAAAATTATATCACAGGGCCCGCTGGTGAGCTGGCCCTATATAAAAATTATATCACAGGGCATATGGAAGAGGAGGAGGAGGATGAGAAGATTAAGAGTCAACCATATACCCGTTTTTTGGGTGGAAGGGGTGAATGGGAATACAGAGTATTCCCATCATTGTAAATAACATATCTAAAGTGACTTTATGTTCACCCGGGGCTTTCCTCCAGTGGAGTGGAGAAGTCAGGGGAAATCCAGGCCTTGTTCATTTTTATAAGTGTCAACCTATCAGCATTTTCGGTGGAAAGGCGGATACGCTTATCTGTTATGATGCCACCAGCAGCACTAAATACCCGCTCAGACAGAACGCTGGCGGCAGGGCAGGCCAGCACCTCCAAGGCGTAGAGTGCCAGTTCATACCACGTGTCCAGCTTGGACACCCAGTAGTTGTAAGGCACAGAGGGATCATTGAGGACGCTGACACGGTCTGCTACGTACTCCTTCACCATCTTCCAAAACTTTTCCCTCCTTGTGACACTAGGCCGCGCATCAGGGTGAGGGTGCTGGCGGGGTGTCATGAAGGTGTCCCACGCCTTGGAGAGTGTTGCCCTGCCTTTCTCGGAACTGCTGTGTGCTCCCCTTTTCTCCCCTTCTCGGTTGGCCAAGGTAGCACGTACTCTGCCGCCAGCGTTGTCAGATGGAAAATTTTGGAGCAATTTTTCAACAAGAACCTTCTGGTATTGCACCATTTTGCTTGTCCTCTCCACCGGAGGAATGAGAGATGAGAAATTCTCTTTGTAGCGGGGGTCCAGAAGGGTGAACACCCAGTAATCCGTGTTGTCTAAAATGCGTATAACGCGTGGGTCACGGGAAAGGCAGCCTAACATAAAGTCAGCCATGTGTGCCAGAGTACCAACAGTCAAGATTTTGCTGTCCTCACCAGGAGGATGACTCTCAATCTCCTCATCCTCTTCCTCCTCTTCTGCCCACCCACGCTGAAGAGATGGAAATAAAGTTCCATGGCTACCCTCTGTAGCGGAGGCAACCGTGTCTTCCTCCTCCTCCTCCTCCTCCGCCTACTCCAATTGTCGCTGAGAAGACGAAGTGAGGGTGCTCTGGCTATCACCTTGTGTAAGCTCTTCCTCCCCCATTTCCACCTCTTCCACATGCAAAGCGTCGGTTTTAATTGTGAGCAGCGAGCGTTTCAGTAGACACAGAAGTGGGATGGTTACACTGATAATAGCGTTATCGCCGCTCACCATCTGTGTCGATTCCTCAAAATTGCGTAAAACCTCACAGAGGTCTGACATCCATTCCCACTCCTCACTTCTGATTAGAGGAAGTTGAACGGAGAGGCGACGACCGTGTAACAGCTGGTACTCCACTACTGCCCTCTGCTGCTCACAAAGCCGGGCCAACATGTGGAAGGTGGAGTTCCAGCGCGTGCTCACGTCACACAGCAGCCGGTGAGCTGGCAATTGTAAGCGCTGCTGCAGCGTCAACAGGCCGGCTGAAGCTGTAGATGACTTACAGAAATGTGCACACACGCGGAGCACCTTCGTCAAGAGATCATGCAAATTGGGGTAGGTTTTTAGAAATCGCTGAACCACTAAATTAAATACATGCGCTAGGCATGGTACGTGTGTGAGCTTGCCGAGCTCCAAAGCCGCCACCAAGTTACGCCCATTATCACACACAACCATGCCTGGTTGCAGGTTGAGTGGCGAGAGCCACTGCTCAGTCTGGTGACTAATCCCCTGCAACAGCTCTGAGGCCATGTGCTGTTTGTCCCCAAGGCAGATCAGCTTCAGCACGGCCTGTTGACGCTTCCCCACTGCAGTGCTACACTGCTTCCAGCTACCGGCTGATGGGTGAGTGGCGCTGCGCGCAGAGAATTCGGAGGTGGAAACGGAGGAGGAGGAGGAGGAGCCAATAACGTAGGTGCTGGCGGAAACCCTGATGGAGGTAGGGCCCGCAATCCTCGGCGTGGGTAGCACCTGTGCCATCCCAGGGTCCGAGTCGCTCCCAGCCTCCACGACATTCACCCAGTGTGCCGTCAGGGAAATGTAGCGTCCCTGGCCACAAGCACTTGTCCATGTGTCAGTCGTTAAGTGGACCTTCCCAGTAACTGCGTTGGTCAGGGCACGGGTGATGTTAAGGGACACATGGTGGTGTAAGGCGGGGACGGCACACCGGGAAAAGTAGTGGCGGCTGGGGACTGCGTACCGAGGGACAGCTGATGCCATCAGGCTGCGGAAGGACTCAGTGTCCACAAGCCTAAATGGCAGCATTTCGATGGCCAGTAATTTGGAAAGGTGTGAGGTTAGTGCTATGGCCTGTGGGTGGGTGGCTGGGTATTTTCGCTTGCGCTCAAATGCCTGGGGTAACGACATTTGGACGCTGCGCTGGGACAGGGAAGTGGATGTGGTCGCTGATGGTGCTTCAGATGGTACAGGTGCAGGGCGGGAGGTATGCGGGCCTGCGCCTTCGACAGGCGATTGGCCGGCACCGAAAACAGGGGAAGAGGAGGCAGTGGTGTGGCCTGCAGACACAGATTGGCGATCCGGGTGTTCCTCCCACTTATTACGGTGCTTGGATGCCATGTGTCGGATCATGCTGGTGGTGGTGAGGTTGCTAGTGTTCATGCCTCGGCTCGTTCTGGTGTGGCACAGGTTGCAAACTACAATTCTTTTGTCGTCCGCACTTTCCTTAAAGAAACGCCATACCGCGGAACACCTACCCCTTGGCAAGGGAGATTTACGCAAGGGGGTGCTCCGTGGAACATTTGCGGGCCGGTTTGGTGCGGTCCGCCTTCTTTCTTTAGCCACACCACTGCCTCTTCCAGCCTGTTGCGGTGCTGCAGATGGCTCACCCTCAGGACTGCTGTCATCGCTCGGCTTTCCACCTTCCCAGGTGGGGTCAGTGACCTCATCGTCCACCAAGTCCTCCTCCACTTCCTCACTCTGATCATCCTCCTCATTTCTTGATCCCACCACATCCTCAGTCATTGACAACTGTGTATCATCCTCCTCATCAAGGTCTTGAGACAGTAATTGTGGTTGATTTGATGGCAACTGTGTCTCATCATCATCATCCACTTCCTTTGACCTTAAATGCCGTTCCCCTCTGTCATCTTCTTCTGATTGGGTACCCTCTAGAGGATGTGAATCAGGGCACAAGATCTCATGTTCCTCTGCAAGCGTGCTTGGAGAGAGGTTCAAATGAAGGATTGGTGATGAGACGAGCTCCTCACTATATCCCAGTGTGGGATCACTTCTTTGGCCAGACCTTCTATGGTGGGAGGAAGGATGATCAGGGTGAGAATTATGTTGACCAGACTCTTGGCTAGTGAGAGTGGACTTGGTGGAAGACAGGGTGGTGCTTAACCGACTGGAAGCAGTATCAGCTGAAATCCAACCGACCACCTGTTCTCAGTGGTCTGACTTCGAGAGTGATGTCCTGCGATGCCCTGTAAACTGAGACATGAAGCTAGGTATGGTGGATGTCTTTCTGTCTTGTGCTCTGGCACCAGGCACAGTTTCTACGCGTCCTGACCCGCGCCCTGAACTATCAGGATCACTTCCACTTCCCCGTCCCTTTTTACCCGCCTTCTTCATATTAAACGGAATATATGCCGGTAATCTGCGGCTAGGCACACGAAACAGAATGTGACGCTAATCTGCGGCTAGGCACACTAAACAATATGTGACGTTAATCTGCGGCTAGGCACACTAAACAATATGTGACGCTAATCTGCGGCTAGGCACACGAAACAGAATGTGACGCTAATCTGCGGCTAGGCACACTAAACAATATGTGACGTTAATCTGCGGCTAGGCACACTAAACAATATGTGACGCTATTCTGCGGCTAGGCACACGAAACAGAATGTGACGCTAATCTGCGGCTAGGCACACGAAACAGAATGTGACGCTAATCTGCGGCTAGGCACACGAAACAGAATGTGATGCTAATCTGCGGCTAGGCACAGTGAACGGAATATGTGACATTAATTTGTGAATTTGCACACTAAACAATATGTGACGTTAATTTGTGAATTTGCACACTAAACAATATGTGAAGCTAATCTGCGGCTAGGCACACGAAACAGAATGTGACGCTAATCTGCGGCTAGGCACAGTGAACGGAATATGTGATGTTAATTTGTGAATTTGCACACTAAACAATATGTGACGTTAATTTGTGAATTTGCACACTAAACAATATGTGACGCTAATCTGCGGCTAGGCACACTAAACAATATGTGACGTTAATCTGCGGCTAGGCACACTAAACAATATGTGACGCTAATCTGCGGCTAGGCACACTAAACAGAATGTGACGCTAATCTGCGGCTAGGCACACGAAACAGAATGTGACGCTAATCTGCGGCTAGGCACAGTGAACGGAATATGTGACGTTAATTTGTGAATTTGCACACTAAACAATATGTGACGTTAATTTGTGAATTTGCACACTAAACAATATGTGACGCTAATCTGCGGCTAGGCACACGAAACAGAATGTGACGCTAATCTGCGGCTAGGCACACGAAACAGAATGTGACGCTAATCTGCGGCTAGGCACAGTGAACGGAATATGTGACGTTAATTTGTGAATTTGCACACTAAACAATATGTGACGCTAATCTGCGGCTAGGCACACTAAACAGAATGTGACGCTAATCTGCGGCTAGGCACAGTGAACGGAATATGTGACGTTAATTTGTGAATTTGCACACTAAACAATATGTGACGTTAATTTGTGAATTTGCACACTAAACAGAATGTGACAATAATCCATGGCTAGGCACACGTTTAAAATGGCCCTTTTTGTCGCTGCGTTGTAAAATCATTGGCCCTGTGCACCTAACAGAATATGTCAGCTTGTCACTGCACTGTGAAATATTTGTCCCTGTGCACCTAGTACAATGTCACCTTAGAACATGTCCCCCCCCCCACAAAAAAATGAAATTCTGCCACCCCCAAAAAAAATGAAATGCTGCCCCCACACACAACAGTCCTAAAAAGGACTTTTGGGTCTTGAAAGAGTTTCAACAATTTTATTCTCCCTACACTGACTTCCTGTGCATCTAGTATTATATGTCACCTTACTAATATCCCCCCCACAAAAAAAAAGGAAATTGTGCCCCCCCAAACAAAATATAAATGCTGTCCCCACACACAACAGTCCTAAAAAGGACTTTTGGGTCTTGAAAGAGTTCCAACAATTTTATTCTCCCTACACTGACTTTCCCTGCCTGATCGCATCTCTCCCTGGCTAAGAATGAGCCGAACTCGCGCGTCGGGTGCTATACAGCACCCGATCACGGGTTCTGGCCAGCCAATCAGTGTAATGCCAGCAGCCAACATGGCTGCTGGCATTACACTGATGTCAGAGCCTCCCCGCATGTTTATTGGCTGCGCAGCAGCCGCGAAATGTGCGGGGAGGAGACCCGAACATGGCAGGCGAGCACATGCAGTACTCGTACGAGTACCGCCATGTGCCGAGCAGATCGATGCTCGAGCCGAACCGAGCTTCGGCCGAGCATGCTCGCTCATCACTACTAGGCACCTCCTCGATGAGATCCCACCTAAGTGCATGCCATCAACAAACCAGTGGTGCTTCAACTAGGAGTAGCCGAAGTACTGCTCTGGGGTACATAATAGAAGTGGTGTTGATGTGTCAGAGAGTGTGCCATGATTTTCTGCTTCTGCTACAGTGGAGTATGACTCTGAGTTTGTTTTTGGAGATGACAGAGGGTCCACACATACCACCACCACCCCCCCACCACCTCCATAAGTCATGTAGGTAAATCAGTAAAGGTACAGAGTTCTTCCATTATGTACTGCCATCCCACACTTAGTAAGTTCTTAGAAAGAAGTCAAAACCTGCACAAAAATAATGCAAAAGTACACCTGTTGAATAATAAACTTGTTGGCAGTTGACATGCTGTCCTTTTCATTGTTGAAAACACAGGTTTTAAAGAACGTATGTCATGTGTTGTACCTTGCTGGAATATCCCAAGCCACATTTATTTTTCAAAGATGGTTGTGCCAATATTACTTAAAGGGACAGTAATGTTTCACAATAAAAGCATCTCCAATTAATCTTCATAGTATTTGGGCCATAGAGAGTGCTATTTCACTACTGTCAGAGTTGTAGTTCAAGAGTAATTGAATGATAAAGTATCCCCCTCCCGCCCCTTTTACTGATGTAACACTGCTCACCTCAGAGCAGCAAGACTGTCTAGATGGATCGCAGAGAGGGATAATCTTCAGTGATCATCAGGAAAAATCTGAAAAACCTGCCAAGGGGGGCAGGGTTTTCCTTATGCTCACAGTAAAAAGATTGTCTCTTGCTGTGATCTGTCTGGTCAAGAGACCAGATTCCACATCTGAAGGGAGGCGGCTTACACTAGGTAAAAGAGGCTGGAGGGGGATACTTTGTCATTCAATGACTCTTTAACTACAACTCTAATGGCCAAAATACAATGAAGATTAATTGGAACTTCTGTTTTTGTGAAATATTACTATTCCTTTAAGCAGGAAGTTAGCATTGTGGGCAAAGGACAAAGGCATTCAGCTGCTAACAATTTTTTCAAGGCATATGTTGCTGTAGGTCTCAGAACTTTTACTTTAAGCTATTTATGTCTCCACTTCAGCCTTCAGAATAAATAATATTGTGGTGGAAAATCTTGCATTCATAGAAAACAAAGGTAAAAAATAGAAAGGCTCACTTGGGAAATGTATTGGCAGGGCAAAAAGGTGAAAATGTTATGTATTTTCTATGTGCAGGAATTTTTTTTAAAAAAGTGGGACTTTTTTTAATGAAAATTCCTTAAGGAAATTTCTCTGACTTTTCACACATCCCTAGCCTTTAAAATGATAAATTAGTAAAACAAATTTATAAATTATTTTCTGGGGTTTTACCAGTTTCAATAATTGATGTTGTGTGGTCCTCTTTAATATAAGAAGGGGCGGTCATCTGATCCCAATCTCTTATCGTCACCCCATGGACTGGAGAGGCAAAAATAAATATAATATGAAACTCAAAAAGAGGCCACACCCAATTGATCAGTCACATGCAGATAATGCTCCATTTGGTGGTAAACTTCTTCTATAATGAGCCCCAGCCACAGTCCAACACAGCTTGATTGTCTTGTTTCCTTCCTTTCTTCTCTCTATATTTCCTGACTACCTGATCTTGATATGACTTGTACGTTGAACTCCTCTTGATTGCTGGTTTCCTCTTCCTTATAGGGTGCTCTGAAATTCTCCCTAAAGAAGAACCTATTAAATAGGGATGGGCGAAATTTTTTGCCTCAAACTGAAATCGGGAGTAATGGCACTTTCCGCTTGGTGAATAATTTCCCGTAACAAGTGCAGTTTTTCCACTTTTTCCCGCCTTTTCTGCCCATTGAAATCAATGGGAAGAAAAATGTTTCTCCACAACAGGAAAGTTTTCTACAGCCATATAAAAGGCTGTCAGGCTCTCACAGCAACCATTCTGTGTTTGTGAGAGGAGGGAGCAGCATGTTTTTGCACTAGAGGAGATAGGCAAATAAAGGGCTTAGTTTAGGGAGTCATTTAGGTAGGATATTTGTATTAGGGGAGTCTGGGGGGACTATAGGTGATAAGAAGGGAGGAAGGAGGTTTATCCCCAAATACTCCAAAATTCCATGTGACTGACTGGCAAGACAAAGGCAGCTAGGGACATATTTACTTGCTGATGTTGCTGTTATTGTCTCTTTGCTGGGTGGGGAAGTCTGGGGAAAGATGTTGTTGATTTTGTTTTTTTAATTATACAGACTGTTATAAGACAACAGGGTGGACAACTTAAAAAAATAAAATAAATAAAAAAATAAAAATAATAAGAAACTAAATATCTCAGGTGACAGTGACAAACAGCTGACTGGGCTTAGGCAAAGCATCATACAGCTGCATCAGTTGTGGTGTGTACCATACAGTAAAAAAAAACCACACTGTAGTTGCGTAATGTCCAGCAAATGCACAAGGGGAAGGGGGAGGGGTGGAGCAGTGCAGGGATGTGAGAGTAAAGTAGTAATTCAAAAACTAACTGTGTGTGCAATCAATGATGATGATGATCCTTCTACTCCAAGGGAGGATGCAGTTTGTCAAGGTCCCAGCAAAACTAGTTCCAGCACCACCAGTGCCAGTAGAAATAAAGAACCATATAAGAAGAACACTGAAGATGACAACAAGTCGCATTCAAGTGTTGATGATGCTGGCAATAGCATTATAGAGGAATGTGTAGCAGCTGTACTGCCTGCTGCATCAGATAGTGAGACAAACAAGCACCAAAACACCCATAGTAGAGAACTTTGTTACAGTAAAAGTAAAAAGAAATTGTTTGAGACCTCCAAAAGCTTAGAGGAATATAAGGGTAGTGGGCAAGAATTATCAGGTGATTCTGCTGAGGATGACCTAATGATGACTGATGATGATGCTGATCTAGAATATATCCCCCCGGCATCCTTCTCTTGTTCAGATACAATGAAGTTGAGAGTGAGGATGGAGACAGGGCTATAAGATTAGCAGAAAGTCAAAGGCTAAATTTTCCACCACTTTTAAGGAGCACTGTGCCTGACTATAAAGTGTTTGAGAAAGCCATTGGAAAGTCTGTCCCTGGACAAGCACAGATGCCAAAAAGCACACAGTCACCCTATTAGTCATCATCGGCATCATCTACTCTTCAAAGTCCAAGTCCCACTCAGCCACACACAACTGTTTTGAGTACCCAGCAACAGCAACACAGGTTAACATCCACAGTGTTAGATATGACTAGTATCTCTGGTGCTGCTGAGGTAAGTTCTGCACCTTTGACACCTAGTAGTAGTGGCAGTAGAATTACATCAACATCTAGCTCCAGTAGTAGTAGCAATAGCAGAAAGCACACATGACAGACAAAGCCAGGACAAATATATTAACAGCAGCCCAGATGAGGAGGTGGAGGACAGATGGGACCACTGTTATGATCTATAAGTAATGTGTGTCAATAATCTGAGAAGGAGGATAGAGTATGACAATGGTAAAATACATACACAAATCACGCCATAACAGTCCCCCACCACCACCACTACAATACATATTTGCCACATTATAGGGCAAAGGACAAATGTATTCTGCATGTTAACACATTTTTCAAGCCATATTTCGATGTAGGACTCACCACTTTGACTTTCAGCCACTTATTTCTAAACTTCAGCCCTCAGAAAAAGTAATATTACAGTGAGAAATGTGGTACCTATAGGAAATGTAGGAGAAAAATGTGTTAAAATAGGTGGGAAAAGTGAAAAATCTGCACGTTTTTGCGAAAAGTCATGCAGGAAATTTTTCACACTTTTCGCCCACCTCTGCTATTAACAATTTATTGCAGTTTTCAGACAAACAAATAATAAGGAAGGAGCTATTTCTAACTAGAGAATTTGTTTGTCTACCTATGCCTAAGTGTTTTACATGGAAAGAAGCTGAATTATATGAGTAATGTAAGACAGCAGAATGCCATTATTTGAAGCAATAGAGATAATAATTTAGTATATTATGTTAGTGAGTGATATTATGCCCAGTGCTAAATTATGTAATGTAATAATTACAATTCCAAATTGCAGCAATTAAATCAAGCCACATGCATAAATGATAATTGATATTTCGCATTCTTTTAATTCTATGTGAAGGACATATTGCTTAGGAGATAATACCTGGGGTATGTAAACACACATACACAGAGATATATATATATATATATATATATATATATATATATATATATACTAGCAATATGTTACGGTGTTGTCCGTCATTGTAGTAGGGTATGTGTGTTATGTAGCATTTTTTGTTTGAAATGTTGTTCGTGGCATGTTTAAGGTATTTTGTAAGAATTTTTTGTGTTTGTTTGTATTGTACATTTCATTTAGCTGTATTGGCTGATGATGTTTTTTTTTGTGTACTGCGTGAAGCAGAAAGAATCATATTGCACACGTACAGAGACACACACAGATACAGTGACATATACAGATATTGATCATACATACACACGTGCATACATGCGTACACACACACACATATACAGATATTATTACGGTCCTGTAAGTGCCAGAGGGGTAGGCAAGGCATTGCTTATTGTGTTGCTTAATCCTCTGGCACTGAAAGGGCTAACTAGCTGTCCCAGTATGTAGCGAGAGTCATGGAGTTCACAGTCCCTGAAGTGGAACGCATTGGAGGTGCATGTGATGGCTTTCAGGCTGTGGCTCTCCAATTGTTGCTGGACTAATGGCCCCATTATCCCTAGCACCCTTTCAGCTCCAGCCACCTCTTCCATTCTGTGTCTGTCTCTGTACATGCACACTCGGAGGCTGCCAGACAACCACCGACCCGACTCCCTGGCCAGGAAGACACCTCCTGCCCCAGGCCTCGGCCAAGAGCGTTACTAGGGATGCAGCCCTGGCACCGAGAGCAGGAACTGAGGAGGGATGGTGTGTGTGGTTGGAGCAGGGATGGTGTTTGTGGTTGGAGCAGCTATAGTGCGGCATGTATATTTTTTGTGCCAGGGTACTTACACAGTGCAGGTGTGTGACAGCGGGCAGAGAGCTGCAGTGAAGAAGCTTGTGTGTAAGAGTGCGTACTACAGAGTGGCCCCAGCATGGTCTGTCTCCAGCCCCTCAGCCAAAGGTAATAGCCACATCCAGCTGCTGCTTGTAGAGAGCTCTTTGAAGGGCCGCATGACTGGGCTGTTGCGGGGCGGAGTGTTGTGCTTCATGAAGGAGGAACATGAAGGGTTTGGTACTGGGCCTGCCTGGCTCCAAGCTACATGAAGCAGCTGGGCTTCCTGCAGCAGAAGCACATTGTGCACCAGGAGCCGAAAGCATTGCTGTGTTGCGGATACCAGAAATGAAGGTACACTGGAGCCGATCCCGCCCTCCCTGTGTTGGATCAGCTCATTGTGTGCCTTAGGTTGGTGGAGGGACCCCTAGGGACTCTGTGTGTGTGTGGCTTTTGTATATGTGTGTGTGTGTGTGTGGCTTGTGTGTGTGTGTGTGTGTGTGTGGCTTTTGTGTGTGTGTGTGTGTGGCTTGTGTGTGTGTGGCTTCTGTGTGAGTCTGTGGTGTAGGAGCGAGTGGCAGCCATTTTGTTTTTTCAGTCACTAGGATAGTGGTGGGCGGGCTGGATAGTGGGGGCAAGCCAACTCCCTGAATGATTTAAATCACTCCTCCATTGAATCACCCAATGGGAACAGTAACTCCTTACTTAAGCTGAGGTAACATAGCAATATAACACACGGTGGCTCTTCAGTTGAGGCAATGAAGCAATATGCTGAGAGAACAAATAGAAAGTGGTGTTTGAGGCTTGCCCTCTGTAATATACAGCAAAGAATCTCTCCCCCTTTAAGGAGAAAGGGCAGGAATCAGGAAGCAGGAAGTGGAGGAGTGACAATTGAAAACTGACAGTTAGTGAGGTGACTGAAGAGAAAAGAGTTACATAAAAAGAGTTGCTATTAAAGGGATAGTAATACTTCATTTTAACTTTATTTTATTTTGTAGGCATTAAAAAAACATGAAGAATGATATAAGTCTTATCTCTGAAACCTTTATGGTTTAAGAGATATTCACAAACAAAGTATCCCCCCCCATTCAGCCAGATCAGAAGGGAGATGCCCAGGTAGACTGCAGAGAGGGACAATCTTCAATTAAGATAATGGAAAAAGCTGAAAAACTTGTCAAGGGGGGAAGGGCTTTCATTGTTTTCATACAAAGAAAATTGTCCCCTTCTGTTATCTGTACTGTCATACAACCTGATCCACATCTGAGAAGAGATGGCTTACACTAGGTAAAAGGGGCGGGGAGGGGAACTTTGCTTGTGAATATCTCATAAACCATAAAGGTTTGAGAGATAAGACTTATATCATTCTTCATGTTTTTTAATGCCTACAAAATAAAATAAAGTTAAAACGAAGTGTTACTATCCCTTTAAGTTTATCCCTGAGTTTGTATTTTATGGAAACATTACACCCTCGTACTGAAACAGAGTGTATAGAGGGTTACAATTATCTGTGGGAGGTGAAACAGTGTGTTTGTGGGGTCATGATCCTGAGTGAGAGTGTGTGTGGACCAGGAGAAGTTACTGATATCCCCTACTTCAGGAGAGAGTGGCAGCTATATTTTTTTTTTGTCAGTTGGGCAGTGGTGGGTGGGCTGGAGTGGGAGGGCCAACTCCCTGTATGATAAGCATGCCCCCATTGAATCACCCAATGGGAGCAGTAATGTCCCCATTGAATCACCCAATGGGAATTGTGTCTCCTAATGAGACAAATTATGTAATGAGGCATTCTGCTCAATGTGTGTTTGTTTTCTGAGGAGACATAAATTATGTTGTGTGTGTGAGGTAAATAAATAAATTATGCAACGAGGCTTATTCTTTTATATATATATATATGTTTTGAAAGCATAGATTGGCACTCACAGGAACTTTTGAAGATGTGAGAACAGGTTACATTTATTGAATTGACTCAATAAATGTAACCTGTTTTCACATCTTCAAAAGTTCCTGTGAGTGCCGTTTCTACGCTTTCAAAACTGTATATATCCTTCTTTTTGACAAGAGTACCCAGGCTATGATTATATATATATATATATATATATATATATATATATATATATATATATATGTAAAACATCAAACACAGCTCAAGGGGTAAAACTAGGGCAGCTACCAAAAGGGTTGGAATTAGCACTGTTGAAGATCAGGCATTGTGACAGAAATGTTCCTCTGTTGTGAGATTCAGGACAAGTGACTGGAATTGTAATGGCCCAGAGTTGAACATTTACCAGTCCTTTCTGGTATATGTTGCTTGTAGTTTAAAACATGGTTATGTATATTTTTGTATGATTGTATCATGTCTGTATAACTTTAATATTTTTGTTGTTCATGTGCCTTTAAGGTGAGCAGTGCAGAGGGTAACATGTGACCACAGGAGCCAATGAGATTTTTACCCAGCAGCCCCCTGGTCTAGCCAGACAGGGAGGAGCAAGCTAGTGTGTGTGTTCAAGATGGAGGAGTCTAGTGAGGAGGGTTGTGGAGAGAGGATGTGAGAGGGGACGAGAGAGAACTGGAGGAAGTGTGTGGAGATAAGACAGAGGAGAAGGTGAAGGAAACCAGTGGAGCTATACAACTACAGTGTTCCACAGCACAACCATAG
The DNA here is from genome assembly GCA_037306005.1 of Rhinophrynus dorsalis. Taxonomy (NCBI): domain Eukaryota; kingdom Metazoa; phylum Chordata; class Amphibia; order Anura; family Rhinophrynidae; genus Rhinophrynus; species Rhinophrynus dorsalis. Next base: position 349,882,817 of record CM074719.1, on the reverse strand, counting down.
GCGTTCCACCGCACAGGAGTCCAAGTCCAAGTCTGCGTCCGTCTACAAGAAGAGCTGTGGGGAGAAGTGCTGAATGCGAATGGGCCCCATAGAGAGTACTACTTATCGTGAGTGATTAGCCTACGGCGGCCTCCGCTCTGTAGTCTCAAAAATCCTAGTCAAAAGTCCTTAGTTAACCTGGCGGTAGAGTGTACAAGAGCGACCTATGGTTCAGACAGTGTATGTGGCCACATAAGTCAGAAGTCTTCAGTAACTACAGTAAAGTTTAAAGTTGTCACTAGTAAAGTTAAGATTCAGAGTAAAGTCTACTACAAGTCTCAGCAAGCCCTGTGGCTCCCTGTTACCTCTGCACTCGCCCCTGCCTTCCCTCTGCATTGCTTTAATGGACTATTTCACCTGTCCTGCTTCTCCAGTAAATGCAGTTATCCGTAACCCTGCAGTCTGGTGTTTTATTGCCCCAGCGCTGGGCCCAGGAGACCTGCTTCACCCCTGGAGTGTGGTGTAAAACACTACCCTGGCGTCACGAGCCGTGCAACTACAAGCACATAAATTCACAACCCGTGCACCACATATGAGTTTTGGCGTCTTTAGTTCACCACATCTCCAGTTTTGCGTCACGAACAGGATACGGGTGTGTGCCTTACCAAGAAAACCCCCAGTCTGAACAGAGACTGTGTAAAAAAAAAAAAAAAAAAAAAAAATTATGCCCCATTTGAGGTACTGGACTGTGTAATGTGTAAAGATTGTTTGCCAAGTGGGTGCAATAGAAAAGTGGGGGAGCACTTCCAAATACTACAACAATAGACTTTGTGCATTATCCAAGCTGCTGACGCATTTCTGCAAATTTCTTAAAGGGCCATACACATAATTTCCCTTAAAGTGACAGCGCACTCAAAAATTACAAAATGTCTGAACCAAGTACAAGTGGGCAACCGGGCCCAAATGCCACACCACTACCTGAAGCAAGTGCATCGTCTGCTCCGATGATTAACTCCATGCCATCACCTGCTGCAAATGTTCCAGTTGTTCCAATTGCTGCCCCACCACCAGTCTTCATGGGGAATCCAACGCTCCCTACCTGCAGAGGAGTACTCAGGGACAAAGGCCTGCCCGCTATCGACAGTAAATTAAGTAGTTTGAGAAAGTGAAAATGTTTATTAGTGCCTTATTAGTCATGTAAATTAGTCAGTCATATAATGTGTGAAATCAGCACTGTGATAGTTAAAGTGTATAATTTTCAGTCAGCTATGCAATACAGTAGCTAGAAAAAGTGTGTTTATAGTCAGAAAATGTATTTCAGATGTATAATGTCTATAGTCTAGTATAGTATAAAGTTATGGTACTTTCGTCTAATCTAATGTTTGTTGCACTATTGCGCAAGGACTACTGAACTCAGGAAAGTTTGTTTTCTTTATATACCACTAAAAGTATGGAAGAACATTCGGTATCAATGCCCCAGGAGATATCTTTATTTTTGTGTTTTTCATTTTTCTACAACGTGAACTTTTTCCACTTTCAGCAACATCACCCTCAAGGACGCTACGCCGAGGACGGCTTATTTAAAGTGGGGGAGTTTGTAATGGCCCAGAGTTGAACATTTACCAGTCCTTTCTGGTATATGTTGCTTGTAGTTTAAAACATGGTTATGTATATTTTTGTATGATTGTATCATGTCTGTATAACTTTAATATTTTTGTTGTTCATGTGCCTTTAAGGTGAGCAGTGCAGAGGGAAACATGTGACCACAGGAGCCAATGAGATTTTTACCCAGCAGCCCCCTGGTCTAGCCAGACAGGGAGGAGCAAGCTAGTGTGTGTTCAAGATGGAGGAGTCTAGTGAGGAGGGTTGTGGAGAGAGGATGTGAGAGGGGACGAGAGAGAACTGGAGGAAGTGTGTGGAGATAAGACAGAGGAGAAGGTGAAGGAAACCAGTGGAGCTAAACAACTACAGTGTTCCACAGCACAACCATAGGCATTCCACCGCACAGGAGTCCAAGTCCAAGTCTGCGTCCGTCTACAAGAAGAGCTGTGGGGAGAAGTGCTGAATGCGAATGGGCCCCATAGAGAGTACTACTTATCGTGAGTGATTAGCCTACGGCGGCCTCCGCTCTGTAGTCTCAAAAATCCTAGTCAAAAGTCCTTAGTTAACCTGGCGGTAGAGTGTACAAGAGCGACCTATGGTTCAGACAGTGTATGTGGCCACATAAGTCAGAAGTCTTCAGTAACTACAGTAAAGTTTAAAGTTGTCACTAGTAAAGTTAAGATTCAGAGTAAAGTCTACTACAAGTCTCAGCAAGCCCTGTGGCTCCCTGTTACCTCTGCACTCGCCCCTGCCTTCCCTCTGCATTGCTTTAATGGACTATTTCACCTGTCCTGCTTCTCCAGTAAATGCAGTTATCCGTAACCCTGCAGTCTGGTGTTTTATTGCCCCAGCGCTGGGCCCAGGAGACCTGCTTCACCCCTGGAGTGTGGTGTAAAACACTACCCTGGCGTCACGAGCCGTGCAACTACAAGCACATAAATTCACAACCCGTGCACCACATATGAGTTTTGGCGTCTTTAGTTCACCACATCTCGTCTAGGAGCAAAAATTTGACTAGGAGCAGGAGCAGCAGCATACATATCAGAAGAAAGTGTTCAGTGACTGTGCAAAAGAACATCGAGGCCCACCAGACCAGACAGTGCGATCATGAGGAAATTTCCCACAACTTAGAATTTTCTGTTGCCCTAAACTATCAATTTTTGAGGCGGGAATTTTCCTGACTCAAAGTAAAACACCCCTTAATGTCCCACAGGCTTCATGAAGATATCTGTATTATGGATCCAGTTAATGGCTAAGCGGATAAGGCTTGCCAAGGTGTATAAATGAATGTTGGGAGGCCTGCCAAGGATGGGAGGGGGGTAAGAGCAGCTGGAGCATGCTTATGTGAGGTTTCTGGCTTTGCCAGATGAATGTGGTGAAGGCAGTATTGAGTCTGGGGTTGGCACAAGTAAGAAGTAAGGGAAGGGTTTGAAGTAGTAAAGTAGGCATTGGAAGCTTACCATTTAAATTAACTTGCATCTGAACTGAAGTTATCCTTGGCAGAAGTCTGCTACTATTTTAGTTATGGTCATAGAGAAATTATAAGGGTACGATAGTGGAATGTGTTTTGGAATATTCATTTTTACCATTGATTTAAATACAATTATCAAAGTGAGACAAAAGCTTTTGAGGAGAAAAGTTTTGCCCATCCCTAGTTACTGTTAAAACTGCCTTAACCCCTTGAGGATAAGAGAGGAGTCAAGTGCATTGCTTTATGAAATGTTTTTCACCCTTCTGATACTCAAGAGGTAAACCTTTTTATTTCCTGGTTAGTGAATACTTGACCCTTTGAGTGCCAGAGGGATATGCAATGCATTGCAAAGCAATCCGTTGCGTACCCCTCTGGCACTCAAAGGGTTAAATAGATAGTACTGTCACACCATAAATGGAGATATGATTATTCCTTATACTTTTAAACAATGCTCCATACCTTTGGCAATGTTAATATAGGTATAGTTTTTTTGTAATTATATTTTAAACTTTCCACCTCCCACCTCTTTTATCAATGTCACTATTCTTCCTTCCGATCAGAAAGCTGGTCTGAATGGATCACAATGAGGGACAATATTGTGTCACCATAAGGAAACCCTGCTCTCCTTGTCAAGGGGGGCAGGTTTTCCTTATACGGACAAATGGCAAGTGACCAGATTTCAGATCTGAGGGAAGAATAGTGATGTTGGGAAAAGGGATGGAAGGGGAAACTTTAAAATATAATTATAAAAAACTATACAGATGTAAACATTGCAAAAGGTAGGGAGAATTATTAAAAAGTATAAGGAATAATCAGATCTTCATTCATAGAGTGACGTTACTATCTCTTTAAAGGGATAGTAATGTCAGAAAAAAAGTATTAACTATATGGTAGATACAAATAAAAGAGAGTACTTTCACTTATTCATATCTCTCAAACCATTATGGTTTGAGAGATATAGGAAAATAAATTTCTTCGCTACATCCTCTTTCTGCTTGATGAGCTGTAAAGCTGTCAGAAGCAGATTCTGGTTCCTGGATCAGACAGCGGCTCTTCAGCAGTGCTGACTTAGCGATACCTAAAACTAAATACTTAATCGAAACGGTCTACAATGAATGCCTGGTTTGCAAGCACACATTGTAGATCATTACGATGAAGTATTTATCTTTAGATATCGTTATATCGGCGCTTCTGAAGAGCCGCATCTGGTCAAATGACCAGAATCTGCTTCTGACAGCTTTATAGTTTATTTTCCTATATCAATCAAAACATAACGGTCTGAGAGATATGAGTAAGTGCAAGTACTCTCTTTTATTTTTATCTATCATATAGTTAATACTTTTTTCTGACATTACTATCCCTTTAAGTGAGAACCTTAATGGTTGACTTTGTGAAATGTATTTTCCCCTTGCATATTTATAATTAATATACATGTATTTTGATTAATCATGCCAAATCAACAGGTCTCTCTCTTTTTTGCTCTCTTTGTTTACATTTCATCTATTTTCTCTTCCTTTCTCTCTTTTTTTGCATTTCTCCTGTTCTCTTTTTTCTGTCTCTATAGTTAGATAACTAGACTCCTCCATACAATATGAGAATCAATTAGCTATTTCTTACTACAGAGGCTTTTTCTCTGCTTATTAATTGTATGCATAGTTTAACATGGAAAAAAGTTGAGTAATACTAGCAAAGTTATATAGCCAAAGGCCATTGCTTGAAACAATAAAGAAAACAATTTAGTTTATTATGCTAGTGAGTGATATTACAAGCAGTGCTAAATTGCATAATGTAATACTAACATTTTCAAACTGAATTAATTAAATCATGGCACCTGCACACAGTTTCACTTTGTATGCTACTGAGAGGTCTATGAGCTCATTTTATGCATGGCAAATGTTCACTGTGTCAACTAATCATTCCAATGATTGCAGCAACAATTAACCATTTGTGTGTCAGTCAGGGTTGACAACCATTAGTAAATTTATTGATGGCAAAAATGTCTTACATTAGGAAAATATCTGCAAGAAAATATTCTGACATTAAAATATGTCAGTTTTATCAAAGTAAAGATAGGAAACATACATTTTCAATGAGTTGACAACCCTAGTGCCAATGAGAGGCCTAAACAATTGACTCCCAATTCACTGTACACCTACTGTAACAAAAAGAGGTAATACAAAGTTGAACTTTAAAGGGATAGTACTGTTTCACAAAAACTTCAGCTCCAATTAATCTTCATAGTATTTGGGCCATGGAGAGTGTTTTTTCAATACTGTCAGAACTGTAGTTCAAGAGTAATTGAATGATAAAGTATCCCCCTCCCACCCCTTTTTTACCTAGTATAAGTCACCTTCCCTCAGATGTGGAATCTGGTCCCTTGATCAGACAACTCACAGCAAGGAACAGTCTTCTTACTGTGAACAGAAGGAAAACACTGCCTCCCTTGACAGGTTTTTCCTTATGCTTGCTGAAGTTTGTCCCTCTCTGCTATCCATCCAGACAGTCTTGCTGCTCTGAAGTGAGCAGTGTTACATAAGTAAAAGGGGCGGGAGGGGGATACTTTGACATTCAATTACTCTTGAAATGCAACTTGTCAGTACTGAAATAACACTCTCAATGGCTCAAATACCGTGAAGATTAATTGGACCTGCATTTATTGTAAAACATTACTTTTTAAAAGATTGATTCAAGGGAAATGGTTTGATAAGAAGAAATGGAGCCACTCTGGAGCAAAGCAACTGCAGCACATTGGACAATGCTGTAGAGCCAAACAGAAAAGAAGGTGCTTCTGGTGCAATAATATTTGGTATCAAATATTATCACCAACCCTTCACTACTTCAAATTTTATACTCACAAAATGAGTGATCAGCTTAACACATATGTGTCAACTGACATCTGCATAGTAGTGGTTTTTATAATGCCCCCACAACAGTATAAATCTCTGGAAGAAATTCCCTCTTTGGTCAGGGCCGCTCCTCAATTCAACACACTGGAGGTTCAATACATGGAAAAGACAATGCAAGAGGGTTCCCAGTAGTGCCTGTTATCAAGTCATCAATTGGATATATGGAAATAACATTTTATACTCCCAACATGAGTGGTTGTCAGAGGGGTTATACCCACAAACAACAACAGAAAGCCAGCAGAGATATTGACCAGTCTCCACTCAGGTGCTCAGGTTCTAGGAAAGAAATCCCATGGAGTGCTATAGTCTTGTATCAAAAATGTATTTTCTCAAATCATTCATATGTAGCAAAAGTTAAAAAATACTAATGTAAAAAATTATAAATAAAATTTGTACAAAAAGGCTAGGTATATATATAACGTTTCGTAGCTTCCCAGCTACTTCCTCAGAATAGATGAAAGACAGGGGACAATGCATTGGAGACCACTCTAACATTCAAGGGATTACAAGCCCCATTTAAATTAATTTAAATTAATGGGAATTGTGGGAAATTATATTTGTTCCCTATGGTGCATTTGCTTTGCCTTTTAGCTGTTCCAAGTCTTATTAGTACATTATCCTCAATGTGCTATAGTACTGATGGCTAGGGATTGTGTGCAGTACATATCACATCTGTTGTACCTGTTAGTTTGTACTGATGGAAAGAAAAAACTCATCATAGAAAAGCAATTTGAAGAGAGCTCGAAAAAAAGATTTTAATTTAATTTATAATATCTCCTTCTTGCTCAATTTCACGGACTGCCTAATGCAGTAGGGACTTCATAATTAAATGTAAATTAAACAGAATCTAAGGCTTTATGCAGATTTTGACATATTTCCCAACAATTAAAAATGAGACATAATAAAAAGTTAACAAGCTCACCAGTCACCAAGATAGGATTTTTTTTTTTATTTTAATTTGAGGATAAGTTGAATTTGTAAGTAATTTCTATGAAAAGGGTCAAAAAAAATATGCACCAATTAAGTATTTTGTTCTTGTCCGTAACATAATTTTGCTATTTCAGTTCATTGTATCCATTGTTGTAAACAGTAGGGGGAGATCTAAAGCTATGACAGCATACCAGGATCTATACAGCTGAGGGTCGAGTATAACTGATTTTGATGAACCATACCATAAAAGGATGGATTTCTAAACTTTTTTAGGCACCACTGGTTTGGATTTTAGGAATACCATAAAGTCATCCTCCTTACCAGTTCTCTAGTCACTTAAGGACTAATATATATATATATATATATATATATATATATATATGCATTTAAAGTTATGTGGAGTAATTTCAACTGAAAGAGCTCCCTTTCTGAAAGCAGGAGACAGGATTGGTCTGTCAGTGACAGCCCACCTCTCCTGTTACTGCACGGATCCAAATGGATTGCCTCCCAGCAGCTTCGGTAAAGATTTATCACACTTTAACCCAAGGGGGTAAATGCACTAAAGTTCTATGAGAGCTCAGGATTGAGATATTTTGTCAGATATGTGTTGAAGACACATTGCCAGTATGCACTAAGGTAGCTTTGCCATCGTATCTACTTCAATCCACCACCAATCCACCATGTCTTTGACAGGGTATTTTATTAAGCCTCACCCCTTTTATGATGCAAACAACATCACTGATAGTCTTTGGTAAGCAGCACATGCTCTGTGTCATATTTGTAATACATTCATATTATTCTAAAAATGTAATTTGACCCCTTTTCTGGAAGAGATTTGCAATGCGTTGGAGACACTTCTAGCAGCCAAAGGTAAAAAAATGTGAGGAAGTAACACAAACCGCTTCCCCCTCTCCTGCACAATGAAGAAGAGACCATCTAGATTTGATGGAGGGGCTTCCACTATCTGATCATGGAGCCAGCTTAGCCCCATGCATAAGCTATCATCTTCACTGTATGAACTTATATCTGTGCACACAATATAATGGTGCCAGCAAAGGCACACAGCATGCTTCCATACAGATTCATGGTTGAGCATTATTCTTTTTATGAGATTCTTCTTGTTCTGCAAATTGCACAATGTTGGGAACTGTGAAAAAAGGTACAATAACATTTGCTACATATATACATAATTCATTTCATTCTTATACCTGTGCTTGTGTGACCTTCTTCTTTTATAATTGTAACTCATCCGGTGGTGCGTCGCTAGTACTTCACTTTTCCACCCCACATCCATCTGATCATCACTCTCCCACCCCTTCTGCACCAGTTTGCCACTCTTCTACCCCTCATCTGTCCCTTTCACCACCTTCTTACAGGAAGGAGGCAAAAGGGATAATGGAGGGGTGACAGAATAGGCAGAAGGTGGCGAAAGGGAAGGTGGTGAAAGGGACAGAGGACAGAACAATACAAGCATTAACCCCTTAACGACCGGCGGTCCTGGGACGTTTCCGTCCCATAAGGACCGCATAGGATCACTTGGACGCACCGGTACACGTGACCTGTCGCGTGTATCGGCGCGTCATTACGGGGCCTGATAGAGATCGCTCCGATGTTGGAGCAGTCAATTTCAGGCCCTATTTTTACTTACAGCGCTCCCGGTAGAGCGCTGCAAGTAAAAAGTACGTGACGTACTATGACCGTCATCGGTCCTTGAGTATTTCAAGGACCGTGACGGTCATAGTACGTCACATGTCGTTAAGGGGTTAATGTTCTGCCTACTACCAGAAATCAGAACAAATGGCTGCCATTGTGTAACCATTGAATAGTGTACAAATGTCAACTATTGCAAGGAGGTTTGAACAGTACTCTGTCTATTTTGTTTCTAGAAAATATCTGTGAATTTAAAGGGATAGTAATACTTAAAATGTAAAAAAAAATATGTTGTAGGGTTTATCCCCTTGAGTAAAACAAGGGAATGCCTACTGCTGAAAGGTGTTTTATTCAAAAGTTATTACAGCTCAAAGTTGAATTTTTTAGGTGCAATATCACAGTGGCCTGAAATTGTACAGTGGCGCTGTTGGTACACCATCCTATGGAGAATTATGGTCCCGGGAACAGAGCTGTACATAGGATGGTGTAGCAACAGCTTCACTGTACAATATTAGGCCACTGCCTGTGATATTGCACCTAAAATAATTAAACTTTGAGCTGTAATAACTTTTGAATAAAACACCTTTCAGCAGTGGGAGTACTCTTGTTTTACTCAGGGGGATAAACCCTACAACATTTTTTTTTTACATTTTAAGTATTGCTATCCGTTTAAGAGATCACACACTGAAATGGATTTTTATACAAACCTACACACTCCTAAGTGGGTAAATGATTTTGAGTTAAACTGAATAAATGAATTTTAAGTCTACAAGTCTACAAGGTTTGGAAGAGGTGTACAACATTTTACATTGTTAACATACATCAAAATGAACTGTTTTTCTTTGGGTTGTAGTAAATAAACACGTAGCAAGAAATGTGAGATATAAAGTTTTCTTTAAGGTGCTAATTAGGTCCTTTTCTTAAGGGACTAGTAGGAAGAGTCCTGATTTGTTGGTGCTACTTGAGGATAGGTTTTGAACCTACTGCTATCAATCATCAATATATTGTGGTTTGTCTTCAGCAGGGAGGATCGATACAACACATTCTACATGTTAACGTAAAATAAAAAGCTATTAGAAATATTTATAAAATGCTTTACATTACACAAGGAAAAGGTAAAGCAGTAGACTGGTAGAGTAAAAAGTATACATTTACTGAATAACTGAGTAGCTTTAGAATGCAATACTTTAAGACAACTTAGATCTCTTCATCATTTATGATTCTAAAATGAAGGCTGAATACAAAATACATCCTTCAAGCAAATCCCTGGTTAATCTGAATTCCACTGGAAGTGAAACTCTTATCCCCTGTGTCTGTGTAAATTATTATTTAGACTCCAGTAGAGACATGTCTTTGTAGCTGGCTAAGTGGTACAAGATTTATTTCCCTTCTGATTATTAATAACTTCAGTAAATTTACTATGTAGAAAATTTGTGATTGCAGCTAAAGATGGTTAAATATACAGAATGTATGGTTTAACCCTCTGAGTGCCAGAGGGGTGCACAACACACTGCTTTCCAGTGCCTTGCACACCCCTCTGGCATAAATTCCTTGTTATGATTCAGGCCACTGTTCAAATGATCTGCAGGACAATTTGCCCTTGCACCTTATCTGTAAAACATATGATCACACAGATTACACATCTCTTTTGTAGAAAGGGACAAGTACCATTTTACTATTGAATTCTAAGGGAGCTCTTTCCCAAAAGTTTCGGATTGGGGTACTGTTTATAGAAGAGGAGAGGAGGTTTGCGGAATATTCTATTAAATCTGTCATCAGTATGTAACATTGTTTCGATCTCTTTTGAGATTTTGCTCACAATCAAGCTGGGTGTTGTAAGTGACTATTAATGGCACTCTGTTCTCTTCCTATGGTTGTTTATTTTCCTGATTTCTTCTGCGTACACTGGTGGCTCACTGAATTTGGATGTCCTTGACCTTGGTATCGTACATGTGACTGATAACATCTCTCCTGAAATTTTTAAGATGTTTATCTTGGTGAGAAGTCTGAGAGCATATACGGTTATACCTTAGGTCGTGGCTGTAAACAACTTTTTGTGGGTGTCTGAGATGGAATCTTTCATTTCTGAGATAATTAGGCTTGTTTATTTGTGTTTGTAAATGGCTGAGTATGAGGTTAATGGTGGGATGGAAAGCACTGTCATTTTTGTGAAATTACAAAACTGAATCTTTGCTGGCAGCCAAATGATTAGGATATCATCTATGACTGGAGGCTGTATTTGTCATGTGGACAAGTACATTTCCTCCAATTTCTCCATGATTAGTTTGGTGTATTGTGGTGCCATTCACATTACCATGGCATTTCCTGTCTTTTGTTTGAATAGTTCTTGCCCAAATGTAAAATGATAAAGCTTTAGTATAAAGTGTATTAGCTAGGTTACAAGTAAAATGGTTTCCTTTGGGATGGAGCCAAGGTCAGACACTTTGTGTAAGAAATAGGTTGTGTCCTACAAAAGCAATACATTGCATACCCCTCTGGCACTCAAAGTCAGATTAAATATTGTAACACAATTCCATTTCCCTGCACATGATATAGCTCCAGTATACAAAAATTGCTTTCATTAAAGTCTTAACAATAGCGGACCGCATGCACTATGGCATTCATGAACTGTAGTGCATACCCTGAAGTGCAACTACAAGTGTTGAGGCTATCACTAGCAGAACTGCACATTCAGATTAGTTACTTTACTCCAATATTATTATATTAGATAACAATTATATTATTGTGTATAGATACTCAGTCAACATCTAAGTATTGGGGGTCCTGTTTGCAAATAGATGGTTATTTGGAGAGAAGTACATTTGTTCCACAGAAGGGACCACTGGAAGAAATGGGGTTGGGTCAGGTTTATGAAACACGTGTGACCTGTCTCTTATATACACCAGTGGGGGGCGTTTATGATACACAAGGTTTTTTCCTTTATAGGGTCCATTGGAGTTGAGATTGTATATGTTCCAACCATTCTGAAGGGATCATAAGTATGGGTGGATCCAGGCGTGTCTGTAGAAATTTTTCCAGGGGAGGGCGAAGCTATAATATGACCCCCAGACCAGCCCATCCAGCCCCTTTGTTTATATGGAGGGGGTAATTGTAGGGCTCTTGTCCCCCTCTGGACTCCCATGGGTGGATCCATATTAACATGACACTGTTGATAGGCTAATCAGTTAACAATGAAAGATGCACACTGACCATTTGTGTAGCTGGTATATATACTTAAATTAATATAGGGAGGTTTGAAATACACATGGGTTAAGAGAGCATTCTTACTGAAGCAATTTCCGAGGGATTGAAAAAGGTGGAACGCATGTGGATCCCGAATACTTCTGGGTATTTGAGAAATGCTGTGAAGGATTTGTTTTTGGTGCCAAGAATCACAAATAAACAAAGGAAAGATATAAATGGATGTGACGCTGTTTATATTACATTATATGCCCCTGACAAAGTAGCTTGAGGTTTGGAAATAAGTTGGGCATTTTTTGTTATATATACGTTTCTTTTATACATATCAGCATTGTTTTTTATTTTTTGTATATCTGTGCAGATATTGATTTGAATATATTTTATACAATATCTGAGAGCATAGGATCCATCTCCATTAATTATTGTATCCCACATATCTCAAAGTGTTAATGAGGATTCCCCAGGTAAGCTGGATCTGATATAGGGCCCCTATATATTAAGAAGGACAGTTCATGACACAGAAGAGTTGGTGGAATGGAGAGAATTGGACATCAAGATCCGGAGTAAAGCAGGCACACTTTGTAGACTGTTCCAATGAAGTATTTCTTTCTAGAGAACACTATTTTCACTCTGCTGAAGAACTTCCATCCAGCCTGGGACCAGGATCTCATTCTGTCAGCTGGTGCTCTGACGTCTGCGAAAGGAGCGGGAGTGCAGAACTTTAGAAGCTTATATCTCTCAAACTATACATGTGTGAGAGACTGAACGTACATCGTTGCATTTATATTTTTAATATCTACAATATTAAAATGTATTAAAAGCAAACATTACTATCCCTTTAAGAGTCAAGCAGCAACAAGGGGTGAAAGACTTTGTAAGAACTAAAGATCAGGTGATATTGATCAACATTTTTATTATTATATTTTTTGTGTTTTTTGTGCTGTTGGTATATATTCTTGTAATTTTGCGAAAATCTGTTGTATTAGCGCTAAGGTAATGTGTTTATGTGTAGAAAAGACACTGTGATGAGGATGTTGCTTATGTTGAGGGTGAGTAGCGGTGTTTAGCACAATATCTTGTTTGTAGTTGGTAGATGTTAACCCTTTGAGTGCCAGAGGGGTATGTAACGCATTGCAAAGCAATGTGTTGATCACTCCCTGGCACTAAAAGGGTTAAGGATTTAAGCCTTGGAATGCCAGAAGGGTGCCCAACACACTGCAGAGCAATGCGACCCCTGGCATTAAGCATCTCTCTTGTTCTTAAAGTAGATGTGTCACAGTTAGATATGTTTAGTTAATTTTCTACACATTTAAAAACTGCCTATATGTTGCACTAGCCATTTTCTGTAATGTAAATGGTTTTTGAAAAATGAACTCATTTATTGGTATACATATAAGGAATAAGGCTGGAGCTGATCGTTTTCCTTAAATCTACTTCCTTTTTCCAACAAAGAGGTGGTCAGACCTTTGTGAGGCCATTGCTGTTCAAGGCCCACTGCCTTGCACCATCTGATTAGCCTTTGAAAGTATCATAAATGATTATTGTGAACATCAGGAGAAAAGAATCACCTATTGAAAACATTTACAGATACTAGCCATTAAGTACCTCTGTATATGACTTATTATTTTATTTGCTGGTGACACAGTGTGACATTTTAAGTTCATTTTTTTATGTGCTGAGCCAATATCACTGCACATTATACTAGGCATTATCTACACACTGCCATTATCTCTAATAAGTTTGGGGCTAAACAGAACTCATTATCATACTATGCAGGGAAGTGCCACACTGTTACACTAACATACAAATGACTAGTAAAATGTGTAGGCAAATTTTAATTCCCTATTAAAAAAAATCTTATCCCACCCCTTTTAATGATGTAACACTGCTCAGCCAGATCAGAAGGGAGGTGCCCAGGTAGATTGCAGAGAGGGACAATCTTTAATTAAGATAAGGGAAAAACCTGAAAAGCTTGTCAAGGGGGGCAGGGCTTTCATTGTTCTCATAGGAAGAAGATTGTCCCCTGCTGATATCTGTCTGGTCTATAGACTGGATTCCACATCTGAGAAGAGATAGCTTACACTAGGTAAAAGGGGTGGGAGGGGAAACTTTGTTTGTGAATAGTTTTGAGAGATAAGACATATCATTCTTCATGTTTTTTTAATGCCTACAAAATAAAATAAAGTTAAAACGAAGTATTACTATCCTTTTAAAAGGACAGGTCTTCTTTAAAGTATTAACAAAATCATACAAACAAAGAGACAAACCTGCACTACGTAATATAAAAATTAGATGTGTGCCCTGTAATGGGCATATATAATATTTCTTAGTAAATAAGTGAGATTTTAGTGTTCACAAATTGTCCAAATTGTTGGTAAACTTGCCACCGCGCCAAGGTATCTCACTTGAGTCCTAAACTAATACACCTATAAAGTCCTATTTAAAATTAAAATAAGAAAATCCCTGAATAGAAGTTATAATTAATGCATAGGAGAGTAAGGGACTACACTTTCGGGTGTGCACTTGAGCAGTGGCTCCATCCAAACCCTATACTTAGGTACCCACTAAAAGGCCATGTATTTAGGATTTCCCTACTTATGCAACAAATGTGCATTAAATAATGACTAAGTTAAAACAAATGGCCTGTTAACGGGTCTGTGAGGAGAGGGTGGGGAACTTCTGCACTAGAATGTATCATTACTATTAAGACTTTAAGAACAGTAAGCCTCTTAAACATGCTCCATATCCATACCTGGGAACTTTTGAAACAGGGCTACCCGGAGGGTAACCCTGTCAGTGCCCAGAGGGAGGGAAATGACGTGATTTGTGTCATAAAAGGGGCGGGGCTTAGTCACGGGGGGCGGAACAAAACCCCCCACAAACAAACCCTGTAAAATGGATGTAGGAGGGCGGGGAGTGGGAGGAACCGGGCGGGATGGAGCACAAGTGGGCAGAGTTTCTACTTAAACTCTGCCCACCCGGTGATTCACACATTGCCCCGGAGACCCGGTAATTCACTTTGAAATCCGGAGTCTCCGGGGCAAAACCGGAGAGTTCCCAGGTATGTCCATATCATGTAGAATAAATAGTCCAAAGACACACCATTGCCTCTGCATTTTGTTTAATACATGTCATTATGCTCCCCTTCATGTAATGGGCATTAAGGGGAAGCTTTTCTGCATCTATATCTTTATTTCAGCTCCTATCATCCTCAAGTGTTCAAAGAGCGATGTAGTTCGGTCACATCATTTTCCCCCACCTATTTTACACTTAATGATAATTTGCCTCTTTCTCTTCCAGGCCATGATCCTTCCTACACTTGGTAGGAGTAAAATAAGTTGGTGTCAGGATTTACCATCAGAGGGAGAGAGGCAGCTCAAGTCAACTTACAACTTCTCTTTCCCTTACAGACATAGTGAAATACCCACTAACATACCAAATACCCTTCTACCTTGTTCAGTCATGTTACATGGACAGTGGCATATTTGGATGATATTTGAAGGCAAGAAAACATGATTTTTTATTTTCCTCAAATCATATGATTGCTTTCATATAGTCTGATTAATTAAAATAACAAATCAAAGCGAGGACAGGACCTCGGGAAAATGGCAAAAAGATAAAAAGAAAGAGATGAGATTTGTGAGAGCATGGGGAAAGGAGAGAGATGGAGAGCAGAGGAGAAACAGAGACATAAAGTAGAATAGAGTGAGACAATTGTCTTGCTTACTAGCAAACAGAAAAGACTCTCCTACCTTATTCTGACCTGTGACCAGTTTAGGGACCTGTTTGATATCTGAAGGCAAGCAAACTTGTTGACAGTCTGCACTGTGGTCCCATCATCCATTGTGCAGATAATCTCTGTTGCAACTTCCATCCATTCTACACTGAAAACAAGGAATTGTAGCTTGCTGCTTTTGGTATATCATGCATTTGTACAGTCTACCGTGATAGCAAAGTTAAGGTCTGTGAAAAGTTAGCCCTGGCGAGTAGAAATTCAGCTCTGGTGGGTATGTTTTGGCTTGCAGTGGTGAGTAACTTTTCAGGTCTGGCTAGTAGCAAAGGACTTAAAATGATAAGCCCTGTATATACACTATATAATAATTTGTTATGGTATGTTTGTCAGAAGCCGTCATGCGCAGTAGAGATGGCTGCACGTGCTGCAGTCATGCGGAGTAGAGACTGCCCGCGCAGTGGCTGATAACGGAAAGGGGCACTCCGAATTCAGACCGGAGTCTTCTGCGCACCTTCCTGGGACAAAGAGGTCCCAGGAAGGTGCGCACAGAGGATTACAGCCTAAATTTGGAGCACCTCACTCCGTATCAGTCGCGGCGCGGGCAGTCTCTACTACACATGACTGCAGTGCTGCCAGTGATGAGAGGATCCGGCCACCAGCTGAGGTTGCTGGATGGCACTGTGGCCCGTGTACACAGGCTTTTCAACTAGTGTATATACTAGTGTAAAAGCCTGTGTACATGGACCAAGGTCCGTGTAATGTTAACCCTTTGAGTGCCAGAGGGGTATGCAATGCATTGCTCTGCAATGTGTTGCATACCCCTCTGGCACTCAAAGGGTTAAGAGGCCATTACCTCACTGCTCCACACAATACAGTCTTGCGTCGCCTCACTCACGCGATGTAATCATGCACAGTAGAGACTGCCAGAATGTGCACAGTCTCTACTGAGCATGACTGCATTGTGACAAACATTCTAGCGAATTATTATATAGGATATAATTATAAACATGTTATTTTTAAATTTATTGCTAGAGGAAAAACAATATTTATCACAGACTATAAAATAATAATGTCTAGTTTAAAAAAAAGACAGTCGTGGTGATAAGCTGTTTAATTTCACTTTTTGACCTTCTATTTCAGGCTGCACATTAAATTGTCAATCATTGTAGTAATTGTAAGGCAAATGGACAAAAAAAAAAAAAGAATTCCAGCAACATTCGGAGGAAACCAGGACAAATGAAGGACAAAAGTCAGTGGTCCATAGGTTTTAGGTAGAAAATGGGGACACAATGGAGACCTCTATAGCATTAACCCTTTGAGTGGCAGGGCGTTATTCGATTCTTTGCAAATCCATGCATTGGATACTCTTCTGGCATTCAAAGAGTGAAACTGATTAAACGCTCTATTAAAATCATTGCATCTCTTTATTATCCCTTGAAGTGCAATTGGTTTACTCCAGAATTGTTCATATCTTGCTTTTTGTATCTGACTCAACGAGTGCTCTACACCCAGTTTTGTACACCTGGAAGGAGATTCACTAAGTGGCGATAAAGAGGTGATAAAGTGGAGATGACTTTTGCAGTTTATCACTTCTCCAATTCCTATGTTATTCTATGGAGCCTATGCACTAAGATTTCTTCAGCTTTGGAGATCTTAGTGTATAAGCTCTAAAGTATAACAGGGGACTTGGAGAAGTGATACCACTGGAGACATCATCTCTACTTTATAACCTCTGTATCACCGCTTAGTGAATCTCCCCCCTGGTTTGAAGCACATACATGAGTGCTAAAGTGTATATTACTACCTAAAATGTCTTTCCCCAAAAATCCTATGACGTGCAGTGAGGCTTATATATGAAAAAGATTTTGAGCAATTCTGGAGCAAAACAACTGCACCATTACATTTGTTATTGAGGCTTGTAAAGCTCAACTAACACATGTAGATCTGCAGATCTATTGCTCTGAGTGCAGCCCTGCCGAAGCTACACAGAACAGTCCAGCCGATCAATGGTAGAGCAGCATGGGCCTGAAAAATGATGACAGAAGAACTCTTAATGATCCTATGAGACAGATTCAATACTTGTATGACAGTCTCATGTGGATACACTTTCATCTAGCATTGGATGTTAGTGAAAGGTTTTTGAATTCTGCACTGACAGTCTGTGTGGCTGCATGCCACTAGCAAAGCCTGTTGCTGTGAGTCACTCACTCACTAGTTCCACTAGTGTTGCTACATTTACTCTTGCCAAAACTGAACAGGGCAAAGACAAGCTTTTGCTATTCACAGCCCAAAAGGTCACAATCCTGGTGTTTCATTTCTGACTTTATTATTATTTCCAAAGGGAAGCTTAACTTATGACCTTTAGGGGACTTCTCTAGCACCCATTTGATAGTTAAAAGCCCCATCTAAATCAGCAGGCATCTGCATAATGAACCCATTATAATAAGTGGTCTAGTGATACATGTATGCTCTAACCAATACAAGCACAAGAGAATGAAAATGAATCAGTTCTCGTTTCAGAACCTCTGTATCCCAGACAGTGTTGGCAAACCCGGATGGAGTATCCCAAAACCGGACTGTCTAGATCAACACCAGACAGGTGGCAACCCTAAGCTCCATTACCATCAGAGGGGGTAATTTTTCCCAGCCATTTTAGGGCTGCCCCATTATTTTTAATGTCTACTACTATAGGACCAAACTGTAATGGTTTGTTCAACACTCAGACACAGTAGGTTAGGCTAAATCACAGTTTTATTAAGAAACACAATGAAAATACCCTTAGCGGGCTATAGCGTATCACAGCAGAATCGACAGGTGTAATATAGGACTCAGGCTTATGCCTACACAGGCCCAGTATAACAGTAAGAGAGAGTACATATACTGTCACAGGTCAGGCATGACAAGAAGAACTCAGCACAGCATGGGTTAAAGTTCAATTGATATAATCAGTCTCTGATGTGGTGTGTTCAGTAACGCCCAGTATGATGGAAAAACAGTGATAAGGAGACTGTAGTGCTAGAATGGAGACAAAGCACTTTAGATCTGCTGTAGCAGAGCTGAGACTTATACCCCCTGCCGTAGCAGTAAACGGAGGCCACGCAATACTCTGCAAGAGCTGTACAGAATAGAGCCACGGGCACCCTACCGGTGCAGTAACGGAGGCAACAGTACTCTGCTCGAGCTGAATTGGATAGAGCCAATGGCACCCGGCCGGTGCCGTCATGGAGGCAACAGTACTCTGCAAGAGCTGAATTGAATAGAGCCAATGGCACCCTGCCGGTGCCGTCACGGAGGCAACAGTACTCTGCAAGAGCTGAATTGAATAGAGCCAATGTCACCCGGCCGGTGCCGTCATGGAGGCAACAGTACTCTGCAAGAGCTGAATTGAATAGAGCCAATGGCACCCTGCCGATGCAGTAACGGAGGCAACAGTATTCTGCAAGAGCTGAATGGAAACGCAACCACGGGCACACTGCCGGAGCAGTAACGGAGGCAACAGTAGCTCTGCAAGAGTTAATGGAAGGCTCAGCAGTAACGGAGGCAACAGTAGCTCTACAAGAGTTAACGGAAGGCTCAGCAGTAACGGAAGCAACAGTAGCTCTGCAAGTGTTAACGGAAGGCTCAGCAGTAACTGAGGCAACAGTAGCTCTGCAAGAGTTAACGGAAGGCTCATAGCAGTAACGGAGGCAACAGTAGCTCTGCAAGGGTTAACGGGATGCTCAGCAGAATGTACACTGCTGGAGCAGTAACGGAGGCAACAGTGACACACTGTCTGGTAGGCCCAGACTAGGCGGAAGTAATAATGTCGCCCAGCTACACGATGAAGCAGGAACTGGAGAGCTGGGCTGGATCATGGAACAGGAACGTCAGACAAGCCGGGTCAGTTCACGGAGCAGGAACATCAGCCAGGCTAGGTCGAAACACGGAGCAGGAACATCAGCCAGGCCGGGTTGGATCACGGAGCAGGAACTAGAAGCGGAGTAGTCAAACGGGCCAAGTCGGTACACGGGAACACAGCAACTCAAGTCAGCACTGGTACAGGAACACCACGAAAGGGCACCAGACAGGTGCCAGAGCCCAGTATAAAAAGGCCATACTGGGCGAGCCAAACCAAGCTCAGCCAATAGGAGCGCAACACACAGAGACTGACAGGAAAGCACGGGCACCGTGATACAAACCTAGTATAAGATGATTACTGTTATTTAATAAAAACCTGCCATAGATACAATGACAATTAATCTTGGTTTCTTAATTCATTTCATTTTATTCAAAATTCTTGTGTAATAAGTATCTGCAGTGGACACTTATCAGGGAATATTATATGTTCTCTAAAAGACATCAAAGGCACCTTTAGTAACTGTATCAGTGACAGAGTGATTGACAATGCATGGCATACCTTTCTGGTGCTTAGGGGGTTAAAATCTATCTATCTATCTATCTATCTATCTATCTATCTATCTATCTATCTATCTATCTATCCATCCATCCATCCATCCATCTATCTATCCGTCTGTCTGTCTGTCTATCTATATATCTGTCTATCTATCTATCTATCTATCTATCTATCTATCTATCTATCTATCTATCTATCTATCTATCTATCTATCTATCCATCCATCCATCCATCCATCCATCTATCCATCTATCCATCCATCTATCCATCCATCTATCCATCTATCCATCTGTCTGTCTGTCTGTCTATATATCTGTCTGTCTATCTATCTATATATCTGTCTGTCTATCTATCTATCTATCTATCTATCTATCTATCTATCTATCTATCTATCTATCTGTCTGTCTGTCTGTCTGTCTGTCTGTCTGTCTGTCTATCTATCTATCTATCTATCTATCTATCTATCTGTCTGTCTGTCTGTCTGTCTGTCTGTCTATCTATCTATCTATCTATATATCTGTCTATCTACTATATCTCTGTGTATGTATTATAGTTGGGCTTAATACAACTATAGTTAAAATTTGAATGATCTTGTTAATATTAAATGCCAGTTTTGTAATGCATATAATCATAAATATTGGATTGACAAATAAAGGTAACATTTGGAATTTATTGTCTAAGTGTCAAATCCCACAAACCCTGCAAATTTGGTCTAGAGCTATTGCAAAAAATACTAATGGATTTCATTGTGATTTAGTGCTGAGGTAGATCTTTTGCAGGATAATGTGCTTTTTTATTGCTTGTTGATTGGTCGTCCTGTTCCTGGGATATTGAGCTTTAAGAAAAAATAAAATAAATATATATATATATACTAGTTGAACAGCCCGTTACACGGGCCACAGTGCCTCTGGCAGCTGGTCGCCGGTCTCCCGCGCCTCGGCTGATACAGAGACTCTGGCAGCCGGTCGCGGGGCAGTCACACGCAGTGGAGACGGCCCGCGCCTCGGCCCATACAGAGCTGGACCCTCCTTCGGAGCGCCCAGCTCTGTATCAGCCGTGGCGCGGGCAGTCTCTACTGCGTATGACTGCCGCACGCGCAGCCGTGTCTACTGCGCAGGTCGGGCATTACACACAACTTGGCGATTTATTATATAGGATATATATATATATATATATATATATAGCAGACTTGGTTACATTTAGTTCCAGATAGTGTTAAGTATTAATTTCATCAATCAGATAAATGAATAGAAACAAAAGGAAAACAGTATTATTATTATTATTAATAAACATTTGTTGATCATGCAGCATTCAGAGTTACAGTAAATGAAAAAAAAATAAATGGCAACATTCATATACATATGGCCACATCATTTTTGCTTATATGGATGGATGATAATGGAAACAGTACATTATTTTTCTCTCAGGTCAGTTATTTATAACCCCACCAGGAGTTGGCTGAAGTGTCTGCCTCATTTGCTGTATAAACAGGCAGCATCACTAGCAAGGAAACAGGAATTATTTCATTGTTCTGAAATGAACAGTACTACTCCCAATTCAACTAGGATTGAAAAAATAATGGATTTGGTGATAATAATCAAATAAAATTTTCTTACAGGAGATTACGTGTCTATCTTTAATTCTTGGGATACTGTACAGCTTTTCAATTCCCTTAAAACAAAATGTAATCAGAACAGTCTGGAAGAAGTCAAAGTTATGAGTCAGAGAGCAATATGTATTGTATTGCACAGCTCTCGTTTTCCTTCTGTATTTTTTCAAGCTGAAACCCACAAGCAACTTGTTACATGCATGTAAAATATTTAGTTATGGGGTACTGGTGTGCATCAAACATTTAGTAAATCTGGAGTAAAACAATTTGTACTATATTTATCAAAGAAAAAAAAATCCATTCACCTTAATATCTTGAATAAATTAACTACGTAAAGGAAGGGTGTATAAACAAACATCTTGAGGCTAAGAAAAACTGGCACAATTCTGGATCAAACCAGCAGCACCACAGGGGACAAATAAAAACTCTTAATCATTTAAATGTGGTTTTAACCCACTGAATGCTAGAGAGGCCTCCAGTGCATTCCTCCACAATGTGCTGAAGTCCTTTCTAGTATTCAAGGATATAAAAGTTCCTTTTAGATTTAGGGAAACTTTGGTAAACATATTTGTACCCTATAGTGCAGTTGCCTTGCTTCAGAGCAGGGCCAGATTAGCCACTAAACAACTTAGGCTACAGCCTAGGGCCCTTGAGAATGGATTGGACGTGGTTGTTGGTGACTCACACAGGGCCTGACCCCTTACAAACCGTGACACTGTAGCAAATTTGAACTTTCCCTGCCTTGATACTTTCATAAAGTGAATTTAAATTCTGTTTGATGTTGTTGCGCAAACTTTATGCTCTGTGACTGCTGAGATCATAACACCATTCATAGGTCATATTTGCACTTCATGCTCTGAAATCAAACAGAGTCTCGCAGGAACTAAGACATCTTGACAGCCAGCCAGGAGTGGGTAAACGTATGTGATGTTCTATTCTGTGACTGAGACAGTGAAACAAGGTGGGGTATCAGACAGCTTATGTGTGGCTCTCTGGCTAGTGCTGGGAGAGTGAAACGATGTTGAAGTATCAGACATTGTGTATATCACTACTGTGACTGCTGGCAGCATAGTTCAAAAAGGCTGCAGCATCAGACAGTGGATATGTAGTTCCATAACTACCAGTGAGACAGGGGAACAAGACTGTGGTCTCAGACAGAATATGTGTGGCCCTGTGACTACTAGTAGGACAATGGAATAAAGCTGGAGTATCAGAAAGTGTGTGTGTGTGGTGTTGTGACTACCAGCTGGACAATGAAACAAGTCATCAGCCATCAGACATTGTATGCATGGCTCTGTGACTACTAGTGGAAATTGAAAAAAGTCTGGGATGTAGTGCATGTATGATTCTGTGACTAGCATTGAACAGTGGTACAATGATAGGGTGTCATACAGTGGTTGTGTAGTACTGTAACAAACAGTAGACAACAAAACAACTGGGTAAAGATAGTGTACATGTGGTTATCTGACTACCGATGGACAGTGGAACAAGGCTAGGGTGTCAGTTTATGTGTGGTTCATTGACTACCAGTGGAGAGTGGAACAAAACTGGGGTCTCAGAAAGTGTATATGTGTCTCTGTAACTACCACTGAGACAGTGGAATAAGGATGGGGTAGAAGACAGTACATGTGTGAGTCTGGACAGTAGAATAAGGCTGGGATAGCATACAGTGTATGGTTCTGTAACTAACAGAGGATAATGGAGTATGGCTGGTGTGTCAGATAGTGAGGTTAATGTATTAATAATATATTTAAAAAAGTGGTGCCATTGTGAGAACAAACCATCTACACTATAGTGAACAAATGCAGTCATGCACAGTAGAGACTGCCAGCGCCGGAGTGTCCAGCTCTGTATCAGCCGCAACGCTGGCAGTCTCTATTGTGCATGACTGCCCCGAGACCAGCTGGCAGTGGCACTGTGGCCCGGGTAATGGGCTCTTCAACTAGTATAGAATAAAACAAGAATAAACAAACAAATGACACACAAACACACATTGGCAATTTTAGATGTACCTTACACGATTAACCCCATAATTGCCAAACTATATACATATAGGGACTTCCGTAAACAAGAAAAACAGCTGAAATTATTGTTATATATTATTAAAAAATAAAATTATTTGCAGTAGATTTCAAAAAACGGTATTAACAGAATGCCTTTTCTACCCAGAAAAATACAATATATAGTTTTATTGATACTCTAAATAAAAACCTGAAACCTCATTTAGCAAACACATAGCAAAAACATGTATATTATGGACTTAGTCCAAAAGGGATAGTAAAGTTATATTATGAGAAATGTATGACTAAGAGATGTTTTGTTACAGCAATTTATTTTTTTTACCCCCATGACATATACAGATGGTGTACTCCAGAATTGTTCCATTTCTACTTCTCCCATTGGCTTCCATACCTTTTCTATAACAGAAAAAAAAAGACGTCAGCATATTTTTGAGGTTCTATAAAAGAAGGACCAGCAATCAAACTCAATATGGTTCATCCATTTGTGTTCCAGAACAAACGAAGCTACGATGAAAGAGAAGGGCACTAGAGACATTAACATGCAAAGAGTACATAATTATTTTGCATAAGGTTGTAATTAACAGTAACAGTATGAGGTTTCTGAACATTATGCATTGATGGCTTTTATTATGAAACATAAATGGTGACATTTAACAGGTCAAACACAACTGTTTCTACTGCAGCCTTAGTGACTAAGATGTCTATTTTATTTACATACTGTTTGATAGATTGGTCTGCATAAATCTCTAACAACAATCAGATGAGTAGTAGTGAGGCTGATGTGATAAGAGTTTGAGTAATTCTGGAATAAACCATTTGAATGACCAATAACAATTCAGAAAGTTCTTAATTAGGTAAATAGGGATTTTAACTCCTTGGGAGTTATGCACTAAGACATGATAAAGAGCTAATAAAGTGGAGATGACTTCTTCAATTATATCACTTCTCCAGTGCTTGTGTTATTCTGTGGAGCCTATGCACTAAGATTTCTCAAGTTTGAGATCTTAGTGCATAGGCTACATAGACGCACATAAGAAACGTACAAGTGGTATCACTGGAGAAGTCATTTCCATTTTATTACCTCTTTATTATGCATAAGTGCATAACCCCCCTTGAATTCTAAAGTGATCTCCAATGCATTGATTCACAATGTGTTGGAAACCTCTGTAGCAGTTAGTTGGTTAAAGGCATAGTAAAGTCCCTAAAAAAGTATCCTCTAAATGGTAGCTGCAATAAATAAAAACACTTAATGCGCTTAATCCTTTCTCTCAAACCTTTATGGTTTGAGAGATATAAGAAAATAAAGTCCTCCGTTCCCATCCCTTTCTGCCTGACGATCTGTAAAGCTGTCAGAGGCAGAATCTGGTCGCCCGACTGTAGGCGTCTCTTCAGGAACGCTGTCATCGGGATATCTAACTATAATTACTTCATCAGTATGGTCTACAAAGTGTGCCTGGCTTGCAAGCACACGTTGTAGACCGTTCTGATGAAGTAACTATACTTAGATATCTCAATGACAGCGCTCCTGAAAAGCCGCCGTCTGGTCCCGGAAGCAGGATATCATGACGTCCGCTGTACAGCGGACGCATGAAAAGGGGGAGGGATCGGAGGTTTTTATTTTCTTAAAATAATAAGGATTAAGCGCATTAAATGTTTTTTTATTGCAGCTACCATTTTGAAGATACTTTTTTGGGGACTTTACAATCCCTTTAAAGGACAATTAACATGAAAAGCATAAAATAAATCTGTTAAATCCCTTCCTTTTACTTGGTAAATAATAGTATCAAGGGAATTAGACCACTTTCACAAGGGTGACACTAATGCAGTGGTGTTTTACTGAATCTGTCACCCATAGAGGTAGATAACATGCTGAACTATAGTCCCTTTCATATGATCGAATATTGCCTCATGGGATTGCAAAAGTCCAGCATGCAGCAATTTTAATACATTTTCTCATTTGCAGCAAGCAACATCTGCATGGCAGCTTATGGGGTCACCAGCAGAACTTTCAACAAACTGTATTGTAGATGATGATACTCATTGCAACCTCCAATACATGGCTGCCCCATGTGGCACTAACCAATTTTAACAGCTGAGTCTCACATTGGCTGGCCATCAGACATACTTGTTCTGATTTCTTATCTTCTGCGGAATATAGGAGAGAGTGAGTGGAGAAACATGAGTGACAGAATTGTCACGTAAAAGAAGCCTTAATATTAAATGGACATTTTCTTTCAAGACTGACTTGTTCCTTACATGTGGTTCTGTACAATAGATTTATTAGACTTCATGACTATAAAAATCCTATTTCAAGTACTTTCTATACACTTCACTGTACCGAGAAGGAGACTTTCATTTTACCAGCAATTGTACTGAACATTAGTAAGTTATTACAATGTTATTGGATACAAAACCTTAACATAGTAATCACTGACAAAATGGTATATTATTTCAAAAACTGCTCTTGCCATGTATTTGCAATAAATGCTACAAACATTGGAAAGCATAAAAATGCAAACACAAAAATACTGAGCAGAAACACAGATAAGAAACCTGGCAGCAGCAAAGAAAGAAAGATAAGCTAGTGAATTACATTTCTATATTCATCCACACATCTTAACAGCTAAGGAGGAGAATCTGTCTCCTAAAGATGAAAAGAGAGTGAAGTAATGATCAAGGACTATCTGATGTCTCTCGTGTCTCCTTCCCTGTCTGCACCTTCAACAAGCTGCATCTCATTAGATGCAGGGAGAGATGCTGCCCCTGTTTGAAAAGCCTTCTTTAGCAACAAACTCCATTCATAACTTATGTGAACAATACTCTAGGTAAAAGTGGCTCTTAATTTGTTAACAGACTGACTTTCCTAAGTAGGTGTCTTTCTTACAGCTGTTAGATATATCATCAATAAATATTTAGCATTATATCTGCAGCTTCCTGTATAATGTGAAGTCTGTCTCAAGGTCGCAGTGTCTCATCCCAAAACAATGGGCTGCAATGGGCCTGAATGCCTCATAAGGATCAACTGTGTTTCTCAGAATAGAAACCGAAACAGTGAATTGCAAGAGATATCAAATGCAAATAAGAAGGAATATAAATATATAAAATTAAGTACTTTTTAAAAAAAAATAATTAAGAGCCATTCATTCCTAATATATGATTCCTTTTAAGTTGTTTTTTATGACGTGTAAATAATCCTTAAATTGATAGTAGTACTTAATTATTTATATATATATATATATATATATATATATATATATATATATATATATTTACCAGGAAGAATACATTGAGATTTCTCTCATTTTCAGGTATGTCCTGGATAGTTATATAGTGTATATATATATATTAGCCCTTATGCCCCATGAGTAAAACAAGGGTACTCACACTGCCAAAAGGGTTTTTATTGAGAAGTTATTACAGCTCAAACTTGATTTTTTAAGCGCAGTATCACATTGACCTGAATATTATATAGTGGCGCTGTTGCTACATCATCCTATGGACAGCTCTGGTGATTTGACCGTAACTCTCCATAGGATGGTATAGCAACAACATCACTAACATTTCAGGCCACTGTGATATTGCACCTAAAAAATTCAAGTTTGAGCTGTGATAACTTTTGAATAAACACCTTTCGGCAGTGGAAGTACCCTTGTTTTACTGGGGATATACCCTGCAACATATATTTTTTTACATTTAAATAATTAATATCCCTTTAATTACATTTATTATTCACAATTTGCCTAAATAATCAGGCTTGCTTCTCAAGAAAGATTTTCCCAGATAATTTGTATTTTTTTTGTAACATAGAGTTTATTTGCAATATAATAATAAATACTGCCTGATATGAAACATCATATAACAATTCAACAAATGCCACGGTATCAGGGAAAATCGTTGGTGAGTGTGTCTACATGGTGTGCTCCAGAATTCTCCTGTTCTTAAAGGGATAGTAATACTTCTTTTAAAGTTTAGCTCCGAGTCTTCTTTATACCTTTTTAACATGTAGTGTTATATTTAATTAGTTACAATGTTGTAGTTCAAATGCTATTCAAACTGAAAGAATCCCCCCTCCAGCATTTTCTGGCCGCCTCTCATCAGATCTGTAATCCGGTCATGGGACCGGAAGGATGCAGTGAGGGACAATCTTCATTTAGTAACCATAAGGAAAACTCTGCCCCCCTTGAAGAAGGAGGGCAGGATTTTCTTTTTGCTTACTGAAGATTGTCCCACGCCGTGCTCCAACCAGACCAGACTGAGAGGTTGAGTGACACGGAAAGGGGAGGAAGGGGATCCTTTAGGCTTGAATAGCATTTGAACTACAACACTGTAAGTAATTAAATATAGAGCTATATGTTAAAAACATATAAGGAAGAATATGTGTATGTGTGAATAATAATACAATATACACCAGTACATTACATTTTTTTGCATGTTCATATTGAATGTATGGTGGTGGTACCATAAAGGGACATATTATTCAAAGCAGGTGTTTTGGAAACTTAAAGCCGGAATGGGAAACATGAGGCTCTCCAGCTTTTGGCACTGGCTAGCAAGGGATAATGGGAGTTCTAGTCTTCTACAGTTGGAATCCACCAGGTTGTACATCCCTGATCTAGTACAAAACAATAATTCAGTATGAATAAAAGCAATTCAGATGGGTTCTATGGGATTTAATATTTGGTATTTAACTGGGAATATTTAATAAGCCAACATTTAGTAAATCTGAAGCAAAATATTTGTATCACATTTAACAAATACAAAAACAATGAGTATCTATGTGATTTAATAGGTGATACATAGATGGACAGTTTTTTGTGCTATGAGGATGAGCATAAGATGAGAGGAATATATAAAATTATTTCAAATATTGTGAATTTCAGAGCACACAGAGGAATATGTAAAAGCTCAAGAGAAGCCATGCTGAAGCAGAGCTGAATTGAGACTTCATGGGGTACCAATATGGGGGACCCCATCTCTGTACACATACACTCAGTTCACCAGTTCCATACCACAGCCTTCTTCCATTTTCCACTGGTAGTCACAGAACCATAGACACACTGTCTGACACCCCAGTCTTGTTCCACTGTTAACTGGTATTGAAAGAACCACACATACACTGTTTGACAGCCCAGCCTTGTTCAATTGTCCATGGTAGCCACAGAACAACCTACACACTTAGACTTGGTAGTAAAAGAGACATTCTTGAGCAAACCATCTGAAACCTAGGAGAAAAATTCTCCCTTTGAATGCTAGAGAGGTCTTGAGAAGATTGCCTTTGAGAATATTGCCTTTGAGAATATCTTGAGAATATTGCCTTTGAAGGCCCGAGTGGTACGGAATGCATTGCAAAGCAATGCATTCCGTACCACTCTGGCACTCAAAAGGTTAAGAAGCAGAGGAAATTAGATATACTTCTCTTTATCACAATCATTAATAGAGTTATTTGCATACTTAACAGTGATAGAAGGTAGTTCATAATCACAAAAAAAATTCAAATAAGAGCACACCAATCAATGGTATAACTAAAAAAAACAGGATACACAAAACTTTCCTCTAAAGCTATCGGCCTAAAGTTTATTTTTATGTTTACGTAAACTCAGTTGAGTAATTTGAATAATGTTCCTGACAGTATTGTAACAAGTAATTGGATGACATCTGTAGAATTTTTTTGGCCTCCTATCACAAAAATATTTAGACAGAGACAACAGAAACTCACTGGACCCTGGGACAGATGTGGTGCCCATTGGATGCTGGGCCCCGCTGCAACTGCACCTGCCTGTAGACTGGTTTTCCCTGATTGCTGAGCTTGCTCATTAATAAATGAGTAAAAGAAATAATCTGTCCCTTCATAATAATTAATGTTAATGTTTAGCTATTATTGTGTTGATAAATAAACTTCATAGAGGCTGATACACTAAGAGGCACTGGAGTAAAACAAATGGAATTTTTATAACATACAATGCAGATGGTTTGGGCCTGAATTGCTCGAGTCCTTCTAAACACAGTAGCCTCATGATATTGTTCAGAAACCCTCTAATGAACACGTATTTTTTTCTTAAATCTCTTCTTTAGAAAATTATAAAAGGGGAAAAATGTTTAGCACAGCTAATTCAAATGTTTCCTCATCTCTTCTTTGCATATTAATAACATTTATAGCCACTTGAGCTCTTTTGTGCAGAAAACCTGTGTCTCTGGAGCTCTTTCCTAAGCAATTAAACCATAATCAGGTTAAAAAAATCAAAAGCCTAATGTATCTCACACAGCTTGTATGTATGGGGAAGATAAATGCTACCTAATTTCTAGCTAATACAGAATTAAAGAGCAAGCTAAAGGTTATTAATATAGGTTTATGTAATATACTATAGTCAGGAAATATAGTTAATGATTTTTATAGATTCCATTGTAATTGCTATACAGATAAAATATCTGCAAATTGAGCATACTGTGACATGTGGGGATGCCTTAAGCAGGAATGGGAAAAATTCCAATTTTTTTATGGGAAGTTTCATGGGAAGAAAAAAGAACTCAACGTACTGCATTTACCATAGAAACTCCTTGGCATAGAAAATACATACAATTTTAAAATTTTTGCTGCTGCCAATTAATTTGTTGTGAGAACTTGGCCAATTTCCACTTATGCATTCTACAACAGTGAAAACTGCTGCTGCAGTACCACTGCTTCTGAGTGCTCTAGTGGAGCAATGCACAGATGAACGTTAAGGTTGTTAACAGAAGATTAGAGAGAACAGAAGAAGGAAGATTGAAGGATAAGATATACAGTGGATGATAGGCAATGTTACACAGATCTGCGTGTTAGGCTAGTGTAAGGGATAGTATTGTTGAACTTTACTGTTAGGGATAGTGTAGGGTTAGTGTTTGGGAGGGTGACTGTGTTTGAGCTAACAGTCGGTGCTTGATAGTATGACAGGAACCTACTGTAACTTTCTTTTTCCTTTGATGTTCTTAATATTCATTTAGCTTGAGTTTTAGGAACTTAACACACAAAACAGACGTTTAGCCACAAGTCCTTTCCTGTGGCATAAAATCCTTTGTGGTTTTAGCTGGTAGAGCAATTGAAATGTTCTGCTAGCACTTTTTTCTAACAGGCCAATATTGCCCTACCTGCTGTTTAACTGGCCTCAATTGAATCGAGTCAATGTGTGAAATGTCCTCAAAAAGGACTGTATGTGGGTGGGACAGGACATCTCATTGGCCCAGTATCAACAACAAAACCAACACCCCAGTGGGCCAATAATTTTGCAGAACTGATCATAGCATTAAAGATCTCAAAGTGACTATACTGATGGGGAAATTTAATACACAGAGGCCTTGATCCAATTACCTCTCACACACACACACACACACACACACACACACACACACACACAAAAACAGCCAACACCAGTTTTGTGAGCAAGGTAAGCCATTCAATTAGATGTCTTCTGAACAGCTAACAGTAGTTTTAAAATCACAACAGATGTTAAGATTTCGCCTACTGAAAACAATGGAACAGCTATACCCGCGACTAAGAATGGATGAAAAATTTCTCCTCAAACTGAAATCAGTGAATAATGGCACTTCCCTACTGCTGAATAATTCCCTGTGAAAAGCGCAGATTTTCTGTTTTTTTGCCTAGCTCATTCCATGGAAATCCATGGGAACATTGAATTTACACACAACACATAGCAAATATTATTTTATTTCCCAAAGGCATAGTATAAAAGGGGCACAAGGGTGCCTGTGTTGGTGGGGTGCAGAGAAAGAATCAGTTGAACAGGGATTGTTTTTTTGGGGGGACTTGTTTACTGGGATTGGAGGGCAGTAAATAAAAAATAAATCCTAAATACAATAAAAAAAACCCTATAAGACATGATATAAAAGGGGTCTAAGGAGGGTGATTGTGTTGGTGGATGGAGTCTGGGGAATGAATCAGTTGAACAGTGAATTTGTTTTGGGGGGGTTCTTGACTGGTGTTGGGGGGACAATTAATAAAAAATAAATAAAATAAGACTTTTGAATGTAAAGTGATAGAGACAGGAACCCCCTGGAATAAGCTGACACTGGGGTGGACTGATACTTGGCTTGATAGAGTATTTTGTAGAAGATTATTTGTTGTTAGAGGCCCAAGCCCGAGGAAACATTGATTTGTAGGACATAGACTTGTGTGGCACAAGCCCTAAGGTTAAGGAAACATTGATTTGTAAGACCAAGACTTATTAGAGGCCCAAGCCCTAAAGAAACATTTATTTGTAGGACTTAAGCTTGTTTGTTACAAGCCCTAAGGAAACATTGATTTGAAGTCTTCTTAGAAACAAACCTCCCAAAATTGTTTATTAATTTTTTTTGTAGGACTGTGTTCTTTTAAATAGTTTTTTTTTGTATTTTTTTCAAAGCAAAAGCCCTGAGGAAAAAAAATACCCTACTGGCCTAGCTCCAATGGGTCATGTTAGTCAGTGGCCACTGACCATTGTCAAATGTCCTTCTGTGTCCATAGTTGCGGAATTTGCATCTGCTGTTCCTGCTGCTGCTGAGTTGTTTAAGCAACAGGATGATTAGGCAGCTGAAAGGGAATGAGTAACATGGGTGATGGATGATGAAGGTTCCACTTGCCACGACTAGCTCCAATGATGCGCCTGAGGCAGTAGCAGCACAATAAGTAGCCCCCAGTATATGCCTGGGTTTCTGTATTCTTCCTACTCTTTGTTCGCCGCCTTGCCTCTTGTTGCCTTTCTGGAGAGTCAAGGGGTACAGCAACAGCGGTGCTTGATTTCCGTGGTGGGTGTTTGGGTTAACATGTTTGACATAAATGTCATGGTGTCTGTGTTTTATATGTGTTATCAGGGTGGTTGAGCCAAGGCATGTTCCCTCCTTTCCTCTTCTCACTGACTTGTCACAAATTGTGCACAGTGCCGTTGGTGATGACTGCAAGCACTGCTATCAGAAATAGTAGGCTACCAAGATAGACCACACTGCTGGAGACTAGGCCTCGACCAGGGCCGGTGCAAGATTTTTTGTCTACACAGGCGAAGGTACATTTTGATGCCCCCCCGCGCCAATCCACCCACCTCCCTCTGAGCCGGCCACAATCCCCCTTCCCCCGATCTTGCCACAATCCCCTGCCCCTTGTGCCCTACCCTAAAAATGGCCCTGGCACTCTTTTTATAAATGAACATGTCTGGGGTCATATACACTTAAGTATCCTGGACGTCATGCTAGACTGAAACATTTCTCCATTTTTTCTCTGCAATCTAAAATACTGTCCTACATATGCCCTGAGGGAGCAGCCATTCCCACCCTTTCGACTGCTCCGTACGATTGTCAATCAATGCATTATATCCACTTTTGGTCCTCAAGAGGTAAACCAAAAATATTACACTTCTCTGTATTAACCCCTTGGATTTTAGAGAAGTCTCCATTAGATGGCTCTTGCCTCCATGTCCTTCATTAAAAAAAGTGTAATTGTGCTACACTATGATACCACATATCTTATATTTTAAATGAAGCTACACAGATATTATAGAGCTTACCACTGAGGCACGAGGTGGGATAAAGAAGCAAGAGGGGGAGGCAAGAGGGGAAAAAGAGACAAGAGGGGATAAAGAGACAAGATGGGGAGTGAGTGGCAAAAGTGAGAGAGACAAAAAGGGATAAAGAGAAAGAGGAAAGGGGAGAGAAAGAGGGGCAAGAGGGGGATAAAGAAGGGCAAGAGGGAGAAAAAGTAAGGGATAGAAGAGAGTCTCTTTCTCCCCCTCTTGATCCCTGCTCTAGCATCTTTCTCCCCCTTTTGCCCCCTTGCCTCTTGATCCTCCTATTCCATCTTTATCCCCCATTTTGCCTCTTTCTCCCCCTCACCTCCTGACCCCCATTTTGCCTCTTTCTCCTCCTCACCTCCTGACCCCCACCCATTTTGCCTCTTTCTCCCCCTCACCTCCTGATCCCCACCCATTTTGCCTCTTTCTCCCCCTCACCTCCTGATCCCCACCCATTTTGCCTCTTTCTCTTCCTCACCTCCTGATCCCCACCCATTTTGCCTCATTATCCCCCTCACCTCCTGATCCCCACCCATTTTGCCTCTTTCTCCCCCTCACCTCCTGATCCCCACCCATTTTGCCTCTTTCTCCCCCTCACCTCCTGATCCCCACCCATTTTGCCTCTTTCTCCCCCTCACCTCCTGATCCCCACCCATTTTGCCTCATTATCCCCCTCACCTCCTGATCCCCACCCATTTTGCCTCTTTCTCCCCCTCACCTCCTGATCCCCACCCATTTTGCCTCTTTCTCTTCCTCACCTCCTGATCCCCACCCATTTTGCCTCATTATCCCCCTCACCTCCTGATCCCCACCCATTTTGCCTCTTTCTCCCCCTCACCTCCTGATCCCCCCCATTTTGCCTCTTTCTCCCCCTCACCTCCTGATCCCCACCCATTTTGCCTCTTTCTCCCCCTCACCTCCTGATCCCCACCCATTTTGCCTCTTTCTCCCCCTCACCTCCTGATCCCCACCCATTTTGCCTCTTTCGCCCCCTCACCTCCTGATCCCCACCCATTTTGCCTCATTATCCCCCTCACCTCCTGATCCCCACCCATTTTGCCTCTTTCTCCCCCTCACCTCCTGATCCCCACCCATTTTGCCTCTTTCTCCCCCTCACCTCCTGATCCCCCCCATTTTGCCTCTTTCTCCCCCTCACCTCCTGATCCCCACCCATTTTGCCTCTTTCTCCCCCTCACCTCCTGATCCCCACCCATTTTGCCTCTTTCTCCCCCTCACCTCCTGATCCCCACCCATTTTGCCTCTTTCTCCCCCTCACCTCCTGATCCCCCCATTTTGCCTCTTTCGCCCCCTCACCTCCTGATCCCCCCCCATTTTGCCTCTTTCTCCCCCTCACCTCCTGATGCACCCAGTTTGACTCTCTCCCACTCACCTTTTGATCCCCCCTTTTTGCATTTCTCCCCCTCACCTCTTGACCCCCCTTTTTTGCCTTCCACCCCTTGACCCCCATTTTGCCTCTTTATCCCCTCTCTTGATCCCCCCCCCCTTTGTCTCAAGTTCCCCCTTGCCTTTACTTAATTCAGAGGGAGCCCGGAGCTGTGCTGGTACAGCAGGTGAAGCCCTGTTTCCTCTTCTCTGCACTACAGCCTCTGAACACAGCCGCTGCCAGCCAGGACCGGACCATGTGACACACGCAGCGAGCTAGCGACGCAGACGTGATGCAGGTAGTTTGCATCATCTTTCTCGGCTCTACTTTCAAACTTGCTCTGATTCAAGACAAGTTTGAAAGTAGCGCCCAGAAAGATGAACAAAACTACCAGCATGCGCAATGTCACTGCTCAGTGTGTGCCACTGGGTCCCGGATAACCCGGGTTCTGATCGCTAGTGCTCAGCCTCTTTCACCTCTCAGGGATTCCCGTTTCGGCGCCCCTCCACTGCGGGGCGCCCTAAGGCGGCTGCCTAAGCTGCCTTATGGTAGCGCCGGCCCTGGCCTCGACCACTGGTAGTCTCTGCTGGAACCAGGAACAGGAACTGGAACGGAACAGGACAGGAACACAGGATCTTGATACAACGTAGTGAGGAGGCTACGTGACTCACGCCTGCAGTCAGAAGTGTAGCAGAGGATACCTGACTCACGACTACAGTCAGAAGTGTAGCAGAGGATACCTGACTCACGCCTGCAGTCAGTTAATAGCTATTCTACTAAAGCCCCAGGTTCGCACCAGATTGGGTGTCTGTTAGATACAGGGGAATCACAAGAGAATAGTTAGACAGAGCCACAGGTCAGCATCAGAGAGGGTAGTCAGACATGCCAGGTCATACACAGTTCGGGTAGTCAGCCAAAGCCACAGGTCTGCACCAGATTGGGTGTCCACTATAAGGATAAGGCAGAAGAATAGTCCAAATGCTGCCATCTTCCTGCATCATCCGTGCGGCATGAACGGCCGCTGAAACTAAGGTAAGTTGTGACAGTACCCCCCCTCAAAGGCCCCCCTCCGTGGAGCCGGCCGGGGTTTGTCAGAAAAGTGCGCATGAAATCTGTGTACCAATACAGGAGCGTGAACGTCATCAGTTGGAATCCAGGGGTGCTCCTCTGGACTGTATCCCTTCCAATGAATAAAGTACAGTAGGCGCCCTCAAACCAATTGGGAGTCCAGAAAATTTTGAACTTCATACTCCTCGTGATCTGCAACTCTCACGGAAACAGAATGGACAGGAGCAACACAAGGAAAAGACCAACGAATCGAGGAGCCAATTTGTTACAAGGAACCTGGAGGTGCAAATTACAGGAAGACAACCACACTGTAACGGTATGTTCGACACACAGACATAGTAGGTTTGGATAAAACACAGTTTTATTAAACAATAAATATCACAATAACCCTCACAGGTCTTGTAATATACACTTATGATAGTACAGCCACTAGACAGGTTATATTGAGGTAAGCCCACACAGGTCCAGTATAAGTAAAGAGTCCATATAACATTATACTGACACAGGTCAGGCAGATCTTGAGTGAGTCCCAGTATATTGGTACTGCATGGGTTAATAGTCGACAGAGAACTTTGACAGGCCCATGTGTGGTAAGGCCTGATCTACGCTCCTGCTCCGTGTGTGACCCGGCCTGATCTACCTCCCCGCTTGGTTCCTGTCTCCGGTGATCCGGCTTCAGTGAGACGTTGTCTATGTTGCCTGGCAACATTTCGAACTGCCTGATCAGTGCCTCTTTTGCTGACCTCCACCACGCTTGCTGAGCCTGTTGCCTCCGTTACCGAGCCTGTGCATTAACCCTTGACGTGCCTGTTGCCTCAGATAAAGGGCCGTCCGTTATACCTGCTGAGCATTTAAAGGCTTAAAATCTAGACCCAGTTTTACGGGCCATACAGCACACAACGGACAAAAAAACACTGTCGGACAAAACAAAGAAGGGAAACATCAGCACACACAGCACATAGCACAAGCACACCAATAGCAAACAAAGCCAAAGCAAACTCTTGGAAAATGGACATGTCCTACAAACAAGTCCCGGACAAATAACAGCCCCCAGGGACAAGGGCTTGACAAGTAACACAACACAATCCCACACATCATATCTAACAGGGGTTAACACATCACAACACAAGACACATACCTGTCAATCTTAAAGCAACCCAAGATCACCTGTGCAACATCACCAGCCAATAGAGATCCAAGGTGTACCTGACAGGTACACAACACATAGAACAAATCAGACAAATGAAAACAGCCACACCATAAAACATCTAACTTAACAACACGCACCTACCAATTGGTCACTCCCGACTTCATTAACGCATCTGGACAACACCCCACCACTGTCTTAAAGGGACAACTTACCATCCTCAGATGTGACATGTTTACAGTGAGAATGGGAAAAAGAGATTACAGCCAGCATGTTTGCATACCTATTCTTGTGAAGACATTGAAGACAAAGGCTTGCAAGGGCTAAGGATCACCATCAACCTCCAATCACACCTGCTGAATAGCCTTCACCAAGTGAGGATGCTCTGGCTGAAGAGCCAGACAGAAGCCCATCCCCACTTGGAGGACATCACCTAGCAGCAGCACCCCAGCTGCCACAAAACGATGTCCCACAGCTGCCACAGGGACCTGTGGAGCATTACAGGGATGACAGATGACTACACAAAGGTCACTGTCTTCGGAATGACAAATGTTGAAGTGACAGACCGCTACAGGTTGACGTTGCACAGCATTATTGACCTATATGAGGTGATTAAACATGACTTAACCCCCATATACAGCACCAAACATGCCCTATCTGGCATGCAGAAACTGATGTGTACCACACATTTCATACCAAGTGGATCATTCTAGTCCACAGAAGGCTATGCATCTGGCATGTCCCAGGCCACGTGTTCAAGGGTACTGTCACAGGTGTTGCCAGCCCTCAAGAGGAAGGTCAGGAGCTAGAGCCACTCCCCCTCCACCAATATGGAGTAGACAAGTGCAATTTTATGAAAGGGGAGGCATGCCCAGGGTCATGGGTGCCATAGACTGCACACATGTATGCATCAAAGCTCCAATGCAAGAGGGACATCTCTTCATCAACAGGGAGAATTTCTATTCCATCAACGTTGTATGATTCAGACATGAGGATAACCCATGTTTATTCCTTCTATCTCAGGAGCTGTTATGACTCATACATCCTCAGACACTCCTCTGTCCATTCCATCCATGGGGACTTTGAGAATGGCTTCTGAGTGAGTCAACAATGCAAAAATCACACCACATCAAAAGGTGTACACACACACAACTAATGTCAACATTGTTAAGTATGGTCATGACACACAAGTAGTATGTCCCCCTCACACAACATCATCCACACATGATGTAGTCCCTGTCTCACAATGGCACTCTCTTTCCAAGTTGATGCCGGGTATGGACGTAAACTGTAGTTTCTCACACCACTTATAAATCCCCAAACACCTGCCCAGGATCTCTACAATGAGGCTCATGTCTGAACAAGGAATGCCTGCTGAAATCCAAATTCTGGTTTCTGGATCACTCAGATGGAGCTCTGCAATATGCACCATGCAAAGCATGCAGCATTATCCTGGTGTGTGCCATACTATACAGTATAGCCATGGACACACGTCTAGTGGATGATGATGAGCTATTACCCATTGTGGATGTATCTGTTCCACGTGCATGACATGAGGAGACCCTGAGAGGGGAGCAGATACAAGACAGGCTCATCAGGGACCACTTTACCCATGAGTATAACACAGAAACAAACACAATCCATGTATGTCCATGATTAGTCTTTGTGAATATGTGCAAACACATTCATACAACACATAATGATCTGTTCAACCCCTT
Source organism: Rhinophrynus dorsalis (assembly GCA_037306005.1). Classification (NCBI taxonomy): domain Eukaryota; kingdom Metazoa; phylum Chordata; class Amphibia; order Anura; family Rhinophrynidae; genus Rhinophrynus; species Rhinophrynus dorsalis. Next base: position 349,844,475 of record CM074719.1, on the reverse strand, counting down.
AAGATGACTGATACACACAGCCCTGATATTATCTGCTACAACATCACAAACACATAGTTGCTACAGTATTTAACCCATGCCTCAACTATTCTGTGGATGTGTCATATTGAGGGTGTGAATTCAACTGGCATCTACCATTCCTTCGGCCATGATGACACTGCCACTTCAAGGATATCATCCATTCCCCATGCGAACAAAAGTACAACACATTGCCCATGTTCATCATATTCCTGGGTAGAACTGACAGCAAACAACATAGATTGAGTTGACCATAGCCATGGATAGAGGCATATCCAATGTAAAGCATCGGATACCACTCTGTCAATCCAGGGGCTAAAGGGGTATTCTTGTTAGCATGAGAACAATAGTTGTATAAAGGAGCAGCATAGGCATTTACTGTGGTAGTGTTTTCTAAGCATCAGAGTAACTATATGGGAATCAGGTTGCAATGCCCACCATGCTGATGCATGTGCACTCCAGCAGCTTCTGTTTTAAGGGGCTCTGTTCACTTACTTGATGATGTATTGATCCAATGTCCCTGTCATATATACATATGGCAAAACAAGAGGACAGCTTGGGAAATTTAGAGAAACTGGGCAAAATAAGAGGACAGCAGACAAGTATGTCTGCAGAATTTTTTCTGGGAGGGGAGGCCATAATATAACTCCCAGGCTAGTGTATGCCCCAACCTCTGGACACCCATGGCAGCAGATGAAAGAAGAGAAAACCATTAAGAAAACAAAAACATGGCAGAATGAGAAGGCATCAAGGGAAGAGTGAAACAGGGCAGCACAGGAGGGTCACAGGGAAGAGTAAAATAAGGCAGAACAAGAGCGCAGCAGAGGGAGAGAAAAACAGGTCAGAGCAAGTGGACAGTAGCCAGGGAGAAACAGGCAGAACCTGATGTCATCAAGAGAAGAGAAAAAACAGGTCTGAACAAAGGGCAGCAACAGGGGAAAGAGAGAAACAGGGCAGTGCAATAGAGATGCATGGGAAAGACAGATGCAGGCAGAATAAGACGGTAACAGGGTAAGATGATAGGGGAGAATGAGAGGACAGCAATTCAAGAGAGGTACACGGAAGAATAAGAGGGCAGCAGTGGAAAAAAGACATAGGGAAATATAGAATGGCAGCAGGGGAAACAGGAGCAAAGCAAGAGGGTAGCAGAGGAAGAAATAAAAAGGGGAACACATCAGCTCAGCAGGTAGCAGAGAGAAAGAGTATCTTTTCATCTTTATTATTTTCTTTTGTTTATAAATAGGTTGAGTCTAAGGAAAGGGAATTTTAACCTCTTGAACGCTAGAGAATTTAAAACCAATACCAATCGATGCACTGGGGAACTCTCTAGCTTCTACATCAGGGTTTGGCAACCAGATGCTTGCCTGCAGTTCAGGTCTACAATTCACATAATCTACAGCCAACCAGCAGATGGAAAGGGAATGATGGGTATTGTAGTCCTGATCCACTGGAGGGCCTCTTGTTGCACTTCCCTATTATAAGTGGTTAAGGAGAATGTGGTTTTGTGAAAAGAGCTGTTTAATGACAGTGAGGTATTATTATTTGCAGTTAAACAACTGCACTTTAAGGAAAAATTAAAAATGACACTCATGTAAATGGAACTTTTAGGCCTTGGAATGCTAGAGAAGTCGTTTAACACTCTTCCAGCTTCTCCTTCCATTATTTATCTTCAACCCCATCCTTCCTTTCCTCTTTTAGTTTATCTCTCCCTCTTTCGAACTTCTTCCCTTCTCTATCTCTCTACCCCTCTTTCCAGCTTCTATCCTGCTCTTTCTAGCTACTACCTCACTCTATTCAACCCATCCTTTTATCCAGAATCTTCATCCTTTATATCCTCTTTCTAGCTTCTCCTTCCATCCCTCCACCTTTTCAGTGATGTCCTAATTCCATTGTTCCCTCCCCCTTTACTACTCTCTTCTTCCATCTCTTCCTCACTCTTTACACCTAGTCCTTCCTTTACCCAGAGTTCCTCCCCTCCATCCTCCCCTCTTCCAATGCCTCCCTCTTTCTTGCATCCAGCCTTTCTTTCATTCTTCCAATTTTCCAGATACTCGGATAGTGTATGTTTGGATTTGTGACTACCTATGGGACAGTGGAACAAAGCTTGGCTGCTTCCACCATCCCTCCCTCTTTCCAACTACTGCATATTTCACACTTTGCAAGTTCTTCCTCCATCCCTATCCTTCCTTCTTTGCTTTTTTATCTTCTTTTTACCTACTCTATGCATCTTGCCAATTTCCATTTTCAACCTCCCTCTTTATAGCTTCTCCCTATTTCTCTCATTACAGGTACTTTATCCAGTTCTTCCTCTCCACTCTTCCACCATTCTGGCTATTCTTTCCCTCTTTATTTCCAGATTCTACCTCCACCCATCTCACTTAGCTTCTTCCCCCCTCTATCCATTCCTACATAATTCCATCTTCTCCCTCCTTCAACTCTTTGCATTATCTTCCCATTTCCCAGCTTCTCCCTCCCTCTCTTTTCTTCCTCACTTCCTCTTTTCCTTTGTCCCTTTCTGGACCCCTTCTTCAGTCCTCGCTCTCTTTTCTCCATTTTTTCCCTCTTTCCTTTGTGTTACTTCCTCTTTTTTCTTCCATCACTCTGTCCCTCTTCTCTCTCCCACCTCTTCTCCTTCCCTACACTTCCTTCTTCCTTGAGTCCATTTTGTTACTTGTTGCTTCTTCCATTTTCTTTCAGCATAGAAAACATGTATAATCACTCACCACTCTAGTGGGCCCTGAAAATCTGCTTTTATTTTAGTTGTTCTTTAACCTCTTAAAGACCAATGTGTTGTAAACCCCTTTGGTCCTCCAGGGGTTAAATAAACAAATGCATACCATGGGCGTCCCAAGGTATGGGCAAGGGGGGATCATATTATGTCTTTGTTCCCCACCCTCCCACTGAAAAATTTTTGAGGAGGCCCCTGATTTATACATGCATACATACATTTATTTTTGTGAAATATTATGTGCTGGTACAGTTTATATTAAAGTTAAATTAAAATTAAGTTACACATTTTAAATGTGAGTTATGCCTTTATAGCAAATACAAATACAGCTGGCAGAAAAATCACACATTCTATAAATAAAAATTGTCTAGTATATAAATGACAGCACTATTTAGTCACTGTTACAGCTTTACAATATAGTCACACATCTGTATTCAAATTATTTATGTTTTCCTATTCACATTAGAAATTTCAGGTATGATAAAATAAACAGATGTATGCGGTGATAGTTTTCATAGAGAATTTGGAATACAACGGAGAAAGCTTCACCCATTTTTCTTAGTAAGAACAGCAGTAACTGAGATTCCATGGAGTTGTGATTCTAGGATCATGTTTCCAGTGTGCATGCTTGGCTACATAAATAATTACATTTCATGTGTTTTTTATTAAATATGAATCTCTACTTAAACAATGTTTATATGTAGCAAAGGAGTTTTGCCACTGGCATAACAAGGAAGAAATACCTTTTGATTTTTGCTCAAAGATTAGATTACTTCGAAATAACATGAATAAATTGTCTTTGACAGGAAAGTTCAGTTTGTAAAGGTCATGGGAGCAAGATGACCTGAGGACAATCGTGGTTAAATTATGCTGATACTTTTATTAGGCAAAAAGTTTAGTAGAAAATTAAGACCTGTAACAGGATTGTAATCAGTGTAACCACTGGAGAAATCCCTTCCTTAGCTTCTCTGTGTCAAGCTGACTCAAAGGGATCACGTGAGATTCTGATAAAAATGTATTCAGTCAAATTAAACTCTTTATTACTGAAACATACTGAATAGTTATGCACGTGTATGTATGAATGTAGATTCCTTCAGGAATAAGTAGTCCAAGTATAATTTCATTGAACTATTTCCTCTACATTTTATAATCTCAAGAGCAAAGTTGGTGCATTGTAGTATATTCCATTTTACATAGAGTAAAGTCCTATCACCATTTGTGTTAGTCTCTTTCTGACATGTTGAAAGGCAGAGGGATCCACTGTGCCGCTGAGCAATGATATAACTGTGGAAACACTTATTGGTTTCACACCTGGTGCTCGATTCTATTTGGCCCAGTGGAAACTGAGTTGGTGCCAAAAAGAGTTTCCTCCATTAAACACATCATCCCACAACAGGCAGTGAACTTGCACTCCAGTCAAATGTCCATCATGCCTTTATGTTCCCAAGGTTCATGCTAAATTGTAGTGTTGGGTAAATCAAAAGAAACTAGTCAACACCCATGTTTGATAAAACGCAGAACATCGGCAGGGAGCTAGTTTCACAGTTATCCTCCAAAAACTTACCCTACATTAAACATGAAAAGCAATCAAAACCTCACTGCCACTATCACCACTGCCTCTATTAAATTAAGAAAAAAATCTCCTCCCTTTGATCCTACTCAAGACTTTGTCAGAGCCAGTATGAGGGAAATATATATGTAAAAATCAGTACCCACTTTACTAATGTCTGGGATGTAGGATTACACACGGCATGCTCAAGAGTAACCCCACCTCCCAGCAAATTGGCATCTAGCTCGTGGGGTCAAGCAAGCACTAAGTCAATCATTGAATAGCTAGAGGGGTAATGTTAAGTTCATGACCCCTCTAGCAAGATGCCAATTTGTTGGGAAGTGGCAGTACTGTAGCGCACATTCTGTGCCCTACTTAACCCCACCTTCCAACCAGTGAGAGCTGATCTGAACTTCTTTCTTTTCGGATTTCCCTCACATTGGCTCTGGCAACAGCCCGAGCTGGACCAGGGGGGATTTTTTTATTTATTAGAAGTGGTGTCAGTGACAGTGGTGGCACAATACAGGGTTTTTTATATTTATTTCATTTAGGGAGAAAATGCAGGAGGACAAGGGTGAAGAAGACACAGCAGGACCTCAATATCAAGCTAATTGTGTTACTGATTACAGGTGCGGAGAGGGATATAGGGCATAGGTCAGTATTAGGGCTAGGAGGGAGCATTGTATATCCCTCTGGCGCTCAAAGGCTTAATTTTTTGAGTATAGTAGTGTTTTGGGGTGTGGTGTTTTGGGACATTTGGTTATTTTTTGGAGGCTTGGATGAATTGATATGGGGGCTTTGGCTTCCATATCAATTCATCTGCGTGCTTCAAGTATAAGGATACTTAGTTTCACATATGTGTGTGGTTTTTACCATGCATTAGTAACTCAGTTTCTGTGTTTGGTAGCCTCTGAATTACTGGCAGAAAATGTATCCCATTGCATTAGTAACTCAGTTTCTGTGTTTGGTAGCCTCTGAATTACTGGCAGAAAATGTATCCCATGTTAACAGCCACTGCATACAAAAGAATGGAATATGGATGTTCTGTTCCATTAATCCACTAATCTAGCATCTGTCATATGTTTTTAATTGGAGGTAGTTTGTTACAGCACAGGTGATAGAATAAAACTACTGCCATTAGTTTCATATCACCAATGTTCCTAACAGAATTGAGCCTCTGGTGTGATACCCATTACTACTCTTAGTTTTAGAAGATACTGAAACAAGTTATGCTAGTTGAGCAATTAGCATTGACACTCCTGGTTGAGTGGTAAAGGGAAACATAAAGAGAACATAAGGGTTAATTGCAGAATACAGTGCTCAACTTCTGTCAGGATAGTGGAAAGCAAATAAGTTAATTATAAGAACCTTGGGTTTACGAAGTCAATGTCTTCTAGCTTGTTGAAGTGTTGAGGAGGTGTAATTTCAAAGGAGAAGTGCAGTGGTGTAGGCTGGGATGTAGAGCATTCCACAGATAAGGAGCAATGAGGGAAAAGGGTTTGAAATGACAGAGCTGTAGACACAAAAAGGAGCGAAGAATGTCATTGGCTATTCATAGATGGTAGGATGGGATATAGTGGGAGATAAGAGTGGAAATGAGAAGAAATGGTTTGAATGAGTGAAGCAGTACTTTATTAGATATCTGGAGTCTGATGGGCAGCCACTGGAGTGACTGGAGAAGGAGGGGACAGGGACAAACCTAACTGACAGTAAGGTAACTCATGCTACAACATTGTGTGTTGATTGAAGTGTATGGAGTTGGTAGGCAGGAAGACCAGACAGAAAAAGGTTACAGTAGTTCATGTTCATGTGCTGCGGAAAAATAGAGGAGATTTTCTGCATGACTTCTCTTTTTTTCCCAACAGTTTTCTCCTTTTCCCCAATGCAAAATATTCCTCCTTTCCACCTATTTTAACACATTGTTAGCCTAGTTTTCCTGTGAGTACTACATTTCCCACTGCAATATTACTTCTTCTGAGGGCTGTAATGGAGAAATAAGTAGCTGAAAGTCAAAAAGTTGTGAGTCCTGTAACACCTTATGTTTTGAAAATGTGTTAGCATGCAGAGTGCATTTGTCCTTTGCCCATATCACTAACTTCCTGCTTAATTGACACTGGCACATGTCAATGAATATGTCAAGTGATAAACAAATAATAATAATAGTGAAGTACAGCCTACAATGTGGCAGATGTGTATAGTGGGGGATTGACATGTTGTGACTGATTTTTGTACATATATATATATATATATATATATATATATATATATATATTGAAAGCTTTTACCATTGTCATGTTTAGGTCAAAACACTATCCTTCATCTCAGATTATTAACGCACATTACTTATTGGTCATAGCAGTGGTCTCAAGTGTGTTAGATGACAGCAATACTTCTTCAAATCCCTCATCATCATCATCTGTGCTGCTATTATTATATTTGGCGTGACTTTCTTTGTCATCATGTGTGGTTTCTGCTACCTGATACTCAGATGGTATGATATTTTGGTTCACTTTTAAGAATGTTAGTCTCCCAACATTGCTGCTTGATAGCCGTGTCCTGCGGTAATTGACAATGTAACCAGCTGCACTGAAAACCCGCTCAGACTCAATGTTTGCTGGTGGACAACTAAGGGTTTCCACTGCAGTACATGTCAATGCTGTCCACACACACTGTTTTGTTTGCCAGTAGTCCATGGGATCATTGTTTCTGCCTAGAACGTAGCTATCCTGCAAGTATGCAGAGACCATCTCACATGCAGTGGGACCACTGCTGGAAGCTATACGGTGTTCCTGTGTGTCAGTTACCAACCCATACTCAGGGAGCAAGTCCCAAAGAGATGTGCCGCCACCACCACCACCACCAATGCTGGGTTTTTGCCGCCCTTGCTGAGACCCATGAAATGCCGTGTGTTCAGAATTTTACATTCTGGTTGATGCAGCTGCTTCTGCTGGTTGAAATGCTTCATTGAATTCTTTTTCACTATGCTACCTAGATGTTTTTTGTGCCCTCACTTTCTCCCTCTCATCCTCCACAATGCAACCCTCCACTCGATCACTAAGCATATCTCTATATGCCTTAACAGAATCTGATTCCTCAGAGAGATGTGGCTGATCGTCATGACTCCTTGTTGAGACAAACTACTGATGGCCCTTTGGTAGATATTCTAAATGTTATGTTTGAAGTGGGGGTCCAGCAAAGTGGCAAGAATGCTTTTAATGGACACTATGCAAGGATCGTGTTCAGAGCATGCTAACATCATTTACAAGCTGGTGCATGTCTGTTGTTGTCATTATGGTAAGTTTCCTCAGCCATACTACTCATTTTTGTCTGCAATAAAAAAGATCAGTGGTAGAATTCACTAATTCCTGCCCAAATGCAACTCACCAGCAAGGCTGCCTCCTCAAAGCGTTTCAGTAGCTAATATACATCGCTCCTTAGTCACCAGTGCCCAGGTGACAAAGAAGCCCTCTCTAAAGCCTTCCTGTTTTGCATGATGTACTTGCTCATGGCCTTTTTATGCTTGTACAAATGCTCTAGCATGTGCATTGTGGAATTCTACCTGGTAGGGACCTCCCTTTTCAGCTGGTGATGGGGCAGGTTGTTATGCTCTTGTATGGTATATAAAACATTGCGTGCACTGTAGGAGTGTCTAAAATGGGCACAGATTTTGTGGGCAAAGGTATGCATCTAAAATAGGGAGGGGCAAGACAGCGCAATAAAATCTAAGTGTAATATTTTATTGAGTCAAGATGCATAAATTGCAAAAAAGTGTATATCCTTAGAAGATATAGTAATAAAACAAAGATAAAAAGATAAATAGAAAATAAAAAATCAAACAATCAAAATGTAATAAAAACGGACTAGATGTCCTATATAGAGAGAAAAATCTCTGTATATAAATGGAGAACTTGCGAGTGAAATATTTATAAATATTTTGAGCACATTACATGGACACATACAGAGCGTATTGGGGGAAATATAGGGACAGAATTTGGAGACCTTTTGGTAATATAACAGTAGCAATAGCCTCTTACATTAGATACAATGTTCATTGGATAATCAAAGTATCACAATCACATAAGAGTGAGGATGGCCCCTTACTTCGGTTCCATGGTGTGTCTCAGCGTGTCATAAGCAAGGAATGCCTCCATATTCTCCATCCAACCCCTTTCCGATCCTAGATCGTGACGTATGACTCTCTCCGTGTACTCCGGTCCGCATCCTCCTGTTCTCCGTATTTCTGCTGTTGGCTGCTAGTAAGGGGCCATCCTCACTCTTATGTGATTGTGATACTTTGATTATCCAATGAACATTGTATCTAATACGCTCTGTATGTGTCCATGTAATGTGCTCAAAATATTTATAAATATTTCACTCGCAAGTTCTCCATTTATATACAGAGAGTTTTACATTTTGATTGTTTGATTTTTTATTTTCTATTTATCTTTGTTTTATTACTATATCTTCCAAGGATATACGCTTTTTTGCAATTTATGCATCTTGACTCAATAAAATATTACACTTAGATTTTATTGTGCTGTCTCGCCCCTCCCTATTTCTGTTTTTTTCTATGCATGACTATCACCTTCATAGGATTGAACTGCAACATTCATTGAGACAAGCAGCAAAGAAGAATATGCCCTAAGAACTTATTGCTAGGGACAGTGTAAGATTACACATTTTGACAAACAATTGAAACCTTTTTTCAATAGTTTGTGTCATCATTTATACATTGTTAATCCCTAACACTGTTCTTTATATTTATTCTATGATCCTTTCTAGTAGGTTAAAGGTCAGATAGCGCTGTATAAACTATCTCATATTGTATTTACATCCATTAAAGGTATGCATCTATCTGAGGGTTTCAAATTCTTCCAGGAATTTATCACTTGGGCAAAGCAGGTGTTACGGTCTGCGTCATCCGCGCCGTCCTTGCCAGTAGCTTGACTGGCTTCAGGACGGCTGGGTGCATGCGCGTGTTTCTGCGCATGCGCAATTGAAGGAATTGACATCGGTCATCGCACCAAGGTCATTTTCGGGGCACCCGGCATCCATTTAAGTCGGCGGGAACCGGGACTCTGCGCTCAGTTGCCGCTTGAGTCCCGGCGGTTCATCAGCCCTAACCAGTGCCGTTCAGCTTGCCAGCAGCCTTCTGCCCTAACCAGGGCCTTTTAGCCTGTCAGCAGCCTTCAGCCCTAACCAGGGCCTTGCAGCCTTCAGCAGTCTTCAGCCCTAACCAGGGCCTTTCAGCTTGCCAGCAGCCTTCTGCCCTAACCAGGGCCTTTCAGCCTGTCAGCAGCCTTCAGCCCTAACTAGGGCCTTGCAGCCTTCAGCAGTCTTCAGCCCTAACCAGGGCCTTTCAGCTTGCCAGCAGCCTTCTGCCCTAACCAGGGCCTTGCAGCCTTCAGCAGCCTTCAGCCCTAACCAGGGCCTTTCTGCCTGCTAGCAGCCTTCTGCCCAAACCTGTCCTTCTCAGGCCAGCCAGCATCCTCCAGTGACCTTCCCACTGATCTCTTCTCTGGAACTCACTTACCTTCAGGTACTGACCTTTGGCTTGTTATACTGGACTTGCTCTATCTCAGCCTGCCCTGACCTCTGACTTGTTATACTGTACTTGCTCTAGCTCAGCCTGCCCTGACCTCTGGCTTGTTATACTGGACTTGCTCTATCTCAGCTTGCCCTGACCTCTGGCTTGTTATACTGGGCTTGCTCTATCTCAGCCTGCCCTGACCTCTGGCCTGTTATTCTGGACTTGCTCTATTTCCAGTGATCTATCCTTGGCCCACTAATTTCATTTTGTTAGTTACCCTGCATTCTTGGTTCCTTACCTGTCTTCCTCAGAACATATAGCTTCCTGCTAACCTCTGGGTGGCTTCTCCCACCCAGAGATAGGCTTTAGCAAGCTAACATTCTCACAGCAGGACACATGCACCATATCACCTATTCTCAAAGCAGCGATCATGTTGGAGCCGTTATCAGCAGACACAAAACCAGCTTTTAAGGAGCAGGGTAAAAGCCATTTCTTTATTATCTGCTCTAGATTACTTAAAACAACTACAGCTTTGTGGGACTGTCTTTCAAGACTCTGCATATACAAGGTGGCATGACAATGGTATGGGCTATTCTGCTGCTGACTTTTAATCACACTGCCAGAGCCAGAAGCATGATTACTGGCTGTCACCTGATGCTGTAAGCCAGTGTTGTCCACTGTTGGTGCTGGGAGGGAAACCCAGTGAGCAGTCACAGTCATATAGTTTGTGCTCTGCTATCTTATCCAGATATCTGTTGTCAGGTGAATTTTCTTGCCATATGCACTTTTCAGCCCTTTGCCCAACACACCAACCACCTGCTTGTTTAATTCAGGCACAGCTACACATGAAATCAGTTCTCTGAAACCTTGGTTTTCTACAAAAGAATACAGCAGAATTTCCAGTGCCAACATCTTGGCAACCTTGCCATTCCATTGCGGTACTTTGGGATTGTTTTTTGAAGTTTTTGACTCCTTCCCAGGAACTCAGTCAGTGGGTTGGCAGTAGGGGTGGGCTAAATCTCTTGCTGTGTTCCCTCCAGAAATTTTATGAAAACCACGTTGTTGTCTGCTTTTTCGTTGAAAAATCCATTTTAAAACTAGGATTAAAATGCTCACATTTTTTGCCCATTGGCCAATATTGTTTGCCATATATTCAATGGCTAGAAAGTTTCTGCCCATTGCTTTACGTGGTTTTCGCCTTTTTGCTATAAAATCGTGATATATTTACAGAAGTCAAAGACACTAGAAGCAGCTACACAGTGAGGTAGATATGCTGTGCTATTCTGCTGTGATCTTTTGGAAAATCGAGACAGCAGAGGCTCATAGTGACTGCTATCACTGTGAGCAGGTTTAAAAATGTTAAAAGGAGGAACTGGAAGGACCCTTATGTGTCCATAGGAGGAGGAAGTGAGCAATACTGAACCAATGCTGTACAGTCCCCCCAAATCACCCTTAGGGATCTTGGGGAATTTAATGGGAAGGGAAAGAGAAAGGGAATGGGAAAGGAGGGAGTAAAGGGTACTACTAGTAAGAGCAGGACAGGTCAACTGCTGCTAGACGTGCTGCCACTGTTGCACCCAGTGCTACCAGTGCTGAATCTGCTGCCACCAATACTGTTCCTGCTGTCAGACGTGCTACCCCTGCTTCCACCAGTGCTGTGTCTGCTGCTGGTGCTGAACCTGCTGCCACCAATACTGTGCCTGCTGTCAGATGTGCTGCCTTTGTTACAACCAGTGCTGTCCATACTGCCAGTGCTTAACCTACTGCCACCAATACTGTTCCTGCTGTCAGATGTGCTACCCCTGCTTCCACCAGTGCTGTGTCTGCTGCTGGTGCTGAATCTGCTGCCACCAATACTGTTCCTGCTGTCAGACGTGCTACCCCTGCTTCCACCAGTGCTGTGCCTGCTGCTAGTGCTGAACCTGCTGCCACCAATACTGTGCCTGCTGTCAGATGTGCTGCCTTTGTTACAACCAGTGCTGTCCATACTGCCAGTGCTTAACCTACTGCCATCAATACTGTGCCTGCTGTCAGATGTGCTGCCCTGCTTTAACCAGTGCTGTGCCTGCTTCTAGTGCTTAACCTGCTTCCACCAGTGCTGAGCCTGCTGCCAGTGTGTTTGTAATATACAGGAGATGGGGCAAGAGAAGATGATGCCAAGTGTGACAGCAGGGGACCCTAAGTCACACTTGCCATCCCAAAGCAGTCATGCCAGTGATAGTATTAAGAATGTCCAGCAGCTTGTTAATGTTAGGAGTGAAGGAGGGGGTAATCAATAATCTCATATTACTAGTGACTGTGAGGAGGAAGACTCTGCTGCTGAACTTGATGTAGTTTGTGTTAGTATTAGTAGTAGAAGCAGCCAGTGGGACAAGTGTTAGGGGAGTGGTAGGGGGAAGCATTTCAGAGCATCCAGACTAGCGCTCAAGGGAGCCCACACCATTCCTCTGGCTCTGGGAGTCCTCCACTTCCCTTCACTACAGTGTCCAAGTGGAACATGATCCTGAAGAGACCAGAACTGGTGTTGGGGGAGAGCAGGTGCAGAATTAATACCACTGCCACCAACACCAGGAGCACAGATCACCTGCCTGTGCCTGATGCTACTGCTGCCAGACTGCCTACTTCAGGTCAAAAAGAAATGGCAAGTGTGACATTAGGGAACTCTCTATCTCATTGCTCATCCCCTCCTCCAAGCAGCAGTGAGATGTCTGCAACAGAGCAGCAGAAGCAGCACATAGGGACAAGTGGTGGCGGTGATGATGATGGTGGAGAATCTGGGGTGGAAGAGAAATTGATAACCAAAAAACAAAAGGTGGAGAGCATCATAGTGTATCTCATATGTAAGATCAATATAATCTCAAAGAGGCAATAATATTACTCATATTTCTTTAATGCTACTGTATTATATTCAGTAGCAATTAAGCTTGTGGAGGATATTAACACTGCCCCCACACAGATATCCGGTCAGGAATCGCTCAATCATGCCATCCAAATTCCAATGCTGAAAAGCTCTGGAGAACGAAATAAAACCAAAAAGACACACAGGAGGAGAGCTTGAAAATCTAAATAAATCGAATCACTTCAGGGATCAGCAGAAGGATATACTTACAGTAATAATTCTCACAGGCCCATTTACAATGGAAACTGGTGAGATTGCTAGCGGGGGATCAGCAGCCAGTCCTCCCCATAAATGGACCACACTTAGTTTTGGGTCTCCAGGGTATATGTACCACACTGGATCGAAGGTCTATCTTCTCATTGTAAGCGGGCAAAAATAATTTCAATAAAAAATATTTTTATTAAAATAACTTAAACAAATTGAAATAAATTAATAACTACATGTTTCATAGTCAACTGACAACTTGATGGCCTTTTTAGCAGAAACTGAGAAAAAATAGGAGATAGGGATGAGGATGGGCATCACCACCACCAACTGTAAGAATGACCTTTTGGAATTTGCAACTGCTCTAAATCCTTCTGCTTCTGAGTTGCAATGGCAGCAGGATGCTGAGGAGCAAGTTAGTGTGCTACAGACTACCATGAACAAAGTGGGAATGGGGTCAGACTAGGACAGTTAACACTTGCCAGCAGTCCTGGTCCTAGTTGCAGTTCTGATTCTGCGGCAGTAACAGCAGAAACATCATTCACTGCCAGCACACAAAGTGAAGGGGAATGTGGAGGACAAAAAAAAAGAGGTCATTCTTCTTCATCTATTCCCTATCCCCTGAAGTTATGGGTGTGGGACGTTTTTCTCTTGGGGCAGGAACAGTGCAGTCATCACCAATGGCACTGTGCACAATTTGTGACAAGTCAGCAAGAATGGGAAATGATGGACCGAGCCTTGGCACAACTGCCCTGATATCACACATGAAAAACAGACACTATGACATTTATATCAAACATGTTAAAGACAAACACCCACCACAGAAATCAAGCACCACTGTTGCTGTACCCCCTGACTATCCAGAAAGGCAACAAGGGGTGAGGCAGAGATCAAATAGGAGGAATAATAGAGAAGCCCAGACAGAGACTGGAAGCTTCATGATGAGCTAAACAACTAGCTTGCCATCACTTTCTTCATCTAGAGTAACTACATCTTCTGCCAGTCCACCTCCCTGCAAAATGATAGCCACTCTGTTGAGGTTAGGATGTGTCAGTTTGTCTCCACCCACTGCACACATGCCAGTGTGGTAGAGGAGAATCGCAAGCAGGGCATCAAGCAGCATCTGAGGAGATTCCATCCTGTAGAATATGCTAAGATGCTGGAGGAAGGGTTCATCATTACTATTAAAGTGTCAGCAATTTGTCATGTGTCCTTAGATGGGTCTGGACATGGGGTATAGTGATAGCGGCAGTATTTGGGTTCTGGTGTCATGGTATTTAGATACAGTAATGCCCCTAGGTGTTATTTACCACACACACACACTGTGTACTTTGCAGTTGCTGATGAGAGCCACAGTTCCTGTTCTCAATGGAAACATTTCTATTCTAATAACAATACACTCATGATTTTGTAGGAGGGGCAGGTGGAGAAAAATTATTGGCCAACATTTTATTTTCTCCACCTAGACTGGGGTCTATTTATTGTGCTGCTACTGCCTCAGACACATCTTTGGAGCTAGTCATAGCAAGTGGAACCTTCATCATCCATCAGCCATGTTACTGCTGTTGTTGATCCCATTCCCATTCAGCTGCCTAATCATCCTGCTGATTGAACAACTCAGCAGCAGCAGCAAGAACAGCAGTCACAAATTCCAGATCTATATCAAGGCATTTGACAATGGCTTGTGCTTTAAAAAAAAATACAAAAAAAACCCAATAAACAATTTTTGGGGGTTTGTTTCTAACAAGCCTAAATCCTACAAATTAATGTTTCCATAGAGCTTGTGCCTAACAAGCTTAAGTCCTACAAATTAATGTTTCTTCAGGGCCTGGGCCTCTAATAAGTCTGAGTCCAACAAATCAATGTTTCTTCAGGGCTTGAGCATCTAACAACAAATCTAACAAATCATCCTCTACAAAATACTATATCAAGTCAAGTATCAGTCCACCCCAGTGCCAGTTTTTTTCAGGTGGTTCCTGTCTCTATCACTTTAAATAAAATTTCTTATTTTATTTATTTTTTTTTTTTTAATTAACTGTCTCTCCAATACCATTTAAGAGCCATCCACCAAATAAATTCCTTGTTCAACTGAATCATTCCCCAGACTCTACCCACCAACACAGGCACCCTCCCCAGACCCCTTTTATACCATATTGTATGGGTTTTTTTAATTGTATTTAAGATTTATTTTGTATTAACTGCCCCCCCAATCCCAAAAAACTACCAACCCTCCAAAAAAACATTCTCTGTTCAACTGATTCTTTCCCCACACCCCCACCAACACAGACACCCTCATGCACCATTTATACTATGCCTTTGTGAAATGAAAAATATTTGCTATGTGTTGTGTATAAATTCTATGTTCCCATTGATTTCAATGGAATGAGCTAAGCGACAAAAAGTGGAAAATTGTCACTTTTCACTGGAAATTATTCACCAAGTGGGAGGTGCCATTATTTGCTGATTTCAGCTGGAGGAGAACATTTTTGCCCATGCCTAGCTAGCAGGACATGGCAGTAGAACCCTGAAACTTTATTATTTTAACAACATGACTAGAGGAGGTGGTGGAGGTAGAGACAGTCTGTGACTCCTGCCATCTCCAACAGTAAAGCCAGAGTCATCTTCCTCCTCTGGAGCAGGAGCCATAGGTGTTATTTGGAGTGAACTAACTGTTGGCAATAGCATCTCTCTGGCGCATAAATAACTTCAATACTTCTTTTTTTCTGCCCCAGAGCCCTGGGAACTTTTTAGAGTGCTTCTGCTGCTGCAACAGCAGAGTCACTCGTCATATCTAACATTGTGGTTGTTAATAACCTGTGTTGCTGTTGTTGTTGCTGCTGGGTACTCAGCACAAGTGTGTGTGGCTTAGTGGGACTTGGACTTTGAAGAGGTAATGATGCTGATGATAACTGATAGGGTGACTGTACTTTACAGTACTCTTTGCTTGTCCAGGGTCAGACTTTCCAATGGCTTTCTCAAAAAGTTTATAGACAGGCACAGTGCTCCTTTTCAGTGGTGGAAGATTCATCCTTTGCCTTTCTGCTAACTTTATTGCCATGTCATCATGCTCACTCTCAACTTCATCTGTATCTGAACAAGAGAAGGATGCTGGAGTGATATATTCTAGAGCTGCATCATCATCAGTCATCATTAGGTCATCTTCAGCAACACCAGCATCACCTGCCACTACTCTTAAATTCCTCTAAGCTTTTAGAGGTCACAAACAATTTATTTTTACTTTTACTGTAACAAAGTTTGCTACTGTTTTCAGGATAGGTGTTTTGGTGTTTGTTTGTCTCACTATCTGATGCAGCAGACGGTTCAGCTTCTACACCTTCCTCTATTATGCTATTGCCATAATCAACACTTGAATGCGACTTATTGTCATCTTCAGTGTTCTACTTATATGTCTTCTTATATGGTTCTTTTGTACTTGCACTGGTGGTGCTGGAATTTTTGCTGGGACCTTGACAAACTACATCATCCCTTGAAGGAGAGATATCTTCATCATTTATTGTCCTCACTTCAGCAACCATTGCTGCAGTCAGTTTTTGAACTACTACATTACTCTCACATCCCTGCATTGTTCCATCCTTCCCCCTCCCCATGCCCCTTATGCATTTTCTGGACATTACTCAACTACTGTGTGTGTTTTTACTCTACAGTACACAACACAACTTATGATGTGTGATGTTTTACCTTAGCCCAGTCAGCTATCTGTCACCTAATCTATTTAGCTTTTGGTTTATTTCTTTATTCTTTTTTATTTATTTTTTAATTATTATTATTTTTTTTAAGTTGTCCACCTTGTCTGTAACAAACACAAGATCTAAGAAATGACCATCCTTGTGAGTACTAGAAGCCATCCACTGGTTAGTCCAAAAGCAGGTGTTAGAGAGAGAAAGAGGGTTACAGTGGAATCAGGGGGATCATCCACATTGTAGTTGAAGTCCCTCAGAAGAAGGGAGGGTATGTCTGATGACAGGGTAAAGGAAAGCCATGATTCAAAGACAGAAAGTAAATTTGAATTTGAAGGTGTACACATGGAGGTAGGTGGGTGATTGATGATCATGATGATCATGAAGACAGCATGCAATTGAAAAGAGTATAATCAGAGTGAGGTGAGGGCATAAAATGGTTTGTAATGGCAGTGTTTAGAGAGCAGCAGTCACATGCTTCCCCCACATCCAAGTGGCATGGATTGTGAGAGAAAGAGAGACCACCATAGGAGATTGCTACCTCTAAAGCGGTCTCATATTGAGGCAGCCAAGTTTTAGTTAGAGCCAGTAACTGGAGAGAGTGTGAGAGAGAGGGAGAGAGAGAGAGAGAGAAATGGATCATGCACAGTGTTATATTTGTAAATAAGGATGTGAGCACTCCAGAGAGCACAGAGAAAAGGGCAAAAGTGTGGTTGGAAGACAGGGAATGGTGATCAGGTTTGAACTGTCCTATGTTGACTGGAGGTAGAAGACTTTCTATAGGAAAGGGAGCCAGGGTTTGGTGAGACATCTCCAGCTGCAAGTAGCAGTAGAATAGAGAAAGAGAGACATGAGATGAGAAAATGTTTTACTGTTTGTGTAGGGTGGAGGAATACAAGAGTGGAGAAAAGTGATGATTTGTTGAGTAGAGGTGAGTGTGTAAATGAGAAGTCCACCATCTCTCATTATTTTCCTCAACTCTCCTTCCCCTTTTTTATTTTTTTTCTACCTCTCTTCCACCTAGCCACACAGGTAAGCATCACTGTTTACTGTATCTATGCAGGAACTTAAAATTGTTAAGATCAAAGTAAAAGGTCTTACGATCAAAATAAAGGGTCTTGAAGTTGATCAGTGATCTGTGAACTGTGAAACTATGCTTGCTATATTTATTGGAAAAATTGAATAAGTATTTTGTGTGTGGTGTAGTGTGGTAAGGGAGAGGTTAAAAAACAAAGCTGTTTTTTCCCTCCCTTTGCAGTAGGGAGTGGTGGGAGTGGTTAATTACTGTGTTGCAAGTGGTGGGTTTTTGGTTTAAATGAGAGAGAGATCTGTAAGTTGAAATGAGAGAGAGATCTGTAAGTTGATCAGTGATCTGTGACCTGAGAAGCTATACTTGTTATATTTGATGGAAAAATTGAATAAGTGTTTTGTGTGTGGTGTAGTGTGGTAAGGGAGAGGTTAAAAGACAAAACTTTTTTTCCCTCCCATTGCAGTAGCAAACTGATTGCAGTCTGGTGTGGTGAGAGTGGTTATTTGCTGTGTTGTAAGTGGTGTTTTTTTTGCTTTAAATAACAGATACATAGTGAATACTTGAATTTGTGAATCTTGCCTCAGTATGTAAGTGCAGAAGTGTGGTAAGTGTTGGAAATTTAAAAAACAGGGGATTCACATACAGGGGATTACACAGGATAACACATATTTTTTATCCTTATTGTGCAGATATTTTCCCCTGCCTTTTAGCTTGTGGTAACTGGCATAATATGAGTGGTAGCATGATTGTCCATTTAACTCAGTGCACAAGCTGCCATATGTTTGCACACCTGGAACAACCATTCCAGGGTGCATGCCTCTGCGGCAGATGTCAGCTAGTGGTCTCTCTGGAAGCTCGTATTAAAGATCTGGAGGGGCAAGTTGCAAAAATGAGAGAGACGGCCAATCTTGAGAGGAAAGTGGTGGGAGGTAGTTCTGGGGGTGGAGACTGCACAAAGAATGAGCAGGTAACAGATGGGTTTCAGTTAGACATAGCAAGGGGGGCAGAGGAATAGGGAGGAAACTCCTGTGGTTACTAACCCTAACAGATTTGCTGCTTTGATTAATGAAGTTGGGGATGTTGACACAGGAATGCTTTTGTTGGAGAGGACTGTTCTCTCTAACAGCCAGGAGAACAACCCCTCTAGCATGGTAGGGATCCGGGACCCAGGCAGACCTAGACAGATGGTGGTGGTAGAGGATTCTATTAGGAAGACAGGGTAATCTGTCATCAGGATCTCTACAGTCGTACAGTTTGCTGTCTCCTGGGAGCTCGGGTTTGACTTGTGGCTGATCAGGTTGATAGATTGTTGGGAGGGGTTGGGCATGACCCGGCTGTCATGGTACATGTTGGTACTAATGACAAATTCAGTGGAAAATGGAGGTCCGTTAAGAAGGATTTCAGGGACTTAAGATATAAGCTTAAGCAGAGGACCTCTAAGGTAGTATTTTCTGAAATACTACCTGTGTCACGCGCTACATTAGAAAGGCAACGGGATATTAAAGACTTGGTGTAAGCAGGAGGGGTTTTGGTTCCTAGAACACTGAGCAGCCTTTTCCCTTGGGGGCAATCTTTATAGTTGTGATGGATTGTACCTTAGCGGAAGGGGGGCCACGGTGCTAGGTGTTCTAATGGTTAGAGGGCTGGAGGAGACTTTAAACTAGAAAGGGGTGGGAGGGTGATGCAACACAGGATGGGGAAGGTAGGATAATTGAGGAAATGGAATTAGAGAAGGGGCATGAGGGTGGAGAGGGGTAATAGGCTAGATCATCTAATAGGGAGTTGCCATTGCTACTGCCTGATAAAATGCAGATACATTTGACACTGAAGGAAATCTTTCAGAATGGCAAAATGATGAAATGTATGCATGCAAATGCTCGTAGTCTGGCTGATAAGATGAGGGAACTAGAAATTTTTGCAGCACATGAGCAGTTTAATCTGATTGGTGTGGCTTAACCCCTTCACTTCCGAAGACGTGTCCGGACCATCGCGCTGGTCCTGCACTTAAGGACCAGTGTCAGTCCTAGCACATCAAGAGTTAACTCTCTCATCTCCACCACTGTGCACGATGGGAGAGGCATGGGCTTGCTGTTACTAGGTGCTCCGGTATCGGAGCATCTAGCTTCAGCCAATGCCGGCATTGTTTATATATGTGATTCAATAAAATAGCGAATCACATGTATTAAAATGCATATGACAGAAGCAATGTTTTCAAAATACTGCTTCTGTCACATCTCTCTGTCTCCCTCCTCCTCAGTTACAAATCTGAGGAGAAGAGAGACAGAGAGATCGTTGCTGAAGAGATACAGTGTTCCAGTCCATGCTGCAGGCTTGCAACTAAGTTAAAAAAGAAAAAAAAAAAGCTGTTTTTTTTTTTCATTTAATCACTGTAATACAGTGATCAATTGACCCCCCCCCCCCGAGCACTCATTTTAGTGATCAAGTGTTGTAGATCAGCTTCTGCTGATCTGTGGTATTTTTTTGCCCCCCCCCCCTGTTGAAATCCCTTTTTAAATTTTTTTTTTTTTTTTTTAAGGTAGTTTAATAGCTTAGTTAGGTAATTTTAGTGGGGCTAGGTAGGTTTAGAGGGTACGTGGGTTAGGGTACATTTAGTGTTGAATTTAGGCCAGATTTAGGTTTAGGGAATTATTTTTTTATAACTAAAAATAGGATTTATTAAAATATTTAGGCTTTTTAGGTAGTTTAGATAGGGCTAGGTCGGTTTAGCGTGTAGATGGGTTAGGGTAAGATTTAGTATTGAATTTAGGTTTAAAGATTAGGGTTTTGTAAAATATGTATATATATATATATATATATATATATATATATATATATATATATATGTACTAGCAATATGTGACGGCGTTGCCCGTCATTGTAGTAGGGTATGTGTTATGTAGCATTTTTTGTTTGAAATATTGTAGGTGGCATGTTGAAGGTATTTTGTGTTTGTTTGTATTGTACATTTCATTTAGCTGTATTGACTGATGATGTTTTTGTGTGTACTGTGTGAAGCAGAAAGAATCATATTGCACACATACATAGACACACACAGATACAGTGACATATACAGACATTGATCATACATACACACGTACATACATGCGTACACACACACACACACAGATATTATTACAGGCCTGTAAGTGCCAGAGGGGTAGGCAATGCAATGCTCATTGTGTTGCTTAATCCTCTGGCACTGAAAAGATTAACCAGCTGTCCCAGTATGTAGCGAGAGTCATGGAGTCCACAGTCCCTGAAGTGGACTCTGTACATGCACACTCAGAGGCTGCCAGATAACCGCCGGCCTGGCTCCCTGGCCAGGAAGACAACTCCTGCACCAGGCCTCGGCCAAGAGCGTTACTAGGGACGCAGCCCGTGCACCGAGAGCGGGAACTGAGGAGGGATGGTGTGTGTGGTTGCAGCAGGGATGGTGTGTGTTGTTGGAGCAGCTATAGTGCGGCATGTATATTTTTTTGCCAGGGTACTTACACAATGCAGGTGTGTGACAGCGGGCAGAGAGAGGTGGAGAAGCAGCTTGTGTGTAAGAGTGTGTACTACAGAGTGGCCCCAGCATGGTCTGTCTCCAGCCCCTCAGCCACGGGTAATAGCCACATCCAGCTGCTGCTTGTAGAGAGCTCCTTGAAGGGCCACATGACCGGGCTGTTGCAGAGTGGAGTGTTGTGCTTCATGAAGGGGGAACATGAAGGATTTGGTACTGGGCCTGCCTGCCTCAGAGCTACATGAAGCAGCTGGGCTTCCTGCAGCAGAAGCACATTGTGCACCAGGAGCCAAAAGCATTGTTGTGTTGCGGATACCAGAAATGAAGGTACACTGGAGCCGATCCCGCCCTCTCTCTGTTGGATCAGCTCATTGTGTGCCTCAGGTTGGTGGAGGGACCCCTTGGGACTCTGTGTGTGTGTGTGTGTGTGGCTTGTGTGTGTGTGGCTTGTGTGTGTGTGTTTGTGTGGCGTGTGTGTGTGTGGCTTGTGTGTGTGTCTTGTGTGTGTGTGTCTTTTGTGTGTGTGTGTGTGTGTGTGGCTTGTGTGTGTGTCTTGTGTGTGTGTGTGTGGCTTGTGTGTGTGTGTGTGTGTGGCTTTTGTGTGTGAGTGTGTGGCTTTTGTGTGTTAGTGGGTGGCTTTTGTGTGTGTGTGTTTGTGTGTGTGGCTTATGTGTATGTGTGGCTTGTGTGTGTGTGTGTTTGTGTGGGGCTTGTGTATGTGGGGCTTGTGTGTGTGTTTGTGTGGGGCTTGTGTGTGTGGGGCTTGTGTGTGTGGGGCTTGTGTGTGTGTGTGTGTGTGTGTGTGTGGGGCTTTTGTGTGTGTGTGTGTGGGGGGGGCTTTTGTGTGGGGGGGATTGTTCGTGTGTGTGTGGGGGGGCTTGCGTGTGTGGGGCTTGCGTGTTTGTGTGGGGCTTGTGTGTGTGGGGCTTGTGTGTGTGTGTGGGGGGAGCTTGTGTGTGTGTGGCTTGTGTGTGTCAACCATTTTGTTTTTTCAGTCACTTCGATAGTGGTGGACGGGCTGGATAGCGGGGCAGGCCAACTCTCTGAAAGATTTAAATCACTCCTCCATTGAATCACCCAATGGGAACAGTAACTCCTTACTTAAGCTGAGGTAACATAGCATTATAACACACAGTGGCTCTTCAGTTGAGGCAACATAACAATATGCTGAGGGATCAAATAGAAAGTGGTGTTTGAGGCTTGCTCTCTGTAACATACAGCAAAGCATCTCTCTCCCTTTAAAGGAGCAGTAAACTTTTTTATGAAAAAATATATATTGTAGGGATTTTCCTACTGAGTAAAGTAAGGGTACTCCCACTGCCGAGAGATTTATATTTCCAGAGTTATTACAGTTTAAACCCATGTTTTTTTACATTAGCAGTGCCCTCTAGTGGTCAAATTCTAATTAGATTTCCTGTTAGATTCTAATGGAGAGGAAAGTCAGAAATGTCAGAGAGATACAGTTCTCCATAGAATGTGATAGAAACTGCCTGTCACTTCCTGTCAGTTAGAACAACCAGGAAGTAAACACAGTAAATTCACTTCCTGATTATTTAAACTGCTATAAATTTTGAATAAAACATTTGACAGTGATGGGACTACCCTTGTTTTATTCAGCAGAAAATGCTCTACAAAATATGTGTTTTCATAAAAAAAAAAGTTTATTGCTCCCTTAAGGATAAAGGGCGGGAATCAGGAAGCAGGAAGTGGAGGAGTGACAGTTGAAAACAGACAGTGAGGTGACTGAAGAGATGAAAAGAGTTAACCCTTTGAATGCCAGAGGGGTACGCAACGCATTGCAAAGCAATGTGTTGCGTACCCCTCTGGCACTTAAACGGTTAAATAAAAGAGTTGCTATTAAGTTTATCCCTGAGTTTGTATTTTATGGAAACATTACACCCTCGTACTGAAACAGAGTGTATGGAGGGTTACAGTTATCTGTGGGAGGTGACACAGAGTGTATGGAGGGTTACAGTTATCTGTGGGAGGTGACACAGTGTGGGGTCATGATCCTGAGTGAGAGTATGAGTGGACCGGGAGAAGTTATTGATATCCCCTACTTCAGGAGCGAGTGGCAGCTGTATTTTTTTTTTGTCAGTTGGATAGTGGTGGGAGGGCTGGAGGGGGCAGGCCAACTCCCTGTATGATAAACACCCCCCATTGAATCACCCAATGGGAGCAGTAAAGTCCCCATTGAATCACCCAATAGGAGTTGTGTCTCCTAATGAGACATAAATTATGTAATGAGGCATTCTGTTCAATGTGTGTTTGTTTTCTGAGGAGACATAAATTATGTTCTGTGTGTGGGGTACCATAAATTATGCAATGAGGCTTATTCATTTATATATAGATAGATAGATAGATAGATAGATAGATAGATAGATAGATAGATAGATACACACATATATAGTTTTATTGTAGGAATAGTGAGTATTTGGGTTAAGTTAGGTAGGATTAGGGTTAGGTTTAGGGTTAGAGTTAGATACAGAAAGAAACCCCCCACCTAAAAAAAACAAAAAACATAATTATAGTGTTATTGTAGGAATAGTGGCTGTTTGGGTTAAATTAGGTAGGATTAGGGTTGACGTGGGTTAGGGTAAGGTTTAGGATTAGAGCTAGGCACAGAAAAAAAATATATATAGTTTTATTGTAGGTATAGTGACTGTTTGGGTGAAGTTAGGTAGGATTAGGGTTAATGTGGGGTAGGGTAAGGTTTAGGGGTTACAGTAAGGCACCAAAAGAAAAAAAAAAAAAAAAATATATATATATATATATCTATAGTTTTATTGTAGGAATAGTGACTGTTTGGGTTAAGTTAGGTAGGATTAGGGATGACGTGGTTTAGGGTTAGAGTTAGGCACAGGAGAAAAAAACAAAAAACTATATATATACTGTATTTACATAGGAATACAGACTTGTTGGGGTTAGGTATTCTTTTAGTAATTTAATTTGGTTACTTATAAAGCTTGGAAGGGTGGGTAGCTATTTAGAAAAATTAGGGTAGGTAGGTTATGTTAGTTAGAAGTTATTTAGGAAAAATGAAGGTAGGTTAATTTAAAAGATGCAGCACATGTATTCTGCGGAAGAGGTGTATGCCTTTTTGGCTTCTGAGTCAGAAGCCACGGATACTGCCTCTGATTTTGACATCTCCCAGTCCACAGAGAGCAACAGTGATAGCTCTAAAGATCTTGCTGGGCCATCTATTAAGAAGAGGCGTACTACCCCAAGAGCTGCCCCAGAAGGAGCCCCAAGGCATGCCTCAGAAGCAGGCCCAAGAAATACCCCAAGAGCTGCCCCAGAAGCAGCCCCAAGACATGCCTCAGAAGTAGACCCAAGACATACCTTAAGACATACCCCAAGAGCTGGCCCAAGAGCTGCCCCCAGACATGCTCAAAGACCTGCCACAAGGCCTGCCCCTCATCCAGATTCTAGGGAATGGGTACCACCAGTGGGATTAAGTCAAGAAATACCCAATTTCACAGGCAGCCCAGGAATAAATGTAGATGTGTCTGATTTTAAGCAGGAGCAGTTTTTTAATTTATATTTGGGGGAAGACATTTTGGGGGAGATTGTAGCGCAAACAAATATTTATGCAGCCCAGTACATTGCAGCCAATCCCACATGCTATGTTTCAAAGCAGCAATCATGGTACCCCGCAGATGTTGCTGAATTCAGGAAATTCTGGGCCCTAACTATGGCTATGGGGATTATTAAAAAGCCAAGCATCAGGTCATACTGGAGCAAAAATCCTGTATGTGTTACCCCCATTTTTGGCCAAACAGTGAGCAGGACACGTTATGAAATGGATTTGCGCTTCATGCATTTCAACTATAACACCCTGTGCCTCCCCAAAGATCACCCCAGTATGACAGGCTGTATAAAATTCACCCCCTTATAACTCATTGCAAAAATACATTTCAGAAAACTATAACACCCAAAAACAAAATATCTGTTGATGAGTCCTTAATGAAATACAAGGGAAGGTTGGGTTTTAACCCCTTAAGTACCAGCGGTCCAGAGAAATGACCTTCAATTAAGGACCGATTTGATCCCTGCCGACGCACCGGTACACGTGACCTGTTACGCATATGGCGTACTGCTTTGAGGCCTAAGAGAGATCGCTCCGGTCTTGGAGCGATCAATCTTAGGCCCTGTTTTTACTTACAGAGCTCCCGGTAGAGCGCTGTAAGTAAATAGTACGTGACGTGCTATGACCGACACTGGTCCTTAAGGGTATAAGGACCGTGACGGTCATAGCACATCACGTAGTCTTTAAGGGGTTAAACAATATATCCCTTCCATGCACTCCAAGTTTGGCGTAAAAGTTTATAAGTTGTGCAAAAGTGCCACAGGATACACTTATGCTTTTCGCATTTATGAGGGCAACAACAGCCCTCCTCCTGGTTGCCCTGAATATCTGGGAACCAACTGAAAAATTGTTTGGGATCTCATTGCCCCCCTAAAGGATACCAGTAATATGTAGATAACTATTACACAAGCCCCCTTTTATTTAAATCAATTTTTTATTTTGCCACAGTGACCTGTGGCACTGTTAGGAGAAATTGTAAAGAGATGCCCAAACAAATGATAAACTGCAAGCTACAAAAGGGAATGTCCTTAGCTTTGTGTCAAGAGGAGTGTTACCGTTCTAAAGCAAGACAAGGAGTCAGACGGTATAGTTAAAATCACCTTTATTAGGATAATAAACAACAGGCAATAAGTGAATATACTATAAGCAGAGGGTGACTAGAGAAGCTAACAACTCTATCAGATATAGGAGCCTGCCAATGGGTCAACCACGTCTGCTGGAGACTAGGACGAAGCCAACTGGTAGTCTCAGGGTAGTAGGTGGAACGCACAAAGAACCTACAGTCTCCCGTAATGTAGCAACAAAGGAGACTACTTACTCATGCCTGCAGTCAGTACGGAAGAGCTCATCTCCACTACAGTTGGCAGCAATGGAGACTACTGACTCATGCCCCCTCACACAGCACCAGGCCATCCAGTAGTAGTACCCCCCCACCCCAGCACCAGGCCATCCAGTACTACACCCCCTCAGCACCAGGCCATCCAGTACTACTGACTTAACTGTGCTGCATGATGGTGGGTCAGTGTGCTGCTGTCAATGTCACTGTGTCTGTCACTGCTGCGCTGGTGATCCTCCTGGTGAGTCTGAGTCCCCAGTGGTCCTCCTCCTGTCCTAATCCTGCTGCGTGTGTGTCCTCAGGACCTCACATGATGTCCTGTGGCAACTCTGCTGCTGAGTCCCACAGCCCACTCCCATCACTCTCCCCTGCGGGCCGCCCATGATTACATCAATGCGCATGCTAGTTGCTAACCGACCTGCGCAGCGTGTGCATTGACCTGGAAAAGGCTCTGAGAGAAGCGGGCCTGAAGTGCTTGCTGCCAGCAGCTGTCAGAGTCAACAACCCCAACGCAGTGTCTGAGTCATTACTGTGTACATGTACTCTGGGAGACTGGCAGCAAGCTGTGCCAGTGGATTGGAAGATCCCTTGGATGCTTTTCTCTTTGTCTCTCAAATACATTCACAAGACACACTGCCCATTCACTCAGTTTATCTAAAGAAAAGTGTTTATCAAAGAAAATCTGGAGTGTAATAAAATAATTTGAATAAATGGTTAAGGGAAGTGGGCTGTGTGGGAGAGGGAAGGGGTTGTGTGGTTGAGGGAAGTGGGGCAACTGTTAGTTAATAATAATGAGTGGCACTGAATGCATCCTGTTCATCTTCGCATTTCAAACTACCATAACTCTGTCATTTCGGAAGCATAAAACAGCCCTCTTGTCTGTTAAATGTGAATAAAACACAAGTTTAATTCCAATAACATTTAATCATTAAATGTTATATGAATTAAACTTTTGTTTTATTCGTTTCATCACCGCAAAAGCTTGTGAATATGTTGTGGAGCAAATGTAGTAATCGCAAAGGTAGAAAGCACTAATTTGTGATACCTCTGATTATAATGTGAGGGTGCAAGCGAATTAGGAAATGTATTAATGAGAACGGATGTTAGGTCAGTCTGAATTCCCAGGGGCTCTGTAGTCAAAGTACTTACAAGGGGGCTGTTTTGTGCTTCTGAAATGACAGAGTTATGGTAGTTTGAGATTCAAAGATGAACAGGATACATTCGGCGCCACTCATTATTATTATTAACTAACAGTGACCCCACTTCCCTCAACCACACAAACCCTTCCCTCACCCACACAGCCCATTTCCCTTAACCATATACTCAAATTATTTTATTACACTCCAGTTTTTCTTTGATAAGTTTTCTCAGTAATGTACTGCTTCCATAAACGTGTACCTGCAAGTGAAGCTTGTGTGTCTTGTGAATGTATTTGAAAGACAAAGAGAGAAGCATCCAAGGGAGTTCAGTACTGCCTGATCACGGCATGACATGCAATGCAAGATTTTCATGCCGCGGCAACCCACTGAACACGTCATCACATCCCACCTTTAGGTCGCAACCCACCAGCTGAAAACACTGATTTAGATAAATTGAGTGAATGGGCAGTAAAATGTGCAATGACATCAAACTTGCTACATATACTCTAAATGGGAAACAACTTGAGGAATCCTCATTAGAGAAAGATTTAGGAGTACTGATAGCTAATAGACTTCATAGCAGTGTGCAGAGTCACTCATCTGCTGCAAGATCAAATAGGGTATATATTAGAAGCAAATATATACTTATTCTCCATCAATGCCAAATAGTTTATCCAACCCGGTGTAATATTGACGTCCTCATCGGCACCGGTGACACGGTGACAATGCTGATGATGACTAATAGGATGAATGTTTACTTTTGGGCATCTTTGCTTGTCCAGGATCAAACTTCCCAGTTGCTTTCTCAAACACTTTGTAGACAGTGCCAGTGCTGCTTCTCAGTGGTGCAATGCTCCACAATATGCTGGTTTGCAGGTATATGCAGAATGAAGCTGGAAGATTTCAGCATCTAGCATCAAGTAGCGCTTGCCACTGGAGTGCTGCGCAATGTTCCGGTTTGGATGGTATAGCTAGCCGGTCATTGTTAGCAAGATCTTGGTATGTCTGGGTGCAGGATCAGTACTAAGGAGGATCTTGGTGGTTCTCTTATGGTCTCCAATGTGTTTTCAAGGATTTTAAATGCTCAGTAATAAGGAAGACCTCTGTGGCTCTTTATGGTCTCCAACATGTTTCAGCAATTCAAGAATGTATTTCAAGAATGTATCTGGCATCATACAGAGCAAATAAAACAAAGCAGAGACAAGACAGATAAAAAAGTGTAGCATGTTTAATAGGAAATAAAAACACAAACTAAGCATTGCGTAATGACAGCAGCATCGGTACACTTCTTACCGCTCTTCTACAAGCGGGTATAGCAGAGGCTGTTCAGCCCGGGTTGCCCAGTGGAAGTCCTGACTACCTTGCTGCAAGTTATCAAACTACACTTTGGACTCCGGTAGAAGACTGAGGATGGTTTCTATCCTATGCTGGTCTGCATGTGAGCTACAGTAAAAAAGGACTCAATGTGGGCGATTCCAGCAATAAGGTAGATGGAAGTAGGGATACCTGCCCCTCAAGGTCGAGGAGAAGATCGTGATTAGCCTGGACAGGGTGATAAACTGTCGTCTAAGCATATGTACAGCAGATTGGTAAATAAGCAATTGTATAGCTGAAGCGGCTTATTGAATTTGAACTTTAGTGTTGTACTTATATTGGGACCAATTCTTGCGAATGCTCTGTGGAGTTGGGGAAGTGGTTTAGATGTTCTGATTGATGAAATAGAGCAGCAAGGTACCCCCTGTTGATGTCCTAGAGAAAGCAAAGCTGGGCAGGTATCCCGAAGATCCTAGAGGCAGTCTCTTTGAACACTGGTGAGAAGTAGCCCTTGAGAAGAACAGAAGGGCGAAAAATTTTGGAATCAGTAATCTAGAGAATTGACTTTGAGTGGAAACACCGGGATCTTATGGGGAGTAGAGTATTACTTAGGGGAGAAAAGTCTCTTCTTTTTATTGATGCACTGGATGTGGCAATTTGTGCTGATATATTGATATACATCTTGAAGGTGACTTTGTCGTGTGGGGTCCAGGAAGAGGATCAAATAGGCTGATTTTCTGTGCAAGTTTACTAGAAGAATATAGATAATGGATTAGTTCAGCTTAATCTCTCTAAGATGGATAAAGCAAACAATTAGGAAAAAAAATCAATTAACCCCTTAGTGACCGGCCGCATGCGCACGTGGCCGGCACTTAATGACAATGGTTTTTTTTTTTTTCCATTATAGTGAATGACTTCCTGGACTTACCAGGTAAGTCGTCTGTCACTAACTGACATTTTTTCATGACTTACCTGGTAAGTCATTTGTCACTAAGGGGTTAATGTTTATTACTCCCCTAGATCCCAAGGCCAAAGGAGTTCAACAGGTGGAGAAAGTGCGGATCGTTTATCTGGTAGTGGGAGTGGGAATGAAGAATACCAGGAGAGGGCTGAGATTATATCTAAGCCCCCGCAAGAGGTGTCCACTATAGATAAAGAAACAATTTAAAAAATAATGGAAAATCTATATGAAAAAATCAAACGAGATATAGAACTTAATGTATTTGATCTTAAAAAATAAGTTTCTAGTATCTTAGAACTCGTTAAGTCTCAAGCTACAATGTTGACTAAGATGCAGGGAGAGTATCAAGAAAATCGTAACTTCCATAGGAGAATTGAAAGATTGGAGGAGAAAATCATGGATATGGAGGTTAGAAGTAGGAAAAATAATATAGGTATAAGGGGTATACCTGAAACAGTGTTACAAGAGAATATGGAAAAATATTTAATGGAACTATGGAACTCAATTGGAATTGGAAATCAGCAGAGTTTGGAGAATAACTTTATGGAGCGTTATCATAGAATCCGAAGATCTAAAGAGAGCAACTCAGTTTTCCCAAGGGATGTTATTGTCCGCTTCTTTAGTTACAAGTTAAAAGATCAACTGATGAGAAGAATACGGGAGAGTTTTACTGAGTTTCAGTAGCTTCAAGATTAGCGAGAAAGAAATGTCAAGAGCTAACATCAGTACTAAGGCAGAGGGACAGTCCATATAGATGGGTTTCCCAATAGCATTGAATTTTAAATATCAGGATTAGTGGTTCTCATTTAAATATCTTGCTAAAGCAAAAGATAAATTTAAAGAGTGGGGCCTTATCCCTTAAAACCCCCTAAAGATAATGCAGAAGGGAGTATAGGGTACTAAGAGTTTCGGAACAGAAGGAAGTAAGGATTACTGAGTAGAAATCTGTAAGGGTGGATTAGAAAACTATGGGTGTAGCATCTTTTAGAGAGTACTGGCTTAGAGAGTTAAGATTTATTTTGTTTTGGATTTATATAATTGGTAGTAGAGCACAAATTCCTGATATAGGGAAGATACACTTAAAGGGTGGGGTTTTACTTTTACGGATTCCATAAAATTAAGCTAATGTTAGTTAATTATATTTTGAAGAGCACTGAGACAGTAATTAGAGAGAAGTAGGACTGATATTAGTTATACGTAAGAGAGAATTTGGTAGAATTATAGGTAAGAGGATTTGTATTAAAGTGTTTTTGGGCACAATAGAAGCATAAATGATTAGAACACAATTTATCAGTGGAGTGTAGATAAGGGGGTAAGGAGTTAAGAATTTTCAGAGGTTCCAGGTGATCCAGATGGGCAGGGAGAGTATTGAATGCGATGATCAGAATGGTGGATCTAGGACCCCTGAATATGAAACACTTGGGGGATTATAGTTCTTTTTTGTTATTAACATGGGACCCTATGACATGGATTTAGGAGCGTTACTTGGATAAATTAGAGGGATGGAGGTTAAGGTTTGGAGAGGAAATTGATCAGTCTGTTGGTCCCAATTACTGGGCTTTCTAATTAGTTAAAATAAGAGAAGAAGAATGAGGTAAATAGGGGTGATAGGGAATGAAGAGAGGGAGATAGAAGGGGGAAGTAGTGGGAAAGGGAATAGGCCTTTTTAAACAAGCTGACGTAAAGTCTGGTTTTGGCAACTGGTACAATGTTTTATATAATTTCCTACGGGATACGTGGGATGGATCCTAAAGAATATAGGTTTGGGATCAGTGTGAATGAGATATGGATGAATGGTTTTAAGTTGACAAGATGTTATAAGAGACCCAAATCCTGGGGAGGGCGTGGGAGGGTGAAGATGGGCATGTCCCTTTAACTAGTAACGTTAAATGTGCAGGGGTTGAATTCCCCTCAAAAGAGAGGATGCCTTAAAGATTTATTAATGCAAAATAAAGTGGACATAGCCTTCATTCAGGAGTCGCATTGGATTGTTATTCCAACAACATTGTGAAGATTTTCGAATTACCCAGTGATATACTATGCAAATATGGAAGAGAGGAGGAAAAAGCGTGGGGTCGCAATAATAATCTCGGATAAAGTAAAATTTGAGCATATATATGACGAGGGGGACCCTAACGGACAATATCAGGTTTTGATAGGTAAGTTGAGGAAGGTTATTAATAGAATAAAGCAATTGAATAAATACTTCAATTGCGTATTAAATCCAGTCCTAGATAAAAAATTATTGCAGGGGGCTATATTGGATACCCATGTAATAAGTCAGGCCAAATCATTTCAGTAGCTTCTGTTTAGTAATTTATTATATTATATATGGAGGGTATACCATCCAAAGGATAGAGATTACACCTTTTTTTCGCAACCTCACAGATCATACTCTAGAATCAATATTATTTTTACGGAAGTGGATACTTTATCTTTGATAATTCACTCTACGGTGGGCTTAATAACTTGCTCAGATCACGCTCCAGTGGAATTTAAAAACAATTTGAATTATAAGATTAGATCAAGATGGAAATTAAATGAGTCACTGTTGGAAAAAAAGGACAACAAAAGAGGAATTATTAGGATATGCAAAGACCTTTCTGGAAATAAATGATGATGGAGGGACTTCTGACCTGGTGCTTTGGAATACTTTAAAATGCGCTATGCGGGGATGGCTTATAAAATTGGGAATAATAGGAAAGAAAAAGAAGGGTCTAAGTTTGACTAATTTGTATATTTCTTTAGCAAAATTAGAAAGAATAAACAAAGTTAATCCTAACATAGTTACTATTTCTGAGATTAATAAAATTTGTATGGAAATAACAAATAGCTTACAGGAGGAGATAAATAAAGGGTTATTATCTATGAGACAAAACTGGTATTATGGCAATAATAGAGTAGGGAAATGTTTAACAAAAAAAATAAACTATAGACGGAAAAAAAGTATTATAAAAAAAATAGTTGTAGGAAAGAAAACGTATTTATTGCTTGCACAGATAGCAGAAGGTTTTAGCGATTATTATAAATCATTATATAGTTTGACCGCACCGTGTGAATCGAGAGAGGAGATAAGAGCTTACCTTGAGAAATTAAATCTACCAAAAATTAAAGACTCTAGTTTGGAGAAAATTAACTTACCAATATCAGTTCACAAAATTACTCATGTAATTAGGAATTTAAAAGTAGGGAAATCACCAGGACCGGATGGTTATTCGACTCTGTTCTATACAGTATTCCAAGAAATAGTTTCTCCATTATTGCTAAGGGAAATAGAGCGAGGTGTGAAGTTTCCTATGGAGATGTTGCAAGCTTATGTATGTCCTATATTATTGAAGGCAAATAAAGATCCAAGCGTTATAGCTAATTATATACCAATTTCTTTGGTTAAACCTTGATTTAAAAATGTATTCAAAAATACTTGCTGAAAGATTGAAAAAGATATTGCCAGAAGTGATACATAAGGATCAAGCAGGCTTTACTTTAAATAGACAAACAACAGACAATACAAGGAGAATAATAAATATGATAGATCTTAGTAATAAAAAAGGATTGGTCACTTCGATAGTAGCTTTAGATGCAGAAAAGGCTTTCGATCGGGTGAGCTGGCCTTTTTTAGCAGTGACCTTGGAAGTATTTGGTATCCAGGTAGCATTTCAAAAGAACATTTTGGCATTATATTCAAACCAACAGCGAAAATAGTAGGACCCTTGTTAGATTCAGAATGGTTTAGTATCCAGAATGGGACAAGATAGGGTTGCCCTTTAGCACCGCTATTTTATGTTTTGACAATAGAATCATTGGCCCAGTCAATACGATTGTCACTAGACATTTTTGGAATTAAAAAAAATTCTCAAGAGCATAAGATAATGATGTTCGCGGATGATATTTTATTGACTTTGTTGCACCCAGATAAATCAATCTTTAGTATGCTGGGAAAGATTCAGGAGTATAGTTACTTCTCCAACTATAAATTGAATATAAATAAGACACAGGTTATATCGATTAACCTAACCTCTGAGCAGATTCATGATATGAGAGCTAGGGTGAAACTAGATTGGGATAATGACTCTTTGGATTATTTAGGGATTACGTTAAAATTTGATCTAAGGGAAATGGTAAGAGCTAATTATGTATTTTTATTAACTAAAAAAAAAAAAAAATTAGGGGATTGGAAGGGATTGGAGATCTCTTGGGAGAATGAACGTGGTAAAAATGTTTCAACGTATCTGGTCACCTTGGCAAGAATATGTAAGAATGAAGGGATAACCGTCTAAGGGGTCTGGATCTGGAAAGGAAGTGCCCTTAAGATAGATAGAATACTAGGAGGGATATCTCCCAATGGGAGCGTCTTAGCAGTATTTTTGGTCCATTTGTAGAGGAATAGAAGGGTGAAAGGATTGTATGAATGAGGGTTATGGAAAATTGTGAAGGTATAATTTTATATACTGTTGTTTGTTTTATGTCACAAAACATTAATAAAAAGAAATAGAAAACAAAAACCCACAAACTAAATCTTCAATGGTTACACACACATGATGTCCATCTTGGAGCTTGGATTTAAATGTAAAATCCATTATTAGATGGGCCCAAATGTGAATACAAGGCCAGTGTCATTGGTTGCTGTTGGTGGGCTACACCAGGAGCAGAGGGTGGGAGTGGGGCCTCACAGTGGAGTTAAGGACTGACACTAGGTGAGCATAGGTGTAGGGAGGGAATCTTGATGCATATCATAGAGATGTGTCTACCCTTCCTCAGGGGTATGACAGGTATGATGACTATTTGAGTTATTGTGGATAAGTTTAATAAACAAGAAAATGTAATTCATCTGCCTAAACTTAAATCTTCTCCCTGATTGGCTGACTCCATCTCAAATTGTCTGTAACCATGGTACACAATTTGTCAACAGATTCTGAAGGGCATTCTGTAAATGCTTGGGCATCCAATTTAATTTTTCTTCATACTTTCACCCACTGTCCAGTGGACAGACAGAAAGCTTAAACCAAAATTTGGAATATTATCTTTGATGTCATTTTAACCAATGACAAAATGATTGGAATGAAGTTTTAACCTTGGCAGAATGTTCCTATATTTCCTTGTGTCAAACATATTCGGGCTGTTCTCCCTTCTTTGAGGCCTTGTGCTATAATCCTAGTGGATCCTGTTGCTACTTGATGTTCATGTTGTGGATGGAGAGCTGTTATTCTGGTTGACCTTTCGAAAGCAATAAAAGCTACTCTATCTTCTCAAGTTAAATACAAGAGATCTGAGAACCAACACCCGAGACATCCATTTTGGTTATCTGCTCAAAATATTAAACTCCAGCAACTATCTGACAAGTCAAGATCCTACTTTCTAGGTCATTTTAAAATTCTTTGTCAGGTATCTCCTGTTTCTTATTAGTTGGCTATACCTTGTGCCCTGCATATTCATTTATACCTTTGATGTCTCCTTATTAAAGCCACATATCCCAACACAGTCAACCAGAGCATAGTTTGGTTCAACTGATCTGTTATATCCAACCTTGAGGTTGGCACCTTTATCCAGCTTTGGCCAACAGAAAGACTGTGCAGTGGTCTGTCAGCTTTCTCTAACTTCACACTCTAGCTCTGTTCCCCAGAGTGTTGTGACGCACAGTGGCACCTCATAGGTGAGAAACGTGACATGTCCTATGAGACCAGAAACTAATTTAATAGCTTAAACTATAGGCCTAGTTGATGAGAGATGTTGGGTAGCAGTTGTTATCTTATTAAAATATCCTCATTATATAGTGATACTTTCCATAATCTGGGCAGAAAATTGTAATTGTCACTATGAATCAGTTTTGCATGCATTGGTTCTGGTTCCACAAAAAGAATTACAACACTAAGCCAACACTAAGCCCTACTGGATGTTATTTCCACAGAAGTGGACATGTTTGTTGCTAGATATAACTATATCTTATAACTTCAAATAACAAGAGTCTCCTTGTTCCAACATTTACTTATTTGATTGTATCTAAGTACACGTTAATAGTTTTTTCTTGCAAGAACATGGCATGTTTTGATTCTGATTTTATGAAAAAGTGTTTTAAACAGGAATAATGTATTCATTTTAAAATAATACTGAAAGAAAGTTTCTCTACAAGGTTTATTGTGGTGTCCTTGAAAAAAGCCATGAACAGCACATTCAATTACGAACATTTTGTAACAAGGATAAAAGTAAAATAAATGATAAAAGCAATTTGGATGGTTGTTCCGATGTGTAATAATCAGCACTCAAACACACAATACCTGTTTTTGGGCTTGTACATACAATGCCCTCTATGTGTATAGTTATGTTAAGACACAAAAACGCAGTACAAATTAATGTGTCATGCCCTACTTGTAAGACATGGAAGGGATGTCCTGCTTTTAATCCTTTGCATGCCAGGGGGCTATGTAACACATTGCAATGCAATGCGTTGAGTACCCCACTGGGAATCAAAGGGTTAAAACATTTATAACTTTTATAGAATTGTTTCCAATATGATTTATCACTTTGCTAAATGTTTGCATGGTTTGTGAACAGCAATTTCTTTATTTAAAGAGACAATATGTATATATAATATGAATCCAGCTCTGTTTGTCAATGTGATTCAGTTCCATTTAAAGCAAACACAATTTCTACTATATACTTTAAGCCATTAAGAACTAGAGGGGTATGCAATACATTTCTTCACAATGAGTTGTATACCAGTTTGTTTCTTAAAGCATTAAAAAAGCATGCGTGTTGCCACTTAGCAAAATTATTTTTCTTTGGAAAATATATTAACACATTGGGGGTTATGCACTAAAGCAGTGATTCTCAACGTTAGTCCTCGGGTCACACCAACAGTGCAAGTTTTCTGGTTATTCCTGCTTATTCAAGGGTGAGTAATTAGTAGCTCAGCCATTTTGATTGATTCACCTATGATTAATTAGATATATCTTAAAAACATGACCTGTTTGTATGCTCCAAGGACTGGAGCTGAGAAACATTGCACTAAAGCGTGATAAAAGGTAATAAAGTGGATATGCATTCTATAGTAACATCACTTCTCCAGTTCCTATGTTATCCTATAAAGCCTATGCACTAACATCTCCAAAGCTATATCATAGGCCATATAGAAGTGATAAAAAGCTTTGGAAGTTTATGAGACCTTATCAACAAATGCTCATGCATACATAATGAAGAGACCACCATTCTTGAGTACTGGTCGCTTAGAAGAAATGGGAAAATTGTGGGGCAAACCAACTGCACCAAAGCAGACAAATAAGCATTCACCATCTGGGACTGACAGATGTGATAAGTAAATGAGAAGGATAAGAAGTGGAAAAAGAGTGTAGACGGCAGGAAAATAGAAGCTTAGTGACCCGTGGATGTGGTAAAGTTGATTGAGGATAAGATAGGGAAAGTGAATGAGAGAGAGGCCAAGGATGGAATGGAATGTGGAAGAGGACTGAAAAAGGGGGTAAAGAAGAAAATAAGAGGAATAAGGAACAGGAGGTTACAATAATAACTGATGTAAATGGTACTGTGTTTGACATAGACTAAGTGGCTCAAGGATTCAAACTTTCAAGACAATTTAGTTTTCTTCTTCAGGAGAATTTAGAATTAAGGCTGAATGCAAAATACATGACAGGTGTTCTTAACTGTACTGTCTGACTCGTTGTCTTGCTTGAGAACAGTACATAAGGGTCATGATTACAGACAGTGATAGTGATCCACCTTTACAGAAAATATTGGACAAGATGCAGGTCCAAGATCAACATATTGATCATTTGTCATTGGCTTTGCAGACACTACTCAATCGAACTGCTCACTTAGAACTCTCTAATCCACAACCGGTGGCCACCCCAGCTCCTTCCTTGGCACCAGATGTTTTTACCATCTCTGATGCAGGGTTGGTCAGAGAGTTGTCTGGATCCACTCCACTCCCACAATGCTATAGTGGGGAGCCTGAGCTGTGTCAAGGATTCTTGAACCAGTTGGGCATTTACCTAGAAATGCTTCCACATACCTTCCCAAGGGCAAATCCTTTACAGGAGACAGACAAACCCAAAATATATAAATTCGGTAAATCTGTGGCCTCCTTTAAACGTGTATTTGATGTGACAGGTCGCGCAACCTTGGCTTCGAAACACGTTATGACCATCCTCCAGGGCAGTTGTACTGTGGTAGAGTATGCTATTGAGTTCCAAACCCTGGCAGATGAGGTGGGGTGGAACAATAAGGCTCTTGTAGCCACCTTTTCCCAAGGGCTTTGTGATTATATGAAGGATGAAATTGCTGCCCGTGATTTACCTAAAAGTTTGGATGAAGTGATATCCTATATCATCCAGATTGATACTTGGGTCCAGGAGAGACCCTCGTTTAAGGAGCGCCTGAGGAGGCATCCTGCCAGAATGACCTCTCACGTAATTTGTCTGCCCAGTCCTCCCTCACCTCCCATGTCTCCTGCTTCTGACTCAGTGGGTAGTGAACCTATGCAGGTGGGGGCTACCCAGTTCTCAGTGGAGGAGAGGGCTTTTCAGAGGAGGGAGGGACTGTATCTCTACTGCAGTAAACCTGGTCACTTATTGAGATCTTGTCCGGTATGTCCGGCAAAACGCTTGCACCTAAGATCCTGTCAGGGACAGATCTTAGGTGGCATCTCTCAGTCCTCTGAAGCTATTCGGAATAAACCCATGTTGGAGGTGGCTTTTACTTGGGATAATAAGTCTATCTCAGTTGCGGCACTTGAAGACTGTGGTGTGGTTGGATATTTTATGGACGATGCTTTTG
Source organism: Rhinophrynus dorsalis (assembly GCA_037306005.1). NCBI lineage: Eukaryota > Metazoa > Chordata > Amphibia > Anura > Rhinophrynidae > Rhinophrynus > Rhinophrynus dorsalis. The sequence continues at coordinate 349,806,194 of CM074719.1, read as the reverse complement.
CTAACCGAAACGGTATCCCATTAAAATCATGCGCCTCTCCCTTAGCAATTGAGGCCATTGATGGCAGACCCCTGCTGCCATCACACATTACACATGAGACATCTCCGATAACCTTGAAAGTGGGAGCCCTCCATAAAGAAACCCAGAAGTTTCAGGTTATCAACTATTCTCACTATGCATCGTCCCAGGGTTTCCTTGGTTGCAGACACATAACCCTAAGACTGATTGGAGCATGTGTGAAATTTTGTTTTGGGGTCCACACTGTACTGAATCTTATTTATCACTCCCTATTAGACTGGCAGTTGCTGAGTCTTCTGGCTTACCGGAGGCCTATTCACAGTTCTTGGATGTGTTTAATAAAGTCCAGGCCAGAGCATTACCTCCTCACAGGCCCTATGATTGTTTGATTGACTTATTGACTTGTACTACCCCACCTAAGGGCTGTATATACCCTCTGTCTGTAGAGGAAAACAAGGCTATAGAGGAGTATGTCACTGATGCCATAGAGAGAGACATCATCTGCAAATCCACATTCCCCACAGGTGCTGGATTTTTTTTGTCAAGAAAAAAGATGGAGAGTTGCGCCCATGTATTGACTTCTGTGGCTTAAATAAATTAATGGTTAAGAATGCTTATCCAATACTGCTGATTACGGAACTATCTCAAAGGTTCCAAGATTTTCACGAAACTTGACTAAAGGGCAGTCTAAAATCTGGTCAGAATAAAGGAGAGTCATGAATGGAAGACAGCGTTTAACACCCGGAGCAGGCATTATGAATATCTTGTCATGCCCTTTGGTCTCTGCAATGTTCCTGCTGTCTTCCAGGAATTTATCAATGATGTGTTGAGAGATATATTAAAAAGTTGCATTGTGGTCTATCTGGATGACATCCTCATTCATTCTCCTACATTGGAAACTCATCACTCGGATGTATCCAAAGTCCTAAGTCTGTTAAGAGAAAACAACTTGTTCTGCAAGTTGGAAAAATTTGAATTTCATAAACCTCAGGTTACCTTTCTGGGCTACATTATTTCTTCCTCTGGGTTGGCCATGGACCCCCAGAAGCTGTCAGCTGTGCTGCAATGGCCCCATCTTGAGGGACTCAAGTCCATACAAAGAATCCTGGGTTTTGCTAACTATTACCGAAAGTTGATTAAGAATTTCTCAACTATTGTCAAACCTATCACCGATATGACCCATAAGGGTGCTAAGGTTACAGAATGGTCTCCCATTGCGTTACTTGCCTTTGAAAATCTCAAGGCAGCATTTGCAGCAGCTCCTGTTTTGGTGCATCCCATTCCTGCCCTGCCTTTTACCTTAGAAGTTGATGCGTCTCTCAGCTTCAGGGGAGGCTTTACACCCATGTGGCTACTTCTCTAAGAAACTGTCTAAGGGGAGATGGTATATCAGGTTGGGGCCAGATAATTATTGGCCATTATATTGGCGCTGAAGGAATGGCGACACCTCCTGGAAGGTACCAGTTTCCCAATCCTGATCACAAGAATCATACTTACCTATCTGAGGCCAAACGCCTGTCTTCCCGTCAAGCCAGATGGGCATTGTTCCTATCAAGGTTAATTATGTGGTTTCGTGTCTTCCGGGCTCTAAGAAAGTTAAGGTGGATGCCTTATCACGACAATTTTGCAAGCTATCTAGGGAGTAGGTTCCTCCTTCCAGCTGATCGTATCCTGGCCACAATATGCACATGCATTACGTCTCCTCTGGGAGAACAGATATTGGCCTCTCAGACATCAACTCCAGCAGAGAAACCTAGTGGGAAATGCTTTGTCCCTTCTCAGTTGCGCATTAAATTACTCAAAACGTGTCATGCCTCCAAGATTGCTGGTCACATTGGGCGAGACCAATTGATTTGGTCCTCTTCTCGACTGTTCTGGTGGCCGAGCCTTCCCTCAGATTGCTCTGCTTTTACCGCAGCAAGCACTACGTGTGCCCAAAAGAAATCACCTCAACATTTGTCTGTCGGTCTCCTTCAACCTGTGGCCAACAGTGAACGTCCTTGGTCCTATTTGTCCATTGATTTTATGGTTGATTTTCCGGCATCCTCTGGCTTCATGGTCATACTTATGATAGCCGACAAATTTTCTAAGATGGCACATTTTGTACCACTTAAAGGACTACCATCCACGCAGGAATTGGCAGTGGTATTCGCAAGAGAGGCCTTCCGACTCCATGGCATACCCAGGGTGATTATTTCAGACAGAGGTAGCCAGTTTGTGTCTCGGTTCTGGAGAAGCCTTTGTGCTCAAATGGGGATTCAGCTGGCATTTTCCTCTGCATACAGCCCACAGTCTAATGGTGCAGCTGAACGGTCTAACCAGGCCCTTGAACTATTTCTCCATTGTTACATCTCTGAAGCCACGATAATTGGGCTACCCTGTGTCATGGTTTGTTTTGACTCTCAGACACAGAGTAAGATAAAAATCAAACTTTATTGAAAAGTTTAATGGGAACCCTCATGGGTCCTGAACATACATATATATCACATGCACAAGATAGTTTCAAACGGTAGCTTTTATAAGATACAGTATGGTAGGCTCTACCTGCCTTGCCAATGTACCAGGCAAGGCAGTCTAAGGTATGGAACAACACTATGACCAAGGCTCTACCGGCCCTGCCAATATACCGGGCAAAGCAGCCTGAGAGATGACACAATTGAAGGAATAAGGCTCTACTGGCCTTGCCAATATACCGGGCAAGGCAGCCTGTAGGATGGCACGACAATCTGAATGTGGCTCTACCGGCCTTGCCAATATACCGGGTAAGGCAGCCTAAATGACTCAAGGACAGCTCCACTAGTGCTGTATGGATGGAAGCAGCAGCACAGGATGGTACAGTGGAGCAAACCAGTATCACGTATAGGACGACCAGGGAGGCCCAACCGGTGCAATAATGGAGGCAACATGCACCCGGTGAATATGGAGAAAACCAGTACCGCGTACTGGACAACACTGGGAAGCCCTGCCGGTGCGGTAATGAATATACTAGCAACCGGTGTAATGGAGTAAACCAGTACCGCATACTGGACATCAATCGCCCTACTGGTGCAATAATGGAGGAAACAAGCACTCGGTGAACATGGAGTAAACCAGTACCATGTACTGGACTATGGTAACGCCCAACCGGTTCTATAATGGAGGCAGCAGCAACCGGTGAATGTGGAGTAAACCAGTACCTTGTACTGGACAACAGTATCGCCCCAACCGGTTCTATTATGGAGGCAGCAGCAACCGGTGATTGTGGAGTAAACCAGTACCGCATACTGGACAACAGTATTGCCCAACCGGTTCTATAATGGACGCAGCAGCAACCGGTAAATGTGGAGTAAACCAGTACAACAGTATAGCCCAACCGGTTCAATAATGGAGGCAGCAGCAGCAACCGGTGTAAAGGAGTAAACCAGTAGCACGTACTGGACAACGGAAACGCCCTGCCAGTGCTGCAATGAGGACAGCTAGCACCCGGTGGATGGGAGCAAACCAGTGATCAGAATGTCGCCCAGACGCTCAGGGTCGATGAGACAGACGTCAGTCAGGATCCATAAGCAGGAACGATAGACAGGCCAGGACAGCTACTGGAACAGCAGGACAGCCAACCCAGGTCAGGAATGGAGCAGGAACAACGGCAGCACTGGATCAGGAACGGAAGCTGGAACGTCAGCCCAACCGGATCAGGAACGGAGGCAGGAACCACGCAGGAGTGACACTGGCATCTGGATGAATCGCTGACACTGGTAACTGAGCAAACAGGCCTAAAGATACAGGTGCAAGGCAGGTGACTACTGACATAGAGACACCCCAAAAGGGCAACCAAAGGGTGCGTCAGCCCAGTCTATAAAGGCAATACTGGGCGGGCAATAGACAGGCGGCCAATGGAGAGTACACACACCTGACTGACAGCAAAAGTCAGCAATCACGGGCACCATGATACCCTGTTACCTTTGGCGGAGTTTGCCAGGAATTGTGCCATGAACTCTTCCTCACAGAGTTCTCAGTTTCTGATTTATTATGGTTTCAACCCTCTGTTTTTCCCAAGTCTTGCAGGCACAGGAGATTCTATCTCTTGATGAACATTTGAGGGCACTCCGTTCCTCTTGGGTACGGGTACAGCATACCCTATGTGGCTCCATGCAGTGGCAGAAGAGGCAGGCGAGCTGTAGACGCTTGCCAACACCTACCTTTCAGGTGGGAGAGAGGGTGTGGCTGTCTTCCCGAAATCTTAACCTCCAGGTACCTTGTAATAAACTGGCTCCTCGATTTGTTGGTCCTTTCCATGTGTTGTGCAGAATTAACCCTGCGGCATATGTTCTGGAGCTTCCCGCCTCCATGTGCATTCACAATGTGCTCTATGTCTCCTTGCTCAAACTTCTGGTTTGTAACCAGTGTACCACCAGTACGGTTCGACCAGCTCCGGTGAAGGTTGGCAATCATGAGGAATTTGTGGAACAGAGCATTCTGGACTCCAGATGAGTCAGAGGGTGCCTTCAGTATTTGATTCAATGGAAAGGTTATGGTCCAGAGAAGCGCTCCTGGATACCTGCCAATGAATTGCACGCTCCTGTGTTGGTGCGCAGATTTCATGCTCTATTTCTTATGAAGCCCCGACCCTGTCTGCAGAGGAGGGGTCCTTGGGGGGGGGGGTACTGTCACAGTACCTTACCTCGACCTGCGCCATTCAGCCAGGATCAGGGTTCTGGACTGATGCTCTGGCGTCACTAGCCACGTCCCTCTCTGCCTACGGCCTGGTCGCGTCTGGTTCATTGTCACTGGCATCATGAATCAGGCACTTGCCTGGACTCCTGTTATAGGCCCAGCCTGGGGGACTTAATTGGTCCTGCCTTCTCCTACTCCTTTATAAACCTCTATGGGCCTGTGTATCAGTTACCCTTACGTTGTTGTTCTGAGCAGTTCTAATTCCAGTTGTTCCTGTATCCTGTGTATGACCCGACTTGTCTGACTATCCATTCTGGTGCTGACCTGTGGCTCTGTCTGACCATTCTCTCTGTGCGCTTCATTTGTCTTGACATCCAATCTGGTGCAGACCTGTGGCTCTGGCTGACTACCCGCTCCGTGTATGACCCTGGCTTGTCTGACTATCCATTCTGATGCTGACCTGGGGCTCTGTCCAACTATCCTCCCAGTGTAGCTTACTCCTAGTGGACATCCTACCTGGTGCAGACCTGTAGCTCTAGCTGACTACCCGCTCTGTGTATGAACCTTGCTTGTCTGACTATCCTAGCTGGTGCTGACCTGTGGATCTGTCTGTTTACTCCACTTGTGGCTCCATTACATACAGACACCCATCCTGATGCAGACCTGGGGCTCTGGCAAACTCTTTCTTACTGACTACAGGTGTGAGTCAGTAGTCTCCATTGTTGCCATGCTTATTGGAGATGAGCTCTTCCATACTGATTGCAGGAGTGAGTCACTAGTTTCCTCTGTTACCCCTTACAAGAGACTATAGGTTCAGTGCTGCGTTCTCTTCAATTCCTGAGACTACCAGCTGGCTTCGGCCTAGTCTCCAGGAGTGTGGTTGACCCGTCGGCAGGCTCCTATTGCTGATAGAGTCTTTAGCCTTTCCAGTCACCCTCAGCTTGTACTTTCATATTTACTTGCATTTGCTTATTATTATTATTAATAAAGGTGTTCTTAACTATACCGTCTAACTCCTTGTCTTGCTTGAGAACCGTAACATGTAGCTGCAGAATTTGCAACTTCTGTTCTTGCTGCTGCTGATTTAGTTAAGCAGCAGGATTATTAGGCAGCTCAAAGGGAATGGGATCAACAGCAGCAGTAACATGGGTCATGCATGATGAAGGTTCCACCTGCCACAACTACTCTAGTGATGCTCCTGAGGCAGTAGCAGCACCATAACTTGCCCCCACCACTTCAGGTATATGTGGAGAAAAGAAAAAGTTGGCCACTAATGCTTCTCCACCAAAGCCTCCTCCAAAATCATGGGTGTTTAGAGAATATACATTTTTCCATTGAGAGCAGGAATCATGCCCCTCACAAAGCAAATGCAATGTACATGGTGTAAATAAGGGAAGAACTGGAAACAATGAGTACATCTGCACTCACATGAAACACCTGGCACAACTCTATCCAAACACCAAGACACTTAGAGTACCCAATGTGAAATCCTCCCACCAGAAACCAATTACTGCTGCTGTCACTATGCCCGTTGTCCAACACCCGTTAAGGACATGTGACAACTTGCAGACAGTTTAATAGTAATGATGAACCCTCCATGACACCAGCTTAGCATATTCTGAGGGATGGAATTTCCTCAGATGCCATTTGATGCCCTGTTTGTGATTCTCCACCACCACATTTCCATGTGTGGTCAGTGCACCACACAATGTGCAATGTGGACATGAACTGCCACATCCTGACATCTACAGAATGGCTATCACTTAATGGGGGAGGTAACAATGAATGAGTTGGATTGGCAGAAGATGTAGTTACCCTAGTGCAAGAAGGTGATGGCGAGCTAGGTGTTTCACTCGTCATCGAACTTTCAGCCTCTGGCTAGGTATCTCTATTCTTCCTCCTCTTTGATCTCTGCTTTGCCTCTTGTTACCTTTCAGGAGAGTACACAGGTACCACAACACTGGTGCTCAATTTATGAGCTAGTTGTCTGGTTTTAACATGTTTGTCATAAATGTCATGTTGTCTGTGTTTCAGGTTTGTTATCAGGGCAGTTGTACCAATGTGTGTTGCCTGACTTGTCACAGATTGTGCACAGTGCCATCACCAATGACTGCACTGTGCCTGCCTCAAGAGAAAAATAGTCCCACGCCCATGACTTCAGGGGGGAGGGGAAAGGTGGAGAAGAATGGCCTCTTTCTTCTTCTCCTCCACATTCTCCTTCACTGGCTGAGGCAGAGGATGATGTTGCTGCAACTCTAAATCAGCACTACAAATAGATCAGGAGTATTGCTGCTGCTGGCAAGTGAAACCTGTCCTAATCCCGCATCACTTGTTGACCCCATTCCCATTGTGTCCACTGTGGTCTGTGGCACAATACCTGCACTTCAGCATCCTTCTGCCCTTGAACTCAGCTGCAGGAATTAGAGCAGTTGCAAACTCTGCAAATTCCAAAAGCTCACTGCTGGTGCCCATCCTCATCCCTGATTCCCATTCTTTTTCAGTTTGGGCTAAAAAGGTTATCAATGTCTCTTCCATCTCAGCTTCTTCAGCAGCAGCATCATCATCACCACCACCAGTGTCCACATGCTGCTGCTGCTCTATTACAGATATCTCACTGGTTGAAGAGAAATGTGACAGAAGGTTACCTAATGTCACACTTGCCATTTCATGGTGACCTGAAAAAGCAGACTGGCAGCACTAGCAGCAGGCACAGGTAGCTGATCTGTGTTCCTGGTGGTGGTGGTATTATTGATGTTAGGCAACAATTCTGCCTTCTTCAGGATCATGTTCCACCTGGGCAATGCCGTTGGGGAAGGAACTCCCAGAGTCAGGGGAATGGTGTGGGCTCCCTTGACAGCTAGTCTGGATACTCTGAATTGTTTCCCCTACCCCTCCCCTAATGCAAGCCCCACAAGCTGCTTCACCATCAGTGTTACTACTACCAACACCAACCACATCAATTTCAGTCCCTTAGTCTTCCACCTCACAGTCACTAGTGATATGATGATCATCCCATCCTTCACTCCTAACACTAACAAGCTGCTGGACCTTAATAGCAGTACTAGTGGTGGGACTGCTTGGGGATGGCAAGTGTGACTTAGGGTCCCCTGCTGTCACACTTGGCATCATCTTCTCCTCCCCCCTCCTGAGAATTGCACACTGACAGCAGGTTCAGCACTGGCAGCAGGAACAGCATTGGTGTCAGAAGGGGCAGCACTGACAGCAGGTGCAGCACTGGCAGCAGTCACAGGCAGCTGACCTGTCCTGCTCTCACTACTACTACCCTCTTCTTCCTTCCGTAAGATTTATTTTCCCAAGATCCCTAGGGGTGATTTAGGGGGACTGGTCTGCATTGGGTCTGTGGTGGTCACTTTCTCCTTCTCCATCTGAGGACACATAAGGGTACATCCAGCTCCTCCTCTTATTATTTGTAAACCCACTCATAGTGATAGCAGTCAATTTTGCTACAAATATCACACAACAAAAGCACATCACCTCTCTCTTGCTCTCTACCTTCTTGTATTGTGTTTAATTTCCTGGAAAATAGCACAAATATTATAGCGAAAAGGCCCAAAATACGTTTATAAAGGGCCAAAAACTCTCCAGGCATTGAAAAAATAGCAAAGAATTTTTGCCAATGAGCGAAAATGGCGAAGATTTTAATAGCTATATTTTAAGGAGATTTTCACTCGAAAAAACAGACAGTGCTTTCACAGATTTTTTTCTCAGGAACACGACAAGACTTTTCGCCCACCCCTAAATACTAAAATGTATCACTTTCAGCGAACAATGAGTATTTGCATGAAGGGGTTATAATTCTAGAAACCATCTCTGTTCTGAGTCATATAACAATTCAATGGTTAACCCTGACAAAAGGGGAAAAGCGACTATTGTAGTTGATGTTCTGGTCAAATATGATGAATGTATTTGTACAGTAGCTTTTATTGAATAAGGTTAACCCCAAAACAAGTCTGATTACAAATTAGAGAATATTGAACATAAACTACATAGGAAGAGACATACAGTAATGTCCTGCTAACAGGAGCACTGGCATGGTGTGGTCTGGTCAACTTCTCTTAATGTGCTAATTAGTGATAGGTTCTATTTGCACTAATTGAGAACTCAAATCCCATATTAGTGTGGAGCCATGAGCAATGACACTGTAAATTTATACAATGGGGATATAATATGTGCAGCTCTGAAAAGAATATGGATGATAGATACAAGCTCAATTTAGGTGGGGTTCTCCCTCTCATATCATGTATAACCGACACCAACAAAGAGTAATAGCCAGTAGCCAGTCCTACATTAAACTGATATGCCAAATTCTGACTAAGTAAGGTACTAGTTATCCAAAGAGCTAAATGGGGCTCTATTCGCATTGATTGAGAGATGGAAGTACAGTATCAATATGGAGCCAAGATAATGAATAGACCATGCTGATGCTGAGATATCAATGGGAAGACTGAATTTCTCCCCACCACGTAACAAGTGTGCCTTCTTTTCCCGCAAACATAGTATAAAAGGGGTGTCAGGTTCCTCCCACAGCATTCCATTCCATGTTTGTGAATGGAAGATATAGAGAAAAAATTTGAGCTAGAGAAGTCAGACTAATAAAGTGGAGCTGAAGCTTAGTTTGGGGAGTCTTGTAGGCAGAATATTTGTTCTCTGTATAAGTGGAGTGTGGGGGTACTCTGGGTGACAGGAAGGGAGAAGGAGGTTGATCCTAAATACCCCACAAATTTGTGTGACTGACAGGTAAGGCACAGGCAGCCATGATAAAAGTTACTTCCTGTTCTGGCTGTTATTATTTATGTGCTGGGGGAGTCTGGGTCCGTGAGAAAGGAGCAAAGGAGATTTACCCCTAATAACCCAAAATATTGTGTGACTCACTAGACAGCTTCAGGGAGCTGTGATCTAAGTTTCTTCTTGATCTGGTTGTTTACTCTCTGTCAGGGGAGTCTGGTTGTGTAATAAGGGAGCAGAGGAGAATTATCCCAAATACCCCAAATTTATGTGTGACTGATAGGTGGGACACAGGCATAGGTGATCCAAGTTCCTTCTTGATCTGGAGGTTATCTCTATGCTAGGTGAGTCTGCGGATGTAAGACGATTTAGCCCAGAACTGCCTGTGGAAAGACACAGGCAGTTCTGATCCAAGTTCCTTCCTGATCTGGCTATCATTATCCATGTGTTATATGTGTCTGGGGGTGTGAGAAGGGAGCAAAGGAGTTTTACCTGATCTGGCTGTTATCTGTGTCCAAGGGGAGTCTGGGGAAAGAAGCAGTTTAACAGGGAATGGGGGAGGTTAATTAAAATAAAAAAATAAATAAATAATTGAAAAAAATGATAGGTGACAGCAACAGGGACCCTGTCGTGAGCTGTGACTTAGGCAGACTGATACTAGACGAGTATTTTGCAGAGATCCAAGGCAATACGTTACACAATTTGTTCCTGATAGTAATAGCAAACATTTTGAAAATACATCAAAGGGGAAAAGTAAATTGCTTGAGACCTCTAAATGTCTAAAAGAATAAAAAAGTAGTGGGGAAGCAGCAGCAGGTGATATTGAGGATGACTTAATTACTGACAATGATGATGATGATGATGAAAATCTAGCATATATCCCTCTAGCAACCTCCTCTTCTTCAGACATATATGAAGTTGAGAGTAACAGCTGATGACATGGTCAGAAATTTGGAAAACAAGAAAGTAGGAGAAAGAGCAAAAAAAAGGAGTCTAAGTGTAGTGGGTTAAACACCATGGCAATGAAAAAAATAGAAAATGGTTTATTGAATAAATATTAGTGTTGAGCGAGCATGCTCGGCCGATGCTCGGATCGGCTCGAGCATCGCTCTGCTCGGCACATGGCGGTACTCGTACGAGTACCGCATGTGCTCGCCCGCCATGTTCGGGTCTCCTCCCCGCACGTTTTGCGGCTGCTGCGCAGCCAATAAACGTGCAGGGAGGCTCTGACATCGGTGTAATGCCAGCAGCCATGTTGGCTGCTGGCATTACACTGATTGGCTGGCCAGAACCCGTGGTCAGGTGCTGTATAGCACCTGACCATCGAGTTCGGCTCAGTCTGAGCCAGGGAGAGCTGAGGATAGGAAGGGAAAGGCAGTGTAGGGAGGAAAAAAACAAAAATTGTGAAAAAAAAAGAACCAAAAGTCCTTTTTAGGACTACTGTGTGTGGGGGCAGCAGGTTATTTGGTGTGGGGGGAAAAAAACAAAAAAAAAAAAAAAAAAATATATATATTCTGTTTAGTGTGCAAAGTTGCAGATTAGAGCACATTCTGTTTAGTGTGCACAGTTGCAGATTAGAGCACATTCTGTTTAGTGTGCAAAGTTGCAGATTAGAGCACATTCTGTTTAGTGTGCAAAGTTGCAGATTAGAGCACATTCTGTTTAGTGTGCAAAGTTGCAGATTAGAGCACATTCTGTTAAGTCTTCAAACTAAAATATCAAAGTCACGTATTCCATTCAGTGTGCGTCGCCGCAGTTTAGCAGCACATTCTGAGTACTGTGCAGAGTTGCAGAATAGGAAGAAATACTGTTAAGTCTTCAAACTAAAATATCAAAGTCACATATTCCATTCAGTGTGCTTCGCCGCAGTTTAGCAGCACATTCTGTGTACTGTGCAGAGTTGCAGAATAGGAAGAAATACTGTTAAGTCTTCAAACTCAAATATCAAAGTCACATATTCCATTCAGTGTGCTTCGCCGCAGTTTAGCAGCACATTCTGTGTACTGTGCAGAGTTGCAGAATAGGAAGAAATACTGTTAAGTCTTCAAACTAAAATATCAAAGTCACATATTCCATTCAGTGTGCTTCGCCGCAGTGTAGCAGCACATTCTGTGTACTGTGCAGAGTTGCAGAATAGGAAGAAATACTGTTAAGTCTTCAAACTAAAATATCAAAGTCACATATTCCATTCAGTGTGCTTCGCCGCAGTTTAGCAGCACATTCTGTGTACTGTGCAGAGTTGCAGAATAGGAAGAAATACTGTTAAGTCTTCAAACTAAAATATCAAAGTCACATATTCCATTCAGTGTGCTTCGCCGCAGTGTAGCAGCACATTCTGTGTACTGTGCAGAGTTGCAGAATAGGAAGAAATACTGTTAAGTCTTCAAACTAAAATATCAAAGTCACATATTCCATTCAGTGTCTTTCACCGCCGTTTAACAGCCTATTCTGTGTACTCTGCAGAGTTGCAGAATTATAAGAAATACTGTTAAGTTTTCAAACTCAAATATTAAAGTCACATATTCCATTCAGTGTCTTTCACCGCCGTTTAACAGCCTATTCTGTGTACTCTGTACAGTTGCAGAATTATAAGAAATACTGTTAAGTTTTCAAACTCAAATATTAAAGTCACATATTCCATTCAGTGTCTTTCACCGCCGTTTAACAGCCTATTCTGTGTACTCTGTACAGTTCCAGAATTATAAGAAATACTGTTAAGTTTTCAAACTCAAATATTAAAGTCACATATTCCATTCAGTGTCTTTCACCGCCGTTTAACAGCCTATTCTGTGTACTCTGTACAGTTCCAGAATTATAAGAAATACTGTTAAGTTTTCAAACTCAAATATTAAAGTCACATATTCCATTCAGTGTCTTTCACCGCCGTTTAACAGCCTATTCTGTGTACTCTGTACAGTTCCAGAATTATAAGAAATACTGTTAATTTTTCAAACTCAAATATTAAAGTCACATATTCCATTCAGTGTCTTTCACCGCCGTTTAACAGCCTATTCTGTGTACTCTGTACAGTTCCAGAATTATAAGAAATACTGTTAAGTTTTCAAACTCAAATATTAAAGTCACATATTCCATTCAGTGTGTTTCAACGCCGTTTAACAGCCTATTCTGTGTACTCTGCAGAGTTGCAGAATTATAAGAAATACTGTTAAGTTTTCAAACTCAAATATTAAAGTCACATATTCCATTCAGTGTCTTTCACCGCCGTTTAACAGCCTATTCTGTGTACTCTGTACAGTTGCAGAATTATAAGAAATACTGTTAAGTTTTCAAACTCAAATATTAAAGTCACATATTCCATTCAGTGTCTTTCACCGCCGTTTAACAGCCTATTCTGTGTACTCTGTACAGTTCCAGAATTATAAGAAATACTGTTAAGTTTTCAAACTCAAATATTAAAGTCACATATTCCATTCAGTGTCTTTCACCGCCGTTTAACAGCCTATTCTGTGTACTCTGTACAGTTCCAGAATTATAAGAAATACTGTTAAGTTTTCAAACTCAAATATTAAAGTCACATATTCCATTCAGTGTGTTTCAACGCCGTTTAACAGCCTATTCTGTGTACTCTGCAGAGTTGCAGAATAGTAAGAAATACTGTTAATTTTTCAAACTCAAATATTAAAGTCACTTATTCCATTCAGTGTGTGTCACCGCAGTTTAGCAGCCTATTCTGTGTACTCTGCAGAGTTGCAGAATAGTAAGAAATACTGTTAAGTTTTCAAACTCATATATATTAAAGTCATATATATCGTGTAAGATGAAGAAGGCGGGTAAAAAGGGACGGGGAAGTGGACGTGATCCTGAAAGTTCAGGGCGCGGGTCAGGACGCGGAGAAACTGTGCCTGGTGCCAGAGCACAAGAAAGAAAGACATCCACCATACCTAGCTTCATGTCTGATTTCACAGGGCGTCGCAGGACATCACTCTCGAGGTCCGACCAGTGCGAACAGGTGGTCGGTTGGATGACAGCTGATACTGCTTCCAGTCGGTTAAGCACCACCCTGTCTTCCACCAAGTCCACTCTCAGTAGCCAAGAGTCTGGTCAACATAATCCTCACTCTGATCATCCTTCCTCCCACCATACACGGTCTGGTCAAAGAAGTGATCCCACACTGGGATATAGTGATGAGCTCGTCTCATCACCAATCCTTCATTTGACCCTCTCTCCAAGCACGCTTGCAGAGGAACATGACATCTTGTGCCCTGATTCACAACCTCTAGAGGCTACCCAATCACAAGAAGATGACAGATGTGAACGGCATTTAAGGTCAAAGGAAGTAGTGGATGATGATGATGATGATGATGAGACACAGTTGCCATTAAATCAACCACTATTTCCGTCTCAAGACCTTGTTGAGGAGAATGTTATACAGTTGTCAATGACTGAGTATGTGGTGGGATCAAGACTTGAGGAGGATGATCAGAGTGAGGAAGTGGAGGAGGACTTGGTGGACGATGAGGTGACTGACCCCACCTGGGAAGGTGTAGAGCCGAGCGATGACAGCAGTCCTGAGGGTGAGCCATCTGCAGCACCGCAACAGGCTGGAAGAGGCAGTGGTGTGGCTACAGAAAGAAGGCGGACCGCACCAAACCGGCCCGCAAATGTTCCACGGAGCACCCCCTTGCGTAAATCTACCTTGCCAAGGGGTAGGTGTTCCGCGGTATGGCGTTTTTTTAAGGAAAGTGCGGACGACAAAAGAATTGTAGTTTGCAACCTGTGCCACACCAGAATGAGCCGAGGCATGAACACTAGAAACCTCACCACCACCAGCATGATCCGACACATGGCATCCAAGCACCGTAGTAAGTGGGAGGAACGCCTGGATCGCCCATCTGTGTCTGCAGGCCACACCACTGCCTCCTCTTCCCCTGTTTTCGGTGCCGGCCAATCGCCTGTCGAAGGCGCAGGCCCGCATACCTCCCGCCCTGCACCTGTACCATCTGAAGCACCATCAGCGACCACATCCACTTCCCTGTCCCAGCACAGCGTCCAAATGTCGTTACCCCAGGCATTTGAGCGCAAGAGAAAGTACCCAGCCACCCACCCACAGGCCATAGCACTAACCTCACACCTTTCAAAATTACTGGCCATCGAAATGCTGCCATTTAGGCTTGTGGACACTGAGTCCTTCCGCAGCCTGATGGCAGCAGCTGTCCCTCGGTACGCGGTCCCCAGCCGCCACTACTTTTCCCGGTGTGCCATCCCCGCATTACACCACCATGTGTCCCGTAACATCACCCGTGCCCTGACCAACGCAGTTACTGGGAAGGTCCACTTAACGACTGACACATGGACAAGTGCTTGTGGCCAGGGACGCTACATTTCCCTGACGGCACACTGGGTGAATGTCGTGGAGGCTGGGAGCGACTCGGACCCTGGGATGGCACGGGTGCTACCCACGCCGAGGATTGCGGGCCCTACCTCCATCAGGGTTTCCACCAGCACCTACGTTATTGGCTCCTCCTCCTCCGTTTCCACCTCCGAATTCTCTACACACACCGCCACTCCCCCATCAGCCAGTAGCTGGAAGCAGTGTAGCACTGCAGTGGGGAAGCGTCAACAGGCCGTGCTGAAGCTGATCTGCCTTGGGGACAAACAGCACACGTCCTCAGAGCTGTTGCAGGGGATTAGTCACCAGACCGAGCAGTGGCTCTCGCCACTCAACCTGCAACCAGGCATGGTTGTGTGTGATAATGGGCGTAACTTGGTGGCGGCTTTGGAGCTCGGCAAGCTCACACACGTACCATGCCTAGCGCATGTATTTAATTTAGTGGTGCAGCGATTTCTAAAAACCTACCCCAATGTGCATGATCTCTTGACCAAGGTGCGCCGCGTGTGTGCACATTTCCGTAAGTCATCTACAGCTTCGGCCGGCCTGTTGAAGCTGCAGCAGCGCTTACAATTGCCAGCTCACCGGCTGCTGTGTGACGTGAGCACGCGCTGGAACTCCACCTTCCACATGTTGGCCCGGCTTTGTGAGCAGCAGAGGGCAGTAGTGGAGTACCAGCTGTTACACGGTCGTCGCCTCTCCGTTCAACTTCCTGTAATCAGAAGTGAGGAGTGGGAATGGATGTCAGACCTCTGCGAGGTTTTACGCAATTTTGAGGAATCGACACAGATGGTGAGCGGCGATAACGCTATTATCAGTGTAACCATCCCACTTCTGTGTCTACTGAAACGCTCGCTGCTCACAATTAAAACCGACGCTTTGCATGTGGAAGAGGTGGAAATGGGGGAGGAAGAGCTTACACAAGGTGATAGCCAGAGCACCCTCACTTCGTCTTCTCAGCGACAATTGGAGGAGGCGGAGGAGGAGGAGGAGGAGGAGGAGGAGGAGGAAGACACGGTTGCCTCCGCTACAGAGGGTAGCCATGGAACTTTAGTTCCATCTCTTCAGCGTGGGTGGGCAGAAGAGGAGGAAGAGGATGAGGATATTGAGAGTCAGCCTCCTGGTGAGGACAGCGAAATCTTGACTGTTGGTACTCTGGCACACATGGCTGACTTTATGTTAGGCTGCCTTTCCCGTGACCCACGCGTTGTACGCATTTTAGACAACACGGATTACTGGGTGTTCACCCTTCTGGACCCCCGCTACAAAGAGAATTTCTCATCTCTCATTCCTCCGGTGGAGAGGACAAGCAAAATGGTGCAATACCAGAAGGTTCTTGTTGAAAAATTGCTCCAAAATTTTCCATCTGACAACGCTGGCGGCAGAGTACGTGCTACCTTGGCCAACCGAGAAGGGGAGAAAAGGGGAGCACACAGCAGTTCCGACAAAGGCAGGGCAACACTCTCCAAGGCGTGGGACACCTTCATGACACCCCGCCAGCACCCTCACCCTGATGCGCAGCCTAGTGTCACAAGGAGGGAAAAGTTTTGGAAGATGGTGAAGGAGTACGTAGCAGACCGTGTCAGCGTCCTGAATGATCCCTCTGTGCCTTACAACTACTGGGTGTCCAAGCTGGACACGTGGTATGAACTGGCACTCTACGCCTTGGAGGTGCTGGCCTGCCCTGCCGCCAGCGTTCTGTCTGAGCGGGTATTTAGTGCTGCTGGTGGCATCATAACAGATAAGCGTATCCGCCTTTCCACCGACAATGCTGATAGGTTGACACTTATAAAAATGAACAAGGCCTGGATTTCCCCTGACTTCTCCACTCCACTGGAGGAAAGCCCCGGGGGAACATAAACTCACTTTATATATGTTATTTACAATGATGGGAATACTCTGTATTCCCATTCACCCCTTCCACCCCAAAAACGGGTATATGGTTGACTCTTAATGTTCTCATCCTCCTCCTCCTCTTCCATATGCCCTGGGATATAATTTTTATATAGGGCCAGCTCACCAGCGTGCCCTGGGATATAATTTTTATATAGGGCCAGCTCACCAGCGGGCCCTGTGATATAATTTTTATATAGGGCCAGCTCACCAGCGGGCCCTGTTTGCCAATTTTTATATAGGTCAGCTCACCAGCGGGCCTTCTCATATAATGTTTTATTGGGTCAGCTCTCTAGCGGGCCCTCTCATATAATGTTTTATAGCGTCAGCTCACTAGCGGGCCTTCGCATATAATGTTTAGGATGGTCAGCTCTGCAGCAGACCCTCACCCATAATGTTTTAGATGGTCAGCTCAGCGCACGTTTCCCTCTTAATCATGGCCTCAGTTCTGAAAATCAAGGAAATTTTTGGGAGAATTTGCCTCTGCGCACGTTTCCCTCTTAATCATGGCCTCAGTTCTGAAAATCAAGGAAATTTTTGGGATAATTTGCCTCTGCGCACGTTTCCCTCTTAATCATGGCCTCAGTTCTGAAAATCAAGGAAATTTTTGGGAGAATTTGCCTCTGCGCACGTTTCCCTCTTAATCATGGCCTCAGTTCTGAAAATCAAGGAAATTTTTGGGATAATTTGCCTCTGCGCACGTTTCCCTCTTAATCATGGCCTCACTTCAGAAAATCGATGAAATTTTTGGGAGAATTTGCAGATGATATACAAGTAAATATACAGCAAATACTGTTTGGTAACAATTTTTCGCCTAAAGTCGTTTTTATTTTCCTTTTTGTGTGTTTTACGGTCAGTCTGTAAAAATGGCGTATTACGGGCGAAAGATCGTTCCCAGCAGCGATGTTGGAGTCCAAGGTGCATCCAGACATCCTCCCTATGCTGTCCCTGAACCATTTCTGTAGTGTTTCCATCTTTTTCTGCCCTTTTCCTATGGACCAGGCACCCTCCCCTCATCAGAGCAGGGGGTGCCTGGTGTAATGCTCGAGTCCTCCCATTGACTTCAATGGGGCTCGGGTGCTCGGCCGAGCACTCGAGCCTCAGGGGGTGCTCGGTCAGAGCACCCGAACATCCGAGCATTGGGGTGCTCGCTCATCACTAATAAATATTTAAAATATATGTATATACTTATGCTGTTAAAAAGTAGTGTAGGAATAATTACAAACAATGTAGACATACATAAATGGAACAGCATAGGTGATGATCACTCTGATGACTCAACTGTATACAATGTGCTAAGGACACTGCTTGGACCATATTGGTGTAATATAGGTAGAAATGGGGAGAACATGCTGGAACTTGGTACCAGGAAACAGGGCCATGTGCAATAAATGTTTGGAGGATGTGGTGGAATACAAACGTTTGTTTTTGGAGATTACACACATAGACACCACCACCCCGACCTCCACAAGTCATGTCATTAAAGCAATAAAGTTACACAGTTCTTACACTATGTACTGCCATCCCACACTTACTAAGATAAAAAAACAGAGGCTTTAAAGAATTGAAGTCATGTGTTGCACCCTGCTGGAATATCCCAAGACAGTTATTTTTCAAGGATGGTTGTGCCAATGTTACTAAAAGAGGAACTTAGTGTTGTGGGCAAAGGACAAAGCACAGTTGTTTTGCTTTAGTAATCATAAATTTTACTTTCAGCTATTTATTTCTCCACTTCATCCTTCAGAAGAACTAATATTGTGGCAGGAAATCCTGCAGTCATAGAAAACTTAAACAAGAAATCGAAAAGTTCTTATTGGAGTGGCGAGTGATGGGAGTGATGAAAATTAGAAAATGTTATATATTTCTGTGGGTCGGACATTACACAAAAAAGAGGGAAATTGTTGTTTTTTTTCTTCAAAATTTCTTGTGGGAAATTTCTCTGACTTTTCGCCCATCCCTAGTCAAAAGGGAATGTGGTTAAAGGGTAGTAATACTTAGTTTTTACTAAAGCCATTTAAGTTTGTCTGAAAAAGTTACAGTGTTACCTTACTAATGCTCTGAAACAGTCTGGGTCGTGTGAAATTTGCCATTAAAGTTTCCCCTTACCTTCCCTTTTCATGTCACAGCTAAAATTTTTGTATCTGAATTCTGGTCGCACGACCAAAAAAGGCAGCACAGAAAGTCAAAAAAGTACTAGGTTGAAAGGTGAAACCCAGTCTTGTGTAACCCTTAGAGTACTTGATGGATGCAGATATAAAATCAAGGGACAGTATGCACATATGGGACCATTCACTAGGCAACATCAGAATCTCGTGATGTCATGCAGTGAGAGATTCTCATGTTGCTATTTTCATCTAGGTGACAGTAGAAGATGAACAGTGCAGGACAGGAAAGTATTATACAGCTTTGGGTGTTAGGCTAGTGTTAGGGCTAGTATTGTTGCACTTTACTGGTAGGGGTAGTGTATAAAGATGAGCGGGCACCCCGATGCTCGGGTGCTCGGGTGCTCTGACCGAGCACCCCCTGATGCTCGAGTGCTCGGCCGAGCACCCGAGCCCCATTCAAATGAATGGGAGCACTCGAGCATTAAACCAGGCACCCCCTGCTCTGATGAGCGGAGGGTGCCTGGTCAATGTCCCCCTTCATCTCCGCTATGCCCCTCTTCCACAATGTCCCCCTTCATCTCCTATGCCATAGCGGAGATGAAGGGGGACATTGTGGAAGAGGGGCATAGCGGAGATGAAGGGGGACATTGTGGAAGAGGGGCATAGACTCTATGCCCCTCTTCCACAATGTCCCCCTTCATCTCCGCTATGCCCCTCTTCCACAATGTCCCCCTTCATCTCCTCTATGGCATAGGAGATGAAGGGGGACATTGTGGAAGAGGGGCATAGCGGAGATGAAGGGGCACATTGTGGAAGACGGGCATAGCGGAGATGAAGGGGGACATTGTGGAAGAGGGGCATAGAGTCTATGCCCCTCTTCCATAATGTCCCCCTTCATCTCCGCAATGCCCCCTTCATCTCCGCAATGCCCCCGTACCTCCATTCCCTGGTGGTCCAGCGGAGCGTCTTCGGATCTGTGCCTCTTCCGGCACAGATCCTCTTCACCCGAGCATGTCGGGCGAGCACATGGCGGTACTCGTACGAGTACCGCCATGTGCAGAGCAGAGCGATGCTCGAGCCGATCCGAGCATCGGCCGAGCACGCTCGCTCAACACTAGTAGTGTACTGTTAGTGTTTTTTTTTGTTTTTTCATAATTATTTAATATAAAAACATACATTACAAAACATTACAAAGCCCACATCTTACATTGTGTTATATCTTATTTAGTCAAGGATAATCGTAGGAAACTCTACCTTCCCATTTCCACAACAACAAAATGACAAACATTTGGTGGCAACCAGAAATACCTTCTCAAATCTCATTCTTGTTTTAGATCTAGCTGTTCAATGGCATCCCTTAATTCACTATTATCCTTACTAGTTGAACAGCCTGTTACACGGGCCACAGTGCCACTACCACCCGGTCGTGGGGCAGTCACGCGCAGTAGAGACTGCCCGCGCCACGCTGATACAGAGCTGGACACTCCTTCGGAGTGCCCAACTCTGTATCAGCCACGGCGCAGGCAGTCTCTACTGCACATGACTGCAGCACACGCAGCAGTGTGTACTGCGCATGTTGTGGCGTTACACACAATTTAGCGAATTATTATATAGGATCTTGATATAGCAAACAATGTCCAGGGTTCCCATATTTCATAAAATGAGTCCAAATCTCATACCATAGGGCTTTTATCTATTCTCCAGTATCTTGCCAGGCATATCTTAACAGTAGGGTTAGTGTTTGGAAAGGTGACTGTGTGTTGAGCTCATGCTCGGTCAAGCACCAATCATTAGACCTTTCCTGGGAACTTTAAACAACTGATGTTTGTCCAAAAGTCAGGTTCTTTGGCCCAAAGTTTGTTGTGATTTCAATTGATAGGGCAATTGAATACCAACAATGACAGTGTGTGCTGATCAGTAGACATCAGTTCAGAGGTTAACTGAGCAGTTTGTAAACACAATTGTTTTTTGCAACAGGTTTCCTGCAGTTTTGGTAAAAGCTTCAAGTGCCAATGCTTGTTTAAGAAAATACTTCTTAGGTCTGCATCCAGTAAGAGTAGAACTGCATCCTCAGTCCAACATTCTGACTAACTCTCATATTGAGACTTAAATCTAAGACTTTAAAACAGGCACACACTGCAGCAGTCACACACTGCTTGCCTGAAGATGTTATGTAGGGAGACTGGGGCATGAGATCAGAGCAACTGGGCCCAGTCAGGCAATTAGCACATCAAGTCAGTAGTAATGCATGTGTGCGCATAGATATATGGACAGTAAAGAAGATATGAATATACATTACTACCTGGAAAGAGTCAGGGGAAGTTACAATCCACAATTCAGCTAGGAAGTATCAACAGACCAAAAATATGATTCCAAAATGACTATCACTCTAACGTGATTATGAGAAGTACAAATCTCTGGCTAACTGTCACGAGGAGACTAAAAACTAGGTCTTTAAAACAGGCACTCACTGCAACACTACATATTGCCACTGTAAGTAATTAAATGACACAAAAAGCACATTAAAATGGCACTTTCTCCTTCCATAGGACTTCCTGCAAAAATTGTAAGGTTCTCTGTTACTTACACTTTTTTTATTTGCATTGAAGTAAATGACTCCCCCATGTAAGGAAAGGAGGTGAACTGCATGTTATCAGTCTGTGATCAAAAGAGAGAAAAAGTTGATACTAGTTATTGTGAAGCAGACAGAAAAAAATGGGGTGCTGTAGTTGATTGATTTAAGGAGTATTGGTGGTAGCCAGTTGTTCTCTGGTTTTGTCGGGTGTGGAGAGTGTGGGGGTGAACAGACAAAGGACAGGCAGTAGCTGCAGTAAAAACTCCATTACTTGCATGATGAAGCTTCCTGAGGTTGAACAATATAGAAGAACCAGTGGTATCTTTAAGGGTTTCTGTGATTACTATTTTTATGATTATTATTACAGTTTTGCTTATACATTGCATATTATTTTATAACATTATATATATATTGCACATAGAAGGGGAGGATAAGCTTTCTTAGATATATAATAACCTTAAATATAACCTTGTGGTATCTAGTAGTGATGATCGAGCACCCCAATGCTCGGGTGTTCGGGTGCTCTGGCCGAGCACCCCCGGAGGCTCGAGTGCTCGGCCGAGCACCCGAGCCCCATTGAAGTCAATGGGAGGACTCGAGCATTACACCAGGCACCCCCTGCTCTGATGAGGGGAGGGTGCCTGGTCCATAGGAAAAGGGCAGAAAATTATGGAAACACCACAGAAATGGTTGAGGGACAGCATAGGGAGGATGTCTGGATGCATCTTGGACTCCAACGTCGCTGCTGGGAACGATGTTTCGCCCGTAGTACGCCATTTTTACAGACTGACCGTAAAACACACAAAAAGGAAGATAAAAACGACTTTAGGCGAAAAATTGTTACCAAACAGTATTTGCTGTATATTTACTTGTATATCATCTGCAAATTCTGCAAAAAATTTCATGGATTTTTCGGAACTGGGGCCATGATTAAGAGGGAAACGTGCGCAGAGGCAAATTCTGCAAAAAATTTCATCGATTTTTCGGAACTGGGGCCATGATTAAGAGGGAAACGTGCGCAGAGTAAAGCAGGTGTTCAATGTGGTTATGGCCCGGGTAAGGTACAGCATTCAGGAACGGAGGCCGCAGCTACCACAGGTTTTACAACATGTCCGTTTGCCCTTGTTAAGTCCAAAATTTATATTCGGAACAGTGGGGTCTGATCCATTCAGTAAAAGTGACGAAGTGACTTAGTGGATGAAGCCAAGAACTACCTTCTGCTCTGTCGAACACCCCAGCCCTATTTAATTCAATGGGAGGACCTGAGGCACTCCGATACAACCTGTATATCACAAAATGGAGGGCCTCATTCACATTGTGGTACAATAGTTCAGGTAGTGGTCCAACACTCATAAAGCCGATGCACTAAGTGAAAGGGCTGCCAAAAATTAGACTGAAATGTCACTCCAATACACCTTTTATTACACATAAAGGAGGGCATCATACACACCCTTGAAAAATTAGAATTAATGGCCTGCTGGTGACCCTCTAAAACATTATGGGTGAGGGTCTGCTGCGGAGCTGACCATCCTAAACATTATATGCGAAGGCCCGCTAGTGAGCTGACGCTATAAAACATTATATGAGAGGGCCCGCTAGAGAGCTGACCCAATAAAACATTATATAAGAAGGCCCGCTGGTGAGCTGACCTATACAAAAAGTTGTCAAACAGGGCCCGATGGTGAGCTGGCCCTATATAAAAATTATATCACAGGGCCCGCTGGTGAGCTGGCCCTATATAAAAATTATATCACAGGGCCCGCTGGTGAGCTGGCCCTATATAAAAATTATATCACAGGGTATATGGAAGAGAGTCAACCATATACCCGTTTTTGGGGTGGAAGGGGTGAATGGGAATACAGAGTATTCCCATCATTGTAAATAACATATATAAAGTCACTTTATGTTCACCCGGGGCTTTCCTCCAGTGGAGTGGAGAAGTCAGGGGAAATCCAGGCCTTGTTCATTTTTATAAGTGTCAACCTATCAGCATTTTCGGTGGAAAGGCGGATACGCTTATCTGTTATGATGCCACCAGCAGCACTAAATACCCGCTCAGACAGAACGCTGGCGGCAGGGCAGGCCAGCACCTCCAAGGCGTAGAGTGCCAGTTCATACCACGTGTCCAGCTTGGACACCCAGTAGTTGTAAGGCACAGAGGGATCATTGAGGACGCTGACACGGTCTGCTACTTACTCCTTCACCATCTTCCAAAACTTTTCTCTCCTTGTGACACTAGGCCGCGCATCAGGGTGAGGGTGCTGGCGGGGTGTCATGAAGGTGTCCCACGCCTTGGAGAGTGTTGCCCTGCCTTTGTCGGAACTGCTGTGTGCTCCCCTTTTCTCCCCTTCTCGGTTGGCCAAGGTAGCACGTACTCTGCCGCCAGCGTTGTCAGATGGAAAATTTTGGAGCAATTTTTCGACAAGAACCTTCTGGTATTGCACCATTTTGCTTGTCCTCTCCACCGGAGGAATGAGAGATGAGAAATTCTCTTTGTAGCGGGGGTCCAGAAGGGTGAACACCCAGTAATCCGTGTTGTCTAAAATGCGTATAACGCGTGGGTCACGGGAAAGGCAGCCTAACATAAAGTCAGCCATGTGTGCCAGAGTACCAACAGGCAAGATTTCGCTGTCCTCACCAGAAGGATGACTCTCAATCTCCTCATCCTCTTCCTCCTCTTCTGCCCACCCACGCTGAAGAGATGGAACTAAAGTTCCATGGCTACCCTCTGTAGCGGAGGTAACCGTGTCTTCCTCCTCCTCCTCCTCCTCCTCCGCCTCCTCCAATTGTCGCTGAGAAGACGAAGTGAGGGTGCTCTGGCTATCACCTTGTGTAAGCTCTTCCTCCCCCATTTCCACCTCTTCCACATGCAAAGCGTCGGTTTTAATTGTGAGCAGCGAGCGTTTCAGTAGACACAGAAGTGGGATGGTTACACTGATAATAGCGTTATCGCCGCTCACCATCTGTGTCGATTCCTCAAAATTGCGTAAAACCTCACAGAGGTCAGACATCCATTCCCACTCCTCACTTCTGATTAGAGGAAGTTGAACAGAGAGGCGACGACCGTGTAACAGCTGGTACTCCACTACTGCCCTCTGCTGCTCACAAAGCCGGGCCAACATGTGGAAGGTGGAGTTCCAGCGCGTGCTCACGTCACACAGCAGACGGTGAGCTGGCAATTGTAAGAGCTGCTGCAGCTTCAACAGGCCGGCTGAAGCTATTGATGACTTACGGAAATGTGCACACACGCGGCACACCTTGGTCAAGAGATCATGCAAATTGGGGTAGGTTTTTAGAAATCGCTGAACCACTAAATTAAATACATGCGCTAGGCATGGTACGTGTGTGAGCTTGCCGAGCTCCAAAGCCGCCACCAAGTTACGCCCATTATCACACACAACCATGCCTGGTTGCAGGTTGAGTGGCGAGAGCCACTGCTCGGTCTGGTGACTAATCCCCTGCAACAGCTCTGAGGCTGTGTGCTGTTTGTCCCCAAGGCAGATCAGCTTCAGCACGGCCTGTTGACGCTTCCCCACTGCAGTGCTACACTGCTTCCAGCTACCGGCTGATGGGTGAGTGGCGCTGCGCTCAGAGAATTCGGAGGTGGAAACGGATGAGGAGGAGCCAATAATGTAGGTGCTGGCAGAAACCCTGATGGAGGTAGGGCCCGCAATCCTCGGCGTGGGTAACACCTGTGCCATCCCAGGGTCCGAGTCGCTCCCAGCCTCCACGACATTCACCCAGTGTGCCGTCAGGGAAATGTAGCGTCCCTGGCCACAAGCACTTGTCCATGTGTCAGTCGTTAAGTGGACCTTCCCAGTAACTGCGTTGGTCAGGGCACAGGTGATGTTAAGGGACACATGGTGGTGTAATGCGGGGACGGCACACCGGGAAAAGTAGTGGCGGCTGGGGACTGCGTACCGAAGGACAGCTGCTGCCATCAGGCTGCGGAAGGACTCAGTCTCCACAAGCCTAAATGGCAGCATTTCGATGGCCAGTAATTTGGAAAGGTGTGAGGTTAGTGCTATGGCCTGTGGGTGGGTGGCTGGGTATTTTCGCTTGCGCTCAAATGCCTGGGGTAAAAACATTTGGACGCTGCGCTGGGACAGGGAAATGGATGTGGTCGCTGATGGTGCTTCAGATGGTACAGGTGCAGGGCGGGAGGTATGCGGGCCTGCGCCTTCGACAGGCGATTGGCCGGCACCGAAAACAGGGGAAGAGGAGGCAGTGGTGTGGCCTGCAGACACAGATTGGCGATCCTGGCGTTCCTCCCACTTATTACGGTGCTTGGATGCCATGTGTCGGATCATGCTGGTGGTGGTGAGGTTGCTAGTGTTCATGCCTCGGCTCATTCTGGTGTGGCACAGGTTGCAAACTACAATTTTTTTGTCGTCCGCACTTTCCTTAAAAAAACGCCATACCGCGGAACACCTAGCCCTTGGCAAGGGAGATTTACGCAAGGGGGTGCTCCGTGGAACATTTGCGGGCCGATTTGGTGCGGTCCGCCTTCTTTCTTTAGCCACACCACTGCCTCTTCCAGCCTGTTGCGGTGCTGCAGATGGCTCACCCTCAGGACTGCTGTCATCGCTCGGCTCTACACCTTCCCAGGTGGGGTCAGTCACCTCATCGTCCACCAAGTCCTCCTCCACTTCCTCACTCTGATCATCCTCCTCATTTCTTGATCCCACCACATACTCAGTCATTGACAACTGTGTATCATCCTCCTCATCAAGGTCTTGAGACAGTAATAGTGGTTGATTTGATGGCAACTGTGTCTCATCATCATCATCATCCACTTCCTTTGACCTTAAATGCCGTTCCCCTCTGTCATCTTCTTGTGATTGGGTACCCTCTAGAGGTTGTGAATCAGGGCACAAGATCTCATGTTCCTCTGCAAGCGTGCTTGGAGAGAGGTTCAAATGAAGGATTGGTGATGAGACGAGCTCCTCACTATATCCCAGTGTGGGATCACTTCTTTGGCCAGACCCTCTATGGTGGGAGGAAGGATGATCAGGGTGAGGATTATGTTGACCAGACTCTTGGCTACTGAGAGTGGACTTGGTGGAAGACAGGGTGGTGCTTAACCGACTGGAAGCAGTATCATCTGAAATCCAACCGACCACCTGTTCGCAGTGGTCTGACCTCGAGAGTGATGTCCTGCGACGCCCTGTAAACTGAGACATGAAGCTAGGTATGGTGGATGTCTTTCTTTCTTGTGCTCTGGCACCAGGCACAGTTTCTACGCGTCCTGACCCGCGCCCTGAACTATCAGGATCACGTCCACTTCCCCGTCCCTTTTTACCCGCCTTCTTCATATTACACGGAATATGTGCTGCTAATCTGCAACTTTGCACACTAAACAGAATGTGCTGCTAATCTGCAACTTTGCACACTAAACAGAATGTGCTGCTAATCTGCGGCTAGGCACAGTGAACGGAATATGTGACGTTTATTTTTTACACTTTCCACACTAAACAGAATGTGCTGCTAATCTGCAACTTTGCACACTTAACAGAATGTGCTGCTAATCTGCGGCTAGGCACAGTGAAAGGAATATGTGACGTTTATTTTTTACACTTTGCACACTAAACAGAATGTGCTGCTAATCTGCAACTTTGCACACTAAACAGAATGTGCTGCAAATCTGCGGCTAGGCACAGTGAAAGGAATATGTGACGTTTTTTTTTTACACTTTGCACACTAAACAGAATGTGCTGCTAATCTGCAACTTTGCACACTAAACAGAATGTGCTGCTAATCTGCGGCTAGGCACAGTGAACGGAATATGTGACGTTTATTTTTTACACTTTCCACACTAAACAGAATGTGCTGCTAATCTGCAACTTTGCACACTAAACAGAATGTGCTGCTAATCTGCGGCTAGGCACAGTGAACGGAATATGTGACGTTTATTTTTTACACTTTGCACACTAAACAGAATGTGCTGCTAATCTGCAACTTTGCACACTAAACAAAATGTGCTGCTAATCTGCAACTTTGCACACTAAACAGAATGTGCTGCTAATCTGCGGCTAGGCACAGTGAAAGGAATATGTGACGTTTATTTTTTACACTTTGCACACTAAACAGAATGTGCTGCTAATCTGCAACTTTGCACACTAAACAGAATGTGCTGCTAATCTGCGGCTAGGCACAGTGAAAGGAATATGTGACGTTTATTTTTTACACTTTCCACACTAAACAGAATGTGCTGCTAATCTGCAACTTTGCACACTAAACAGAATGTGCTGCTAATCTGCGGCTAGGCACAGTGAATGGAATATGTGACGTTTATTTTTTACACTTTCCACACTAAACAGAATGTGCTGCTAATCTGCAACTTTGCACACTAAACAGAATGTGCTGCTAATCTGCAACTTTGCACACTAAAGAGAATGTGCTGCTAATCTGCGGCTAGGCACAGTGAACGGAATATGTGATGTTTATTTTTTACACTTTGCACACTAAACAGAATGTGCTGCTAATCTGCAACTTTGCACACTAAACAGAATGTGCTGCTAATCTGCAACTTTGCACACTAAACAGAATGTGCTGCTAATCTGCAACTTTGCACACTAAACAGAATGTGCTGCTAATCTGCGGCTAGGCACAGTGAACGGAATATGTGACGTTTTTTTTTTAAATTTGTGCCCCCCCAACAAAATATAACTGCTGCCCCCACACACAACAGTCCTAAAAAGGACTTTTGGGTCTTTATATGTTGTTCCAACACTTTTCTTCTCCCTACACTGACTTTCCCTTCCTATCCTCATCTCTCCCTGGCTAAGACTGAGCCGAACTCGCTGGTCAGGTGCTATACAGCACCCGATCACGGGTTCTGGCCAGCCAATCAGTGTAATGCCAGCAGCCAACATGGCTGCTGGCATTACACCGATGTCAGAGCCTCCCCGCAGGTTTATTGGCTGCGCAGCAGCCGCGAAACGTGCGGGGAGGAGACCCGAACATGGCGGGCGAGCACATGCGGTACTCGTACGAGTACCGCCATGTGCCGAGCAGAGCGATGCTCGAGCCGAACCGAGCTTCGGCCGAGCATGCTCGCTCATCACTAGTATCTAGGGTTGGGTGAAAACTTTCACCTCAGACCAAATTTGTTGAGAAATTATACTTTTCGCTTGATAAAAAAATTATTGTGAAAAGTGCTATTTTTCAGCTTTTTTCACTTAGCATGTTGCAATGAAATCTATGGGAAGAAGATTTTTTTCTCCACCACATGAAAGTTTCTCTACTTTTCTACAGCCATATACAAGGGTGTCAGGCTTTCACAGCAGCCATTCTGTGTTTGTGAAAGAAGAAAGCAGCATGTTTTTGAGCTAGAGAAGATAGGCAAATAAAGGGGAATTGAAGCTTAGTTTAGGGAGTCTTTTAGGTAGGTCATTTGTTCTCTGTATTAGGGGAGTCTGGAGGCAGTCTATGGGAGAAGAAGGGAGGAAGGAGGTTGAATTTAAGTCATGTAAATAATTCTCCTTATTTCACACTCAGATACTGGGAGGTGGATGTCCTAAGAATATTTGGAATATTCTAGGGCAAACCAACTGCATCATAAGGAAAACATAATAAATGAAAACATACCTATAGATTTAACATTGGATTTTAACTCATTAAAGTGCTAGGTCTCCAAAGCAATGCACAGGAAATCTCTGCAGCTTTCTAGGGGTTAAAGGCGCCATTCAGATTAACAGAAATTATTGGTAATGTGTTGTGCAGTTGCTTTGCCCAAGAATTAATCCAGTTATTCTTAGTACATCATCATCTGTACAATTTGCTCAGCTGCAAAATAAGAACAAAATTGGATTTACAGTAGTAACATTTTATATGAAGAAAGAACCATGAAGTAAATTGAGATTAAGCTCAGCATCAGGAAGTTTTCAACATGCTGGTTTATTAGACTAATGTGACAGAAATATGCAGAGTTTCTAATTAAAAACACACTTCAATTATGTAACAGATAACTGTTCAGCCTGCATTATTATGTAAGACTCAAGCAGACGACACAAGAATGTAAAATCGTTAACTTCTTTTTTGGTAGATTTTTGAATAACATTTGTAAAAATAAAACTTCCTTTTTATTCTTAAATGAAGACTATATCCTCAAATCATGACATATTTGTTTTCCTTTTGATATTATATAGTCACTAGTTTTTTTCAAAATGATCCTGGCTCTTCATTATTTATTACTTGGTTGATATTACAAAAGCTGTAGTGCTGGGATCATCCATTTTATCCTTGTAGAACTCTCATGTGAGGCAGCTGTGCATGCATGCTAAATAAGCCAGGTTTCATTTGAATACATTACATGACAGGATGGTAAGTTAAATGGAAAGTCATTTTGTTTCTTGCATCTGCATGCAGCCATAAACTAGATACCTCCCATGAGGTAGCTGCAAGTACAAAATAGATGCTGTCAGTATTGCAGCCTTGACAATGCCTTTAATTAACAAAGAAAATGCAATTTGGGCAAAACAATTCTGTCTTCTGAAATAACATAATATTGATTTTGAGGATATATTTTCCTATTAGGTGAAATTTTAGCAATTAATGCCGAACTCAATGAGACCAAATTACTAAGAGGAATTTTTGTAATTCTAGACCAAACCAAATACACTAGGGGGGATGCGAATTCCAGAAACTACTATTGCTCAAATTAGAATTTTTAAATAGAAAGGGGTGAGAAGTCCTACTTTCCCCCAACAGGAATTTCTGCTGAAAATTCACAATTTGACACATTTTAAGCAGGAATTTCCACCCATCCAGAAACCCTTGGAATTTCTGGCTTTTTACTAGTACCACTGATATTCCTATCCATTTTCTGCCTATGTTATCTATGGCAGAGGCAATTCCTACTGCCATAATATAAAAACCCAGAATATCTCACCTTGCTTTGTGGATATAGATTATGTAAAGGCAAATTTTGAAGACAATGAGAGCCACAGAGAGAGAGACTGATGAGGAGAAATACAGAAATAAAACTGAATTCTGTTGCTTGCTGGAGACTGAGTAAAAGACGTTTGGGAGTTACTGATACTGCTGATGTGGAGAAATCAAGAAGTATCAGTATCAGCAGCAGAAATGGTAGAAAACCATTTAGTCTGGAAAATCGGGGGCTGAGGTAATAATTTAAGAAGAGGAATACTAGAGAATGTGGCTGTGTGCAGTAGGAGCACTGTATAGATATCTGTGCCTGCTTCTATGATTGTGATGACAAGTCACATAGTCACCACTGAGAGAGGAGTAGGGGTGGGAAAAAGTTGTCGTGGTGTTTCTGTGGGAAATTTCACAATAACCACGTTGTTATCGTTTTTTTTGCGGGGAAAATCCGTTTTAAAACTAGCGGTTAGAATTTTTGCATTTTTCACCCACTGGCCAAAATTTTTCACCATTGTTTCAATGGGTAGAATGATTCCGCCCATTGATTTACGTTGTTTTCACACTTCCGCTATAAAAAGGTGACGTTTTCCCTGAAGGCAGACACATAGAAGCAGCTACAGAGCGAGATAGACATGCTGTGCTGTTCTCTTTAAATATTTTTCAAAAAGTGAGGCAGGAGAGGCTCATAGTGACTCCTATCACCATGAGCAGGGTAAAAAATAATCAGTGGAGGAGCTGGAAGGACCACTATGTGTCCACTGAGTATAAGGAGGAGGAGGAAGGGACCACTACTGTACTAATGCTGTCCAGTTCCCCTAAATCACCCCAAGGGAACTTGGGGAATTTAATGGGAAGGGAGGGAGAAAAGGGTAGTCCTAGTGAGATCGGGACAGGCCAGCTGCCTGTGTCTGCTGCAAGACGTGCTGCCCCTGCTGCCAATGCTACCATTGCTGTAGCTGCAGCCACTAGTGTTGTTCCTTCTGATGTGCTGCCACTAGTGCTGAACCTTCTGCCAGCGCTGAACCTTCTGCCAGTGCTAAACCTGCTTCCAGTGCTGAACCTGCTGCCAGTGCTGAACCCGCTGCCAACAATACTTTGCCTGCTGCTAGTGTTTCTTGGACCCTCTGAGACATTGCTTGTCACCTCCTCCAAGCAGCAGTGAGATGTCTGGAATAGAGCAGCAGCACGTAGGGACTAGTGGTGGTGGTGGTGTTGGAGAAGCTGAGGTGGAAGAGACATTGATGGCCTTTTTAGCAGAAACTGAGAAGGAATGGGAGACAAGGATGAGGATGGGCATCATCACCACCACTAGCAGTTAGCTTTTGAAATTAGTGGAAATTGCAACTGCTCTAACTTCTGCTGCTGCTGAGATGAAAGGGCAGCAGGGTGCTGAGCAGCAGTCTAGTGTGCCACAGACCACAGTGGACACAGTGGGAATGTGGTCAACAAGTAATGTGGGACTAGGACAGGTTACACTTGCCAGAAGTAGCAATACTCCTCCTGATCCTAGTTGCAGTGCTAAATCTGAGACAGTAGCAGCAACAGCAGCAACATTATCCGCTGCCACAGAAGTCATTGGTGTGGGACTATTATTCTTTTCTGGCAGGCACAGTGCAGTCATCATCAACAATGGTACAGTGCAAAATTTGTGACAAGCTAGTGAGAAGGGAAAAGGAGGGAACAAACCTTGGCACAACTGCCCTGATAACACACATGAAACACAGACACCATGACATTTACTCCAAACACGTTAAAGTCAAACACCCGTTACAGAAATCTAGCACCGCTGTTACTGTACCCCCTGACTCTCCTGAAAGGTGAAGATCAAAGAGGAGGAAGAATAAAGAAACCCAGACAGACACTGAAAGTTCCATGACAAGCTAAACAACTAGCTCGCCATCAACATCACCTTCTTCCTCTAGGGTAACAAGTACATCTCCTGCCAACCCACCTTGTTCATCGTTACCTCCCCCGCCAAATGATACACACTCTGTTAATGTTAGGATATGGCAGTTCATCTCTACCCATTGTACACTGTGTGGTGCACTGACTACACATGCCAGTGTGGTGGAGGAGAATCGATACCAGGTCATTAGGCGGCATCTGAGGAGATTCCATCCCACAGAATATGCTAGGATTCTGGCAGGGAGGGTTCATCATTACTATTAAACTGTCAGCAAGTTGTCATGTGTCCTTAGCGGGGTCTGGACAGGGAGTTCAGTGACAGTGGCAGTACTTGGTTTTGGGTGTCATGGTGTTTGGATACAATTGTGCCCACAGATGTTATTTACCACACACACACACACACACACACACACACACACACACACACACACACACACACACACACACACACTGCGCACATTGCAGTTGCTGATGAGAGCCACAGTTCCTGCTTTCAAGGGAAAAATAATAACAACACACCCATGATTTTGGAAGAGGGGAAGGTGGAGAAGAATTATTGGCCAACTTCTTCTTTTCTCCACAGACTGGGGCTACTTATTGTGTTGATACTGCCTCAGGTGCATCACTGGAACTAGTCGTGGCAAGTGGAACTTTCATCATCCATCCTCACCCATGTTACTGCTATTGTTGATCCCATTCCCTTTCAGCTGCCGAATCATCCTGCTGCTTAAACAACTCAGCAGCAGCAGTACAAACAACAGCTGCAACTCAGGACTCAGGAGGACATTTGACAGTGGCCACTGGCCAACATGACCTGCTGGCATTAGGCCAGTAGGGCATTTTTTATTTTTTTTCTCAGAGCTTGTGTTTTGAAAAAAATAAAATAAAAAAAAGTATCAGTCTGCCCCAGTGGCAGCTTATGTCAGGGGGTTCCTGTCTCTGTCACTTTAAATACAAATGTCTTATTTTATTTTATTGATTACATTTTTTATTAACTGTCCCCCCAATAGCAGTCAAGAAAGCCCCCCAAAACAAATTGCCTGTTCAAATGATTTATCCATTCATCAACACAGGCACACTCCTCAGACCCCTTTACACCATGTCTTATGGTTTTTATTTTATTTAGGATTTCTTTTTTATTAAGTTCCCCCCCAATCCCAGTAAACAACCCCCCCAAAACATCCCCTTTTCAACTGATTCTTTCCCCACACCCCTCCAACATAGGCACCCTCATGCCCCTTTTATACAACGCCTTTGGGAAAAAATATTATTTGCAATATATTGTGTGTAACTTCTATGTTCACATTGATTTCAATGGGAGAAAAAAGCAGAAAAAGCAGAAAATCTGCACTTTTCGCTGGGAATTTTTTGCTAAGCGGAAATTGCCATTTTTCGCCGATTTCATCTTGAGGCAGAAAGTTTCACCCATCCCTAGAGAGGAAAAAGAGACTGGTGGTGGTGATGATGACTCACAGGGTTGTTGTGCAGATGATAGAAGGACAATGAGAACGAGAGATGCAGTTTGTAATGGGCATCATCACCACCACCAGCAATGACATTATGGTGTTTGATCCCAGTTTTCTTACTGCTGCTGTCAACTGAGACACAGCAGGTAGAGGATGATCACCAGGATAATGGGTCACTGTCCAGCCTGTCCATGGGTCTTAGTAACTGGAGTAGTAGTGATATGAGACAGGCAGTTGTGGATGTGCTTCCTCTGCAGATGTGAGGATCTGGCAATATGTATCCACACATTGGACATTGTGTGGTACACAGACCACACATGGCAATGTGATGGAGAGCAATAGAATACAGGGAATAAGGGAGTATTTGCAGACTTTCCATCATGCAGAATATGCCAAGCTCATGGTATTGAGGGTATATTATTTTTATTGAGTCTTGAGAACCATGGATAACATCAGTCATGTACCACCACCACCCAGTGAGTTTTATTTTGTGGAATGGACAAAGGTCGGTGATCAACACAGTAGCAACTGTTTTCTTGAAAGATGGCTTAACACTGTCATCATAAACATCAAGATGATAGTTATAACTGTGTTTAATATGAGAGCAGATTTGTAATCCCAGTCCTTCACCTTGTTTTTACAGTATATGCATATTGCAGTTGTTGATGATAGCTACACAGGTCCTTCATGCTCCCAAGACCAAATATTCCAACATCCATAATTTTAGAGAAAATGCAGCAGAAGCATGATTAGACAACTTCTCATTAGTTGTGCCTGAAGTGTTGGCTAGTTGTGTTGCTGCTGATGCTTCTTCAGCTAGTAAGAACCATCCATTGGCAGCATCTATCTACCACTGCTGCTGTTGGTTGCACGACGAGCCACAGTAGGCCAGACCTGCTAGAAATAATGGTTGATTTTTACTATAAAGTCAGCAACAGAACTGTTTAAGTATGGAGTGCTATTTTGCCCATCTCAAAATAATGTATGACGTACTTGTCTGTCTTTAGTAGTAACTGTCATTGTCAGTGTTAGTCCAGGACATTACATGCCTCTGTCACCTATCAGTCAAAAGTAGTTTTTTTATAAATTGTCCTTGCATTGCACTGTCACTATATACAAAGAAATCACACACATACTCCTTACAACCACAAATGACTCTTTATCCTTATATTTGCCTGTCTATCTACATATATATATATATATATATATATATATATATATATATATATATAGTGTCTCTCCTAATTTGACTGTTGTATTAGTTTTTACAGTACAATACAGATTGAGGATAGCCCTAGTAGCTTCACAGTCAGAAGATTTTATTAAAGGATAAATTGTGTGGCACAGAAGCTGCTTCAGTCCTTCAGTACCCCATAACTCAGTATATGCCTGTCCCTCTTCTTCTTGTGGTTGTAGTAGTGAGTGTCAAGTAAGTTGTTTCTGTCTGTCTCTTGGATGTATGATGTACTTTCTCTGTCTGTCACAGTAAACACTGTATACCTGACACTTAGCCAGTCATTACAGAGCCAGCTCAGGTACGAATTTGGGTCTACTGACTATCACTTAACTGTTAAAAAGGTTTTGTGGTTTTTTCATCTTTCTTCCATCACATCCCCTACATACACAGATAACATCTTGGCTACCACCAAGACTCCTAAGATGCAACTCCAACTACCCGTTCTTTGTCTGTCTTCTGTAGCATCAAAATACATCTCATTTCCCTCTCCAAAGCGCCTACTCTCAACATACAAGAGCCTGTTACACCAGT
The DNA here is from genome assembly GCA_037306005.1 of Rhinophrynus dorsalis. Classification (NCBI taxonomy): domain Eukaryota; kingdom Metazoa; phylum Chordata; class Amphibia; order Anura; family Rhinophrynidae; genus Rhinophrynus; species Rhinophrynus dorsalis. The sequence continues at coordinate 349,770,829 of CM074719.1, read as the reverse complement.
GGGAATACAGGGGAAACTCTCCAAAGTGGGGGATGGGGGGTGTCCATTAATAGCATTGATTTCAATGCAGTGACAAAGGCAAGAGAAGTGGCAAATCACCCTTATTTGTAGGAATATTTCCACATGGCAGAGAGTGTCAGTTTTCTAATCTTTCCACCTTTCAGGCAAACCGTTTAATCAATCACTATGAATGCTAGAAACATAGTGCTGGAGTAGTTAAATAGTTAACAGTTCCTTTTAAATCTATTTTTTATAGTTTGTACAGTTTTTCATCTATTGCATCCTGCCATATTTTAATTTTGTGTATGTAGCATCTTGTTTTTTGGCTCATGTTCAGAGGATTAGTTCCTAATAGAGATTTCAGGTGGATTTGTTTTGTGTTATTAATTAGATCTACAATAATCCATTTAAATATGGTATATGGTGCTCATTATTTTAGTTTGATGAACTGTACAGTGTAACACAAAACTCATTAGTGTTCTTGTTTGTTAGATCTTGGTGTATGCTGTTTTATATCTGCTGTGAATAAATTCTGTTGTTATGACCTTAAAGAGCTTTGGAGATTTTGTCCATTGATGGAGACTTCCTTGATCTTGTATTTTTATTTGTTTAGAGGCTTGTGATGGTAACTGGGATTGAACGAACTACTTAACGTGTTGCCTACTAGATACACACATTTCTTATTGCATTTGTGAATAAAAATTTACGTGGAATTGGTATGCCATGGGTACTTATGATTTTTTCCTGACATATGGCTGGCATAGAACAGATGTAGAAAAGTGGAAAGAATCCACTTGGGCCCTAGAAGTGTGTCAACACAAGACTTACTGTCTACTAAAATAATAGTACAGCAACTGCAGATGCATGTAAAATAACTTTTAAATATGAGCATAAGAGGGAGCAAGACAGCAGAATCTTTAATGTTGTGATGATCTTGTCATAGTCTAAATGAGGGGTTCTGTTTTAAATGCAGATTTTAAAATACTACATACCAAGTAACCCTTTGTGGCATATTTGTGGGATGTTTCAATTGAAGGCTTGTGTTTATATCTCTGATGCTTTTATCCTCATTGTGATTTTTTTGGGGGTCTCTGCTATATAACGCAGACCATTTCCAAAATATAGCCTTTATGTCCTGAATCTGTATATTTGGACCTAATATCCCATTGGATGTTTATTGATATTGTTAGGCAGGATTTTTTTATATGCAGGCAGAGTTTGATTCTTTTTCCTGTTGCACTACCCTCATATTGTTATTTTGAGGAAAGAGGTACCCAAAGTTTACTGTATATTGTACTGTTAGGGATCATTTAGGATTACTGTAGGGTATAGGGCTGGATTCTATTGCAGGTGCTAAATGTTAACACCCATTTTATCAAACATTTTCCTGTTAAAGTCTATGTGGAAACCTGGAGATAAAAACAGTTATAAAATTAGCACATGCAATAGAATGTAGCCCATAATCTGGTAGATTTGTTATTATTTGATACACATGCGTGGTGTGTATTATTAGTATTTTAATAAATAAATTATTTTTATATTCTTTCAGTTTGTTTTTCCTATTAGGGTAGATTTTGATCTTGTAATTTACATTTTACATTCAATTTTAAAATAGACATACATTTTGAACTGCTGTAATTTAGCAAAAATGTAATATTACAAATAAAAATAAGAATAAAATAACAATGATAACCAACCCTATATTGTGCACTTACATAGAAGATACTAATATAGCAGGCACAATGTGTCAAAAAAGGTTGTTTAAGAAGCAGAGTGTGTGGTTGACATTCAAGCTACGAATTACAAATACACAAGGGTCCTTGCAAACCCAAAATATAATAAAATATGCATATATCAACAGGGCCGGATTTATAACAAGGCAGAGTAGGCATCTGCCTACAGGTGCACCCCACAGAGGGGCGCCTGTCATTGGTATAGTTTTGTTTTTTTTAATACATTTGCCTCCCTGGTTGCACAGTGGCAATATTAATTATCCCCCGCCCGGCGCCCGCTCCATGTTGCCCTCATATTGCCACCCCCCATGTCCCTCCGTTGTCCATTTCCCAGCTCCCTGGCAGGAGAGATCTGTACCTCTTTCGGCACAGACCTTTAGTTGCTGAGCTCCCTCGTTGGCTCTTTAGTAATGCAGAGCACTGGGAGATGACATCATCTCCTAGCGCTCTGCATTATTGAACAGAAGACCACGAGGGAGCTCCAGCAGCTACAGTACTATGTCAAAGGATGCACAGATCTCTCCTTCCAGGGAGGTAGGAAACAGACAGCAGGGGTGGGGGAGGCAATATGAGGGCAACATGGAGATGGTGGGAGTAATGTAGAGCTGATGGGGGGCAATGTGAGGACAATATGGAGATGGTGGGGGCAATGTAGAGATGATGGGGGGCAAGTTGAAGCTGATGGGGGCAATGTGAGGGCAATATAGAGATGGTGGGGGCAATGTGGAGCTGATGGGAGCAAGTTGGAGCTGATGGGGGCAATGTGGATATGTGAGGGCAATATGAAGATGATGGGGCAATGTGGAGATGTGAGGGCAATGTGGAGATGATGGGGGCATGTTGGAGCTGATGGGAGCAATGTGAGGGCAATAAGGAGCTGATGGGGGCAATGTGTGCATTATGGAGCTGATGGGGGGCAATGTGAGAGCAATATGGAGATGATGGGGCAATGTGGAGATGATGGGGGCAAGTTGTAGCTGATGGGGGCAATGTGAGGGCAATATGGAGATGATGGGGCAATGTGGAGATGATGGGGGCAAGTTGGCGCTGATGGGAGGCAATTTGAGGGCAATATGGAGATGATGAGGGCAATGTAGAGATGATGGGGGCAATATGGAGCTGATAGGGGCAATGTTAGGGCAATGTGGAACTGACGGGGGCAACATGGAGCTGATGAGGACAATATGGAGCTGAGGCGGGTAACATGGAGCTGATGAGGACAATATGGAGCTGAGGCGGGTAACATGGAGCTGATGAGGACAATATGGAGCTGATGGGGGGCAATGTGGAGATGGATCAAAGTGGAGATGATGGGGGCAATATGGAGCTGATAGGGCAATGTGGAGATGATGGGGGCAATGTGGGGACAACATGGAGCTGATGGGGCAAATTGGAGTTGATGGGGGCAATATGGAGCTGATGGGGGCAATGTGAGGGCAATATGAAGATGATGGGGGGCAGTGTGGAGATTAGGAGCATTGTGGAGGTGTCCAGTGGAGATGGTCAGTGGGGGGGGGCTTCAGATTTCTGTGCCTACAGGCTCCTGAGATGTAAATCCGGCCCTGGGCGTGGTTCTCTCAGGCTCAACAAGATTCAGCTTGGACCAGGTACAGCAACCAGGAAATTCACCCAAAAGCCTCTATCTCCCCTGTGCTTCAGTTTATATTACCTAGACTCTCCTTAGCAGAAAGGTACACCCATCCTTCTCTCACAGGTCAAATCCTTAGAGAATTAGAATTTTAGGTAATAACTAAAGCTCTTTGATTGGTTATTAGAATATACCCTAATTTAAATAGGGACTTAAAGAAATAATATTTTATGCCATTAGAGGGCACTTCAGAGAAGACACTAGACATCAATCAAAATGAATTGACATGCAGATAAGAAAATAATTGGAGAACATAGAAAAAGTGGCCTCTCATGGAATGCAAAACTAGCATCTCCCTACACAGAAACATTAGGTGTATCCTTCTCACAAGACGTAAGATTCATGGGGATGTACGAGAAGTGGCCCTTATCAGGGAAAGGAACATGCTCTCACTGTATGTAAATGTCAAAACTAATTTCTAGAGAAAAGAAACAAATTTTTCTTAAACTCACAGTCCTACACAGACAAAATGGTTTCAGCATATCATCTTAACCATATACTGTCCAGTAAAGGGCAGACCCTCTGACAGAGGCAGTAGCAGCAATAGCAACAACATCATCTTCTGCCCAAGACAGTGAAGGGGAATGTGGAGGAGGAGAAGAAGAAAGAGGCCATTCTTTTCCACCTTTCCACTCCCCCCTGAAGTCACGGGCATGAGACTATTTTTCTCTAGGGGAAAGCACAGTGCAGTCATCAACAGTACTATGCACCATTTGTGACAAGTCAGTGAGAAGGGGAAAGGAGGGAAAGCACCTTGGCACAAGTGCCCTGATAGCACACATGAAACACAGACACCATGACATTTATGTCAAACGTGTTAAAGCCAAACACCCACCACAGAAATCAAGCACCACAGTTTCTGTACCCCCTGACTCTCCCAAAAGTCAACAAGTGACGCAGAGATCAAAGAGGAGGAAGAATAGAGAAATGCAGACAGAGGCTGGAAGTTCCATGACGAACGAAACAACTAGCTCGCCATCACCTTCTTGGTCTAAGGTAACTGCACCTTCTGCCAATCCATCTCATTCATCTTTACCTCCCCCGCCAAATTATAGCCACTCTGTAGATGTTAGGATGTTGCAGTTCGTGTCCACCCATTGCACACTGTGTAATGCACAGACCACACATGCCAGTATGGTGGAGAAGAATCGTAAGCAGGGCATCAAGCAGCACCTGAGAAGATTGCATCCCACACAATATGCTAAGCTGGTGGCAGGGAGGGCTCATCATTAGTATTAAATTGTCAGTAAGTTGTTATGTATCCTTAGCGGAGTGTGGACAGTGGTTATAGTGACAGCAGTAGTACTTGGTTTCTGGTGTTGTGGTGTTTGGATAGAGTTGTGCATGGTGTTATTTACCACACACACACGCACACACAAACACACACACACACACACAAACACACACAGTGCACATTGCAGTTGCTGATGAGAGGCACAGTTCCTTCTCTCAAGGGAAAAATCTATATTTTAATAACAGCATACCCATGATTTTGGAGGAGCGGCATGTGGAGAAGAATTACTAGCCAACTTCTTCTTTTCTCCACATATATCTGAAGTGGTGGGGGCTAGATATTGTGTTGCTACTGTCTCAGGCGTATCATTGGAACTAGTTGTGGCAAGCTAATCCTTCATCACCCATGTTACTGATGTTGTTGATCCCATTCCTTAATAGTCCTTCTGCTTAAACAACTCAACAGCAGCAGCAAGAACCTCAGTCCCAAATTCCGCATCTACATCAGGGCAATTGACAATGGTCAGTGGCCACTGACCAACAGGACATGACCTGCTGGCACTAGGCCAATAGGGCATTTTTTTCCTCAGGGCTTGTGCTTTAAAAAAACAATCAGAAAAACCATAGGACTACGAAAACATAAAAGAATTTTGGGGGGAATGTTTCTAACAAGCCTAAGTCCTATAGATCACTGTTTCCTCAAGGTTTGTGCCAAACAAGTCTAAGTATTACAAATCAATGTTTCCTCAGGGCATCTGAGAATGTCCAGACTACCGGAGCCCACACCATTCCTCTGGCTCTGGGAGTCCTCCTGCCCTTCCCTTCACTACAGTGTCCAAGTGGACCATGATCCTGAAGAGACCAGACCAGAACTAGTGTTGGGGGAGAGCAGGCTCAGAATTAATATCACCACCACCAGCAGGAGCACAGGTCAGCTGCCTGTGCCTGCTACTACTGCTGCCAGTCTGCCTTCTTTAGGTCAAAAAGAAATGCCAAGTGTGACATTAGGGGACCCTCTGTCACATTGCTTGTCACATCCCCAGAGCAGCAACGAGATGTCTGTAACAGAGCAGCAGCACGTAGGGTAGGGGGTGATGATGATGGTAGAGAAGCTGGGGTGGAAGAGACATTGATGGCCTTTTTAGCAGAAACTGAGAAGGAATGGGAGACAGAGGTGAGGATGGGCATCACTACCCCCACCACAACTAGCAATGAGCTTGCAGAATTTACAGCTGCCCTAATTCCTGCTGCTGCTGAGATGCAAGGCCAGCAGGATGCTGAGGAGCAAGCTAGTGTGGCACAGACCACCGTGGACACAAGTAATGCTGGACTAGGATAGGTTCCACTTGCCATCAGTAACAATACTTCTGGTCCTAATTGCAGTGATCATTCTGAGGCAGAAGCAGCAACAGCAGCAACATCATCCAATACCACAGACAGTGAAGGGGAATGAAGAGGAGAAGAAGAAAGAGGCCATTCTTCTCCACCTGTTCCCTATCCCTATCCCCTAAAGTCATAGGTTTGGGGCAGGCCAGTGCAGTCATCCCCAATGGCATTGTGCACAATTTGTGACAAGTCAGTGAGAAGGGGAAAGGAAGGAACACACCTTGGCACAACCTCCCTGATATCACACATGAAACACAGACACCATGACATTATGTCAAAAACGTTAAAGACAAACACCCATCACAGAAATCAAGCACCGCTGTCACTGTACCCCCTGATTCTCCAGAAAGACAACAAGAGGCGAGGAAGAGATCAAGGAGGAGGAAGAATAGAGAAACCCATGCAGAGACTGGAAGTTCCGTGATGAGCAAAACAACTAGCTCACCATCACCTTCTTCCTCTCAGGTAGCACCTACATCTTCTGCCAATCCACCTCGTTCATCGTTACTTCCCCTGTCAAATGATAGACACTCTGTTGATGTTAGGATGTGGCAGTTCATCTCCACCCATTGCACACTGTGTGGTGCACTGACCACACATGTCAGTGTGGTAGAGGAGAATCGCAAGCAGGGCATCAAGCGGCATCTGAGGAGATTCCATCTGCAGAACATGCTAGGATGCTGGTAGGGAGGATTTATCATTACTATTAAACTGTCAGCAGGCTGTCATGTGTCCATAACGAGGTCTGGACAAGGGGTATAGTGACAGCATCTGTACTTGAGTTCTGGTGTCATGGTGTTTGGATACAGTTGTGCCTCCAGATGTTATTTACCACACACACTGTGCACATTGCAGTTGCTGATGAGAGGCACAGTTCCCGCTCTCAAGGGAAAATGTATATTCTAGTAACAACACACCCATGATTTTAGAGGAGGGGGAGATGGAGAAGAATTATTGGCCAACTTTTTCTTTTCTCCACATAGACATACTTATTGTACTGCTACTGCCTCAGATGCATCACTGGAGCTATCCATGGGTGGCAAGTGGAACCTTCATCATCCTTCAGCTATGTTACTGCTGTTGTTGATCCGATTCTCTTGCAGCTGCCTAATCATCCTGCTGCTTAAACAACTCAGCAGCAGCAGTCACAAATTCCACATCTGTATCAGTGCATTTCACAATGGCCAGTGGCCACTGGCCAACAGGACATCACCTGCTGGCACTAGGCTAGTAAGGCATTTTTTTTCTCAGGGCTTGTGCTTTAAAAAATAAATAAATAAATAAAAATATAGACCTACAGAAAAACACAATTTTTGGGAGTTTGTTTCTAACAAGCCTAAGTCCTACAAGTCAATGTTTCATCAGGGCTTGGGCTTCTAACAAGAAATCTAACAAATCATCCTCTACAAAATACTCTGTCAAGTCATGTATCAGTCCACCCCAGTGGCAGCTTATGTCAGGAGGCTCCTGTCTCTATCACTTTAAATACAAATATCTTAATTTTTTTTTTTATTAACTGCCCCCCAGTACCAGTCAAGAAAACCCGCAAAACAAATTCCTTGTTCAACTTATTCATTCCCCAGACCCCACCCACCAACACAGGCACCCTCCTCAGACCCCTTTTATAACATGTCTTATGGGGCTTTTTATTTGTATTTAGAGTTTATTTTGTATTAACTGCCCCTCAATCCCGGTAAACAAACACCACACAAAAACATTCCCTGTTCAACTGATTCTTTCTCCAAATTTCCACCAACACAGGCACCCTCATGCCCCTTTTATATTATTTCTTTAGGAAGTAAAGCAATATTTGTTTTGTGTTGTGTGTAAATTCAATGTTCCCATTGATTTCAATGGAATGAACTAGGTGAAAAAAGCAGAAAATGTGCACTTTTCGCAGGAAATTATTCACTAAGCGGAAAGTGCCGTTAGTCCTCGATTTCAATTTGAGGCAAATTTTTTCTCCCATCTCTACTCCTTACCAGATATGGAAGTGAAGGGACCAACCTTGTGGGGAATTTGGGAACACTGCCTTCTTCACAGGCCTCCAAATTTAGGATAGCTTTCAGGTAAACCTCTTGTGCATTTATTCAAAATATTGGGCATGAGACTTGGCAAACTGACATGAAAAAGCATTCTGTATAATTATATAGTTATTTGACCCATTTGACCATATGTCACTTCTGCCCTACCACTGATATCGTTGTGGCAACTATGCTTAGAGGATGGACCATTTTGTTTCTTTTTTATTTTGATAAGGTTTCAGTTTTGTATTTTCACTATTTGATTTACTGCATTCAATGATACAACTTTACACTTTTTATTTGTATACTCTATACTTCTTTTATAAACTCTGCTTCATGCCTGCTCAGTTAGCCCACTGAGTGCAAGAGGGGTATGTAATGCAAAGACAATGCATTACATACCCCACTGGCACTCAAAGAGTTAAACCTGGGTTGATATAGCTGCTATGATTGAAATATGCAGTCAGGAATATGTATTGCTTGGGATTTATCTTTCATTTCTATGCTTGCTGTACCCGAATGTTTGACATTTTAATTGAATATATAAAAATAAATAATAATAACAATATTTATATAAAAAATATGGTTAGAAATTGGAACTCAGTACTTTAAAAATAGGAGTGTGACTATATATATATATTATATATTTATAATGGTAAATGCACAAATGACCATTAAGTACAATTACACAGAAATAGGATAGCGTGTACCCCTCAGGGGTTAAGTCCTTGATAACAGTCAGTCTCAGATGTGAATGTTTGGAACGCCCTGGGTGTTATAAGGCTGATGCTGGAGACCAAGACTATCACCGGCTGGATACTGGACTGCCCCGCCACAGTGTTCAGTAAGAAGCACCAAAGTCCCTGTAGCCCCCTCGGGCGTACCTACTGGAACTGCTTCAACTAGTGCAAGTGCATAAGGCCCCACGGGCGTAATTGGAACCGGCCTTCAAGGCGATAGCTGCCAAGCCTCCTCAGACTAAACCGGATAATGGGAAAGCATACGCTAGAGCCGACAGCCCAAACGGGCGTGATTACCGGAATACGAATGCTGATGCCTGTGCCTGCCACGACTCGGGAAAGCGGGATCGCTACTGAACAAGAGAAAGGGTCTCAGGCACCCAACCGGCCTAAACGGATGTAAATACTCTGCAAGGATGTGTGAAGCTGCCGACGAAGAGCGGCCAGCTCAGCAGTAGTATTCACTGAGAAAGAGACTCTTACAGGATTAGCGATAGAGTGGAACCCAGCGGTACTGCTAGGGTTAATTAGCACATTTACTCGAGGCTTATCAGCGGTAAAGCAAGGCTCTGCAGTGTGAGGGAGGCACGGGTACGCCCAACTCTGCAACGGTAAAAGCACAGCACTGATCGGAGTACACCAGGCAAGGCAGTCACACCAAAAGCTGGAACAGTAGATAGAAATGTCGCGGCGGCGACAACTGGAACACAGGTCACTGTAGAAAGCCGGAGTCGTTCTTCGGAGCGGGAAGTCAGCCAGGCCGGGTCAGAGCACGTAGAAGGTAGTCATACAAGCCGGGTTGTACACAAGCAGGAACGTCAGCCAAACCAGGTCAGGATCCAGAGGAGGTAGTCAGACGAGCCGGGTCATACACGAGCAGGAACACAGAAGAATAGTCAAGACAAGCCAAGTCGGTACACAGGAATCCGGAACACAGGAACACAGCACAATAACTGGCACAGAGACACCACGAAAGGGCGCCTGACAGTCTTGCTAGCCAGGTATAAAAAGGTCACCAGGGGGCAGGTCAAACCAACACAGCAAATCAGTATCTGTCATAGCTGAGACTGACAGGAATCACAGGCACTGTGATATCGGTACACAGAGCAGGATAGTCAGCCAAGCCAGGTTGCAAGTCAGGAACAGAGGATCTCTCAGGAACGTAGTCAGTCGAGCCAGGTCATACACAGGATACCAGGAACCACAGGAACAAACGCTAGAAACTGGAACACCACGAAAGGGCGCCGCCATATTGATAGCGTTAGTATATAAAGGTAACCAGTGGAAGGAGTAATTACCGATCGCCAATAAGAATGCTAGAAGGAAATGACCAGGAAGTAGCAATGTTGCAAATGGAGGAATCATGGGCACCGTGATAATATCGTTCTTCATGTTTTTTAATGCCTAAAAAATAAAATAAAGATAAAACGAAGTATTACTATCCCTTTATCAATGTCACTGCTGGGGGATATTTAATACTTATACTGTATCATCTGCTATATTAATTGGGGATAAATTAAAATTAATATAAATTGATTTGCCAACTATTTCTACACATCGGGCCTCATATTATTTTTTTAAGATTGGAATGCTGGCACAGTATTAACTAATTTAACAAAGCATAACAGTGTTGCTTATGTCAGTAGGGAACTTTCAACTAACTCCGTTTCCTTATAGATAACAGATACACGACATAACCCCTCCATCACTAAAAAAGTGTTATTTTTTGCAGCCATCAGATGGAACTTATCAATGCCTACAGTTGTTTTTAAGATTTATAATTTTTTTAATAACTGTATGATTAATAAAATGATTTTGTCTTGGTTTGCTCTTTGTAAATTAAAAAGGGTAATTCAGCAGTGATTGACTAGAAGTGCAATACAGTATTGAATGAGCCTTTTCATTTGGGTTAAGTCCCAATTTTCTATTCTTGTCTATCTTTCTTTCTCTTTCTCCAAATATATTTTGTAATAGATAGGCTTGCAATACGATTTATACCCCTACTTCATATATATAATGTTCTGAATGTTCAGGTAATTGGGGTAAATCTTCTTTACTTCCTTCTCACACCCCCAGACTCCTTGAACACAGAGATAACAGCCATAGGAGGAAGAAACTTGTATCACGACTGCCTTTGTCTTTCCAATCAGTCACACCGAATGTTAGAGTATTTGGGGTAAATGTCCTTTGCTCCCTTCTCACAAGCCCAGACACCTTTAACACAAACATAATAACAGCCAGATCAGGAAGGAACTTGGGTCACAGCTGCATGTGTATTTCCAATCAGTCACACAGAATGTTTGTATATTTGTGCTTATTCTCCTTTGCTCCCTTCTCATACCACCAGATTCCCCTAACAAAGAGAACTGCCAACATAAAGGAACATGGATCACAGCTGCCTGTGTCTTTTCAGTCACACAGATTTTTGGGGTATTTGGGGTAATTCTCCTTTGCTCCCATCTTACACCCCCAGACTCCCCTGATGCAGAGGTAATGATAACCAGATCAGGAAGGATCACGAGTGTCAGTGTCTTCAGAATGAATCACATGAGATTTTGGTGTATTTGGGATCACCTAACTTTCTCCCTTCCTGTCACCCAGAGTACCCCCAGACTCCCCTAATACAGAGAACAAAATGATCTGCCACTTTCTCTTGGCTCACATCCTTATGACACAACTTGCACCACCTCACTTTCTTATGGACCAAATATAGACCTGCTGCTATGATCACCCTGTCCATCTTTTTTCTGGGGTGCTTCAAACATTACAGGGATGGTGGTGCTTGTAGCAGTGGTAGAACTGGCAGTGGCAGTGTTGGCACTGGCTTTGGTAATGCTAGCACTGGTCATGCTGGCCATGGCACTGGTGGTGGTATTGGTGGCACTGGCAGTGATAGTGGTGACACTAGCAGTGGTAGTGCTTCTGGTCTTCTGTGGTTGACCATGACTATGGAATATTCTATGTGTATAAGCATGTGTAATCTTCTTATTGGATGCAACCAAAGCAGCCATACATTGTGCCTTATTTTGGTAGGTGGGGTGGAGATGTTGCCCTTAGTGCCAGGATGTTCCCTGCTGCAGTCTAAGGCTGATAGTATTGCCAGTGAGTAAGGATTCTGCTTAGAAGGAGCTGATGTACAAATGTTCTTCTGACTGCTGCTTCCTGGTGACAATCTCTCAGCTCTAGCCACACCACAGGAAGTGGAAGCACTCTTAGACATTTAAATTACTATTAATAAACAAAGTTATTAAGTAGATAGATAGATAGATAGATAGATAGATAGATAGATAGATAGATAGAGAAATAGATAGATAGACAGACATTAACAGTAAAAGTTGGAAAGGTGCCTGCCCCTTATGGTATAAACAAGAGTGTACTCAGCCTGGGCTGGAGAGAAGGAGACAGAACTCAGGGAAGTTCATGAAGTGATATTTATTCACACGGTGCTAACATTTCACCAATTGTTTTTGGTCCTGTGTAGGACTTTCATCCCTGATGATAGTCCTACACAGGACAGACAACTTTGGTGAAATATTACCACCATGTAAATAAATATCACTTCATGTATCTTCCCTGAGTGCTGTCTCCTCTCAAGACCAGACTGAGTACACTCATATATGTGTGTATATATATATATATATATATATATATATATATCATATAATATAAAAGGCTAGATTTATGTTTGTCCGATGCAGTCATGCACAGTAGAGACTGCCCGAACACTCAGAATGGCTTTTGCAGTCATGAGCAGTAGAGATTGTCGATGCAGTCATGTGCAGTAGAGAATGCCCAAATGCACAGAATGCCGGCCTATGTATACGGGCATATATATATATATATATATATATATATATATATATATATATATATATATGTTTTTACTTTTTCATTTTTTTTTTTTTAGTTTGTTGATTTTTTTTAAATTAACACATTCAAGAATAGGCACAGTTTCTGGAGACAGCAGTAGCATTTCTGGAACATTGTGAATGCACACTGCATATGTATACTAAGTTTTGAACAGTAAACTTATTTTTTTTTAAACTAATACACTTAGGAAAAGGCATATTTGATGGAGATGGCAGTGGCATGCCTGGAACACTGTGTGTTCACACTGTCTATGTACACTTAATTTTGAACAGTAAGTGGAGTAAGGTACTTTTACATTTTTAATGAACAGTATCAGCAACAGGACTAATTGCTGGAGACAGCAGTGGTGTTTTTGGAAGACTGAGCATGTACAGTGTGCATGTGCATTTATGTGCTAACAGTAATTTAATGTTTTTTTAATTAACACACTTAGTAACAACTGTAGTTGGTGGAGACAGCTGAGCGTGTCTGGAACACTGTGCATTCACATTGCCTATTTGCACTTAAATTTGAACAGTAAATGTAGTAATGTACTTTTAATATTATTTTTTTTATAAGCAGTAGCTTGTCTGGAACATTATGCATGCACACTTCCTATTCAGAGTTAAGTTTGAACAGTAACTGTAGTAATGTACTTTTAATATTTTTTAGTATTGAGGCAGTGGTGGCTTGTGTGGATCACTGAGCATGTGCACTGCCTATGCGTACTTAAGTTTCAACAGTAAATTTATTTTATTTTTATTTTTTTTAAAACACACACAGAGGAGAAAAGGTATAGCTACCGGAGACAGCAGTGGCGTTTCTGGCTCACTGTGCATGCGCACAGTCTATATACACTCAAGTTTGAACATTAATTCACTGTTGTTTAAAATAACACATGCAGAAATAGGCCTATTATCTGAAGACAGAAGTGGATTGTCTGAAATACTGTATGTTCACAGTGCACTTAAGTTTGAATAGTAAATCTACTTTTAATGATTTTTTTTTATTAATACACTCAGGAAAAGGCAGAGTTGCTCACTACTACTAGTAGGGATAGGCCAAAATTTTCACCTCAAACCAAAATCGGCGAATAATGGCACATTCCTCTTGGTGAATACTTTCCCGCAAAAAGTGCAGTTTTTCCATTTTTTTTCACCTAGCTCATTCCATTGAAATCAATGGGAATATTGAATTTATAAACAACACATAGCAAATGCTATTTTATTTCCCAAAGGCATATTATAAAAGGGGTATGAGGGTGCATGCGTTGGTGGAGTGTGGGGAATGAATCAGCTGAACAAGGATTTTTTGGGGCCGTTTGATTCCAAGGATTTGGGGGGCAGTTAATAAAAAAAATACTAAATACAACTAACCCCCCCATAAGACATGGTATAAATGGGGTCTGAGGAGGAGGGTGCCTGTTCTGGTGGGTGGAGTCTGGGACACGAATCATTTGAACAGGGAATTTGTTTTGTGGGGGGTTTGTTGACTTGTATTGGGAGGGATAGTTATTAAAAAAAATAAAATGAAATAGATTTGTATGTAATGTGATAGAGACAAGGACCACTGACGTAAGTTGCCACTGGGGTAGACTGATTCTTGGCATAATAGCGGAAACATTCATTTGTAGGACATAGACTTGTGTGGCACAAGCCTTAAGGTTAAGGAAACATTGATTTGTAGGATTTATGCTTATTAGAAACAAGCCCCCCAAAATGTTTTTTTTGTAGGCCTATGTTTTTTTTTAAAAAAAAGCACAAGCCCTGAGAAAAAAGAATGCCCTACTGGCCTAATGCCAGCAGGTCATGTTGTGTTGGCCAGTGGCCACTGGTCATTGTCAAATACCCTGCTATAATGGCAGAATTTGTGAATGCTATTCTTGCTGCTTCTGCTGAGCTGTTTAAGGCAAGAAACCAAGTACTGCTACTGTCACTATGCCCCTTGTCCACACCCCACTAAGAACACTTGACAGTTTAATGGTAATGATGAGCCCTCCCTGCCACCAAATTAGCATATTCTACAGGATGGGATCTCCTTAGATGCAGCTTGATACCCTGGTTGTGATTCTCCTCCACCACACTGCCATGTGTGGTCAGTGAACTGCACATTGTGCAATGGGTGGACACAAACTGCCACATCCTAACATCTACAGAGTGGCTATCAATTGGTGGGGGAATATAATGATGAACAAGGTGGATTGGCAGAAGATGTAGTTACCCTAGAGCAAGAAGGTGATAGCAAACTAGTTGTTTTGCTCATCATCAAACTTCCAGCCTCTGTCTGGGTTGCTCTATTGTTCCTCCTTTTTGATATCTGCCTCGCCTCTTGTTGCCTTTCAGGAGAGTCAGGGGGAACAGCTACAGCGGTGCCTAATTTCTGTGGTGGGTGTTTGGCTTTAACATGTTTCACATAAGTGTCCTGGTGTCTCTGTTTCATGTGTTTTATCAGGGCGATTGTGCCAAGGTGTGTTCCCTCCTTTCCCTTTCTCACTGACTTGTCACAAATAGTGCACAGTGCTGTTGTTGATGGTTGCACTGTTCCTGCCCCAACTGAAAAATAGTCCCACACTCATGACTTCAGTGAGGAGGAAAAAGGCAGAGAAGAATGGCCTCTTTCTTCTTCTCCTCTACATTCCCCTTCACTAGCTGGGGCAGAGGATGATGTTGCTGCTATATATGTTACTGCCTCAGAACAAACACTGCAACTAGGACTAAGAGTATTGCTGCTACTGGCAAGTTGAACCTGTCCTAGTCCTACATCACTTATTGACATCATTCCAACTGTGTCCACAGTGGTCTATGGCACACTAGCCTGCTCCTCAGCATCCTGTTGCCATTGCAACTCAGCAGCAGCAAGAATTAGAGCAGCTACAAACACAACAAATTTCAAAAGCTCACTGCTTTTGGTAGTAATGATGCCCATTGCCATCCTTGTCTCTCATTCCTTCTCAGTTTGGGCTAAAAAGACCATCAATGTCTCTTCCACCTCAGCTTCTCCACCATCATCACCACCACCACCAGTCCCTCCTTGCTCCTGCTGCTCTATTACAGGCATCTCACCAATTGGAGAAATGTGACACAGGGACCCTTAATGTCACACGTGCCATTTCTTGGTGACCTGAAGAAGACAGACTGGTAGCACTAACAACAGGCACAGGCAGCTGATCTGTGCTCCTGGTGGTGGTGGTAATATTGCTGCTAGGCACCAATGCTGCATTCTTCTGGATCATGATCCACCTGGACAATGCTGTGGGGGAAAGGACTCCCAGGGTCAGAGGAATGGTGATGCCTCCCTTGACCACTAGTGTGGATGTTCTGCATTGTTTCCCAAACCACTCCCCTAGTGCTAGTCCCACCAGATGCTTCACCATCACTGTTATTACCACTAACACCAACCACATCAATTTCAGCCCCTCAGTCTTCTTCCTCACAATCACTGGTGATATGATGATCACCTCCTCCTTCGCTCATAACACTAACAAGCTGGTGAACCTTCTTAGTAGTACTAGTGGTGGCACTACTTGGGGATAGCAAGTTTGACTTAGGTTCCTTTGCTGTCACACTTGGCATCATCTTTTCCTCCCCCCTCCTGAGAATTACAAGACACATTGGCAGAAGGTTGTGCAATGGCAGCAGGTTCTGCACTGGCAGCAGGCACAGCACCAATGGCAGCAGAGGCAGCACTGGAATCAGGCACACAACTTGCATCAGACACAGCACTGACAGAAGACACAGGCAGCTGATCTGTCCTGCTCACATTAATACCTTCCATTTTCTCCCATGATATAAATTTCCCAAGATGCCTAGGGTTGATTTAGGGGGACTGGCTAGTACTGGGTCTGGGGAAGCAGAGCATTCAGACCCTTTATTGCTGGTAGTGTTCACTTCCTCTTTAATCAAGGGGCAAAAACTTTCTAATCATTGAAAAGATTGCGAATAATTTTTGCCAATGAATGAAAACAGTGAAGATTTTAATTGCTCTATTTAAAGCAATTATTCCAGTGAAAAATGGTTTTCACTAATTTTTTCACGAGAACATGACCTGTCCTTTTGCCCACCCCTACTCTCTAATGGCTTGATTTAATAAACCCCAGTAAAAAAAACAGCTGACGGTTGTTTTTCAAGCACAGTAGGCCATCCAAATACATGTGCTGTGAAAAACTATGGCATGAATTAAAAACACATTGAGCTCTAAATTTTGTGCCCATTGCAAGCCATTAAAAAGAGCTTGAGGTTTCAATTCAGTTGTGTCTGGTAAACCACCATTAAGGTAAAAAAGCCCAATGACCCTTAGCAAAATCTGATTTAAGTATTATTCAGTTCTCTGTCTACCAAAATGGCTAATGAGCATAAGCCTAAAAAATTTGCTTACATTCAAAACCCGAGTCACTCCTTTATCTGACCAGCAGGTCAAAGGTGCCACAACTAGCAGCAGCAGAAGCACTCCAAAAAGTCCCCAGCACTCTGGGGCAGGAAAAAGAATTAGTAAAGTTATTTATGTGTCAGAGAGTGTGCTACTGCCAAAAGTTAGTTCATTCCAAATGAATGCTATAGGAGATGGCAAGAGTCATAGACTGCCCACACATGCTGCCTCTACCTCCACCTCCTCCTTTAGTCATGTTGTTAAAGTAATAAAATTCAAGGCCTCTTCTGCCATGTCCTGCCAATCCACAATGACAGAATTCCAGGGAAGGAGTTAAAAACGTCACAAAAACAATCCTAAAGTATGCCTGTGGAATGGCAAGGTTGCCAAGATGTTGGCAGTGAACATGCTGCCATATTCTTTTGTAGAAAACTGAGCTTTCAGAGAACTATGTCATGTGTAGCTCCACAGTGGCATATCCCAAGCTGCAGTTATTTTTCAGGATGGCTGTGCCTAAATTGTACAAGCAGGTGGTTAGTGTGGTGGGCAAAGGGCTGAAATTATTTATGGCAAGGAAATCCAACTGACAACAGATATGTGGACAAGTGGGCAGAGCACAGACTATATGACTATGACTGCTCACTGGGTTTCCCTCCCAGCACCAACAATGGGCGACACTAGCTTACAGCATCAGGTGACAGCCAATAATCATGCTTCTGGTTCTGGCAGTGTGATTAAAATGTGGCAGCAGCAGTAGCAGCAGGATAACCCATACCATCGTCACGCCACCTTGTGCATGCAGAGTTTTGAGAGACAGTCCCACAAAGCTGTAGAAGGTTTAAGTAAGCTAGAACAGGTGGTAGAGGAATGGCTTCTACCCCGCTCCTTAAAAGTTGGTTTTGTGTCTGCTGATAATGGCTCCAACAAAATTGCTGCTTTAAGAATAGGTGATGTGGTGCATGCACAGCCTTGATCATGTGTTAAATTTAGTTATGACCTACTTCATCAACCAGAATATCACATTCTGAACACAGGGCAATTCATGGGTCTCAGCAGGGGTGGCAAAAAAACAACATTGGTGGTGGTGGTGGTGGAGGCAGCATTTCTTTTTGGAACTTGCTCCTTGGGTATGGGTTGGTAACTGAAACTCAGGAACACCATGTAGTTCCTAGAAGTGGTCCCACTACATATGCGATGGTTTCTGCATACTTGCAGGATAGCTACGTTCTAGGCAGAAACAATGACCCCATGGACTACTGGCAAAGAAAGCAGTGTGTGTGGCCAGCATTGACACGTACTGCAGTGGAAACCCTTAGTTGTCCTCCAGCAAGCATTGAGTCTGAGCAGGTTTTCAGTGTTGCGACTGCAGGACGCGACTACCAAGCAGCAATGTTGGGAGACTAACATTCTTAAAAATGAACCAACATCTCATTACATCAGAGAAAGTCAGGACAAATATATTAGCACCAACTCAGATGAGGAAGAGGGATGTGAAGTAGGGTTACTACAATCTACCACACTTGGGACCACTGCTACAATCAATAAGTAACGTGTATGTTGTGAAGAATAGCTTACATTTGACATACACATGATAATGGTAGAAACATATACATATATACACACACACACACACATCAATCACAGCACACTAGTCCCCCCAAAACCACTACCATACACATCTGCGGAATTGAAGGTTGCATATTTTTACATCATCTTGAATATGTACCAGTGTCACTTAAGCAGGAAGTTAGTGTTGTGGGCAAAGGACAAAGGCACTCTGCATGCTATCACATTTTTCAAGACACATGTTGCCATTGGACTTACAACTTTGACATTCAGCTACTTATTTCACCACTACAGCCCTCACAAGAATAATATTGCAGTGGGAAATATTGTACCCATAGGAAATATAGGTGAAAAATTTGTTAAAATATGCGAAAAGGAGAAAAATTTTGCATTGGTGAAAAGGAGAAAACCTTCTCTGAAAAATCGTCAGTTTTCGCGAAAGTCAGATGGAAAATTTTTCTCACTTTTTGCCCACCCTACTGATGAGCCTGTCTCATAGCTGCACCCCTCTAAAAGTATCCTCATCCTCTGCAATGGAATCAAGGACCTCCATGAGTTGTTGTGGTTCCACATCCTCGACTAGACATGTGTCTACCACTAGGTTGTGGAGTATTGCAGAAGCCAGGATTATGTCACATGCCTTTCTGGGTGCATATTTTAGAGCTCCCTCCCCCCGAGTGATCCAGGTAACAGAATTGGACTTTGAGCAGGCCAATAATGTGCTATAGCATTCCTGGTTCTGACGTGAGCCTCATTATAACTCTCCTGTGCAGGTGTGTGTGTGGATTCGTTATTGGTGTGAGTAGCCATGGCTTGCATCACCTGTGAACAGAGAATGACATGTTGTAACAAGGTGATGTACTACTTGTGTGTCATGACCATGCTAAGCTGTGTTTACATGAGTTGTGTGACTGCACCAGAGGCTATGGTGTGATGTTTGTTTTGTTGACTCACCCAAAAGTCATCCTCCTACATAAGTCCCATTCCCAATGTCCCTGTGTCTGAGGATATAGGAGTCATGACAGCTGTCGGGATAGGAGGCACAAATATGGGTTATCCTAATTGTGGCATCACACACCATCTACACGCTGATGGAATGGAAATTCTTTCTGTTGATGTACAGAAGTCCCTCTTGCTCTGGGGCTCTTATTCACACATAGGTACAGCCTAAGCCACCCATGACCCTGGGAATTCCTCCCTTTATGTAAAAGCCCTGTTTGACATTTGTCCACTACATGTTGGTAATGGGGAGGTGGATGTAGTTCCTGGCCTTCCTCTTGAGAGTTGCCAACACTTGAGCCAGTGCCCTTGAACACGTGACCTGGCACATGTCAGTTACATAACCTTCTGCCATGAAATGGATGACAGACATCAGCTTCTGCAATCTGAATAGGGCACAGTTGGTGCTGTAAATGGGGTTGATGTCATCTTTGATCACCCCAACCCCATATAGATCGATGATGCTTTGCAACGTCAACCTGCAGTGGTCTCTGACTTCAGCATCCATCATTCCAAGGAGGTTGACCCTTGTGAGGTATAACCTGGGTTTTGCTGGTCATCTGCCATCTCTGTGCTGCAGCTGTGGGACATCCTGTGGCGGCAGCTGGGGTGCTGCTGCCAGGTGTTGCTCTTCAGGTGTGGATGGGCTTCTGTGTGGCTCTTCAACAGGAACATCATTGCTTGCAACAGCTGAAGGCTGTTCAGCAGGTGTCCTCTGGGGATGATGGTGATCTCCAGCTCTCCCATGTTCAACAATGAAAATGTGTGTTTTGAGGCCCTTGGGTTTTTTGGGTATCCTATCAAAATGTCGTCCTCAATTTAGTGACCAACCCATGGGCACAATAAATATGTTGCCAGGTTGAAAATGACAGCATAAGAATCTCGCTATCACGGTGCCCGTGCTTTTTCCTGTCAGTCTCTGTGTGTTGCTCTCCCATTGGCTGAGCTTAGTTTGGCTCACTCAGTATGGCCTTTTAATACTGGGCCTCTGGCACCTGTCGGGTGCCCTTTCATGGTGTTCCTGTACTAGTGCTACTGAGTTACTGTGTTGCTGTGTTCCTGTGTACCGACTTTGCCCATCTGACTACTCCGCTTCTGGTTCCTGCTCCGTGATTTGACCCGGCCTGGCTGACGTTCCTGCTCCGTGACCTGACCCGGCTTGTCTGATGTTCCTGCTCCGTGATACGACTTGGCCTGGCTGACGTTTCTGCTCCATGACATGACCCGGCTTGTCTGAATTCCTGCGCTGAGATCCGGCCAAGCTATCCGGTTCCGTGTCGCCTGGGCGACATCCTGACTTCCGCTTAGTCTGGCCCAGCCAGACTGAGAATCACTGTGGCCTCCGTTACTGCTGAGCCTCCTGTTAACTCTTGTAGTGCTGTTGTTGCCTCCGTTACTTCCGTTAACTCTTGCAGAGCACTGTTGCCTCCGTTAACACTGAGCCTTCCGTTAACTCTTGCAGAGCACTGTTGCCTCCGTTACTACTGAGCCTTCCGTTATTCCTGCAGAGCTATTGTTGCCTCCGATTAATGCTCCAGCAGTGAGCCCGTGGTTGCGTTCCGTTCAGCTCTCGCAGAATACGGTTGCCTATGATACAGCACCGGCAGGGTGCCCTTGGCTCATTTCTTATTGCTCTTGCAGAGTACTCTTGTCTCCGTAACGGCACCGGTCGGGTGACATTGGCTAAATATTACCAGCTCTTGCAGAGTACCGTTCCTCCGTTACTGCATGGGTCGGGTGCCATTGGCTCAAGTTTACCAGCTCTTGCAGAGTACTGTGCCTCCGTTTCTGCACCGGTCGGGTGCCCGTGGCTCAAATCCGTTCAGCTCTAGCAGAGTATTGTGGCCTCCGTTACTGCTATGGCAGAGGGTATAAGTCTCAGCCTTGCTTTGCAGATCTAGGTGCTTGTCTCCATCTCGCACCACAGTCTCCTGATAGCCATTTACCATCATACTGGGCGTTGTCATACACACCACATCAGAGACTGATTATTATCATTGGACTTTAACCCATGCTTGTTATGCCTGACCTGTGACAGTATCTTACCATCCTACTCATTGTATACAGGGCCTGTGTGGGCATATGTCTATGACCTATATTTTTCTGTCTATTCCACTGTGATACACTATAGCCCGCTGTGGGTATTTTCATTGTGTCTTTTAATAAAACTGTGTTTTATTCTAACCTACTGTGTCTGAGTGTCGTACAAACTGGTACACTCGCTCGCATGACAAGGGTGACATGCTTAAGAAAGAAAGAGGGGAAAAAGTCCACCTAATGATGGAATGAGCTTTAGATGCAGCAGAAACAGCCTGACTGTGAGGCCCCATCGCCGTGATTGCAGGGGCTGTGATGTGGCACACAAAGGGTTACTGGGTGGTGTGATTATGAGTTAATTCCATTCTTCCATTAACCTTTAGAGTGCCAAATCAAAGCCCCTGCAATCATGGCAATGGGGCATCACAGTCACGCTTTCTCCTCCATCATTCGGTAGACTGAAGAAAAAAAAAGAACACAACAATATTGATAATCCATCATCTGGTTGATCACAACTTGGGAAGAATCAAGAAGCATTGCCTTTCCATATGACTGTTATGGGTGTTATAGGTTAAGTGTTTGGTTGCATTTGGAGCCAGCTGAGCTTCTTCCTTAAGCATGTCGCCCTTGTCATGCAGGCAAAATTCTTATGTCTCCATTTTCAACCTAGTGACATATTTAATGCACCCCTCAATTGGTCGCCAAATTTAGGGTGACATTTTGATAGCCGGGTTTTTGCACAGACAGCCTGTGTTTCAAACATGCAATGGGTTTCTGTTTGTTAAACTAATATGAGTGTGCTGACTCCTGTGGACCTGTGCAATATAACCCTGATGTAGTGTGTTCCTCCTCTGTTAACCCTTGGAGTGCCAGAGGGGTACCCGACACATTGTGGAACAATGTGTTGCATATCCCTCTAGCACTCCAAGAATTAAGTGCTAACTAGAGGTGGGCAAAAGGTCCTGTCATGTTCTCGCAAAAAAATCGGTGAAAACCACATGGTTGTCTACTTTTTCATGTGAAAATCCACGTTGAATAAAGAGATTACAATCTTTCCCGTTTTCACACATTGGCAAAAATTCTTCTCTATTTCTTTCAAAGTTTGGAACATTTTCGCCCTTTTATTAAAGTGTTTTTCACCTTTTTTCTATAAAAACGTGCCATTTTCAAGAAACTGAAACACAATACAAGTAGCTACAAAGTGAGAGAGGGGTGCTAGGCTGTTGTTATGTGATATTTATAGCATAATTGAGGCAGGAGAGGCTAATAGTGACTTCTATCACTATGAGCAGATTTAATAACAATAAAAGAAGGAGCTGGAAGGACCCTTATGTATCTAATGAGTCTGAGGAGGAGGAGGAAGTGACCGCTAGTAGCACTGAGGGGTCTGCATGATCATGAGTAAGCGTATTACATGTGAAGCATGTTAATCACAGTTGGAAGCATTCACGGTCTATGTTCACCCACTGAGCCTTATTTGAAACTTCAGTTATCATAGTGTATGTCAGGTTCTTTACCTTTTAATACTGCTGAATAAAGTGAATTGTTTTTAATAAAAGTGAATTGTGCAGGTGTGCCTTTTTTGAATTGGAAAATGCCAGAGGGGTACCCAACGCAATTTGGAACAATCACTCAATGGTTTAAGTGCTGACTAGAGATGGGCAAAAGGTCCCGTCGAAGAAGATGAAAATGATCCCAAGTGTGACAGCTGAGGACCCTAAGTCACACTTTCCATCCCCAAACAGTCCCACTACTAGTACTACTGCTAAGAAGGTGCAGCAGCTTATAGACTGTTAGAAGTGATGGATGGGGTGATCATCATATTAT
Source organism: Rhinophrynus dorsalis (assembly GCA_037306005.1). Lineage (NCBI taxonomy): Eukaryota > Metazoa > Chordata > Amphibia > Anura > Rhinophrynidae > Rhinophrynus > Rhinophrynus dorsalis. Next base: position 349,747,422 of record CM074719.1, on the reverse strand, counting down.
TAGTGAGGAGGAAGACTCAGCCGGGTCAGGGACTGAACGTAATGTGGTTGGTGTTAGTAGTAGTAACAGTGATGGTGAAGCAGCTTGTGGGACTAGTGTTAAGGGAGTGGTAGGGGAAGCAATGCAGAACATCCAGACTAGTGGTCAAGGGAGCCCACACCATTCCCCTGACCTTGGGAGTCCCCTGCATTTAGCTGCATCTGAGAGGATTTCATACCACAGAATATGCTAAGCTGGTGGCAGGAATGGAACATCATTACTATTAAACTGTTGTTATGTGTCCTTAGAGGGGTGTTTACAAGGGGCGTAGTGACAGCAGCAGTACTTGGTTTCCAGTGGGGGATTTCACATTGGGGTCCCTAAGTGTCATGGTGTTTGGATAGAATAGTGCCAGGTGTTTCATTTGAATGCAGATGTACCCATTGTTCCCAGTCCTTCCCTTTTTTATCACACACTGTGTACATTGCAGTTGCTAATGTGAGAAGGACAGTTCCTGCTCTCAAAGGAAAAATGTCTGTTCTAGTAACACCACACCCATGATTTTGGAGGACGGGAAGAAAGAGATTTATCTCTGGCCAACTTTTTGTTTTTTCCACATATTCTTAAAGTGATGGGGACTAGTTATGGTGCTGCTACTGCCTCAGGCTCATAACTGGAGCTAGTTGTGGCAAGTGGAACCTTCATCATCTATCACCCATATTACTGATGTTTTTGATCCCATTCCCTTTGAGATGCCTAATCATCCTGCTGCTTAAACAACTCAGCAGCAGCAGCGAGAACAGCAGTTGCAAATTCTGCATCTACATCAGGGCATTAGACAATGACCAGTGGCCATTGGCCAACACAACATGACCTGCTGGCATTAGGCCAGTATGGCTTTTTTAAGCCTTGTTCTTTTGGGGTCTTGTTTCCAACAAGCCTAAGTCCTACAAATCAATGTTTTCTTAGGGCTTGTGCCAAACAAACCTAAGTCCTACTAATCAATGTTTCCTTAGGGCTTGTGCTAAACAACTCCACCAGCACAGTCACCCTCATACACCTTTTATACTATGCCTTTGGAAAAAAAAATATATTTTCTATGTTTTATGTGTAAATTAAATGTTCACATTGATTTCAATGGAATGATATAGGTGAAAAAAACGGAAAAACTGCACTTTTTGCTGGAAATTATCCGCTAAATGAGGAGTGCCATTATTCACAGATTTTGGTTTGAGGAGGAAATGTTTGCCCATCCCTTCTGCTGACCTCCCTTGTGGATCCATGTGAAACACTGTGGAGGAACATAAGAGATGTTTGTATGACAACGTGATGGCAATCATTGTTTGTTTGCGGTAAGTATGTAGGATCAACACAGCACTGAGGTAGTTAACCCTATACTTTGACATGATTTGAGCTACAAAGAGAAAGAAGAATGTATAGGAATAATAGCAGCACTGCCTTAAATTTAATGAAGGTAATACCCTTTACAGCTTGTACTATTTAACGGAAGGGTGGTACCCTGTAGTGATAATATAGCATAGTAATATAGCATATAGTATGATAACAAACCTAAACTGTCATTAGGAGAACCTTATACCCTATATAGTGTGGATAACACAATGCTAGATAAAGTTTTAAATTAATTTCTACTGTAGAGCTAGAAAGCTTTCCTAAATGTTTCGCTGAATAACCTAATGCGTTTCATCCACTGAAGAAGTCCAATTAGTGGATGAAACACGTTAGGTTATTCAACTCATCAGTCTGATTGTATTTAGGGATGCTTTCTAGATCTGCAGTAGAAATTCATTTATAACTTTTTGTAGCATAGAAATGGATAACAACGCTATATAGGGTATCAGGTTCTCCTAATGACAGTTTAAGCTTGTTATCTTCCAAAACATTAGTATCATACTATCCGACCCACCGGTGTAGTCCAATTTTGGCTTGCCGACCAATTGCGTCCCCTCAAACAGCAAACACAGTGAACGGCATCTATCTGTGTACTTCAGATAGTGTGCCATTTAGTTATTGTTAGTGGACCTTCTAGTTTGGGTTAATCTCTATATTGATGGATTGATACAATTCTAGTTGTGTCATGTTGGGACCCGGACTATCCTTTTAATTGTAACCATTTCTTTTATTGCTGAGATATAGAGGTATCTTTGTTATTCATTATACTCTATACATAATCTAGTGTCTCAGATTATATATTGTACTATAGAGCAGTGGTTCTACTGCACTTAGAGACAGTTCCTAGATTAGTAATAGTAATCCACTATATCTAGTGTGGATATGGATAGGAATGCAACATAGGGAATCGGGTTTTCCTAATGAAAGCATATGCTTGTTATTTTCCTAAGTGGTAGTATCATATAAATTAACCCACTGGTGCAGTCCTTCTTTGGCTTGCTGAGTGGTTAATGCAAAGGCTGACTTTGAATCAATGCCGATCGATTGCATCCCCTCAAACAGCAAACACTGCTAACGGCACATGTCTTTGTACCACAGATGGTAAACCGTTGTAGCTACTATAAAGGGACCTGGTATTTTGGGTTTACCTCTTTCTTATTGTATTGATACTATTTAGCTGTGTCATTTTTGGGACCCGGTTTCTCCCTTTAATTGGAAGCATTTCTTTCACCACTGAGATATAGTGGGATCTTTTGCCACTTATTGTATATTATAAGTAATCTAGTGTTCCAGATTATATAGTTCAGACTGCAGCATTGAATTATAATACGATTTTTCTCTTTTTTTAATAATATTTAATACAAGTTAATTTTTAATTAACATGTTTAATTAGGTTCTGTGACATTTAGGTATTAGTATATGTTCAATATAGGTGTGAATGCCTGCAAGTAGTCTACTGTTTCTTTTTCTAGTTATATGATTTGAGCTGCTTAACCATTCAAATTTCTGCTTTGGATGTACAGCATTATCTTGTGGTTTGAATCCTATCTGCTCTTGCTGGTGAACTGGTGAAGATAGTGATGAACTTGTGTTTAGCTGACACTGTGTTATGGCATACTAGCTAAGAGACTTTGTGTCGTGAACAGTTATAGACATATTGACTTTCCAGGAGTCTGGAGGGTGCTATCGTCACCAGTGTCATATCTGCCAGGGAACCTCTGAACAGCAGTTGTGGGGAAGCTCTGTTGATGTTTACAGAGGAACCAACTCTGGTGCCTCTCGTGTGCATGACCAGGTCTCCCACCTTGTTTTTGACTTTCCTCTTGCTGTCTGTCATTTCTTCTTTATAGAGTCTGTGGTCCTCTTACACCTTGACACCGCATTTACTGTGTTGAGGACCTGATGCCAAGCGAGCTTCTCCTGCCACCAATACCACTGGCCTTCTTTGTGGAGAACAAGATGTGTACCCTTTCAATGATGCCCTGCACAAGGACCATATTCTCCCTCAATCTGCCTTCCTCCACAACAGCCTTGGACTTGCCTGAATGCTGAGAGGCGGTTTGGGGTTCAGGTCCTACCTGTGCTGTCCCTGGCTGTGTGTACTCCTGCAGCACATCCCCATCGCTTCCCTCTGGCTTGTCGATCCCTATCAGCTGTGTACCTGACCGTAGTTGGGCACCCCTCTGCCCAGCTGTTCTCCCTCTCCCCCCTCTTTCCCTGGATGGGGATCCCCTGCTGTCTTTCCTCCTCTCCTGTGCCTCGCCTCACTCCTCCAGCCTCCACACATCTCCTTCTTATCTTCTTATCACTCTCCTATTTCCCTCACAAAGCCACTCACACAGCCACTCACTCACCGAGGTACTCCACCACAAACACTCTCTGTCACTCCCTTGCACTCACTGAATCACACTGTATAAATAAAAAATAAAGATGTGTTGTGTCTTGAAATATAAAAGATGTATGCTTGTGTTTGTGTGTGTGCAATATGTGCCTTATTATGTGTTGATTTAAATGAAATGATTTCAGATCCCCACTCTGTCTACCATACTCCAATGTCTGATCCTCTCTCTCTCTCCATCTTCTGCTCCTGGGCCTTCTGTTTTTCCTTTGAGAACCTTCAAACAAAAGCAAAGTGTGTCAGTTATTTTGGGGTATATAGGTTTATTTGAATGTACTTGTAACTTTGGTATGTTGTGATTGGCTGTTATTTTGTTCTTGTCTTGACAATGTTTAACATCGCTAGATAATGTTAACAGTTATGTTGTTTCCTTTGAAGTTGATGTATCTGTAGTTGTTTAGTGACTGAAATGAATGCATGATGAGGTAAAAAAAAGCTATGATGTGCATTTTGCAGCTACATATCTTTTCTGGGCATTCGCTCGTTGAGCATTCTGGTAGATGGCTTATTGCATAGCTGTGCTACACAGACATGGCTAACATTCTGTAAGGAGGTTTGCCTTACCGTCCTTTTTACTGTGCTTTATAAAAGGAGCAGTAAACTTTTTTAAATGAAAAATACAGTACTGCAAAAGTTTTAGGCAGATGGGAAAAAATGCTATAAAGTAAGAATGCTTTCAAAAACAGGCATGTTAATAGTTTAAATCTATCAATTAACAAAATGCATAGTGAGTGAACAGAAGAAAATTCTAAATCAAATCAATATTTGGTGTGACCAACCTTTACCTCCCAAAAAGCATCAGTTCTTCCAGGTACACTTGCACAAAGTCAAGGATTTTACAGGCATATAGTCAGATGTATGATTAAACAATTATTCCAAACAGGTGCTAATGATTATCAATTTAATATGTAAGTTGAATCACAGTCATTAACTGAAACAGAAACAGCTGTGTAGGAGGAATAAAATTGGGTGAGGAACAGCCAAACTCACCTAACAAGGTGAAGTTGCTGAAGACTTTAATGCAAAAGTCATACACCATAGCAAGACTGAACACAGCAGCAAGACACAAGGTAGTTATACTGCATCAGTAAGGTCTCTCCTTGCAGAAGGAAGATAGGGGTTTCCAGATGTGCTGTCCAAGCACTTTTGAACAAGCACAAAGAAATGGGCAATGTTGGGGACCGTAGACACAGTAGTCAGCAAAGGAAACTTAATGTAGCAGATGAAAGATGCATCAAGTTTACTTCCCTTCACAATGGGAGGATGTCCAGCAGTGCCATCACTCAGAATTGGCAGAAAACAGTGGGAACCTGGTACACCCATCTACTGTCCTTTGAAGTCTGGTTAGAAGTGGTATTCATGGAAAAAAGCCATACCTCCAATATGGAAACAAGGACAAGTGACTCAACTATGCACAAAAACACAGGAACTGGGGTGCAGAAAAATGGCAGCATGTGCTCTGGACTGATGAGGCAAAATTTTAAAAAGTTGTCTGTAGCAGAATGCAGTGTGGAGGGCTGGAGAGTGGTACAACAATGAGTGCAGGCAACTGTGAAGCATGTTGGAGGTTCCTGTTTGGGGATTGTGGAGGTTCCTGTTTTAGTACATCAGAAGTCCCCTCTAATGGTCAAATTCAAATTGGTTATTCTGTTACATTCTATTTGAGAGGAAAGTCAGTGACAAACTGTTCTCCATAGCATGTGATAGAATCTGCTGAGTCATACTGTCAGAATTGTCAGGAAGTAAACACACATTACATTCATTTACTGATTATTTTAACTTTTATAACTTTTGAATACAACTACTTACCGCAGTGGGAGTTCCCTTTTTTACTCAGCAGTAAAAACTCTATAACATGAAGGTTTTCATAAAAAAATGGTTTCCTGCTCCTTTAAATCAAACCATTAGTCACTTCCTACTTTCCCTACTGAATGCATGTGAACAAATGAAGGGACTATTTGATTTGCACAAAAATATGTCAATTTTCACTCATTATTTAGATACATTATGCTCCTTTCGATTAGGATAAATCTTTATACAAATCTCACAAAACACAGGAAATGACTGCACATGTCTACTAATTACCGTATATATGTACTTCTATACATACAAGTGTCTACATTTCACCATTGCGTCAACTAGTTGTTTAAGAATTGTATTTTGAACTAGATATTATATTATATATTATAATTATATTTTGAAGTATATTTAATGCTTCAAACAGGATATTACCATATTTTCACTTTGTTCCTAACGAACACCACACTGTTAATAATCATAACAATTAGTCATGTTGTGTAGTTGTGTTTTGGGCATCCATGCTATGCTCAATTTATGCTGTATGAAATGTCGAGATGATCTACAAAAAACAATGATCTTTACTATCAGCAATTTGGAAAAGACAGAATAAATGGTTTATATCTTGAAAAATGATAGCAATAATAAGAAATAATCATAATAAAGAATATACATAAACATTGGAAGAATTTATGCTCTGTATTTTGAAATGTCTTTGCTGCTGATAAACCATCTTCCTAATCTTAAATTTGATTTTCGCAAGAAAGAGTTGCAAATTGTTACTTTGCTACTTTGAAAATATATGCTTTTATCCATAACATCAACAGTTCATTTGCATTTTCTGTGTAAATGTTAAAAATAAGAGTGGTGCTATAATTTTTTTTTTTTTCTTCTAAAACTATACTACATTACATTATTAAGAAATATAAAAAAGTGTTTAGAAACTTTCAAAAAGAAAAGAGGAATATTAAAGCAGAATGTAAGCATCTGAAATGTCTTGCTACATTAATAAATAATGAGCAAATTATTTGAATTATTTATTATTATTGTCTGTGTTGAATATGATACTTTTATGTCATGTTCAGGATCTTCAGACTGCTTGGCTTTTCTCCTGGCAAGGGCACTCGATCATCACCTTATGGCACTGACATAACATGGAAGTCAGACATTTTTTTGACTGGTGCAGAGCAGGCATGTCACAGTCATATATATAATCAAGAGCAGAATTTTCAACATATCCCTCTAAGGAAGGATGCTTAAAATACATGTCTCCCCTTCAGTAGTGCCCTTATAAATAGACTATATCTCAACCCTTTGAGTGCCAGAGGGGCACTGTGTTTCATTCTCCTCTGGCACTCAAAGGGTTAATACTATGAAACTGGCAGCCATATCGAGGGGTCAAAAAATATTGTAACAAATCCTATATTATAATTCACTAAGGATGTTTGTCAGAAGCCATCATGCGCAGTAGAGACGGCTGCTCATGCTGCAGTCATGCACAGTACAGACTGCCCATTCCGAGGCTGATACTGAGTAGGGCACTCCGAATTCAGAGCGAAGTCCTCTCTGCTCACCTTCCTCTCTGCGCACATTCTGTGGGATAAGTATTTTACACACACACTACTATGATATATCTCTGAGTCATTCTTGGAGTTAAAATATAACACCCACAGGTCTGGTATTTTGCACACCCATTGTTCCAGTGCAATCTTTATGTCTAGGTCTTACTCCTGTGTTCCTTTATTAACCCCTTCACTCCAAATTCTCTACAGCCATTCACTGCTTCTTATTCAGTGTGGCATTTATATTTTTTAGAGCTTTTTATTGCAAGAGATACAATGTACCTCTAACATTTCCGGATGTCTATTAGGATCACTCCATCCCCCTCTCACCATGCTGTGTTACTATTTTGCATAGGCATACATTCTCCTTCACACTCTACGGTGATTGCGTCGTATCTGTTTCCTCATACTGTCACACTTTATTACGTGTGTCTTCTTTCACATGTTTACAATCTTCTTATTGTGGAGTTGATCTTGGTGTGTATGTCTCCTCTCCAACGTAGTTCAAAGCTGTTACTAGCTAGAGAGCCTTCCAGAAGGCTCATATATACTCTACATGCCGGATAGTCGCTTTAACCCTATAGACTTGTGTAGCCATAGTTTACCCTTACTTAACCCTCTTCTCCTGTATATAATTCACACAAACATATCTAATAAAAAATGATCAGTGATTTGTGAACTGAAAAGCTGAGCTTGTGATATTTGCTGGAAAAATTGAATAAGTATTTTGTGTGTGAACTATATATTATAATTATATTTTGAAGTATATTTAATGCTTCAAACAAGATATTACCATATTTTCACTTTGTTCCTAATGAACACCACACTGTTAATAATCTTAACAATTAGTGGAGTTGATCTTGGTGTGTATCTCTCCTCTCCAACGTGTTTCGAAGCTGTTACTAGCTAGAGAGCCTTCCAGAAGGCTCATATATACTCTACATGCCAGATATTCGCTGTAACCCTATAGACTTGTGTAGCCATAGTTTACCCTTACTTAACCCTCTTCTCCTGTATATAATTCACACAAACATACCTAATAAAAATGATCAGTGATTTGTGAACTGAAAAGCTGAGCTTGTGATATTTGCTGGAAAAACTGAATAAGTATTTTGTGTGTGGTGTAGTGTGGTAAGGGAGAGGTTAAAAGAGATTCAATATAGACAAGTGTAAAGTTATGCATTTTGGGTATAATAATAAAAATGCAACATATAGTTTAAATGGTGTTTGTCTGGGGAAATCTACAAATGAAAAGGATTTTGGAGTTATGGTAGACAATAGACTTAGCAGTAGCATGCAATGCCAGCTGGCAGCTGCAAAGGCCAATAAGATATTGGCATGTATTAAAAGGGGTATTGACTCAAGAGAGGAAGATATAATTATGCCTCTTTACAGGTCCATGGTAAGACCCCACCTAGAATATGCTGTTCAATTCTGGGCGCCCTTTCTGAAAAAGGACATTATGGAACTAGAAAGAGTGCAGAGGAGGGCTACAAAACTAGTAAGGGGAATGGAAAGTTTTAGATATGAAGAAAGTATCACGGTGCCCATGATCTTCCTCTGTCACTCTTTGCTGTGGTGGGCTCCCATTGGCTGAGCTTGTTTGGCCTGCCAAGTATGGCCTATTTATACCCTGCCTTTGGCACTTGTCAGGTGCCCTTTCGTGGTGTTCCTGAGCCAGTGTTGCTGAGTAGCTGTGTTCCAGTGTTCCTGCTTCCTGTGTACTGACTTGGCCTGTCTGACTACGCTCCTTAGTTCCTGCTCCGTGATTCGACCCGGCCAGGCTGACGTTCCTGCTCCGTGATTTGACCCGGCTTGTTTGATGATCTTGCTCCATGATTTGACCCAGCCTGGCTGACGTTCCTGCTCTGTGACCTGAACTGGCTACTTTGCTGACCCTGCCTGTGTTCCTTCTGTGTGCTTTTCCAGTGTCGCCTGGGCGACATTCTGACTTCCGCTGTGCTTGTGGCAGGGTTGACTGTGTCCTTGCCTCCTGTGTACTGGCCCTTTCCATTTACTCTTGCTGACCCTGCTGCCTCCGTTACTCTGGGCCTCCGTTTACTCTTACAGAGCATTGTGCCTTCCGTTAACACTTGCAGAGCCATGCCTCCGTTCACTGAGCCTCCTTTAACACTTGCAGAGCAGTTGCCTCCATTCACTGAGCCTCCGTTAACACTTGCAGAGCAGTTGTCTCAGTTCACTGAGCCTCCATTAACACTTGCAGAGCCGTTGCTTCCGCTACCTGAGCCTTCCGCTACCCTTTCTGAGCCTTAGGTCTACGTACAGCGCCCGTGGGGGTGCCGTTGGCTCTATCCAGCTAAGCACTTTCAGTGTAATTGGTTTCCGTTACAACGCCCATGGGGGCTATTGGCTCTATTATCCTCAGCTCTCACAGTGTCCTTGGTCTTCATTAAACGCACCGGGTGGGTGCCATTGGCTTTAGCTCATTAAGCTCTTGCAGTGTAATTGGTCTCCGTTACTACGCCCGTGGGGGCTATTGGCTCTATTATCCTCAGCTCTTGCAGAGCACTTGCTCTCCGTTCACACACTGGTTGGGGTGCTAGTGGGTCTAGCTCATTAAGCTCTTGCAGAGTATTTTGGCCTCAGTTCCCTGCCTCAGCATAAGCAGTAGTCTCTGTCCTGCTCTATTACTGGTGTTTTCTCATCTAGCACCACTTATCACTCCTTTTCTATCTTATGGGCGTGCCAAACACACCACAACAGAGACTGATTGATTTCTATGTACTTTAACCATTGAGTACCCAGTATGTTACTTATGCCTGTCCTGTGACAGTATATATTTATTTCTCTGTATACTGGGCCTGAGAGGGCATCTGTACTTTACTTTCATTTCAAGTTATTCTGTATTGCCTATAGAGGGCAGTCTTTCTTGTCTTTTAATAAAATTGTGTTTTATTCTAACCTGCTGGTCTGAGTGTCCTACAAAACCGTTACAGAAAGGCTAGAAAAGTTAAACTTGTACATACTAGAGAAATGGCGTCTTAGAGGGGATATGATAACATTATATAAATATGTTCAGGGCCCATACAAAGGGCTCTCCAAAGACCTGTTCATTAATAGAACAGTACACAGGACAAGGGGCCACCCGCTTAGACTTGAGGAAAGGAGATTTAATCTACAACAGCGGAAGGGTTTCTTTACAGTAAGGACAATAAAGGTATGGAATTCACTGCCTGGGGAGGTGGTGCTATTGAAAACATTAGATGCCTTTAAAAGGGGCCTGGATACTTATTTAAAAGAGCATAACATAGAGGGCTATGTACGATAGTATTGGGATTAATATTTAGTTAGGGCTTGTTGATCCAGGGAGAAGTCTGATTGCCATTTGGAATCAAGAAGGAATTTTTTCCCTCCATTCAAGGCAGAATTTGAAATTGCTATATTGGGGGGGGGGGTTGCCTTCTTTTGGATGAACGATGGTAAACAGGAATAGGAAAAGGGTTGAACTAGATGGACGTAAGTCTTTTTTCAACCTAAATTACTATGTTACTATATGTCTTTGTTTTTTTCCCTCCCTTTGCTGTGATACAAGGAACTAATTGCAATATGGTGTGGTGGGAGTGGTTAATTCCTGTATTTGTAAGTGGTGGATTCCTGCTTTAAATAACAAATACACAGTGAATACTTTAAGCTGTGAATCTTGCATCAGCGTGTAAGTGCAGAGGGGTGGTAAGTATGGAAATTTAAATAACAAGGGGATTCAAGTGCAGAAGGGTGGTAAGTGTGGGAATTTAAATAACAAGGGGATTGAAATACAGGGGATTACACAGGGGAACACATATTTTTTAGCCTTATTGTGCAGTTTTTTTTTTCTGCCTGCCTTTTAGCTTGGGGTAACTGGCATAATATGAGTGGTAGCGTGATTGTCCATTTAACTCAGTGCACAAGCTGCCATATGTTTGCACACCTGGAACAACCGTTTCAGGATGCATACCTCTGTGGAAGATGTGAGCAAGTGGTCTCTCTGGAAGCTCATATTAGAGATCTGGAGGGGTAAGTTGCAACATTAAGAGAGAGACTGCCAGTTTTGAGAGGGGTCTGCTGACTGAGCAGCAGGAAGTCGTGGTAGGTAATTCTTGGAGTGGAGACTGCACAAAGAAAGAGCAGGTAGCCAGATGGGGTACAGTTAGACATAGCAAGGGGGGCAGAGGAATAGGGATGTGTAACGGTTTTTTGACTCACAGACACAGGGTTAGGATAAAAAACACAGTTTTATTGAATACAATAATACAATAAGAACCCTCACAGGTCCTGTAATATACAACAGTATAGTACAGACACACGACAGGTAATTTATGCAAAGCCCACACAGGTCCAGCACAAATATAGGAGACAAACAGTCTGTACTGACACAGGTCAGGCAGAGAAGTAGGTTCCCAGGATTCCGGCACTGCAGGAGTTAAAGTTCATTACTGATGGTAAACAGTCCCATATGTGAAGGTACTGAAATGATCCTTTAACACACCAAGGTCAGCACACATCCGTGAGCTACCAGTTCAACTGAAACAAAAGAGCACTACCGGAGCAATCACGGAGGCAACACTGGCAACCGGTATGGCAGTAGTGGAGGACAAGCCAATGGCACTTGACCGGAGCAATCACGGAGGCAACACTTGCAACCGGTATGGCAGTAGCGGAAGACTAGGCCAATGGCGCTATACCGGAGCAATCACGGAGGCAACACTTGCAACCGGTATGACAGTAGCGGAAGACAAGCCAATGGCACTTGACCGGAGCAGTCATGGAGGCAACACTTGCAACCGGTATGGCAGTAGCGGAGGACTAGGCCAATGGCGCTGTACTGGAGCAATCACGAGGCAACACTTGCATCCAGTATGACAGTTGCGGAGCGCAAGCCAATGGCAATTTACCGGAGAAATCACGGAGGCAACACTTGCAACCGGTATGGAAGTAGCAGATGACTAGGCAAATGGCGCTGTACCGGAGCAATCACGGAGGCAACACTTGCAGCCGGTATGACAGTTGCAGAATGCAAGCCAATGGCAATTTACCAGAGCAATCACGGAGGCAACACTTGCAACCGGTATGGCAGTAGCGGAGGACAAGGCCACTGGTGCTGTACCTGAGCAATCTCGGAGGCAACATTTACAACCGGTATGACAGTATCGGAGGACTAGGCCAGAGTCGCTCCGTTGAAGCTATACTGAGACAACACTTGGCAACCTGCCGGAGCAGAGGTGCAGTACAAGCCAAAGGCACCGGATGTAAGAATGTCGCCGAGGCGACAAGGACCAGGGAAGCAGGAACGAAGATCAGCCGGGTCAGTGCACAGGAACAGGAACGTCAGCCAGGCCGGGTTGGTACACAGGAGCAGGAACGTCAGCCAGGTCGGGTCGATACACAGGAGCAGGCACTGAAAAATAGTCAGGCAATCCGGGTTGGTACACAGGAGCAGGAACTGGAGGGTAGTCAGGCAGGCCAAGTCAGTACACTGGGAACTTCTTGAGCAGTAGTTAGAACTGGTACACAGGAACACCATGAAAGGGCACCGTGTGGGTGCAGGAGCCCAGTATATAAAGGCCATACTGGGCAGGCTCAACACAGGGCAACCAATGAGAGCATAACACAGGATTATTGACAGGAAAACATGAACAAGGGATCACGGGCACCATGATAGGATGACACTCCTGTGTGTACTAACCCTAACAGATTTACTACATTGAGTAATGATGTTGGGAATGTTGACACAGGAATGCTTTTTCTGGAGAGGACTAGTCTCACTAACAGCTGAGAGAACATCCCCTCTAGCACGGATGGGAACCAGGACTCAGACAGACTTAGACAGATGATGGTAATAGGGGATTCTATTATCAGGAAGACAGACAGGGTAATCTGTCGCCAGGATCTCTACAATCAAATAGTCTGCTGTCTCCCAGGAGCTCGGGTTCAACATGTGGCAGATCGAGTTGATAGATTGTTGGTAGGGGCTGGGCATGACCCGGTTGTCATGGTACATGTTGATACTAATGACAAAGTCAGTGGAAAATGGAGGTCTGTTAAGAAGGATTTCAGGAACTTAGGATATAAGCTTAAGCAGAGTACCTCTAAGGCAGTGTTTTCTGAAATACTACCTGTCACAGTTCCCAGAGAAGTTCAAGAGTCAGTACAGTATAGTTAAATGCAATTTACTGACAACTGAAAGGTAGGCAAAATGTATACAATACATACAGCAGGAACAAGCAGATGGTTACAGGCCAGCGAACACTGCTATCAGGAATAGTAGGCTGCTGAGCCTGACCAATCTGCTGGAGACTAGGCCTAAGCCACTGGGAGTCTCTGCTGGAGCCAGGAGCAGGAACAGGAGCAGGACAGGAACACAGGATGTTGATCCGACGTAGCGGGAGTACCGACTCAAGCCTGCAGTCAATAGGGAGCGATATCTGACTCACTCCTGCAGTCAGAATGGAGCGAACTCTGACGTCTCACGTCTACAGTCAGAATGGGAAATAGATAACTGACTCGCCTGCAGTCAGTACCAGAGCTGGTCTACCAGAGCCCCAGGTCCACACTAGGTTGGGTGTCTGCTAGGTACAAGGATCAAACATAAGAGTATTCAGACAGAGCCACAAGTCAGCGCCAGAGGAGGTAGTCAGACAGGTCAGGTCATACACAGTTCAGGAAGTCAGCCAGAGCCACAGGTCTGCACCAGATTGGGTGTCCACTGTAGGGATAAGCAAAATAATATATTGGAATGGAAAGGGTGATTATTGGTCTCCCTTGGAAAATAACCTGTGTTTGTGGCACTCAAGCACAGTATCTTAGAAAATAAAATAATATAATCATTATTAATAACTTATTAAAAGAAACATGGAAGGAAAGAAGGTGAGGAAGAAAAGAAGAGATTAAAAATGGCTAGGAGATGTGGCCGATGTCTAGACAGTTACTAGTACTTTAGGAATACAGCCAGTTATTATGGTCCATTTATTGACAAGATTCAGTGTTTATTGATTATGTGCCAAGTTGATTGAATTCGGCTACACTGACTACTTGCCATATATGCATTGTGGTGATATGGGCAGCTGCTATTCAATTATTTAACAGCTGAATAATATATAATGTTATTAGACTCCCTGACAGTTATGAACTGATAACTGGCTGAGTACTGTCTGCACTTTAGAGTGTTAATAGAGGTTTCTCTTTAAACACTGAAAGGTTGTTGCAGTATTAGACATACACCTAACTGCTCTAAAGTGATATTTGTGAACTAGGAGGAGCCACTGGCTTAATCCCCATATATGCCCTGTGTCAGTATAGTTACTGACCCTCGGCCAAATCACCTAGCCATTTTTAATCTCTTCCATGTTTCTTTTAATAAATTATTAATAAAGATTATATTATTTTATTTTCTAAGATACTGCAGTTGAGTGCCACAAACACAGGTTCTTTTCCAAGGTAGGACAATAACCACCCTTTCCATTCCAATAGTTTCTATTTCCTGTGGGCACCCTCACTGGGCTGATATAACCAGGATAGGTATCATATTGGTGCGGGAATCTTCTCTGTTGCTGTATAAGCAAAAGAATAGTCAGACAGAGCCACAGGTCAGCACCAGGTTGGATGGAAGACTAGCCAGGTCATACACAGAGCCCAAAGTAATAGAACTGCTATGATCTATCGATTTAATGCTGCCTGGTAAAACAGCCGGTAGGGCTAAATTGTCTAACGACAAACAGAATAAACTGTCCAAGTTGGTATTGGCCCTATGAGATTAAAGCACAACGGACATTAGACCACAAAAAAGGTATTGTGGCCAAACACCCGTTTTGTGCTTTAAGTTCCCAAAAAACTGCAAAATAGCGTCAATAATGGGGCCATCAAAGGAAAAAACTAATGATCATTGCCTGATATACTGTGTTTCACTTACCTGTTATCCACTGTCCATCATCTTCTATCTTCCTTCTTTTTTCTTTTATCATCTTTCTTCTCTCTTACTTTTCCCCATCTTCTTTTCTCCTCTGGCCCATCTTCTTTCTTCTATCTTCTCTTCACATGCCTGTAAAAACAAAAAGAGATATAAATAAATATTCCTTAAAAAGAACTGGCACATCTTTTGCATAGTTTAACCCCTTGAGTGCCAGTGGGGTACATAATGCATCTCAGAGCACTGTGTTGTATACCCCTCTGGGACTCAGAGGGTTAAGTTATGCATAGATGTGCAGGTCAATAAAGCAGAACATGGCCAAAATCCACAAGAGATGCTCCCATTAAACATGTCACCATTATCTTCAAAAATGTTCTAAATAAAAATATATGCCATTTTTCTATCTGCATTTCATCTGTCATAATTGTCAAAATTGTTTTTTGCTAGATAGGTATCCATTGCATTTTTTTAAAGCAGTTACAGTATCTGCAAGCACAACATCCCGAGACAAAGCATTCCATAGCTTTACAGCCTATAAAAAATACCTGCCTGTATCTTAGTCAGAAGCTCCTTTCCTCTAGTCTTAATGGACAAACTTTCATTCTTAGCTCAGCTCTTTGCATAAACAATTAATTGTATAGTTCTTTAAATTGACCTTGAATACAGTTGTAAATGGTATCATATTACCCCTTAGATGTCTCTTCTGTAATGTAAAAAAATACAGTTTAGCTAGTCTCTCTTTATAACTCAGATCCTCCAATCCCTTAATCAGTTTTGTTGCATGTCTATGCACTTTTTCCAGTCCAAGACAGTGAAGTCTTGCACTTTTTCAAGTGCAATGCAGTGCAGTCTTCTACACAGTACATTTGCTTTCTGTATTAGGGGAGTCTGGGTCACTCTTGGGGACATGAAGGGAGAAAGGAAGTTGATCCCAAATACCCCAGCTCTGATCCAAGTTCCTTCCTAAGCGGGCTGTTTTTATCTCTGTGTTGGGGGGGTCTGGGGGTGTTGTAAGAAGAGTGCAAAGAAGATTTACCCCAAATACCCCAACATTTTGTATGACTGATTGGAAAGCAGCCACGATCCGATTTTCTTCCTGATCTGTCTGTTTTCTCTGTGCTAGATGAGTCGGGGGAAAGAAGCAATAGAAAGGGGCGTGCACTATTAAAAAAAATCTAAAAACAGTGAAGCAGACAACTAGTTGCATTCTAGGTAGCAGCTCAACTAAATGCTGCATCTGACAGTGAGACAAGCAAGCACAATATACCTGTCCTGAAAGTAATAGCGAACATTGTGAAAATCCCTGTAAGGGGAAAAGTAAAAATAAATTGTTTGATACCTCTAAATGCCTAGAGAAATATAAAAGGGGTGTGGAAGAAGAGGCAGTGATGCTGAGGATGACCTAAGGTCTGGTGATGATGTAGATCTAAATATGTATTCCTCCAGCATCCTCCTTTTCTTCAGATTCACATAAAGTTGAGAGGGAGAGAAAAGATGACATGGTCAGAAAGGTAGCTTAAAAGACAAAGCTTCAGTCTTCCACCCTGAAAATGGATCACTGTGTCTGTCCATAAAACTGTTAGAAAACTATTGGAAAGTCTGATCCTGTACAAGGAAAAATACCCAAAAATACAAAGTCATCCTGCCAGTCATTATCAGCATAATCACCAGTGCTTTCAAGTCCAGATCCTACTCACCACATGCACTACTAGTGTTGAGTAACCATCAGCAATAATACAGGTTATCAAAATCCACAACCTTAGCTATGATGAGTGACTCTGCTGCTGTTGCAAGTGCAGTACCTGTGACACCTAGTGGTAGTATAATTGCACTGAAGCCCACAGTATGGAAATACTTGATTCATGATCCAAAAGCTAAGCACATTGCTATCTGTTGTCTATGTCAAAAGCATGTGAGCAGGGGGAAATATCACGGTCCCCGTGATTCCCTGTCACTCTTTGTGGTGGTGCTCTTCCATTGGCGGAGTGTGATTGGCCCGCCCAGGGTGTCCCTTTATATACTGGGCCTATGGCACCTGTCAGGTGCCCTTTCGTGGTGTTCCTGTTCCTGCGCCTTCATTGCTGTGATTCTGTGTTCCTGTGTACCGACTCGGCTCGTCTGACTACTCTGCTGTTCCTGCTCCATGCCTGACCCGGTTCTGGCTGACGTTCCTGCTCCGTGATTGACCCGGCTCTGGCTGACTTCCTGCTCCGTGATTGACCCGGTTCTGGCTGACGTTCCTGCTCCGTGATTGACCCGGTTCTTGCTGACGTTCCTGCTCCGTGATTGACCTGGCTGTAGCTGACTTCCTGCTACGTGATTGACCCAGTTCTGGCTGACGTTCCTGCTCCGTGATTCATCCAGTCCTGCCTGACGTTCCTGCCTGGTGACATTCTGAGCCTGCTCGCAGCTTGCACTGACTGATCACGCCTCCTGTGTTATTGTGGCCTCCAATACTGAACCCGTTTGTTGCCTCCGTTACAGAGCCTGTCAGAGATAACTGCCGAGCTATTGCCATTGTTACCGAGTCTGTTTGAGAACACTTACTGTGCTGGTTGCCTCCGTTACCGAGCCTGTCTGTATACACTTGCCAAGCTTGTTGCCTTCCATCCAGAGCCGTATTAACACTTGTTGAGCTGTTGCCTCCTACACCGAGCCTATCTGTTACCACTGCAGAGCTGTACCTTTTGTTAGGTGCTCGTTTCCCAGGAGTTGTCGCACCGCGTGGTGCTATTGGGCATTCCGGTACTCTGTCAGTGTGTGCTCCATTTTGGCACCGTAAGGGTGCCTTGGCTCTGGTCCACTCTCGCTCACAGTGTTGTTCCATCAGATCGCACCTGGAAGTGCGTTTGGCTCACAGTATATTGGCTTGGGCAGTGTCTCCTCCGTTACAGCACCTAGGGGTGCTTTTGGCTCCGGTCCCATTTGCACACACAGTGTTCCTCCGTTACCGCACCTAGGGGTGCTTCTGTATCTGGCTTCACTGGCTCTGGCAGTGTCTCTCCTCCGTTACTACACCCAAGTAGGGGTATTGGCTCTAGCTCCAGTTGGTCATTGCTATACTATTGGGCATTACGATACAGCTATCTGGTTGTGATTCAGTTCAGTCGCACTGCTTGAGCTTGCTAGCTGCACTACTACTACTGGGACTGTTTATGCACCGGGCATTGGCTAATCACCATCACAGAGACTGACTACCTGTTTTGAGCATTAACCCTTACCTGTGTTTCTGCTATATTCTGCCTATATTGGGCCTGTACATTATCCATTTCTTATATCACTGTAATACCGATTCTGGCCTCCAGGGGCACTGTTCCTTATTTTATTTTAATAAAACTGTGTTTTATTTCTAACCTTGGTCTGAGTGTCAGAAAACCGTAACAGGAAAGCATGCTCCCATATAAGCTCCTCTTCAATGAGATCACACCTGAAGCATAACAACAGATCTAACTAGTAGACAGACCATCAACACGTCAGAGGTGCCACAACTTGCAGCTGTTCCTGGGGCTCTGGGGTGCATAACTGAAGTAGTGATGTTGATGTGTCAGAGAGTGTGCCAAGAGTTTGTTCAGTGAAAATTGCACCTATGGTCCTGCTGCAAGGGATTATAACTATGAGTTTGCTGTAAGAGATGACGAGTCATAGACTGCCCAGACATGCTGCCTCCACCTCCTCTAGTCATGTTGTTAAAGCAATCAAATTATAAGGTTCTTCTGCTATGTACTGCAACACACATTTACTGAGTTTTTGGGAAGGAGTCAAAAACTTCACAAAAACAATCCCAAAGTAGGGCATGTGGGGAATGGCAAGGTTGCCAAGATGTTGGCAGTGCACATGCCACCATATTATTTTGTTGAAAACCAAGGATATATCAAACTGATGTAATGTTTTGCTCTTCTCTGGCATACCCAAGCCACAGTTATGGTGGTGAGCAAAGGGCTAGAAAGCCAGACAGCAAGAAAACCCATCTGACAACAGATATGTTGACAAGTCAGCAGAGTGCACACTATATAACTGTGACTGCTCAGTGCTCAGTGGGTTTCCCTCCAACCAACTATGTGCAACACTACTAGCTTTCAGCGTTGGGTAACAGCCATTAATTTTGCCTCTGGTTCTGGCAGTATGATTAAAAAGCAACAGAAGGACAGCCAATACCATCGGTACACCATCTTGTGCATGCAGGGTTTTGAGAGACAGTCCCACAAAGCCATAGATGTAATGAGGATACTAGAGCAGGTGATAGAGGGATGTGTTGTACCCTGCTCTTTGAAAGTTGGCTGGTTGGTGAAAATGGCTCCAGAATAATAGCTGCCTTCCAAATAGGTTATATCATGCATGTACCATGCTTTGCCCATGTGCTAAGTTGTTACCAGATTCATGGCAGAATCTGAAAACCTCAGAGAAATTCTGAATATCATCTGTAAAATCTGCTCCTATTGTTCCCACTCCTACAAATGCACACAACTCATATTCCATACAAGAGAGTAATGGACTGCTCCATTACCAGCTGAAAATGGAGTTCCCTACCAGATGGAATTCCACTTGGAACATCCTAAAGCATTTGCAGAATAGAGCCATTAGTGAATACACAACGCAAAACTGGAAGGCTTTGGAAGGTGCCTCTTTGTCACATGGGCAATGGCAACTAATGTGAGAAGCTTGTGAGCCTCTGAAACATTTCTGAGGAGGCAACCATGCGGGTTAGTCACGTAGGGGCAGAAATTAGCAAAATTATTCCACATATATAGAATCTGTAGGCATTGGCGAGCGGTCCCATTGCGTTCCTGCAAAACAATTTGCGAAAACCACGTGGTTGTCTGCTTTTTTGATGGGAAAATCAGCTTTAAATAAAGCACTTAAAATCTTTGCCATTTTCAATGATGATGATGGCAAGAGTGATAGCAGGGGACCCTAAGTCACACGTCCCATCCCCAAGCATTCCCACTACTACTACATGCAGCTGCTAGAGAGTGTTGGGGGAGGGAGTGATGGTGAAGGTGATGGTATTGAAGCAGCTGGTGGTGGAACTAGGGTGACCAGTCCTTCCTCTATTTCCTACACACACTGTGCGCATTAAATTTGCTGTGATTAAATTTGAGCCTGTGATTCCCCTTCCCTTGTGCCTCTGGGACAAGATACTGAGGAAGACAGAACTGACGAAGAGCAATAATAACATCAGCACAGATCAGCTGCCTGTGCTTGCTGTTAGTGCTGCCAATCTGCCTTATTCACTTCAAGAGATGGCAGATGTTACAGTAGGAGACCTTCTGTCACATTTGTCATCATCACAACCAGTAAAACTCTTATAGAGCAGCAGCAGCAGCTGAAAGGAGATAATGGTGGTTATGAGGGTGATGGTGGAGCAGCTGAGTTGGAAGAGACATTAATGGTATTTTTAGCCCAAAGCGAGAAGGAATGGGGGACCGAGATACAAATGGGGATTGACAGCACCACCACTAGCAGCAGGGACTTTGCTGAGATTTCTGCTGCTGTAATTCCTGCTGCTGCTCAGTTGCAAGGGCAGCAGGATGATGAGCATGATATTGTGCCACAGACTACAGTCAACATAGTGGCAATGGGCTCCAGCACTGATGTACTAGGACTGGTTCCACTTGCCAGCAGAAATACTCCTCCTCCACAATTCCCTTCACTGGCTGGGGCAGAGAATGATGTTGCTGCTGCTACCTCAGAATCAGCACTACAACTAGGACCAGGAGAAGTAGAAAGAAGCCATTCTTCTCTACCTCCCCCCCCCCCCCCCGAGGTCCTGGGTATGGGACTATTTTTCTCTTGGGGCAGGAACAGTGCAGTTATCAGAGACAGCACTGTGCACAATTTGTGAGAAGTAAATGAAAAGGGGAAAGGAGGCAAAGCACCTTAGCACAAGAAATGCAGACACCATGAAATTTATGTGACGCATGTTAAAGCCACCAAAGAAATCAGGCACCACTGTTGCTGTACCCCTTGTCTCTTCCCAAAGTCAACAAGAGAAGAAGCATAAATCAAAGAGGAGGAAGAATGGAGAAACTCAGCCAGAGCCTGAAAGTTCTATGGTAAGAGACACTCCTGGCTCACCATCACCTTCTGATGCTAGGGTCAGGGAGCAAGAAGATGTAGCAACATCTTCTGGCAACCCGCTCTGTCATTGTTACCTCCCATACCAGCTGATAGCTATTCTGTAGATGTTAGGATGTGGCAGTTTGTGTCCACCAATTGCACACTGCATAGTGAGCTGACCACATGTGTCAATGTGGTGGAGGATAATCTCAACCAGGGCATCAATCAGCATCTGAGGAGATTCCATCCTGCAGAATACACTAACCTGTTGGAAGGGAGGGTTCATCATTATTACTAAGTCTGCAAATTGTCACATGGGGAGCAGACAAGGTACATAGTGACAGCAGCAGTTCTTAGTTTCTGAGGGATTACTGATTTAATATTGCGGACCTAAGCATCAAATTGTTTGCTCTCAGTTGTGTCAGTTGCTTGACGTGAGTGCAGATGTATCCATTGTTTCCAGTTCTTCCCCTATTTCCTACACACACTGTGCACATTAAAGTTGCTGATGAGAGGTACAGTTACTTCCTGCTCTCAAGGGAAAAATTTCCATTCAACAACACACCCATGAATTTGGAGGAAGGGCAGAAGGAGAAGCATTATCAGCCAACTTATTTTCACCCATATACCTGAAGTAGTGGGGGCTAGTTGTGGTGCTTCTACTGCCTGAGGCTCATCACTGGAGCTAGGATTGGCAAGTGGAACTATGATCGTCATTACACATATCACTGCTGTTGTTGATCCCATTCGCTTGGAGCTGCCTAATCATTCTGCTGCTTAAACAGCAGCAGAAGCAAGAACAGCAGTCTCAAATGCTGCTTTGACACAGTGGCATTTGCCTACGGCCAGCGGCCACTGGCCACCATAACATACATGACCTGCTGAAAATTGGCCAGTACTGCATACATTTTTTCTCACAGATTTTATATAATCCAGAGGCCTACAGAAACAACTTTAGGGCATGTTTCTAACAGTCCTAAATCCTACTTATCGCTGATTCCTCAGTGCTTGTGAAGCTAAAAAGCCTGAGTGAAAAAATTTATTACTCATTCCTCAGGGCTTGCAACTCTAGCAAGCCTGTGTGCAAAAAATGATCACTGATTCCTCAGTGCTTGTGTCTCTAACAAGCCAAAGTCCTACAAATCAATGTTTCCTCAGGTCTTGGGCCTAAGCAGTAATGATGGGCAAAGATTTTCACCTCGAACTGAAACTGTCGAAAAATGGCACTTCAAGCTTTCCGATTAATTTCCCGTGAAAAGTGCAGATTTTCCTCTTTTTTCTCCTAGCTCATTCCATTGAAATCAAAGGGAACATTGAATTTACACACAACACAAAATAAATATTATTTTATTTCCCAAAGGCATAGTATAAAAGGGGCATGAGGGTGACTGTGTTGGTGGGGTGTCTGGAAAAATCAGTTAAACAGGGGGTGTTTTTTGAGATGTTTATTTACTGGGATTGGGGTGGCAGTTAATAAAAATATAAATCCTAAATACAATTAAAAAAACCATAAGACATGGTATAAAAGGGTCTGAGGAGGGTGCTTGTGTTGGTGGGTGGAGTCTGTGGAATGAATCAGATGAACAGGGAATTTGTTTTATGGGGGGTTATTGACTGGTATTGAGGGGACAGTTAATAAAATAAATAAATAAATAAATAAAATATGTAATTTGTATGTAAAAGTGATAGAGACAGGAACCCCTGGACATAAGCTGACACTGGGGTAGACTGATACTTGACTTGATAGAGTA
The DNA here is from genome assembly GCA_037306005.1 of Rhinophrynus dorsalis. Lineage (NCBI taxonomy): Eukaryota > Metazoa > Chordata > Amphibia > Anura > Rhinophrynidae > Rhinophrynus > Rhinophrynus dorsalis. The sequence continues at coordinate 349,724,565 of CM074719.1, read as the reverse complement.
TTTTGTAGAGGATGATGTGTTAGATTTTTGTTAGAGGCCTAAGCCCCGAGGCAACATTGGTTTGTAAGACTTAGACTTATTAGCGGGACAAGCCCTTAAGAACATTGAATTGTAGCTCTTAGGCTTGTTTGTCACAAGCCCTAAGGAAACACTGATTTGTAGGACTTAGTCTTGTTAGAAACAAATCCCCCAAAATTGTTTATTTTTTTATTGAACTATGGTTTTTTAAATTATTTTTTTGTATTTTTTTTAAAGCACAAGCCCTGAGACAAAAAAATGCCCTACTGGTCTAGTACCAGCAGATCATGTCCTGTTCGCCAGTGGCCACTGGCCATTGTCAAATGCCCTGATGTAGATGCTGAATTTGTGACTGCTGTTCTTGCTGCTGCTGCTGCTGAGTTGTTTAAGCAGCAGGATGATTAGGCAGCTAAAAGGGAATGGGATCAACAATAGCAGCAACATGTGTGATGGATGATGAAGGTTTCACTTGCCAGGACTAACTCAAGTGATGTGCCTGAGGCAGTAGCAGAACAATAAGTAGCCCCCAGTCTATGTTGAGAAAAGAAGAAGTTGGCCAATAATTCTTGTCCACCTGCCCCTCCTCCAAAATCATGGGTGTGTTGTTATTAGAATATAATTTTTTCCCTTGAGAGCAGAAATCGTGCCTCTCATCAGCAACTTCAATGTGTACAGTGTGCATGGTAAATAACACCTGGGGCACAACTGTATCTAAACACCATGACACCAGACCCCAAGTACTGCCGCTGCCCCTATACCCCTTGTCCACATCCCGCTAAGGACACATGACAACTTGCTAACAGTTTAATAGTTATGATGAACCCTCTCTGCCACCATCTTAGCATATTCTGCAGGATGGAATCTCCTCAGGTGCCACTTGATGCCCTGCATGAGGTTCTCCTCCACTACACTGACATGTGTGGTCAGTGCCCCACACATTTTGCAATGGGAGGACATTAACTGTCACATCCTGACATCTACAGAGTGGCTATCATTTGGCAGGGGAGGTAATGATGAATGAGATGGAGTGGCAGTGAAGGTGATGACAAGCTAGTTGTTTTGCTCATCATGGAACGTCCAGTCTCTGCCTTGGTTTCTTTATTCTTCCTCTGCCTTGACTCTTGTTGCCTTTCTGGAGAGTCAGGGAGTACAGCAACAGCGGTGCTTGATTTCTGTGGTGGGTGTTTGGCTTTAACATGTTTGACATAAATGTCATGGTGTTTGTGTTTCATGTGTGTTATCAGGGCAGTTTTGCCAAGGAGTGTTCCCTCCTTTCCTCTTCTCATTGACTTGTCAGAAATTGTGCACACTGCCCTTGGTGATGACGGCACTGTGCCTGTCCAAAGAGAAAAATAATCCCACACCCATGATTTCAGGGAATAGGGATAGGGAACAGGTGGAGATGAATGGCCTCTTTCTTCTTGTCCTCCACATTCCCCTTCACTGTCTGGGGCAGCGGACGATGTTGCTGTTGTTTCTGCTACTTCCTCAGAATCAGTACTGCAACTAGGACCCACTGTGTCCATGGTGGTCTGTGACACACTAGCTTGCTCCTCAGCATCCTGCTGCCCTTGTAACTTAGCAACAGGAATTAGAGTAGTTGAAAACTCCAAAATCTCACTGCTAGTGGTGGTGGTGATGTCCATTTCATCCCTGTCTCCCATTCCTTCTCAGTTTGGGCTAAAAAGGCCACCAATGTCTCTTCCATCAAAGCTTCCCCAACATCATCATCACCACCACCACTAGTCCCTATGTTCTGCTGCTGCTCTATTACCTATATATCAATGTTGGTTGGAGGAGGTGACGAGCAATGTAACAGAGGGCCCCTATTGTCACATTTGCCATTTCTTGGTGACATGAAGGCAGACTTGCAGCAGTAGCAGTAATCACATGCAGCTGATCTGTGCTCCTGGTGTTGGTGGTGGTATTATTGCTGTGCCTGCTATCCACCACATTTCTGGCTTCTTCAGGATCATGTTCCACCTGGACACTGTCAGGAAGGGAAGAGGACTCCCAGGGCAAGAGGAATGGTGTGGGCTTCCATGACCACTAGTCTGGATGCTCTCAAATACTTCCCCTACCACTCCCCTAGTCCCACAGACTGCTTCACCATTACCGTTACAACTACTAACACCAACCACATAAATTTCAGCCCCAGACTCTTCTTCCTCACAGTCACTAGAAATATGAGGATATTGATTACCCCCTTCTTTACTCTAAGAATAACAAGCTGCTTGACATTCTTAGTAGTAGTAGTACTAGCACTGGCAGGACTGCTTGGAGATGGAAAGTGTGACTTAGGGTCCCCCGCTGTCACATTGGCCTCATCTTTTCCCCCTGAGAAGTACAAGATGCACTAGCAGCATAGCAGCAGGTTCAGCACTAATGGTGTCAGCAGGTTTGGCACTGGCAGAAGGGGCAGCACTTCTGACAGCAGGTACAGTACTGGTGGCAGCAGGTTCAGCACTGGCAGCAGGCACAGCACAGGTGGCAGCAGGGGCAGTACGTCTGACAGCAGGCACAGTACTGGTGGCAGCAGGTTCAGCACTGGCAGCAGGCACAGCACTGGTGGCAGCAGGGGCAGCACTGGCAGCAGGCACAGTACTGGTGGCAGCGCGTCTGACAGCAGGCATAGCACTAGTGGCAATACGTGGCAAGAACAGCAATGGTGGTAGCAGTAGCAGGGGCAGCATGTCTGAGAGCAGGCAAAGCACTAATGACAGCAGGGGCAGCACATCTGGCAGCAGGACAGCAATTGTGGTAACAGGGGCAGCACATCTGGCAGCAGACACAGGCTGCTGACCTGTCCTGCTCTCACTACCCTTTTCTTCCTCCCTTGGCGTTAATTTCCCCAAGATCCCTAGGGGTGATTTAGGGGGATAGGACAGCATTGGTTCTGTAGTGCTCACTTCCTATTCCTACACAGAGGTAGTGGATGCTTAATGGTCCTTCCAGTTCCTCCTCTTATTATTTTTACACTTTCTCATAGTGATAGCAGTCACTATGAGTTTCTCCTGCCTCAATTTTCAAAATAAATATCAACAGAACAGCAAAGCACATCTACCTCATTCTGTAGCTGCTATTATTGTGTTCTACTTCCTGGAATACTTCACGTTTTTATAGCGATAAGGCAAAAAACATGTAAATCAATGGGTGGAAACTTACTAGCCATTGAAAAAATGGCAAATAATTTTGGCCAATTGGTCAAAAATGCGAAGATTTTAATAACCGGTTTTATAGCAGATTTTCATGCAAAAAAGGGGAGAACAATGTGGTTTTCATGGAATTTTTTGCCCACCACTACTAAAAAGTCTAAGTTATACAAATCAATGTTTCCTCAGGTCATGCCTTTAAAAGACTAAGTCCTACAAATTAATGTTTCCTCAAGACTTGTGCCAAACAGGTCTAAGTCCAACAAATCAATGTTTCCTCAGGCCCTGGGTCTAACACAAATCTAAGTCACAGAATACAAAAAACTAGGTACTCCTATTGCACCCCTAAAAATATATGCACACTATCGCTAGAACACACGGATCCCCCAATTGTAAGGGAACAAACACCGTAAAATTAAAGTCTTAAAATAGTGTGAAGCGCCACTTATATATCAATAATGTTCTTACAAGAAAATATATACATATATATCTGCTCAATTACTAAGCATACCCCACAGTTAAATGCATAGGTTATACATTTATTAAAAATCTAAAATCATATACATTTAAAAAAGTTTCATATATTAAACAGTGAATTATATAATAAAATATTATCTATTTCCTGATTAATCCAATCTATATCCACATATATCACAATCCAACATATTCCTATATGTGAGACTCCCAGCACACAGTGACTCCAGTTTACAACCGTACAAATATTAAATCCACCTGGACTAGATCAATGTGCCGTGAAACACCAGTATATAAGTGTGAAGAATCACATTTACCCTATATAACATACATCCAATAATACTTCCCTCTTTAAAATATAAATAACATACACTATAACCCCCTCATTAACTATAGATTCTCCAGTGCAGCAAGCCTCACGTGTAGCAACCCTGCAATATGTGTAAGGGAAACCACCAACACAGGAAAAATCGTATGTCACACAAAGAGAATATATATATCCCCAAAATATACACCTAACCACTACACAACCTACTAATGCAGACAAAATTGTTTACATGTGTACGCTTGATACATTAAAACCTTATTTATAAATGGCCAAGATATTCTGGACCAGTTGCCCAATAAATTGGATCACCTTCCCGGTCTATTCGGGCAATCTGTGACATCAATACCACCCGTGTTGAAAAGTTTAAATAGTACATAAAAAAACATTGTACACCTAAAAATAAAACAGTGAATAGTGAACTAAATCAAAAATCCACTTTACATGAAATAAAACCATAAGACAAATCAATGTTTCCTCAGGGCTTGTGCCAAAAAAGTCTACGTCTTACAAATCAATGTTTCCTCAGGCTTTTGGGCCTAACACAAGTCTAAGTTCTACAACAAATCAATGTTTCCTCAGGGACTGTGTCAAGTCCCTGCTAGCAAAGGATGGAGAGATGGGCAAGCATGAGGCTAGTGTACATGGAGTTGGGTGCAGTGCTGGGGAGTGATGGCAGTAACCAGAGGGTTCTTGCTGTGGCCAAGGCCAGAGTAAAGGTTCTGGTCACAAGGCCAGATATCCAGCCCCAGAGGAGGTGGGGACCTTACCAGGATGAACCTCTCCAGAGACCGTTTGAGTTGCAGGTGGATGGGATCCAACTATGGAGGAGGTAGATGGTAGCTTGCTCGGAACAGGGAGCAGACAGAGGATAATAGCAGGTTTATTCTGGCTCAGTAAGATGGCTGATGTTACTGAGCAAGAATGCAAAATCCACAAGCAGAATCCAGCAGAGGCTGGCTGAAGTTTAGGCTGAGTGTAGTGACTGGCTCTGCCACTGAAGGGAGTTCTGTAGAGAATGGCTGATCGATTAAAGAGCCATAGGATAGAATAAGCTGTCAAACAGGATAGTCGGAAGCTACAGACAAAAAGAGTCCTCAACACACAGCCAAGGCCTAAAGTGGGATAGTCGGATGCTACCGACACACAGCGTCTTTGACACACTGGCAAGGTCTGAGGTGGGATAGTCGGATGGTACTGACACACAGAGCCCTGGATATGCCAACAAGGCCTAAGACGGGATAGACAGATACTACTAGTTCTCCAGGTAGCAGAACCGGAGAAAACCACAAATGACAGGGAAGGCCAGGCTAAATGTATTATTAACAGCTACTTCTATAATTGCTACTTCTGAGGAGAAGAAGGATTAAACTACTCCAAGGAACTGTAATCAACAGCAGTGATATGAGACAAATGATGGCATGATGAAGGTTCCACTTGCCACTAGCTCCAGTGATGGTCCTAAGGAAGCAGCAGCACCACAACTACCCTCCAACAACACTATCTAGAGAAAATACTTTTGCCAATTATTCTTCTCATTCTGCACCTCCTGCAAAATCATGGGTGTATTGGAATACTAATTTTTCCCTTGCGAGAAGGAAGGAACTGTACCTTTAATAAGCAAGTGTGTAAGGAAACATTGTGAAATAGGGGAAGGACTGGGAAAAATAGACACATATGTGTGCATACGAAACAACTAACACAACTTCAACCAAACAGCTTAACGCTTATGTTGGCAATGTAAAACCATTCCTCAAAAAACGAAGTACTACTGTCACCATCCCCTTTGTCCTCCCTGCTAAGGACATGTGAAAAAGGAAGACCTAGTAATAACAATTAATCCTCCCTGCCAACAGAGTAACATATTCTGTGGGATGGAATGTCTACAGATGATTCCTGATCCTCTGCATCCGATTACTCTCTGCCACATCTCTCCACCACATTGCCATGTGTGGTCAGTACATCACACAATGTGCAGTAGGTGGACACGAACTGCCATATCCTCACATCTACAGAATGGCTATCAGCTGGTGGGGGAGGTAACATTGTGGAGGTGGTACACCAGAGGAGGAGGACGTAGAGGATCCTGATGGTGGGGACAATTAGTACATCTCCCATGCCAGGACCCACGAGCAGGAAACCGATGACAAAGCAGGGATTAATCTCACTATCGAACTACAAGGCTCATGCTGGGTGTTTTTACTCTTCCTCTTGGACTTACTAAGATGTACTTTGTGCCCTTGGGGAGGGACAGGGTGTACAACAACAGTGGCTCTCAGTTTCTTTTGTGAGGCTATTGCTTTCACATGCTTAACATAAACATTGTGATGTCTGCATTGCATGTGTTTTATGAGGGAAGTTGTGCCAAGGTGTGCCCCCTCCTTTCCCCTTTTCACTAACTTGCCACACATAGTGCACAGTACAATCACTACTGACTGCACTGTTCCTGCCCCAAGAGAAAAATATTCCCAAACCCATGATTTCAGAATGGAACAGGTGGAGAAGAATGGCCCTTTCTTCTTCTCCACAATCCACTTAAATGGCTGGGGCAGATGCTATTGCAGCTACTTCATAATCAGCACTAGACCTAGGGCCAGCATTATTGGCGGCAAGTGGAACCTGTTCTAGTCCCATATCTCTACTAGTGATAACCAGTTTCCTGGTGGCCACAGCAGTCCTTGGCACACTAGACTGCTCATCATCAGCCTGAGACAGATGAACGTCTAACCCTTGTGACCCAGAAGTAGCAATTACAACACCAGTAAACTCTGCCTTATTATTGCTGGTGGTAGTGGTGATGTCATCACTATTTGCATCTCTGTCTCCCATTCCTTTTTGCTTTCAACTAAAAAAGGCCCTCATTCTCTCCTCTACACCAGCTGCTCCACCATCACTCTCATAACCCCCACCAGTACCTTGCTGCTGTATGGGAGTGGGACTTGTTGGTGATGACAAAAGTGACAGCGGGTTCCCTGCTGTCATACTTTCCATCTCTTCAGAGGAAGAAGGCACACTGGCAGAAGTAGTAGCAGACACAGGCAGCTAACATATGCTAAAGCTCTTCCTGATCATAATTCCCCAGAGGCACAATGATGGGGGACTGGAAATCACCATGTTAGGGGTAATTTGGCTCTCTTGACTGCTAGTCTGGCTGCTCACAGCCCCTTCCACCTCAGCAGCAGCAGCAGGGTCCATCCAGCTAGTCATAGCTGCTGCTCCACCACCCTTACACTCAGCAGTCTCTAACTACTATGTGGTAGTGAGTCCTTGGGGATGACAAGTGTGTCTTAGGTTTCAGTGTGTGTCTATGATTAAGTACGTATAGCACGAAATGCGTGAGACATTGACCTCCAGTTTTCCCATTGTCTGCCGTCATGCTTGTATTGAAATAAAATTGGATTTTACATTATGAAAACATAAAAGAAAAATAATTATATTATACAAAAATATCCAAATATCCAAATAAAGAGGGGTTAAGTACATATTTGGAATAAACCCACTTGCTCACTGGATTCCAAACACTGTTATACAGTGGTCTTGCTATTACTGAACTAAGTTCCTTAAGTACCCTTGGGTGTATACCGTCAGGTCTATGTGCTTTATTCCCCATAACCTTTTCCAGTCTCTTTTGTAGGGGTTGGCGAAGAGTGAGAAAAATTTCCTGCATGACTTTTCTTGAAAAATTGACAATTTTTCTCTTTTTTCACTAAAGTTTTCTCCTTTTTGCCAATGCAAAATGTTTCTCCTTTTCGCCTATTACAGCAAATTTTTTGCCTATTCTAACACATTTTCCACCTATTCCAAAATATTATTCTCCTATTCTAACACATTTTTTCGCCTACTCAAACATTTTTCTCCTATTACAACACATGTTTCTCCTATTTGTAATATGGTGCAACATTTCCCAGCACAATATTACTTCTTCTGAGGTCTGTAGTGGAGAAATAAGTAGCTGAAAATCAAAGTTGCGAGTTCTACATCAACATATACCTTGAAAAATGTGTTAGCATGCAGAGTGCATTTGTCCTATGCCCACAACACTTTCTGCCTGCTTAAGTGACACTGGCACATATTCATAATGATGTCAAGTGATTATGAAAAATAAAGTACAACCTACAGTGTGGCAGATGTGTATGGTAGTGGTCGTGGGGGACTGGCATGGTGTGATTGGTCCCTGCACTGCTCCACCTTTCCCCCTCCTGCTTGTGCATTTGCTAGACATTACTCAATTATTGTGTGTGTTTTTAATCTATACAGTACACAACTGATGTGATGTCTTGCCTCGGCCCTCAACAAAATTCTCAGTGTCGTCTTCTGTCTATGAAGTCTTCCTCAATCACAGTGCTCACAACAGGCTCCCAGTCAGTTATCTAATATATTTATTTGTTTAATTATTTATGTATTTTTTTCAATTTGTTTTTTTAATTTTTCATGTAATTTTTTAAGTTGTCCACCCTATCTTATCACAGTTTGTAAAAAAAAAAAAAAATATATATATAACTAAAAAACTAAATCAAGATCTTCTTTCCCCAGCACAGAGACAATAAAAGCAAAATCAGCAAGCAATCTGGACCCCAGCTGCATGTGTCTTGCCAATCAGTCACACCAAAATTGGGGGTATCTTGGACCAACCTCCTTCTTTCCTTCTTTTCTCTTATTTATCATTTCCTTGCAAACCTCATTATTAAGCCACACTGGTTTCACTTTACTCCTCTTGTGCTATTTCCCCAATGGTATATATAGAATTGCATATTTGTCTAAGAGCATCTTAAACACATTCCATCATTCTTGTGCATTTTTATCTGTGAAAATTACATCCCACTGAATATCCTTTAATACTTCTTTTAGCTTTGTAATATTAGCCTTTTTAAAATTGAATGTTTTGGTTAAACCCGTGCTATTGGGTTTCTCATAACAAATTTTAAAGGATACCAAATTGTGATCACTTCTGCCCAAATGTTCCCTTACTTGTATATTGTTTATCATATCAGAATTGTTTGAGAGCACTAGGTCAACCAAAGCTTCTTTTCTAGTTGTCCACCTTACTAGTTGGGATAAAAAAATATAATTTATCATACTTAAAAAAGTATTTCCCTGTGTTGTACCAGAAGTCATATTGTTCCAGTCAGTTTCAGGATAGTTGAAATCTCCCATTATAATTACCTTTTCTGACCTGGAAGCCTTTTCATTTTGCAGTAAAAGTTGGGCTTCCTCCAACCCCCCAATATTAGGTGGCTTGAAGCAAATTCCCACTAACATATTTTTATTATGTGTGCCCCTGGTGTGTATTTCAATCCACAGGGCCTCTACATTTTCACTGAACACTTCATTTATATTTTCCCTTATACTAGGTTTTAAGGCTTGATTTACATATAGGCGTACCCCTCCTCCCCATTTATTAACACTATCTCTCCTAAAATGTGAATAACCCTCTAGATTGACTGCTAAGTCATATGTATCATCTAACCAGGTTATATCGATTTATTTATATCAATGTATTTTTTTGTTTTAATCAACTATTTTTATTCATAATTACAAATGTCACCAACATAACTTGACACTTACTGATGCAGTGTAGTGACAGATTTGGTGAGAGTATTTTATTTCCAACAAGCTGTGTTTCAGACACCATTACATTTTAAATATGCTATTTTGTGTTCTTTTTCTATACCTGAGTGTCTATGTCTTCTTTGATACATTTGACACATGTCAAAAACAAATGAGGATAATGTCAGAATAGGCTTGAAAAATTTTAATAATGACTAAAAATAAGAACAAATCAGGTAGAAATAAGAAATGTGTATCTATCTATTTTTCTAGAATGACAATTTATTAACTATTTACTACTTAACAAATTAGTCACTGTACTAGTCGAAGAGCCCGTTACACGGGCCACAATGCCACTGCTAGCCAGTTGCGGGGAAGTCATGCGCAGTAGAGACTGCCTGCGCAGCAGCTGATACAGAGTGGGGCTCTCCTGGCAGTCTCTACTGCGCATGACTGCGGCACACGCAGTAGTCTCTACAGAGCATGACTGCGGCGTTACACACATTTTAGAGAATTATTATATAGGATTCTGGCTAATAGTTACTTTTGAAATTCTTTCTTTTTATTTTTAACACACTTAACCCTTTGAGTCCCTTTGCAGTGTGTTGCATACCCCTCTAGCACTCAAAGGATTAAGGGCTCAATCCAAATGTTGGAGTTAAAAATGCTGGTAGTGCAAAATGGATACCGACCGACAAAATAAAATGTCTTGGTTGGTATTCAAATGTCCTACCGGCATTAAGCTCAATGGACGTTAGGCCACAAAACTGGTCTTATGGCATTAAGTTCCCAAAACGTTGCTAAATACCGGCAGTTTTGGGAACTTCAAAGGAAAAAAACTAATGATCGGTGCCTGACATACTGCCAAGCATTGATTGTTACCTAATCTGCATTACACTTACCTGTCATCCACTGTCTGTCTCCTTCTAGCTCCATTCTTTCTTCTCTTCTATCTTCTGTCTTCTTGCTGTAAAAAACAAAAAACAAGTATAAATCCAAAGCATAAATATCCGACACACTGATACATAGTTTAACACCTTAAGTGCCAGAGGGGTACTCAACGCATTGCAAAGCAATGCGTTACGTACCTCTCTGGGGCTCAAAGAGTTAAAGTATACAGTTTTGTGACGGATTGGTAATATATAAATTCTGCATACATAGTAAAGTTTTTGAAATTGTATTCCCATAAGTAAACATCACAAAAATATACTTAGCATTAATATTTGTAATAGCTCTCTCGGTCACTGTGTGAGGCTGCTGAGGAGGCGAAGGAGAAAGAAACATGCTCCACCCTCCCTCCTCATGTTCATGAGCCAATGCCCGCTCCGCTCTGAGAGAATTGAAATTGAGACTGGCCTTATATATGGTCAGTCTTACTTCCAATTCTCTCACAGCCATTGGCTGGGATATGCTTGCGCACCTCCCAGCCAATCAGCTTTGAGCGGATGTGCTTTAAAATGATTGGCTGGGAGGTGTGTAAGCTTATCCCAGCCAATGGCTGTGAGAGAATTGGAAGTAAGACTGCCCATATATAAGGGTAGTCTCAATTTCAATTCCCTCAGAGCGGAGCGGGCATCGGCCCGTGAACATGAGGGGGGGTGCATGTTTCTGTCTCCACCGCCTCAGTGGCGGAGACAGCTATTACAAATATTAATGCTAAGTATATTTTTGTGATGTTTACCTATGGGAATACGATTTTGTTGTCATAACTTTGAAAACTTTACTATGGATGGGGCATTTATATATTACCAACCCGTCACACTACTGCATACTTTAGCCCTTTGAGCCCCAGAGAGGTATGCAACACATTGCTTTGCAATGAGTTGCGTACCCCTCTGGCACTCAAGGGGTTAAACTACCTATCAGTGTGCTGGATATTTATGCTTTGGATTTATACTTGTTTTTTGTTTTTTACAGCAAGAAGACAGAAGATAGAAGAGAAGAAAGACGACAGAAGAGAAGAAAGAAGACAGAAGATAGGGAAGAAGAGGACCAGGAAGCTGAGGACTCCTCTGGACATCAGGATTAATGGTAAGTGTTACTTGTAATGTGATGTTTTTTTACTTAGTCGGGATAACCCTATGAATGCCGGTGGGATAATTATACCCCACTGGCACTCATATGGTTAATTCTACTAATGTCTGACATATTTTTCATACTTTGTATGTATTGATATGAGGCTTTAAGCCCCATATCAATACAACCACTGAGGACTTTTTAACACTTTTTTTCATTCAGGTTTCTGTGTCTGCTGTTTAAACAGATGATAAGGGACTCAAGTTAAAAAAAATAGGTCTTAACTTTCCTGTGATAACTTGAGTCCCTTATCAGCTTTTCATGACTAGCGCAGACATTTGAATTGATATTTATGGTGTTTTCATCATTTTCAATGGGTGAAAAAACACCACTTAACTTTAACACACGACGGCTCTTTATTTGCCGGTATTTTTTCACAGCACCGACATTTGCATAGCTTACTGTGCTTGAAAAAAATGCCATCGGCAGAATAAACAGCCATCTCCAACATTTGGATCGAGCCCTAAATGTTTTAAATAGTGTGACTCATATAATTTACATACTCTAATGCTCATTACTATAAAGATAATAAAAGATTAAAATATTCCACACCCCTCTTTTCCTGACATTGGCCATTTCAACAGTGAAGGAGCTGAATGGTTGGTTGACCAGCTAAGCTCATTTACCGAAAATACATGTTTGGCGGTATATGAGGAGATGTGCTGAAGCCAAGTTCAGACAGTTCACATTATATTTATCCCTAGGTACTTCCACTAGGGATGGGCAAAAAGTAAAAAACATTTCCCTTGAGAATTTTGGCAGAATATCTAGCAATTTTCTGCATTTCCTGTGAAAACACCTGTCCATAGAAAATATATAAAATGTCTGCCTTTTCACCATTGAAATAATTGAATTTAAGTAGTGTTGAGCGAGCACCCCGATGCTCGGGTGCTCGGGTGCTCTGACCGAGCACCCCCTGAGGCTCGAGTGCTCGGCCGAGCACCCGAGCCCCATTGAAATGAATGGGGCAACACCAGGCACCCCCTGCTCTGATGAGGGGAGGGTGCCTGGTCAATGCCCCCTTCATCTCCGCTATGCCCCCTTCATCTCCGAATGCCCCCTTCAGCTCCACAATGTCCCCCTTCAGCTCCGCTATGCCCCTCTTCCACAATGTGCCCCTTCATCTCCGCTATGCCCCTCTTCCACAATGTGCCCCTTCATCTCCGCTATGCCCCTCTTCCACAATGTCCCCCTTCATCTCCTCTATGCCATAGAGGAGATGAAGGGGGACATTGTGGAAGAGGGGCATAGCGGAGATGAAGGGGCACATTGTGGAAGAGGGGCATAGCGGAGATGAAGGGGCACATTGTGGAAGACGGGCATAGCGGAGATGAAGGGGGACATTGTGGAAGAGGGGCATAGAGTCTATGCCCCTCTTCCACAATGTCCCCCTTCATCTCCGCAATGCCCCCTTCATCTCCGCAATGCCCCCGTACCTCCAGTCCCTGGTGGTCCAGCGGAGCGTCTTCTGATCTGTGCCTCTTCCGGCACAGATCCCCGCCACCCGAACATGGCGGGAGAGCACATGGCGGTACTCGACGAGTACCGCCATGTGCCGAGCAGAGCGATGCTCGAGCCGATCCGAGCATCGGCCGAGCACGCTCGCTCATCACTAAATTTAAGAATAAACTCCAATAGTTTCAAAATGAAATTGTTAAACTTGATATACTCTGATAATTCCTTGAGTAGAAAGTATCAGATAGCATTCAGACCTAACTCATCAATGATACTAGCCTATAGGGCTTCTACATCAATTGTCACTAAGAATTTATCACAATTTACTGTCACATTTTGTAACTTTAATAATACATCCATAGCACCCACATGTATGATGGAAGGGATTCAACAAAATTCTTTAGTTTAAGATCTACATATACACTCACTTTGTCAAACACTGATTCCCTGATGCAAATTAATGCACAGGGGGTTGATCTAGGTTTTTATGAACCTTAGGTAGCATATAGAGTGTCACAAAAGTACGATTGGTCACCCACATGTAGTTGTATTCTTTTTTTATGATGATATTTTCTTCTCTCATTTGCTATATACCTCCAACAGATATTTAGTTGGAATACACAATAATCTTTTATAACACACTGGATTTTCAAGTTGTCTTAAGGCTTCTTTTTCCATATATTTCCATTCGCCAAACATTTCCTTTTGGTTTAATGACATTAGACCAAGTTTGAATGTCTTTTATTGATTGGTAGTTATTTCTGCTCATATTTCATTTGTTTTTATTTGGTTTAATCTTCAACAGATTTCTACATTCCAAATCAGGGTATATCTCTGTATGTGAGGGAATATTGTAAGATAGGGTATAGGTGGATTTAGGTTTTATTTTTTTCCTTCTTGAATCTGAGTTATGTTGAAAATGCTGACCTTCTTTATAGTTCTTTTATTTCACAATATCTGTCATTTGCAAAAAATATTTTAAGAAGAAGTTTACGGCAGAAAAGGTGAAGACCTTTAATAACAGGCATTTATTTATGAGGATTAAAGAATGTGAATTAAATTAATCACATTATTTAATAATTTATAATGCATTAAAATAACAATTAAAGAAATAGTTTATCTCTTTAATCTCATGTATTATTGAGATTGTTGACACTAGGGACCCCTAAATTCAGTGGATGCTCTATATAAACTGTGATGCATGCATACTATTAAATAACAAAAAAAGTAAGAAAAAGTTACAATGTAAAAAAAAACAGTGAAACAATGTATTAAAGCCTTCCCCTACAGCATGCAGATAATTCAGAGCTCCAGAAAGACTACAAATATCCCTGGTTTCACAGTGCCAGACAGAAATTTCTTAGCCAAAATAGGTAAAACAAAAAATATCAGGGAAATAAAATTGTTAAAAAATAGGTGAAAATAGGTGAAGAAAAAAATTAAGTATAGGCAATTATTTATTAAGCACTTGCAGAATATGGAAAGTCAAAAAGGAGGTTGAATGTCATTTTAATATCTTACTGCATGAAGTCATTTTTTTATCTGCCCTTTTTCACTGTATTTTAATTTATCTACTGTATTATGTGTGTGTTTATGTATAGTTTAGATAATCTCTAACCTTGAAGGCTCTATCCCTAACTTGACTTGGTTCCCAATATCTCAGACTCAGAATTATTTATGTTCTCACCCTGCCACATGTTGTTCTGAAGTTCAGTTTCAGTAGTGGTAATTGGTTACCACCAACAATACTTTGGTCCTCCAAGCTGCTGGACAATTTCTTTCCTTCACTTAATTGGAGACCTCTGTCATCCAGTGGGTTTCACTTTTATAGGCCTCCTCAGGGATGGTGTTCATCAGTACTATAGTCCTCATAAATAGCATATTGAATTAGGGGGAGGGGGTAGTACTGTGCAAACGTCTTAGGCAAGTGTGAAAAGATTATGCAAAGTAAGAATGCTTTCAAAAATAGACATGTTCATAGTTTATATGTAGCAATTGACAAAATTATAGTGAGTCAACAGAAGAAAAATCTAAATAAAATCAATATTTGGTGTGACCACCCTTTGCGTTCAAAACAGCATCATTTTTTCTAGGTACACTTGCACAAAGTCAGGGATTTTGTAGGCATACAATCAGAAGTATGATTAAATAATTATACCAAACAGGTGCTAATGATTATCAATTTAATATGTAGGTTGAAACAGAATCAGTAACTGAAAAGAAACAGCTGTGTAGGAGGAATAAAACTGGGTGAGGAACAGCCAAACTCTACTTTTATTAGTATAGGGCCCACTAGAGGTTCAATGAAATTGCTTTTTATGCTTCCAAATTAACATTTCTGAATGTAGTGCACAATGGAATAAGAACATCTTAAGTTGCATAACAAGCAAAAGTCATTTTTTTCACTTGAAAATGTTATCTTTATTTAGAAATGAAGGGATGTACAGAGAACAAAGCAGAGTAACAAATAGACAGTAATAGAAAAAGAACAATATTACCCCATTGTACAAAAATGAAAATAAATATTGATACAAAGAATACAAAGGATTTAAGATCTGTCTCCAGTGGCTCAAATGTGAGGGGTAAGTGATGAGAAACGCAATGCATTTTTGGAATGCTTGAAGGAAGAACATAGTCGGAAAAAAAGAGGGGGGGTACAGAATAGGGCAAGAGAAAAACAAAGTAAAAGTGAGGAGATGGAAGGAGTGGAGCCATGGGTTAAGTGATGGAAAGAAGTAATCTAAGCTTGCAAAGGTGAGATTAGACTGTTATGCAATCCAGGAGAACTAAAGTCTTTAAATGAATAGTAACACAATCGGTAAAAAATATATAGTGTAGAGTATATATTCATGAGTAAAACAAGGGTGCTCCCACTACTGAGAGGTGTTTATTCCAACTTATTGCAGCACAAACTTGAATTTTTGTAGGTGCAATATCTCAATGGCTGACATTTTACAGTGGTACTGAGGCTACACCTATCACTGTCCCCGTGATTCCTTGTCACTCTCTGTGGTAGTGCTCTTCCATTGGCGGAGCTTGATTGGCCCGCCCAGGGTGTCCCTTTATATACTGGGCCTATGGCATCTGTCAGGTGCCCTTTCGTGATGTTCCTGTTCCTGCGCCTTTGTTGCTGTGTTCCTGCGTTCCTGTGTACCGACTCGGCTCGTCTGACTACTCTGCTGTTCCTGCTCCGTGATTGACCCAGTTCTGGCTGATGTTCCTGCTCCGTGATTGACCCGGTTCTGGCTGATGTTCCTGCTCCATGATTGACCAGGCTCTGGCTGACTTCCTGCTCCGTGATTGACCCGGTTCTGGCTGATGTTCCTGCTCCGTTATTGACCCGGTTCTGGCTGACATTCCTGCTCTGTGATTGACCCGGTTCTGGCTGACGTTCCTGCCCCATGATTGACCCGGCTCTGGCTGACTTCCTGCTCCGTGATTGACCCGGCTCTGGCTGATGTTCCTGCTCCGTAATTGATCCAGTTCTGGCTGACATTCCTGCTCCGTGATTGACCCGGTTCTGGCTCACGTTCCTGCTCTGTTATTGTCCCGGTTCTGGCTGACATCCCTGCTCCGGATCGACCCAGGTCTGACTGACGTTCCTGCCTGGCTACATTCTGACCTTGCTTGCAGCTTGCACTGACTGATCACGCCTCCTGTGTTTACTGTGGCCTCCGTTATTGAGCCTGTCTGTTGCCTCCATTACCGAGCCTGTCAGAGAGTACCTGCCGAGCTGTTGCCCTTGTTACCGAGTTTGTCAGAGAACACTTGCTGTGCTGGTTGCCTCGGTTACTGAGCCTGTCTGTATACACTTGCTGAGCTTGCTGCCTCCGATCCTGAGCCGTTAACACTTGTTGAGCTGGGCGCCTCCATCACCGAGCCTATCCATTTACACTGCAGAGCAGTACCTCTATCTAGGTGCTCGTTTCCTAAGAGTTGTCGCACCGCGTGGTGCTATTGGGCATTCTGTTACTCTGGCAGTGTGTTGATCCGTCCCAGCACCGGAAGGGTGCCTTGGCTCTGGTCTCATATCGCTCACAGTGTTGTTCCATCAGATCGCACCTGGAAGTGCGTTTGGCTCACGGTATATTGGCTTGTGCAGTGTCTCCTCCGTTACCGCACCTAAGGGGTGCTCTTGGCTCCGGGTCTATTTGCATATGCAGTGTCTCCTCCGTTACCGCACCTAGGGGTGCTACTGGCTCTGGCTCCTTTGGCTCTGGCAGTGTCTCTCATCCGTTATTGCACCCAAGTGGGGGCATTGGCTCCAGCTCCAGTTGGTCTTTGCTGTACTATTGGGCATTATGATACAGCTATCTGGTTGTGATTCAGTTCAGTCGCACTGCTTGAGCTTGCTTTCATCACTACTTCTGGGACTATTATTAGCACCGGGCGTTGGCTTAATCACACCACAGAGACTGAATACCGGTATTGGGCATTAACCCTTATCTAGTGATTCTGCTGTATTCTACCTGCTCCTGCTATATTGGGCCTGTATTTTATCTATTACTTGCCTTACTGCTATTACCTATTCTGGCCCCTATGGGCACTGTTCCTTATTTTTACTTCAATAAAACTGTGTTTTATTTCTAACCTTGGTCTGAGTGTCGTAAAACCATAACAACACCATCCTGGATGGTGTAACAACTGCACCACTGTACAATTTCAGGCCATTGAGATATTGTGCCTAAACAAAAAATCAGGTTTGAGCTGCACTAACGTTTGAATAAAACAACTTTAAGCAGTGGGAGTACCCTTGTTTTACTTAGGAGGATAAACCCTACAATATGTTTACATTTTTACATATTAAGTGTTACTATCCTTTTAAGAATTTTAGGCATAGTGAGAACGACCATGAGTTTATTCACTGATGCTGCATACCATAGTTTATTTTCTACAAAGACAGTTGGAGGAAGATCGAATTTCCAGTGACTGGACAAGGCACTCCTGGAAACCATACAATTCTGGAATGTCAACAATGGTGCAAAATTTTAGTCTTGGACCTTTAAACCTTCTTTAGATTTAGGAAGTCTATTCTAGGTGTTTCCCATGCCAAATGAAGTCAAGAAGACACCTCAGAAATGAATGTAAGATATCATGAAGGATTCAAACTAGATGTGTCTGGAAATGTTAAGGAAGATGAGGGAGAATATTAATTTTAACAGAATGAATCCTTCCCAACCATGAAATGTTATCATCTTTCCAGTGTAAGTCACATTTAAGCATCAAAAAAGGGATGGGAAATATGCTTTGTAGCTCTAGTGGTAATTCTGATTGATGTTAATCTACAGATATTGAATGGAAGTGGTTTTCCATGCAAATTAAAAATTAGTTTTAAAAATGGCAATTTTCAGTGTATCAACAATGACAGGAAGAGCTTCAGATTTGATAGCGTTGATTTTATAACATGAACTAAGTTGGAAATTGTTCAGAACTGCAAACAAGGTTAGAGAGGGATATGTGATGATTAGTAAGGGTAAGGATGATGTCCTCGAGATTCTTTTTTTATAAACTTTATTTTTACAGAACAAGTTTATACAGGCTATGCAACAATGCAATATGAGACAATGATATGTAGATCGTGACAAAGATAAAAATTACAAGCGTGTAGGCTTGACGCAGTCACTATATGAAACGCCAGTGTGTTATTATTTAACATAAAGAACAATCCTGGACAGTTACAGGAACAATTTCACAAAGTCATGCACACTTCCATCCATGAAAGACAGGAAAGGGGAGGTTAGGGGGAAGAAAAAAAATGGGGGAAGGAATAATGGGGGGGAAAGAAGTGAAAGAACCGAGTTTGGAATAGGGAGGTATAGTAAAGGAGAGTAAGAGAGGACAAGGTAGGGGGAGGAGGAGGCGAGGAATCTAGTCCCAGGTATAGGACCCCAAAAGCTGAACATGAGTGAATACAATATGAATGATTACAGACCCCCACCTGATATGGCACCTCTGTGGAGTGACCACATGTCCCACAGGGAGTTGTGGTGGGGGATGCTATCTCGGAGAATAGAGGTCAGTCTCTCCATGTGGGTGATCTTGGTAAGGTTCTGGGAGAGAGAGAGGGCACTGCCGGAGATTTCCAGAGGAGGGCCACTAAACAGCGGACCTCCATAAGAATGTGTCTGATCAGGGGCTGCAAGTATCAAGGTGTGTTAGGACAAGGGGCCCCCATCACCAGGATCACCAGGTTTTGAGGCGGATAAACCTTTGTGATCTGTCGAATAAGAATCCGTATTTTTTCCCAAAAGGGCTATATGAGAGGGTATGACTACCAAATATCAAATAATAAACCTGAATGACAATAATCTCTCCAACACCTAACTGAAACAAAGTTATTAAAGGTATAGAGTCTTACGGTCATGTGTAACCATCGAAGAAGATTTTTCTAAATGTTTTCCCTGGTCACGGTACAGATGGAGGTATATGAGGTTGCAGTCCAGATCTCGGACCAAGTCTCCTCATCCAGTTTCCTCCCTATATCTTCCTTCCATTGGACCTCATTTTTGTGCTTGGGGAGGGGTTAAAGAAAAAAGGAGCAGGTATAACCGGGTGATAAAACCCCTAGCTGTTGGGGCATGCAGGCAGGCACGCTCATAGACCGTAAGCTGGGGAAAGATCATAGACAGGGACAGAGTCCGGGTGAAATTTTGTATTTGAAAATAGTTGTAATAGTCTTGGATGTGCCAGGAATTTATCTCTGAGAGACTGGTAGTTAAGAAACCTCCCTCTGTCGATAAGGTCATGAATGTAATGTAAACCAGCATTTTTCCAGTGGGGGAGTATGTGCAAAGACACACCTGGGAGTTACTAAAGAAAGGAGTAAGTGGAGTGGGGGAGCCCAGGATCATCGGGAAGGACCTCTGAGCCTCATCTGCAATGTCAAGCTGAAAGGCTATAGTAGGCATCAGATCCCTCCCAGGCCTTGCACCTGACCAGAAAAATCAAGATTTTAAATGTTTCTGAAGAGACTTCGTTTGAGATTAATTCAAAAAAACAAGCTGATATGAGTTCCACCAAAACACTGAATTTTAAAAAGGCCAACTTTAGCAGGTTTAATTCATCCCTTGGTCTCGTTGACTGGGATAAAATATTTTCAGGAAAAAACACAGAAGGTAAGTGGAATGCCTTCAAAATAACATTGCAAAAATACACATATAAATTTATCCCTGTTGGAAACAAATACAAAAGAAGCAAATTGAAACCAATGTGGCTAACCAGTAAAGTAATTCATGAAATAAATAACAAGAAAGCAGCATTTAAACATTACAAAGCTGAGGGATCAGCAGAGGCATTTGCAAAATACAAAAATGTCAACAAAACATGTAAAAAGGCTATTAAATTAGCTAGACTGGAGAATGAAAAAAATATTGCTAAGGAGAGCAAAAGCAACCCAAAAAAATTCTTTAAATACATTAATGGCAAAAAATTAAAGTCTGATAATGTTGGGTCCTTGTTAGCTGAAACGGGTGAGATGGTCAAAGGTGACAGAGAGAAGGCAGATATTTTAAATAATTTCTTTTCTTCTGTTTTTACCAAGGAAGACCCATTGGACAAGAATCTGCAAACTACTTTTACAGAACAGTCACAGCAAGCATGGAACTGGCTAACACAAGAAAAAGTGTTAAAACAATTGAATGGTGTCAAGGTAGACAAAGCTCCGGGGCCAGATGGTATACACCCACGGGTACTTAAAGAGCTAAGCCAGACCCTGGCCAGACCGATATATCTGATTTTCAGGGATTCTTTTATTTCTGGTATGGTGCCCATGGATTGGCGTAAAGCAGATGTGGTGCCCATATTTAAAAAGGGATCAAAGTCCCAGCCAGGAAATTACAGACCCGTAAGCTTGACATCTGTGGTAGGGAAGCTGTTTGAAAGGTTGCTAAGGGAATATATTCAAGAATTTTGCTGGAACAGGAATATCTTTAGCAATAGCCAACATGGCTTTGTGAAAGATAGGTCTTGTCAAAGAACTTGATCGCATTTTATGAAAAAGTAAGTAATAATATAGATGAGGGAGCGGCGGTTGACGTGATCTATTTAGACTTTGCCAAGGCATTTGATACAGTTCCACACAAGAGGTTACTGTACAAATTGAATGAAATAGGACTAGGGGAAAATGTTTGTGTGTGGATTGGAAATTGGCTGAAAGATAGAATGCAAAGAGTGGTAGTAAATGGCAAGTTCTCCAGTTGGATAAACGTGATAAGTGGAGTGCCTCAGGGATCTGTCCTGGGTCCTCTTCTTTTTAATTTGTTTATTAATGACCTCCCAGAGGGCATAGGAAGCCATGTATCAGTGTTTGCCGATGACACAAAATTAAGTAAGGTAATAAAGTCTGAACTGGAGGTGTCTTCATTACAAGAGGACTTGGACAAATTGAGTAACTGGGCAGGCAAATGGCAAATGAGATTCAATATAGACAAGTGTAAAGTTATGCATTTTGGGTATAATAATAAAAATGCAACATATAGTTTAAATGGTGTTTCTCTGGGGAAATCTACTAATGAAAAGGATTTAGGAGTAATGGTAGACAATAGACTTTGCAGTAGCATGCAGTGCCAGCTGGCAGCTGCAAAGGCCAATAAGATATTGGCATGTATTAAAAGGGGTATTGACTCAAGGGAGGAAGATATAATTATGCCTCTTTACAGGTCCATGGTAAGACCCCACCTAGAATATGCTGTTCAATTCTGGGCGCTAGTGTTGAGCGAGCACCCCGATGCTTGGGTGCTCGGGTGCTCTGACCGAGCACCCCCTGAGGCTCGAGTGCTCGGCCGAGCACCCGAGCCCCATTGAAATGAATGGGGCGACACGAGCATTACACCAGGCACCCCCTGCTCTGATGAGGGGAGGGTGCCTGGTCAATGCCCCCCTTCATCTCCGCTATGCCCCCTTCATCTCCGAATGCCCCCTTCATCTCCGCAATGTCCCCCTTCATCTCCGCTATGCCCCCTTCATCTCCGCTATGCCCCTCTTCCACAATGTCCCCCTTCATCTCCGCTATGCCCCTCTTCCACAATGTCCCCCTTCATCTCCACTATGCCCCTCTTCCACAATGTCCCCCTTCATCTCCGCTATGCCCCTCTTCCACAATGTCCCCCTTCATCTCCGCAATGCCCCCTTCATCTCCGCAATGCCCCCGTACCTCCAGTCCCTGGTGGTCCAGCGGAGCGTCTTCAGATCTGTGCCTCTTCCGGCACAGATCCCCGCCACCCGAACATGGCGGGCGATCACATGGCGGTACTCGACGAGTACCGCCATGTGCCGAGCAGAGCAATGCTCGAGCCGATCCGAGCATCGGCCGAGCACGCTCGCTCAACACTACTGGGCGCCCTTTCTGAAGAAGGACATTATGGAACTAGAGAGAGTGCAGAGGAGGGCTACAAAACTAGTAAGGGGAATGGAAAGTTTTAGTTATGAAGAGAGGCTAGAAAAGTTAAACTTGTACACACTAGAGAAACGGCGTCTTAGAGGGGATATGATAACACGATATAAATATGTTCAAGGCCCATATAAAGGGCTTTCAAAAGACCTGTTCATTAACAGAACAGTACACAGGACAAGGGGCCACCCGCTTAGACTTGAGGAAAGGAGATTTAGTCTACAACAGCGGAAGGGTTTCTTTACAGTAAGGACAATAAAGGTATGGAATGCACTTCCGGAGGAGGTGGTGCTATCAAATACATTAGATGCCTTTAAAAGGGGCCTGGATACTTATTTAAAAGAGCATAATATAGAGGGCTATGCACGTTAGTATTGGGATTAATATTTAGTTAGGGCTTGTAGATCCAGGGAGAAATCTGATTGCCATTTGGAGTCAGATGCCTTCTTTTGGGTCAGCTATGGTAAACAGGAATAGGAAAAGGGTTGAACTGGATGGACGCAAGTCTTTTTTCAACCTAAATTACTATGTAACTATGTAAATATGTAACTAGACTGAGGCCTCGATTGAATTGAGGCAGGTAAAATAGCAGGTAGGGCAGTACCGTCTATTGGCCCATTAGCAATAAGTATTGGCAGATCTATTCAGTTACCCTACCAGCTGAAACCAAAACAGATGTTAGGCCACAGAAAAGGACTTGTGGCCAAATGTCCATTTTGTGTATTAAGTTCCCAAAACGCAAGCTAAGTAGCGTGAATAATGGGAACATCAAAGGAAAAAGGTAACGATTTCTGCCTGACACACTGTCAAGCACTGATTGCTAGCTCAAACACACAGCCACCCTTCCAAACTCTAACCCTATACTACCCCTAACAGAAAAATGCAACAATACTACCCCTAACACTAGCCTAATGCTGAGATCTATGTTACACTTACCTGGCATCCACTGTCTGTCTGCTCCTTCAGTCATTCTTCTTCTGTTCTCTCTAATCTTCTTTCTTCTTATCTTCTTTCCTATGAAATGAAGAGAAATGTTAATGTCATATTTGAAATAAAAATAAATGACCCCAAGATATGCCATAGCTAACCCCTCCAGTGCTTAAATGTAGTGTGGCATAGTATTTAAAAATAAAATTCAGCCAGTCTTTTTCCAAAAAATAAGTAAAATCTTTTTAGCCATAATAAAAAAGGCATGTCCATGGTTAAATAAAATTCTGTTGCCGCTGCCACCCCTGCAGGCACTGCTGGGGGTGGCAGCAATGTATATCAACACAGAACCCCATTGTATACGTACCAGACCATTGCTCGAGTCCCAATGAGCTTACTATGCTTGAAAAAATTCAGTCAGCTTTATTTGGGCCTAGAGTCAATTGAATCTAGGCCTGAGATACCAAAAATGTCCAGTTATTCCCTAATACATATAGCAAGAGATTCTGCTGCCAAGGCAAATAAAAGAGGGCAAAGCGGTAACCCTGACTGAAATCTCAAGCAATGCCCTTGCTCCCCCAGATCCTCCACAGGGAAGCCATATCAGGTGGGGGTCTGTAATCATTCATATTGTATTCACTCATAGGGATTATTATAAAGTGAACCCCCAGAGGAAAATTGCTTTCAAAACCAAAAAATTATGTTTTTCATTCAGATAAAGCCAATTGATATGATTAAGCACATTTTCAGCATCTAGACTAAGGACTAGGGTATTGAATTTTGATGTAGAATAGAGAAGGACAAAATGTACAATTTTCCTTGTAATGTCTCCTGCTTGTCTGTTTGGGATTAAGCCCACTTGATCTGTGTGAATTAGTTTATGAAGTGGGCAGATAATCTATTAGCGAGAAGTTTGCTAAAGAATTTCAGAGCAGAATTAAGCATTGATAAAGACATAGATAGCGCAGTCTTGATGGTCCTTATCAGGCTTATGTATTAAAGAAATACTAGCACTGGCCATATCTGGAGACGTGATCACCAGTCACAAAATAGTTAAAGAATTCTAATGAGTGAAATATCTCAATACTGTGGACTTCATAAAGTGTGAGGTTCCTGAGGGCATGCTACTACTAGGGATGGGCAAAAAGACAAAGAAATATCTTGCAGGAATTTTCATAAAAAAAACAATTTCCTGCTTTATTTGTGTAAATTCCACCCACAGAAAATACACTGCCCATAATTCCCATAAGAAAGTCACCATTTTTTGCCTATCCTTTCTATGACTGCATGATTTCCCACCACAATATTACTTCTTCTGGGGGATGACAACTGAAAGTAAAAGTTGTGAGTCTTATAGCAACATTTGTCTTGAAAGAAATATTAGCAGGCTGAGTGCCTTTTTCCTTTTGCCCACAACACTAACTGCTTAAAGAGATAGCAATGTTTCAAAATAAAAGCAGCTCCAATTAATTTTCATAGTATTTGGGCTATGGAGGGTGTTATTTCACTACTGTCAGAGTTGTAGTTCAAGAGTAATAGAATGATAAAGAATCCCCCTCCCTCCCCTTTTAACCTAGTGTAAGCCACCTCCCTATAGATGTGGAATCTGGTCTTAAGACCAGGCAGCTCACAGCAAGACACAAGCTTCTTACTGTGTGAACAATGAAAACCCTGCCCCCTTTGACAGGTTTTTCAGGTTTTTCCCATAAGCTAATTGAAGATTGTCCTTCTCAGCAAGCCATCTGGACACCACCTTGTTGCTCTGAGTTGAGCAGTGTTACATCAGTAAAAGGGAGGGGGATACTTTATCATTCAACTACTCTTGAACTACAACTGACAGTATTGAAATAACACTCCCCATGGTACAATTACTATGAAGATTAACATTAACAACAATCCTTGAAAAATAACTGTGGTTTGGAATATTCCAGCTTCTTGCGCTATGCCATTACCAACTCAACATCTGTAGTGTTTTTTTTTAGATGATTTATTAATTGTACTGGTGCTGGTGGAACGTTTGGCGGAACTTTGAAAAACTGCTTCCTTCTTGGGAGGAGAGGGGTCACCATCAATTATTACACACATTGCAGCAATCATATCCACAGTCAGTTTTTGGACTGTCACTTTACTCACACATCTCTGCATTGCTCCTAATGCCTTTACTCTGCGCGAAAACCACGTTGTTGTCTGCTTTTTCGTAGGAAAATCCACTTTAAAAATATTGATTAAAATCTTTGCATTTTTTGCCCACTGGCAAGAATTCTTAGTCAATTTTTCAATGGCCAGAAAGTTTTTGCACATCGATTAACACGTTTTTCACCTTTTCACTATAAAACATGATGCTTTCCAGGAAGTAAAACACAACAGAAGCAGCTACAGAGAGAGATAGACTTGCTGTGCTGTTCTGCTGTGATCTGTTGTAAAATTGAATCAGGGGAGGCTCATAGTGACTGCTATCACTATGTGCAGGTTTAAAAATAATAAAAGGAGGAACTGGAAGGACCCTTATGTGTCCACTGAGTCTGAGGAGGAGAAGAAAGTGACCACTACAGACCCATGCTGGTCAGTCCCCCTAAATCAGCCTTAGGGATCTTGAGGAAATTAATATCAACTGAAAAAAAGAGGGTAGTAGTGAGAGCAGGACAGGTCAGCTGCCTGTACCTGATGCCAGACATGCTTTACCTGCTGCCACCATTGTTGTGCCTGCTGTCAGACATGCTTTACCTGCTGCCACTAGTGCTGTGCCTGCTGTCAGTGCTGCCCCTGCTGCCACAAGTGTTGTGTCTGCTGTCAGATGTGCTGAACCTGCTGCCACTAGTGCTGTGCCTTCTGCCAGTGCTGAACCTGCTGCCAGTGTGTCTTATAATACTCAGGAGGGGGGAGAGGAGCAGATGACAAGTGTGACAGCAGGGGACCCTACGTTATACTTGCGATCCCCAAGCCGTCCTGCCAGTGCTTATACTACTACTCAGAAAGTCCAGCAGCTTGTTAGTATTAGGAGTGAAGAAGGTGTAATCATCATATTACTACTGACTGTGAGGAGGAAGACTCATGGGATGAAATTGATGTGGTTGATGCAAGTGGTAGTACTAGTAACAGTGACAGTGAAGCAGCTGGTGGGACTTGTGTTAGGGGAGTGGTAGGGGAAGCAATTGACAGCACTGAGATTAGCGGTCAAGGGAGCCCACAACATTCCCCTCACCCTGGGAGTCCCGTTCCTCTCTCGACATTGTCCAGGTGGAACATGATCCTTAAGAAGGCAGAATTGTTACCTAGCAGCAATAAAACCACCACCACCACCATGAGCACAGATCAGCTACCTGTGCCTGCTGTAACTGCCAGTCTGCCTTCTTCAGTTCACCAAGGAATGTCAAGTGTTACATTAGGGGACCCTCTTTCCCCTAATTTCTCTTCACCTCCTCCAACTAGCAGTGAGACGTCTGTAATAGAGCAGCAGCAGATCGTAGGGACTAGTGGTGGTGGTGAAGAGAATGATGTAGAAGCTGGAGTGGAAGACACATTGATGGCCTTTTTAGCCTAAATTGAGAAGGAATGGGATAAGGATGGGGATAGGCATCAACACCACCATCACCAACAGTGTGCTTTTGGAATTCACAGAATTTGCAACTCCTCTAATTACTGCTGCTGAGTTGCAAGGGCAGCAGAATGCTAAGAAGCAGGATTGTGGGCCACAGACCACTGTGGACATAGTGGTAATGTGGTCAACAACTGATGCAGGACTAGGACAGGTTCAACTTGCCAGCAGCAGCAATACTCTTGGTCATAGTTGCAGTGCTGATTCTGAGGCAGCAGCAGAGACAGCAGCAACATCATCTTCTGCCACAGCCACTGAAGGGAAATGTGGAGGAGAAGAAGAAAGAGGCCATTCTTATCCACCTTTTTCCTCCTCCATGAAGTTATGGGTGTGGAACTATTTTTCTCTTGAGGGATGAACAGTGCAGTCATCAATAACGGCACTGTGCACAATTTGTGACAAGTCAGTGAGAAGGGGAAAGGCAGGAACAAGCTTTGGTACAACCACTCATGAAACACAGACACCATGACATTTATAGCAAACATGTTAAAGCCAAACTCCCACCACAAAACTCGAGCCCTGCTGTTGCTGAACCCCTTGACTCTGAAGAAAGGCAACAAGAGGCGAGGTGGAGATCAAAGAGGAGGAAGAATAGAGAAACCCAGGCAGAGGCTGGAAGTTCGATGACAAGTGAAACAATTCTTGCTCCAGGGTAACTACGCTTTTTGCTAATCCACCTCATTCATTACCTCCCAAACAGAATATGCTAAACGTGTTTCAGGGAGGGGTCATCGTTACTATTAAACTGTCAGCAAGTTGTCATATGTCCTTAGAGGGGTGTGGACAAGGGGCATAGTGACAGCAGCAGTACTTGGTTTCTGGTGTCATGATGTTTGGGTACAATTGTGCCTCCAGATGTTATTTACCACACACACTGTGCACATTGCAGTTGCTAATGAGATGCACAGTTCCTGCTCTCAATAAAAAAATTTATTTTCTAGTAACAACACACCCATGATTTTGGAGGAGGGGCAGGTGAAGAAGAATTACTAGCCAACTTCTTCTTTTCTCCACATATACCTAAAGTGGTAGGGGCTGGTTATAGTGCTGCTGTTGCCTCAGGCACATCACTGGAGCTACTCAAAGCAAGTGGAAGGCAGAGCCTTCTCTTCGTTGCACTAGTCTCCAGACTGCCCTGCCCGGTATATTGGTAAGGATGGTAGAACCTTTTTCCATCTTGTGCCACCTAAGGTTGCCTTACCTGGTATTGGCAGGGCTGGTAGAGCCTGTATCTCATTCCTTGTACCAGTACTATGCTACTATGTAAATTCACTATATATAGTATGTGCATGCTACCCAATAGGGATTTCTTTAACTTTTCAATAAAGTTGTGTTTTTACCTAACTCTGTGTCTGAGAGTCGTAACAACCCATGACAGTATGAAAGGGCCATGACCTCAGATAATAAGAGCGATGGTAATGCACAGAACATCCATTGGAGGATGGATGTACATGAGCAACGACTGGATCAGCTAGCAGTGGCGATCCAAACCATTCTTGAATGCACTGTACTCGGATAGGTCTGTTCCGAGTCCAGTGGTCTCCCCAGGTCAGACTCCAGAAAATGATACCATGCCCTCAGGGGCTGCAGTTAAGGGATTAACCACTACGCCCCGTTGCCACTCATATATGATGGTGATCAGAACCTGAGCAGAGGGTTTATCAACCAACTTGAAATATTTATGGAACTGACTGCGCATTCCTTTCCCAGTGACCGCAGTAAAGTTGGGTTTATGATATCCCTGCTGACTGGTAGAGCCCTGGCATGGGCCAACCCCTTATGGGAAAGTGCAAAGCCTTGCACAAAGAGTTTCAAGGAATATGTGCAGTCTTTTCGGAGAGTGTTTGAGCCCCCTGGTAGAGCCACCTCTGCTGCTAAACACCTCATGGAAATACAACAAGGCAGGCGTACGGTTGGCGACTATGCCATTGAATTCCGCACCTTGGCAGCAGAGGTAGGTTGGAACAATGAGGCATTGTTGGCAGCCTTCGCCCAAGGTCTGAATGACCAGATTAAAGATGAAATTGCAGCTAAAGACTTGCCTATGGATCTACAGAATTATATTGAGTATGTTATCCTAACTGATACCCGGATCCGTGAAAGAGTGATGGCAAAAGATCGAAGGCTAAGGTAATAAAATAACGGAACCCATCCCTCCCTTGGCATCTAAACTTATTGAACAGTTACGGGAATCAGGTGAACCTATGCAATTGGGCTTCACCAGACTAACCAGGGAGGAGAGAACATATCGCAGAAGGCAGGTATTGTGCTTATACTGTGGCAAAAGTGGGCACTATGAATATCTAGTCATGCCATTTGGTCTTTGTAACGCACCTGCAGAATTTCAAGAATTAATCATTTATATCCTCAGGGATATGTTGCAGTCCTGTGTGGTTGTCTACCTGGATGACATACTCATTCATTCTGAAAATATGTCACAACACATTAAAGACGTGTCTGAGGTGTTGCTCCGCCTACATAAAAACAAATTATATTGTAAATTGGAGAAGTGCGAGTTTCACAAAACCAGTGTGCCATTCGTGGGTTTTGTAATCGGCAAAGAAGGCATTGCCATGGATAAAGAGAAACTAGCGGCTGTTCTGCAATGGCCACGGCCCAAGGGCCTAAAAGCCATTCAGCGATTTCTGGGTTTCGCTAATTATTATAGAAAGTTCATTAAGAATTTCTCTACAATTGTTAAACCTTTATCTGACCTTATGCACAAGGGTGCTAATCCATCTCAATGGTCAGTGGCTGTGGAAGACGCCTTTGAGAAATTGAAATCTGCTTTTGTTAATGCTCCTGTGTTATCCCACCCCAACCCATCTCTCCAGTTCACATTGGAGGTCGATGCCTCAGAGATTGGGGTTGGGCAGTACTTTCTCAACGACCTGTTAAAGGAGGAACTCTCAGACCTTGTGGGTTTTTCTCCAAAAAGTTGTCCATGGCCCAAAGTCATTACGAGATAGGTGACAGAGAACTACTGGCCATTATTCTTGCCCTGAAGGAATGGTGCCACCTACTAGAGGGCACAAAAAACCCAGTTTTAATATTAACTGACCACAAAAACATGACCTACCTCTCTGAGGCTAAAAGACTGTCATCACGCCAGGCCAGGTGGGCACTGTTCCTTTCTCGATTCAATTTTATTGTATCCTACTGGCCAGGGTCCAAGAATGTTAGAGCTGACGCTCTGTCAAGACAATTTAAGCCTGAAACTGACAGAGACGAGGTGCCAGCACCTATTATTCACCCTGATCAGATATTGGCTACACTAAGTACTAGTATTACTTCACCACTAGGGGAAGAGATTTTGGCCTCCCATGCTTTGGCTCCCCCAGAAACCCCAGTGGGCAAGTGTTTTGTTGGTGAGCCATTCCGCACTCGTTTGCATGAGATTTCTTTGGAGAAAAACCACTGGTGATGTTACAATCTTGATCCCAAGGTAAGTGCATTCCTGCCTCAAGGATCAGTACTGGGACCCTTGCTCTTCCCAATATTTACTGCTTCCCTTGGAAAACGAATAAACTCCTTTGCGTTTCACCATCACCTCTATGCTGATGATACCCAAATATATCTTTCCTCCCCAACCCTCTCCCCTTCCCTCCTGTCCCGAGTATCTGACTGTCTGTTTATTGTGTCTTCCTGGATGTCCTCCCATCAACTCAAACTTAACCTTGGCAAAACTGAACTAATTCTCTTCCCTTCATCTACAACCAGCCTTATCCCAAATATTACCCTCACCGTTAACAACACTACCATCACACCAACCCCTACAGCATGCTGCCTGGGGATCACATTTGACTCTGCCCTATCCTTCATTCCTCACATCCAGTCAATCTCCAACTCATGCTGCCTCCACCTCTGCAACATCTCTGGAATCCGACCCTTTCTCACAGAAGACACTACCAAAATTCTAATCCAAACACTCATCATGTCCCATCTTGACTACTGCAACTCTTTTCTAATTGGCCTTCCTCTCACCCGACTAACCTCGCTACAGTCCATAATGAACTCTGCTGCAAGACTAATCTGCCTCACTTATCGCTTCTCTAACACCACACCCCTCTGTCAGTCCCTACACTGGCTCCCATTAGCATACAGAGTTAAAATTCTGGTGCTAACTTATAGAGCTCTCACTAACACCACACCCCCCTATATTTCATCTCTCATTTCCAAATATACTCCCGCCCACCATCTTTGCTCTGCACACGACCTTCTGCTCTCGACAGCTCTTATCACATCCTCCCACTCCAGGCTACAGGACTTCTCCCGTGCTGAATCTCGGCTCTGGAATTCCCTGCCCGCCCCATCAGACTCTCCCCAGCCTTCAAATCTTCAGACGCTCCCTGAAGACTCACCTCTTCAGGGAAGCCTATCAACTGCCTCCATAAACATGATCACCAAGATTTTCCCCCTGCAAGGACTACTGCACTCAACAGCACTTCTCACTCCCACCCACTGACTGGCAGTTCATGTGACAGGAGGCACTTAAATGCAAAGCACTTACTCCCTCTGTGTCATACCTACCTTCCTCTAGACTGTAAGCTCTCATGAGCAGGGCCCTCTGATCCTTCTGTTCTCCACATCTGATTGTACTGTTTAATACCTTTGTATGTCTATTCCCATTTGTACAGCGCTGCAGAATTAGTTGGCTCTATATAAATAAATAATAATAATAATAACAATAATTTACACATTGCATGGGAAGGTTTAATGGGACAGGGTTCCAGTCCCAGCATCCATAGAGAGCAGAGAGGACTTAAACCAGTTTATTCTCATGTCAAAGATTCCACCAATTCTAGAATAGTAGTTACAGATTTATGCAAGTCACCAAGAAAGAATAATATGTCATCTGAGTATAAGGCTTTTTTAGCTTCCGTCGTCAGTAAAGAGATGGGCATATAAGATTCACAGTGCTTAGGGCCCTTGCCTGGTTTGGGGAGCACTATTATTGACGCTGATGTAAGAGAGTCAGGGAGGCGCTCTTTGTCTATGGCTGTGTATAATGTGTTGAGAAGGTGGGGTGCCAGTACGTCCGCGAACTCTCAATACCATTTCACCCAGGAGCCCATCCCTACCAGGGGTCTTTGCCATAGATAAACTGTGTATGGCATCCATAATTTCCCTCAGCAAAATAAGAGCATCTAGCATTCGACTATTTTCAACCAAAAGTTGGGGTAAAGCACACCATGTTAGAAAATCACGAATCTTGGCTGCCGTTTTAGTTGAGCGGGATTTATATAATTGAGAGTAGAAGTTTTGGAATCATGCATTAACCTCCCGATGGTCAACCAGAAACTTGCCGTCATCATCATATACTGAAGCAATTGAAGAAGGCCCACAATTATGTCTAACAAGCTGAGCCATTAGTCTATCAGCCTTATCTCCATTTCCGAAAATATTTTGGTTTTTAAAGAAAATAGTACGGTATTCATTTCAGAGACTTTCGATGCAAGGCGAAGAGATTGCATGGTAAAGGCAGCATACAAGAGTGGATCACCCTTCTCGACATACCGTTTTTCAGCCTCACTTGCCACTTCCTCTAATTCAGCAACATCTTTGGTTTTTACTTTTTTATGATTCGGAATATGGGAAATCAGAGAGCCCCTAGCCACTGTCTTGGCTGCTTCCCAAATCAACCCCTGTGAGGAAGTCCCCAAATTATTGTCAAAGTTGTCATGTAGATCTGTACGATGTTAGTCTGCATTTTGCAGATAGGTCAGCCAGAAGGGATGTAGTCTCCATTCCCTGGCCTGGGACTGTACCCCTATTGCCAAAGTCAATGTCAGTGGGGAGAGATCAGTTGCCACTCTGGTCAGGAACTTACAATCCTTCACCAGCCTCCAACTTGAAGAATTGATAAAGGCGAAGTCAATTCTTGAGAGTGTTTAATGTGTGGCTGAGTGGCAGGAGAATTCCCTAAGAGTCGGGTGTAAGGTTCACCACGTGTCAATTAATCCCATGTCACCAAGAAGACTGCAAAATGTATCCCTGTGGGATTTGCTTTCAACAGTCACTCCTCCCATCCTATCCAAGTTAGCATCAAGCATCAAGCATGATATTGAAGTCTCCCATACAGACAATATGATGATCCAGCCAGTGTGAGATATACTCCAGCACTTCCCAGATGACCGATGGCTCAAAAGGTGGTGGTACATAAATACTGAGGAGCACAAATCGAGCTCCCTGAAGTCTGCAAGTTAAAAAGACATATCTGCCTCTGGAGTCTGATTCAAGATCAATGAATTCAAAATGTACTGATTTTGCTATCAGTAGTGAGACTTCCCTTGCATAAGTGGAGTAAGTTGAGTGATAACATGCCTGAATCCAAGGTTTTTTAAGGGACAAAATTCTGCCCGCAAATAAGTGTGTCTCTTAGAGCATAACTACCCCTGGGGCCTGTTTACTGGTGTGATTTAGAATCAGTGATCTCTTGATAGCATAATTTATACCACGCACATTCCAGGACATGAATCTACATACATCACTTGCCATTTCTGCGCTGACTAAAGAATACGATATCCATGGTCATAGCCATTTATGCCGGGGCAGGGGTGCCTAATATAAACAGTTTCCTGCCCCACCCCAATCCATACAACACTAGTATACACAAAACCCACCCTGTCACCACCCCCCCAAACCTGTTGGAGACCTTACCCCATAACTGGTATGGAAGAAGAACTCCCAGCCCAGCCCCCAAAGAACATAAGATATATAGATAAACAATACATAGAATATTAGTAGTCCTAATATTTAGCTTGGTATGCATATCTGACAATAACTTGACCCACTATGTGAGAGCATGCAGCAATAGCACCTGATGACCTTGAAGCACTCTCTGACATAATTGCATTCCAACCTAATTAGCAAAACGGCTTGTTGGTTTAGCACTTAGAGTACAAATCTCCATTGTCTCCCTCTGAAACTGCCTGTCTTCCATACAACAAGTATAATGTAGAGGTTGAAACATCATATACTGGTCAATGGCATTCCCTATGAGGCGGCCTAACAGCTGCTTTGGCATGCACGGCACTGACAAAGCCAGTGTGGAGTCAAATGTCCCCCTAAGGCAGCCACCCCACAAGAACCATTTAAGGTCAGGTCACATCAAGTAGCCACTTATGAGACAACCAGCGGGGAGTGAAGACCACTTATTTAGATCAGGAGTGAATTACATTAATCAATATATTATGTTACTTCCACAAATTATCTACTTGTACAAATGAAATAAGAAATTGAACAAGGCTGCTTATGTTCTAACATATTCACACACGTTAACTGCATCATGTCTCTCTGTCTGTTACTAATGCCTCCAATCAGGTAGGACTATTAGAGGTGAATCATGACCACCTGAGCTGTCAATTCCTTGTCCTATTCTGACAGATCTTGATAAAAAAGGTAATGACTATTAAGAGTGTCTGAGAATTAACCATTACATTTTCAGTGTTCATAGGAGTCTGTACATTTTATCAATTTACAATCAAGGAAGTATCCCTCAAATACCCCGCATGCAGCCACTGAAGCCCCTTGGAGGCACCAGGGAAGACCCACCACCCAGGGGTGCATCATCTGGGATATTTTCCTGCAAATGTAATGGTTAATTCTTAGACACTCTTAATACGCATTACCTCTTTTATCAAGATCTGCCAGAATAAACAGGTAAACAATGAAAGGGCTTATATTTCAGGATGAAGTTAGGACTACCAGTAATATGGCTTAAGGCATGTGAACCAAAGTGATAATGTTCCCAACCAGTAGAGGATTAATCTTCCAGAGTGTCACAGAAGTAGCAAAGTTTCAAGCTGGTGCTCCAGTAATGTAGGGAAGAGATTTCCAATTCCTTTAACTGTGTATTTCCATCCCCTACGGCAATAATATGTAAGTAAGCAGGAGAGGATAAATCACTCGTATGTTACTCTGGGTTGATGTGAAGTACTCAAACACCTTGCGTGTGCGGTTGAGTCAGCAGTTGAGAGAGTCACAATGGTAATGTGCACATGTAGCTCTGGGACTGAGTTGTAAATGGATTATATATGGTGCTTGGTCACAAAGTTATATGACAAAGAAACAGTGACCAGTGTCAAACAGCAGTAGCAAAGGCAAACAAAGTCGTGTCTTGCATAAAAAGAGGTATCAAAGCTAGAGTGGATAACATTATTTTGCCATTATACAAATCATTGTTAAGACCTCACCTTGAGTATGCAGTGCAATTTTGGGCACCAGTTCTGAAAAAGGATATACTAGAACTAGAGAGGGTACAGCGGAGAGCAACAAAATTAATTAAGGGAATGACTTGACATATGAGGAACGACTAAACAAACTTGGTTTATTTACTCTAGAGAAAAGACGATTAAGAGGAGACCTTATCACATTGTACAAGTATATGAGAGGTCAATACAAGGATCTCTGCGGTGAGCTATTTATTCCAAGGCCTGATCAGGTGGCCAGGGGACACCCCTTGAGATTAGAGGAAAGGAGGTTTAAACTTCAGCAAAGGAAGGGTTTTTTTATGGTAATGTCTGTCAAATTGTGGAATTCATTGCCCAGGGTGGTTATCGCAGATACAATGGATACATTTAAGAGAAGATTAGAAACATTTCTTTCAAAAGGGAACATACAGAGTTATACTGTTTATCAGTAGGCTGATCAGGAAGGTCTGATAAAGACTAATTTAATTGGTAGCAAGAAAGCTATAAAATTCTCAGTTACTGAGGTATGAGGCAAAGGTTGAACTTGATGGACTTGTGTCTTTTTTCAACCTAATTTACTATGTTACTATGTGACTATGTAAGAAGGGTCAAAGTCCTCCCAAGAGTACACAGTCCCAGCACACCAGGTTTGTTGTAAATGCTAAGTGCCAAAAAATCTCAGTGTACTGGCATCTCAGTTGGTCCAGGAACTGCAGATTCATACCAGTTCCAGTGAATATACATGTGCTATAGACAGGTTGGAGCCAGGGAATTTAATGGAAGTGGTCATTAAAATATGTAGTATGTAATATAGCCTAATCGGAAGGAGAGGGAAATTAGGGAGAAAAAAAATAATAAAAAAGAATAAAAGTTCTAACAAGGGGGCTGGGGGGACAAGAGTATAATTGAAAGTGGGGGGTCATGCTTGGCTGAATTTCGGAGCACTCTTCCTCCAAGTAATATACACCAGCCCTAAGGCACTTAATATGAGAGGTAGACCTCCTTCACTCACACAACATACAGATCACAGAGAGTGGCAGTTCAGTGATATGTAGCTAGGATGCAAACAACACATAAAGAGCAACAGGAAGGTGCTAAAGATGCACCCCTGATGCTCTAAAATGAGAACCCTGTAAATGAGGCACTCATACAAAAGAACAATATATAACAATTTTTATGATCATAAATCACATAAAACATTTAAAAACCTGTGGACTGGCTAAATCAATAGATATAATAATCCCTATATAGCTGGTATGAAACCACACATCAAATAAAGTGCCAGTTACTAGTAAATAGATAAATGGAAGTATACACAGCAATATACTTATCCAAAATTGGAAAGTTCGGGTAATCAGGTCATAAAGTCCAGCCAGTCTCCATGCTCACAACCCTAAACGTATCGCCATTCTCATGGCTTCACCAGGGGTAATCAGCTGAGACAAAGGCAGCAGAGGCAAGGGGGTAAAAAATTTGAAGCTTTCAAACATATTAAAAAAACAAACAGGAAATATTATAAATAAAATGAAAATGATGCCACATATATATATTTACTAATAAGATGCCACAAATAGTAACACTTTGAGGGCTAACAGTAGCATCCTTGGGGGAGTATTTTTTTTAATTTAACAAAACAAAACACTAAAGGATTTTTTTTCAGTGAAGAAAGAAGAATGAACATCAAAGGAAGAAGAGAAGACTGAAAAGAAGAAAGAAATAAAGATACATGAAGAAGCCGGACAGCGGATATCATGTAAGTGTTACATTTTCTGACTTGTTTTAGCTCGCTCTCATTGTTTGGCACTGTTTTTTTTTCTTTGATGTTCCCACAATTCAATCAATTTAGAGAGAGTTCTGGGAACAAAAAACCATAACAAGCATTTTGCCAAAACGGGAGTTTTGGACAACACTGCACTTTTTGCCCTGTACTTTTCCATCAATAGAATAGCTTGGATACATGGTTGAATTTTTGGCGCTACTGCTTTTGCTAATACTGTTTTTGGTAATAGTATCGAGACCTTTAGGCTTTATGAGCAAAAGGAAAAAGGAGAAATTCTGGAGCCAACTAAGGGCTCGATCCAAATGTTCAAGTAAAAAAATGTTGTTAGGGCAAAATGGATACCGACCGACAAAATAAAATGTCTTGGTCGGTATTCAAATGTCCTACCGACATTAAGCACAGCAGACGTTAGGACACAAAACTAGTGTTGTGTCCAAATGTCCCTTTTGTGCGTTAAGCTCCCAAAACGCCGCTAAATAACACCAGTTTTGGGAACTTAACAGTAAAAAAGTTAACCATCAGTGCCTGACATACTGCCAAGCACCGATTGTTAAAAAATCTGTGTTAAACTTACCTGTCATCCACTGTCTGTCTCCTTCTGTCTCCATTCTTTCTTCTATCTTCTTTCTTCTCTTGTATCTTCCTTCTTCTTGCTGTAAAACAAAAACAAAAGTTTAAGTTAAAAGCATACGTACTTTAACCCCTTGAGTGCCAGAGGGGTACGCAATGCATTACAAAGGGTTTAAGTATGTAGTAGTGTGCCAGTTGTTAAAATCCAAATGTCCCCATAATAATAATAATAATAATAATAATAATAATAATAAATGTTTTTTAATATATTAAAAGCCAATGGTTTTGCCATAAGTAAATAAAAATAAAATTATACTTAGCATATATGGAGCTGCATCCCCCCTCCCTTCTTGTACATGGGCCAATGCCTGCCCCAGTCTGAAGGAATTAGAATTTAAGCTGCCCTTATATATATGGGCAGCCTTACTTCTAATTCTCTCACAGCCATTGGCTGGAATTTGCTTATGCATCTCCCAGCCAATTAGTTCAAAGCACAGCCGCTCAAAGCTGATTGGCTGGGAGGTGCGTAAGCATATCCCAGCCAATGGCTGTGAGAGAATTAGAAGTAAGGCTGCCCATATATAAGGGCAGCTTCAATTCTAATTCCCTCAGACCGGAGCGGGCATCGGACTGTGGACAAGGAGAGGGGAAGGTGTGGCTCAGTATTCAGTCTCCGCCGCTGCCTTAGCGGCCTCACACTACTGTGGAGACAGCGACGTATATGCTAAGTATCATTTTATTTTACTTATGGCAATACCATTTTAAAAACATTTATTGTTATTATTATTATGGGGCATTTGGATTTTAACAACTGGCACACTACTACATACTTTAACCCTTTGGGCCCCAGAGAGGTATGCAACGCATTGCTTTGTAATGCGTGGCATACCCCTCTGGCACTCAAGGGGTTAAAGAATATATGCTTTTAACTTAAACTTTTGTTTTTGTTTGACAGCAAGAAGAAAGAAGACAGAAGATACAAGAGAAGAAAGGACAGAAGATAGGAAAGGTGATGACCAGGAAGCTGAGGACTCCCCTGGACATCGGGATTAATGGTAAGTGTTACTTGTAATGTGATGTTTTTTAACTTAGTTGGGTTAACCCTATGAATGCCGGCAGGGTAATTATACCCCACCGGCACTCATAGGGTTAATTCTACTAATGTCTGACACATTTTTTATACTTCGGGTGTATTGATATGGGGCTTAGAGCCCCATATCAATACATCCACTGAGGACTTAGGGGGGGACTCAATTAAAAAAATAGGTGTTAACTTTCCTGCGATAACCTGAGTCCCTTTTCGCCTGTTGTTGGCTAACTCACACATTTGAATTACTATTTACGTTGTTTTCATAATTTTAAATGGATGAAAACACCTCAACTTTAAAGGGATAGTAATGTTTCATAACAAAAGCAGCTCTAATTAATCATTATAGTATTTGGACTTTGGAGAGTGTTATTTCAATTTTGTCAGAGTTGTAGTTCAAGAGTAATTCATTGACAAAGTATCCCCCTCCCGCCCCTTTTACTGATATAACATTGCTCAGCCAGAGCAGAAGGGAGGTGCTCAGGTAGATTGCAGAGAGGGACAATCTTCAATGAAGATAAGGGAAAAACCTGAAAAACTTGTCAAGGGGGGCAGGGCTTTCATTGTTCTCATAGGAAGAAGATTGTCCCCTGCTGTTATCTGTCTGGTCTATGGACTGCATTCCACATCTGAGAAGAGATGGCTTACGCAAACCATAAAGGCTTGAGATATAAGACTTATATCATTATTCATGTTTTTTTAATGCCTACAAAATAAAATTAAGATAAAACGAAGTATTACTATCCCTTTAACGCACTGCAGATTTTTTTTGCTGGCATTTTTTCATGGCATTTGACTAGCTTACTGTGCGGGAAAAAATGCAGTCGGCAGAAAAAACAGCCATCTCGAACATTTGGATCGAGCCCTAAATACAGTACAGGGAACAAATAGAAATTACCCATATTCTCATAAAATTAAGGGTTGGATTCAAATGTAGGAGATAAGTGTTAACTCTCGTTTTATCAAAAATGTTCCTATTGAAGTCTATAGGGAAATCTGGAGATAAAAACAGAGATAAAATTAGCACCTACATTTGAATCCAGCCCTAAATCTGACTTTTAACCTCTTGAATGCTAGCATTAAATGGGGTTAACACCAACATTTAACTCAATGGGAGTTTTTATTTCTCTCCTAAAAATGCTTTTGGTTTGCTCCAGAACTGGATAAGGCTCTTTCTGTTATGAAACATAGCAGCTGCAATGATGGAGGTTAGAATTGTATGTTAAATAGAAAATAATGGACCTTACATATAGAAAAGTGGAGCAATTCCAGGTAAATCAACTTTGCTATAGGAGATAAAAATAATAAGTACAAAGTTTCCATTGATTTAAAGAGGGACTATTAAATTCTAGGTCCGCAACACCTCTCTAGCATTTGAGGATCTAAAATCAGCCTTTACATTGCTGGGAAGTTTTATCCTCTATTGTATAGCTGGTTTTCTCCAATTTTGACCCACATTTCGTTATGCGTGAGCCCCAGTGTTGCTATCTTGATGACTGTCAAGATTACAAGATTACATTACATTCTTGAAATTTGCAATTTTAATTCATGGTGCATATTTTGTTTGAGTACAGTGATTATAGTGGAATTAAAAATGGTCTTTGCCTCAAACAAATATTTCCTATTAAGGGAACTTGATTCCTAATTGCAGAATATGTATCATGTAGAGCAAGTTGCTAAATGTTAGCAGAAAAATTAGTTTTTTTAGCACTTACTGACAAGGGACATGTGTGATACCAGGGGAAGAATTCACTAAGCAGTGATAAAGAGGTGATAAAGTGGAGGTGACTTCTCCAGTGATATCACTTCTCTAGTTCATATGTTATTCTATGGAGCCTATTCACTAATATCTCCAAAGCTGAAGAAATCTTAGTGCATAGACTCAATAGAATAACAAGTGATAAGCTGGAGAAGTCATCTCCATTTTATCACTTCTTTAGCACTTCTTTAGCACTGCTTAGTGAATCTACTCCCTGGTCTCTTAGCATGATAAATAGAGACAGTTAGCAAATTATTCCTTATTTCTATAACAAACTGTGAAACCCTGGCTGTCACTACTTTTTGTCCTTAAATAGTCTATAAACATTTGATAAATCTTAATAAATATGTATCTTCCTTTTGTTAAATCTTTATAAGCAATCAGTTTGCCTTAGAGGTCACTAATTTCAGAAAACCTCCACTTCTCACATTGATGATGAAGATGAGACTTATTTCTGTAAGTGAACAAAATGAGATTTTCATTCACAAGCCTTTTCCGAATAACTGCTCTGCTAGAATATTACATCAGGTCCATTGCATACACTGAGGTGGGAACAGTAGCAACTCTAGCAATTACAATACTTCTGCATTTACATCTTAACAAGCTTAAGCAACACACAATGTAAATTACCTGATCTCTAATAGCATATGAGACCATGGGTATTAGAAAATATGTGCAATGGACTAGAACAAATGACTTGAATATTAATAAATAGGAAGAAAACTACAGTAGCTGTTTTGCATTTGTAATACAGTATTGATGTACTCAAACATTAATTATGTGCGTGTTTCACATGTTATGATGTATGGCAGGGCTATTTCATTTTCACATCTCCAGTGTTGGAGAAAACAACTCCCATCATCCACAACCAGTCTTTGGTAAACTATTAAAATTCAGACAATGTCAGGTACAGCACCCTCTCCGGATCATAGTCAAGTGATTCTCAACTCCAGTCTTTGGGGCACACTGGCGGGTAGGATTTTGAGGATATGCTTGATT
This sequence comes from Rhinophrynus dorsalis, assembly GCA_037306005.1. Classification (NCBI taxonomy): domain Eukaryota; kingdom Metazoa; phylum Chordata; class Amphibia; order Anura; family Rhinophrynidae; genus Rhinophrynus; species Rhinophrynus dorsalis. Next base: position 349,683,221 of record CM074719.1, on the reverse strand, counting down.
AAACCTAAGTAGATCAGTCACAATGATTGAGCCACTGAGTGATTACCCACCTGTAATCAAGAAATGGTATCCTGGAAACACAAAATTCTGGTGTGCACTGGGGGACAGTGTTGAGAATCTTTGGTGTATTTATCTGAGAGTATAAGCCTGTATAGTCCACTGCAGGAGTAGCTAACCCTGGTGCTCAAAATCTACCAACAGAACATGTTTTTGAGATATCCCAGCTAGTTCATGGGTGGTCTAATTAGGAACTATCACTTTAATTGGTCTACTTCATTCTGTGATGTACTGAAAACCTGCACTGTTGTAAGCTCTTGAGGACCAGAGTTGACTACTCCTATTCCACAGTAAGAAAAAGCAAGGAAGCTATGTCTTGCTTTCCTGGTAAGCAGAAAAGAGAAGCAAAAGGAACCTACCCGTATGTTAGTGATTATGGGCATTGAAAAATTGAGTATTTTTGAGGCAAACTAACTGCACCATCAGAGACAAATATAAAATTCCATTGATTTTAAAGGGTATTTTAACAAAATGAATGCTATAGAGGACTCCAGTGCATTGCTCTTCTTGAATATACAGTTTCTTGCAACATCAACTAGTCCGTATTGTGATACATAGGCAGTAGAGGCATATATTAAGTGGTAACTGGATATATAACAACTCCAAAGCACAGACTATGTGTTTTGAGACCCAGGTCTGACTCAAGATTTTAATCAACATCTCTATAACTCATAAGCAACTGCTGGTCATATGTATGTATGTATCTTTATTTAAATAGAGCCATACATGTACACAGTGCTTTACAGAAATAGTAATAGTACAATACAAAAATACAGGACAGGTTTAAGAGCATCAGGCTAAAGTGCAATTGTTGCATTATTAGCAGGGGGAAAAGTACAGAAAATGGAATCATACTTTGGGAAGGGGGCCTGCCCCAAGGAGCTTACAATCAATAAGTAATCATGATAGCTCTCAGAGACAGTGGGAGGAAGAGCATAAGTTCAAGTACAAGGGACCAGTAAAGAAAGTGCAGAAAGAGTCTAATGTGACTGTCAGTGTGCACAAAGAGAATATTTTTACTGAGATGCATCCTTGGGCAGGTGGGTTTTTTTAAGAGATGCTTGAAAGTGATGCATTTGGATGATTGGTGAATGGTGATAGGAGGGCATTTTAAAGTCGAGGGGCAGCCAGTGAAAATAATTGCAGCCGAGAGTTAAAATGCATATTGTACAGGGGTAGACAACTTCAATTATACTCAGCTAGCTAACAGCTGGAGAGCTGAATGCATCCTACCCCCTAGAGTAGTATGTAAGACATTCCTCCAAATTCTGACATGAGTTGTCATGAGTAAATGCAAGGCATAGTAATTACTCAATGTTGCAATTTTCAGACCTTTAGAATGGCCATGTAGTAAGAATTCTGGGAGCAATGTTGATGGATAAACAGTCATTTTTTACCTTATTTCTGCCTTCGTATGAGTAAAAATGGATGCAATGTAATTTGTTCACCAAATGTGTATAAAATAAGCAAATAACAGGAAACTGGATTAGTGCTCAATCTAATCACACATTAAAATGTACTTGGAGATGTTGATGTACTAAAAAAATACGGGAAGAGTTCTAGAACAAAACAACTAACAAGTAAAAATTCCTTAATTCCCAATTGTTTTAAATGGCTGATTTAACTAATGGAATGGTAGATAAGTCTCTAATGAATTGAAAAGTATAAAGGGTTTAAAAGCCCTATTTAAATCACTGTCAATTTAATTCATTCCCTGTGGTGTAGTTAAATTTATCCTGTGTATGAAGTATCTCTGAAATCTAGAAGAGTTTGTGATCAGGCTAATTCAAGGGCAGAAGGTACTTTTATCACATAGCAAACACACACACATATATATATATAGCTATAGAAATCATGATCATCATCATCATGTTCAACTGTTGTCAGTCCACTGCAGGTTGAAGGCCTCAAGCTTCCATCTATTTTGGTCTTATGATTTTTGTTTACCAAAAAAATGTGGTAATTTCATCAACCCATCTTGTCTTTGGTTTTATTCTTGGGCATTTAGTATCTATGAAATCCAGTCCAAAATGTTGTAACATTGACAGGGTAACAAAAACTAACCTGAGAATGCTGTGGAGAGAAGGACTGAGTGCAAGGCTAGAGATTGTAGGCAGTGTAGTCCTATACCCTTGCTGTGGCCTAAAGGCTTAAAGCTGCTGGCTGTGAAGCTAGATGACAGGATGGATATAAGCCACACTGCTAGACATTTACTTGGTGTTGGAGGTGAATGCCAGCTTATGGAGATCAACCAGGTATACAGGGTGTCAAACCGGATGAAGTCAGAAATTCTTACACAGCCAGGGGTGGAGAGCTAAGTTGTATACTTGTACACAGCCAGTATCAGGAACCAGGAATCAGAAGTCAAAGATCAGCAGCAATGTTGGACGTAAGACAAAGTCATACACTGGAATAAACAAACAACTGGAACTCAGGAACATGACACGGCTAGAAGAATGTGCATCTTCCAGGCATTCAAGCAGGGTATTGAAAGGTTGACAGACCAATGAGGTGCATTGGGAGTGGAGAAATGATGAATGACAGTGTTGACTGACAGGAGGATGTGAAGAGGCAGAAATTGAGTGATGGACAGTATCCCGTAAAGTGGTAGTGTGTGACAAATGTGACCTGCCCATTTACATTTTAGGTTTAAGTTTTCATATGGCTTTGGCAGTCGGTGTCCACAGTTTCACAGTCATACATAAGAACTGGAAGGACACCTTTCGCATAGGCAGAGTCATGAATTTGTCCTAAAGACAATACTTCTAAGTTTTCCAAATGTTTGTCATCCCAATTTTATTTAAGCATAATTTCCATCATGGTGTTTCCATCTGTTGACATTTTCTGTCCAACATAAACATACCAGTCCACCTTTTCTAGTTATTGTCCATCTACTGTCATATTCCTTGGTACTGTAAATTTGTTAAACATGACTTGCAGTTTGTTGATGTTCAGCTTCAGACCAAAATTTCTGCTTTCCTGTTGTGGCACTTCAATGTATTCTTGCAGTTCTTCAGGACTGCTGGCAAAGAGTTTGATATCATCTGCAAAACATTAGTAATGTAGGTAATCAACGTTGATCATAAGTCATTTTTGTGCCAATTAATTTATGGAAAAGTTCTTTTAAACAAGCAGTGGCAGAAAATAGTTTGATACCTTTTTCTATGTTGATCTGGACTTTATCATTGTTGACCTCTATTAATGCAGTTGTATTTCATACATTGATTGGAGGATATTAATATAAGCTCTAACTGTTCATTGGTTGATCAGGGCATCAATTATTACTTGCTTTTTTACTGAGTCAAAGGCCTTTTCATAGTCAATGAAAGCTATGCATTATGGAATGTAGTATTCATTGCGTCACTCTATGCCTTGTTGCACTGTCTGGATATGGTCCATTGTACTGAAACTGCACCTGAAGCCCACTTGTTCCTTAGGTTGTGCTGAATTAAGCATTGTGTCCTTCTTACAGTACCTTTGTGAAAACCTTAGAGATGCCCGGCAATAGGCTTATTGGTTGGTAGTTTTTTTAGATAAACCTTTCTGCATTTTTCCATGTTTCAGGCACTTTGCTTAGTAGCAGGTAATTTAAAAGTAGTTTAGCTAGGGTTTTGAATAAGGGTTGTCCTCCTGCTTTATCTGGTCCAGCTTCTTGCCATTTTTCTTTGATTTTATTGTAGCTTCTACTTTTACCACCAAAACATCTGACACACCTTCAGCCTCTGGCACTGTTTTCTTCCACTTGTTTTATTGTTTGTTGTTGAGTTTTTGCTGTTGTACCATATTTAAGCTTTAGTGCAAACATTTGGCTCCTATGTGTAGCCCTGTCTCCTCATCAGAAACCACAGTTGGCTCCCCAGCAGGATCAAAGGCACCCACTGATCAGAGAGCACTCACTTGTCAGGGAGCACAAACACGGTGAGACAATTGTAATTTCCACTGGGGAGATAGGGCCAGCATGTGATGCAGATGACATGTTTGTCTCCACCATATCAATGCTCTCCTCACTGCCATCCCGTGCACACAGTTCTGGCTGTGTTGGTGACATATATTGCGTCTATGGTTGGGGCCTCTATGGCTCGCCCATGAGCCCAATATGCTGTTAATCCAGTGACCATAGGTGATACTATGGCCACAGTGGGTTCCTGCCCACATTTGCTGCTCCTTCTGGCTGTTCTTTTGCTGTTTTGGCATCTGTAGCTCTGTGTACTCTGCATCCATTTGTGTGGAATTGGTGGTGGTGGAGGGAGCAACCAGTGCTGATCAGAGGTTATTGTCATCCAATTCTCTGTGCGGTGTTGTAGCATGTACTGCTGGGACTCTTGTGGCATCCACAGACGTAAGGGCTGGAGCACTGTGTGTTTCTGTGGCCTCCTCCACATGTTCTTCCTTCTCTGTTACAGGCATGGATGCTACAAGGGAAGAATGATAGCTGGGGATTAGTAACCTAGGTAATGGAAGCAAGGGTTGCAAGACTGTGACATTTGTTTTTAACAGCTGTACTTTGTCCTGTACTTTTATGCTAACGGCCTAGTGTGATTAACCTTTTGGAATCATATGTATTTGTAACATTGAAGATGGTAAGGAGCGATGCATTCAAAATTGAGAACGTGTTATGCAACATGGACAAAACATATGTTTGAACCTGAGGGTGGTCTACCTTGGCTCTCCAGCTGTTGGAACCACAATTCCTATGATCCACAGCCATCCATAGGCTTTTTAGAGTTTGTTTGAGTTGTGGTCCCCTACAGATGGGGATCCACAGGTTGACTACCCCTGGTTTGAATGTTTATTAATGATTCACGTGCTAACTGTGTGTTTGAGGGTGTTATCCTGCTGACTGAACCATGTGTGATCCCACTTCTATGATTTATGTGTTCCCTCATCATTTCATGATAGACCTGCTTTAGTTGTGTGCAGTACTTTCATATCCTGAATATTGCTGATGTCGGTGTTGCTGTATTGCACATGTGGTATTCCAGGACATGGGGGGGGGGGTACTATGCATGTGGCATTTAATTTGGACATGTAATTACTTTTGGATTGCACACCAATCCACTGTTGGATAAACCCTGTTGTACACAGCAGAATAACCTGGCTCTACTTTTTCATGCACTGTTGAGTGTTAACATCCCCATGACACAACTGACTCTAGCAACATGGTTGACATTTGTAAAGACCATTACTTATGTTTCTGTTACATTATGATGTATATAAGTGTTCACTATGAGGTAAGCATGTTTAAGCAACACAGCACTGAGAGAGTTAATATGGAGGTTCATATGATGCATGGTGCATCACATTTTTTTATTCCATGACAGCATTACCTCTTTGCTTTAATGCTGTCAGAGCTGGATTGCTCACCTTGTAGGGATCTCCGATGGCCATGTGTAGACCTTCTACTATGTGCAGTACTGGCTAACAGGATTTTTTTTTGGTGGATAGTAATGTATTATGTTGCTTCCAGGAGCCTGCTGTCACAGAGAGGTTCTGTCAGAGCATCTTGTCCCAGCCATTGAAGGTGATGTTTGCAAGTGGTCTGCCCATTTTCCTGCTTGAGTCTTTGTTGCTTTTGCACCTGGACACTAAGTTGACTGCTTCTTCCACCTGGTACCACATTTCCTACTTGTGCAGGCCAATCCCCCTGCTCTTTTCTGTGAAGAACAGAATGCACTCCCTTTCTAAGATACTCCACACCAGGGCCATGTTCTCCTCATAGGCGTAGATTGAGTCCCTGAGTCTATCCTACTCCACTCCAGTCTTGGATATATGCACACTCTGTATGGACATTTGTGTCTCAAGCCCTGCCTGTGCTGTCTCTGGCAGTGTGTGTTCCTCTCCCACACCCCCTCTGCATGCCACTGCCATGTTAGTCCCTGGCTGTAGTGTACCTGGCTATTGTTGAATACCTCTCTCTGCTCCTTCTCGCCCTCTCTGTCACAGTACCTTGTTTCCAGTGCCACCGCTTGCCGTCTTTCCACGGGTCATCTGCAGGCAAGAGGCTTCAGAGTGAAGCAGGCCTCTCCTCCGAGCTTGCTCCTCCTACCTACTTTCTGACTCAGTGACCCTTATGTTGGTGTTCTGTGGAGTTCATTATTTGTATTCCTGATTCCTGTGTATGATCCGGTTTGTTTGTCCATCCATTCTGGTGTTGACCTGTGGCTCTGTCTGACGATTCTCCTTGTGCTTTTCAATTTGGCTCAGACATCCTTTCTGGTGCAAAACTGTGGCTCTGGCTAACTACCCGCTCCGTGTATGACCTAGGCTTGTCTGACTACCCACTCTGGTGTTGACCTGAGATTCTATCCACTGCACATCCAGCATTCCATCGCTTCAGTGGATATCCTTTCTGGTGCAAACCTGTGGCTCTGGCTGACTACCCGCTCCGTGTATGACTTTGGCTCATCTGACTATCCTATCTGGTGCTTACTTGAAGGCTCTGTCTGTTCACTCCTTTGTTAGTTCCGTTATTCAGTCATCCTTCCTAGTATAGACCTGGGGCTCTAGCAGACTCACAACTACTGACTGCAGGCTGAGTCAGTATCACTCTTGGGTGTTGCCGTACCACGAGACTCCAGCAGACTGAGGCCTAGTCTCGGACAGTGTGGTGGCGATATTGGGAGACTGCTATTCCTGATACAGCACTCGCCTTTTCATTCACCCACTATGTATATATTTCTATTGCATTGCTGTTATTATTCTCATAATAAAGGTTATATTAACTATACCGTCTGACGCCTTATTTTGCTTGCCAATTGTAACACTCTCCATCCCTGTCCAAGGATCCCTTGCTCCCCTTCCATTTCTCTTGTTGTTATTTTATTTATTTGGGGGTTTATATACAATTATTTGAATTAAATTGATCCTTTGCTTGTTTTGATATCTAACGTCGCCTTTTAACATCGAGCTACTTTACATTGCACTTGTTGTTTCTCCTGGTATTTTACTAACAAAATGAATGCATGGTGAGGAAAAAAGCTGCAATGAGCGATCAGAGATTACATGGCTTTGTGCGGCCTTTACTTTACTTTGTTCTAACTGTAGAAAAGGTTATTGAATAGACTTCGATGTTTGTCTTCCCCATTCAAACTCTTTTTAATGTGTCCCCAGTCTCCGTCATTAGCTGCTACATAAACTCAGTAAGTGAATCAAAATTACTTAATGATATATCTAGCATCCAAGGAGTTAAAGGAGAACTATGCTCTCTGAATATGTGCCTCTTCATTTGTTAACCAGAAGGATTTTCCAAGGTAGGTGTCCTTCAAACAGCTGCCAGTTATTTCTATTTACTGTTCATGTTTGCATCTGGTCTCTGTTTCACTCTGATGAGAACTTGTGTCACTTATGATCCATTGAGGTCTGTTGTTTGTTGTAATTAGGTGTCCTGTTCACGAAATACCGGAAATGGCTGCTACAAAATAAATACGTGTAGATAGATATGCCTTACTGCTATATAAACTATGCATGCCAAGATACAGCAATGTTTTATACAAATTAAGAGGGCCTTATCCCTAGGTTTAATGTTCCACTTTAAATAATGTTTTCAAAATGAATCCAAAAAACACATGTACTTGATCACTTCATTGTTTTATTATCCTCCAGCAAGTCTTGATAATATCAAAAACGAAAGAATAATTTACTGTCCTTAATCTAATCTTAGAAAGATAGCCTTCTGGTTAATAAACAACTTGGTAATATATATTTTAACAATTAGCAGTTTTTACAAAAGCTATATTAGTAATGATAATTATTGAAGTACAAGAAGAACTAGAGCAGTAAAGGTGAAACAAACTGATAAAAAAATTATTTAATCCAAATATAATATTCAGAATTAATCAAGAAGTAAAAGAGTGTGTTGAATTATGATTCTTAATGTGTACTGAATGTCTGATAAAGAATAAAATATGAATTTTAATTTTCTTATCTGTAAGTAGATATTTTTTTTGGTCTGCTAAATGGATAAGCTTCTAAATTAAACAATAATTAATACCATCCATACTTGTGAAGAAGACCTGCAATGAGCTAAAATGCAGTTTATGCATTACAATATATAGACAGTAAATTGAGGATCCTTCATACTGGTGAAGGGAAATGCATTGTCCATCCCAGGATTCCCTTGTTTCATGTGTAGAAAATATGTATTCCATACTTCCCCAGTTTAGCTATTAGTACTAATAGCCTTTATTGGTGGTAGTTTCAGACACTTGGAGAATATCCCCCATACACTTAGACTTTGCTAAAATCAGAATTGTGTACAACATTTCTCCTTAGAATAGAACCCTGTCTACTATATAATGTGCTCGTGTTGGTTTTAGATATATTTGAAGGAGCAGTAAACCTGTTTTATGAAAAACTATATCTTATAGGGCTTTTTCTGCAGAGTGAAACAAGGACATCCTCACTGCTGAAGGAATTTCATTTCTGTTGTGGTGAGTGGTGACATTTCCCCAAGTATTATTGTGGAGATGCTAGAGGTAAGCTAATGTCCCTAAATGTGGACCTTTGGTGTCCCTACCCCTTACTTGACCTGTTTGGTATTTTATTGTAAGTGTATTTACTGTGTTAAAAGCAGGACACCGGTGTTCAGTAAATAAAGGTTAAGCCCAACATTCTGTTTTCTGCAGCCATGTCCTTCTTCCAATATAACCTGCATTATGTATCCCTGATGTTAAAGTTCGATGCAGTTTGCTTTTCTACCCAACTTAATACAGATATTTCTGGATGGGATTTTGACTTGAATTTCTAATCCCAGCCACTGCATGAGCTAAATACACTTGATGCGCCAGTCTGCTGGTAAACTGTGACCATGATTTCCTGACCTCAGCCTGTTCCCAAAGTATACTGGGCAAGAACCAACAGAATGGTCCCAATCTGGTAAAAGACTTTCTCAACACCTGCCATAAATTAAATTACTGTTAACGGAGGTTTAAACTGCCTTCTAAGCTATTCAAGACCTGTCTATGTGAAAAATAACAGGTACTAATTTTAGACAACAGCTGATAAAATCATACCATATAAATCAATAGAAAGTTATACCCACTGAGGGATTCATTGACCTGTGCTAATGCCCAGAATACTCTGATTGGGTGTATTTTCTACTGTACATTTCAGAACATCAACCCACTATGTCTAGAATCCACTAGACATGCTAAACCTACCTATACAAACTGTACAAGCCTAAATGCAACACCTGACACATGCACACCTAGGGTGAAATAGTTAAATAGGTATGCAAAGCAAGATACGTCCTTTCCACACCACACAAAGGATCAGAATGCCAAAAACAGAAGCCACTACAACATACCTGCATATATATCAGAGAGCCAATCAAGCCACAAACACCCTCAAATTTCACACAGAATAGCATACACACCTGAACTATCACAAGTACCACTACCTTCAGGGACACAACATATACTTGAACACCAAACAAGACCAGTACAGCCTTTCCTCACAAATCAGCTCCATGCATGACAACTATCAATACATCACAATGAGCACACCCCAACCACTCCAACATTAAAACAACTCACAAATGCCAAATACATAGATTGACAATATTTTACTGCTACATTTGCTGGGAAGACTCAGTAGGAAGTCCATGACAGGGACTCTGAGCTTAGACCTGCTGGTAAGTTACCTCAACAGACATTTTAGCACAATGCTCATCAACAAATCTCAACATGTTACTTTTTGTTGGCATGGCATATGTTGTTGCAATCTGCCATGAACATCTCTGCTGCAGGTACTGAGTTACCTGCTGATTCTACTGCTGCCACTGCACCACCCAGAATGACAGCACTGCCCATCCAGTAGCCACAAGTTCCAATCTGTTGCAGGAACCAAACTGCATAGCACAAAAGAGGGGAATGAATGGATGTATATGATAGGAGCCACACTCTTACTCTTTGGCATGAGAAAGGATCTTCTGAGAAACCACTACTGTGTGATATTTACAAGTTTTCTACAGCTCTACAGGGTCCTTCAGGATGATATAAACCCCCAAGATTATGGTAACCATGCCTGCCCTGCTCTCACTACTACTAACTTTTTTGTTCCTCCCTTGACATTCATTTCCCCAAGTATCCTAGGAGTGATTTAGGAGGACTGGCCAGCATTGCTTCTGTAGTGCTCACTTTCTCCTCAGGCTCAGACTCAATGGACACATAATGTTCCTTCCAGTTCCTCCTTTTATAATTTTTAAACCTGTTCACAGTGATAGCAGTCACTATGAACCTCTTCTGCCTCAATTTTACAAACAACTCACAGCAGAACAGCATAGCACGTCTACCCCGCTCTGTTTCTGCTTCTGTTTCACCTCCTTGAATACGTCATGTTTTTATAGTGAAAAAGGCAAAAACCATGTAAATAAATGGGCAGAAACTTTTTTAGCCATCAAAAAAATTGCAAAAAAATGTTGGCCAATGGGCGAAAAATGAGAAGATTTTAACTGTAGGTTTTAAAGCGGATTTTCCCATGAAAAAGCGGACAACAAAGTGGTTTTCACAGAATTTCCTGCGGAGAGAGATTTCACCCACTCCTAGTTACAAGTGAATGACTGAATCATGTCGGTGAGTGGGAACAGATGTATGAAACTTCCAAATACAGTCAGAGAGCAAAAAAGGAAAGAGTGGTAGAAACAGTGAAAAATATTAATTTATTGACATAAAAACAAAGTAAGAATTTATAATAATGCACTCACATTGTGCTCATCTTGGGCTTTATGTGTATAATGACATCCCAACCCCTGGCAGCCAACATGCTGTGCCCACTTGATCCTCTCACTAGGTCCTGATGCTTGAGAATACCTCCGTGATGGAATCCCTTGATGTTCAATGGCTGTGACCTGGAAACTTGCCAGATGTTATTAATGATAGTCCTTTTAGCTGGAATAGAATAAGGGACCAAAATATCTGATGTAGTGAGATACTCCACATGTAAAGGCAAACACCATAGGGTGTAGTGAGGGTCAGTGACTGGAGATGTAAGGCAGGTTCTCACAGGGGACGTGTGAGAGACCCAACCAAGAAAGAGTGCTTTGGATGAAAAACCCGACACTTATCGTGAAGCTCCGACTTCACTTCTTCAGGGGTATCAGAAAGATACATTGTACCCAGACACTTACTTTTATACTAATTGATATATTTGTATCCGGGTTAAATGTCCAACAATACAATGTTCAAACAATAATGTTGCAATAAACCATAGTTTTCTTAAAACAAACCTAGATGTAAAATGAAGATAAAAACCAATATCCAATATCCTAACAGTGGCGCTATGTATGGAAAAGGAGGAAGAACAGTCCCAAATCTTGCTGCCTGACCAGGATTCCACTCTCCAAATCCCAAACAAACCAAAAATTGTATTTCTCTATAATGTCTGGCGCATCGACTTTAGACAAACAGACAATCAGTACAAATATACATTGGCATAAAACGAGATTTTTTTTTTTATTTTGAAGTATATGTGGTTTTTTGATCACTATATATCACATATTCCATTAAAAATAATGGAATATGTGATATATATGCCAATGTATATTTGTACTGATTGTCTGTCTATCTAAAGTAGATGTGCCAGACATTATAGAGTAATACAAGATAAAAACCAAGCACTGTTTAAAAGACAATATAAGGTTTTTAAAAAAAAAAAGTTGTTGGTACATAATAAAAATAATAAAAATATATTTATGATGTTGGTGATAAATGATGATCAATGGAAAATGATGATAAAATGAAATGAAACTATTTGTTATATGAATGAGAGATGGTGAGAATTAATAAAAATGATGTATAGCTGGACAGGAAGTGCTTGCAGGGCATGCCCTAATTATCCTAACCTATCCATCTAATGAACAAAAACATGGTTTGCATCCCTCAGTATGGGTAATAGCACATATAGGTGGCTTGGGAAACTGTTTCCACATCTCCAAGGTTGTTTTAGGTATTGTGTTCCCTTTGAGACAACATATTCGATGCAATCAATGACATTGTAACGTATAATTGAATGAAAAATTACGTCTGTTCCAGTCTCTGTGAAAGGAATATTTCTGTTTCTGTTCTGTTCTGATGGTACCCATGCTGTTGGCAGCCTCCTGCTATGGTTTCCTCTTCTGGCCAGCCACACATTTGTCCCTTGAACAGGATGCCATCATGTTGGGGGAGAGGGGATGTTCAAGAAGCTAAAATACTCCAATTCCCAGAGCAAAATAGCAATAATTACTATTAATTTAAAAATGTAATCCGTGGAATACTATAGATTTTGCCAATTGGCGTAGGTGAAAAGTGTGAAAAACTCCGGCATGACTTTAAAAAAAAAAGATTTTTTGATTTTTGTGGAAGTTTTCTAATTTTGCCAATTCCAACAAATGTATCGCCTATGTTTTCTATGGTGCAACATTTTCCACCACAATATTGTACAGGAGAATGGCTTTTGGGTGAGTCAACAATTCAAACATCACATGACTAATGTAAACACAGCTTAGCATGGTAAAAGTTAGGGGTGGGCAAAAAGTGAGAAAAATTTCCTGCATTACTTTTGTAATCTATACACTGCAGGACTGAAGAAGACATTGACATCAAAGTTTAGGATCAGAGCTTAGGGTTATAAAGTAAAGTAACTGAAATGGTGTCAGTGGTAGCAGGATGGACGATATTAAATAAATATTAACTATCTATCCTATTTTAATTTTCAGGTGTTAGTGTGCCTTTAAATATCAGTGACATGAGCTGAAATTTTCATTTGGGCATATAAAAGTAGCCAGCCATTATGCAAATTTTTTAATGTAACTTTTATGTTACAGTTTTTGTAGGCTACGCTTCATATCCAAGCTGTTTGTGAGTATATGGTCAATAGTTTCTAAATACGTCCTTTGCACTATGTAGCACTGCTTCATTTGTTTACTAAACGGATGGATGAAGAGGAGATGAAATTAAAACTAATACCAAATAAGTTTTGCTATTTCATGGTTTGATTATAAGTTATTTAAAGAGAAGTGGTTGAAAGTTGGAGTGTTTGAAGAAGTGTGGTAGTGATTCTTACTCACATAAATAGAGAGACGATAAAGAATTATCTGATTAACCAGTAATGTTTACAAACAAATACAAGGGTGACTAAACAACAGCCAGTCAAGTTACATATTAAATGGGGCTCTCATCAGACATTTTTAAGAACTATAATCAGTTCTGAGAGCTTTATAATTTTTTTAATGGCAGTTAGTCCAAGGTCCCAATGTCATCAATTTTTTTGTTTTATATTCACATGAGGTTGATGCATTAAGGTTGATGCATTAAGATGTAAAGTAGTTCTGAGGCAAAATAACTAAAGCATATGAAACAAATAACAATGCAATTTGTTTTAAATGGGCTTTTAATCTCTAACATTGTAGAGTTGGCTCCAATGCATTGTTTTGAAACCTCAGTCTGTAGCACTAAATCACTCTCATTCAAGAGAATAAAGCACTATATCGATAAATTAGAGCTTTGGGAATCATTATTTGTTCTCAACAGCGCAGCTGAGTTGATTTGTTCTAGAATTGCTAGTTCTTTTTTTATTATACCAGCCTCATTGATATGAACCCTGTTGCATATGAATAAATCAATTCCCAATATAATGTAAGACAAGGCATGAATTTAAAATGAATAGAGCCTCTACATAGTATGATGTCACTCACATAGCTTCTTGTATTTTTAGCATCTCCTTAAATTGTCATAATTTTGAAAATCAATAATTTCAACAAAGGTTAGCAGCTGAAAATAAGTTGCTATTATTATTATTTCAGTGATTATATGCAAAATAATGGTCTTCCATTCAGCAGATCTGTGGGCAAATGTACTGGCAATGCTTTATTCTGACTTTCAACACAGGAAATTAAGGTTTAGATGTTTCAGGTCATGTAAGTGACTTAATGCAGAATGTGCATCAAACAGAAGGCACTCTCTAGCAATTTTTCCACATTTAGGGTCTTCTATTACACAGAAAACTTGCTGAATTCTAGAGAAAATCTAATTATTTATAGGGGAAACTGATTTAAATAGGGATATTAAACTATTGAATGAGAGAGAAATAGGCCTCCAAACAAATGTCAAAGCTTTCAAGCATTTAAAAACCTAATTTAAATCAATTAAACATTTTATTTGTACCCTATGGTACAGTTGGTTCCTCCATAATTGACCAACTTCTCCTTTTTTTGTAGGCTTACTGAAATTGAAACCTTCAAAATATTACAGCATGTCTAGATTTGAAAAAAATAATTGATGCAAAAATTATTTGTAGTCTTCAGGCTTTTTATTATATGACGGTGAGATGAGCACAATTCGATTTTATACTTACATATTTTTATTAGTGATGATCGAGCACCCCAATGCTCGGGTGTTCGGGTGCTCTGGCCGAGCGCCCCCGGAGGCTCGAGTGCTCGGCCGAGCACCCGAGCCCCATTGAAGTCAATGGGAGGACTCGAGCATTACACCAGGCACCCCCTGCTCTGATGAGGGGAGGTTGCCTGGTCCATAGGAAAAGGGCAGAAAATGATGGAAACACCACAGAAATGGTTCAGGGACAGCATAGGGAGGATGTCTGGATGCATCTTGTACTCCAACGTCGCTGCTGGGAACGATGTTTCGCCCGTAGTACGCCATTTTTACAGACTGACCGTAAAACACACAAAAAGGCAGATAAAAACGACTTTAGGCGAAAAATTGTTACCAAACAGTATTTGCTGTATATTTACTTGTATATCATCTGCAAATTCTTCCAAAAATTTCCTCGATTTTTCTGAACTGGGGCCATGATTAAGAGGGAAACGTGCGCAGAGGCAAATTCTCCCAAAAATTTCCTCGATTTTTCTGAACTGAGGCCATCATTAAGAGGGAAACGTGCGCAGAGGCAAATTCTCCCAAAAATTTCCTCAATTTTTCTGAACTGAGGCCATGATTAAGAGGGAAACGTGCGCAGAGGCAAATTCTCCCAAAAATTTCCTTGATTTTTCTGAACTGGGGCCATGATTAAGAGGGAAACGTGTGCAGAGGCAAATTCTCCCAAAAATTTCCTCGATTTTTCTGAACTGGGGCCATGATTAAGAGGGAAACGTGCGCTGAGCCGACCATCTAAAACATTATGGGTGAGGGTCTGCTGCGGAGCTGACCATCCTAAACATTATATGCGAAGGCCCGCTAGTGAGCTGACGCTATAAAACATTATATGAGAGGGCCCGCTAGAGAGCTGACCCAATAAAACATTATATGAGAAGGCCCGCTGGTGAGCTGACCTATACAAAAATTGTCAAACAGCGCCCGCTGGTGAGCTGGCCCTATATAAAAATTATATCACAGGGCCCGCTGGTGAGCTGGCCCTATATAAAAATTATATCCCAGGGTATATGGAAGAGAGTCAACCATATACCCATTTTTTGGGTGGAAGGGGTGAATGGGAATACAGAGTATTCCCATCATTGTAAATAACATATATAAAGTGACTTTATGTTCCCCCGGGGCTTTCCTCCAGTGGAGTGGAGAAGTCAGGGGAAATCCAGGCCTTGTTCATTTTTATAAGTGTCAACCTATCAGCATTTTCGGTGGAAAGGCGGATACGCTTATCTGTTATGATGCCACCAGCAGCACTAAATACCCGCTCAGACAGAACGCTGGCGGCAGGGCAGGCCAGCACCTCCAAGGCGTAGAGTGCCAGTTCATGCCACGTGTCCAGCTTGGACACCCAGTAGTTGTAAGGCACAGAGGGATCATTGAGGACGCTGACACGGTCTGCTACGTACTCCTTCACCATCTTCCAAAACTTTTCCCTCCTTGTGACACTAGGCCGCGCATCAGGGTGAGGGTGCTGGCGGGGTGTCATGAAGGTGTCCCACGCCTTGGAGAGTGTTGCCCTGCCTTTGTCGGAACTGCTGTGTGCTCCCCTTTTCTCCCCTTCTCGGTTGGCCAAGGTAGCACGTACTTTGCCGCCAGCGTTGTCAGATGGAAAATTTTGGAGCAATTTTTCAACAAGAACCTGGTATTGCACCATTTTGCTTGTCCTCTCCACCGGAGGAATGAGAGATGAGAAATTCTCTTTGTAGCGGGGGTCCAGAAGGGTGAACACGCAGTAATCCGTGTTGTCTAAAATGCGTATAACGCGTGGGTCACGGGAAAGGCAGCCTAACATAAAGTCAGCCATGTGTGCCAGAGTACCAACAGGCAAGATTTCGCTGTCCTCACCAGGAGGATGACTCTCAATCTCCTCATCCTCTTCCTCCTCTTCTGCCCACCCACGCTGAAGAGATGGAACTAAAGTTCCATGGCTACCCTCTGTAGCGGAGGCAACCGTGTCTTCCTCCTCCTCCTCCTCCGCCTCCTCCAATTGTCGCTGAGAAGACGAAGTGAGGGTGCTCTGCTTATCACCTTGTGTAAGCTCTTCCTCCCGCATTTCCACCTCTTCCACATGCAAAGCGTCGGTTTTAATTGTGAGCAGCGAGCGTTTCAGTAGACACAGAAGTGGGATGGTTACACTGATAATAGCGTTATCGCCGCTCACCATCTGTGTCGATTCCTCAAAATTGCGTAAAACCTCGCAGAGGTCTGACATCCATTCCCACTCCTCACTTCTGATTACAGGAAGTTGAACGGAGAGGCGACGACCGTGTAACAGCTGGTACTCCACTACTGCCCTCTGCTGCTCACAAAGCCGGGCCAACATGTGGAAGGTGGAGTTCCAGCGCGTGCTCACGTCACACAGCAGCCGGTGAGCTGGCAATTGTAAGCGCTGCTGCAGCTTCAACAGGCCGGCTGAAGCTGTAGATGACTTACGGAAATGTGCACACACGCGGCGCACCTTGGTCAAGAGATCATGCAAATTGGGGTAGGTTTTTAGAAATCGCTGAACCACTAAATTAAATACATGCGCTAGGCATGGTACGTGTGTGAGCTTGCCGAGCTCCAAAGCCGCCACCAAGTTACGCCCATTATCACACACAACCATGCCTGGTTGCAGGTTGAGTGGCGAGAGCCACTGCTCGGTCTGGTGACTAATCCCCTGCAACAGCTCTGAGGCCGTGTGCTGTTTGTCCCCAAGGCAGATCAGCTTCAGCACGGCCTGTTGACGCTTCCCCACTGCAGTGCTACACTGCTTCCAGCTACCGGCTGATGGGTGAGTGGCGCTGCGCGCAGAGAATTCGGAGGTGGAAACGGAGGAGGAGGAGCCAATAACGTAGGTGCTGGCGGAAACCCTGATGGAGGTAGGGCCCGCAATCCTCGGCGTGGGTAGCACCTGTGCCATGCCAGGGTCCGAGTCGCCCCAAGCCTCCACGACATTCACCCAGTGTGCCGTCAGGGAAATGTAGCGTCCCTGGCCACAAGCACTTGTCCATGTGTCAGTTGTTAAGTGGACCTTCCCAGTAACTGCGTTGGTCAGGGCACGGGTGATGTTACGGGACACATGGTGGTGTAAGGCGGGGACGGCACACCGGGAAAAGTAGTGGCGGCTGGGGACTGCGTACCGAGGGACAGCTGCTGCCATCAGGCTGCGGAAGGACTCAGTCTCCACAAGCCTAAATGGCAGCATTTCGATGGCCAGTGGTGTGGCCTGCAGACACAGATTGGCGATCCAGGCGTTCCTCCCACTTATTACGGTGCTTGGATGCCATGTGTCGGATCATGCTGGTGGTGGTGAGGTTTCTAGTGTTCATGCCTCAGCTCATTCTGGTGTGGCACAGGTTGCAAACTACAATTCTTTTGTCGTCCGCACTTTCCTTAAAAAAACGCCATACCGCGGAACACCTACCCCTTGGCAAGGGAGATTTATGCAAGGGGGTGCTCCGTGGAACATTTGCGGGCCGGTTCGGTGCGGTCCGCCTTCTTTCTGTAGCCACACCACTGCCTCTTCCAGCCTGTTGCGGTGCTGCAGATGGCTCACCCTCAGGACTGCTGTCATCGCTCGGCTCTACACCTTCCCAGGTGTGGTCAGTCACTTCATCGTCCACCAAGTCCTCCTCCACTTCCTCACTCTGATCATCCTCCTCATGTCTTGATCCCACCACATACTCAGTCATTGACAACTGTATATCATCCTCCTCATCAAGGTCTTGAGACAGTAATAGTGGTTGATTTAATGGCAACTGTGTCTCATCATCATCATCATCCACTTCCTTTGACCTTAAATGCCGTTCACCTCTGTCATCTTCTTGTGATTGGGTTCCCTCTAGAGGTCGTGAATCAGGGCACAAGATGTCATGTTCCTCTGCAAGCGTGCTTGGAGAGAGGTTCAAATTAAGGATTGGTGATGAGACGAGCTCCTCACTATATCCCAGTGTGGGATCACTTCTTTGACCAGATCCTCTATGGTGGGAGGAAGGATGATCAGGGTGAGGATTATGTTGACCAGACTCTTGGCTACTGAGAGTGGACTTGGTGGAAGACAGGGTGGTGCTTAACCGACTGGAAGCAGTATCAGCTGAAATCCAACCGACCACCTGTTCGCAGTGGTCTGACCTCGAGAGTGATGTCCTGCGACGCCCTGTAAACTGAGACATGAAGCTAGGTATGGTGGATGTCTTTCTGTCTTGTGCTCTGGCACCAGGCACAGTTTCTACGCGTCCTGACCCACGCCCTGAACTATCAGGATCACGTCCACTTCCCCGTCCCTTTTTACCCGCCTTCTTTATATTACACGGAATATGTGCTGCAAATCTGCAACTTTGCACAGTAAACAGAATGTTCTCCTAATATGCAACTTTGCACACTAAACAGAATGTGCTTCTTATCTGCGGCTACGCACAGTGAATGGAATATGTGACTTTAATATTTTACACTTTGCACAGTAAACAGAATGTTCTCCTAATACGCAACTTTGCACACTAAACAGAATGTGCTTCTTATCTGCGGCTACGCAAAGTGAATGGAATATGTGACTTTGATATTTTACACTTTGCACAGTTAACAGAATGTTCTCCTAATATGCAACTTTGCACACTAAACAGAATGTGCTTCTTAACTGCGGCTACGCACAGTGAATGGAATATGTGACTTTGATATTTTACACTTTGCACACTAAACAGAATGTTCTGCTAATCTGAAACTTTGCACACTAAACAGAATGTGCTGCTAATCTGAAACTTTGCACACTAAAAAGAATGTGCTGCTACTCTGCAACTTTGCACACTGAACAGAATGTGCTCTAATCTGCAACTTTGCACACTAAAAAGAATGTGCTGCTAATCTGCAACTTTGCACACTGAACAGAATGTGCTCTAATCTGCAACTTTGCACACTAAACAGAATGTGCTGCTAATCTGCGGCTAGGCACAGTGAACAGAATATGTGAAGTTTTTTTTTTTATATCTCTGCCCCCCCAAACAAAATAAACTGCTGCCCCCACACACAGTAGTCCTAAAAAGGACTTTTGGGTCTTTTTTTTTACAAATTCGCTTTTCTTCTCCCTACACTGACTTTCCCTTCCTATCCTCATCTCTCCCTGGCTAAGACTGAGCCGAACTCGCTGGTCAGGTGCTATACAGCACCCGATCACGGGTTCTGGCCAGCCAATCAGTGTAATGCCAGCAGCCAACATGGCTGCTGGCATTACACTGATGTCAGAGCCTCCCTGCACGTTTATTGGCTGCGCAGCAGCCGCGAAACGTGCGGGGAGGAGACCCGAACATGGCGGGCGAGAACATGCGGTACTCGTACGAGTACCGCCATGTGCCGAGCAGAGCGATGCTCGAGCCGAACCGAGCTTCGGCCGAGCATGCTCGCTCATCACTAATTTTTATAAAAAAGATACCCATTGATATCTATCATGAACAGGGGAGTTTTATATATTTACATATTGATTCATATGTGGTCAACCTCTCTTTTTATTTTTATTTTTTTATTATATTTTGTGGTTTAGTTTCTTATGCAGTGTAGCTTGTGATGTTAGAACAATGTGAATACTAGGAGTTAACTGTAGAACATGTTTTTGCTAATTGTGAATTATGCAGATTGGGGCTAGCCAGGTTCCCTGCAGGTGCACCAATTGGATAATTGCCGGACCGACCCTCTGATGGTGATTTGGGTAATCGGAGCATTGATTTGGACTAATTGTTTTAAGGCATAGGAAATGGGTAGTGACCAATGATATGCATAGGGAGATATGGCACTTAGTTAGTGCCGGTCATCAGTCTAGCCCCCTGTAAGAAACTCTCTCAACAGCAGTTGTAAATAGAAATAATTACAGTCTGGACTATTACCTGAGGTTATCAAAGTGTTACGGTTCAGTACACTCAGACACGTTAGGTTTAGGTAAAAACACAGCTTTATTGAGACACACAATGAATGACGTAACCCTCACGGGTCCAGTATAGCACAAACTGACACAAGACAGGTTACAAATGGTTACCCACACGGGTCCAGTAAAGTGAACAACACAATACTGACACAGGTCAGGTCAACGGAATTGATACAGTGTATGAATGTCCAATGTAACCAGTGCAATGCTAGTCGTAACGTAAATCAGACTCAATGTCGCCTGAGTGTAGTAGGAGGAAACAAGGACAGGACTGCAACCCCAGGCTCTGGACGCCTGTAAATGTGAACAATGGTGGATGCCCACCAACGACTAATGGACTGGTCAGAACTCATGCTTAAACAGAGACCCTACCAGAGCAACCCAGCACCGTGTGCACGTACTACCTGAAAGGGTTAATGGGCAATGGTATAAATGGATGGCAACCGGAAGCGCACAACTGATCAACAGGAGACTATAGCCCAAGAAGAGCAGCCCAATGGAACCCAAGATGGTAGTGATATACGAGGCCCCTTCCCCCAAAGGGGTTAATAGTGCTGTAGTCTGTACAACGGTAATCACCGGAGGCGCCCTACTGAACCAACACAGACCAAATGAGTGCAACACGGAGTGGAAGCAGCGAGACTCTGACCACTGGTCTAGTATGCGAGCAACCAGAACACAGAAACTAGAACCAGTAAGCAGGAACGGTGCCCAACTGGTGGGCAAACAGGAGTAATTCGGATGAGCCAACTGGAATGGCAGAAACAGGAACCACGCCAAGAAGAGTCAGTAGACAGTGCAGGAACGTCAGCCAGGCCAAGTCGGTACACGGAGCAGGATCCGCAGACGCGCTGGGTCGGTACACAGAGCTGGGTCGTCAATCTTTTCGGGTCGGTACACGGAGCAGGAACGACAGCCAGGCCGGGTCAGAACAGGAAGCAGGAATGTCAGCCAATCCGAATCGGTACACAGAATCAGGAAAGAGACAATAGCGTGGTCAGGCAGTCCGGGGTCATACACTGGATCAGAACAACAACAACTAGCGCCAGGCATCAGGTACACCACGAGGGCACTAGCGGAGTGACAGCCTAGGGTATAAGAAGGCTTGTCACTAGGAGGAGCAGAACAGAGCAGCCAATAGCAAAGCAGTATCAGCGAGATGGACAGAATGTCACCCAGATCACGGGCGCCGTGATAGTACCCTGCTCTCAAAGACCCCCCTCCGAGAAGAGGGCCCAGGCTTTCTAGGGTACTTAGTGTGAAAAATGCACTGCAATCTGGGAGCATGCAGGTCCTTGGAGTCCACCCATGAATGCTCCTCTGGACCGTAGCCTTTCCAATGGACTGCAGTTTGCCTCTGAATCTGCATGAATCAATGATATTTTGTACCTCATACTCCTCCTGGCCCTGAATCTAAATAGGGCCTGGTGTCACGGGATTGGTGGTATAACAATTACAGACCAGAGGCTTCAGCAGTGATACATGGAACACATTGTGAATATGCATAGATGGTGGGAGGTCCAGAGCATAAGACACAGGATTAACTTTGCGAATAACTTTGAATGGAGCAATGAACTGGGTAGCCAACTTATTGCAAGGAGTCTGGAGGTTCAGATTCTTAGAGGAGAGCCAGACCCTGTCCTCAACCTGGAAAGAGACTGCTGGCAGCCATCTGCGCTTAGCTTGGCGCTGATACCGCTGAAACAAAGCATTCAGGGTCCTTTGTATCTGTGCCCAAGTGGAACGGAGTTGCTCCAAATGCTCATCCAGAGCTGGAATCTGCTGTGACTGAAATGAGTCTGGAAGCAGACAAGGTTGAAACCCATAATTGATGAGGAACAGGGAACTTCCAGATGAAGAATTAACCACACAGTTCCTGGCAAACTCCGCCCAAGGCAACAGGTCAGCCCAGTTATCATGATGGTCAGACACAAAACAGCGCAGAAATTGTTCGAAGCCCTGGTTGGCACGCTCAGCGGCTCCGTTGGTCTGGGGATGATAAGCAGAGGAAAACGCTAACTATATGCCTATCTGCGCACAGAAAGCCTTCCAGAACCTTGATACAAATTGGCTCCCACGATCAGACACCAGTACTCTGGGTACGCCGTGTAATCGAAACACCTCCCTGGAAAATACCCTTGCCAACTCCTGGGCGGAGGGAAGGCCGGGCAGAGGCACGAAGTGTGCCATTTTCGAAAATCGATCAACAATCATCAGAATAAACGAATGTCCCCTAGACACCGGTAACTCCTCCAAGAAGTCAATAGAAACATGAGACCACAGACGTTCACCATTGGGTACTGGTTGCAGCAGCCCCAGAGTAAGATGTCTTGGGGGGGACTTGGCACGGGCACAGGTAGAGCAGGCTGCGGTAAATGCCATGCAATCAGCATGCAGGGAAAGCCACCAAAATAACTGCGAGAGTGACCAAATTAATTGATTTCTGCCGACATGCCCAGCGGCCTTAGAGGCATGGTAAGTCTCCAGGAGACGGGTGCGGAGAGGCTCGGCTACGAAACACTTACCCACTGGGGTCTCTGGAGGTGCATCAGACTGATTAGCAAGAATTTCGGACCCCAGAGGTGAAGTAATGCTGGTACGCAATGTGGCCAGAATGTGATCTGGCTGGATAGTCGGTACCGGAACCTCCTCCCTTTCCGTGTCAGGGTTAACCTGCCTGGACAACGCATCTGCCCTGACATTCTTGGACCCAGGCAGATAAGACACAAGTTAAATTGTGACAGGAATAAGGCCCACCTGGTCTGACGTGAGGACAACCTCTTAGCCTCAGAGAGATACATAAGATTTTTGTGATTAGTACTGGGGTATGGGTACCCTCTAACAGATGCTGCCATTCCTTGAGAGCCAAGATGAAAGCCAACAACTCTCTGTCCCCAATTCCGTAGTGGCTTTGAGCAGTAGTTAATTTCTTGGAAAAAACCCACAGGGCCTTAGCACACTCCCAGGTTCCAAGCGTTGAGATAGTACTGCCCCTACCACAGATTCTGAGGCATCAACCTCCAAAGTAAATGGTAGGGAGGGGTTAGGGTGGGATAGTACAGGAGCAGAAGCAAATGCAGACTTCAGAGACATAAACGCCTGTTCAGCCTCCTGAGACCACTGAGAAGGATCAGCACCCTTGTGAGTTAGGTCAGACAGAGGTTTCACTATGGTCGAGAAATTTTTTATAAATTACCTATAATAATTGGCAAAACTGAGAAAGCGTTGGATGGCCTTAAGCCCTTTGGGATGTGGCCACTGGAGGACTGCTGCCAACTTGTCCCTATCCATAGCGATGCCATCCTTAGAGAAAATAAAGGCCAGAAAAGGTACCATGGGCTTATGGAACTTGTATTTCTCGGTTTTGCAATAGAGTTTATTCTCACGGAGTCTACGCAACACCACTGTGACATCCTTAATGTGTTGTGACAAGCTGGCAGAATGGATAAGAATGTCGTCAAGTTAAACAACCACACAGGACTGTAACATGTCACGTAAGATGTCGTTTATAAACTCTTGGAATACTGCAAGTGCATTACATAGTCCAAATGGCATTACCAGGTACTCATAGTGCCCGGACCTGGTATTGAATGCCGTTTTCAACTCATCACTGGCTCTTATCCTGACCAAATTATAGGCGGCACGTAGGTCAAGCTTAGTAAAAATGGAGGAGCCCTTTAGACGATCAAATAGCTCGTTGATGAGTGGTATGGGGTAAGCATTTTTAGGCATAAGTTTATTCAAGCCCCTATAATCAATACAGGGGAGCAGCTCCCCACTTTTCTTTTTTATAAAAACAGCAAAACAGCTTTTAGTTCTTGTATTATAGCAGCTGACGTTGTGCTTTATAACTTGCTCATTTCAAAGAATCGGCTATAATAATCAACAGTGATAAGGTAAACTTAATTTGTACAGGTAAATAGATTCGTGGCCACTATTTGCCATGGTCTGTCTGTTACCCTGTGGCTTATCATTGGCTCCTTCACATTTGAAGAGCGTTAAGTAAAGCAGATAGGGCATTTGCTCACAATTTCCTCAATCTCCTTCCCCATACCTGGCCAGAATAAGATGTCACAGGCTCTCTGTTTACCTTTTTTTGATGCCTAGATGACTGGCATGTATGAGAATCACTGGATGCAGGCTTGATGGGATAACAATCTTTTCACCTTTAAAAATAATGCCATGCAGGTATGATAACTCACCTCTGTGGTTCCAATATTCCAGTATGCTTGGAGGGCATTGCTTCCTGTCCTCAGGCCAACCATTGAGTATGTTGTCTTTTAGTGCCTGGAATTGCATGTCTCTTTCTCACTGAACTTTATTTTCCTCCATCTTAGGATCACTGAAGGTTACTGTATATGGTGTGTACCTGTACATCCATGTCTTCGCTGAGACTTGGGTCCTGGTCGGACAGTGGCTTCCTGAATTTTTGTCTGCAACAGAAATGTCTTTTCCTGGATGATGGATGATGTCAGAGTTGTACTTCTGCAACTGTAAGACCATCCACTGAAGCCTTGGGGGGCCGGATGCCATTGGTTTGCACATAATAGATTCCAATGGTTTGTGATCACTTTCCACGACAATGTGGCGGCCATAAATATATTGGTGGAAACATTTGCAAAATAAGATGGCAAACAGTTCCTTTTCAATCTGCGCATAATTGATTTCATTGTCTGTGAGTGACTTGGATGTGTATGCAATTGGCCTATCGTCTTGCAGTAATACTGCTCCAAGAATGTATTTGGAAGCATCAGCCTGCAACTTTAGCTCCTTGTGTGGGTCAAAATATGTGAGTATCAGTCCCGGCCCGCATGTGAATAAATCCTTCACTTTAGTGAATTCCTCATCTTGCTGAGTGTCCCTATCACAGTGCCTGTGATCCTCCTCTGTCACTCTCGCTTGTGGTGTACGCTGATTTGCTGTACTGGTTTGGCCCGCCCCTGGTGACCTTTTTATGCCTGGCCATGACACCTGTCTGGTGCCCTTTTGTGGTGTTTCAGAGCCAGTGTTGCTGTTGCTGAGTTCCTGTGTTCCGGATTCCTGTGTACCGAATTGGCCTGTCCTGACTACATTCCTGTGTTCCTGCTCGTGATTGACCCGGCTTGTCTGAGAACCATCTCCGTGATCCGATCTGGCTTGGCTGACGTTCCTGTTCGTGATTGACCCGGTTTGTCTGAGTACCACCCTCCGTGATCCGACCCAGCTTGGCTGACTTCCTGCTACGTGACCAGTATCGGCCTGCTCCAGTGACCTGCTAGTTCCTGCTCTCCTCTCGGGTTGTCGCCGTAGCGACTTTCTGACTTCCACTGCTGCAGCTTGCCAAGCTGGCAGTGTGAATTACTACTGCCCTGAGTTGCTGGTTCCCAGTTCTGAGTATCCGTGCTTAATTGCAGAGCTGTGCTTCTGCCTATGAGCCTCCGTGTTACTTGCAGAGCTATCGCACCTCTCTGAGCCTCCGATCCGTAAAGCTGCATTTTAATCCTAGCTGTGCTGCATTATCATTTGCTGAGCCTCCTATCTCTGGTATAGAGCCTAGCCTTTTTGCACTAAATCTGCTGAGTTGGCCGCTTATGCTTTGGTTGGTCGGTGGCTCATTCTACCTAACTGCAGAGTAGTGGTTTCGGTAACGATCCCGGTAGTGCGTCATTTGGCTCTGGCTCGTACGTTCACGCCATTGGGGCTGAAGGCTCAAGCTACTATAGCTAAGGGAAGGTTTCAGTGGAAGGCTATTGGCTTCTCCGCTTGCATCATAGTGTGGTCTCCGTTGTTACGCCCCTGGGGGCTACTGGCTCAAAGCTCTTGCAGGTTGACTTAGGTATACACCCGTGGGGGCTATTGGCTCTCTACCACTGTTCCGTTGGTCTCCGTTAGTACACCCGTGGGGGCTATTAGCCAGCTCTTGCAGTTCAAGCTGTACCGTGGTGACGCCCGTGGGGGCTAACTACTCAGGCACTTGTAGATCCAGTTGTATCCTTGGTTACGCTCGTGGGGGCTATTCTGGGTAACTGTTCTGCTGATTTTACCTCTGGTCACACAGGGCCTAGCAGCATTCCTGTCTCAAGAACTCTAAGTGTGATTCCAGCTACACTTAATACTCCCAAACAACACCTTGGGTATGCCAAACTCCACAACAGAGACTGTCTGTCTATGCATTAAACCCTTATATGTATCTCTAATATGTGCCTGTCCTGAGACAGTATATGTGATACTCTGATTCTGTATACTGGGCCTGTGGGGGCATATCTGTCCATATTTTGCTATTATTTTGTGTTGCCCGTAGAGGGCGATCGTTTACCTTATTTTTCTTTTAATAAAACTGTGTTTTATTTTACCACTGGTCTGAGTGTCTTAAAAAACCGTTACAGTCCCAAATTAACTCAGTACTTTCTTTTAAAAGCTTTTGCATTGGAGCAGTGACATCAGATAAATTAAGTGCAAACTTTGACAAATAGTTGATCATGCCTAGTATAGTTCCTATTTCACCTTTGTCTGTGGGTGGCTTCATATCCTTTATTGCAGCAATTTTTACAGGGTCTGGCTTAATCCCATCGGCCGAGAGTATGTGTCCAAAGTAGCTTACATGAGTGGAACAGATGATGCTTTTTTCAGGATTAAGTCTGACACCTCTTTCCCTGGAACATTGTAGCATGGCCTTGATATTTATGTCATGCTCCACTTTCATTTTGCAGAAAATGAGGATTTCTTCAACTATTGCAGTTATACCGTGTAACCCTTAATAGGTTTCGTCAGTCTTGTGCTGGAACTCATCTTGGGCAGAGACTAATCCAAAAGGAAGCCGGTTAAATTTGAAACGCCCGAAAACAGTGTTAAAAGTGGTCAGTTTGGATGACTCTTCAGTAAGTTTTATGGCCCGATATCCTGATCTGGCATCTAGGACACTAAAATATTGCTTGCCTGCCAGCTTGGGAGTGACATCCTCAAGGATAGGCAAGGGGTTCAACAAAAGGAAATATCTTTCTAAGTATGATAAATGATAATTTTATGTCCCAACAAGTAGAGGAGCCAACTAGAAAAGAGGCATTGCTTGACCTAGTGCTCTCAAACGATTCTGACATGATAAACAATGTGCAAGTAAGGGAACATTTGGGCAGCAGTGACCACAATATTGTATCCTTTGAAGTTTGTTATGAGAAACCCTATAGCAAGGGTTTAACCAAAACATTCAATTTCAAAAAGGCTAATTTTACAAAGTTAAAAGAAGCGTTAAAGGATATCCAGTGGGATGTAATTTTCAAAGATAAAAATGCACAAGAATCATGGAATGTATTTAAAATGCTCTTGGGCAAATATACACGTCAATATATACCATTGGGGAATAAGCACAAGAGAAATAAAGCGAAATTAATGTGGCTTAATATTGTGGTTAGCAGGAGAATGAGAAATAAAAAGCAGGCTTTTAAACTGTTTAAGTCAAACGGGTCAGATGCATCATTTAAAAAACATAAAGAAAGTAATAAACAAGCAATTAAGCTAGCTAAAATAGAAAATGAGAGAAACATTGGAAATGAGAGCAAGAAAAACCCTAAACAATTCTACAAGTATATTAATAACCAAAAAGTTAAGGTTGATATTTGTCCTCTTAGGACTGAGACAGGTGAATTGATTAGTGAGGATAAAGCTATGGATGACATCCTAAATACGTTCTTTGCTTCAGTATATACAAAGGAAGCAGCAATGACAAGCTAGGGGCAAACAGACAAAACCACGGAATTTCCTCCAACATCTACATGGCTTACTGAGGACAAGGTCCAAAAGAGACTGGAAAGGGTTATAGTGAATAAAGCTACGGGACCGGACGGTATACACCCAAGGGTACTTAAGGAACTTAGTTCAGTAATAGCAAAACCATTATACTTAATATTTATTGATTCAGTTTCATCAGGCATAGTGCCCTGAGATTGGAGGAAAGCTGATGTAGTTCCATTGTTTAAAAAGGGAGCAAGATCCAAACTAGGAAATTATAGACCTGTGAGCTTGACTTCCATAGTGGGTAAGATACTAGAAGGGTTATTAACTGACAGTATTCAGGACTATGTGAAGACAAACAATATCATTAGTAGGAATCAGAATCAGAATCAGATCATGTCAGACTAATTGTATTTTATGAAAGAGTGAGTAGTAATTTGGATAGGGGAATTGCTGTTGATGTAGTATACTTGGATTTTGCAAAAGCCTTTGATACAGTGCCTCACAACAGGTTACTGCATAAATTAAAAGGCTTCGGATTGGGCGGTGTTATCTGTACATAGATTGAGAACTGGTTAAATGATAGATGGCAGAGAGTTGTTGTAAATGGAACTTTTTCAAATTGGTCTAAGGTTATAAGTGGGGTGCCACAGGGTTCAGTCCTGGGACCAATGCTTTTTAATTTATTATTAATGATCTAGAAGTGGGAATTGAAAGTAGCATCTCAATCTTTGCTGATGACACTAAGCTATGTAAGGAAATACATACAGAGCTGTATGTTTTTTCCCTACAGAATGATTTAGATAAACTAAGTGAATGGGCAGAAAAGTGGCAGATGTTATTTAAAGTAGATAAATGTAAGGTTATGCATTTGGGCTGTAGAAACAAACTTGCTACATATACTCTAAATGGGAAACAACTTGGGAAATCCTCATTAGAGAAAGATTTAGGAGTACTGATAGACAATAGACTTCACAGCAGTGTGCAGAGTCACTCAGCTGCTACAAGAGCAAATAGAGTACTAGCCTGCATAAAAAGAGGTGTAGAAGCAAGGGATGCTAATATTATCCTACCTCTGTATAAATCTTTGGTTAAGCCTCATCTAGAATATGGAGTAAAATTTTGGGCGCCTGTTCTAAAAAAAGACATTACTGAACTGGAAAAGGTGCAGAGACGTGCAACAAAACTGATAAAGGGATTGGAGGATCTGAGTTACAAAGAGAGACTAGCCAAACTGGGTTTGTTTACATTAGAGAAGAGACATCTAAGGGGTGATATGATTACCATTTACAAATACATTCAAGGTCAATACAAAGAACTATCCAATGAATTATTTATGCAAAGAGCTGAGCTAAGAACAAGAGGTCATCCATTAAGACTAGAGGAAAGGCGCTTTCAACTAAAACAAAGGCAAGGATTCTTTACAGTAAGAGTGGTAAGGCTATGGAATTCTTTGCCTTGGGATGTTGTGCTTGCAGATAATGCAACTGCATTCAAAAAAGCAATGCATGCCTATCTAGCACAGAACAATATTGACAATTGTGACAGATGACTTCAAAGCAAATAGGATATTGATCCGGGAAACTATTTGACTACCAATTGGAGTCAGGAAGGAATAATTCCCCCCACACACACACACACTTGGGACTAGATTGGAAATGGCTCCAGAGGGCTTTTTTTGCCTTCCTCTGGATCAACAGGGGTGTTTTTGGCATGGGATGGACTTGATGGATGCATGTCTTTTTTCAGCTTTATCTACTATGTTATCTATGCTAACTAAATTCTTGTGGGAGTCATTAGCAGTGTCGAAAAGACAGAAACGTAATTTATTTTTTGTATGGGAATTTCCTCCAGAAAAATCAGCCAATTGTGTTTTATCCATGAAATTTCCCCTGAGCCAAATGTGACTTTTTGTACCCACCTACTTGTATGAGTTCCTAATGTTTTAAATTGAGATTTTTAATCCTTCGAATGTTATGGAGGTAATGTACTGGAGACCTCTCTAGCATACAATGGGTTAAAAGCTCAATTTAAATCAATGGGAATTTGAATTTGTCCCCTGTGGTTCAGCTGGTTTACCCCAGAATTGCCTCAGTTCTTTTATGTACATCAGCCTCAGTGTGTACTCAGAAACATTTTGTAATAAAGTATAATTTTCAAAATTGAAAAAAAAAATCTATTGAAAGATATGATGGTAGGTCAATCAAAACATAGCATAATTCTTAGTAAAATGCTATGATAAATTCATACTATTAGCTGTCCATATATATCTATTCTATATATTACCTTATGTCTAAAATGATTTTTCTGAGCATGACTGACTAATTTAAACCTAAGGAATTCAAAATATGCACATAATACCTTAATGGTATCTAGGTTATACAGAGATAAACAATGAGTGACATGGATATGGTAAGCTCGATACATTAATTTGCAGATAGCAATTACAGTGCATGAAGAAGTTAAGAACATGTGGTACTATGCAATTATTGTTTCTATTCTGGGTATAAGAAAAGTTGGTCTTTAGCTGATAAAGAATATTTTTTAATGTGTGATGTATGTCATTGTAATTTCAACTCACAATAAATGTGATATTGCACAAAATGTGAGTATCATATCTTATTATATTCAAATATATATTTGTCAGAAGAACATTGACTAAAAAAGAATGGTTCAATATATTGTTTATCTGTGTAATAGTTGTCCTGTGGGAATGATCCTAGCTCCCTTAGAATGGTTCACTATAGAATTGTCGCCCTCTAGTTGGCAACCAACAAAACAACACATTTAAAATGTTGCCTGTTTGAAAAGGGCGACATTCTGATGTTGCAAGCTTAAGTGTTGAGACATCAAAATGTCTACTACATAAGTGCTAAGTGGTTAAATAAAGATGTGCAGCAGTGCAGGGAGACAGTGTCTGGTATGCACAGAGGAAGAAATGGGACTCCCTCACATTGCACAGTACCAGTATACCTTGAAGAAAAAAAAAATTAGACTGCTAGCAATTGTCCTGTATAAACACAGAAGTAGTCTTGCCCCCTGACTGCTGTGCTGGGCTCTCTCTCCCTTCTCTCCGTGGCTGCTCCGCTCTTTTCCATAGACGGTTCTCCCAGCTGCCGGTGTGTTATTTTGCACACACAGAAAAACAGAGCCGTGTCATTCTGCATGCAGAGAAGAGGAGAGAGAGAGCCTGAACTCTGTGGCATGGCACTGTTGGAGCCGGGTAGATTGGGCAGTGTGTCTGTGACAGAACTGTGGTGACTATGGGAGATATTGGTGTGTTAGAGACTATTTCTACCCAAAATACTAACACCCATGGACTGAGCTTAGCCATAGTTGATTCCAGTACATTGCTGGAGTGCAGAGATAGTGGGGGGGTTGGGCTTTGATTCCACTATACTCCAGGCCTCTGCTAAGGAATGTTAATTGATTCCTGCTGTGCTTCCTTGACCAATCAGAGGCGGTTATTGATGAGCCAGTTAAGAATGTAGGATTTCAATTCCTAATCTGCATTCTTATCCTGATAAGGATGCTGGTGGCTGATTGGTCAAGCATAGAAACACTGTCCCAAGTATTCATTTGCATGCTGATCTAGATAAGAGTCTCTGTAGTGTATATAACCTGTGTGTTTGATTCAATAAAAGAGAGTTCTTCCCTTCATCAAGTCTCGGCTGATGTTTGGGAATAGGAGATTCGTTATACTATTGGAGTGTTACTCTGAGGGAGAAAGGAACTATAACGGAGGTATCCAGCTTATGATACAAGGCGTCACGTTACAGTGTCCCGGAGCATTCAGCACTGAGAATTCACCTAGTAGTAAGGCTGCATCCAACAGACTGATCCTGGGACCATTGGTGGAAGCGATAGACCAGGGTATAGGATCAACTCAATTTCTGGTAAGAGGTAGATAAATGGAGTAGCACCACTAAAGGGCACAGGCTCAATGTACAGGAACCAGCAATGTTTATCTGTGGAATGCAAATGTGATGGACACATTTTCCTTTTGATTATATCTAATATATACACATTTCCAGTGAGAGATGCCATAAACATTGTACGTAGACTTCTTTTTAGAGCAATGAATTGTAGCTTTAGTCTTCAGGACCCATGAACAAGTCAGGTTTTCTGGATGACCTTACTTGATCTCATTTGGGTAATGAAATGACTCATATTTGTAATTGATCGACTTGTGCCTTAGTAGGGATCTCTGTAAAACTAGGGATGGGCGAAAATTTCTTCCTCAAACTGAAATTGGAGAAATATGGCACTTTCCTCTTGGCGAAAAATTTCCAGTAAAAATTGCAGATTTTCAGCTTTTTTCTCCTAGCTCATTCAATTGAAATCAATGGGAACATAGAAGTTACACACAACACATAGCAAATATTATTTTATTTCCCAAAGGCATAGTATAAAAGGGGCATGAGGGTGCCTGTGTTGGTGGGGTGTGAGGAAAGAATCAGTTTAACATATGATTTTTAAGGGGTTGTTTACTGGGATTGGGGGCAGCTAAAATATCAAATACTTGATAGAGTATTTTGTACATGATAATTTGTTTGATTTGTTGTTAGAGGCCTTTGTAGGACTTAGACTTATTTGAGGCCCAAGCCCTGAAGAAACAATGATTTGTAGGACTTAAGCTTGTTTGGCACAAGCCCTAAGGAAACATTGATTTTTAAGACTTAGGCTTGTTAGAAACAAACCCCCCAACAACTGTTTATTTTTTTCTAGGAGTAGATTTTTTTTATTTATTTTTTTCAAAACACAAGCCCTGAGAAAAAAATAAAAATGCCCTACTGGCCTAATGCCAGCAGGTCATGTTGACCAGTGGCCACTGTCAAATATCCCCCTGAGTCCTGAGTTACAACTGATGTTCATACTGCTGCTGCTGTGTTGTTTAAGCAGCAGGATGATTAGGCAGCTGAAAGAGAATGGCATCAACAATAGCAGTAATATGGGTGATGGATGATGAAGGTTCCACTTGCCACGACTATCTCCAGTGATGAGTCTGAGGCAGTAGCAGCACAATAAGTAGCCCCCAGTATATATGGATAAAAGAAGAAGTTGGCCAATAATTCTTTTCCACCTGTCCCTCCTCCAAAATCATGGGTGTGTTCTTATTAGAATAAAAATTTTCCTTGAGAGCAGAAATTGTGGCTCTCATCAGCAGCTGCAATGTGCACAGTGTGTGTGTGGTAAATAACACCTGGGGGCACAACTGTATCCAAACACCATGACACCAGAACCAAGTACTGCCACTGCCACTATACCCCTTGTCCAGACCCTGCTAAGGACACATGACAACTTGCTGACAGTTTAATAGTAATGATGAACCCTCCCTGACAGAATCCTAGCATATTCTGCAGAATGGAATCTCCTCAGATGCCACCTGATGACCTGGTATCGATTCTCCTCCACCACACAGTGTGCAATGGGTAGACATGAACTGCCATATCCTAACATTAACAGAGTGGTTATCATTTGGTGGGGAAGAATGCATTGTACAACGCATTGTGAGAAGGGACGAATTGTACAACGTGTGAGCCAGGCAGCCGGGCACAATGCTAACGCAAGAGGAAAGGTATCGGAGGAAGCGGGCAGCAAATACAAGCCTACCACACACTTCCTCCTATGTCTCTCTCCCCTCCTCCCGCTTCCTCCAATGCCTTTCTAGTCCCCAGGCTTTTCTTATGCTGCGGGCTTCACAGCCACCCGCAGCAAAGGCAGTTTTTATGAATGAAGATGAGGGAAGCGCTGCAGTCACAGTGCAGCCTGCTCCCTCAGTTGTATTTTAACCCTTTGAGTGCCAGAGTGGTACGCAAGGCATTGCTTTGCAATGCGTTGCGTACCACTCTGGCACTCAAAGGGTTAACTTAGATCGCATCCATTTATAATGTTCTACCTCCTGTGTCCCATTGCTATTAGTACTTTTTCTCCACTCTCCATTTGAAGGAGAGTGGAGCAAAAGTACTAATAGCAATGGTACACAGGAGGTAGGGCATTAAAAATGAATGAGATCTAATTTAAACTAATGTGTAATAATAGTATTTTAATCAAAACATTTTAAAACACACACACACACACACACACACACACACACACACACACACACACACACACACACACACACACATATATATACAGGCAAGGTATGTAGTCCATACCTTGCCTATTAACCCTTTGGGTACCAGAGGGGTAGGAAACATGCTAAGCAATGCTTTCCTACCTCTCTGGTACTCAAAGGGTTAATTGTGGAATAAAAGATTTGTCCACTACATGGAAGTCCATGAGGTGGATGTGGATGGGGTTAGTATGTCCCATATATGCAAAATATATGACATACTAAGGGGAGGGGGATGCGGAAGGGAGCATTGTGTAGTGCTTGGTGTACTAGTTTTATTGATTGTAACCCTTTGAATGCCACAGGGGTGAGCAGTGCACATCCCTATGGCATTCAAAGCTGTCCATGGTGCTGAAAGCCATCTCTGTGTTCCCCTAGTGGCTGGGTAGGGAAAAGCACAGAGATTGCTGTTCAGAACTGTCAAAGTGGATTTTTTACTCTGCCTCCTGTGCTGTTCTCTAAAAAAAATAGGCGTTAGATTTCTGGAGAGAAATGTTGCAATTTAACTCGCGTTAGCCCTAACTCCAACATTTGAATAGCTTTTGGCGTCACTTGTACATTATCCTCTATGGGTGAGATCTTGCTGTTCTGGTGACGGGCAACGTGTGTTTCAGAACTGGCGTTGCTTCTTACTAGTGGAACATTTGCATTGCTCAGTTGACGTTAAAACCAGCGTCGCCAGTTTTTTCTGCCGACGCCAACATTTGAATCGAGCCCCTAGTCCTATTAGAGGCACAAGCCCTGAAAAAACACTGATTTGTAAGACTTAAGCTTGTTTTGCACAAGCCCTAAAGAAAAAATTATTTATAGGACTTAGGCTTGTTAGTAGGGATGGGCGAAAATTTCCGCCTCAAACTGAAATTGGTGAAAAATGGCACTTTCTGCTTGGCGAAAAATTTCCAGAAAAGAGTGCAGATTTTCTGCTTTTTTTAGCCCATTGAAATCCATGGGAACATAGAAATTACACACAGCACATTACAAACAATATTTTATTTCCCAAAGGCACAGAATAAAAGGGGCATGAGGGTGCCTGTGTTGGTGGGGTGTGGAGAAAGAATCAGTTGAACAGGGGATGATTTTTGGGGGGTTGTTTACTGGGATTGGGGGGCACTTAATAAAAAAGAAATCCTAAATAAAATAAAAACCATAAGACATGGTATAAAGGAGTCTGAGGAGGGTGCCTGTGTTGGTGAATGAATTAATCATTTGAACAGGGAATTTGTTTTGGGGGGGCTTCTTCACTGCTATTGACTTGATAGACTGTTTTGTAGAGGATGATTTGTTTGATTTGTTGTTAGAGGCCTTTGTAGGACTTAGACTTATTATAGGCCCAAGCCCTGAAGAAACATGGATTTGTAGGACTTACGCTTGTTTGGGAAAAGCCCTAAGGAAACATTAATTTGTAGGACTTAGGCTTGTTAAAAACAAACCCCCCAAAAATTGTTTATTTTTTGTAGGACTAGTTTTTTTTCAAAACACAAGCCCTGAGAAAAAATAAAAATGCCCTACTGGCCTAATGCCAGCAGGTCATGTTGGCCAATGGTCACTGTCAAAAGCCCTGAGTTGCAACTACTGTTCATACTGCTGCTGCTGAGTTGTTTAAGCAGCAGGATGATTAGGCAGCTGAAAGGGAATGGGATCAACAATAACAGTAAATGGAAGATGGATGATGAAGGTTCCATTTGCCACGACTGGCTCCAGTGATGAGCCTGAGGCAGTAGCAGCAGAATAAGTAGCCGCCAGTATTTGTGGAGAAAAGAACAAGTTGGCCCTTAAATCTTCTCCACCTGCCCCTCTTCCAAAATCATCATGGGTATGTAGTTATTAAAATAAATTTTTTCCCTTGAGAGCAGGATCAGTGGGTCTCCTCAGCAACTACAATGTGCACAGTATGTGTGTGGTAAATAACATCTGGGGGCACAACGGTATCCAAACACCATAACACCCGAAACCAAGTACTGCCTCTGTCACTATACCCCTTGTCCAGACCCAGCTAAGGACACATGACAACTTGCTGACAGTTTAATAGTAGTGATGAACCCTCCCTGACAGAATCCTAGCATATTCTGCAGAATGGAATCTCCTCAGATGCCACCTGATGACCTGGTATCGATTCTCCTCCACCACACAGTGTGCAATGGGTAGACATGAACTGCCATATCCTAACATTAACAGAGTGGTTATCATTTGGTGGGGAAGAATGCATTGTACAACGCATTGTGAGAAGGGACGAATTGTACAACGTGCGAGCCAGGCAGCCGGGCACAATGCCAACGCGAGAGGAGAGGTATCGGAGGAAGCAGGCAGCAAATACAAGCCTACCACACGCTTCCTCCTATGTCTCTCTCCCCTCCTCCCGCTTCCTCCAATGCCTTTCTAGTCCCCAGGCTTTTCTTATGCTGCGGGCTTCACAGCCACCCGCAGCAAAGGCAGTTTTTATGAATGAAGATGAGGGAAGCGCTGCAGTCACAGTGCAGCCTGCTCCCTCAGTTGTATTTTAACCCTTTGAGTGCCAGAGTGGTACGCAAGGCATTGCTTTGCAATGCGTTGCGTACCACTCTGGCACTCAAAGGGTTAACTTAGATCGCATCCATTTATAATGTTCTACCTCCTGTGTCCCATTGCTATTAGTACTTTTTCTCCACTCTCCATTTGAAGGAGAGTGGAGCAAAAGTACTAATAGCAATGGTACACAGGAGGTAGGGCATTAAAAATGAATGAG
This sequence comes from Rhinophrynus dorsalis, assembly GCA_037306005.1. Taxonomy (NCBI): domain Eukaryota; kingdom Metazoa; phylum Chordata; class Amphibia; order Anura; family Rhinophrynidae; genus Rhinophrynus; species Rhinophrynus dorsalis. The sequence goes on along the minus strand of CM074719.1, from coordinate 349,646,364 downwards.
ATCTAATTTAAACTAATGTGTAATAATAGTATTTTAATCAAAACATTTTAAAACACACACACACACACATATATATACAGGCAAGGTATGTAGTCCATACCTTGCCTATTAACCCTTTGGGTACCAGAGGGGTAGGAAACATGCTAAGCAATGCTTTCCTACCTCTCTGGTACTCAAAGGGTTAATTGTGGAATAAAAGATTTGTCCACTACATGGAAGTCCATGAGGTGGATGTGGATGGGGTTAGTATGTCCCATATATGCAAAATATGTGACATACTAAGGGGAGGGGGATGTGGAAGGGAGCATTGTGTAGTGCTTGGTGTACAAGTTTTATTGATTGTAACCCTTTGAATGCCACAGGGGTGAGCAGTGCACATCCCTATGGCATTCAAAGCTGTCCATGGTGCTGAAAGCCATCTCTGTGTTCCTCTAGTGGCTGGGTAGGGAAAAGCACAGAGAATGCTGTTCAGAACTGTCAAAGTGGATTTTTTACTCTGCCTCCTGTGCTGTTCTCCAAAAAAAATAGGCGTTAGATTTCTGGAGAGAAATGTTGCAATTTAACTCGCGTTAGCCCTAACTCCAACATTTGAATAGCTTTTGGCGTCACTTGTACATTATCCTCTATGGGTGAGATCTTGCTGTTCTGGTGACGGGCAACGTGTGTTTCAGAACTGGCGTTGCTTCTTACTAGTGGAACATTTGCATTGCTCAGTTGACGTTAAAACCAGCGTCGCCAGTTTTTTCTGCCGACGCCAACATTTGAATCGAGCCCCTAGTCCTATTAGAGGCACAAGCCCTGAAAAAACACTGATTTGTAAGACTTAAGCTTGTTTTGCACAAGCCCTAAAGAAAAAAATTATTTATAGGACTTAGGCTTGTTAGTAGGGATGGGCGAAAATTTCCGCCTCAAACTGAAATTGGTGAAAAATGGCACTTTCTGCTTGGCGAAAAATTTCCAGAAAAGAGTGCAGATTTTCTGCTTTTTTTAGCCCATTGAAATCCATGGGAACATAGAAATTACACACAGCACATTACAAACAATATTTTATTTCCCAAAGGCACAGAATAAAAGGGGCATGAGGGTGCCTGTGTTGGTGGGGTGTGGAGAAAGAATCAGTTGAACAGGGGATGATTTTTGGGGGGTTGTTTACTGGGATTGGGGGGCACTTAATAAAAAAGAAATCCTAAATAAAATAAAAACCATAAGACATGGTATAAAGGAGTCTGAGGAGGGTGCCTGTGTTGGTGAATGAATTAATCATTTGAACAGGGAATTTGTTTTGGGGGGGCTTCTTCACTGCTATTGACTTGATAGACTGTTTTGTAGAGGATGATTTGTTTGATTTGTTGTTAGAGGCCTTTGTAGGACTTAGACTTATTATAGGCCCAAGCCCTGAAGAAACATGGATTTGTAGGACTTACGCTTGTTTGGGAAAAGCCCTAAGGAAACATTAATTTGTAGGACTTAGGCTTGTTAAAAACAAACCCCCCAAAAATTGTTTATTTTTTGTAGGACTAGTTTTTTTTCAAAACACAAGCCCTGAGAAAAAATAAAAATGCCCTACTGGCCTAATGCCAGCAGGTCATGTTGGCCAATGGTCACTGTCAAAAGCCCTGAGTTGCAACTACTGTTCATACTGCTGCTGCTGAGTTGTTTAAGCAGCAGGATGATTAGGCAGCTGAAAGGGAATGGGATCAACAATAACAGTAAATGGAAGATGGATGATGAAGGTTCCATTTGCCACGACTGGCTCCAGTGATGAGCCTGAGGCAGTAGCAGCAGAATAAGTAGCCGCCAGTATTTGTGGAGAAAAGAACAAGTTGGCCCTTAAATCTTCTCCACCTGCCCCTCTTCCAAAATCATCATGGGTATGTAGTTATTAAAATAAATTTTTTCCCTTGAGAGCAGGATCAGTGGGTCTCCTCAGCAACTACAATGTGCACAGTATGTGTGTGGTAAATAACATCTGGGGGCACAACGGTATCCAAACACCATAACACCCGAAACCAAGTACTGCCTCTGTCACTATACCCCTTGTCCAGACCCAGCTAAGGACACATGACAACTTGCTGACAGTTTAATAGTAGTGATGAACCCTCCCTGACAGAATCCTAGCATATTCTGCAGAATGGAATCTCCTCAGATGCCACCTGATGACCTGGTATCGATTCTCCTCCACCACACAGTGTGCAATGGGTAGACATGAACTGCCATATCCTAACATTAACAGAGTGGTTATCATTTGGTGGGGAAGAATGCATTGTACAACGCATTGTGAGAAGGGACGAATTGTACAACGTGCGAGCCAGGCAGCCGGGCACAATGCCAACGCGAGAGGAGAGGTATCGGAGGAAGCAGGCAGCAAATACAAGCCTACCACACGCTTCCTCCTATGTCTCTCTCCCCTCCTCCCGCTTCCTCCAATGCCTTTCTAGTCCCCAGGCTTTTCTTATGCTGCGGGCTTCACAGCCACCCGCAGCAAAGGCAGTTTTTATGAATGAAGATGAGGGAAGCGCTGCAGTCACAGTGCAGCCTGCTCCCTCAGTTGTATTTTAACCCTTTGAGTGCCAGAGTGGTACGCAAGGCATTGCTTTGCAATGCGTTGCGTACCACTCTGGCACTCAAAGGGTTAACTTAGATCGCATCCATTTATAATGTTCTACCTCCTGTGTCCCATTGCTATTAGTACTTTTTCTCCACTCTCCATTTGAAGGAGAGTGGAGCAAAAGTACTAATAGCAATGGTACACAGGAGGTAGGGCATTAAAAATGAATGAGATCTAATTTAAACTAATGTGTAATAATAGTATTTTAATCAAAACATTTTAAAACACACACACACACACATATATATACAGGCAAGGTATGTAGTCCATACCTTGCCTATTAACCCTTTGGGTACCAGAGGGGTAGGAAACATGCTAAGCAATGCTTTCCTACCTCTCTGGTACTCAAAGGGTTAATTGTGGAATAAAAGATTTGTCCACTACATGGAAGTCCATGAGGTGGATGTGGATGGGGTTAGTATGTCCCATATATGCAAAATATGTGACATACTAAGGGGAGGGGGATGTGGAAGGGAGCATTGTGTAGTGCTTGGTGTACTAGTTTTATTGATTGTAACCCTTTGAATGCCACAGGGGTGAGCAGTGCACATCCCTATGGCATTCAAAGCTGTCCATGGTGCTGAAAGCCATCTCTGTGTTCCTCTAGTGGCTGGGTAGGGAAAAGCACAGAGAATGCTGTTCAGAACTGTCAAAGTGGATTTTTTACTCTGCCTCCTGTGCTGTTCTCCAAAAAAAATAGGCGTTAGATTTCTGGAGAGAAATGTTGCAATTTAACTCGCGTTAGCCCTAACTCCAACATTTGAATAGCTTTTGGCGTCATTTGTACATTATCCTCTATGGGTAAGATCTTGCTGTTCTGGTGACGGGCAACGTGTGTTTCAGAACTGGCGTTGCTTCTTACTAGTGGAACATTTGCATTGCTCAGTTGACGTTAAAACCAGCGTCGCCAGTTTTTTCTGCCGACGCCAACATTTGAATCGAGCCCCTAGTCCTATTAGAGGCACAAGCCCTGAAAAAACACTGATTTGCAAGACTTAAGCTTGTTTTGCACAAGCCCTAAGGAAAAAATTATTTATAGGACTTAGGCTTGTTAGTAGGGATGGGCGAAAATTTCCGCCTCAAACTGAAATTGGTGAAAAATGGCACTTTCTGCTTGGCGAAAAATTTCCAGAAAAGAGTGCAGATTTTCTGCTTTTTTTAGCCCATTGAAATCCATGGGAACATAGAAATTACACACAGCACATTACAAACAATATTTTATTTCCCAAAGGCACAGAATAAAAGGGGCATGAGGGTGCCTGTGTTGGTGGGGTGTGGAGAAAGAATCAGTTGAACAGGGGATGATTTTTGGGGGGTTGTTTACTGGGACTGGGGGCACTTAATAAAAAAGAAATCCTAAATAAAATAAAAACCATAAGACATGGTATAAAGGAGTCTGAGGAGGGTGCCTGTGTTGGTGAATGAATTAATCATTTGAACAGGGAATTTGTTTTAGGGGGGCTTCTTCACTGCTATTGACTTGATAGACTGTTTTGTAGAGGATGATTTGTTTGATTTGTTGTTAGAGGCCTTTGTAGGACTTAGACTTATTATAGGCCCAAGCCCTGAAGAAACATGGATTTGTAGGACTTACGCTTGTTTGGGAAAAGCCCTAAGGAAACATTAATTTGTAGGACTTAGGCTTGTTAAAAACAAACCCCCCAAAAATTGTTTATTTTTTGTAGGACTAGTTTTTTTTTCAAAACACAAGCCCTGAGAAAAAATAAAAATGCCCTACTGGCCTAATGCCAGCAGGTCATGTTGGCCAATGGTCACTGTCAAAAGTCCTGAGTTGCAACTACTGTTCGTACTGCTGCTGCTGAGTTGTTTAAGCAGCAGGATGATTAGGCAGCTGAAAGGGAATGGGATCAACAATAACAGTAACATGGAAGATGGATGATGAAGGTTCCATTTGCCACGACTGGCTCCAGTGATGAGCCTGAGGCAGTAGCAGCAGAATAAGTAGCCGCCAGTATTTGTGGAGAAAAGAACAAGTTGGCCCTTAAATCTTCTCCACCTGCCCCTCTTCCAAAATCATCATGGGTATGTTGTTATTAAAATATATTTTTTCCCTTGAGAGCAGGATCAGTGGGTCTCCTCAGCAACTACAATGTGCACAGTATGTGTGTGGTAAATAACATCTGGGGGCACAACGGTGTCCAAACACCATAACACCCGAAACCAAGTACTGCCTCTGTCACTATACCCCTTGTCCAGACCCAGCTAAGGACACATGACAACTTGCTGACAGTTTAATAGTAGTGATGAACCCTCCCTGCCTCCATCTTAGCATATTCTGTGGGATAGAATCCCCTCAGATGCTGCTTGATGGCCTGATATCAATTCTCATCCACCACACTGGCATGTGTGGTCAATGCACCACACAGTGTACAATGGGTAGAGACGAACCGCCATATCCTAACATCAAAAGAGTGGCTATTATTTGGCGGGGGAGGTAACGATGTACGAGGTGGATTGGCAGGAGATGTACTTGTTACCCTAGAGGAAGAAGGTGATGTTGATGGCAAGCTAGTTGTTTCGCTCATCATGGAACTTCCAGTGTCTTTCTGGGTTTCTTTATTCTTCCTCCTCTTTGATGTACACCTTTCTGGAGAATCAGGGGGTACAGTAACAGCAGTGCTAGATTTCTGTAATGGATGTTTGGTTTTAACATGTTTGACATAAATGTCATGGTGTCTGTGTTTCATGCATGTTATCAGGGAGGTTGTGCCAAGGTGTGTTCCCTCCTTTCCCCTTCTCACTAACTTGTCACAAATTTTGCACTGTACCATTGTTGATGATGACTGCACTGTGCCTGCCAGAAGAGAATAATAGTCCCACACCCATGACTTCTGGGGGGAGGGATAGGAAACAGGTGGAGAAGAATGGCCTCTTTCTTCTTGTCCTCCACATTCCCCTTCACTTTTTGTGGTAGCTGATGATTTTGCTGCTACTGCCTCAGATTTAGCACTGCAACAAGAACCAGGAGTATTGCTGGCGCTGGCATGTGGAGCCTGTCCTAGTCCCGCATTACTTGTTGACCCCATTCCCACTGTGTCCGTGGTGGTCTGTGGCACACTAGCCTTATCCTCAGCACCCTGCTGCCCTTTCAGCTCAGAAATTAGAGCACTTGCAATTTCCACTAATTACAAAAGCTGATAGCTAGTGGTGGTGGTGATACCCATCCTCATCCCTGTCTCCCATTCCTTCTCAGTTTCTGATAAAAAGGCTATCAATGTATCTTCCACCCCAGCTTCTCCAACACCACCACCACCACTATTCCCTACATGATGCTGCTCTGTTCCAGACATCTCACTGCTGCTTGGAGGAGGTGACGAGCAATGTGACAGAGGGTCCCCTAATGTCACACATGGCATAATTTTCTCCTTCCACCCCGAGTATTACAAGAAACACTAGCAGCAGGCAAAGTATTGGTGGCAGCAGGTTCAGCACTGGCAGCAGGTTTAGCACTGGCAGAAGGTTTAGCACTGGCAGCAGGTTCAACACTGGTGGCAGCACATCTGACAGCAGGTACAACACTAGTGGCTGAAGGTACAGCAATAGTGGCACTGGCAGCAGGGTCAGCACGTCTTGCAGCAGGCACAGTCAGCTGACCTGTCCTGCTCACCCTTTTCTCCCTCCCTTTCCATTCCCTTTTCTCCCTCCCTTCCCATTAAATTCCCCAAGATCCCCTGGGGTGATTTAGGGGGACTGGACAGCATTGGCACAGTAGTGGTCCCTTCCTCCTCAAACTCAGTGGTCCTTCCAGCTCCTCCATTGATTATTTTTTACCCTGCTCACAGTGATAGGAGTCACTATGAGCCTCTCCTGCCTCACTTTTTGAAAAATATCACAAGAGAACAGCACAAAACATCTATCTCACTCTGTAGCTGCTTCTATTGTGTCTGCCTTCAGAGAAAACGTCATGTTTTATAGTGGAAGTGTTAAAACAATGCAAATCAATGGACGGAAACTTTCTAGCCATTGAAAAAATGGCAAAAACTTTTGGCCAATGGGCGAAAAATGCGGAAATTTTAACTGCTAGTTTTAAAGCGGATTTTCCCACAAAAAAAAGCAGATAACAACATGGTTTCTGCGGGAACATAGCAACAACTTTTGCCCACCCCTACTTGTTAGAAACAAACCCCCAAAAATTGTTTATGTTTTTTTATAGGACTGTGTTTATTATTATACTTTTTTTGTATTTTTTTTAAGCACAAGCCCTGAGAAAAAATAATAAATACCCTGCTGGCCTAGTGCCAGCAGGTCATGTCATGTTGGCAAGTGGCCATTGTCAAATGCCCTGATACAGATGCAGAATTTGCGATTGCTATTCTTGCTGCTGCTGAGTTTTTAAGCAGCAGGATGATTAGGCAGCTGAAAGGGAATGAGATCAACAACAGCAGTAACATGGGTGATGGATGATGAAGGTTCCATTTGTCATGAGGCAGTAGCAGCACAATAAGTAGCCTCCAGTATATGTGGAGAAAAGAAGAAGTTGGCCAATAATTCTTCTCCACCTGCCACTCCAAAATCATGGGTGTGTTGTTACTAGAATAAAAATGTTTCACTTGAGAGCAGGAACTGTGCCTCTCATCAGCAACTGCAATGTGCACAATCTGTGTGGTAAATGAAACCTGGGGGCACAACTCAAACACCATGACACCAGAAACCAAGTACTGCTGCTGTCACTATACCCCCTAAGGACACATGACAACTTGCTGACAGCTTAATAGTAATGATGAACCCTCCCTGCCATCATTTTAGTATATTCTGTGGGATGAAATCTCCTCAGATGCAGCTTGATGCCGTGCACGCGATTCTCATCCACCACACTGCCATGTGTGGTCAGTGCACCTCACAGTGTGCAATGGGTGGACACAAACTGCCACATCCTAACATCTACAGATTGGCTATCATTTGGCAGGGGAGGTAATGATGAACAAGGTGGATTGGTAGAAGATGTAGCTACCCTAGAGGAAGAAGGTGATGGTGAGCTAGTTGTTTCGCATGTCACTGAACTTCCAGCCTCTGCCTGGGTTTCTCTTTCCTTCCTCCACTTTGATCTCCTCCTCACCTCTTGTTGCCTTTCTGGAGAGTCATGGTGTACAGCAACAGTGGTGCTCGATTTATGTGGTTCATGTTTGGCTTTAACATGTTTGACATAAATGTCATGGTGTCTGTGTTTCATGTGTGTTATCAGGGTGGTTGTGCCAAGGTGTGTTCCCTCCTTTCCCCTTCTCACTGACTTGTCACAAATTGTGCACAGTGTCTTTGTTGATGACTGCACTGTGCCTACCCCAAGAGAAAAATAGTTCCACACCCATAACTTCACGTGATAGGGATACAAAAAGAGTGGAGAATGGCCTCTTTCTTCTTGTCCTCCAAATTCCCCTTCACTGACTGAGGCAGAGGATGATGTTGCTGCTGTTGCTGCTACTGCCTCAGAATCATGGCACATCTGGCAGTAGATGCAGCAATGGTGGCAGCAGGGGCAGCATGTATGGCATAGGGGTGATTTACAGGCACTGGACAGCATTGGTTCTGTAGTGCTCACTTCCTCCTCAGGCTCAGTGAACACATAAGGGTCCTTCCAGCTCCTCCATTTATTATTTTTAAACTTTCTCATAGTGATAACAGTCACTATGAGCCTTTCCTGCATCAATTTTCCAAACAAATCAAAGGAAAACAGCACAGCACGTATATCTCGCACTGTAGCTGCTTCTATCGTGTTCCACTTCCCTGAAAACATCACGTTTTTATAGCGAAAAGGTAAAAAACACCTAAATCAATGGGCGGAAACTTTCTAGCCATTGAAAAAAATGGTGACAACTTTTGAAAATGTGAAAATTTGAATCTCTGCTTTTAAAGTGGATTTTCGTTCGAAAAAGCAGAGAACAAGGTGGTTTTCAGCAAATTTCTTGCAGGAACACGGTAAGACCTTTGACATGCCCCTTGTTAGGAGAAGTGTTTACATGGACACCGAAACTAAACTGGTGCAGCACTCAGCCCGGCTCTGGTATGACTTACTCTTGCAGGTGAGCAGGGCTAATTCTGTGTTTATGCAGGACAACGACTAGCAGTCTAATTTTTATTTTCTTCAAAGTATACCGGTGCTGTGCAATGTGAGGGAGTCCTATTTCTCCCTCCATGCATGCCAGGCACTGGCTCCCTGCACTGCTGCACATGTCTAGACACTTAAGCTTGTGACATCAGAATGTCACTCTTTTCAACCAGTGACATTTTTAGTGCACATTTTTGTTGGTTGCCCATTAGTGATCAAAATTTCAAAAGGATACCCTTTAGGATCAGACTTGCTGATGATGGTGGGGCTGCCCTTTCAAATCAGTACAACAGCAGAAATTGAGGTCTGAAAAGTGATTTATGGTACCATCCTGGCAGTCCCTGCCGACTTCTATGAATGTGTTTTCTAATTGGACTGTTGAAGTCTATGAAACTGTAAAATTCAGAAATGTTCTTGGCTGTGAGCAACAAACTTCTACATTGTGTCCAGCTCACCTGTTGTACAATGCATTCAGTTTTCTAAAACCCAGAGTGACTGACAGAAGCTTTTTGGAGTTGCAGAGTGGAGCCTCAGGGTTTTTTGTAGTAAGTATTCTCCCATAAGATAGTTCACCTGTAACATATAGTGCAGTGATGCCTTAATAATCATGACCTAAACCATACTGAGCAATCTGTATTGTTCCAGCTATTGATGGACTGCCTTTCCCATCATATTAGGCCAACAACCTATTACCCAACCTTGATCTGACACAATCTGCATTGATTTGTACATCAATCGTACACAGAATTTATGTGTCACAGCTAAAATCTTAATTCTTACTAATTTGCATATTAATATCATATCAGCCTGGCTAAATGGGTTTCATGCAGTTATGCTTTAGGGTTATTTATTAGGACTATGGTTTAGGTTTTAGGATTTAATACTGGAGCAAAGTAATAGATAGGTATGGGTGAAAAGTCCTGTTGTGTTCTCACAGGAAAGTTTGCAAAAAAAAGCATGGTTTTCCTCTTCCTAGTGATAGATTTTGCCCATAGAGAAACAGGAGCACAGGAATATTTTCTAACATTCTTCCATTCCTTCCTATGTTACTCAATGAGGTGAAATTTACTACCCATATACATAATTTCCTGCACTGTAGTGTGGTGTATTTAGGAGGAAAGCAGAGTGGAAGGAGACAGAGTGCGAGAGAGAGAAAAAAATAAATGTAAATAAAATATTTAAAAAGTAAAGTGGTTACTTAATGGTTCGTAGTGGTGGCTGACTCTATGACCAGACAAGCTGGATGGACCCTGAGACTAGTGACTCACTTAGGAGAAGATGTCACTAACACTAGCAAAAGCACCACCAGTGCTAAAGGGAATGGGAGCCCATATTGCCCAGACCCAATTAGACTGAGACCCTCAACATTGTCCCTCATTTGTGATCTGGGATGATAGACTTTATCTGTCACAGCATCAGGATGGGGATGATATGGTTAGTGTGCCACAGTCTGGCCACCATGGCCACCTTCGGGCTGGCTTCCTCAAGCAACGATATTGAATCAGGGCCTGTTCACCTGCATCAATAATCCTGGTAGCTGCAGTCTTCATGATGTTGAGACAGCAGCATCACCCGTCCCAGCCAGTGAAGGTGACAGACAGCTGACTGGGACTCTGACGTGAGTTGTGTGACTGAGGCAGACTTGATAGAAAGCAGCCAAGACTATGTATGTTGTTAAGTGACAAGGAAATACATCACACTCCATCAGTTGTGTTGTGTACTTTAATGTAAAAATGCACACAATAGTTGAGTAATGTCCAGAAAATGTAGGGCAGGGGGAGGGGGAAAGTGGGAGTAAAGTGGTAGTTGAAAAATTGACTGCAGCCATGTTTGCTGCAGCATGTGCAATAAATGATCAGGATCCCTTTCCAGTTGGGGAGGGTCCAGTTTGTCAAGATCCTCCCAAAATTTCCACCAGCACCAGTACCATAAAAAAATATATAAGAGCACTTAAGATGACAACGAGTCGCATTCTAGTGTTAATGATGACATATTTGAGGAAGGTGTAGCAGCTGAACCAACTGCTGCATCTGACAGTGAGACAAATAAGCACCAAAACACCTAATGATGACTGATGATGATGTAGATCTAGAATATATCCCTCCAGCATCCTCCTCTTGTTCAGATACAGATGAATTTGAGAGTGAGATAGATGATGATGATGACATGGCCAGAAAACTAATTGAAAGACAAAGACTCAGTCTTCCACCACTGAAAAGGAGTACTGTGCCTATCTATAAATAATTGAGAAACAGCTGGAAGGTCTGACCCATGGCAAGCAAATATGCCTAAAAATACAAAATTATCCTTTCAATCATCATCAGCTCGTCACTGGTTCTAAGTACAAGCCCCACTACACCACACACACTTTTGTTAAGTAAACTTCAGCAATAACAACAGCGCAGGTTATTAACATCCACAACCTTAGCTATGATGACTGCCTCTGCTGCTACTGGATGTGCTGCACTTTTGAAACCTAGTTGTAGTAGCAGTAGCATTGCATCAACATCTAGCCCCAGTAGTAGTAGTAGTAGCAGCCCCTCAGGAACCCTATAGTATGGAGATACTTCACTCAGGATCCAAAAGCTAAGCATGTTGCTATCTGTTGTCTGTACAAAAAGCATGTAAGCAGGGGGAAACCAGGCTCACACCTAGGCATCTCCTCTATAAGATACCACCTGAAGCACAACCACAGGTCTGACTGGAAGACACGCTATCAACAGGTCAGAGGTGCCACAACTAGCAGCAGCAGAAACTCTCCAAAAAAGTTCCCACATCTATGAGGATAATAAGAGAAGTAGTGGTGTTTTTGATGTGGCAGAGAGTGTGCCACTGCCAACAGTTAGTTCATTCCATATAACACCTATGGCTCCTGCTGCAGAGTAATATGATGACTCTGGGTTTGCTGTATGAGATGACAAGAGTCATAGGGGTTTTGCACTAAAGCATGGTAAACAGGCGATAAAAGGGAGAGGACTTCTCCAGTGAGATCACTTCTCCAGTTCCTATGTTAACATAAAGTAACCTTCCTCAAGACTAGTCTTGAGAGATCACTATGTGTTAACCGAAACACTGATGTTAATAAAAGTTATCAATCATTACTGCACAATGTATGAATCTTGGGAGTGCTTTATATAAAATTCTGCAATTACCCGTAATGCAATATACTTAAAATAGTTTTATAAAATCTACATAAAAACATACTATACAAAGCATCAAATGGTAAGAGACATTCAACTTTTTTTTTTTAAGAATCACAAATCCTTAAAGAAAAATTTTAAGAAAAAGATTACTATATGATGAGGAAACTTATAACAAGGCAGCAAATCTAAATAGAAAATAACTTATACAATATAAAGATAAACCTAATAGAGAAAGAGGTACAATTCCTTACTTTACTATGACTTATAATTATAAAGCAACCCAAATTTAGTGTATACTTAAGAAACACTAGCATATACTTATGCCATTGCCTGAGTCCTACTGTGAGAATTTTGACAGTCTCTGTTCAACATAATTGACAGCCTCCAATTGGCAGGCATGTGTGCTTATGCACTTCTCAGCCAATCAGCTTCTAGCAGGGGGATGATATATTGGAAACTCAAATCTCACCAGACATCAATATCACTTCAACCTACACTTAACCTAGTCTAAAACTGATATGTTCCATTCAGGAGTCGATATCCCCTTCTACCCTATTTTTGACATATGTTGCCCAGACAGCACCTTAGACAAACTGGCTTTCCTGACTCTAGCCCTCTTCTCTGCATGGCTGATGGGCCTCTAAAAACCACATGAAACATATCAGAATTTTACTTCAACTATCACTACTGAACCCTAAACGTAATTCTGCACACTCATTCAGGATGGATGCAGCATCCTCAGTATCCAAAAATGCAGTCCCAGCACACAGTATTCAAAAACTAGAATGCTGGCAATCCTCTTGCTTCACAAAATACATTCCCAATCCACAACATGAAATACATCTTGCACTTTCTTTCTTCGAACATTAGTATGTCTTCACCATTCAGCCTTCCTTTAGACCTTTTGGTTTTTAAACTGGCCCACCATCACTTGTTCGAGCCTCGGTCCTCTCACCATATCTTCAACCTTGCTCTGAATGCTTACTTTCCTCCTCACAAGGGTAAAGCTATGCCTGCATTATTGGGAGGGGCCAGATGCTTATTTAATCCCTCTAGACCAGCCCTGTTCTGTTCATGTTCTCTAACAGAATATATATATAAGCAATATTTGTCCATACAGTTAATAAAACCAAACCAAAAAAGTCCAGTGCAGTTGTATGTATGACTAAATAAACATAGAGTTTTATAAAGGAAGTATGTTATGAAGACAGACACTGCAGAAGACATGCTAAACATAAGTAGCCTATTACAGCCCACTTATCTCTTACCACAGTTTCTGCACGGAGGCCCAGTGTTTTTTACGGTCCGGACTCCATTGGTTGCAGCTTTCCATGAGGCATGGGTGGAGTTAAAAGAACTTTTGGGTTACTCTGCTATGGACCCAGACACTCCCTTGTGGGGAGTTGCGGGGCTATACCATCTGCTTGGCAGCGACTTTGGCCCACTATGGGCTAGATGCGGGATTACTACTTTGGGTCAGCTGTATCAGAATAGCCTTTTGAAATCTTTCATGCAACTTCATGATGAATATCACATACCGAACAATCTATTCTACTCATATTTGTGTATTAGACACGCTCTTAGAGCTCAATGGGGTGATCGGGCCCCAGTGATTTCTACATTCCCACTTCTTAATAGATTGCTTCTTACCGAGCCTTTGAGACCAATATCTTTTATATACCAGTGGTTAGAATCTCACGTGGAGGGCCGAGAACTTCTTGCATGTGCCAGATGAAAAGCGGAGATGGGTCCTTTGGAGAACTGGGATTGGGACATGGCCAAGGCGGGGTCAGCACTGGTGGCAACCTCGACCAGACATCTGATGATACAATTGAATATATTACACAGGATTTATTATACACCGGTTAGGCTACTTAGAATGGGGAGCTCATATACTGATCACTGCCCTAGATGTGATGGCATTCAGGGCACATATCTACATATGATATGGGACAGTTGCGGGGTCAGGGCCTTCTTGACAGAAGTCATGCGTATTATAGCCCTGGTGTTGGAGAGGCCGATTCCCGCAATTCCTAAGATTTGCTTGCTATCTATCTTTCCCAATGAGATTGGGAAGCAGCTGACAGGTCACTACTGAGTGAACTCTTGGTGATGGCAAGAAAGGTGGTGGCTCTGAACTGGGTGTCGAACAGACCTCCTAATTGTAGGGCATGGATAAACCTGGTCCACCGGGGACAGCCAACTAAATTTGACAAAATTTGGGGGAAGTGGCAGCAGTGGTGGACAAATGGGGCGGATGGTGCGGCAGCGGTCCATAATCTAACCCTTGCCCCTGGAGTTTGAATGAGATTGTGACCGGATGACAATTAGATGCTTGAGATGACTCAATGATGACATACTCTTGTACTGAAAATTCCTAGATGATTTGGTGACCAAAAAAAAGAAAAATTTATTTGAAAATATTACACTATCTGTATTCTGGCTTTTGAGTGGTAGCTGGTCAGACGGGGGGGCGCTGCGGGCTTGGGGGAGAGAGGAGTTGGGGAATTGGGGCATAGAGAGTTTTAGGTTAGGTTGGGGTTTTTTTTAGTGGATTTTTTTTATAGGGGTTTTAAAATTTAAAAAAAGCTCAGGTTGGTTCTGTACACCTCAAACCTATGCTTATGTTATGCTCATTTGTACAAGTGCTTGCATATTGTTGCTGTACCGAATGTTAACTTTCTGTATTTCTCTGTTTTTGGAATATGTCTGGAACAATCCGATAATAAAATCTATTTAAAAAACAAAAACCAAAACATAAGTAGCCATTGTGTGTGTGTTATTAATCACATTGTAAACCAATGCATTGATTATCTGTCTGGTACTAATAGGGTTAAAGAAATGTAAAGTATATTTATATGCAGGACTATTTTCCCCTGACATCCTTTCACGGTGCCCGTGCTCCTTTTGTTTTTTTTCTGTCAGTCTAGTCTGTGCCTTGCTCCCATTGGCTACCGTGTGTTAGCCCCACCCAGTATGACCTTTATATACTTGGCTAGGGGCACCCCTCCGGTGCCCTTTCGTGGTGTTCCTGTGCCAGTGCTTATTTCTGCTCAGTGTTTCCCAGTGTACCGACTTGGCCTGCCTGACTACTCTGCATATTGTCTGTTGCCCTTGTGTACCGACCCGGATTGCTTGACTATTCTTCTGAAGTTCCTGCTCTGTGATTCTACCCAGCTTGGCTAACATTCCTGCTCCGTGACTCTGACCCGGTTTGGCTGACGTTCTTGCTCCGTGATTCGACCCGGCTTGGCTGACGTTCTTGCTCCGTGTTTCTACCCGGCTTGGTTGGCGTTCCTGTGCTGTGTCGCCTAGGTGACATTCTGACTGTCTGGCAATTGGGTTATTTTCTTGTGCAGAGTATCAGCGGCCAGTCTCCGTTACTGCTCCGGCAGTTGAGTCACCGGTTGCCTCCGGTTATACCTGTGCAGAGTGCAAGTGTTTTCTGCGTTACTGCTACAGCAGTTTACCTTGGACCTAGTCTCCGTTATTGCCTCTGCTCAGAACAAGTATCTGCCTCCGTTACCACTCCAGCTGTTGAGCCAACGGTTGCCTCTGGTTATACTTGTGCAGAGTGCAAGTGTTGTCTCCGTTACTGCTACGGCAGTTTACCTTGGGCCTAGTCTCCATTACTGCCTCTGCTCAGAGCAAGTGTCTGCCTCCGTTACCACTCAGGCTGTTGAGCCACCGGTTATCTCTGTTACTGCTATGGCAGTACCTCCCGTGTCTCTATTCCCAGTATTGCCTAAACAGCTCAAGCTAGTTCTGCTTATCTGGCTTTTGGCATTACGAATTCCACAGCTGTTTATATGCAGGGAGTCCCATCACTGACCTCTCTGCACATGGAACTGTTTACACTCTGAAGATCGTGTGTCTGTACTATTCTGCTGATATACTACAGGACCTGTGAAGGTTTTTTGTTTTAATAAAACTGTGTTTTATCCTAAACCACTGTGTCTGTGTGTCAAACAAACCATTACACTGTGCTCCTTTTAAGACATTCTGTCAGTCTACAATCCTGCTGTACTCCTATTGGCTATTTTGTGCTTGTCCCACCCAGTATGGCCTTTATATACTGGGTTCTGGCACCTCTTCAGTGCCCTTTCGTGGTGTTCCTGTACCAGTGCTTGTTCCTGATCTCAGTATTCTCAGTGTATCAACCCGGCCTGCCTGACTACTCTGCATCTCGTCTCCTGCCTGTGAACCGACCCGGACTGCCTGACTATTCTGCTTCTCCTGCTCCTGTGCACCAAACCGATTTGGCTGACGTTCCTGCTCCGTGGACCGACCCGGCTTGGCTGACGTTCCTGCTCTGTGTACCGACCCAGTTTGGCTGACATTCCTGCTCCGTGTACTAACCCGGCTTGGCTGACGTTCCTGCTCTGTGTACCAACCCAGCTTAGCTGACGTTCCTGCTCCGTGTACCGAACCGGCTTGGCTGACGTTCCTGCTCTGGTTGCCTCTGTGTCGCCTCAGCGACATTCCTAATGGCTTTTCATTCATGACACTCCCGGTTGGTTGCCACCTCAGGGTGAGTTGCACAGTTGCTCATTCTGTTACTGTCACGACAGTGCTCAGTTGCGCAGTCTCCACTACTGTCACAGCAGTCTCCATTCGCTTAGTCTCCGTTACTGCTCCGGCAGAGTGCAAGTGGCCTAGTCTCCGTTTACTGAAATGGCAGTGTACAAGTGGCCTAGTCTACGTTACTGCTCCGGTAGAGTGCATGTGGCCTAGTCTCCGTTACTGCTCCGGCAAAGTGCAAGTGGGCTATCTCCATTTACTGCTATGGCAGAGTGCAAGTGGGCTATCTCCGTTTACTGCTACGGCAGAGGGCAAGTGGCTTATTCTCCCTTTACAGCTATGGCAGAATACAAGTTGCCTGGTCTCCTTTACTGCTACGGCAGTGCCCACATCTCTCAGTCTCCGTTACTGCTAAGGCAGTGATCACGTGGCCTAGTCTCCGTTACTGCTCCGGCAGTGCTCTGTGTGGCTCAGTCTCTGTTACTGCTCTGGCAGTTCACGTTTGTCTGCTAATCGATTACTGGACATTACTCATCTATAAGCTCTCTATCCTAAGTGAGCTCCTTAACAGACCTCTCCTCACATGGGACTGTTTACACTCGCTGAAGGCCATTAACCCATGCAGTACAGATACACTGGGATTCCTTAGAATTCTGCCTGACCTGTGTCAGTATATCTTGTTATGGACTCTATGTTTATACTGGACCTGTGTAGGCATATGGAAATGTAACCTGTCTTGTGTCTGTATTATTCTGATAAAATACTAAAGGACCTGTGAGGGTTATTGTATTACTGTTTTCTTAATAAAACTGTGTTTTATCCTAAACCACTGTGTCTATGTGTCAAACAAACCATTACAGCATCACACTCCTTTACATTGACTGATCAAAGAATCTTGGTCTGGACTGAGATGATCTTATCTGACTTACATTCTAAACAATGCAATGTGTACTTGTATTTAAGATAGATTTTTTCATATTTATAACATGCCTGAGGAAGTCTAGGGGTGGGTGAAAAGTATGAAAAATTTCCCATATGACTTTTCGTGAAAACGTGCAGATTTTTCGCTTTATCCCGCGAAAAATACGCCTTTCCGCCTATGCAAAAATGTCCTCCTTTTCGCCTATTTTAACAAATTTTCCACTTATGTTAACACATTTTTCGACTATTTTAATACATTTTTCGCCTATATTTCCTATAGGTACTAATTTCCCACTGTAATATTACTTCTTCTGAGGGCTGAAGTTTAGAAATAAGTGGCTGAAAGTCAAAGTTGTGAGTTCTACAGCAACATATGGCTTGAAAAATGTGTTAGCATGCAGAATACATTTATCCTTTGCCCACAACACTAACTTCCTGCTGTGACACTGGCACATATTCATGATGATGTCAAGTAATGAAAAAAATACAACCTACAATGTGGCAGATGTGTATTTTAGTGGTGGTGGAGGACTGGCATGGTGCGATTTGTGTATGTATTTTTACCATTGTCTTATGCTATCCTCCTTCTCAGATTATTGACACACCTTACTTATCGGTCATAGCAGTGGTCCTAAGTGGGGTAGATAGTGGCAACCCTTCTTCACATCCCTCCTTCACTTCCTCATATGTGCTGCTTTTAATATATGTGTCCTGGCTTTCTCTGTCATATGTGGTTTCTGCTACCTGATACTCAGATGGTATGAGATTTTGGTTCATTTTTAAGAACGTTAGTCTCCCAGCATTACTACTTGATGACTGTGTGCTTTTTGACATATGTGCCTGTTCAGGGTCAGACTTTCCAATGGCTTTCTCAAACAATTTATAGACAGGCGCATTGCTCCTTAAAAGTGGTGGAAGATTCAGCCTTTGACTTTCTGCTAAACTTAAAGCCCTGTCATCATCCTCACTCTCAACTCCATCTGTATCTGAACAAGAGAAGTGTGTTGGAGGAATATATACTAGATCTGTATCATCATCAGTCATCATTAAGTCATCCTCAACAGCAACAGCATCACCTGACAGTTCTTGCCCACTACTACCCTTATATTCTTCTAAGGTTTTGTAGGTTTCAAACAATTTCATTTTACTTTTACTGTAACAAAGTTCCCTTCTACTTTGAGGATGGGTTTTTTAGTGCTTGTTTGTCTCACTATCTGATGCAGCAGGTGGTTCAGCAGCTACACCTTCCTCTATTATGCTGTTGCCAGCATCATCAACACATTAATGAGACTTGTTGTTGTCTTCAGTGTTCTTCTTATATGGTTCTTTATTTCTACTGGCTCTGGTGGTGCTGGAACTAGTTTTACTGGGACCTTGACAAACTGCATCCTCCCATGGAGTAGAGGGATCATCATCATTGATTGCACATGCTGTAGTAACTATTGCTGCAGTCAGTTTTTGAACTACTACTTTACTCTCATGTCCCTGCACTGCTCCACCCCTCCCCCTTCCCCTTGTGCATTTGCTAGACATTACGTAGTTACATCGTGTTTTTTTACTGTACGGTACACAACACAACTGATGGAGTGGTACGATGCCTTGTCTAAGACAGTCAGTTGTCTGTCACTTTCACCTAATATATTTAGTTCTTTATTCTTTTTATTTTTTTTATTTTTTTTTTTTATTTTAATTTGTTCTCCCTGTAGTCTTATCCCAGTCTGGCCAAAAAAATTATAACTGAAAAACACAATCAACAAAGTCTTTCCCCAAACTTCCCCACCCAGCACAGAGATTATAACAGCAAGATCAGTAAGCAAATAGGTCCCTATCTGCCTGTGACTTGCCAGTCAGTCACATGGAATTTTGGAGTGTTTGGTGTCAACCTCCTTCCTCCCTTCTTCTCCCCAGAGTGTCCAACTGATTCTCCAAAACAAATGTCCTACCTAAAAGATTCCCTAAACTAAACTTCAATTCCCCTCTCTGTCTTCTCTAGCTCAAAAAACATATTGCTCTCTCATCTCACAAACACAAAATGGCATGTTGTGAGAGCCTGACAGCCTTTTATATAGCTGTAGAAAAAGTTAGTGTGTTGGAGAAATATTTTTCTTCTCATTGATTTTAATGGGTTGAAAAGGCGGGAAAAAAGAGCACTTTTTGCGGGAAATTATTTGCAAGCAGAAAGTGCCATTATTTGCCGATTTCAGTTTGAGGCGAACATTTTCGCCCATCCCTAAGGAAGACACCAGAAAGGTCTTGAAAGCTTGCATCCTAAATCTGGTTAGTAAACCAATAAAGGTATCAACTTAACAATAATAACTAGTATTTATATAGCGCCTTTCTCCCAGTGGGACTCAAAGCTCTTTCATCACACGCTCTCGGAATTAACCAAATCGACCACTGAAATAATAGATGTTATTATTACACAATCAGTGGTACTCATTTATTGACCTCAGAAGGATCATGGGCTGAGCTGACTCTGCTGGGATTCAAACCTGCAAACTTGAGGTTTGAAAAGGCTCCATAATCAGGGAATTTACCACTGAGCTATCTCACCAACTTAATGTGACTGCATTTGCCTTGTTGATCTTATATGGTTTCAGAGATTGTTCCATTGAGGTTATTGGGGAAGAAGAAGGGAAATATCCAAAGCAGATCAGTGCTTTTGCAGGCAGCTAGTATGAAGGCTACTAAGTCTGCTCTGGCAGTTATACTTTGCTGTGAAGGTCAAAGGAGAATCTGAGATACTTTATAGTAACTTAAGAGGCAGGGCATTTTAAGACATCCCTGTTGAGAGTAGGGGTGGGCATAGGGGGACCAGGCCCAGAAGAGCAGGCACACGGAGGACAGGGACAGAACCTGCAGTGGGAAGAGGGGTAGTTCCTGGGGACCACCACACACAGGCAGGGGCAGAGCAGGCAGGACACTCTGGCTCTTACTCCTCGCATGCCGGCGTTGAGGGGGACAGGATCAGGGATCCCCGATATACTGAGGAGGAGAACACGGCCCTCATGGTGGCTGTGCTGGAGAGGAAGAATGTCCTCTTTCCGAAGGAGAGGGTCCCGGGCCTGGCTGCGAGGAGGAAGGCTGCCTGGAACCAAATCTGCAGCCAGGTTAATGCGGTGGCCACCTGCAGACGGGATGTGGACTCAATCAAAAAGAGATGGGGCGACTGCAAAAGGCAGGTTAAGAAGAAGATGGGGGATGCCGTCCTGCACGCCCGAGGCACCGGAGGTGGTCCACCTGTCCCCATCACCTTAATCTGATGGGAGGAGAGACTGCAGCAGACCCTGTCATCTACGCTTATTGAAGGGGTCCCTGGAGGATCAGACACTGGGGATGAGAGGAGCCTCCACACTACCGGTAAGTGCATCATCCCATAACCACACACCACCTCAAACCACACACCCATCACAAACAAACACAGTCACATCCCAACATTTGCCCATCATTCATCCACACAACTGCACCAACATAGCACCCTGAGGGTTCAAACAGGACGCAAGACTAGGACAAATGTCAAGGTTCAACAAGGCCCAAACCTGTCCAACTCCCTGGTTAACCCTCATGTTGCTGTGCTGATCACATATAATACAGACAAACCATGCTCAGAAAAGTGTGGTATGTTAAACATCAAAACTGCTCCAACACAATGTCACCCATGTACCCACAGGGAATCCAGCACATAACCCCATGAGTGCTAGAGGGTTTAATAATGCATCGATCAACAATGCTTTGGCAACTCCTCTTGTCCTCAAAGGGTTAACCAGACAACAAACACAAGTCGATAGGCTAACCATTACATGACACACAGGGGACATTCACTAAGCAGTGAAAAAGAGTTGATGTAGAGAATTTTACACTTATATACTCTCACTTTACTAATTACAGTGTTAGTCTATGGAGAATATTCAATAACATGAATCAAGGTGCAAAGGTCCCATTGTAAATTGCAAATGGAGAAATGAGATCACTGGAGAAGTCAGCATCATGTTCAGTTCATCAGGTCTACTTAACCGCTTACTGAATCATAAAAAGGATGGAGCAGGTCACAAATCACAGTGCCAATGAGAATATCTGGCTGTATGTGTAACACACAGACCAAAAACAATTACACATAACTAAAGGTGATAAAGTTGGCCTTGGTGTTGTGTATGCAATCATTTGTGGGAAGGGCTAATGGAGATGCTATGACTAGATGAGAGTGGCGTAATCTAGGTTTCTAGGACCTATACCGTTGAAGATGATACGGCATGATTGAAGGCCGAGACTAATGATTGGTGAGTAGTGAATCTGAGGGAGGGTGTTGGTGGGGACTGCTTGATGCCTCCACTAGGAGGTGAGAGGACACAGTTTATAAAGCCCTCTCGCCCCTCCCACAAATGCAGGCATAGCCTGCTCATTTGTGGGAAGGGCTAACGGAGATGCTATGACTAGATGAGAGTGGCATAATCTAGGTTTCTAGGACCTATACCATTGAGGATGATACAGCGTGATTGGAGGCCAAAAAGAGGAGACTGAATACTTGAATCATTACTATTTTTATTGAGAAAATCAATATGTCAATGATGAAAGAGCTAGACGAATTTCTGCTTTTGGGTCTGGAATGTATCGTGCAAAGCAGTGGGACTTCCATCTCCCTAATCTTTGGATGATATGTGGAGGGGTGTGATGCTGGAAGCTGCTGAAGCGACTCCGATACGAAAGGAGTGTCCCGAGTAATGGTCTGGGTTGGCGCCCACACGGGATAGTGAAAAGCGGATTAACTTGGTAAATGTATAAGTGGTGAGAGGGCCCTTGCACATCTGTAAAAGAGGGCTAGAGTCTGGCCGAGTTGCCAGCTGAGAATATAGTGTAGAAAGTGCTTTGATGGGACACCAGTTATCATGAGTGGGAAAAATAGGAATCTGGGCACCCTTACTTGATTGTTCTGTTTTTGATTTGGTGAGGTGAAAGATGAAATGGTCTGAGTGGGCTTGTAAATTGGCTTTCGTAGAGAATGTTGAAACAGAATGAGACTTGAGGAATTCACCGGGTCTCATGAAGCCAAAAAAGCCCAGACAGATGGCTGCAAGTAACACTTGGCTGGTGTTAGGACCGAAAGGGTAGGAGGATAAATACTCATAGAGTTTGCGAAAGAGAGCTCCGGATATCGGGAGTCTCTTCCTGGACTGGTGATGGGGGATTTTGTCCAACCCCTTCACGAGTAATTTAACTTGGTAATTTGTAAATATGGAGGGACGGTCTGGATGGATGAAAGAGAAGTGATGGTGTATGCCTGCTAATTGTAGTCTTATTGACTTAGGAGATAGGTGAAGGCCAGGTGACAATAAGCAGCATAATCTAAGATAGAGTATGTGGAATAGTTGCGAGGAGCTTTATTCAAAATTAGAAATTTGTTGAAAGCCGCCCATGCACTGGCGTAACTCTTTTTGGTACTTGGGGCAAGAGCCAGGTTGATGATGGATTCTGTGGCTGGGTGGAGGATCATTCGAGGGTTAATAGGTTGAAAGGAGGAGAGGGATTCGGATGGCGGATGGCCTGGGGGTTGAGGACGAAAAACATCTGAAAATCGGAAAGGAGAATGTTAGTGGGATGGGAACTGGAAGGGGGGGCGAGAATACTTGAAAAGATCTGCCTTTGTTAATTAAGCTGGATGTGGCTGGGTCAGAGGTATAAAATGTCACTGAGCAAAAAGACCAGTTTTGGCCCCAATTGATGGCTGCAGCCACCACTGGAACCAGTTCCAAGGAACTATCATAATTAACCAGTTTTTGAGACTCTTGAAGCTGGGGTGGCCATGTATCACATATCCATTTGGTCTTATAGAAAGCTGTGTAACCTGCTGCTTTAGATGCTGAAGAGAAGATTATCGGGAAAGAGGGGGAAATTGATTTGGTGAGTATAGATTTTCCGTTCCAATGGCGTAGGAAGCCTGCCCACATAGCCAGGTCGGAACGGGTGGCACTGATTATTGAAATTGGGACGGAGTCGTTGCTATGGGACAGGAGGGAGAGTAGATAAGAAATTAAAGACTTGCCTTGAGGGATGATACGGGTGGCGAAATTGAGATAACCTAACAGAGATTGGAGCTCGTGTCTAGTGCAAGTAATTTTATTAGAAAAGTCTTGAACTATGGCCTGTATACGAGAGATTTGCTCTAAGGGTAGACATGCTTCCATATTATTGAAGTCTAGGATGATGCCTAGAAATTCTATCTTGGTGGCAGGGTCGAACGTTTTTTCTAGGCTGGTTCGACTAGCAAAAAATCGTCTAAGTAATGTAAGACCATAGAGTACCTGCAGTGGTTCAGTAGAAGCTATGTAAGAGCATCGGCAAAAAAGTAGAAAATCTTAGGGCTGCTTTTAGAGCCGAAAATAAGGCGAGTGGCAAATTAGGTGCCAATGGTTTGGATGTACTGGAATTAGTTTGAAAGTGTTTTCTAAGTCGACCTTAGCCAAAAATTTGGGCCTGCTTGTTGAATGGAGGAAATTGCATGTTCAATCTTATGGTATTCTAGCGAAAATTTGGATGAAGGAATAAGGGAGTTGATACTTGGAATGGGAGATGAGTGAGGGGCGGAGAAATCTATTATAAGCCTAATCTTATTGGAAAATTTTCTTGTGGCAATGCCAATAGGGTTGGTGTGCCATATTGGAAATGGGGGAGACTGGAAAGGTCCTATCAGGTGATCTTTAGAAATTTCTTTCTGGATAAGGAAATTGACTGATGCTGGGTCGAGGTAGCGGAACGCAAATTAGGGCATTCTAAGGATTGAGAAGGTAGAGCGAGAGTACCTATGAGAAAACCTTCCTGGAAACCGTGAGAAATGAGGAGAAGTTTTTGTCTGGGTGGTGTGATAGCAAGAATTTGAGGAGACAAGTATTTAAGTTTCCTAGTCATTTATTATTGCGGCCCTGACGATGGCAGATAATACGTGAATGTGAATCGCAACAAATAGAACACATGTGAAGCATTTATGAAAGAAACAGCCGCGGCCGTTAAAGTTATTACAAATAGGGGAAGATCCCATGTAATGGATGGTACGCCCTAGCTTGTCTACTGTAGGTCTGTTTCTCACTGGAGGGGGATCGGAAGAAATTTCAATGAGAGTAGCGACTGGGGCGGGGGCTGAAGAGCTAGGCCATGGTGAGGGGTACAAGCTGAGGTTGTGATTTGCGGACTGGCAGGATGGACAAACTGGAGTTTTAAGACCCGCAAAGTAGCAGCAAATTAGTTCGTGGTCCAAAGAACCCCAGTCTGTCATGAAGCCAAATTGCTCTAAAGCTGCCGCTGCTTTGGCTGAGAATGCCAGATGGTAATCGTAATAACTAAATCCGCCATAGCGGTAGCCCAGGTCGGCTAAAATGTACAGGTATTGATCAAGTTCCTGCCTCCTGGAGGGGAAAGAGGAGCACAAAATATCCTGGTATATACTAAATGCCAAGACAAATTCTGGAATGATGAGTTTTTTAGATAGTCTTGGGTCTTTGGTCTTTAGAGTAACTGCTGCATCACCACATTGGACTGTGCGATTAACGGCTAGGTCCTGCAAAACAATGAGTAGGGATACCAAGTTAACGTCTCTCTCCTCCAGAATGTCCCTGCGCAGGTTGGCGGGGACCATATGGGCTGGCGTAATTTGGGGGTTAGGAGATGGGCCAGGGTTACCTTGATTCAGAGATGATGAAGTAGAAGCGCCATTAGGAGATGATGATCTGGAAGTGGATTCTAGGGATATGATTCTATTTTGCATATCTGCCATTGCGGTGGACATGGATGTAAGGAGTTGCATGATATTGTCTAACTGCGAGGAAAGGGTCTCTTGAATTGAAGTGCTGGGCGAAGATGGCTGATTATGCAAAACTTGAGGGGAGGTATGGGGGGAAGATGTTTGGGTTGGAAATAGGAGGCAAAATAATTCCGGCTTCCTGGCTGAAGAGGAAAAGGGGATGTGGCGGCAGGTTAGTTCAGAAGTAATTTGGGCAATAGTCCATTCCCTGTATAACTGGCTTCTTGCTTCTGGAGTTGGTAGGGGATCTTGATGAGGGGCTTCATGGTTTGCCTCCGGTCTGGTTGGCTCTTCATCCATAGCTGATAAGGAAGAATGAAGACCAGTTAGATGAGGGGAGTGTGGGATGGAAAATTAGTAATAGGCTTGGAAGGAGTGCAAACCTGTCAGACGGGTTGGATCTCTCGTACCCCTTGACCCTGATGACTGATGACCCTGATGACTGAAAGTCTGAGGAGGTGGGAGGAAGGTAGAGGAGGGTGACCCAGAGCTCGTCGTTCAGGTGGATAATGCTCCCGGAGGTGGATAGTCCTTAACAAACCTGTTTCACCATCAGGCCGTGCGGAATATCGAAGCCGGGGGGAAGGTGAGGGGGGGGAGGTGGGGAAATGGTGGGAGTGGATCTGGGATGTGATTAAGGAAACGTACCTCATAATGGAGGAACTAATAAGATGACTACTGATAAACTGACTGAAACTGAATGGACTATGCTGCCTATTAGACGTAGTAGGGGGGAAAAGGGGGGGGGCTCTGAAAGAGATGTATAGAAGAGGGGTATGTATATATGCGGGAAGCCTGCCTACCTTGTATGATGACTAAGAAAACCATGAAAAATGGCTTGGCAGAAGGTTCCAGGCAAAACAGAACTGCCCTAACCGGTTATAACTGAATAACACTATAGGAGCTCAGGCTCCAGCGACATTGCACAATTTAGAACTGACACTACTTAACGGTAGCTAGGGACTGAGAGAGAGAAGATGCATGAGTAGCGACAGGAAGGAGAAGTAAAGTTACAAGATACATTATTTAAGGACCAACACAAAGGTAGAATTAGACCCATGTAAAGATTCATGCTGAAACCCTGAAAGAGACCTGTTTTTTATAAGGTGGACCGGGGCACTCACCTAACCTGAGATTGCTGGGAAAGAGGATGAAAAGAGGGGCAGGTGTGGGCGGGATCTGAACTGTGTCTCAAAATAAGCCTTGCAACACCTGTAAAGAAAAGATTTAAAGAGGGTGTTTGCAGTCTGTAATGGCTACAATCACTACGCCCCAACTGCTGATGAGATTGTGTTAACGGGGAGAAAGAAAGCATATCCCCGACAGTAGTACCATTCATAGGCTCACCTAGCTCAAAAGAAGCGGGGGAATTACTGAGGTCTTACCTGGGATCCGGGCATTCTTGCGAAGATGAGGTGTGAGGAGGATGATGACTGGCGTACTTCCGATGGTCTTGCCTGAAATGAGCCAACGGGTTGGTGCACAATGATGATGTTAGTACATGTGATGAACCTGCGTCTAAAGTGGCAACGGCTGATGACGTGACGGCGCCCTATCGCATTGAACGAACCGGATGTGCCTCTGACAGGAGGACTGTGTAAGCTGTTACACTTGGAAATGGAACAGTTAGACGGGACTGCTTCATGCCTCCGCTAGGAGGTGAGAGGACGCAGTTTATAAAGCCCTCCCGCCCTCCCACAAATGCAGGCATAGCCTGCTCACTTACTCTAACCTGAATTTACATATCTCACATTTGATTCCCACCTGGATCCTCAGGAGTGCTGATGCCATGGATGGATGGTACTCCAGCCACTATTTGCCGGATACATATGGGTAACAAATATGAACCATTGTAGTTTGGTCAATAACAGGACATTAATGTTTGTGTTATTTTCGCATTGCACGGGTTAATTTTCCCATTTACATGCTTGTGCGGTATGCATTTTGTGTGTTTTGCTATATTACAGTTGTTTTTTTAGCCCGTTAAGTGTCTAACAGCTAAGAGAACTGGGTCTTAAGTTTTGTCCATTAAGTGTATCTTTTTACAGCCGTTAACAGTACCGCAAGCCTTTGAATGGCTCTGGAGAATCTTGTTCCATGCGTCTCAATTCACGTAAGTGTATCGGCCATAAGGATCTGCCGTTAGCTGTTCTTTAGATGGATCTTTAAATTGATACATGAAACTTAACGCACCCGTTAGTTCTTTTTTTTTTTTTTTACTAACGGCTGCCTTTAAATCTACCCCTTAGTTCTCCAAGATAATCAATCTCTATATTTTCATAGCAGTGCATGTTTTACCTATTAGGAAAGAAGAAAAAGGTTGCGATTTGTTTCTCAATAATTTCTATCTGGATTCATCAAGGGTTATTAAAGCCAGCACTATAGCAGTTTGAATGCTTATTATTGTGTCAGAAGAGCCCTTATAATTTCTTCTATTACTAAAATGTCTGCCCTAATTGATTAGCTTTCACTTATGTATCACAATGTTTTTGACCTTTCTATGAATTGTTATTTTAACACCTCTTTAGTGCAAGATTTGCATTTCTTTATCTATATAATCCATGAAGTGCAGTGTTATGTTAAGCAAAATAACATTAAACCTTCTTAACATGAGGTCAAGTATCTAAGTGATTTGCAGAAATGTGACACTAAGTGACCTGAAGTTCACATTAAGTGCACTAATCTAGCCCAAGGATAGTTTGGCTCCATGGTGACAAGACATGGGCACAAGATTCTTTCCTGCTGTCTGGAACAAAAGATAAGTAATTCTTTTTAAATCAGATTGCATTTGCTGCTCTCAGAGGGTTGTTACACAAACCATGTTTCAGAGTGGCAGAGGAACACAAGCTGTTTAAGGAACAGTATAAGTGTATTGTGTTTGCAAATTTCATTTTCTGCTTCTATGCAAAACCTGTCCTCTTACTTTTAAGTCTGCCGCAAAACCCTTCAGTAAAATTATATACTATCTAAAAAGTAGATTAGTATTATTTTCATAAGAACACAAGCATTTCACACATATTCCTTGAACAACTCTTGGCAGATATGAATTTGTAAGACTGTAGAGCAATAAGTAATTTTGGGTGCCAGTGTGATCACCATTGCTTTGCAACACACAAAGGGCCATATTTACCAACATACAGAGGTATAATTCTGTTGCAAATCAACTGAACAATAGGGGAAATTTCGAATTTTCATTGATTTAAAAGGTTCTTTTAACCCCTTGAATGGTAGAGACCTTAAGCAAAACAAATCTGCGCTCCTCCATATAAAATATCAAAATATGAACCCTGTATAAAGCATATATCATACCACTTTAATACATTTTGGGGTCTTCGTTGCATAGATTGGCCAAAGTATGTTAAGCCCTCCTGCCACGTCAAGGCTCCCCAATACAAGGCGAGTACCTAGGGGCTTAAACATACTTTGGCCAATCTATGCAACGGAGACCCCAAAATGTATTAAAGTGATATGATATAGCTTTATACAGGGTTCACATTTTGATAGTTTATATGGAGGAGCGCAGATTTGTTTTGCTTTGGGTCTTTTGTTTGGGCTTTGGCCTAATCTTGGGGAGCCTGGAGAACTCCCACACTTCTTGCTGCTATTCATATTTATTCACTTGGGTTCTCACGTTTACTGTAAAATTAAATGTATAAGCTAATGTGAGTTAGCGCTGTGAGTTTTCTGTTTCTTTCAATGGTAGAGACCTTGAACACATTGCAAACTGAAGTTGTTTTTCCCAGAAATGCAAGTCTGTCTCTAACTGTATCCTGACAAACATCTTTCTGTTGTAAATGATTTTGCTAATCCAGCAGTCAGCCTAATGTATATGGAAATTAATACAAATAATCTAGACATTTTAATTTCAACTTTCACTCTTACTCCTACACAAAGCCTTTAGAATTTACAAAAATACATCATAAATGATGGATTAAAAGAAATTATCTCTGCAGATTTGTTAAAGCTCATCAAAGCATAGGTTGTGCCAATCATGCATTTTATTTCAGTGAGAAATACTTGTCATGCTAAACCACTCTTGAGTGTTGTGTTCCAATTACATGAACAATGTCACTCTTTGTAGCAAGAAATGAGTACCTAATTATCACTAACATACTAAGATTTAACTCTGCTATCTTTTGTTAAATAATTCACTTGGATATCATTAAGCCGTATAGTACAATACTTGATTTATATTCATTTAGCATGCATTTTCCATATATGGAGAACCTTATAGAACAATATTTGAACAAGCAGCAATGCAGTTATTTGTTTACTGCAGTTTGATGAACCTTTCATGCTACCAGAATTCTAAAAATATGAGTTGTTATTGATGTCAGTGTGAATTGCTATTTTTTTTATTTTGTTTATTTTTTCTGTTTTTGTTATTTATTTTCTCACAGTTTACTATTAGGGATGGGAGAAACTTCCTACCTCAAAAACGAAACAGGTGAAAAATGACTTTTTTCCAATGCAAGCTGCAATGAAGATTTCTACCAGGGAGCAAAACCTTTGACTGATAGACAGAGACAAGCAGGATTTTTTGGTGTGAGCTAGGATAACAGATTGTAATAGTGCTATACGGTATATCATACACTACATGGGGAAAAATCAGGGCTGGGGTTTGGGTGGGTGCCAGGGTACAGTGTATTTACCCCTAGTATTTACCGGCCCACACTTATGGAGTTGGAGTTGTGACTGAGCACCTATAACTACTAGCCCATGTCACCTCTCCACTCACTGGCTCCACTCTATGCTCTCACTGCATGTTCATTTGAGAATTGAGAGGTGAGTGAGGGTTCTGAGGAAGAGCACTGCCAGAAATTCAAGTGAAACACTCTATAATGCAGTTATCAGTTGCAGCATTCTCTATCTATAGTCCGCCACAGACAGCATGCCAAAAGTTGCCTGCCTATTTTTATTTATATATTGGTGTTTTATTGCAACTGGCATGGTTTGGAACAAAGGAAGCAGGCAAACTTTGTAATTCTATTGGGGACTACCCAGCTACTATTAATTGCACCATAGAACACAAGAAAATCTTGTAAAAATTCCCATTTTTAACCTCTTGCAAGGGCTCCAGTGCATTGCACCGAAGATCTTTCTCTCTTGCATTTAAAGGATTAACCCTTTGAGTGTCAGAGGGGTATCCAAAGCCTCTGGTACTCCAAAGATTAAAAACCCTAGTTTAATAAAATTACATTTTTATACTCTGGTATCAATGGCTTGCCCCAGCAGTGCTCAACTGGTCTGTCATACATATGTCTCACTTGGTTTGGCTCTTGCTCACACTATATAAGCTAAAGCTCACTTTACTGCATGATATTGTGTTTCTCATGCCGTGAGTGAGCTTTAGTTTGCATATTGTGAGCCAAATCATTAATCCTTGCAAACATTGCCAGTATAAATTCTACAATTTAGTGATTGGCTGTTGGAATACATTTGTTTCTATTGATGCCATTGGTTGGGAGAAGTGGCATGGGTTGATAGTGGGAACTTAGGGAATAGAGAGGGGTCTTCCCATTCCATTCTCCAACTGTAAAATATTAATGATACAATCTTACATAAAGGCGACACCTTCATTTTATTATTTATGCAAGTTTATATTATAACTAATCAGGTACACAAGTGTGTACAGTGGTTTTGGTACTGATGTGGGGGTTTCGGCTGATTACAAGCAGTATTAACCCTTTAAGAACCAGGGGGTATTGCAAAGCTACCCTCTGGTTCTTAAAGGTTAATACTGCTTTGCATCAGCTGAAACCTTCAACTCAGGTACATCACAATCTTCCTTTATTACACACCCTCTACTGTGCTTTAAAAGTCATTATTTCTGATATAGGTCCCTTGTTAAAACAGAGGCCAGGAGGCCTCTTCTCAAATTGAGGAACTTTTTTTTTGTGCTGACAAAAAAAGTGTCCCATCAATTTATTTCGTATCTGGCCCCACAAGCCCTAGGACCACCCCTGGGCAATGCATTCTACACATCTCTACCAGCCATGGGGTGCATGTTCATAACAATTACAGTACTATAGCTATGTCCATCAAATGTGCCATGAGCAGGAGACCATGGAAGTGTTGGTGATATTGGTACTCCAAATATTTAATGCAGCCATAGCTGCTGCAGTTGTTGCAGCAAGTGATGACAATGAACTCCTTCCGTGTGAGGAGGACATTAGTAAGACTGAAGTGAATTACCAAGCCTAATGATGATGATGAGCTGTGTCATCATAATGTTATTGTCAGAGCAGAGAAGGAAGATTTAGAAGCAGGACCAATTGCTGCATTAGACAGTGATAGCAACACCTTACTTGCACTGCATAGTAGTCTTCAAGTATTTGTTGGTCCCTGTCAGCTCAAAACTGGCAATAAAGTGTTTGAGAAAAAGCTAGAAGAATATGAATATAGTGGGGACAGGGAATCTGGCAGGTATGATGGCCGGGAGGAAACTGATGATGCTTATGATGATTACCTAATTATTAATGATGAGGCTGATGATGGTGATTTAGAATATGTCCCTCCACTCACTCTTTCTTGTTCATATATAAAATCTAGTAGAGAGAGTTATGAGAGATCATGTGGTAAGTCTGGCCCAGTAAACAAGGTGAAAAAACACAATCTCAGTCATCAGTGCAACCTTCAAGCCGCTGTCACAATATACATTTTCGAATTGAACTGCATGCCAAAGTTTAACCCTTTGAATGCATGAGAGGTGTGACGAAGATATTCAGATAGGATAGGGTTAACAGGAGAATCAACTAGGTTTTATATCTCCACATAAATAAAGTTAAATTTGAGAACTTTACACTATACTAGGTATTGACACGCTACTTCACAGTAACAAACTGATTAAAATAATCATTCCCGCATATTTGTGCAAAAATATATATAATTTATTTAAGTAAAATATACTATATATATATAAAAAGTGTAATCAACAATAATATAAACGAGTGAACACCAATTTCAATTTCAGTAACTCAAACCACAATTATCACAATTAGCATTATCAGCAGTCAAAGGGTTAACCACACATATGCATATTCAGAGATATTAAATAAAAATAATTGAACTCAGCAGCATAGAAAAGGATAATTGATCCTTACAATTAATTAAAATACAGTTGGCAGCAGCATATATGAATGCATCTGCCCCAGAAACTGTATCAACTATGCTAATTGAGGTTTAAGGTATGTTATCAGGTGAGTAGGCTTTAATATTAAGCCAGGTCCTCTGACAATTTCCTTATCCCACATGCAGTAACCACATTTAGAGAAACTAATCGGAATAAGATCCCATGCTTAGATCACTATAATTTAATTATGTACTGATTTCAACTATTGCATACCTTCTGAATAAAACATATAAATTGCATTTAATATAGTCAATAATAGATTATACCAAGAATATACTTAGAATCAAATCTAATAATATATGTCTAGACAGTATACCAGACTTCATGCAGCATATATCATAAACATGACCATAGCAATCCTATGTAAAACCTATAGGGTATTCCAAGGGTTAATCCACTTATTACTATAGGCTGCCCCACCCAAGATGGCATCTTCTTTTGTCTAGTGAGAGGTTTAAATAAACGTCCCACTGTACAAAAGTTTAGACCCAAAAACATACACAAAGAAATCAAAAGAAACACCTCAAAATAAATAGACAAATAGCAGTTGAAGGTTTAATAAAGAAATTCAATATGGGGTGGTAAGCGCCCAAAGATGAGTTAGGCCAAATTGGCCCAACCTAAGTGGTCTGGCGGGTTTAACTTCCCACATCTCCGATTTTATAATGTAGCCTACCTTCTCCGATTTGCAAAGGACTGGCTGGATGACACCAAGATATATACTGACTCTTATAGGGACCAATATTTTTGTCCGTTGTTGAGACTCTCTTCCGTTCTGCATACTCCATTATCTGCTCTTCCCCCTCCCTGTGTAACTAATCCTTTACTGATATCAACTGTGAAGGGTTGGCAATATATAAGATATCATATTTTCAAGTCACGTCATGTTTTGGTCTTTCTGCCATTTAAGAGTAACCCTTCATTTCGGGGTGGGGAGGTGGACACCCGGTTCTTCCACTGGGCCTCCCAGGGCGTAACGACGGTGGGTCACTTGCTTGATCCCGTCACTCAACAGATGTACTCTTTTCCAGATTTTCAATCTAAATATACTCTATTGTCTAATCATCTTTTTGCTTTTTTGCAAGCCAAACATTACGTTCAGTCTCTTCTACAGGTTTTGTCCAAGCAACTCACGGATAACCCGTTGGATTATTTAATTAAAACGTTTTCAGCAGTATCTTTCAAAACCTCCCGTATTTATAGAACTATTTTTTCTATGACTCCTTTGAATTTGCACCCTTTGAACGCGTCGGGTTGGCTGACGGATATACCCATACTATCGATAGATAAGCTGGAGTCCAGCTTTTTGCATCGACTGCGCTGCTCCCCGTCTGCTTACTTTCACAATCTCTCTTATAGATTATTAAATAGGCTATACGTGACCCCTCTGGTAGCCCACCATATTGGGTTAGCCTTAGTTTCTTCTTGTCCTAAATGTCAAACTCTCAGTGCATCTTTACTCCATATGATTTACTCATTCCACATATCTACTCCTTTCTGACCAAGGTCTACTTTTTTCACTAATAAATTTGGGTTTCCTATGGATCTTGTTTCTCCAGCTTTTCTTCTTGGGATCTATAAATCTTCCTCCCAGTTATCCACTTGTCAAACTAAGCTGGTGGATTTTGCTGTCATGGTAGCATTAAAATGCATTTTGGCACTTTGGCTGTCTCCCCAACCTCCTCTGCTTTGTCAACAGACGCTTAAGCTGTTTCATTTCACTAGACTACATTGGATGCTTGCTCTATATGATAAGAAGATGCTGGGTGCTAGCTTCATAACTCTTTGTGAACCCTTTATACTATCCTTGCCTGCTGACCGTCAAGCGTTTTTTTATTGATGCTTTCGATATACCTCATGAATGGAGGAAAGATTACTGACCGATAAAGCTTTGGAGTCACTGATGGGGGTGGAGGAGGAGAGAGGTACTTCCTCATTTCCATGTTTAGATGCTGGTAATGGGGATCCATGAGTGCTTAATATTTCTCTTTAATTTTTGTCTCTTTTTTTGGTCATTTTGGGGCTTGGGGGGGGTATGGGTTCCCCCGGGGGCGTGCACCTGTTCTGTGTTTTGTATTGTGTGTGGTTACTGTACAGCGTATCTTTCACTGGGGTCTTTACTTACTGGACAATCTTCACTGGGTGCCCTGGTGGTCACAGAGATCCACCTAATATGCATTGAAATTATTATTTAACATAAACACTCTTTCCAGCTCTATTGTAAGCATTCCTTAATTAGTCAGTGTTTGACATATTTTTCAGTGAGGGGAAGGGTACTCCCTGCTAAACACCTAATACGCTGGTGTTGGGTTTTTCTTTCATTCACAAATTTTTGTAAAATCCCATATCTTCATGTTGGAAGTGCAATATTGTTTGTTATTCCAAAATTTTATAAAAATGTTTCATAAAAAAAATAAAGGAATTCAAAGAATTCCCCAGATCAAATATTAGTCACAAAAAATTATACTAACCAATATATAAACAAGGATATATAGATATCACTGCTATCAACTATTTTACACTTATCTGGCAAAAAATGACAATTTACAAAATAATTAATTCTGCTTAATTCAGAATTACTACAGCCAATATGGCTTATTATAATTGGTCCCAATTGGGTGGCCAGTCTAATTAAGACAAATTATAATAAAAATTAAGTTTCTGCAAATATAGAAGAAATATGTATTTGATTCTGAATTTTTCCAGAATGAAAATAAGGAAAGATATAGTTACCAGTCCATTAAGTGTTTCATAGGATCTATTTAGCAGCCAGCCAGGTTAAGATGATCAGGAAACCTCAGGAAGCCAAAAAGCCCCTTTCTCTCTCAAAACTTACATATTTATAATGTAAAATTACTCTTATCAGAATATCCTCTGATTGGGTAAAGATGCATCTCATTATGCAGTGACATCATCAGCATTACCTGATTGGACACACTAAATTTCTACTTTCCATATGAATCATGCATTCTTCCAGTAATAACTCTATGAAACCAGAAGATGGCACCGCAACACTGTATAAAAAGTTTCCCTAATAATTATTTTCTTATTAATAGACAGGAATTTGTCTGGTTTCTATCATCAGATAAAAATGTCAAAGGTTATCCCATTTGATATAAATCTGTCACCCTAGCAGACTTTCCCATATGGGAGTATATCTTCCTTTAGTCACTTAGACTGGAACAAAGTAATTTATAACCCTAAAACTATATTTTCACTCACTCCCATTTAGGTAAAGAGACCACCTTTATTTTAACATGAGATCATTGCAACCATCTTAAAACAGATTTTCAGAGAATTTGGCTTATAAGAAAAATTAACCATTTCCTCCCCATTATGGCAATGTCTCTGACAGGTGTGCAATGCATTGCTCTGCAATGCGTTGCATACCTCTTCTGCACTCAAATGGTTTAGCCCAGCATATCTTTGATTAATAATTTTTTGAGCACATTTATATTTGACTCTTTCTTCTTCTTTGCAGGGACATCTTTGGGACACAAAAGAAGAACAGAAGATAGAAGATGAGAAGATAAAAATTATGAAGAGAAAGTAGAAGATGGAAGATAGAAGATGACAGAAGAAGATGGACAGTAGCTGATCAGGGTGCTGAAGACCCAGCTGGACATCAGGATTACAGGTGTTTATCTTTATGTGATGTTATTGTCAGTCGGATTAACCCTGTGTGTACCAGTGGGGTATGCGACTCTGAGCAATGCATTGCATACCCCACTGGCACTCATAGGGTTATTATCTCACATTTCATATATTTTCTGGGTACTTTGGATGCATTGATATGGGGCTTTTTGTTCCCCTTCAATCCCTGCATTGTTAGGTGTAAACCATACATTGGGGGACACTTTGCCTAAAAAAACTGGGTGCCGATTTTCAGCCATTACAGTGGTCTCCCTTATATCTGTTCCTGCCTAAAGCATGGGAATGAATGGGAATATTGGACTTGTTTTAATGGGTTCCAATGGGTGTTAACTTTAACGCTTGATGTACGCTTTTTTCATCCAGTATTTTTTCATTTGAATCAAGGCCATAGAGTAACTGCTGCTGCCACAAGCACCCCCAGCACATTTGCCACCATTAGGGATCTTGTACTTAAAACAATGAGGTTACAAAGTTATTTTTCTGCATGCCAAACCCACAATTACTGAGTTCATAGAAAGAAGGCAAAAAGTGCATAAAAATAATCCCACAGTAAACTTGTGGAATGAAAAATTAGTCAGAATGTTTGCAGTTGACATTCTGTTCTATTCATTTGTTGAAAAGAGTGGCTTTAAAGAACTTATGTCATGATTTGCACTTCACTGGCATTTCTCAAGTTCAATTATTTTTCAAGGATGGCTGTGTCAGAGTTGTATACACTAGTTGTTAGTCTGCTGGGCAAAGTTCTGGAAACATCCTACAGCAAGAAAATTCACTTGATGCAGATATGTGGGTGAGTTGGCAGAGTACAGACTACATAACTGCAGATTCTCCTGGGGTATCCTTCCCATCAACAGGCAGCAGTATGCAGCAGCAATATGTCACCACCCCCACCACCACAACTTCCCATGTCAGTAGTGACAAAGTAAAGCTGCAGAGTAGCCCATAGTATCAGCATGCCACTTTATGTAAGGAGAGCTTTGTGAGACAGCCATGCAAAGTGAGAAATTACTTGTTTCCCTCAGCTTTAAAGATGGTTTTGTGTCTGCTGACAATGACTCCAACCTCATAGCTGCCTTGAGAATGGCAGATATGGTGTATATACACCCTGCTTTGCCCATTTCCCTCAAGTACACATGGTATATTGTATTAGTATATAGAGACATGGTTGAGGAAGGCATTGGGCCTCCCTTCCCGATTCCCCTGCTGATAGTGATTACCTCCACAACTGTGTTAGCATTCAATTCTGTGACCCAGAGGAACTCTACTTCTTCTCTCTCTGAAAAATCTGCATTCTCAAAACTTCCAAGTTGTCTTTTAGGGTCTTCAAGTCTGGACAGCACCTAGCTGAGGATGGAGGGAAGGAAACAAGTGAAGGAGAGAAGACAGATGAAAAAAAGCTATGCCCTTGTATTAATTACTGTGGTCTGAATAGCATCACAAATAGGAACAGTTATACTTTATCCCTAGTCTTTGAGCTGATAGAGAGTCTGAGTTGTCAAATATTTCACAAATTTGAAACTTTAAGGAACCTACAATCTGGTCAGGATGCACAAGAAGGAAAAGTTGAAGACTGCTTTCAATACCAGATTTAGGCACTGCAAATATTTGGTTATGCCCTTCATCATTTGCAGTGCTCCTGTGTTTTTCCAATAACTTGTCAATTATATTTTCAGTGACCTCCTTTCCCCAGCCATTGTCTGAATGTGAAACTCAAGTAATGTGAGTCTGAAAGATCATCTCTATCCTTCTTAGGCTACATCAGTTCCTAGGAGGGTCCCTGTATTGCTCCTGATAAGCTGGCTACTGTTAATGGCCTCTACCTCTTGGAGTTAGCTATCCAGAGATTTCTCTTTTTTTCCAGTTATTATCAAAAGTTCATTAAGAACCACTCTAAGATTATTTTTCCAATTTTTTTGCCTCGAAGAAGGCTTTTGCTTTGGCTCCCATTTTTTCCAACCCAGACTTGCTCCAGGCCTTTACATTAGAGGCTGATGCTTCTGAGACTGCTGTCAGGTTGGTTCTGTCCCAACATTCATAAGTGTCTGGGAGATGATGTCCATGTTCATTCTTTTCTCAAAGATTGACAGAGTCTCGTCTTAAAGGAATGGTGCCTGTCAGGATTGGTTGGTGGGAGTGTAGGAGCAGGGAATGCTATCTCTTGCCAGACACCCTTACCAGGTGGTCCACAAAGGTAGACAGGCAGAACACCTTGGTAGGAATGGCAGCACGGGAGTACAAAGGTTAAACAGAAGCAAAGTCAGAAACAGTCCAAAAGGTCAGGGCAGGCGGCAATAAGGCAGAATCGGTGGACCAGGCAAAGGTCAGAAAACAGGCAGGAAGGGTAGTCCAGCAGGGAACAAAGGTCAGGTACCAGATAATCATGCAAAGAGTCTGCAGCAAGGCAAACAAAGAGTTACTGAGAACTAGAGGCTTAGAGAACACAGGAACCAAAGCTCTGGAACACTGGAGTAAAGTGGACACAGCCTGAGGGTTTCTTACAGTGCTGCAGGTCTTAACCCCTTCCCTCTGCTGGACAAACCTCTCACCGGATTGGCCACCAGAGGGGAGTGTCACTACAACACCTGTCTCACTACTGCCTTGAAGGTACTTTATTTGTGGGCAGCTGATGAGAAGGACAGGCTCAACCTCCCCCCTACAGGTGTACAACATTAACTGCTGGTCTCTGGATGTCTTTTCCTGGGGGCTCCCTTAACTTTAGGCCATGGTTTTGGCCTACCACACTACCACGATCGCGGGTAGATGCCGCTACTTTAGGCGGTGGCTTCGGCCTACTCCGCGATCATGGATCCTCCGGGAGGCCCACAGAAGCGGTGGATGGCTGGAGCTCAGAGGTAAGGGCTAGAGGCACATGACAGTGGCCTTTCCTGGAACCATCCTTACTGACTACTAGTATCTGGCTTTGTTTAATGGTCTTAATGCCCAACAGGTCGGATGACTCTGAGCTCTGCTCTTTTCTCAGTTTGATTTTATAATCTCTCACATTCTGAGTACCAAGAAAGTTAAAGCTGACACCCTGTGCCATCAGTATGAGTCTGTATGGCTGTACCCCCAAGGGAACCAAACCCATCATTCCTCCTACATGCATAGTTGCACCCATATCTAATACCACACTCAAGAAAATGCAGAAGGCTCAGTCCAACCATACTCCTGTACCCACCTTGACTCTAGAGGCATTATTTGTACATACTTATTTCCCTCCCATGCTCCTATACTAGAGGCACCACTCATGTCCGGACTATAGGCTTACTCAGCCTCATCCAGGTCCTTCCTTGCAGAGGACACAGATCTCAATGGACTTTGTCATTGACTTTCCCCCTTCTGCTGATGGGACAATTATTTTGGCAGTTATTGGCCAATTTACTAAGCAAAGTCACTTCCTACTTGTTTAGAGCCCACCTGACAATGCTCACAGTGTTGCTACACTCCCTGATGTTGCTCCTTCCCTCTCCAGCTTCTTGCTTGCCCAAACACCCTACTATCCTTTTGGCTAGCTTGCCTTCCAAGATGGAATATTGGCCTTTGTTTGCCTCATATTGATAAATTTACCATGCTACTAGAATTCCCCCTAAGTGAAATGATACATTTTTTAAAAACCATGGAAGAGGCCCTCACCTGCATATCCAAAAGGTCTGGTCCTCCATTTCAGATGCCTAAAGAAATGAAGAAAAAAAAATAAAATAAAAACCCTAAAATCCACTCCCACTTTTTCTGCCACTAGATATAAAAAAATAGATCAGACACAGATGACCAAAACATTTGAGTCACTGCTAATAAAAGCAGTCCATAATCATATACTAGTGGGAGAGAATATTTTACTGTTACAAGCTGTTTTTACCTAATTTGCTGGCTTACTACACGTGAGTGGAATATTTATACCTATTGAGTGCTATGTATTTTGATACATGAGCATCCCCTTTCTCTGTTTTGGACTACTTTCTGCTGTTTCTGCTGTTTCCTTCTTTCAGAGGAGACCTACACCGTAGTGGAGCAGCTAGCTGATAAACACATCTGATAGATCCTTGGCAAGTTGTGTAGTTGTAGTTATCAATAAAGATGCTGCTTTTACATTGATTTAATTGGGGCTTTTAACCCCTTGAATGCTAGAAAAGTGTAAAATGGTTTGCAAAGCAATGCATTAATGAATTCTCTGGAATAAAAGGGGTTAACACATAGTGCCAGATACATTTTATTTTTACCACTTTGATGTTTTATTTGCATTGCAACAAAGTAAGTTGCTACTCTTTTTATAAATATTTTTAGCGGCTGCACTTTGAATATTGTATCATCTAGAAACACAGATAACATTACACTTGTTGATCACTCTTTATGCAGAAAATTCATTTTGCTGTAAACTGGCTGTTTGCATCCCAAAGGCCATAACAACTGTTTTCTTAACAAACCAAGCTGTTAGATATATTTTTCCTATTGAACATTTCTCAAGAAATAAAGATTAGAATTTAGTAGAATTCTTCATGTAGATGCAGAAGCAGAGGAAACAGTTGGATTGATGACGGGATCAGGAAGAAAAATACTTTTGGAATAATAAAATCATAGGTCCTTATGTATAAAAGTAAAGTGGAACATTACCCGAGCAAACCAATTGCACCATAGGTCACAAATAAAAAATCAGTTAGCATTGATTTAAATTGGACTTTTAACCCCGCCAGTAACAGAGAGGTATTTGGTTAGTGTGATGACGAATACAATTCGGATGGCAAGTATTTGGAAAACATAGTAGTACAGTCTTTAAGACAAATTTACCACTCTGCCTCAGGTGAGAGGTTTTTGATCAATGTGTACTCCCAATGCCTACGTATGGCTGTGAAACATGGACACTGAATGCCAAAGCCATACAAAACTTTAAAGGGATAGTAATACTTCATTTTATCTTTATTTTATTTTGTAGGCATTAAAAAACATGAAGAACGATATAAGTCTTATCTGTCAAACCTTTATGGTTTGAGCGATATTCACAAGCAAAGTTTCCCCTCACTGACCAAAACGGTCAAGTCTGCCATCTAGCTTTCAGATTTGGAATCCGGTCCACGGACTGGCCGTGGCTCTACAGCAGAGCCGAGATTGCGAGATATAAGAAGAGCTACTTCATTCGAGTAGTCTACAAAGTGTGCCTGGTTTGCAAGCACACTTTTTAGACCCCTCCAATGAAAAAGTTATTTTTATATCTTGCGATCTCGGCTCTGCTGAAGAGCCAGCGGTTGATCTGTGGACCTGATTCCAAATCTGACAGCTAGATGGCAGACATGACCATTTTGGTCAGTGATGGGAAACTTTGCTTGTGAATATCTCTCAAACCATAATGGTATGAGAGATAAGACTTATATAGTTCTCCATGTTTTTATAATGCCTACAAAATAAAATAAAGATAAAACGAAGTATTACTATCCCTTTAAGTGTCACAGAGAAGCATGAAGCGATGAATGCTAAACATAACAAAAAGAGAACTAAAAAGTGAGTATGGATTCATCAGTAAAAAAGGTCTAGGACATAATTGAAAGAATAAAGCAATTGAAATGGAAATGGGCTGGCCACATAGCAGGAAGATCTGATGGTAGATGGATCAAACTCGATCCTAAATGCCTATGAAGACTGAAAACAAGATGGGTAGATGAAA
Organism: Rhinophrynus dorsalis; assembly: GCA_037306005.1. Classification (NCBI taxonomy): domain Eukaryota; kingdom Metazoa; phylum Chordata; class Amphibia; order Anura; family Rhinophrynidae; genus Rhinophrynus; species Rhinophrynus dorsalis. Next base: position 349,604,879 of record CM074719.1, on the reverse strand, counting down.
CTACCAAATTCATTGGTACAGTTTCAACAAAGGACACAAGATCAAAGTTGTTGGAAGCTTGCTGAGGAGGCCTTCATCTTACAGAGGATAGTGGATCGACAACGGCTGATGATGATATATATATATATATCGGCTGTGTGTAAATACCAGTAATATTTAACTGGAATATTTAGTAATTTATCTTGTTTTTTCATATTAGTATAAAAGAATCTTGTCTCTTAGTCTGGGATAGATTTCTCTTTCTGATAGGATTATATTTGGCCCTCATTTATTCATCAGTAAGTGACGGCCAGATATACAAATTCCATCCACCAGCTTCATGCTGAAGGATACATTTGTAGTCAATGGGGCAAACATATGTATACACGTGCACTGCATGCAGATGTGTGTATCTCAGAAATGGTGGCATTTTCCTAATACTGATTGAATATTGTCACTCATAGTGATCTGCTCTCAGATCTGAAAGAAAAATGCTGACATCAGGAAAAGGGGCAGGAGGGCTAAAATTAATCATATGATTATGGTGTAACTACCAAGTTATGATCTTTGAGAGCTGCAGACATTAGTAATATTCAGTATCACAAAATATATGAACTGCTCTTATTTTTAAACATTACTATCCCTTTAAAAGCGTCATTCATTCAACATTATTTTCAATGGGGAAGGGCCTTACAACTATCTCTGGACTGAAATTTGAGCAAAATGTTTTCAAATAAATTACCCAATGTGAGAGAAAAAATCCCAATGCTACTAATGAATTTAGTGGAATAAATAGGAGACTCGCTGCTAGAGAAAGACCTGGGAATCCTTGTAAACTACAAACTTGGAAGCAAAGACCGGTGTCAGATAGCAGTAGCAAAAGCAAACAAAGTCCTTTCTTTCATAAAAAGAATTATTGAAGCAAGAGGGTATAACATAATTTTGCCATTGATAAGACCTGACCTCTAATATGCAGTGTTGTTTTGGGCACCGGTTCTATAAAAAAGGAAATTCTAGAACTGGATAGAGTACAGCAAAGAGCAAAAAAATTAATTAAGGGAATAGAAGACTTGATGTATGACAAACTTGGTATATTAACTGTAGAGAAAAGACGACTAAGAGGAGATCTTACCACAAAATACATGTATGTAAGAGTTCAATACAATGATCTCCCTGGTGAGTTATTCATTCCAAGGCCTGATCAAATAACCTGGGGCACCCCTTGAAATTAGAAAAAAGTAAGTTTCAACTTCAGCAGAGGAAGGTTTTTTTTACAGTAAGGTCTGTTAAATTATGTAATTCCTTACCCAAGGATGGGGTAATGGCAGATACCACGGATACATTTAAAATAAGTTAGATGCATTTCTTCCAAGAGGGAACATACAGGTTATACTGTGTAATAGTAAACAAAACAAAATAAAAAATAAAATAAAAATAAAAACTAACTTATCTGCCAGCAGAAAAGCTTTTATCATTCTCATTTCTCTGGGTTATGAGGCAGACTTTGAACTTGACTTACGTTTGTTTTTCTTCAGCCTAATTTACTATGTTACTATGTTACATAAAACTAGGCCCAATATAAGACCTTCTCAGGACAAGCTCCCACACAAATTCAAAGTCATTCTTGAGGGCAACTTCATTTTATATCCACTGATATGCGATGTATTAATGATTTTGTAACTTTTTTTGGTGTGGTTTGATTTTTTTTTTCATTTGACTAGCACTGGTAGTAGTGAGTAAACCTAAAGAGTTAATATATTGTGCACATCTATAAATATAAAATAACCAAACAGAGAGAAAGAGGTGTAAAAAAGGAATAAGATGATTGACCTGCAAATGCCTTCTCCTGCTTCTTCCTCTGATGCTGGCTTTACTTCACTCCGTGGGTCACCAATAATCTCATTTCAACAGGTGTGCCTACCTGCAGTCTAACCCATTGTACCAGCGGTTGTGTGCTACAGCCACTCGTCCATAATCTCATGATGGAGGAGAAAATAGCAATACCCCAGCTGCCACCCTGACCCAGTTCCACCCCTCAAGTCACCTGATGTGCCTGCAGCAGCAGCACCATCCTCCGAGACTTTGGACTGTTCCATATGTTGGATGTAAATTGGATTGTCTGTCCAGCAGGTTTGGAGAGCTCGACCTTCAACAGCAATACACACAAAAGGTAAACTAAGGGTAATTAATTTCATCTGTAGCTGGTGTCAAAAGGGAGATGAGAAGGAGGCCAGTTTGCTACTGAAGCAAAGCTGCACTGTGATGTGTATAGAGATGATGGTTTAGACCAAAACTGCTGAGATGTCCAAACACTTTCCCTCAGCTAACTTCTTTATGACACAAATTATACTTTGCAGAATGCCCATCTCCCACACTCTCAAAATAATCCCACACTTTGCTATGACACGCTAAGCCAGCCACAGCCTGGTGTGAAACTGTCAAGGCATTACTTTTCTGAATGGCTGTGTGAGTGGTGATATTGTTGGTAGCATATGTAGTGGTAACAGTGGCACAGCTGTGGCCAGGCTGCTGCTTCTACTGTGCTGAGGAGATAGTTTGCATGTCTCCAATTCATCAGTCTCCACTGGCTAATAATCCAGTTCCTCATCATCAGCAGGGAGGGGATTTACCACTTCGGCAGAGGTGGGAGTAAGTAACAGGGATGGCACTGCCAATGATAGTCATGGCACTGGTAGTGGTAGGGCTGGAAGTGGCTGTGGTATTGTTTCTAGTCATCTGTGATTGACCATGACTATGGTATAGTCTATGTGTACAAGCAATCTTAGTCTTCTTATTTGATGCAACCAAAGCACAAATATGTGATCCCTTCTTAAGTTCTTGAAATAATAAAGATTTTACCACTAGGGCCAGGATATTCTATGCTGCTGATTGTGGCATATAGTATTGCTGAGGAAGAAGGCTTCTGCTTTAGAGATGGCTTACGTGCTAATGTTCATCTGACTTTTGCTTTCTTGTTGCCAGCTGCCGGCTCTGGCCATAACACAAGAATAGGAAGCACTTGCAGACATTTTAATTAATATTAATAAATGAATAAATATTTAACTATTTTTTTTTACTTTTTTTTTTTAATTTACACTAAAACAATCAGTAACAGAGTAGTTGGTGGAGACAGCAGTGGTGTGTCTGGAACTTTTTTACAATAAATCTACTTTTAATTTTTATAAATTAAAACATCAAGATACAATTGGAATAGTGGCATGTCTGGAACATTATGCATGCACAGTGCTTACGTGCACTTTTTTAAACATTTTTTATTTAATTATAGCACTCAGGAACAACAGTGTCATTGCTGGAGAGAGCATTGGGGGGTCTGGAACACTGCACATGCACAGTGCCTATGTGCACTTTATGAACAGTAAATCTACTTTTAATTTTTTAATTAAAACACTCAGGAAAAGCAGGCATAAATGCTGGCAAAACAGTGATGTGTCTGGACACGTACAGCTCAGCTATTATGTATTGGATAACATATACTGTGCATATGCAGTGCCTATGTGCATGTTTGCTTGAACACTTAATGTTCTTTTACATTGTATTACATTTAAAAAACTCAGGAACAACAGTAGTAGTTGCTGGAGACAGTGGTGTGTCTGGACACACACAGTTCACCTACCATGTTCAGCAAATCTACATATTTACACAAAAACTCTGAGGAACAAAAGACATCTATGATGGGTTACTGCAGTGGAATCTCTGGACAAAGAAAGCAAATGTTTCTATTAATAAAATACAACTGGTCAGTGAAAAAGTGAATTATGAGTGCTTTAAATTTTTAGTTAGACTGTTAAGATTAGATTATTAATCTAGGAAGAGCAGCAGTAAGGAATTGTCTCTCTCTCCTAAGTACATAATTAATAATGGGAAACTGACATGACAGAGCAAATGGGGGTATGGGGGGAAGGTCTTAAGGGTTAATAGAAATAAAAATAACCAACTCTAAGTGTAGTATAGGGTAAGATAGGCGATACATACACTGTCAGAACAACAACAATACAGGCAAAGTAGAGATTGTGGCAATATAGTAAATCATTATAATATTTAAAACAATCAAAATTAAAAACACCAAAAAACATAACATTTAGCAAATTGTATCCATAATGAGGTATAAATATCAATATATGGTCTTAACAAATGGGCACCAAAGTGTCTAAATAGCAAGAGATGTGCACCAAATAGTGGTATAAACTACTGGACAATTAGTGTAGAAATAAACAAAATAGTAAATGGAATAGTGTAAGATGTACCCTAACGTAGAAACGGTACTTGTGAACCTGAATTGACTCCAAAACCAACTGTTCCCAAAATGTATTGGAATAGCGATAGAAGCAAAAATCACTGGTACAGTTATACCCTTACTTGAATCCAAATAGTAACAAGCCTCTCAATCAGAAGGATGTGGTCTGCTCCATAAAGATAGACACTGATGTGCAGTACAATGGCTGGCTCTCAACTGCTGCTATTAAGCCACTGAATCCGTGTGGTAAGTGGTTGCAGGAATTGGTACAAACAGTCAATACTTCATTGAAGGTCTGTACATGATACAACCAGCAAGAGTCTGCTTGCTGGATAAATAGTCTACAAGCAGTTTGTGAGCGCTAGGAAATCCAATGTGTTTAGACACTTCTTTGTGCCTTTTTCCAAGGATTAATAGACTGGGTCTCCCCAAAAAATTATCCCTCTTAATAGCATGACTAGACCAGAGCTACTTTTCAAGGAGTCCAAAAATTTGATAAACAAATTGTCTCACAGCAGTCTACCTTTCCTAGAACCTCCTCAAACTGACATCTTTCCCATTTTTATAGATGGTATGGTACTACCATTCACTGAAATTACAAATGTGGACTTAACCCCTGCCTCAATTATGGACACATCCAAATCCATAGGAAGACCTTTGCCAGTTTCCAACTCAGACACAGAATATCCTATAAGATTTGTTTTCAATTGCATCACCACATATGTGGTATATTTTTTAGAATGTCCATGTAAGAAACAATGTTGGACACACTATCTGCCCTATAAAGGAATGTTTCTTAGAGCACAGGGGAAACATTTTTAGGAGATGTACTTTGTCCAACACCACAATGGCTATAATAAAGGACTAAAATTGACAGTTATTAATCATATTGTTTCACAGATCAGAGTCAGATCCCACTGTTCTAAACTGTCCAAACAAGAATGTTTATGGATTTTTAAATTGGACACTATGCTCTCAAATAGTCTAAATGAAGACATAGATTTATGATGCCTCTGATTAAATTATTTTTGTTCAGTCTTTTTGCTGTAGCCTATTTTGTCTACATCTTTTCTTTCAGTATATTTGGAGTTTTTATTTATTATTCATCATTGTGCCACTCATCCTTCTATGATATTTATTATCATACTTAATATTTGAAATTCCTTACTTTTTTATGTATATATGCCCTTTCTGCCAGTTCTCTGTATTTTTGAGTTTATACATAAGCTCACCTTGCCTTGGTATTTCCCTCATGTATCATTCAAACTGTATAGATTAATTATTAATACAGATTAGCACAATACATCTATAAAGTCCATTTATTTCCTGTGGCAACCTTTTGTGTTTTTAAATTTACTTTCATACATAAGTGTATTATACTGGGAATTTGTCCTATGTATCTTTTTATTTTATTTATTTTACACAATAATATCATAGTGTCTCATGGTTTAAACTTATTTTCCATCTTTGGATTCATTAATGCATTATATTCAATAGAATTTGCTTATTTGTCTCTTTGGCTCATATCCCATCTATTACATATCTCCATTGTTTCATATGTGTTCCCATTCTTGAAAACATTAATGTCCCCTGTGTGTGCATGCATCAGAGAGTGTTGGCCATTTACCAGCATTGAATGGGTTTGTTAGTGTGTATGATGTACAGAGGAATGGTGACATCCAGTCTAGCTGACCATAGAGATTGTGTTATGAGATAACCAGTGTTGGTCAGATAGAGGGGGGTGTAACAGAAGCTGGAAGGGACTGCATCGCTTTCTGCCATCATTTCCGGGTTTCTCTCTCTCAACACCAGACTGGCGCCGTCAGATGCACCAGGTGAACAGATGGATAGTCTGGTTGGCGACTCGCAGAGGCATTGAACCCCGATGTAGTTGACTTCGCTCGAAGGATGCGAGTCAAGGAGGGGTCGACAAATCTCCAGAGAAGTCGAAGAGTCGCAGGCTGGAACTCTGGGCAGTAGAGAGTGAGGCCTCTACTCCCGGCCGATTGGATACAGGAAAAGTGTTGCAGGAACCAGGTAGCTGTTGTCGAGCAGGTTCGAACACGCTGTAAGCTCAAGTCGGATGATCTTGGGAACTCGAAGAAGGGGAAGATGGAGTCCATGTTGCCGCCTGACAGCATACGAAGTTGTGTCGCAGCAAGCTGGTAGCAGGAGGTCGATGATGCAGGATACTCAACTCAGATGGGCGTCAGAGTGGCCGCTTTAAACCATAGGAACATAAGACACCAGGACTCCTTGTTCACTCAGAATTCTAAATCATTATTGTAACAAAACCACATATATTTATACAACAACCTCACATTGAAGTACATGGGCCAACCAGATACAATAGGGACATAATGCAATCACAACACAGGAGACAAAAGACCAACAGCAGATGGTCTAAAAAATACAATGACTCAGACATGATGACAATTCAAATCCAAAAGGGTTGATTAACTCTAGAAAAAAGACACAACGACTTGAGGGGTGGGAATACACATTCGAGGGACAATGGCCAGGGGTTGAAGCAAGTACTCAACTAGTTTGAATATTTGGCTTCAACCCTGGCCAATCAAGGAGTACAGTGAGTCTGCTGGTCGACCAATCCCCAAGCCGCCTACTTTTCCCCATGTTAGGTCTATGGGAGACCTTTAAACCTCCTGCTCAGGGATTCGACCAATGCGACGTTGACGTATTGCCCTCGACTCCTCGTGTTAGACCCGATGTTGAAAGCGGGAACCTCCGACTCATAGTCTGTGAATGTGTAAATCTTTGAATACACCACATACATTAAACCTAGACTATTCAACATTCCATTAAACACAGTCTATGAACATAGGGCAGCTCTATGTATCTTAGGGTTATGAGGTCCATTTCGACATGATTGCCTGTACACATTAATTTTAGCCTACACCTCCTAGTGTATGACCAGAGCTTGAAGGTTCATACAATCAGTTCCATAATAATGCTCCATAGGGTACACTGTCTCTAGTCTCCTGGGCCAGGGTCTGAGAGGTCATACGACAGGGCCCCAAGCGTAGCCCAAGCAGGGCAAAATGTCCACAGTCTCTGGGGTTCTTTGAATTGTAGTTCCAAGCTCAGACAAGTGCTCCAGTCATGGACTAAGCTCCGTTACAGGGGGTAGGGCAAATCTGTGTGTGGAATGTGTGTACCTTCCCCCTTTCATCAGGCTAAGCAAAAAGAGAACTTGAAAATGTTACATGTGACATCAGATCCTGTAGGGGGTGGGTAGAAAAGGCCTAAGATGAGAGAGAGAAGACAGAGTTGAAAAAGGTAGGAACAGGAGAAAAGGCCTCTCCATAATGGTGGGAGGCCTAGGGTCCATGGGCATTCTAAAGCATTACTGGGGAAACTGGGACTGGTGAGTGCCCTCAGCAGAAGAGTTAGAGTGAGGAGCACTGCAGTGGCCAGGTGCCCTTTTCAGTTGTGGTCTTTAAGTCAAGGTGGCTACAGTACCCTGCTGTTCCCACCACAAGGATTGTGACAAATAAGCTAAATTTGGTGGCTAAGACTAAAGAAAGTGACAGGGGATAATTTCTTAGTATGCCGTTCCCAACTCCTCTGTCAGGACTAAAAGATACAAGGAACCTTCATGTAATCCAGAAGCATGTGTAGTGGGCAGGATACCCACTCTTGCCTCTAGTGGGACTATGGGTTAGCTCCAGCATAAAGATAAAATGGACTGTGAGTATTATATGTAACCCCTGGCAATCTGTGCAACTTTACTGGCACACCAAGAAGAGAACAGCAGAAGTTTGTAGTTTTTATGTTTACCTCTGTTTGCCTATGTTTGTGCGCCATGACCTCTCTAATAAATGCAATTTATTATCTTTTTGTCTGGCTGGATAAATCGCTTAATCCTCAGTCTACCAATCAGTAACCCCTGTACCCCGTCACACTGGTGGCAGCGTGTGGCATATCTAGCTTAGGTGTTCAGGGTGTCTGAGGGCAACCCTGACCACTATGTGTACTAGTTGTGCCAGCTCAGTAGCATGGTCACTTTATCACCCAGACAAAAAAGACATGGCCAAGAACAACAGTATGGGACCCCTCCAGTTATTTTTGTTTTGTCTTAGAGTTAGCCAAAGGGACATGTGAGCAAGTACCCTATCAGCACTGCCAGGACAAAATGGGACTAGGGGTGTAGTCTGCATCCAGCACCCACTATGCCCTAGCAATGCAGTGATTTACAGCTTTACAGACTTGCCTGGATGATCCTGTACCTCAAAGCAAAGTGGTCAAACATTGAAAAACAGAGCTCCAAAGCAACCAGATACAGAGTGAAAATTCAGAATGTGCTGAACTAGTGTTGTGCACCACAGAATCCAAGCATCGAGTCAGGGCTCAAAATTTCAAGTCCTGAGCTACTAGCCAGGCTTGAAAAGTTACTCACCACCAATTTCCACGCCTAGCCCCACCCATCTCAAGTTCTCTTTGATGAAATTACACTGTTGCATACCTCCCAACATTTCAAATGGTCAAAGAGGAACACTTCTGATTTAGGTGGCGTTTCTGAGGGCGTGGCATTTCCAAGAATTTTTAGGTTACTTCTTGACCTATCTGCACCTCTTTGTGCAACTGATTAATTATTTAGAACAAGGCCAAAGTATTTTTATTACACAGATTAATTTATAAACACATATATTGAAGATTAAAAACACATTTATGTGAGTTTTATTGCTGGGGAGTAATGTGATACACACCACTTATTCTGATGTTCTAAAAAGAGGGACAAAAGGGTAGAAAAGAGGGATTTTGGTCTCAAAGAGGGACTGTCCCTCCTAAAGAGGGACACTTGAGAGGTATGCTGTTGTTCTATTTTTTATTCAGAATAAAACTATATACTTCACATCCCCCTCAGCATGTAACTCACCCAGTTCTGAATATAAGAATATGAGGTTCATAACATTTAGTTATTGTAGTGCTGCTAGACTGCTCCGTTTTGGTATCCTATTGAAATGTTAGCACTACAGTAGCTAAATGTTACAGACTTTATATTGAGGCAGACTAAGCAGACTCAGGATGAGTTACTTTTAGTGCAGGGTAGAGGGAAGATGTGCTGGGACACGATACTGGCGAATGCGGTACAAGCCCTTGGGCAGGAGGACATGAGAAAGCAGACTTAATGTGACGTTTAAAGGGATAGTAATGTTTCATAATAAAAACAGCTCTAATTAATCATCATAGTATTTGGAGTGTTATTTCAATTCTGTCAGAGTTGTAGTTCCAGAGTAATTCAATGACAAAGTGTCCCTCTCCCTGCCCTTTTACTGATGTCACACTGTTCAGCCTGAGCAGAAGGGAGGTGCCGAGGTAGACTGCAGAGAGGGACAATCTTTAATTAAGATAAGGGAAAAACCTGAAAAGCTTGTCAAGGGGGGCAGGGATTTCATTGTTTTCATAGGAAGAAGAGTGTCCCCTTCTGTTATCTGTCCAGTCTATGGACTGCATTCCACATCTGAGAAGAGATTGTTTACACTAGGTAAAAGGGGCGGGAGGGGGAAACTTTGCTTGTGAATATCTCATAAACCATAAAGGTTTGAGAGATAAGACTTATATCATTCTTCATGCTTTTTTAATGCCTACAAAATAAAATAAAGTTAAAATGAAGTATTACTATTCCTTTAAGTGGATGACATGAGAATGTCAGTCTTTTGATTGGGGCAACATTCTCATGTCACCCATTTGATTCAGGCGTAATTTTTAACGTGCTGTTTTTCATGGTCGCCCAAGACTTAGCAACATTTTCATAGTGAACCCTTTTAAGGAGGTGTTAGTGTTTCTATACAGGTATACAAACTGTACAAAGAATGCATAAAGATGAAGCAAAGGAAGGAATGCTGGGATTTCTTAACTTTTTGAGTGCCAGAGTGGTGTGAGATCTGTCACTCAAAAAGTTAATTTTGGGTATCTTGATGTTGCAGGCTAACTTGATCATATTTTAATCAAACTATGCAAACAAAAGTTTAACATGAAAACTATCAGGTGTTTACCATGTAGGCATTATACACAGTGATATATGTTCTACAAATGTACACTGTTGTACTGGAAGAAAACACTATGTGCAGGCTGGTCTATTTTATAGCTATGTTGCCATACCTTTTCCCTCACTAACATACTTGACATTGCTCATTATGAGATTGTCTTCTAGTGACCTCTATGAATCAGTGCATCTAGGGACAAAACATTTATTTTCCTTGCCATGACAATGTTTTCAGATTGTGATAGATATTTCTCCATTTCCTGGAGGGTCCCATAGGAAGGAAAATAAGGATAAAACTGAAACTGTATAGGAGAATGGTGAAGCCTATCGATTTCAATTGGCATAAGTTTCCAGTACATGCTTATGCAGGCATGCACACATTCACATAGCTCATCATGCACACATATATGTCATCATGAATGTGCACACACTCACCTATGCAAGAATGCATAATTTCTGACCCTGAGACTAATCCAATCCCCTGCTGCTTCCTTCCCCACCCAAAGGGATCAATCCTGAATTGGCCTCCTGGTGGTGCGGTAGTCAAATCAGCAGCCTCGCTCTAATTGTAACACGGAGGCCTCTCTCCTGAGGGTAGCCTTTTGAAAAGCTGCCGTCTACTGGCCAACATACAAAAAGTTGAGTTTAAAATATCGCCTCATTCATAACAGTGTTTGCTTAACATGCCCTATGGAACATCAGTAGTTGAGAAAGAGGCCATCATACAGGGCTTCAATTTCCACTTTTTTTTTTGAGCCCTGAATGGAGTAATATGACACAGAAAGCAGAAGGGTAATCCAGTAACAGACCATTGCACTACATTCTCAGCATAAAGGAAAATCCACTGGAGGATGATCTATTCAGAAACCAGTTACAGTGAGAAGTTTAATGGAAAAATCCACCCCAAAAGCAATGTTACTTGGAAGGCTTTGCAGGTGTAAGTGACACTCCTGTGGGGACTGATTGTCATGGGACTGGTTCTGATTATTTATGTTGGACTGATTTATGTGGGATGGTGTTCTGGGATGGTCTCTTAATTTTGATGGCAGTAAGCTATTGTGTTCATGAGGAAAATGCATTGCCAAACCAGAAGATCTGCCTGTTTGAACTGTTTTAGACCTACTTTTTCCTGCACCCTAATCTGATATGCCCTGGGAAGTATCCTTAATCACTGGACTTTGTTTTAGAACTATTGCCGCTAAAGATACAAATGCTGTACTGTATATATAAATGCTTTGTAGGCTTGATGTCTGCATTGATAGAAGTACAGTAAATCAGTTAATATGTGGGGACCCAGTGATTTGTCCGTGTGGACTGGACTCTGGGGTCCCCATCTGAAAGGGGAGACAGACTATGACAGAATGGTTGTCACCCTGAGAATGAACCCTATCTGTTTTCAGTGATCTCCATTGTTTCATATGTGTTCCCATTAATGAAAACATTAATGTCCCCTGTGTGTGCATGCATCAGCGAGTGTTGGCCATTTACCAGCATTTAATGGGTTGGTTAGTGTGTATGATGTACAGAGGAATGGTGCCATCCAGTCTAGCTGACCACAGAGATTGTGTTATGAGATAGCCAGTGTTGGTCAGATAGAGGGGGGTAGGGCAAATCTGTGTGTGGAATGTGTGTACCTTACACCTTTCATCAGGCTAAACAAAAAGAGAACTTGAAAATGTTACCTGTGACATCAGATCCTGTAGGGGGTGGGTAGAAAAAGCCTAAGATGAGAGAGAGAAGACAGAGCTGAAAATGTAGGAACAGGAGAGAATGCCTCTCCATAATGGTGGGATGCCTAGGGTCCATGGGCATTCTAAAGCAGTACTGGGGAAACTGGGACTGGTGAGTACCCTCAGCAGAAGAGTTAGAGTGAGGAGCACTGCAGTGGCCAGGTGCCCTTTTCAGTTGTGGGCTGTAAGTCAAGGTGGCTACAGCCACAGAAAGTACCCTGCTGTTCCCACCACAAGGATTGTGGTCAGGAAGCTAAACTTAGGTGGCTATGGCCCAAGACTAAAGAAAGTAGCAGGGGATAATTTCTTAGTATGTCATTCCCAACTCCTCTGTCAGGACTAAAAGATAGGAGCCTTCATGTAATCCAGAAGCATGTGTAGTGGGCAGAATACCCACTCTTGCCTCTAGTGGGACTATGGGTTAGCTCCAGCATAAAGCTAAAATGGACTTTGAGTATTATATGTAACCCCTGGCAATCTGTGCAACTTTACTGGCACACCAAGAAGAGAACAGCAGAAATTTGCAGTTTTTATGTTTTACCCATGTTTGTTTGCCTGTAATTGTTGTCCTAAATTTGTGTGCCATGACCTATCTAATAATTACAATTTATTATCTTTTTGTCTGGCTGGATAAATTGTTTAAAGGGATAGTAATACTTAATTTTCACTCTCAACATTATTGTTAGGTTTTAAAAACTAAATCATACTATCCTTATCTTTCTGCCCTCACTTAAATATAAAGTTTTTGCTTGTTAAAATTTCCCCTACCCGCCCCTTTTTCACACATCACCGCTTCAGGTCCCAGCTCAGAAATCTGGTCCCGGGACCGGAGGGACTCTCTAGAGGGATAAAATAGCTGTGTTGTATAGTTGTAAGCCTTGCCCACTGAGTGTTCTGTCGTCACTATGCAGCCTTTGGAGTTTCATCCCCTTTTGCCAGATCTTCATGCAATGACGTTCCATTACCCACAGTGCATTGCCTAGAATTTCCTTCTATGAAGAGCACTGTGAAGTGTAGCGGAGCCCTTACAAAGTATTATTAATAAGTAAGTTACACATAGACAACGAGTAAAATTCTTATTGTATCCAAAAAAGATGATGGTGTAATAGTAAGTATATGTTCTACAATGCATAACATTTAAAAAGGTTATTCATACTCTACACACAAAGTGCTTATACCTACAAACAAAACACATTCTCCACAGTCAGTGCTCACCTCTAACACACTCTCTACATTCAGTACTAACAACCTCTAACACCCTCTGTACACTTAGTGCTCACAACCTCTAACACAGATTACACACTCAGTCCGGACAACTTCCAACATACATTACACAGTCTGCTGAGATCTTCAAACACATTATCTGAACACTCTCAATGTTGATTTACTAATTAACACACGCTTTACTATTAGTTATAAAAAATTAAATCATGCTTTTTCTTTTTTCTACAGGAAATCATTAGGAAATAAAACACAGTAAGAAGAAACTCTTCTGATGTGACAGGAAAAAAATCTTGCTGTTTTGATTGTTAAAGTTCCAAACATTTATAATAATATAAATAAAAAATAATTCAAATGTTTTGGTTTCAAAGTTAGGATTTTTAATGAACCATACATTTTTGTTCAAATACAGTGTACTGTAATGTACATAAACAAGTTTTTCCTGAAAGCTTTATTATTTCTAGGTTCCAAATATTTTTTTTTTTAATTACAACTGTTTCTTTTTTTTATTAACAAAAGGAAGTAGAGTACAGTAAAACTTGCCGTAAAGTTCAGATCACACTCTAACTTTTATTCATAGTTCAAAAGTAGGAATAACATAAAAAAAAATCATAATGTCAATGAACAGTTTGAGTAGAATGGAAATTATTCTTCGGGATAGTAATAGATAATTTTTAACAAATATCTTTTGGTAGGTGTTCCAAAAAAAAAAAAAAAAAGGCACAAGTGCCATCTGTCAAACCTTTTTAGTTACATAAAAAATCTTATCTAAAGTGACCCCCCTCTCCCCCTTTGCCTGATATCAGCGCTGTAGCCGACTGAAGGGAAATCCTGTCCTGTGACCAGCCGGTGGAGGCTCTCCAGCGGATCCAAGGTGGCTTATTGAACAATAAAACCTTAATTAGAAGGGTCTACAAAGTGTGATTGAAAACTTTGCAAAATTTGACACCGTTCCAGTGAGGCATTTCTTTTACAATTTCTCGCTTTAGGCTCCATTAGAGAGCCTCCACCGGATGGTCCCAGGACCGGATTCACCTGCAGTTGGCTACAGTGGTGACGTCAGGGAAAACGGAAGGGGGGGTGGGGCTTTTAATTAGATTTTTTCTCAAAACATAAAGGTTTGACAGGTGGCACTGGGATTCCCTTTTTTTTTTTTTTTTTTTTTTTTTTTAATGCTATCTGGACAAAATGATCTGTTACTTTCCCCTTACTAATAGTATAAACTGCATGATTCTTCATCAGTATGGAAAACATTACATGTGACAATGGACAATATCCAATAATAAAATGTTGTCACCCATAAACAAGGTATGCAGGATTTTAAGTTTATTGAATTATTGAATATTGACAATTAATCCATCTGTCCGAACCCACAACTGTATTCAACTTTGAGAAGGAGGTATACACAAGGGGTGGTAGTGGACTCCTTTCTGCTTTCATTGTTCACAGACAAGTAAATTGTTAATGTAAATATATATTGTTAGGTGTACAAATTATGATATGGCTTTTTAAATAAATATCTACAACATACATACAATATAAAAATGTATTACAAATAGAAATGCATAGCCATCTCTGCTGAATTGTAATCTGAAGATCTTTTGAATCCTGTATAACTTCCTTCTGGATCAGGAAACGTATCTCTGATACAGCGAACAGCATAGGATAGAATGGGTTTTCTTCTGCCTGAAACGAGTACTTCGTGAACCCATGTTGTGAATAGGCGATAATCTGTTTTCCTCAAATTCCTAAAAATAAAAAAGAGTTAAAACTATATATATATATATATATATATATATATATATATATATAAAAGAATAATCCTCATTGCAT
Organism: Rhinophrynus dorsalis; assembly: GCA_037306005.1. Classification (NCBI taxonomy): domain Eukaryota; kingdom Metazoa; phylum Chordata; class Amphibia; order Anura; family Rhinophrynidae; genus Rhinophrynus; species Rhinophrynus dorsalis. Next base: position 349,589,854 of record CM074719.1, on the reverse strand, counting down.
AATATATGGTATATCACACAGAGAACATAATTTATGTCTCCTCAGAAAACAAACACACATTGAACAGAATGCCTCATTACATAATTTATGTCTCATTATGAGACACAATGTCACGGTTTGTTATGACTCTCAGGCACAGAGTTAAGATAAAACACAACTTTATTGAAAAGTTTAATGGATACCCATATGGTTAGCATACACATATAACATTTAATGTCAATACATAGTAGCAAGAGTAGTGGCATACGGAATGTAACACGGGCTCTACCGGCCTTGCCAATACCGGGTAAGGCAACCTTAGATGACACAGATGGAAAAGGTTCTACCGGTCTTACCAATATACCGGGCAAGGCAGCCCTAGACTAGTAACGGAGAAAAGAAGGCTCTACCGGCCTTGCCAATATACCGGGCAAGGCATCCTGGAGACTGGTACAATGAATAGTAATAGGCTCTACCGGCCCTGCCAATATACCGGGCAAGGCAGCCTGGAGACTGGTACAACAAATAGTAATAGGCTCTACCGGCCCTGCCAATATCCAGGGCAAGGCAGCCTGGAGACTAGTACAAAGAATAGTTATAGGCTCTACCGGCCTTGCCACTACCGCGTAAGGCAACCTTAAGTTGGTACAATGTGGAATAGGTTCTACCGGCCTTACCAATACCGGGCAAGGCTGCCTGGACTGGAACACAATCTCTACTGGTGCTGAAGAATACGCAGCAAGCAACCGGTTAATACGTGGAGCGAACCAGTACCCGCGTACTGGAGGAACAACAAGTCTACCGGTGCTGTCTAGGACTGAACAGCAACCGGCTATGCATGGAGCGAACCAGTACCCGTGTACTGGAGGAGGAAACTCTACCGGTGCAACAAGCAGCCGGGTGAATGGAGCGAACCAGTACCCACGTACTGGAGGTACCCAACCACCACCGGTGCTGTCAGATGATAATAAGCAGCCGGTTATACATGGAGCGAACTAGTACCCGCGTACTGGAGTAACCTAGAACACCACCGGTGCTGTTAGATGATAGTAAGCAGCCAGTTATACATGGAGTGAACCAGTACCCGTGTACTGGAGAAACCACAGCAGCCGGTTAACATGGATCAAACCAGTACACGCATACTGGAGTAACCAGAACTCTACCGGTGCCACAGCAGCTGGTTATACATGGAGCAAAGCAGTACCCGCGTACTGGAGTAAGCCTAGAACTCTATTGGTGCAACAGCAGCCGGTTGTATGTGGAGCCAGGAACAAGTGAATGAAAATGTCGCCAGGGAGACTGAGGGAGACCAGCACACTGCAGGCGATCCAGGAACAGGAACCTAGCCGAGGATGGACAGGAAACAGGTCTACGGGCAGTCAACCGGATCAGGAACGGTGGCAGGAAACAGCAGCAGGAAAAGCAACCTCAACCGGATCAGAAAGGAATGCAGGAACCAGGGAACTGGTAAGCAGGAACTCTGGCGATCACAGACAAGCAGGAACAGAGAAATGGCCCAGGAAACTCAGGAACTCAATGCAAGTGCAAGCAGCATAGAGACAACTCGAAAGGGCAACCAAAGGGTGCCCAAGCTCAGTTTAAATAGGCAACACAGGGCGGGCTGAAGGCAGGCAGGCAATGGAGAGCCCCCTACAGGTAACTGACAAGGAAATGCAGCAATCACGGGCACCGTGATACACAACTCCTATTGGGTGATTCAGCGGGGACTTTACTGCTCTCATTGGGTGATTCAATGGGGGAGTGATTTAAATCATGCAGGTAGTTGGCCTGCCCCAACTATCCAGCCCGCCCACCACTATCCACTATCCACTATAACTGAAAAAACAAAATGGCTGCCACTCGCTCCTACACCACAGACACAAACACATCAGACAAAAAACACACTCACACATACTCACACTCAACCACACACAATAACACTGTTCACTAATTTATTGAAATAAAGACACTATCATCCAAAATACATTAGAATAAAGGGATACTAATTATTAAAAAAGTTTAAAAAAATATGTTGTAGGGATTTTCCCCCGAGTAAAAGAAGGGTACTCCCACTGCTGAAATGTGTTTTATTCAAAAGAAATTAAATCTCAAAGTTGAGTACTTTAAATGCAATATCAAAGTGGCCTAAAATTGTACAGTCTGTGCTGTCTGTCCCGTTCACTGCCAGCATTGTTGGTGATGTCAGTTGGTTAATGAAAGCTCTGCCTTAAGGTCTCTTCAGCAGGTTTCCAACAATTTCAGTCTTGTGCTTCCTTGTTGCAACTGTATACCAAGAAATATGCTAATTTCATCTACCCATCCCTCCTTTGGTCTTCTTCTTGGGCATTTAGTTTTCAGTGGAATCCATTCCAAAATTTCTTTAGTCCATTGTCACTGTTCGTGGCCTCTGCCACTCCGTTCATGGCTGCCATTGGGTCTCCACTTCTGCGCACGTGTGAGTGCTTCTGGCTTCCTTTGCCAAAGCGTATGCACCGGCTTTATAGTCCTCTGCCGTCTGGCTGTATGGTATCTCCCCACACTTCCCTGCTTCGTCCCTCCCATTGGGCACGGTCCTGCAGCCCAATGGGACTGTGGTTTTTCTCCTGTACCCATTGGACATGTCAGTCCAATTGGGCTTTTTGGTCAACCCTGTTGTTTTTATTGGGCTTAGTCCTGTAGTCCTTTAGGTCTTTGGACAGCCTTCTTCTCCCATTGGAGGATGCCTGTATCTATTCCCAGCCATTCATCCATACTTTGTCCATTCCACAAGCTAGTTGTTCCTCTGTGTATTTGACCTGATCCTTGGTTTCCTGACCCAGTTTGCCTGACCACTCCGTTGCTCTCTGGTTTCCTGACCCTGCTTGTCTGACCAACCCTTGCTCTCTGGTTTCCTGACCCGGCTTGCCTAACCACACCATAGTCCTCTGGTTTCCTGAATCGGCTTGTCCATCCTCTTCCCTTCTGGCCTTCTGGATCTGGTTCAATGGTTCCCAGCTACTCCCATCCTGGATGCACCCCAGCTCAAATGGAGGGGAACAATCTGGTCTCATGACCAGCACCGTTGCCCAGCTTCGGCTGCAGCAAGGGAGTACCTGGCACTCTGTCAACGCACTCAAGCATTGCTCCCTAGCATCGTACCCAAGCACCTTACCAGTACCAAGTTTACAAGTGTCTCTACTCCCCCCGTAGTGACATCCATCTATTATCAGGTCCTCTTGTTCTCTGGCCTGCTCATTTCTATTTTAGCCTTATAACATTTTCAATGATATCATAGACCTTTGTTTGCTGACAAATTCATGCACACTTTTGTGTGCTCTTAGTCTTAACTTTTTGTATGGCTTTGGCATTCAGTATCCATGTATAAAACCATACTAAGAACTGGGAGGGCACACTGGTCAAAAACCTTTTAACTTGAGGCAAATGGTAAATATGTCTTAAAGACAGAACTCAGGTTAAAAAGCTCTATTTGGGCATGTCCTGACATGGGAAGCGACCGGATGCACTTTGAGGGCTTTCCGCACTCCTGAGAATTAAACCTCCACTATCCTTTAATACTGTGACTATTTCTACTTTACCAGCTCAGGGATTGTCTTCCCTACATCTCCGACTGCTTGTCGGTGTGTTTCTAGCCGTGATCAACCCTTGGTTGCTGACCTTAGCTACCAGTGGAGGCCTAGGTTGCACAACTGCGACATTGCGTGCCGATCCCATCGCCTCAAAGTCAGTGTGGCCGGGAGAGCGGGGTACCCAATATAGACAACTGCAGACATTGTGGCTTTCACTGGGTCTGAAGAACTGTGACTGGAGCTTCTCCCAACTTACCATAGCTGCCACGTGGCCATCCTGTAACGGTTTTATAGGATACTCAGACCAGCAGGTTAGAATAAAACACAGTTTTATTAAAACAAAACAAGAAAGATCGCCCTCTATAGGCAATACAGAATAATAGCGAGCTTAGTGGCTTACAGATGCCTTCTCAGGCCCAGTATACAGATGTAATCAACATACATATACTGTCACAGGACAGGCATAGAAACATAAGGGTACTCAATGGTTAAAGTACATGTAAATCAATCAGTCTCTGTTGTGGTGTTTGACACGCCCAAGGTGGTAATAGAGCAGCAAGTGGTGCTAGATGAAACAACACTTTCAGTCTATAGAACAGAGATTGGTACTAAGGCATAGCAGGAACTGAGATCAAAACACTGCAGAGTTGCGCTAGCGCCAATAGCCCCCACGGGCGTAGTAACGGAGATAACCTTACTGCAAGAGCTTGAGCCAATAGCCTCCATGGGCGTAGTAATGGAGACAAACTACACTGCAAAAGCTTGAGTCAATAGCCCCCACGGGCGTAGTAACGGAGACAGACACTGCAAGAGCTTGATCCAATAGCCCTACCAGGCTGTAACGGAGAACAAACACTGTACGAGCTAGATCCAACAGCGCCTCCCCCAAGCGCAGTAACGGAGTGTCACGTTAGTTACGACTCTCAGACACAAAGTTAGGTAAAAACACAACTTTATTGAAATAATTTAAAAGGTGATCCCTTAGGATTCCAACATGACATACAACATACAAATATAGCGAGATACTGATACAGGCTCTACCGGTCCTGCCAATAAACCGGGCAAGACAGCCAATGACCAAATCCAATAGGCTCTACCGGCCTTGCCAATACCGGGTAAGGCAACCTGCAGATGGAGTAAGTACCAGGTTCTACCGGCCTTACCAATACCGGACAAGGCAGCCCAAGGAGCTAACAAAGCTTTACCGGTCTTGCCAATATACCGGGCAAGACAGCCGTTGATCTAATGCTGTAGGCTCTACTGGCCTTGCCAATACCAGGTAAGGCAACCTGCAGATGGAATATATACCAGGTTCTACCGGCCTTACCAATACAGGGCAAGGCAGCCCAAATAATCTCACAAAAGGCTCTACCGTCCTTGCCAATACCGGGTAAGGCAACCTACAGATGGAAGGTATACCAGGTTCTACCGACCTTACCAATACCGGGCAAGGCAGCCCAACGGAACTCACTCTGGGACGTTCAACAGTGAGTACATTCAGGATGCTCATAGAGCAAACCAGCGACCGCACGCTGGGTCCAACAGCAATGTAAATAGCCACAAGGCTTTGGAGCAAACCAGCGACCGCACGCTGGGACCAACAATAATATGTCTAGCCGCAAGGCTTAGGAGCAAACCAGCGTCCTCACGCTGGGACCAACAGTAATGTGTAGCCGCAAGGCTTTGGAGCAAACCAGCGTCCGCACGCTGGAACCAACAGTAATATGTAGCCGCAAGGCTTTGGAGCAAACCAGTGTCCGCACGCTGGGACCAACAGTAACATGTAGCCGCAAGGCTTTGGGAGCAAACCAGCGTCCGCACGCTGGGACCAACAGTAATGTGTAGCCACAAGGCTTTGGAGCCGACCAGCGTCCGCACGCTGGGACCAACAGTAATGTGTAGCCGCAAGGCTTTGGAGCAAACCAGCGCCCGCATGCTGGGACCAACAGTAACGTGTTGCCGCAAGGCTTTGGGAGGAAACCAGCGTCCGCACGCTGGGACCAACAGTAATGTGTAGCCACAAGGTTTTGGAGCAAACCAGCGTCCGCACGCTGGGACCAACAGTAACGTGTAGCCGCAAGGCTTAGGGAGCAAACCATAATCCGCACGCTGGAACCAACAGCAACAGGTACAGCCAAAAGGCTTCAGAGCAACCCAGCTACCGCACTGGAGTTAAGAATGTCGCCAAGGCGATCAGACGTCAGGAATACATCTGGCTGGACAAGGGACAACAGGAACTCACAGGAAACCAAGCATACTGGAAAGCTCCGTAAAGGTGATCAGCAGGAAACCTCACAGAACTAGGCCGGAACACACTGGAACAACTCTGCAGACAGGAGATTCAGGAACCGGATGCATTCTGGAACTCAGGAACACAGGTACAGGTACTGATGGATACTGGAACATGTTCAAGGCTAACGTGGTCAGAGACACCACGAAAGGGCAACAATAGTATGCCCAAACCAGGTTTAAATAGGCAGCCTGAGGAGGGATAAAGGCAGACAACCAATAGGAGCCCCCTAATGGTGACTGACAGGGAATTGCAACAGTCACGGACACCGTGATACGGAGACCGACTACACTGCTAGATAGACAGGATGAGTCACCGCCTATACAAGGCTCTGAAACGTAACCGGCTCAGCAAGTGTAGCGGAAGATCTGGGCAACGGCTCTGCAAGTGTTAATGGAGGCTCAATGAATGGAAACAGCAGCTCTGCAAGTGTACTGGAGGCTCAGTGAAAGGAGACAATGGCTCTGCACGTGTTGACGGAGGCTTAGGGAACAGACACACAGCTCTGCAAGTGTAAACGGAGGCTCAGGAAATGGAGATAACAGCTCTGCAAGTACAAACAGAGGCTCAGCGAACAGAGGCACGGCTGTGCAAGTGTCAATGGAGGTGATGACACGATCGGCCCTGCCACAACCACAGCGGAAGTCAGAATGTCGCCTCGGCGACACCAAGCAGCAGCAGCTGGAACGGAGGCAGGGTCAGTAGCAAGCCGGTTCAGGTCACGGAGCAGGAAGTCAGCCAAGCCGGGTCAGATCACGGAGCAGGGTTCTCGGACAAGCCAGATCAGGTCACAAGCAGGAACATCAGCCAGGCCGGGTCAGATCACGGAGCAGGAAACCAGGAGCGTCGTCAAAACAGGCCAAATCGGTACACAGGAAGCAGGAACACTGGAACACAGCAACAGCAACACTGGCTCAGGAACACCACAAAAGGGCACCTGACAGGTGCTAAAGGCCAGGTATAAAAAGGCCACAATGGGCGGGTCAAACAGGCTCAGCCAGTGGGAGCACCCACAGCCGAGAGTGACAGTAAAAGATCACGAGCACAGTGATACATCCCCACCGCGGACACCTCCCGTACTCCACTATGGCCTGGGTCCTGATTGCCTGGAGCTTCCCCACTCTGCCATTGTGGGTTCAGCTGCTGCTGGGTGAACTGCACCCAAGGAAACATTGGATTTGATTGCACTCTTTTTCTACACCAGTTTAATGAGGGCCTGGATGGAGTCCTGTAGGTCAGAATACCACTTCTCCTATAAAAAGCCTTGCAAGTCTGGTGAGTGGCCATCTTCCAAGGGTTTAACTTGGACACTCTGGGGCTTGTTCTGGTGGTACCTGGCCTGTGGTTCTGAAAGGGCAAAGGCGGAGAAGGAGATGTAAGGCATAAAGAGAAGGAAGGCACAGATATACACAATAACTAACTTTCTGGTCTCATTCCCTTTAACATTGGGCTCATCTCATTACACACATCTTATTTACACTGTACCCCCTCTATACAGCATCACTCCAGCTGTTTCAGCTATGACGTTGCCCCAAGTGGTCATGAACCCATCCTCTGAGAGAGAGAGGAACCCTGTTCATTGAGATCTTGCCTGATATCTGGTCCTTAGTCTCATACCTCTAGTCTGCTAAGGGACATGCCATATTTGACCCTTGCCCACGGGAGCTCTGCAATGGTTGAAGAGATGTTTGTTTCAGTTTTGGTTCCCTTGCCATAGCTTTCTTATCACTATTGCTCCTGTCTGGCATTTACACTAGTAATTCTGCTCCACCATCGGATAGGATGCCCGTGACAGACGCTATTTAAATGATTGTCTGCCTTCCACATCCTGCAATGATGACTACCCTACTAGTAGAGAGGCCCCCGTTATTTCTGCATTATGGGCAGTTACCCCATGTCCTCCACATTCTGAGCCCCTTAGGCCCACCTTATATTGATTGCACTCTCTTTCTCTGACTGAGCTTGACAGAAGTCAGCTACTTAAGATTTCTCTGTTACTACAAGCTGCAGCGTGCTTTATACAATTATCTTTCACTCCCTGAGCCCATAACCATGAGTGCAAAAAATGGGGCACAGCGCAAACATGATGGCAAGAAGAAAACTCCGGCAACACCATGTGGGCAGCAGATCCTGGACAATTACGTTAACAACAATACTCCTTTCTCAGTTCAAGCAGAGGAGCTGGATACAGCAACAGCAATGGCAAAGACAGTGGTGGCCATGTTGACCCCAATCATAGACAGGCTGCTGGAAGGATTTCAGCAATTGGTCACTGAATTGATGGGAGAATTGAAATTGCACACTGAAACGGATATTGTTGCGCTAAAACATCAGATTGAAACTGTCCAACAGGCCAATGCATGCCTAGACGACAAGCTTCATTACCTTGAATATAGAAGCAGGAGGAATAACCTGTGGTTGACAGGCCTACTGGAGAAATTAAAGGAAGGGAGCCGGATACTTTCATCACCACAACTTTACCACAGTTGCTCTCTTGTAACAATGCCCCAATAACTTGCACAATTGAGTGAGCGTACCAACTGGGTGATCCATCCATTACGGATCCCAACAAATGCAGGCCTGTCATATTTGAGGTACTTAACTATCAAGCAAAGGTCCAGCTCCTCTCAGAATACACGGCACATGGCCCCCTGCAATATCAGGGAACATTAGTGCTGTTATTCCAGGACTTTTCAGCTAAAGTCTCCCTCAAGAGAAGCAAATTCACTCCGCTTTGTAATATTCTGCATGAGAATAGTGTGAAGGTCTCCATGCAATACTCTGCAACGCTCAAGATCTTCCAAGAGGAGGGCATATCACCTTCCAATCTCTACACCAGGCTAAGCTCTTTTTGTGGGAACAGAACCTACTTTCAACTTAGACCTGGTCACTCGGCTGTTACGGAACTTTCTTACCCCACTATTTCTCGTGGGGAGCTCAGAATTGACTAATGTCTAGCTCTACTCCCCAACCCTCCTATTTCCCCCTATCCCCATCACCTTTTTTTCTTTCTTTCCCCTCTGTTTCCTCCCATATCTCCCTTCTACCTCTATCACGGTCCCCGTGATTCCCTGTCACTCTCTGTGGTGGTGCTCGTCCATTGGAGGAGGTTGATTGGTCCGCCCAGGGTGTCCCTTTATATACTGGGCCTATGGCACCTGTCAGGTGCCCTTTCGTGGTGTTCCTGATCCTGTGCCATTGTTGCTGTGTTCCTGCATTCCTATGTACCGACTCGGCCCGTCTGACTATTCTGCTGTTCCTGCTCCGTAATTGACCCGGTTCCGGTTGATGTTCCTGCTCCGTGATTGACCCAGTCCCGGCTGACGTTCCTGCTTCGTGTTTGGCCCGGTTCTGGCTGACGTTCCTGCTCTGTGATTGACCCGGTTCTGGCTGACGTTCCTGCTCTGTGATTTACCCGGTTCCGGCTGACATTCCTGCTCCGTGTTTGACCTGGCATTGACTGTTGTTCCTGCTCCGTGATTGTTTCCTGTGATCCTGCGAGACTTCGATCGCCTGCCAGAGACATTCTGAACTGTGCAGGTAGTATTGCCCTGACTGATCATGTCTCTGCTGCTGAGCTGTTGCCTCCGTTACCGAGCCAGTCTGAGTATACTTGCTGAGCTGTTGCTTCCGTTTCCGAGCCTGTCAGATACACTTGCTGTGCTTGTTGCTTCGGATATTGAGCCTGTCTCTGTACACTTGCCAAGCTTGCTGCTGTTCTATCTGAGCCATTCAACACTTGATGAGCTTGTTGCCTCCATCACCGAGCCTATCCGTTGACACTAGCAGAGCAGTACTCCAACTACGGTGCTCGTTCCTTGCAGTGGTTGCACCGCGTGGTGCTATTGGGCATACTGTTAGCTCTTGCAGTGTGTTGCTCCGTTTCGGCACCGGAAGGGTGTCTTGGCTCTGTTCTCCAATTGCTCACTGTGTTCTACTACTGTATGGCACTAGGCAGTGCGTTGGCTCCCGATATATGCTTGTGCAGTGTCTCCTCCGTTGCTGCACCCAAGGGGTGCTCTTGGCTCTGGTCCCATTGGCACATGCAGTGTCTCCTCTGTTGCCATACCTAAGGGGCGTCCTTGGCTCTGGTTCCATTAGCTCCAGCAGTGGCTCTCCTCCGTTATTGCACCCTAGTGGTGTGATTGGCTCTAGCTCTAGTCAGTCCTTGCTGTACCATTGGGCACACAACTATACAGCTATCTGAGAGTGATTCAGTTCAGTCGCATACTGCACCTTCCTATTGCAATACCACTGGGACTGTTTATATCCACTGGGCATTGGCTTATCACCACCACAGAGACTGATCAAATTGCTTTGGGCATTTACCCTTGTTCCTCCATTGATTCTGTTGAGTGCTATTTGCTCCTGCTATATTGGGCCTGTACTACAGCCATAATTTGTCTATACCTGCTATAACATGTTCTGGCCCCCAGGGGTGCTGTTTCTTAATTTTACCTCAATAAAATTGTGTTTTATTTTTAACCTTGGTCTGAGTGTCAGAAAACCGTAACAACCTCCCAGCCCTTTTTACTGGGCTAGGTAGTCTTTGTTTAGGGACACAGGGCCAATGGTTAAATCCACTGGTAGAGCACTAGACGCTCTTTAGTACGAATAACTGTTTTATAGACTCTTCAGCTATAGTTTCTGTTTACCCTAATTGGTTTGTAACTACCTGCAGATCAGGGAATAGTAGCATTTATAGGTACAGGAATTTACTGTTTCAGGGTTGTTTTTTCTGTAACATTCTTGGGATATTTTGGGATTTTGTTGTGCCCCAGGGAGTTGGTGCTCGTGCCCTCACACCTAGAATATACTGGGGGGCCCCTCTCTGGGAGGCCACCTCAGGACATTACTCACTTCCAGTTTGCGCCATATCCTCTTTACACCATGGAACAATAGCTACTGTTACTTCACACAGCCATTAATCACCACCACCAACTTTGTATTTGGTTTCTTGGAATGTTGGGGACATAAATAGTCCCATAAAGTGAAAGAACATTCTCTCTCACCTCTTGCATTTGGGTACTCAGATATTGCTGTCCAACTCTGGACAGGTCTGGTACAGGAAACACACAAGACACCCGTAGATGCCCCCCTTTATGCTCCTAATGTACACCCTGAGACTTCCAGGCTTATGGAGACTCACACCCCACAGACCATGACTATACTTTTTATTCGCACTCTAGGGACACGTTTACTAGAATAGACTACTTTTTGGCACCCCACAAATAGCACACATCTTGATAGAAACTAGATAGAAAGTAAAATCCAAGACATGCTCATGCTCCCATTTCTATCTCATTGACACCCTCCAACCTTTCCCACACTTCCTTTAATTGGCGAATCCTACTTATGTCTCGTTTTTCACTGACTTTAGGGATAGTCTGAACTCAGCATGGTGGGAATTCTGCCACACTAATGAGGTCTATGAGTCTGATCCTGCTTTATTTTGGCAAAAGAAGATCCAGCAGCTACAGACACAGAGTGTTAGGGGAGGTGGTGATCATACTACTAGTGAGGCGGAAGACTCAGGGACAAATATTGATGTGGTTGGTGTTAGAGATGGGTGAAAACTTTTGCCTGAAACTGAAATCTGCAAATAATGGCACTTCCTGCTTGGTGAATAATTTCCAGTGAAAAGTGTAGTTTTTCCACTTTTTTTCACTAGATCATTCCATTGAAATCAATGGGAACATTGAATTTACATACAACATATCGCAAATATTATTTTATTTCCCAAAGACATTGTTTAAAAGGAGCATGGGGTGTCGGGAAAAAATCAGTTGAACAGGGGATGATTTTTGGGGGGGTTCTTTACTGGGATTGGGGGCACTTAATAAAAAAGAAATCCTAAATAAAATATAAACCATAAGACATGGTATAAAGGGGTCTGAGGAGGGTGCCTGTGTTGGTGAATGAATGAATTATTTGAACAGGGAATTTGTTTTAGGGGGGTTTCTTGACTGCTATTGGGGGGACAGTTAATAAAAAAATAAATCAATAAAATAAAATAAGACATTTGTATTTAAAGTGATAGAGACAGGAACCCCCTGACATAAGCTGCCACTGGGGTTGACTGATAATTGACTTGACAGAGTATTTTGTAGATGATGATTTGTTTGATTTGTTGTTAGAGGCCTTTGTAGGACTTAGACTTATTAGAGACCCAAGACCTGAAGAAACATTGATTTGTAGGGCTTAAGCTTGTTTGGCACAAGCCCTAAGGAAACAATGATTTGTAGGACTTAAGTTTGTTAGAAACAAACCCCCCAAAAATTGTTCATTTTTTTGTAGGACTAGTTTTTATTTATTTATTTATTTATTTATTTATTTAGAACACAAGCCCTGAGAAAAAAATAAAAATGCCCTACTGGCCTAATGCCAGCAGGTCATGTTGGCTAGTGGCTATTGTCAAATGTCCTCCTGAGTCCTGAGTTGTAACTGCTGCTCGTACTGCTGCTGCTGAGTTGTTTAAGCAGCAGGATGATTAGGCAGCTGAAAGGGAATGGGATCAACAATAGCAGTAACATGGAAGATAGATAATGAAGCTTCCACTTGCCACAACTGACTCCAGTGATGTGCCTGTGGGAGTAGCAGCAGTATAAGTAGCCCACAGTCTATGTGTAGAAAAGAAGAAGTTGGCCATTAAATCTTCTGCACCTGCCCTTCCTCCAAAATCATGGGTGTGTTGAAATTAGAATATATTTTTTTCCCTTGAGAGCAGGAACTGTGGCTCACATCAGCAACTGCAATGTGCACAGTGTATATGTGGTAAATAACATCTGGGGGCACAACTGTATCCAAACACCATGACACCCGAACCCAAGTACTGCCGCTGTCACTGTACCTCTTTTCCACACCCGCTAAGGACAACTTGATGACAGTTTAATAGTAATGATGAACCCTCCCTGCCACCATCTTAGCATATTCTGCAGGATGAAATCTCCTCAGATGCCGCTTGATGCAATGATTGAGATTCTCCTCCATCACACTGGCATGTGTGGTCAGTGCACCACACAGTGTGCAATGGGTAGAGATGAACTGCCACATCCTAATATCAACAGAGTGGCTATCATTTGGTGGGGGATAAAATAAATGAGGAGGGTTGGCAGAAGATGTAGTTACCCTAGAAGGTGATGTAGAGATAGTTGTTTCACTTGTCCTGGAACTTCCAGTCTTTGCCTGGGTTGTTCTATTCCTCCTCCTCTTTGATCTCCGCCTCGCCTCTTGTAGCCTTTCTGGAGAGTCAAGGACAGCAAAAGCGGTGCTTGATTTCTGTGGTGGGTGTTTGTCTTTAACATGGTTGGAGTAAATGTCAAAATGTGATATCAGGGAGCTTGTGCCAAAGTGTGTTCCCTTCTCCTCGACGGCACTGTGCCTGCCCCAAGAGAAAAATAGTCCCACACCCATGATGACTTCAGGGGGAGGGGAACATCTGGAGAAGAATGGCCTCTTTCTTCTTGTCCTCCACATTGCCCTTCATTGTCTGTGGCAGTGGATAATGTTGCTGCTGTTGCTGCTACTGCCTCAGATTCAGCACTGTAATTAGGATCAAGAGCATTGCTACTGCTGGCAAGTGCAACCTGTCCTAGTCCCACATCACTTGTGGACCCCATTCCCACTGCTTCCATGGTGGTCTGTGGCACACTAGTCTACTCCTCAGCATCCTGCTGCCCTTGCATCTCAGAATTAGAGCAGTTGCAAATTCCGCAAATTCCAAAAGCTGATTGCTAGTGGTGGTGGTGATGCCCATCCTCATCCCCGTCTCCCATACCTTCTCAGTTTCTGCTAAAAAGGCCATCAATGTCTCTTGCACCCCAGCTTCTGTAGCATCATCACCACCACCACTAGTCCCTATATGCTGTTGTTGCTGCTGCTCTATTCCAGACATCTCACTGCTGCTTGGAGGAGGTGATGAGCAATGTGACAGAGGGTCCCCTGCTGTTACACTTGGCATAATTTTCTCCTTTCCCCCCCTGAGTACTACAAGAAACTTTAGCAGCAGGCAAAGTATTGGTGGCAGCATTTTCAGCACTGGCAGCAGATTCGGTACTAGCAGCAGGTTCAGCACTGGCAGCAGGGACAGCACATCTGGCAACAGGTACAACACTAGTGGCTGCAGTTACAGAGATGGTGGCACTGGCAGCAGGGGCAGCATGTCTGGCAACAGGTACAACACTAGTGGCTGCAGGATCAGAAATGGTGGCACTGGCAGCAGGGGCAGCATGTCTGGCAACAGATACAACATTAGTGGCTGCATGATCAGAAATGCTTGCAATGGCAGCAGGGGCATCATGTCTGGCAACAGGTACAACACTAGTGGCTGCAGGATCAGAAATGGTGGCACTGGCAGCAGGGGCAGCACGTCTTGCAGCAGGCACAGGCAGCTGACCTGTCCTGCTCTCACTAGCACTACTCTTTTCTCTGCCCCTTCCCATTCCCTTTTCTCCCTTCACTCCCATTCTCTTATCTCCCTTCCTTTCCATTCCCTTTTCTCCCACCCTTCTCATTAAATTCCCCAAGATACCTTGGGGTGATTTAGGGGGACTGGACAGCATTGTTCCAGTAATGCTCACTTACTCCTCCTCCTGCTCCTCAGACTCAGTGGACACATAGTAAGGGTCTTTCCAGCTCCTCTTTTTGCTGCTCATAGTGATAGGGTCACTATGAGGCTCTCCAGCCTCAAGTTTTGCTAAATATCACAAGAGAACAGCACAGCACATCTATCTTGCTCTGTATCTGCTTCTATTGTGTGTGCCTTCAGTGAAAAAGTCACGTTTTTATAGCGGAAATGCAAAAACAATATAAATCAATGGGCGAAAACTTTTTAGCCATTGAAAAAATGGCGAAAAATTTTGGCAAAGATGCGAAAATTTTAACCGCTAGTTTTAAAGCGGATTTTCTCAAGAAAAAGCGGATAACAACGTGGTTTTCGTGAAATTTCCAACGGGAACACGGCGACAAGTTTCGTCCACCCCTACTCCTAACAATAACAAGCTTCTAGACCTTCTTAGCACTGGCAGTACTGCTTGGGGATGGCAAGTGTGATTTAGGGTAACACATGGCATCATCTTCTCCTTCCCCCTTCTGAGTATTACAAGCCACACTGGCAGCAGGTTCAGCACTGGTAGAAGCAGGAACAGCACTGGCAGCAAGCACAGCACTGGTGGCAGCATGGGCAGAACTGGCAGCAGGCACAGCACTGGTGTTAACAGTAGCAGGGGCATCACGCCTGGCAGCAGGCAGAGGCAGATGACCTGTCCTGATCTCCCTACTATCCTTTTCTTCCTCCCTTGACATTAATTTCCTCAAAATTCCCTAGAAGTGATTTAGGGGGACTGGCCAGCATTGGTTCTGTAGTGCTCAGTTCTTCCTCCTCCTCCTCAGACTCAGTGGACACATAAGGGTCCTTCCAGTTCCTCCTTTTGATTGTTTTAAACTTGCTCATAGTGATAGCAGTCACCAATTTTGCAAAAAAGATCACAGCAAAACAACACAGCACGTCTACCTCACTCTGTAGCTGCTTCTATTGTGTTTCACTTCCGCAAATACAACATGTTTTCATAGAAAATAGGCGAAAAATAGGGTAAATCAATGGGCATAAACTTTCTAGCCATTGAGAAAATGAAAACTAATTTTGGCCAATGGGTGAAAAATGCTAAGATTTTAATCACTGTTTTTAAAGAGGATTTTCTAGATATAAAGGGGACAACAGCAAGGTTTTCATGGATTTTTTCACTGGAATATGGCGGGACCTTTTGCCCACCCCTAGTGTTAGTAGTTTCAGATGGTGAAGGAGCTGGTGGGACTAGCATTACCACAGTAGATCCTCTTACTGATTCTGAGGAGGTAGGGGATATAATGCAGAGAATCCAGATTAGGGGTCAATGGAGCCCACAACATTCCCATGACCCTGGGACTCCCCTTCCCCCCACGGCATTGTCCAGATGGAACATGATCCTGAAAATGGCAGAACTGTTACCAAGTAGCAATAGTACCACCACCACCATGAGTACAGATCAGCTGCCTGTACTAGTGCTGCCTTCTTCAGCTCAATAAGATATGGCAAGTGTGACAGTAGAGGAGCCTCTGTTACATTTCTCATCACTCCTCCAACTGGTGATACATCTGTAATAGATCAGCAGCATCAAGGAGGGACTGGTGGTCATCATGATGATGATGGTGGAGAAGCTGGGGTGGAAGAGACATTAATGGCCTTTTTAGCCCAAACTGAGAAGGAATGGGACACAGGGATAGGGATGGGAATCAGCATCACCACCAGCTGTGAGCTTCTGGAATTTGCTGAGTTTGCTGCTGCTGCTGTAATTCTTGCTGATGCTGAGTTGCAAGGGCAGCAGAATGATTCTGAGGCAGGAGCAGCAAAAGCAGCAATATCATCCTCTGCCCCAGACAGTGAAGTGGAACGTGGAGAAGAAGAAGAAAGAGGTCATCCTTCTCCACCTTTCCCCTAACCCTTAAGTCCTGGGTGTGAAAAGGGGACCATGACTCTCCCCAAGGGCAAAAAAAGGTGAGGCAGAAATCAAAGAGGAGGAAGAATAGAGAAACCCAGCCACAGCCTACAAGTTCAATGGTGAGTGAAACACCTGGCTTGCCATCACCTTCTTGCTCTAGGGTCCGGCCACGGGAAGATCATGTAACTATTACTGGTGATCAAAAAGTGAAAACAATTTTCCTAATGACTTTTTGTGAAAAACAAACGATTTTTCGCTTTTTTCATGAAAGTTTTCTCCTTTTCGCCTATGTGAAATTTCCCTTCTTTTCACCAGTTCCAGAAAGTTTTTCACCTATATTTCATATGGTGCAACATTTCTCACCACAATATTACTTTGTCTGAGGGTTGCAGTGGAGAAGTAATTATCTGAAAGTCAAAACTGGGAGTCCTATAGCACCATATGCCTTGATAACATATATCTTAGGGTGACCAGGCCTCACCTTTAACTGGGGACACCTATGAAAAATGCATACTGCAGGGCTGCTTTGATTTTGGTGCACTCCTGAAATATGCCTATTTCCTATGTGTCCCCGGTTAAAGGTGAGGTCTGGTCAGCCTAATATATCTGGTAACGGAAATAATAATAGACAGTGTGACGTCATAAATAAATTGATAGCATGTATAGACAAACAGTCCAATATCAGTCTCTTTGTAGTGAGAAAGAAGTTATCAAGTAACTGCTAGCGCTATTGTTCGATCAAGACATGCTGGCAGGTATAGCAATAGATGGTGCAGGGTATGACTTACTCTCCCATCCCATTGTTGTTGGAATCCTTCGTATTGGTGACTGTGTCTTTATCTATATTATACATAAATGAAAGACCCCTGTTATTATTGTTAAACTCAAGAATATCTCTTTCCAAATCCAGTATAGACCATACATTGGGACTGGAGTCTATTTCAGATAACCAGATCATCACACAACCTTGCATCAAGCCCACCAATACAAATAATTACTTATATTATAGTAGCTGTCACCTGGAGAAATGGAAGGCAGGGATCCCAGGATTCAATTCCATAGAATCCGTAGAAACTATAAAAGAGAAGACCATTTCCATATTCAAGCAGGAGAACTTAAACAGAAGTTAATTTCAAGAGAATACCCAAGGGACATTGTGGATAATTCATACCTCCAGGTGGCTGCTATAGTTAGGAACATTATGCTGCAACCTAAAAAAAGACAATACAAGAGACATATAAACAAAATGTTGCTAAGTTCATAACTAAATACAGAAGAGAACATTTTGTAATAAAAAAAACACTTAAGAGACACTGGAACTTCCTATTACAGAACCCTATACTTATTAAACATATAGAGTTAAATCCCACCATTATATACACAAGAAATAAGAGCTTAAAAATGTATTTTCCAAGAATAAACATCCAAGGCCATTCTTGGGTGTATACAAATGTAATATGAATAGATGCATAACTTGTAAATGTATATTACACAAAGCCAAGGAAAACCGAGGAGTTTATAGATTTCAAAGAGAATAAGCATATTATAAAAGAACATATCACATGTTATTTACAGAATAACCTGCCCTTGTAATAAAAATTATACTGCCAGAACCAAAAGGAGACTAAAGGACAGATTTTTGGAACATACATCTGACATAAACTACCCCTTGGCAATTCATTATAAAGAATATCATAATAACTCCATGGATAATACTCTAGTCATGCCATTAGAACATGTTGTGTCTACTTTGTCACTGGGGCATAGATATCAATAATTATGCCAAAGAGAGAGCTTAGGATATTTAGCTGTGATACCCTGGTACCTAGGGGACAGAAAGATAAATTGAATGTTTATACATTGATTTGATGTCCAGGATTCAGGGAGAGACTGTCTAATTGATATAGGGACAATTATTGTTCTGAACATTTTTAATTTTATTGGTTTTGTTTTAATTTCATTTTTATTTTCCTTTTTCTTTCTTTTCTCTATTTTATATTCATCTAAGCATTACTAGTCCTTAAAGGGATAGTAATACTTTGTTTTATCTTTATTTTATTTTGTAGGCATTAAAAAAACATGAAGAATGATATGTCTTATCTCGCAAACCTTTATGGCTTGAGAGATATTCACAAGCAAAGTTTCCCGCCACTTTTACCTAGTGTAAGACATTTCTGAGATGTGGAATCTGGTTGTAAGACTAGACTGATAACAGAAGAGGACAATCTTCTTTTGTGAGAACAATGGAATCCCTGCCCCCCTTGACAAGTTTTTCAGGTTTTTCCCTTATCTCAATTGAAGATTGTCCCTCTCTGCAGTCTACCTGGGCACCTCCCTTCTGATCTGGCTGAGCAGTGACACATCTATAAAAGGGGCGGGAGGGGGACACTTTGTCATTGAATTACTCTTGTACTACAACTCTGACAGAATTGGAATAACACTCTCCAAAGTCCAAATACTATGATGATTAATTAGAGCTGCTTTTATTATGAAACATTACTATCGCTTTAATCAAAATCATCACGTATTTTGAGAGGTATTATATCATTTAACCCTTTGAATGCCAGAAGGGTACGGAATACATTGCAAAGCAATGCATTCCGTACCCTCTGGCACTCAAAGGGTTAAATATATATCCATTTAAACAATATAGTTATTTTTTTAATATTTTTTTTAGAGATTTACATTTATATTTAGCTAGTAGCTTTGTTAAGGGATTTCATCCTTCATCCAGTAATCCTGCTCTGTTAATAGAAATGACTTGTATGTAGTGGTATCTATTTATATTGTCTCTAGATTGAGAATATATTTGTGCATGAGGTTAATGCTGTTAACCTGTTGAGGAACAAACTTGAAATAGTTTTATGCATATTATGTAGTTTTCATATTTGGATTAAAGTAAAATGGGTCTTCTCTTTTGAGATTGACTGTTTCCATGGAATATCATTTATGTATTTAAATAAGACAGCATCATATGAAGATCGTAAGTTTACTTAGATTTCTACAAACGTTAAAATCTAGCTGATCAATTTGTATAAAACTGATTGGTAGTAACAACAGAGGCAAAAAGTTTTAAACATACACTGAAGTAGAAAAGCGTTATTACCCTAAGGAAGCATCTAATGATACAAAACGTGTAGGTCTTATGCTAATGACACCCAAGTGCAATATTTATTTTAATGATATACAGTCCATATAGTTGCTTGCACGGCTCTTCAGATAACTACATCAAAGAAGGGAGGCAGCATCAGTGAAAAGGCACTCTGCTCGCTGAATTAACCATTACTAAAAAGGAGATGGTGACTTATACCAGTGACCAATGTTAAGGAAGATCTCACCTGTAAACGTAGAGAGCTGGACAAAGCAGTGAACAAAAGTACCATCTAAAGACACAGTCACCAATACAAAGGATTCCAACAACAACAGGATGGGAGAGTAAGCCATACACTGCACCACCTATTGCTATACCTGCCAGCATGTCTTAATCGGACAATAGAGCATAGCCATTACTAAGTAACTTCTTTCTCATTACAAAGAGACTGATATTGGATTGTTTGTCTATACATGCTATCGATTTATCTGTGACTTCACACTATTTGTTATTATTTCTGGTACCAGATATATGCTACTTTATTATTACTTTTTCTAAGAGTTGTTTATATATGCATATTATGCATTTTACTTATTTTGATTAAAATTATTATGTAGAGACTTGGAGAGCTATTCCTTTGTTCCTTATAGCCAGATAAGGCAGATAGTGGCACACACTAAATATAAAATATTATAAAATATTATAAACAGTATTATTACTAACTGGTGCATGTCCCTTATTTAATAGATATACAAAGGTACTCAGCCTGGGTTGGCTCCGTTGGATGAGAGAAACAGCACACATCTGGATGAGATTTCAGCAGAAAGGAAGATTTATTTCAACATATTGCACAGCCGAACGTTTTTGAGCCACAATCGGATCCCCTTCGTACCCCGATGACAATCCGATTGTGGATCGAAAAAGCAAGCAAATTGGGGTGTTTGGGGTACACCTCCTTCCTCCCTTCTTTTCCCCACAGTGTCCCCAGACTCCCCTAATACAGAGAAAAAATGCCCTACCTAAGAGACTCCCTAAAAGTTCAATTACCCTTTATTTGCCTATTTTCACTAGCTCAAAAATGTGCTTTATCCTCTCACAAACAAATAATAGCATTCTGTGAGAGCCTGGCACCCTTTTATATGCCTGCTGGAAAAGTAGAGAAAACTTTCATTTGATTTCAATTCAATGAGCTAATGGAAAAGAGCTGGAAATCAACACATTTCACAGGAAATTATTTACCAAGCGGGAAGTGTCATTTTTTTGCCATTTTTGGTTTGAGGAGAACATTTTTGCCCATTCCTAGTAACTATATCTTCTGGCAATCCACCTCATTCATCTTTACCTCTCCCACCAGTTGATAGCCATTCAGTAGATGTCAGGATGTAGCAGTTCGTGTCTACCCTTTCCACACTGTGTGGTACGCTGACCACACATGGCAGTGTGGTGGAGTATAATCACAACCAGGGCATAAATCGGCATCTGAGGAGATTACATCCCACAGAATATTCTAAGCTGGTGGCAGGGAAGTTGTCATGTGTACGTAGTGGGGAGTGGACAAACGGCATAGTGACAGCAGCAGTACTTGGTTTCTGGTGGGATGATTTTCACAGTGGGGATCATAAAGTATCAATAAGAGATGTGGGGCTTTATACTATTACCACTGGTAAAACCGGTGGAAATAGCAAAAACAGTAGCACCACAAAGAAATCAACCATATATCCCAGCTATTCTATTGCTGGAGAGGAACATGGCTAAAAGGGCGTTGTTGTTTTGGCAAAATGTTCATTATGGTGTTTTTTTCCCACAACACACGCTAAATAGAGAGAAATGTGGGAACATCTATGGAGAAAACACAAATTGTTGTTCAATGAGAGTGCTCTAAACTAGTCTGAAAATGTTACACCTGTCATCCGCTGTCCAGCTTCTTCATGAATCTTTCCTTCTTGCTTCTCTTCTGTCTTCTTTTCTTCAGTCTTCTCTTCTTCCTCTAATCTTCTTTCTTCTCTGTAAATAAAAAGAAATCCATTAGTGTATTGTTAAAATAAAAAAATATTCCCCCAAATATGCTACTGTTAACCCTTTGAGCATCGGAGGGGTATCGCAGAATCTAACCCATGAAAAAGTATATCCTATACGTGCGGTGAAGACACCACATGGAATAGGATAGCAAAGGTGACTTTTTAGTTATGTTCAATGGGTGAAATTTTCTCAACCGTTGAATATTTTTGCATGTTTTTTGGTGTTGACAGAACAGTTTATAGAATAGTAAAATGTGCTGTCAAAACCATTACCACCTGTTTTAAAAATAGCAGGACTAACAGTATTGCGCCCCTAATCCTATATAATAATTTGCTAAATGTTTGTAACGACACAGTCATGAGCAGTATTGATTGTCTGTGACGCGGTTGATATTGAGAGGGGCGCTCTGAATTCGGAGCACCCAGTCCGTATCAGCTGCGTCACGTGTAGTCTCTACTGTGCATGACTGCACCATTACTGGCAGTTACTGTTGCCCATGTACATGGGCTCTTCAACTAGTCTCTAATAAAATACAATGCATAATTTATGACCAAAATAACATTCAGAACCAATAGACAGAGAAATATATGAACTCTAAAATAATAGTCCCACAAGAGAGCTGTTATCAAAAATGGAAAAACTACACTTTTGCAGGAAATTTTCCACCAAGCTGGAAGTGCCATTATTCACTGATTTTGGTTTGAGGCAATAATTTTTGCTCATCCCTATTAGTAAACCCTTTGAATGCAGGAGTGGTACTTAACACCTTGTAGAGCAAGGCAGACCTCTCTGCCACTCAAAGGGTTAAATCTGTGCCAGCATTCCAATAATAACAAAAATGTTGCGTCCAATGGGAAAAAATGTTTGTCTTAATCCATTTAGCATTATAATATTATGTTCCCCATAGTAAATATAAGTGTATCCATTCAAAATACAAAATATCCCCAGGCAGTTAAAGCATTAAAGATGCTGTCGCCTCTGCCGCTGTCACTGATGGACCCAACATTATTTGTTATTATTGGAATGTCAGCACAGCCCCTCCGGCACTCAAAGGAGTTACGAATGAATCACTTGGAAACATATTTTTAAAAGACTGTTTTAGTGTGGACTTTATTTTTTTTTTACAGAGAAATCTTTATGAAACAGAAGAAGGTCAGAAGACAGAAGATGAAGGGAAATAAGTAGAAGGAAGATATGAGATGACAGAAGAATGCCAAAGACCCCGCTGGACATCAGGATTACAGGTATTTATTTTATGGGGATTTTTTTTAACTTACTTGGATTAACCCTGTGAGTGTGTTAATACCCCGCTGACACTCATAGGGTTAATTCTACTAACATTTAAGACATTTTTTCATACTTTTAAAAAATATGTCACTTAGGTTTTTTTCTTTTTTTCACTTTTAATCCCTGTGTTGTTCATAGCACTGGTAATTAAGTGGCTTACCATGCTTGAAAAAATGCCGGCGGGTGTTTTTTTTGGTAATGGGGGAATTAAATTGAGTCAATAGTGTGGTGCTTCTCTAGGGTCTCGATACTATTACCCGCGCCAAAACTGCCATTACAGTAAAAACAAGCAATGACAAAAAGATCAAGTTAAGCTTTAGATGTGTCCCTCACGTTATAGAAATCCGATATAGAGTGCCCCCCTTTAACATATTAACCCCCCTTTGACATTCAACATATAGTGCTCCCATGCGACCTTCTTTCTCCATTTTAATTCAACAAATATTGCTCACATTCAAAATTGTTTATTCTCCAGTTTTATTTAACATGCCCTGTTGTATATGTATTGCATAATTAACCCTTTGTGTACCAGAGTGGTAGCAATGCATTGCTTTTCAATGCGTTTGCTACCCCTATGGTACTCAAAGAGTTAATAGGCAAGGTATTTTATTTAAAAAAAAAATAGTTCAGACCTCGAGGGGGGCATCAGGACCCTTCCTGATATGCCCCTAGCATGAATTACTTATCAAGTAGGAATCAATGATCCATGTGTGCAACATATAAAATTGAATACACATATACAGGCAAGGATTGCAGCTGCATATCTTGCCTATTAACCCTTTGAGTACCAGAGGAGTAGCAAGCGCATTGCAAAGAAATGCATTGCTATCTCTCTGGTACTCAAAGGGTTAATCATCATGCAATACATATATAACAGGGCATGTTGAATAAAATTGGAGAATAAACAATTTCGAATGCAAGCAATATTTATTAAATTAAAATGGAGAAAGAAGGTTGAATGGGAGCACTATATGTTGAATTTCAAAGGGGGGTTAATAGGTCGAAGGGGGGCACTCTATATCAGATTTCTATGATGTATACTGTATTCTACCTGCTTTTGTTTGAACAATGATGGTTTTGAAACCATTGTTGTGGCTTCTATGCCTCAAATCTGAGAAACAGGATTCCCGACAGAAAATGTAACCAAAAAAAATGCGGTAATACTGACCGTAGGTAATAGTATGCTACTTGCTTGTTGTTTTTAGTTGTTTCTTATAGGCTTTTTTGACTGTCGGTGCGTATAATTCCCGCTGGTTTTGTTTTCACAACTTGGGTAATAGGAAAATAAAACCTGACTTAAAAAAACACAACTCCTATTTTTTTTTAGCGGGGCTAACAGTTTCTAGCCCCAGAGTGTTTATAAACTAGGAGGAAATTAGAGTATATGTCTGGATTTAAGTACTAGCCATTTTAGCTCTTTTAACATATAACAATGATTTATAATGTCATTATACCAGATACCAATATGGCATAACTGGTATCGAGATTACAGAAATGGATTTGTGGTGCAGAAGCATATACTACATCCCCTTTGTTGAAAACTGGCATTAAGATCTGTTGCAAAATACTTTTTCTTATGAGGGATCATTTATAGGATTTATTTCTAATGAAGACAATTATTTTTTAATTAACTTTGGATGTTACTCTACCAATTGACCTAATGTAAGGTTGGGGGGTCCACCCAAACACAAAGATATTTATATTAATTGGTTGGGGCCAAGTTTCAATTTGACTTTCTTATGACACTTAAAGTGGACCTAGCACTTAAAAAACTTAAGCCTAAAAATTTAAAATGAAACATTTGATTTACAGTATGTTATAGTTAATAATACCAAAGAACATTCAATGGCTGAAAGTCCAATTTAAATCAATAGGTTTTTGGAGGATTTTTATTTGACCACTGTGGTACATGTGGTATCCTCCACAGTTGGTTTGAAATAAACAGGAAATGCCAAAATAGTGGTCTTAAAAAATGTTGTGTAATATCTACAATATCAAGCAATGAATAATACTATTATAATATTTTTATACTATGATATGTACACCTTTGTGAAATATATATCACTCCTAATGATACTGATTGCATTGGTGATTCTCATTTTATGTAACACCCTTAGGCATTATGCTGAAACTTTTATGTGCTTATTCATTGGGCACATTCAGGTTTCAGAATGCCAGATATACATGGAGGCTTAGAGGTACAGTTCACATTGTTCACTCATTAGAAATTGGAGGTTGTGATGTTCTATAATCCAATGGCTGGCTGGCCTACATGGGTATTGGTCAGTAATATATGACAGACTCCCATCTGGACAACTTTGTGCCACATTTCCACCATACACTATGAGCGAGAGAGAATTACTGGGAAGAATACAGCCAAGTGAAGCTAAAATGGAATACAGCCAAGACACCCATATGAACACAGTGTAATTGAATAAGGACTTTCAGATATGCAGGGTTTTGGAACTAACTACCAACTAACCCTTTGGGAACACATTATTGATTTACACTCAACTTTAAATATCATAAATGTTAGATAGGTCTTAAATGCATTGCCATGCAATGTGCTGGAAATCTCTCCAGCATTCATGGGGTTAAAAGCCTAAGTTAATTAACCTTTTGAGTGCCAGAGGACATGCAACACATTACTTTGCAATGCATTGTGTACCCTTCTGGCATTCACAGGGTTAAATCAATGGGAATTTTTATTTTTCTCTACTTTGCCTTTATACTGAGAGTCATCTACTAGAGCCATCAGTTCTAGATCTTTACCATTCAGTATATGCATAATCATTACATTGTATATATTTATGGTGAGGCTTGCTAAACACTCTGCCTAACCTTCAACTCAATAAAACTGATATATCCTTTTTGCTATGGGAAGTAACAAAGGTTGTTTGTCGATCCTGTGACATTGCAGTGACTGATTATAAGAAAATGAATACCAGTAAATGGATATAGACTATAGTTCTTCAGTTGTGGAAAGGTTTAGAGCACTTTCCATGTTCCAGATATTTATTTAAATGCTACAGAATGATGGCATTCATCTTCAAGCCTTTTACGTCATGATGAATAAAACTAGAAGCTATTTTGTAAACTGCTCTAAACAGTAACATACATAACATTTCAATCCAATAGAAAAGGTTTGAATGGTGAAGATGTATTATTTGTCTTTTTCCTTACAATTATGTAATAATTTTGTTTCTAACTTGCAATGGAATTTCTAGTTAAAGGTACAGTAATACTTAAAATGTAAAACAAATATGTTGTAGAGTAAAACAAGAGTACTCCCTCTGCTGAAAGGTGTTTTATTCAAAAGTTATTAAAGCTCAAAGTTTAATTTTTAAGGTGCAATATCACAGTGGCCTGAAATTGTACAGTGACGCTGTTGCTACACCATCTTATGGACAGTTCTGGTCCCAGGACCATAAATCTCCATAGGATGGTGTAGCAACAGCGCCACTGTACAATTTCAGGCCACTGTGATATTACACCTAAAAAATTCGACTTTGAACTGTAATAATTTTTTGAATAAAACACCTTTCAGCAGTGGGAGTACCCTTGTTTTACTCAGGGGGATAAACCCCACAACATATTTTTTTACATTTTAAGTATTACTAACCCTTTAAGTCTGTAAATGGTAGCAACATCTGAAGCAAATTGCAAAACAATACGTTGGAGGCCAAAATGAGGTAATGGTTAGTCATTTCTGTTCAAGCTTTCTTTAGTTTGAATAGAAAGTTGAAAATATCATTTCTAGCAGCAGTTGATGATTGGATCAGTTCTGGAGCAAACCATCTCTACCAATAAAATACAAATTCCCCAAATTCCCATAGTGTTAAATGGATCTTTCCACACCTAGGATGGTAGCGATTTCTCAATCACTTTGCAAAATAAAGTGTTCAAGACACCTCTTGCATTCAAGGAGTTAAATGCCTTATTTAATCAATGAAATGTTTTATCACTCCCCTACATTGCAGGTGGTTTGTCCCAGAATTTCTGTAGTTTGACTCCATAAATCAGTCTCACTAACAATACAACACACACATCTCACAGAATTTTCTCTTTGTCTATAAAAGACAAATGAATATGGCACTTTCATCAAAGATGCACTTTTGTATTTGTTTCTTAATTTATGATTATGCATTTTTTATACTGAACTATTAATATTTTTCAGCAGATATCCCATTATAGAGCTGGTAATGATAATGAGTTATAATAAAGAGTGATGTGTTTTATTTCACACTAATTCTTTCAGATTTTCAATTATCTTAATGTGCTGAAAGTGGGTTTAAAAGCATACAATTAATGGCCAGGTGAGTTAATTGAAATAATGAATTTTCATCCGTTTAGCTGAAATGAATTGTGCCAATAAATCATTAGATGTATTCAATTACAACTTTTCCTACCACGAATAGATGTACACCTACAGTGAACCTACCAAGGCCAAAACTCATCAGTGTAACAAATGACTCAGTGTGCAGGGAAATCAGAGGATTTACTCTAGGATTAGCCATTCGATCTAATCAGCAGTGGTTGGATAGTATATGACTATCACTTATTCATTAAAAATATATCCACCAATGCCATCTGCCAGTTTCAAGTTAGCAGATTCCACTGAGGTCAGTGAGGGCAAACAGTGGGGGCAAACACATGCACACATATTCTCTCCCATTGGTATCCCTCATTGATCCTGTAGAAAAGCTGGCAAAGATCAGCAGATTTGTTGTGCAACTTTCCTGCAACTTGATGAGTTTTGGCCTAAACGTCTTAGGTTTTCATTTTTCAATTTCAAAAATTAAACCACTATTATGTAATTCTGAAAAAAAAATGCATACATGAAAGTATGGTGGCTAGTTATATTGTATATAGCAATGCTGATTTAAAAAAAATAATTGTACACAGTATAGGATGGCACAGAGGTAAAGGCAATTTTTTAGGAGTTAATGGGTTAAGAGGTTTGGTACTCAAAAATGGATAAAGGTGTCTGATAAAAAATAATTAAAACAGAGAACAGTTTTTCAGTTATTCTACAGGGCAAGAACCATTTCTGTATAATAAAAGCATCCATAACTCACACAAGCACATACACTTGTGAAATGTGCCTCATAATTCACTTGCACATAATCTTGAAGTGGTGCTTGACTGTAGATAATCTTTGTAATGTCAAGTGTCGGTTACAATTAAAGCATCATTCTTTCACCTGATAAATATAGCCAGAGTTTAGTATTTGATTCCCCAGATGATTTCCCTACACTGACATATTTCTTTATCTTCATGTCTAGACTACTATAATGCACTTTATCTAGAACTTCCAGATAAAGAATTTCAACTCATCAAACAGAGGCTTCCGTTAAATTCATTAATGTGTTTGAAGGTTGTATTGCTGTAATTAACACTCTAAGGGGTAGATTTAAAGTCAGTCGTTAAACCAGCCGATAAGTAAAAAAGGCACATCGGCCGCAAATAGTACATGATTTACGGCGGATTTAAAAGTAAGTCTACAAGAATAGCTAAGGAGCGTAGGCACAACAAAAACACGTAACACAAAAACATGCGTCACACCTTTTTTTGCATCACTGTGGGTCCCAAACACCCGTTAAAACACAACTTAAGTAAAAATGTAACATTACGGCTGGCGTTGTCTAGCAACCCTGCTAGATGCACAAACAAAATTCAAACCTACAGCCAATCTTAAGGCCTCAAAGCAGCAAAAATGTTCAAATACACCTATATATACCCCAAAATAACAGTCACACCTTGTCTGTGTTTCGAGTTTTGGCGAGCTAGATCACAGGACCCAGGAGCGGAGGATAGTATTTAGAGACAGGGAGAGAGAGAGAGAGAGAAGCATACAGAGGAGTAAGGTAGATGGATTTTGGAAAGGAGAGATTTACATTTAAATATACACATTTCACACTTTTGCACATAGCACATACACCCATTCAAACACAAACACATACACATACATACACATCGTCTTTTTTTCATAATACTTTACACGATTTTAAACTTTATTTTGACAGTGTGAATCTGTGAGTGAAAGAATGTGACAGAGAGTGAGTGGGATCGAGTGTGTTTGTGAGGTCCTGTGGGAGTGCCTGGGTGTGAGTGGGTGAGTGATGGCCAGGAGAGGAGGACAGGAGAGAGGGATGGGGAGAGTAGTGGAGGAGGAGGAAGGAGAGCAGGACTTCCCTGTTGAGAGTAGGGGTGGGAGAAGGAGATCAGCAGGGCAGAGGGGGACCAGGCCCAGAAGAGCAGACACAGAGGACAGGGACAGTACCTGCAGTAGGACGAGGGGTACCTGCTGGGGACCACCATACACAGGTAGGGGCAGTGCAGGCAGGGCAGTCTGATTCCTGTCATGCTGTAGCTGAGGAGGAGAGGATCAGGGATCCCTATTACAGAGGAGGAGAACAGGGCCCTAGTGGAAGCTGTGCTGGAGAGGGAGACTATCCTGTTCCCGAGGGAGAGGGTCCCTGGCCTGGCTGCGAGGAGGAAGGCCACCTGGAATGATATCTGTAGCCGAGTCAATGTGGTGGCCAGCTGCAGACGGGACGTGCACTCCTTCAAAAAGATATGGGGTGACTGCAATAGGCAGGTCAAGAAGAAAATGGGGGATGCTGCCCTGCACGCCTGAGGCACCAGAGGTGGTCCACCAGCAGACATCACGTTCAACCACTGGGAGGAGATGCTGCGGCAGACCATGTCCTCCACACTGGTTGAGAGGGTCCTTGGAGGATCTGACACTGGGGAAGAGAGGAGCCTCCACACTACAGGTAAGTGCACCATCACATAACCACACACCACATCAACCCACACAGACATGACACTCAAACACAGTCACATCCCAACATATGCCCATCATTCATCCACACAGCTGCACCAACACAGCACCCTGAGGGTACAAACAGGACACAAGACAATGATAAATGGCCAGGTTCAAACAGGCCCAAACCTGTCCAGCTACCTGGTTAACCCTCATGTTGCTGTGCTGTTCACACACAATACACACAAACCATGCTCATAAAAGTGTTGTATGTTAAACAGCAGAACTGCTTCTACACTATGTCACCCATGTACCCACAGGGAAACCAGCACATAACCCCTTGAGTGCTAGAGGGATTATCAATGCATCACTCAACAATGCTTTGGCAACCCCTCCGGTACTCAAAGGGTTAACCAGAAAAAAACACAAGTCGATAGGCTAATGATTGCATGCTACACAGAGGACATTCACTATGCGGTGAAAAAATGATGATGGAGAGAAATTAACACATACCTTCACTTCAACAATCCCAATGTTAGTCTATGGAGACCATTCAATGACATGAATCAAATTGCTATGTTCCATTGTATGGACTCCATAGAAAACATTGGACACAGGGAAATGACATCAATGGAGAACTCAGCATCAGGTTAAGTTCATCAGGTTTTCTTTACTGCTTACAGAATTCCAAAAAGGATGGATCAGGCCACACATCACAGTGCCACTGAGAATAACTGGTTGTATGTGCAACACACAGGCCTAACATAATTCCACTGAATTAAAGCTGAAAAAGAAGGCCTTGGTGTTGTGTATGCAATCATTTACTCTAACTTGAAATGACATATCTCACATTTGATTCCCACATGGATCCCCAGGAGAGCTGATGCCATGGATGGATGGTATACCAGCCACAATTATCAGGATACATATGGGAACCAAATATGAATCATTGTAGTTTGGTCAACAACAGGCCATGAATGATGGATATCTATGAATGAGTACAGCTACCTGACTCAGAAGGATAGATGGGCTAATCCAGGAAAGAAACAGGCCTCAATCAAAGATATCCTTCACTACTGGCTTGATTGTTGCCATTCAGGATTGAACTGGTACAGACCTCATGGACAGGATCCTGTCAAGTTCATCAATCTCTGATGAAATGCATAGGATACCATCATGACAACCAGAGAGTGACATGTAAAATAATACAAAATTTTGCATTGTATGGGATTAACTGATAACATTGGGATGAATTACACTTGAATCACACCGCAGATCTGTTCAAAAAAGAAATGTATACAAAAAAAACGGTCAGATATGTATGTGAATATATACCTTTCAAATGGGTACAAATATGTCCCAACAAGATGTGAACACAGAGATAATTTCATTACGTGTGATTGCCTTACTGCCCATATATGTGCACCCATCACAAACTAACTCTTATTGATATCATCAGAATACACATGCCTAGCATATTCCACCTTACTTAGATGGGATATACAATGTATGTTTTTATTGATGATATCAATAAAAGTTATTATGTGATGGGTGCATATATATAGACAGTAAGACAATCACATGTACTGAACTGAACTCTGGGTTCATATCTAGTAAGGATATGTTTGTACCCATAAGAAAAGTACAGTGGATATAAAAAGTCTACACACCCCTGTTAAAATGCCAGGCTCTTGAGATGTTAAAGAATGAGATAAATCATGTCAGAACGTTTTCCACCTTTAATGTGAACTATAACATAAACAATTCAATTGCAAAACAAACTGAAATTGTTGTGGGTGAAAAATAAAAAATAAAAAACTCACAATAACCTGGTTGCATAGGTGTGCACACCCTCTTATAACTGGGGATGTGGCTGTGTTCAGAATTAACCAATCACATTCAAACTCATGTTAAATAGAAGTCATTACACACTTGCCATCATTTAAAGTGACTCATTGTTGAAAGATATCAGTCAGGAGAAGGGTACAAAAGAATTTCCAAAGTATTAGATATACCATGGAACACAGTGAAGACAGTCATCATCAATTGGAGAAAATATGGCACAACAGAGACATTACCAAGAACTGAACGTCCCTCCAAAATTGATGAGAAGACGAGAAGAAAACTGGTCAGATAGGCTTCCAAGAGACCTACTGCAACATTAAAGGAACTGCAGGAATTTCTGGAAAGTACTGGCTGTGTGCTACATGTGACAACAATATCCCATATTCTTCATATGAATGGGCTATGGGGTAGGGTGGCAAGACAGAAGCCTATTCTTACAAAGAAAAACATCCAAGCCCGGCTGAAGTTTGCAATAACAAACATCAAGTCCCCCAAAAGCATGCAAGAAAATGTGTTATGGTCTGATGAAACCAAGGTTGAACTTTTCAGCCATAATTCCAAAAGGTATGTTTGGTGCAAAAACAACGCTGCACATCACCCAAAGAACACCATACCCACAGTGAAGCATGGTGGTGGCAGCATCATGCTTTGGGGCTGTTTTTCCTCAGCTGGAACAGGGCCTTAGGCAGGGTGACCATCTCCAAATGGGTCAATTTTGGCTCTGCTTAAGAGCTTCTGTGTGGTCACATGACTTATATCTCCAGCTGTCACATAGAGCAATATCTGTCTAACCATGAGGGTAGGAGGGATAGGACTAACATCGATCCACATCTTTTTACAATGCCTACAATATTACATAAAGGTGAAATTAACCATTGCCATAATACTCAAAATGTGAAATTAAAATTATATGTTGTAGGGTTTATCTCCCCGAGTAAAACAATGGTATTCCCACTGCTGAAAGATGTTGTATTCAAAAAGTCTCACAGATCAAACCTGAATATATCAGGGGCAATATCCCAGTGGCCTGAAATTGTACAGTGGCGCTGTTGCTACACCATCCTATGGATAGCTCTGGTCCCGGGACCATGAATCTCCATAGGATGAAGAAGCAACAGCACCAATGTACAATTTCAGGCCACTGGGATATTGCCCCTGAAATATTCAAGTTTGAGCTGTGAGACTTTTTGAATGAAACACCCTTCAACAGTGGGAGTACCCTTGTTTTACTCAGGGTGATAAACCCTACAAAGTATATTTTTCACTACACATTTTAAGTATTAATATCACTTTAATCCTATCATAGCTATGTTTACTAATCACACAGTCTCATTTCTCCACACAGCTTACGGGCCTCCACAGCAGCAGGAGCCCATGGAGGAGTCTACGTCACCACCCAGTGAGGAGTACACAGAGGAGTGGACCAGCAGCTGGCCTCCGTACTCACCACCCACAACTCCTCCACAGCTGTCTGCTACCCAACTGGCTGCACCTCCACCAGCTGCCACCCAACTGGCTGCCCTCCACCGGCTGCAACCTAACTGGCTGCACCTCCA
Organism: Rhinophrynus dorsalis; assembly: GCA_037306005.1. NCBI lineage: Eukaryota > Metazoa > Chordata > Amphibia > Anura > Rhinophrynidae > Rhinophrynus > Rhinophrynus dorsalis. Next base: position 349,556,977 of record CM074719.1, on the reverse strand, counting down.
CAGGCTGCTACCCAACTGGCTGCACCTCCACCAGCTGATCCCCAACTGGCTGTTCTACCCCAGTACAGTGGCTGGATGCAACAGCAGGAGAGGTGGAGGCATCCCACCACCTCCAGTAGCTACTACCCTCCAGCAGCAGCACTACCACCAGGAAGGCAATGGTTGCCAGGGACTGTGTCCACCACCCAAAAATGGCCCATATTCCAACCAGATGGACCTACCTTCCTAGATGGCTCCCGAGCATGGTCCCAGGTATGATCCCAGGTTGGGCCAAGTACATACCAGTGGCCAAGATATGACCCTTGGCCACTTGACTACCAACCCCTGGGCCTGATTGGGGTGCCCTCTACCGAGGGAAATATTTACTCCACCACCAGGACAGACATCAGTGGGCAGCAGTGAGTCACGATGTGGTGAGCATATGCCCATCATTTCCACCAGCTGTCACAGCAGCAGCAGCCACAGCACACTCAGCAGCAGCAGAGGACACAGCAGCATCTGAGGACACAGCAGCAGCAGGAACCCAACCAGCAGAGTCACCGGGCACATCCACCTCCAGCATTGGATGCCTCACGGGGATGGAGACAGAGTGCATGGCCCTACAGAGGAGGCTAATCTGGCATGCCATAGCACTGACCAGAATATGTCAAGGAGCCAGAGGGGATCCTGGAGAAATACCTCCAGGATAGAAGCAAGGATCCATGCACTGGAGTTGGAGGTGACAAGGATAAACACACAACTACATCAGTACGACACGGGAATGATGGACATGTTTGGCCAGGTACTGGTGGAGTTGAGGGACCACAACCGCAGGGAGAACATGTGTGTAGAGAGAGAGCTGTGGTCCACAGAGGGGTCATCTGCACCCACCACTCTCTCCAATGTGACCCCTGAAGCCACACCTAGGGGTCAAAGGGTGACCAGGCAATCAGCCAGGGCATCCACCTCTAGCATCCAGTCCAAGGTCCCCCCAAGAAAAAAAAATAAACTGCCCAAGTTGTTCTTTTTCCTCTCAATACAAGTAAATATGTTTTTGAATCCTGTCTGATATGCTTTGTGTTTAGTGATAGATTGGGTGGCAGAGTTGTCTCCAATGTATTGCCAAGCAAAGCAGTGAACACAACTTCTGCCTAGGTAACATGTTTGTGGGATGTTACAACATGGGTTCACATACACACCGTTGTACAAATTCAACTGGCAATCCATCCCTGGAGCCATATAACATGACAGTGTTATATGGCCATGTTGTGGGTTGAATTTGAAAAAAACATACCCCTTAGCACAACAACTGGTGCAACATTCATCTGCATCAATTGTTGTATTTAAGGGGTTAAACAAACAGCTATTTGACTCAGCAGGGAACTAACAAGCAGGACGGATGGAACATACACCAAGATAGTCTTTGATTCACACTGTTATTGTAAAACTGACTTACTGGGGAACCCAATGTTCATCATATGATTTCAATGTGTAGCATACACATTGAAATCCTGGTGTGAGCATTGGTTTGTCTAGTAAGTAGTGTTATTGTTTTACTAAGGTTGTAACACACTTCACCAGTGATAACACTTGTCCACTTAGTCTGGTTGTTTGTTGATGTAGGAATAATCCGGACCACAATTCAGCGGCTCCAAAGAAAACTGGTAAATCCTTCCACATATAACTCAGACTAATAGACTATACCGTCTTCGTAGGAGAACATATAAGACCGGTGTGCGTAAGGGAAAACAGCTTCTCCAAACCTTCAATATAATCACAATTGCACAAAATCCATCCCATATATCGCACCACCGTCATATGATAAGTGTATCAAACAGACTTCATTTAAAACATCACATTTTATTCCAAATATCAAGCTTGATCATGAATAAGCGCGCTTGTCGCGTGAAACGCGTTGATCTTTTGTAATGTAACAACTGCTGTACCGACTCTGTAAGTCTCACCCCATTCATTCTCCGTTTGTTCTTCGTTGATATTACAAACAGCAAGTATGATTTTTATACGTATTTGGAATAAAATGTGATGTTTTAAATGAAGTCTGTTTGATACACTTATCATATGACGGTGGTGCGATATATGGGATGGATTTTGTGCAATTGTGTTTGTTGATGTAGCCCATGTTCTGAGATATGTCAAAGTAAAGCAATCTCAGAACATTGATTATATTGAGCAACACAGAAACCGTGGACATGAAATCACTGTGGAAGTATGTCCCCTGTATCACCTCTTTATTACTCCCAACACACATTAGTGTATCATTGCCATCATCTATTTTCATGAATACATCACAGAGTACACTCACTGGCAAACAAGTAGTGGACTCCTGTGATGTGGGTCATGCCTTCCCATGTATGGGGGATACTCTAGCCTTGAGTGTGGTTGCGCATTGACATATGTGTAATCCAACATTTCATCATACAGCACAGATTAAATAGTGATGGTTCTTCTTTATTGTGTCATTAGAACATATATGTGTTTCCTGGGTATATTGCCTATATGCATTAAACACTTGTATGAGCACACTAAATGTACTTTGGAACTAATTATTACTACTTTAGAAACACTACTGTCCTACTCATGTGTTGTCCACAAGGCTTGACAACTCTGTAGATGAGCATTTTAACTGTACAGGTTTGATACATGGATGTTAGTACACACATGAATTTGTATTTTCTGTGTCTATATGAGAATGTTCCAGTAGAGGTTGCTGTGAACATCAGGTCAAACTTTGCATCACCAACACAATCACTTGAAACACCAAGGGGTGAGTTTCATAGAAGTGCTGTCAAGACATCAGTCCAGTCACATGGAAAATCTTCAGTTCAAGGATGGATCATGCTATGGATGCCTGTGGGACAAGAGGACAGGATTTGGAGAGGCACCCTCGAACTGATAATCACGCAACTACTTCAACTTCCTAATCCCCTCAATCTTGTTTGTTACAGGTGAGTACACAAACCATTGCTTTGTAATGTGTTGTGTACTCTTCTGTAACCCATTATGTAGAGAACTAAGGAAATGTGAAGCAGCCCTAGGGATATGTGCCCCTGACATGTATACACACATCAACAAGTATGTTCTGAGAGCTCCATGAAACTAATGTATTTGGGTTGCCACTGTGAGAGTGACAGTGGCAGTCCAATTTTATTTGTTTCATGGAACTAATATGACATATTTGTTGATGTGTGTATTCATGTCAGGGCCACATATGACAACACACTCACAGGTCAGCATGGTGTCCCTGGAGATCTGATCCACGTTTCATGACCTCTATGTTGTGTAACAATACAACTGTAGATCCATCCCTCTGCTGCTCTTCTCAGCTCTAGCAAACTACAGGTCCCATGTTGACTCTAATGGGCCTTTAACCCCTGATGTGACAGAGTGTTATCCAATGCATTGCATTGGATAACACTCATTTGCTACAAGGCTACCATGGCTGCTCTGGCTATGATCATGGCAAATCATGTTAGTTGCTGTCAATCAAGCCCTGTAAGATGCTGAACGTGGGTTATGTGTTGTTGCTTGTTTCTCTTGCGTGACATCCTTGAGGTATCAATGTCAACGTGGGGAAGGGAATGGAAGATGGTTTTGGAATCCCCACACACAATATGTCACGTCCATGGTATGCATGATGTTTGGGGCCATATTGCTGTCAGTGCAGTGCTGTGTCAATGATCCTGTGGGGTGAAACAGAACATCATGTGCGGTGTGATTAGTGTGTTGGCACCAATTCACAGGACTGATGGAGGACTTGCATGGATTGTTTGACTGCCTGCATTATACTCACAGCTTAAGTGGTCTGTGATGAGCCTGTCTCTGATCTGCGCCCCTTTAAGTGTCTCCTCAACATGGCCGATGTCCATTGGCACTACAGGTATTGGGGGGGCCTGGATATCATCCACAAGCCTGGTGTCCACTGCAATGTTGTGCAGTATTGCACACGCCATTATGATGTCACATACTTTTTCCAGGTGCATACTGCAGTGCTTCCCCCCGAGTGGTTCAGACATCAGAATTGAGACATTGGAAGGCCAAAGTTCTGCTCAATGTCATTCCTCGTTCTGCTATGAGCCTGCTTGTATCTTTCCTGGGCATCTGTTTGGGGATTGGCGACCGGGGTGAATAGCCAGGATTTGCATCCATAGCCAGCACACCTGTGTAATGTGAGTGACCTTGGTGAGACAGGGAGCACATGTTATATGAATGATGTTTTGTGTGGTGGATATACTAGCTGTGGGTCAGGAGCATGCTGAGCAGTGTTGTGTGTACACCTGTGGATGTGGTGTGATGTTGTATTCTGAACTCACCCAGAAGCCATCCCTCTGCATAAGTTCCATTCTCAAAGTCTCTGTGTACTGAGGAGTTTTGGAGAATGTACGAATCATGAGAGCTGCCAGGATATTTTGCAAAGACATTCATAATACTCATGTTGCTGTCACACACCATCTGCACATTCATGGAGTAGAAGTTCTTCCTGTTGATGAATAGTTGTGCGTCACGTGCTGAGGATTTGATACGGACATGGGTGCAATCTATAGCACCCATGACCCTTGGCATGCCTCCCCTGCGTTAAAGCCCTGCTTGAGATGTATCCAGTCCATGTTGGTGGTTGGAAAATGTATGTAGGTACTGTCCTTGCTTTTGAGGGCCGGCAACACCTGGGCCAGCACTTTGGAGAATGTGGTCTGTGACATGCCAGATGCGTAACCCTAACACCTGATCCTGGATGACCTCATACAAGGCAATGATGCTGTGTGGCCTCAACCTGTAGCGATCAACCACCTCATCATCGGTCATTCCAAAGATGGTTCTTAAGAGAGACCTTTAAATGGCTTACAACACGTTAATGCACCCATTAGTGTGTTTTTTTTCTAACGCCTGCCTTTAAATCTACCCCTAAATAACCAATGTTGTATCTATCGGAAGCAACTTCTGGTCCCTTACCTTTCTTATCACTCTATTCAATCAGCAGGCAAATTAAAATTAAATGTACCCAGGGTTCACTTGAATGGCCAGACAGAATTAATAAAAAAAACCTTTTAAAACCAGTGCCTTCAGAGGTATGATAACTAAGTTCCCATAACGCTTCTGTTTTCATTCTAATTGTTTTGCAGACCATGGAGATCTGCAAGGGTGGGCAACATCAGACCCTTGCTTGATGACCATGGGAGATTTCTCTCATCTTTTTCATAGAAGCCCATTGATGGTGGATTTACAAACATGAAGCTGAATACAGAAGAGAGTAATCACCCATGTGAATAGAGCATTGTACTGTTGTCACCCACTCTTGCAGGTATTTGTGAAATGTAAGGCAATTCAAATGAAAATAGAGGAGATTAAAGGGATAGTAATACTTTGTTTTATCTTTATTTTATTTTGTAGGCATTAAAGAAACATGAAGAATGATAAAAGTCTTATCTCTCAAACCTTTATGGTTTGAGTGATATTCACAAGCAAATTTTCCCCCTCCCGCCCCTTTTACCAAGTGTAAGCAATCTCTTCTCAGATGTGGAATGCAGTCCATAGACCAGACAGATAACAGAAGGGGACAATCTTCTTTTTTGAGGACAATGGAATCCCTGCCCCTCTTGACAAGTTTTTCAGGTTTTTCCCTTATTTTAACTGCAATCTACCTGGGCACCTCCCTTCTGATCTGGCTGAGCAGTGTTACATCAGTAAAAGGGGCGGGAGGGGGATACTCTGTCATTGAATTACTCTTGAACTACAACTCTGACAGAATTGAAATAACACTCTCCAAAGTCCAAATACTATGATGATTAATTAGAGCTGCTTTTATTATGAAACATTACTATCCCTTTAAGTTATGGGAACTCAGTACCCACAGCTCAGAGGACTCTGTGCAGCAGTTTAAAGGGTATTTTATTGACTATTAGGGATTAGTGCACCCTATGCATGATGTGCATAGTTTTGTCAAATTAAGATACTTTTGAAGTGTGCTCCTTGAGTTAAGTATTTTGTCATATTTTATTGACTCTGTGGTGCATCTTTAACATAATCTGGTGTACCAACTACTGCTGCTCCATCTCTGAGAAACAATCTTCTCCTTCCTTTTTGAAAGCCCCCCTCATTGGATATATTTACATGAGACTTAACATTCACCTATGTACTCTAAGTTATGACTTAATCCTCTTTTAGCTTATACTTTTCTCCATAGTTTTTTTAGTTTCCAAATATAAACTGTTTTTCCTGTTAAGTTGTTAAGTAGCTTGATTATCATTCATAGAAAAGAACTACAGAAATTGCTATTTTACTACCAATTATTTAATAGAAGGAACTCTCTAGGTAGGTGTCTTGGATAAAATATGCAAGTGTGTCTATATACTTGTTTGTATTAGAATTGTACGTATATAATAACAAAATGAAAGGTTAAAGGAACACAAAAACCATAAAACAAGAAAAGATCAGAAAGAAAAAGTAGAGAAAGGGTAACAAAGTTGAGATGTGTCATCACAAGCTTTTTCTCTTGTACCTATTTTCAGGTCTAGATAAATAATTGTAATAAACAAATGAAAAAAGGAAAACATTTAGATAAAAACAATGATAGCACTTTTCAACTGTGATGTTATCTAGGCCAAAATTATAAATGACAAAAGCTGTAACACATCTAGACATGACTACATATTTCAGTATGTGTACTTAATAATTTTAAATGAAACTTTTTCATGTAACAAAAAAAACCTGTATTTATAGGTGGAATGTGGCATTTCACACAATGAAAATGATTACAAGGTTCTAAAGCACCATGATTGGGTTTTTCTTTACTGATTGCCTCTTTCAGGCTGTTGAAACCTATTGTTCGGTGAAGAATAGGGATGGATGCAAAGTTTCATTTTGTTCCCATGAGACCTTTTATGAATTGATGGAATGTTTTAGACATTCTTCTGAAATTTCATCGGTGACACTGATACACATACACATGCACGCACACTCAAATACATGCATGCATACACACATACATACATACACACACAGTCACACACTCTTTGCTACTACCAATTTATATAGAGCTGCTAGAATTTTCACATAACCCTAATGAGAAAGTAGGCACATTCCACAGCAATCTTAATGGGTGTCTCAGAAGTGATAATGAGTAGTAAGTGAATTAGCTCTTGTCTCTCATCACAAAAGCACAAACAAAATTAACCAAATGTCTGTATAGAACAGACTACTCATTCAATAAAACAAGTTTTGAATTACATTTTCTGGATCCAACACAAAATAACACTAATACTAATTAGAAATACATAACATTTAAAAGTATGTAACTAAATATCATTAGAAAGTGTTAATGCTCCTTTAACCCTTTGAGTGCCAGAGGGGTATGCAACTCATTGCAAAGCAATGCGCAACACCTTCTGCCCTCTGGCACTCAAAAGGTTAAAAACAGGCAACAACTGATAATGAAAAAACAAAAAAAATATATCTAGATAAATTGGATTGGCTACAAAAGTACTGTTCCATAAGCAAGTTGTTCTGTTAACCCCTAGAGTGCCAGGTCGGTACAATGTACAAGTGGACACAGCTGTACCTGCTGTGCCACGCTCGTACATTGTACAGCTAAAATACGGTCACTGCATAAGTTGGTATAACCGGCTTGCAGTGGCCACGTTTCAGCTGAAATGCAGCCTGGAACTCTTGGGAGGACATGAGGATCACTCCTCATGTCCTCCCAGGTATTGATCTCCCAGCCGATCGCGCTGGGAGATCAATATCGCCAAGGGAGAAGCAGAGCTCTGATTACAAAGTAATAATAATAAAAAAATTAACCCTCTGAGTGCCACAAGGGTCCAATGCATTGCTTTGAAATGCGTTGAAGACCCCTGTGGCACTAACAGGGACATTTATTTTGATTCCTTTTTTTTTGTAAGACTTCATTGGGGGGAATCAGAGGGGTCCTGATACCCCCCAATGAGGTCTATAATAAAAAAAAATGTAAATAGAAAAAAAATTGCAGCCCCCCTTCTGCGGCACACACAGAGCTTTTATCGTTACTTTGTTACCAGAGATTGTTGGGGGGCCATCAGGATTGGTCCTGATGGCCCCCCAACAAGCTCTGATGACAAAGTAATGATAAAAAAAAAATGAACCCTCTGAGTGCCACAAGGATCCAATGCATTGCTTTGCAATGCGCTGGAGACCCCTGTGGCACTCACAGGGTCACTCCGTTTGTGTACATATATATTTTTTTTTACTAAGACCTCATTGGGGAGGGATCAGGGGGTCCTGATGCCCCTCAATGAGGTATATAAAAAAAAAAAATAAAACAAAAATGAACCTTGTGTGTGCCACTGGGAGGGGGGTTCAATTCAGACCCCCTTCCTGTGGCACACACAGGACTTTTTATCATTACTTTGTGATCAGTGCTTGTTTGGTGGCCATCTGAATACAAAGTAACAATACAAAAAATAACCCTTTGTGTGCCACAGGGGCCCAAATGCATTGCTTTGCAATCCACTGGACACTCTTGTGGCACACAAAGGATTTTTTCACCCTTTATTTTTTATTTAGACCTCATTGTATGGGTTCTGATGCCCCCAACGAGGTCTACACAAAAATATTGGGGTAAAAAGCCCCAAAAAAACGCAAGTGCCACAGGAGGGGGGGGTCCAACGCAGTGCTTTGTATGAGGGGGACATACAGTGCACACTGGTAGTCACAGATCTCCCATACACACTATCAGACACTGCCCCACCATCACCACCATCCTTGTTCCTCTGCTCATACCCACACACACTGCCTAATCCCTCACCCTCCCACACACTTTGTTACACTTGTAGTCACAGATCCGCACGTACACCGGCTGACGCCCTAGCTTCTTTCATCTGTTAGCCATAAAATCACACATACACTGTTTGCTTTCCCATTCCTGTTTCACTGGTAGCTACACTCCTGTAGCGTAAATTGGTATGTCAACCCACAGCAGTGGGGTACTATTTTTCTTAGGCTGGCAAGAAGTCCTCCTAGGAAATCCCACGCCATTGAACCATTTTAGTATGTTTGAAGTGACTGATGTGTAAAACAAATGTTTTTTTTTTCCTGTAGCACCACATTCTGGAAATAGTTGTGCCAACTAACTTAGGGGTAAAAAGTCAAGTGACCCCTCATTAGATGCGGCAGGTTGTCTTCTTTCCAAAATGGTATGGTTTATCTACCTTTTCTTCAATTCTGAAGGTGTTATAGCCATTTTTGTACAGGCAAGTCAGGTTTAAGAAAATGTTAGAAACATCAGAGTTTGTAGTAGGTGTAGTTTTCTACTTCTAGCACCCCCTAAGGTAGTTCAACTCATACCAACGGGGTGTCGTTTGACTCCTAAGAGCACTAGCAAACAAATGCAGTTGAAAATCCCATGATTTTCATAGAGCTCCATACATTTGAAGGGGTAGAAATGTAAAAAAATTCAATTTTTTTCCTATATCGCCTCCTTCTGGAAACATTTATGCACACCAGTATTGGGGTAAGAAGGCAAGTGATCCCTCATTAGATGCGGTAGGTCAACTCATACCAATGGGGTGTCGTTTGACTCCTAAGAGCACCAGCTAATGAATGCAGTTGAAAATGCCATGTTTTTTACAGAGCTCCATACATTTGAAGGGGCAGAAATGTAAGAAAATGCCTTTTTTTTCATTAGCGCCACCTCCTGGAAGCATTTGTGCATACCAGCCTTTGGGTAATAAAGCAAGTGACCCCTCATTAGATGCGGCAGGTTGTTTTCTTTCCAAAATGGCATTTTTTCTCTACCTTTCCTGCATATCTATTATGGTTATAACTATTTTAGTGCAAGCAGATAATTTAACCCCTTAACGACAAATGACTTACCAGGTACGTCCCGCAGAAACTGTCACTTAGTGACAGAGGACGTAACTGGTAAGTCACGGAAGTCCGCGTCTCCGTGCGGCTGCACGCCGCTCGGAGACTCAGGACTTCTTTGAAAAAAAAAAAAAAATGTTCAGCGGGCGTTAAGGTGACAGCCGCGTATGAACGCGGCTGTCACTAAGGGGTTAAAAAACAAAAGTGTCAGGTTTACGTACGTGTTCCTAGCACCCACATATTGTATGTTAACCCACACAAATGGGCTACCATGTTGGTAGCAGGTACTGAATACAGCAGGAAATGTTATGGTTTTCAAAGATTTTAGTATCTTTGAAGTAGTGGAAATGTAAAAAAACATGTATTTATTCCCATAGCGCCACCTTTTGGAAATATTTGTGCACTTCAGCCCAGGGGGTAGAAAGGCAAATGACCCCTCACTTGATGTGGGAGAATGTCTACTTTCCAAAATGGTATAGTTGTGTAGCCTCACTTCTCTAGTTGTTATAACCATTTTTGTACAGACAAGTAATGTTTGAGAATATGTTAGCAAAATTAGAGGTTGCAATAGGTGTAGTTTGGTACTTGTAGCGCCCCCTAAGGTAGGTGAACTCATACCAGTAAGGTATCATTTTTCTCCTAAGAGCACTAGCTAATGAATACAGTTGGAAATACCATGGTTTTCACAGATTTCCGTACAGATGAGGGGGCAGAAATGTAAGAAAATGCCATTTTTTTCCTATAGTGCCATATTCTGGAAGCATTTGGGCACAACAGGCTTGGGATAAGAAGGCAAATCACCCCTCATTTGATGCGGCTGGTTGTCTTCTTTCCAAAATGGTATGGCTTGTGTACCCTTTCTTCACTTCTTCACTTATTATATCCATTTGTGTACAGACAAGTGTCACGGTTTTTGAAGACTCTCAGACTTAAGGTTTGGTAAAAACGTAACTTTTTTGAAAAGTTAAGGCAATCCCCATAGGGTAAACATACATAACAATACAACAATAATAGTCCATACAAATAGGTTCTACCGGCCTTGCCTAAAATACCGGGCAAGGCAGCCCAAGAGACAGTAGCAATAACAGGCTCTACCGGCCTTGCCTATACCGGGTAAGGCAACCGTGAGATGACATATACCGGTTCTACCGGCCTTACCAATACCGGGCAAGGCAGCCCAAAGGAGTACTGAGTGTAGGCTCTACCGGCCCTGCCTATACCGGGTAAGGCAACCTTAAAGATGGTAATGTACAAGGTTCTACCGGCCTTACCAATACCGGGCAGGGCAGCCTGAGGAACACTGTAGTAGGCTCTACCGACCCTGCCAATACCGGGTAAGACAACCTTAAGGATGGTAACGTACAAAGGTTCTACCGGCCTTACCAATACCGGGCAGGGCAGCCTGAGCGAGTAGACCAGCTGTCAGATGACTATGACAGCAGAAAGGAATAGGAACTAAGGTCTTACTCAGCAGAAGTCTATTGCCAGGGAAAATCGGACGACTGCATAGGAGTGGACAGCGACCTGGCCTCAGTACTGGATAGCTCAGGAGCAAACCAACGTCCGCACGTTAAATATCGACACCAGGTTAATGGAGTAAACCAGCATCCGCATGCTGGGACCAACAGAGTATCACAACCAGTTGAATGGAGTAAACCAGCGTCCTCACGCTGGGACCAACAGTAAATGTCTCCACCTGGTTTAATGGAGTAAACCAGCGTCCGCACTCTGGAACCAACAGTGTATATCGCAACCAGGTTTAATGAAGTAAACCAGCGTCCTCATGCTGGGACCAACAGTAAATGTCTCCACCAGGTTTAATGGAGTAAGCCAGCGTCCGCACGCTGGAACCAACAATGTATATCGCAACCAGGTTTAATGGAGTAAACCAGCGTCCTCACGCTGGGACCAACAGTAAATGTTGCCACCAGGTTTAATGGAGTAAACCAGCGTCCGCACGCTGGAACCAACAGTGTATATCGCAACCAGGTTTAATGGAGTAAACCAGCGTCCGCACGCTGGAACCAACAATGCATAAGCAGCAGCGAGAAGAACAATGTTGCCTGAGCAACGGGGCTAGAGCAGGAGCCCACACTCCAACGGGGAGTCCACCAGGGCGAGACTGATGCACTGACAGATGACTGGAACCACCGGAACCGCCGGTGGAGAGTGAACCGGCTGGAGAAGCGGCAGGCAGGAGACGCAGGAACTCAGTAAGATTAACCCCCTAGGTGCTGGAACACAGGAACACCGGAACATTAGCATGCAGGAACATGGAACACTGGAACACCGGAATGCAGGATCAGCAGGATCAGCCAGAACAGCAGGAACAGTAAGCCCAGAAGCCTGACATGCAGGTCAGGTCAAGTGAAGTCAGAAACACCACGAAAGGGCAACCTGGAAGTGCTCAGCCTGGGTCTACAAAGGCTGTGTGAGGAGGGCTAATAGCAGACAGCCAATCATGAATACTCAGCAAGTGACAGACACAGAACAGCACAAATCACGGGCACCGTGATAACAAGTAATGTTGGAGAAAATGTTAGAAAAATTTTGAGGTTGTAGTAGGTGTCGTTTTGCACTTCTAGCGCCCCCTGAGGTAGTTAAACTCATACCAATGGGGTGTCATTTTTCTCCTAAGAGCGCTAGCTAATGAATACAGTTGGAAATGCCATGGTTTGCACAAATTTCAGTACATTTGAAGGGGCAGAAATGTAAGAAAACACCTTTTTTTCATTAGCGCCATCTTCTGGAGGCATTTGTGTATACCAGGCTTGGGGTAACAAGGCAACTCACCCCTCATTAGATTCAGCAGGTTGTCTACTTTCCAGAAATATATCGTTTTATATAGTGATTCCACTGGTTTAGGGTAGCTTTATCACAAAATCACTAGAATGTGAATATTATTTTATAAAGTTGAAAATGTCATTTTGCGATGCTGGTGATTAGGGCTCTACGCTAGCTATGGACGTAGGTAAAACTATACAAATTTGGTATTTTTTTACTCGGGGGACACAGGGCTTTTTCAAATAATTGAAACTTTTTCAATCAAGGTAAATGTTTTTGATACATATTATGTGATTTTAGCAAAATGAGTAAATTTTAATTTTTTTTGTCATTATGACATCATAGCTTTTTGCACGATGTAAAATTTTCTTCATGTAAGGTACCACGAGAAAGCTCAAATTGTTCTGAAAAAAACAATATATAGTTTTCCATATTTAACTAAAAATCCCCAGAGGAAATCAAGTATAAACAGAAGGATAGCAAAAATGCTGAAAAAGTGTCTGGCCTGCAGGGTACAGGAAATGGCCCAAGCCTCTGGCACTGAAGGGGTTAAAGTAACTAATGTTCTGTAAAGTAACTAATGAACAAATTGAGTACCAGAGAGCTGTGTAATGTAATGTCAAAGTGTTGAGTCCCTTATTTCTATAGGAACAGTTCCCATTTAAAATGACACTAATCTCTTTTTATTTAAAGGGATAGTAATACTTCATTTTAACTTTATTTTATTTTGTAGGCATTAAAAAAACATGAAGAATGATATAAGTCTTATCTCTGAAACCTTTATGGTTTAAGAGATATTCACAAACAAAGTATCCCCCCCCTGTTCAACCAGATCAGAAGGGAGATGCCCAGGTAGACTGCAGAGAGGGACAATCTTCAATTAAGATAATGGAAAAAGCTGATAAACTTGTCAAGGGGGGAAGGGCTTTCATTGTTTTCATACAAAGAAAATTGTCCCCTTCTGTTATCTGTACTGTCATACAACCAGACTCACATCTGAGAAGAGATGGCTTACACTAGGTAAAAGGGGCGGGGAGGGGAACTTTGCTTGTGAATATCTCATAAACCATAAAGGATTGAGAGTAGTGTTGAGCGAGCACCCCGATGCTCGGATGCTCGGGTGCTCTGACCGAGCACCCCCTGAGGCTCGAGTGCTCGGCCGAGCACCCGAGCCCCATTGAATACAATGGGGCGACACGAGCATTACACCAGGCACCCCCTGCTCTGATGAGGGGAGGGTGCCTGGTCAATGCCCCCCTTCATCTCCGCTATGCCCCCTTCATCTCCGAATGCCCCCTTCATCTCCGCAATGTCCCCCTTCATCTCCGCTATGCCCCCTTCATCTCCGCTATGCCCCTCTTCCACAATGTCCCCCTTCATCTCCGCTATGCCCCTCTTCCACAATGTCCCCCTTCATCTCCTCTATGCCATAGAGGAGATGAAGGGGGACATTGTGGAAGAGGGGCATAGCGGAGATGAAGGGGGACATTGTGGAAGAGGGGCATAGAGGAGATGAAGGGGGACATTGTGGAAGAGGGGCATAGCGGAGATGAAGGGGGACATTGTGGAAGAGGGGCATAGAGTCTATGCCCCTCTTCCACAATGTCCCCCTTCATCTCCGCAATGCCCCCTTCATCTCCGCAATGCCCCCGTACCTCCAGTCCCTGGTGGTCCAGCGGAGCTTCTTCAGATCTGTGCCTCTTCCGGCACAGATCCCCGCCACCCGAACATGGCGGGCGAGCACATGGCGGTACTCGACGAGTACCGCCATGTGCCGAGCAGAGCGATGCTCGAGCCGATCCGAGCATCGGCCGAGCACGCTCGCTCAACACTAATTGAGAGATAAGACTTATATCATTCTTCATGTTTTTTTAATGCCTACAAAATAAAATAAAGTTAAAACGAAGTGTTACTATCCCTTTAAGAATGAGAAGGGGCAAAAAACAACTGCATAGTATGAAAATATATTACTATATATTTCTTCCTTAAGAAACTGCTTCTTAAACTGGACTTTTATCCTTGAAATAAGTCACTCTTAAATTGTTTAATTGAAGGACTTGATTAGGAATTTTTCCTTCACACAGCAGTTAATATCTATTTACTGTATGTTTTTTGTTTTATGCAGTTGAACTCTGCTGTGGTCTAAAAATGAACAGAAACATATTATTAACCGATAAAGAGTGTCATATGCTATTAGAATCATGGCCAAGGTTCTCTCATTACAACTAAATCTCATTCAGCAAATAATGTATGTTGTTTTTCGTATAGACGTGAAACTAGATACAGACCTAAATGAAATACAGAAGACTTCATATACTATGCAAAAAGTTTAATTAGATATGCTGAGCTTTTGTGTAATGTTCACCTATATTAAGAACAAATTATTTCATAAGTTTAGTTCGCCTTCAACTGCTTGTTAGGGGTAATGGTAGTTGCCTCCACTTGCATTCACATTTGAGCATTTTATTTTATTTGAGGAACAGAGGGGTAATCAACACATTGATTTGCATACCTTTCTGGTCCTAAAGGGTCCATATGTTCTGTGGCTTTTTGCTAAGCAACGCATAGGGTAGAATAGAGCTTTTTGTATTTTATTATTTTTTATATGAAGTGTGAGTACACAAATATTTTTATTATTGTTTATGTGTATCTGCTATTTATATGCCCTTAACTCCTTAAGGACCAGGAAAATCTGGGGTGGATTGCACTTAAGGACCGGAGCAATTCTGATATTTTTGACTATGTCTTTGTTCAACAGCGTACTTTATTTACTCATGCAAATTATATACCATTTTTTTCGCACACAGTTAGGGCTTTTGATACCATACTTATATGGATAACTCACAGTTAGTGATGATCGAGCACCCCAATGCTCGGGTGTTCGGGTGCTCTGGCCGAGCACCCCCGGAGGCTCGAGTGCTCGGCCGAGCACCCGAGCCCCATTGAAGTCAATGGGAGGACTCGAGCATTACACCAGGCACCCCCTGCTCTGATGAGGGGAGGGTGCCTGGTCCATAGGAAAAGGGCAGAAAATGATGGAAACACCACAGAAATGGTTCAGGGACAGCATAGGGAGGATGTCTGGATGCATCTTGGACTCCAACGTCGCTGCTGGGAACGATGTTTCGCCCGTAGTACGCCATTTTTACAGACTGACCGTAAAACACACAAAAAGGAAGATAAAAACGATTTTAGGCGAAAAATTGTTACCAAACAGTATTTGCTGTATATTTACTTGTATATCATCTGCAAATTCTGCAAAAAATTTCATCGATTTTTCGGAACTGGGGCCATGATTAAGAGGGAAACGTGCGCAGAGGCAAATTCTGCAAGAAATTTCCTCGATTTTTCTGAACTGGGGCCATGATTAAGAGGGAAACGTGCGCAGAGGCAAATTCTGCAAAAAATTTCATCGATTTTTCTGAACTGGGGCCATGATTAAGAGGGAAACGTGCGCAGAGGCAAATTCTGCAAAAAATTTCCTCGATTTTTCTGAACTGGGGCCATGATTAAGAGGGAAACGTGCGCAGAGGCAAATTCTGCAAAAAATTTCCTCGATTTTTCTGAACTGGGGCCATGATTAAGAGGGAAACGTGCGCTGAGGCAAATTCTGCAAAAAATTTCCTCGATTTTTCTGAACTGGGGCCATGATTAAGAGGGAAACGTGCGCTGAGCCGACCATCTAAAACATTATGGGTGAGGGTCTGCTGCGGAGCTGACCATCCTAAACATTATATGCGAAGGCCCGCTAGTGAGCTGACGCTATAAAACATTATATGAGAGGGCCCGCTAGAGAGCTGACCCAATAAAACATTATATGAGAAGGCCCGCTGGTGAGCTGACCTATACAAAAATTGTCAAACAGCGCCCGCTGGTGAGCTGGCCCTATATAAAAATTATATCACAGGGCCCGCTGGTGAGCTGGCCCTATATAAAAATTATATCCCAGGGTATATGGAAGAGAGTCAACCATATACCCATTTTTTGGGTGGAAGGGGTGAATGGGAATACAGAGTATTACCATCATTGTAAATAACATATTTAAAGTGACTTTATGTTCACCCGGGGCTTTCCTCCAGTGGAGTGGAGAAGTCAGGGGAAATCCAGGCCTTGTTCATTTTTATAAGTGTCAACCTATCAGCATTTTCGGTGGAAAGGCGGATACGCTTATCTGTTATGATGCCACCAGCAGCACTAAATACCCGCTCAGACAGAACGCTGGCGGCAGGGCAGGCCAGCACCTCCAAGGCATAGAGTGCCAGTTCATACCACGTGTCCAGCTTGGACACCCAGTAGTTGTAAGGCACAGAGGGATCATTGAGGACGCTGACACGGTCTGCTATGTACTCCTTCACCATCTTCCAAAACTTTTCCCTCCTTGTGACACTAGGCTGCGCATCAGGGTGAGGGTGCTGGCGGGGTGTCATGAAGGTGTCCCACGCCTTGGAGAGTGTTGCCCTGCCTTTGTCGGAACTGCTGTGTGCTCCCCTTTTCTCCCCTTCTCGGTTGGCCAAGGTAGCACGTACTCTGCCGCCAGCGTTGTCAGATGGAAAATTTTGGAGCAATTTTTCGACAAGAACCTTCTGGTATTGCACCATTTTGCTTGTCCTCTCCACCGGAGGAATGAGAGATGAGAAATTCTCTTTGTAGTGGGGGTCCAGAAGGGTGAACACCCAGTAATCCGTGTTGTCTAAAATGCGTATAACGCGTGGGTCACGGGAAAGGCAGCCTAACATAAAGTCAGCCATGTGTGCCAGAGTACCAACAGGCAAGATTTCGCTGTCCTCACCAGGAGGATGACTCTCAATCTCCTCATCCTCTTCCTCCTCTTCTGCCCACCCACGCTGAAGAGATGGAACTAAAGTTCCATGGCTACCCTCTGTAGCGGAGGCAACCGTGTCTTCCTTCTCCTCCTCCTCCTCCTCCAATTGTCGCTGAGAAGACGAAGTGAGGGTGCTCTGGCTATCACCTTGTGTAAGCTCTTCCTCCCGCATTTCCACCTCTTCCACATGCAAAGCGTCGGTTTTAATTGTGAGCAGCGAGCGTTTCAGTAGACACAGAAGTGGGATGGTTACACTGATAATAGCGTTATCGCCGCTCACCATCTGTGTCGATTCCTCAAAATTGCATAAAACCTCACAGAGGTCTGACATCCATTCCCACTCCTCACTTCTGATTAGAGGAAGTTGAACGGAGAGGCGACGACCGTGTAACAGCTGGTACTCCACTACTGCCCTCTGCTGCTCACAAAGCCGGGCCAACATGTGGAAGGTGGAGTTCCAGCGCGTGCTCACGTCACACAGCAGCCGGTGAGCTGGCAATTGTAAGCACTGCTGCAGCTTCAACAGGCCGGCTGAAGCTGTTGATGACTTACGGAAATGTGCACACACGCGGCGCACCTTGGTCAAGAGATCATGCAAATTGGGGTAGGATTTTAGAAATCGCTGAACCACTAAATTAAATACATGCGCTAGGCATGGTACGTGTATGAGCTTGCCGAGCTCCAAAGCCGCCACCAAGTTACGCCCATTATCACACACAACCATGCCTGGTTGCAGGTTGAGTGGCGAGAGCCACTGCTCGGTCTGGTGACTAATCCCCTGCAACAGCTCTGAGGCCGTGTGCTGTTTGTCCCCAAGGCAGATCAGCTTCAGCACGGCCTGTTGACGCTTCCCCACTGCAGTGCTACACTGCTTCCAGCTACCGGCTGATGGGTGAGTGGCGCTGCGCGCAGAGAATTCGGAGGTGGAAACGGAGGAGGAGGAGCCAATAACGTAGGTGCTGGCGGAAACCCTGATGGAGGTAGGGCCCGCAATCCTCGGCGTGGGTAGCACCTGTGCCATCCCAGGGTCCGAGTCGCTCCCAGCCTCCATGACATTCACCCAGTGTGCCGTCAGGGAAATGTAGCGTCCCTGGCCACAAGCACTTGTCCATGTGTCAGTCGTTAAGTGGACCTTCCCAGTAACTGCGTTGGTCAGGGCACGGGTGATGTTACGGGACACATGGTGGTGTAAGGCGGGGACGGCACACCGGGAAAAGTAGTGGCGGCTGGGGACTGCGTACCGAGGGACAGCTGCTGCCATCAGGCTGCGGAAGGACTCAGTCTCCACAAGCCTAAATGGCAGCATTTCGATGGCCAGTAATTTGGAAAGGTGTGAGGTTAGTGCTATGGCCTGTGGGTGGGTGGCTGGGTATTTTCGCTTGCGCTCAAATGCCTGGGGTAACGACATTTGGACGCTGCGCTGGGACAGGGAAGTGGATGTGGTCACTGATGGTGCTTCAGATGGTACAGGTGCAGGGCGGGAGGTATGCGGGCCTGCGCCTTCGACAGGCGATTGGCCGGCACCGAAAACAGGGGAAGAGGAGGCAGTGGTGTGGCCTGCAGACACAGATTGGCGATCCTGGCGTTCCTCCCACTTATTACGGTGCTTGGATGCCATGTGTCGGATCATGCTGGTGGTGGTGAGGTTGCTAGTGTTCATGCCTCGGCTCATTCTGGTGTGGCACAGGTTGCAAACTACAATTTTTTTGTCGTCCGCACTTTCCTTAAAAAAACGCCATACCGCGGAACACCTAGCCCTTGGCAAGGGAGATTTACGCAAGGGGGTGCTCCGTGGAACATTTGCGGGCCGGTTTGGTGCGGTCCGCCTTCTTTCTTTAGCCACACCACTGCCTCTTCCAGCCTGTTGCGGTGCTGCAGATGGCTCACCCTCAGGACTGCTGTCATCGCTCGGCTCTCCACCTTCCCAGGTGGGGTCAGTCACCTCATCGTCCACCAAGTCCTCCTCCACTTCCTCACTCTGATCATCCTCCTCATTTCTTGATCCCACCACATACTCAGTCATTGACAACTGTATATCATCCTCCTCATCAAGGTCTTGAGACAGTAATAGTGGTTGATTTGATGGCAACTGTGTCTCATCATCATCATCATCCACTTCCTTTGACCTTAAATGCCGTTCCCCTCTTTCATCTTCTTGTGATTGGGTACCCTCTAGAGGTTGTGAATCAGGGCACAAGATTTCATGTTCCTCTGCAAGCGTGCTTGGAGAGAGGTTCAAATGAAGAATTGGTGATGAGACGAGCTCCTCACTATATCCCAGTGTGGGATCACTTCTTTGACCAGACCCTCTATGGTGGGAGGAAGGATGATCAGGGTGAGGATTATGTTGACCAGACTCTTGGCTACTGAGAGTGGACTTGGTGGAAGACAGGGTGGTGCTTAACCGACCGGAAGCAGTATCACCTGAAATCCAACCGGCCACCTGTTCGCAGTGGTCTGACCTCGAGAGTGATGTCCTGCGACGCCCTGTAAACTGAGACATGAAGCTAGGTATGGTGGATGTCTTTCTTTCTTGTGCTCTGGCACCAGGCACAGTTTCTACGCGTCCTGACCCGCGCCCTGAACTATCAGGATCACGTCCACTTCCCCGTCCCTTTTTACCCGCCTTCTTCATATTACACGGAATATGTGCTGCTAATCTGCAACTTTGCACACTAAACAGAATGTGCTGCTTATCTGCGGCTAGGCACAGTGAATGGAATATGTGACTTTTATTTTTTACACTTTGCACACTAAACAGAATGTGCTGCTAATCTGCAACTTTCCACACTAAACAGAATGTGCTGCTTATCTGTGGCTAGGCACAGTGAATGGAATATGTGACTTTTATTTTTTACACTTTGCACACTAAACAGAATGTGCTGCTAATCTGCAACTTTCCACACTAAACAGAATGTGCTGCTTATCTGCGGCTAGGCACAGTGAATGGAATATGTGACTTTTATTTTTTACACTTTGCACACTAAACAGAATGTGCTGCTAATCTGCAACTTTCCACACTAAACAGAATGTGCTGCTTATCTGCGGCTAGGCACAGTGAATGGAATATGTGACTTTTATTTTTTACACTTTGCACACTAAACAGAATGTGCTGCTAATCTGCAACTTTCCACACTAAACAGAATGTGCTGCTAATCTGCAACTTTGCACACTAAACAGAATGTGCTGCTTATCTGCGGCTAGGCACAGTGAATGGAATATGTGACTTTTATTTTTTACACTTTGCACACTAAACAGAATGTGCTGCTAATCTGCAACTTTGCACACTAAACAGAATGTGCTGCTTATCTGCGGCTAGGCACAGTGAATGGAATATGTGACTTTTATTTTTTACACTTTGCACACTAAACAGAATGTGCTGCTAATCTGCAACTTTGCACACTAAACAGAATGTGCTGCTTATCTGCGGCTAGGCACAGTGAACAGAATAAGTGACTTTTATTTTTTACACTTTGCACACTAAACAGAATGTGCTGCTAATCTGCAACTTTGCACACTAAAAAGAATGTGCTGCTAATCTGCAACTTTGCACACGAAACAGAATGTGCTGCTAATCTGCAACTTTGCACACTAAAAAGAATGTGCTGCTAATCTGCAACTTTGCACACTAAACAGAATGTGCTGCTAATCTGCAACTTTGCACACTAAAAAGAATGTGCTGCTAATCTGCAACTTTGCACACTAAACAGAATGTGCTGCTAATCTGCAACTTTGCACACTAAACAGAATGTGCTGCTAATCTGCGGCTAGGCACAGTGAACGGAATATGTGACTTTTTTTTTAAAACTCTGCCCCCCAAAACAAAATATAACTGCTGCCCCCA
Organism: Rhinophrynus dorsalis; assembly: GCA_037306005.1. NCBI lineage: Eukaryota > Metazoa > Chordata > Amphibia > Anura > Rhinophrynidae > Rhinophrynus > Rhinophrynus dorsalis. Next base: position 349,535,696 of record CM074719.1, on the reverse strand, counting down.
CACACAATAGTCCTAAAAAGGACTTTTGGGTCTTTTTGTTGTTGAAACACACTTTTCTTCTCCCTACACTGACTTTCCCTTCCTATCCTCATCTCTCCCTGGCTAAGACTGAGACAAACTCGCTGGTCAGGTGCTATACAGCACCCGATCACGGGTTCTGGCCAGCCAATCAGTGTAATGCCAGCAGCCAGCATGGCTGCTGGCATTACACTGATGTCAGAGCCTCCCCACACGTTTATTGGCTGCGCTACAGCCGCGAAACGTGCGGGGAGGAGACCCGAACATGGCGGGCGAGCACATGCGGTACTCGTACGAGTACCGCCATGTGCCGAGCAGAGCGATGCTCGAGCCGAACCGAGCTTCGGCCGAGCATGCTCGCTCATCACTACTCACAGTTCATTTTTTTTTTTAATTAAAGAAAACAGTAAAAAAAAAAAAAAATGTAAAAAAACACAATTTTTTTCTCTTAAGATCATTTGGGCACAATGGGTTACATTTTTATGGAGACTGCATGAAAGCTATGAACGTTCAGTCATACCTATAAAATGGGCAGTTTTAAGTGGGTACTGTCCCTCCTGGGTAAAAATCCCCATGTCCCTCTTTACCTCAGTATTTTGCCACCTTTTTATTTTTATATTTTTATTAAATAAAGACTGTTTTTTGTAAAAAAAAATGTACTGTTGTTTAAAATAGAAAAAAAGTGTATCTTAGCAGGTCATAAATGGACCTGCATCCAGCCAGCCTCCAGCAGGATTTTTATTTTGTATGTGTCTGCTCTCTGCTTCTCTCTCCCTTACTTCAATAGTAGTGAAGAGAGAGGCACAGAGCAGACACAAAGGCAGTGTGCTTGACACACTGCCTTATTCAATCAAAATGCCGGCACATATGATCGTTCCTGAAGCGATCACATGAACCGACAGAAGTGACTCGCTCTGAGACTGAACGCTCTGGTCCCGGAGCACTCAGTCTCAGCCTGCAATGAATGATAGCAGTGTGCACAGAGGCACGCTGCTATCATTTATCCCATGACATGCCAGGACCATTGTGGGTCCTTATGGGAAGTTTACTCATGACGATCCTAGCACATCATAGGTCGTTAAGGGGTTAAGTTACTGAAGGCCTATTAAAGTTTTCATATATTTGGTGAGACTATTTCCCCAATGAGTTCATACTTCCACCAGAGAATTGGGTAATTATCTCCTAGATAGTGTATGTTATTATAAGGATCAGTTTGAGGCTGACTTTCAGTTGGAGATCTGGAGGAAACATTTGTCTAGCATGGAGTCAGAATTAACCCATAGGGAAGGAGGACAAGGACAGGGAGAAAGCCATAAAGATACCTGCACTGGGGGTAATACAGTGGATGCTGATATACTGGGAGGCTGGTCTATGCCTCTAGATCATGTGAGTAGGATTACTGAGCACAGATAAGGTGATTATCAACAGTGGTGGTTCAAATATTGAAAATGGTTTGCACTTAGAGTGTGTGCACTTCTCTTTTTGTGTTTCTTTTTACATGCAAATAGGGAGTCGTCTTGCCAGTGGTTTCATTTGAAGAGCAGCATAGCAGTCAAGGAGAAGTGAAATACTCTGTTGGACTTTTTTTTCTTGATTCAAATTGGGACTGTTAGGAGTTTAAAAGATCATCTTTGTGGAATATAGCACTTACTCATGTGGTGATTATTGAAACTAGCAGCACACGTAGGGCTCTCTGGAATGCTCAACAGTGATTTTCATAAAATCAACTCCCATATGGAACTCATGAGTCTGTCTGTCACTCAAAGGGATAAGGTGAAGTGTGTGTAGGCTCTTTGGGCAATTTTAGTGAAGACTCTGCTCTGTCACGGACTCTCAGTAAAGAAACACACAAAACAGTACAAGTGAATTTAAATCAGTTTATTGAGCAATAGATAATCAGAATACTAGTAGTAATAATGAACACTTCCTCAGTCAGAGGGGAGATAGACATGAGGACAGTGTCTAGTCCACTAACCAGGAGCTGACACTGAACAACTGTAGGTCTATGGTATTGAGTCTTAGAACCAGACTTGGCTCTACCACAACAGGAAGGAATAATGGGACTAGTACAGGAGCGTACCCATCAGAGGCACAGAGCTAAAAAACCACCAATACCAATAATGTAACTGGTAGCACCACTCGAGGTAGCAGAGTAGGCGCTTAGATAGATGCAGCCAGATAGGAGTGCACTACTGAGGTAAGGAGCAAGACAAGCTGCACTCTATCTTACCGAAGGCAACTGGGAGGCACATAGAGTAGATAGCACCGCAAATGTTAAGCTAGGCAACAGGTAAGCATAAGAGGCGAGTGCCCAGGAGCGAGACTAAGTTGCACTAGCTGCCCGGAGGCAAACAGAAAGCACCAAGCGGAGGCAACCTGCAAGCGACCAACTGGTAGCTGAGCTACTAGGTAAAGGAGCACTCCCTGGATCATCCTAGTGGTAATCAGACAGGAGCAAGGCACACACGGCGTGTCAGTCAGACATGCCATGGTCAGGAACCAGATCGGGTAGTCAGCCACAACAAAGGTCTGCATGGAGCGGGTAGTCGGACAAGCCAGAGTCATACACGGATCAGGAAGTCAGCCACAGCCTAGGTCACAACCAGAGTGAGTAGTCAGACACCAGGAGACAACATAAGCCAAGCAAGGGTCAGAGGAACAAACTAGATGCGCATAGCAACACCACAAAAGGGCAACAAGTCCTGGTCTCAATGAGGTTTATAAAGCTGCAGAAGGAGGCGGGACCCAATTAGGCCCATAAACAGGTGTCCGTGCCAGTGCCTGAAACAAGACTAAGCCATGAAGAAGTGGCCGGAGGCCATGCTGGCCGGCAGCCATACAGAGATAAGAGCACAGGCTCGTTTTAGGCCTCAAAGGGAGACTGTAATAGTACCCACCTTTAACGACCTCCTCCCCGCGGAAGAGGACTGAGCTTAAGGAGAAAATTAGCATGGAATCTGTGGAGCAAAGTAGGAGCATGCACATCTCCAACAGACACCTAGGAACGCTCCTCGGGACCATACCCCTTCCAATGTACGAGGTATTGGAGGTGACCTCTACTTCTGTGAGATTCCAGAATTGACTCATACTCTTCCTGGCCATTGACTTGAACTGGCCCAGGCAGGACAGGTACCGAGGTGTAATGGTTGCAAAACAAAGGTTTAAGCAGGGACACATGGAAGACATTGTGGATATGCATACCAGCCTGAAGCTCTAGGGTGTATGCAGTACCTGGTATGGGTCTATGTACCGAGGAACCAGCTTCTTACAAGTCACCTAGTGGTTGAGGTTACGAGAGGACAGTCATACCCTATCCCCCACTTGAAACGCCGGAGTCGGCCCTTGCCGATGATCCATATGTCTTTTGTAGCGCTGATTGGACCTTTGAAGGGATCTTTGAACTTGAACCCAAGTGGAGCGGAGCTGCCTAAGATGCTCGTCCAGAGCCTGAATTTCTTTTACCTTAAATGAGTCAGGTAGCAGAGCAGGCTGGAAGCCATAATTAATAAAGAACAGAGAATTCTGCGAAGAAGAGTTAATGGCACCATTCCTGGCAAACTCTGCCCACAGTAACAAGCTCGCCCAGTCACTGTGATGGTCCGATATAAAACAGCGTAAGAACTGTTCCAGGCCCTAATTGGCTCTCTCAGCAGCACCATTAGATTGGGGGTGGTAAGCTGATGAAAATGACAACTGAATGCCCGTTTGCCCACAGAAGGCCCTCCAGAGACGGGACACGAATTGGCTCCCCCGATCCAAGACCAGCACCCTGGGCACTCCATGGAGCCTAAATAACTCCCTGGAAAATATCTCAGCCAGCTCTCTGGACGAAGGCAGACCCTTCAGGGGTACAAAGTAAGCCATCTTAGAGAACCCCATAAGAATGACCATATGCCCCTTGGAAACCAGCAGCTCAACCATGAAGTCAATAGATACATGAGACCAAGGACGATCACCATTTGATACTGGCTGAAGCAGGCCCATGGGAAGATTCCTGGGAGTCTTGCTGTGAGCACATGTGGCACACGCTGCTACAAGAGCAGAGCAGCCAATTCTTAGGCTCGGCCACCAAAAGAGCCTAGATATGGCTACGGCCAATATGCCCAGTGGCCTTAGAAGAGTGATAAGTAGATATTAAACAAGTTCGCAGGTGTTCAGGGACAAAGCACCTCCCGCTAGGTTTGTCAGTAGGAGCGGTGGCTTGCGAAGCCAAGATCTCCTCCCCCAAGGGAGAGGTAATACTAGTTTGAATGGTAGCCAGAATATGATCTGTCGGAATGATAGGCACGAGAACACTATCAACCTCAGGATCTGATCTGAATTGCCTTGAGAGGGCATCCGCCCTGACATTCTTGGTACCCGGAAGGTACAATAGCACATAATTAAACCTGGAGAGGAATAAAGCACACCCTGCCTGCCTGCGCTAAAACCTCTTAGCCTCAGAAAGATAGGTCAGGTGTTTGTGTTCAGTGAGGATTAGGATTGGAGAACTCATCCCCTCCAACAGGTAGCACCACTCCTTGAGTGAGAGGATAATAGCCAGCAACTCTCGTTCCCTTATATTGTATACAGTCTGAGCCCTGGACAATTTCTTAGAAAAGTATCCTCATGGCAGTAGGACCTCCCCTGGAGCCGAGCTCTGAGACAGGAGGGTGCCTATTCCTGACTCAGACGCATTGATCTCCAGAGTAAAGGGCAGGGTGGGATTGGGATGAGACAGGATGGGAGTCTGTTACGGTTCAGTACACTCAGACACGTAAGGTTAGGTAAAAACACAGCTTTATTGAAGCGCACAATGAACAATGTAACCCTCACGGGTCCAGTACAGCATGAACTGACACAAGACAGGTTACAAGTGGCACCCACATGGATCCAGTAAAGTGAACAACACAATACTGACACAGGTCAGGTCAATGGGATTGATACAGTGTATGAATATCCAATGTAACCAGTGCAATGCTGGTAGTAACGAATAAAGACTCAATGTCGCCTGTATGATGTGTAAGGCGACAAGGACAGGACTGCAACCACAGGCCCTGGACGCCTGTAAGAGGAAGGCAATGGTGGACGCCCACCAACGACAAACAGACTGGTCAGAGCTCGTGCTTAAACGGAGGCCCTACCGGAGCAACCCAGCACCGTGTGCACGTACTACCTGAAAGGGTTAATGGGCAAAGGTATAAATGGATGGCAACCGGAAGCGCACAACAGATCAAACTGGTGGCTAATAGCCCAAGTAATATAGCCCAACAGAACCCAAGATGGTAGTGGTATAACTAGGCCATTCCCCCAGAGGAGTTAATAGCGCTGTGGTCTGGACAACGGTAACCACCTGAGACGCCCAACTGAACCAAAACAGACCAAGCGAGTGCGACACGGGTGGTAGCAGTGAGACTCTAATCACTGGTCCTGTATACAAGCAACCGGAACCACGGAAACTAGGACCAGCAAGTAGTAGCGGTGCCCTTGAGGCGGGCAAACAGGAGCAGTCGGGGGAACCAACTGGTACAGCAGAAACAGGAACCACCTCCAAGAAGAGTCAGTAAACAGTGCAGGAAAGTCAGCCAGGCCGGGTCGGTACACAGAGCAGGATCCTCAGATGCGCCAGGTCGGTACACAGAGCTGGGTCGTCAATCTCGCCGGGTCGGTACACGGAGCAGGAACATCAGCCAGGCTGGGTCAGTACAGGAAACAGGAACGTCAGCCAATCCGAGTCAGTACACAGTATCAGGAACAAGACAATAGCGTGGTCATGCAGTCCGGGGTCATACACTAGATCAGAACAACAACAACTAGCGCTAGGCATCAGGTACACCATGAAAGGGCATTAGCCAAGTGACAGCCCAGGGTTTAAAAAGGCTGTCACTAGGAGGAGCAATACAGCGCAGCCAATAGGAGAGCAGAAACATAGAGATGGACAGAATGTCGCTAGATCACGGGCACCGTGATAGAGTCTTAGTGAAGGCAACCTTCAGATCCTCAAATGCTTGGATGGCCCCAGGGGACCAGTAGGACGTGTCTGCCCCCTTTGTGTCATGTCGGTAAGTGGCTTAACCACTGACTAGAAGTTCCTGATGAACCTTCTATAGTAGGTAGTGAAACCCAGAAACCTTTGAATGGCCTTTAGACCTACCGGAAGAGGCCACTCCAGCACAGTAGATAACTTACGTGGATCCATAGCCAGTCCTACAGAGAAGATCACATACCCCAGAAACGTGACTTGAGACTTGTGAAACTCACACCTTTCCAGCTTGCAAAACAGCCTGTTGTCACGCAGGAGTTGCAAGACCTGTACCACATCCGCTTGATGTGCCTCTATGGTAGGTGAATGGATGAGAATGTCATCCAGATATACTACTACACATTTGTGCAGTTGATCTCTCCATATGTCATTGATAAATTCTTGAAACACTGCCAGAGCATTGCATAGCCCAAAGGGCATTACCAGATATTCATAATGTCCACTACAAGTGTTAAATGCAGATTTCCACTCATGCCCTTCCTTTATTCTCACCAGATTGTAGGTCGACCTTAACTCGAGTTCGGTGATCAAAGGCATGGGGTATGCGTTTTTTACCAACAACTTGTTTAGGCCTCTGTAGTCTATACATGGTCTTAACTCCCCATCCTTCTTTTTGACGAAAATGAAACCAGCGCCAGCAGGTGAGGAGGACTTGCGAATGATCCCTTTGGACAGGGCATCAGACACATACTACTCCATAGCACGGTTCTCCTTGAAAGACAGAGGATAAATATGTCCCCTTGGGGGTATGGCTCCAGGAATCAGCCATACAGAGGTAAGAGCACAGACTCGCTTTAGGCCTCAAAGGGAGACTGTGATATGCTCTCCACGTTTTGATTCTTTCTTTGAGTTAAAGCCTGACTATATGTGTCCAATGTTAGCATGGCAATGCCATCCGCTACTTCATCACATTCACCAGCTTCTCTTCCCCTCTGTCATCAGCACAGTGTGTGATGACCGCGATCAGAGAGTTGTGATGAAGTGGATGTCCAAGGTTCAAAGGTGTAAGCAATGAGACAAATGAGAGTGTTGTGACATACTCTGTGTCTCCATTCTCCCAAGATCCTCAGCCCCTCAATTGTTACTTCATGGAGCTCCAGCTCATGTGGCCATTGTCACCTGAACTCTGGAACTCATACACACTCCTGTGCTCTCCCTGTATGAAGCAACACCATTGTATTTTCACCTCAGGGACACCATCATTAGGGAACAGATGCAGAGGAGGACTGTGCAGTCACTTAGCCTCACATTAACCCTTTAAGTGCCAGAAGGGTACTTGTGGCTCTCAAAAGGCTAAGCTATGTGTCTTCAATTAGGCACTGTAGTGTCACACTGCATTTTGTATCATCTCTGGGACACCATCATTACAGAACAGTTGCAGGGGAAAGCAACATAGTCGTGTCAGAGGGGTAAACAATGAATTTAAAAAAAAAGATTTGTTGTGTACCACTCTGATGACTGCACTGTGCCTGCTCCAAGAGAATAATAGTCCCACACCCAGGACTTCAGGGGGGAGGGGAAACGTGGAGAAAAATGGCCTCTTTCTTCTCCATATTCCCATTCAGTGTCTGGGGCAGAGGATGATGTTGCTGCTCTTTCTGCTACTGCCTCAGAATCAGCATTTCAACTAGGACCAGGAGGATTGATGCTTTCAAGTGGAACCTGCCCTAGTCCCACATCACTGGACCCCATTCCCTTTGCAGCCATGGTGGTCTGTGGCACACTAACCGGCTCCTCATCATTCTGCTGCTCTTGCAAATCAGATGCAGCAGGAATTGCATCAGTAGCAAAATCTGCAAATTTCAAAAGCTCAAAGCTGGTGGTGGTGATGTCCATTCTTATCCCTTCCCCCATTCTTTCTTGGTTTGGGCTAAAAAGGCCATTAATGTCTCTTCCACCCCAACTTCTCCACCATCATCATCATCACCACCAGTCCCTACTTGCTGCTACTCTATTACAGATGTCTCACTGATTGAAGGAGGTGATGATAAATTTGATGGGTCCCATAAGTCACACTTTCCATCTCTTGTTGAGCTGAAGAAAGAAGACTGTCAGCACCAGCAGCAGGCACAGGCAGCTGATCTGTGCTCAGATCATGTTTGTTCTTGACAATACGGTAGGGGGAAGGGGACTCCCAGGGTCAGGGGAATGTTGTGGGCTCCCATGACTGTTAGTCTGGCCACTCTGCAGTACTTCCCTTACCACCTCAGTAGGAGGATCTACTGTGGAACGCTAGTCCCACCAGAAGCTTCACCATCACTGTTACTACTACTAATACCGACCACATCAAATTCAGACCCTGAGTCTTCCTCCTTACTAGTAGTATGATCACCTCCTCCCTCACTCTTAACACTCTGAGTCTGTAGCTAATAGACATTTCTAGAAGTAGTAGATGTGGTGGGACTGCTTGGGGATGGCAAGTGTGACTTAGGGTCCCCTTCTGTCACACTTAACATCATTTCCTCCTCCTACTCCCTTCCTGAGAATCACAAGACAGCCTAGCAGGTGCAGGACTGGCAGCAGGCACAGGCAGCTGACCTGTCCTGTTCACACTACTACCGTCTTCTTCCTCTGCCCATAACACAAATTTCCCCAAATCCCTAGGGGTGATGTAGGGGGACTGGCAATCATTGGGTCTGGGGAACCAGGGCATCCAGACCCTTTCATATTGGTAATGGTATCACGGTGCCCGTGATTTTGCCTACAGTTGCTTTAACTGTCTTGTCCCCATTGATGGATGAGCGGAGCATGGCTGGTCGCTGCCTGACTGCTGGCCTCTCTGTTTAGGGTGCGCGTCACTGACATCGCTTTTGCTATCTTGTACCTTCGGCACTAATTGGCCAATTGATGTCCCACGTTTTCTGTTGGCCTTATATTTGGCCTTTAGACTAAGCTTCAGTGCCCTTTCGTGGTGTACCAGTGTGTTGCTTAGTATTCCGCTCTCTGTTGTGACCCTTGCTTGGCTGCTGATTCTGCTCCATGTATGACCATTGGCTCTGTCTGACTACCCAATCCATGCATGAACCTTGGCCTTGTCTGACTACTCGATCCATACATGAACTTGGCCTGTTCTGACTACCCACTCCGCATATGAACCTTGGCCTGTCTTGACTACCCGCTCCGTGTATGTACCTTGGCTTGTCTGACTACTTGAATTGTGTATGACCTTGACCTTGTCTGACTCCACTCCGTGTATGTTCTTTGGGCCTGAAGCACTCTCTCCGTGCTGGAACTCGGGCCTGGTCTCTACCTCTCTGTGTTGCCTCAGGATTAGTCCGCTGCCTTTTAAGCCTTGTCAGTGCTCTAGGTGCTACCATGGGTATTTGCCTTGGACCCTAGCATTCTAGGGGAACAATATTCTGCTTGGGACCCTAACATTCTAGGGTATCGCTTATCTGCTGTGGACCCTTCATCCTAGGTTAGCGTTACTGCCTCCTAGCCACCCTCTCTCCATCTTGGATAGGATGCGAGAACCATAGGCTAGGTTCTTTCCTATTTTGCAGTACCTGGTTCCAGTAGTGCAGGCTAGGTTCAGTGTTCAGCTCCTGGGTAGTAGACTGTAGCACTGTCCTCACGCCTGACCCCAGGAAGGGTTGGGGAAGTGCTTATCTATATATATTTTATTAATAAAGTGGTGTTGATCTTACTGTACCTGTCTGAGTCATTATTTGTCTGACAACCGTGACAGTATGAAAGAGCCCTGAGTACTGAACGTACAGGCAACCCACAGGTTCCTAGCATTCTGCCCAGAATGTACATACAGGATCAACGTACTGATCAGCTATCGTTGGCTATACATCCTGAGACTGGTACGTGTTTCCGAGTGAACAAAGCAAGGTGAGCTTCATGATTTCACTCTTGTCGGGTAAGGTATTGGCATGGGCCAATCCTCTATGGGAGACAGAGAAACCCATAGTTTCTAACTTTATGGAATCTGTGGCCGCATTCCATAGGGTCTTTGATGTTCCAGCCCGGGGAATGGCAGCTGCTAAACAACTCATGACTATCCTCCAGGGCACACTCCTGGTAGCCAAGTATGCAATTGAATTCCGTACTCTGGCTGCGGAGGTGGGCTGGAACAATGAGGCACTAGTAGCCACTAGTGTTGAGCGAGCATGCTCGGCCGATGCTCGGATCGGCTCGAGCATCGCTCTGCTCGGCACATGGCGGTACTCGTACGAGTACCGCATGTGCTCGCCCGCCATGTTCGGGTCTCCTCCCCGCACGTTTTGCGGCTGCTGCGCAGCCAATAAACGTACAGGGAGGCTCTGACATCGGTGTAATGCCAGCAGCCATGTTGGCTGCTGGCATTACACTGATTGGCTGGCCAGAACCCGTGGTCGGGTGCTGTATAGCACCTGACCAGCGAGTTCGGCTCAGTCTTAGCCAGGGAGAGATGAGGATAGGAAGGGAAAGTCAGTGTAGGGAGAAAAAAAGCAAAATTGTGAAAAAAAAAGAACCAAAAGTCCTTTTTAGGACTACTGTGTGTGGGGGCAGCAGGTTATTTTGTGTGGGGGGAAAAAAACAAACAAAAAAAAATTTTATATATTCTGTTTAGTGTGCAAAGTTGCAGATTAGAGCACATTCTGTTTAGTGTGCAAAGTTGCAGATTAGAGCACATTCTGTTTAGTGTGCAAAGTTGCAGATTAGAGCACATTCTGTTTAGTGTGCAAAGTTGCAGATTAGAGCACATTCTGTTTAGTGTGCAAAGTTGCAGATTAGAGCACATTCTAAAATATTCTAAAATATCAAAGTCACATATTCCATTCAGTGTGCTTCGCCGCAGTTTAGCAGCACATTCTGTGGACTGTGCAGAGTTGCAGAATAGGAAGAAATACTGTTAAGTCTTCAAACTGTAAAATATCAAAGTCACATATTCCATTCAGTGTGCTTCGCCGCAGTTTAGCAGCACATTCTGTGTACTCTGCACAGTTGCAGAATAGGAAGAAATACTGTTAAGTCTTCAAACTAAAATTTCAAAGTCACATATTCCATTCAGTGTGCGTCGCCGCAGTTTAGCAGCACATTCTGTGTACTGTGCAGAGTTGCAGAATAGGAAGAAATACTGTTAAGTCTTCAAACTAAAATATCAAAGTCACATATTCCATTCAGTGTGCGTCACCGCAGTTTAGCAGCCTATTCTGTGTACTCTGCACAGTTGCAGAATAGGAAGAAATACTGTTAAGTTTTCAAACTCAAATATTAAAGTCACATATTCCATTCAGTGTGTGTCACCGCAGTTTAGCAGTCTATTCTGTGTACTCTGCACAGTTGCAGAATAGGAAGAAATACTGTTAAGTTTTCAAACTCAAATATTAAAGTCACATATTCCATTCAGTGTGCGTCACCGCAGTTTAGCAGCCTATTCTGTGTACTCTGCACAGTTGCAGAATAGGAAGAAATACTGTTAAGTTTTCAAACTCAAATATTAAAGTCACATATTCCATTCAGTGTGCGTCACCGCAGTTTAGCATCCTATTCTGTGTACTCTGCACAGTTGCAGAATAGGAAGAAATACTGTTAAGTCTTCAAACTCAAATATTAAAGTCACATATTCCATTCAGTGTGTGTCACCGCAGTTTAGCAGCCTATTCTGTGTACTCTGCACAGTTGCAGAATAGGAAGAAATACTGTTAAGTTTTCAAACTCAAATATTAAAGTCACATATTCCATTCAGTGTGTGTCACCGCAGTTTAGCAGCCTATTCTGTGTACTCTGCACAGTTGCAGAATAGGAAGAAATACTGTTAAGTCTTCAAACTCAAATATTAAAGTCACATATTCCATTCAGTGTGTGTCACCGCAGTTTAGCAGCCTATTCTGTGTACTCTGCACAGTTGCAGAATAGGAAGAAATACTGTTAAGTTTTCAAACTCAAATATTAAAGTCACATATTCCATTCAGTGTGTGTCACCACAGTTTAGCAGCCTATTCTGTGTACTCTGCACAGTTGCAGAATAGGAAGAAATACTGTTAAGTCTTCAAACTCAAATATTAAAGTCACATATTCCATTCAGTGTGTGTCACCGCAGTTTAGCAGCCTATTCTGTGTACTCTGCACAGTTGCAGAATAGGAAGAAATACTGTTAAGTTTTCAAACTCAAATATTAAAGTCACATATTCCATTCAGTGTGTGTCACCGCAGTTTAGCAGCCTATTCTGTGTACTCTGCACAGTTGCAGAATAGGAAGAAATACTGTTAAGTCTTCAAACTCAAATATTAAAGTCACATATTCCATTCAGTGTGTGTCACCGCAGTTTAGCAGCCTATTCTGTGTACTCTGCACAGTTGCAGAATAGGAAGAAATACTGTTAAGTTTTCAAACTCAAATATTAAAGTCACATATTCCATTCAGTGTGTGTCACCGCAGTTTAGCAGCCTATTCTGTGTACTCTGCACAGTTGCAGAATAGGAAGAAATACTGTTAAGTTTTCAAACTCAAATATTAAAGTCACATATTCCATTCAGTGTGTGTCACCGCAGTTTAGCAGCCTATTCTGTGTACTCTGCACAGTTGCAGAATAGGAAGAAATACTGTTAAGTTTTCAAACTCAAATATTAAAGTCACATATTCCGTGTAAGATGAAGAAGGCGGGTAAAAAGGGACGGGGAAGTGGACGTGATCCTGATAGTTCAGGGCGCGGGTCAGGACGCGGAGAAACTGTACCTGGTGCCAGAGCACAAGAAAGAAAGACATCCACCATACCTAGCTTCATGTCTAATTTTACAGGGCGTCGCAGGACATCACTCTCGAGGTCCGACCACTGCGAACAGGTGGTCGGTTGGATGTCAGCTGATACTGCTTCCAGTCGGTTAAGCACCACCCTGTCTTCCACCAAGTCCACTCTCAGTAGCCAATAGTCTGGTCAACATAATCCTCACTCTGATCATCCTTCCTCCCACCATAGACGGTCTGGTCAAAGAAGTGATCCCACACTGGGATATAGTGAGGAGCTCGTCTCATCACCAATCCTTCATTTGACCCTCTCTCCAAGCACGCTTGCAGAGGAACATGACATCTTGTGCCCTGATTCACAACCTCTAGAGGGTACCCAATCACAAGAAGATGACAGATGTGAACGGCATTTAAGGTCAAAGGAAGTAGTGGATGATGATGATGATGATGAGACACAGTTGCCATTAAATCAACCACTATTACTGTCTCAAGACCTTGTTGAGGAGAATGTTATACAGTTGTCAATGACTGAGTATGTGGTGGGATCAAGACATGGGGAGGATGATCAGAGTGAGGAAGTGGAGGAGGACTTGGTGGACGATGAGGTGACTGACCCCACCTGGGAAGGTGTAGAGCCGAGCGATGACAGCAGTCCTGAGGGTGAGCCATCTGCAGCACCGCAACAGGCTGGAAGAGGCAGTGGTGTGGCTACAGAAAGAAGGCGGACCGCACCAAACCGGCCCGCAAATGTTCCACGGAGCACCCCCTTGCGTAAATCTCCCTTGCCAAAGGGTAGGTGTTCCGCGGTATGGCGTTTTTTTAAGGAAAGTGCGGACGACAAAAGAATTGTAGTTTGCAACCTGTGCCACACCAGAATGAGCCGAGGCATGAACACTAGAAACCTCACCACCACCAGCATGATCCGACACATGGCATCCAAGCACCGTAGTAAGTGGGAGGAACGCCTGGATCGCCCATCTGTGTCTGCAGGCCACACCACTGCCTCCTCTTCCCCTGTTTTCGGTGCCGGCCAATCGCCTGTCGAAGGCGGAGGCCCGCATACCTCCCGCCCTGCACCTGTACCATCTGAAGCACCATCAGCGACCACATCCACTTCCCTGTCCCAGCACAGCGTCCAAATTTCGTTACCCCAGGCATTTGAGCGCAAGCGAAAATACCCAGCCACCCACCCACAGGCCATAGCACTAACCTCACACCTTTCCAAATTACTGGCCATCGAAATGCTGCCATTTAGGCTTGTGGACACTGAGTCCTTCCGCAGCCTGATGGCAGCAGCTGTCCCTCGGTACGCGGTCCCCAGCCGCCACTACTTTTCCCGGTGTGCCATCCCCGCATTACACCACCATGTGTCCCGTAACATCACCCGTGCCCTGACCAACGCAGTTACTGGGAAGGTCCACTGAACGACTGACACATGGACAAGTGCTTGTGGCCAGGGACGCTACATTTCCCTGACGGCACACTGGGTGAATGTCGTGGAGGCTGGGAGCGACTCGGACCCTGGGATGGCACGGGTGCTACCCACGCCGAGGATTGCGGGCCCTACCTCCATCAGGGTTTCCGCCAGCACCTACGTTATTGGCTCCTCCTCCTCCGTTTCCACCTCCGAATTCTCTACACGCAGCGCCACTCCCCCATCAGCCAGTAGCTGGAAGCAGTGTAGCACTGCAGTGGGGAAGCGTCAACAGGCCGTGCTGGAGCTGATCTGCCTTGGGGACAAACAGCACACGGCCTCAGAGCTGTTGCAGGGGATTAGTCACCAGACCGAGCAGTGGCTCTCGCCACTCAACCTGCAACCAAGCATGGTAGTGTGTGATAATGGGCGTAACTTGGTGGCGGCTTTGGAGCTCGGCAAGCTCACACACGTACCATGCCTAGCGCATGTATTTAATTTAGTGGTTCAGCGATTTCTAAAAACCTACCCCAATGTGCATGATCTCTTGACCAAGGTGCGCCGCGTGTGTGCACATTTCCGTAAGTCATCTACAGCTTCGGCCGGCCTGTTGAAGCTGCAGCAGCGCTTCCAATTGCCAGCTCACCGGCTGCTGTGTGACGTGAGCACGCGCTGGAACTCCACCTTCCACATGTTGGCCCGGCTTTGTGAGCAGCAGAGGGCAGTAGTGGAGTACCAGCTGTTACACGGTCGTCGCCTCTCCGTTCAACTTCCTGTAATCAGAAGTGAGGAGTGGGAATGGATGTCAGACCTCTGTGAGGTTTTACGGAATTTTGAGGAATCGACACAGATGGTGAGCGGCGATAACGCTATTATCAGTGTAACCATCCCACTTCTGTGTCTACTGAAACGCTCGCTGCTCACAATTAAAACCGACGCTTTGCATGTGGAAGAGGTGGAAATGGGGGAGGAAGAGCTTACACAAGGTGATAGCCAGAGCACCCTCACTTCGTCTTCTCAGCGACAATTGGAGGAGGCGGAGGAGGAGGAGGAGGAAGACACGGTTGCCTCCGCTACAGAGGGTAGCCATGGAACTTTAGTTCCATCTCTTCAGCGTGGGTGGGCAGAAGAGGAGGAAGAGGATGAGGATATTGAGAGTCATCCTCCTGGTGAGGACAGCGAAATCTTGACTGTTGGTACTCTGGCACACATGGCTGACTTTATGTTAGGCTGCCTTTCCCGTGACCCACGCGTTGTACGCATTTTAGACAACACGGATTACTGGGTGTTCACCCTTCTGGACCCCCGCTACAAAGAGAATTTCTCATCTCTCATTCCTCCGGTGGAGAGGACAAGCAAAATGGTGCAATACCAGAAGGTTCTTGTTGAAAAATTGCTCCAAAATTTTCCATCTGACAACGCTGGCGGCAGAGTACGTGCTACCTTGGCCAACCGAGAAGGGGAGAAAAGGGGAGCACACAGCAGTTCCGACAAAGGCAGGGCAACACTCTCCAAGGCGTGGGACACCTTCATGACACCCCGCCAGCACCCTCACCCTGATGCGCAGCCTAGTGTCACAAGGAGGGAAAAGTTTTGGAAGATGGTGAAGGAGTACGTAGCAGACCGTGTCAGCGTCCTCAATGATCCCTCTGTGCCTTACAACTACTGGGTGTCCAAGCTGGACACGTGGTATGAACTGGCACTCTACGCCTTGGAGGTGCTGGCCTGCCCTGCCGCCAGCGTTCTGTCTGAGTGGGTATTTAGTGCTGCTGGTGGCATCATAACAGATAAGCGTATCCGCCTTTCCACCGACAATGCTGATAGGTTGACACTTATAAAAATGAACAAGGCCTGGATTTCCCCTGACTTCTCCACTCCACTGGAGGAAAGCCCCGGGGGAACATAAACTCACTTTATATATGTTATTTACAATGATGGGAATACTCTGTATTCCCATTCACCCCTTCCACCCAAAAAACGGGTATATGGTTGACTCTTAATCTTCTCATCCTCCTCCTCCTCTTCCATATGCCCTGTGCTATAATTTTTATATAGGGCCAGCTCACCAGCGGGCCCTGTGATATAATTTTTATATAGGGCCAGCTCACCAGCGGGCCCTGTGATATAATTTTTATATAGGGCCAGCTCACCAGCGGGCCCTGTTTGACAATTTTTATATAGGTCAGCTCACCAGCGGGCCTTCTCATATAATGTTTTATTGGGTCAGCTCTCTAGCGGGCCCTCTCATATAATGTTTTATAGCGTCAGCTCACTAGCGGGCCTTCGCATATAATGTTTAGGATGGTCAGCTCCGCAGCAGACCCTCACCCATAATGTTTTAGATGGTCAGCTCAGCGCACGTTTCCCTCTTAATCATGGCCCCAGTTCTGAAAAATCGAGGAAATTTTTGGGAGAATTTGCCTTTGCGCACGTTTCCCTCTTAATCATGGCCTCAGTTCAATAAAATCAAGGAAATTTTTGGGAGAATTTGCCTCTGCGCACGTTTCCCTCTTAATCATGGCCTCACTTCAGAAAATCGAGGACATTTTTGGCAGAATTTGCAGATGATATACAAGTAAATATACAGCAAATATTGTTTGGTAACAATTTTTCGCCTAAAGTCGTTTTTATTTTCCTTTTTGTGTGTTTTACGGTCAGTCTGTAAAAATGGCGTACTACGGGCGAAAGATCGTTCCCAGCAGCGATGTTGGAGTCCAAGATGCATCCAGACATCCTCCCTATGCTGTCCCTGAACCATTTCTGTGGTGTTTCCATCCTTTTCTGCCCTTTTCCTATGGACCAGGCACCCTCCCCTCATCAGAGCAGGGGGTGCATGGTGTAATGCTCGAGTCCTCCCATTGACTTCAAAGGGGCTCGGGTGCTCGGCCGAGCACTCGAGCCTCCGGGGGCGCTCGGTCAGAGCACCCGAACACCCGAGCATTGAGGTGCTCGCTCATCACTAGTAGCCACCTTCTCACAAGGTTTAAGTGACTCAATTAAAGATGAGACAGCAGCCCATGAAATGAGAAGGATCTGGATGACCTCATCACCTTTTCGATTCTGATTGATACCAGGATCAGAGATAGACCTTCGTTCAAGGAACAGATGTGTAGGTCGCCTTCCCAATTGGCACCTAGTTTTATGCTCCCACCCAGTCCTCTCTCGCCCCCCATGCCTCCTAGCGCTGAGTCCGTCAGTGTTACATTTACCTAGTTCCAGAGCTGCTGTCAACAATGAAGCAGGATGCATCGATATGTCGCTGCCGCTTCCTCCCAGACGTCGCTGATGGTGCCAGGTTTGGGCACGCTTGGCAGCACTATTGGCTGATGGTGTCCTCTTGCCAGCCGGGTTTGGCTCTCAATTTGATGCAGGTGCAGGCCGCTGGTTTGACGCATCGCATCGAGATGCGTCATTCACAGGCGTGAAGCGGCAGAATGATGCAGACCCTTGTTTTATGCTGTACAGCTGATTCTCCTCCCATCTACTTCCTGGGCTGGGCTTTAAAGGAGAACTGAGCAAATTCTCAGTTGCCCTTGCGTTGTTGTTCAATGCAGTTTGTTTCCCTAAGGCTCTGTGTATGTTCTGGCTTGTCTGACCATCCATCCTGGTGCTGACCTGTGGCTCTGTTTCACTATACTCCTGCCTACTCCCTGTGTATAGCAGACACCCAATCTGGTGCAGACCTGTGGCTCTGGCTGACTACCTGTATTGTGTATGACCCGGCTTTTCTAACCATCCATCCTTGTGCTGACCTGTGGCTCCATCTGACTATTCTCCTGCCTTACTGTTTATAGAAGACACCCAGTCTGTTGCGGACCTGTGGCTCTGGTTAAGACTTACATTTCGGTTTCACAGATTGAGACTAGGTTTTCTCCCCGTTGCATTCCCTATGGAAGTTTTCCTTCGTCAGACTGACTGCAGGCTTTCGTCAGTATTATCTCCCTATCTGCTACCACCTTCAGGAGATTCCTTAGTCTACCCACTTACTGCAGGTGTGAGTCAGGTTGTCTCTTGCTGTGTTCCTGCTTGCCCTCCTGTATACAGAGATTACAGGGGCGGGTGCCTGTCTCTGGTAGAGGCTCCCTCATTTAGGCAGACTCCTATTCCTGATAGAGTTGCTGACATCTAGTGGGACCTATGCTGCTTCTCCATGATTATTGCATATTTGTTATTCCTTGTTTCTGTGATCACTCTTACAGTCAGGAGTGAACCTATGCAACTGGGGTTCACGCATCTTTCAGGGGAAGGCCTTCCGTAGGAAAGAGGGCCTTTTGTTTGTACTGTGGTCCCTGGATCATCTGCAAGGGAAACCCATTCTTGAGGTGATTATATCTTGGGCCGCATCTTCAGTAACAACTCTGGCCTTAATAGCCTCCAGAGCCGCGAGGTATTTTATGGAGGCTGAATTTGCAGCCGAACATGCTATTCCATTGATGCTCATTCATCTCCACTGGCCGTTGAGGCTATTGACGGGAGACCGTTGCAAATGTCACATGTGACACATGAGACATGTCCTTTGTCTGTAGGGTAGGGGCTCTCCACGTGGAGACCATCCAGTTCCAAGTAATAAAGTCTCCTCTCTATGCTATCATTCTGGGGTTCCCCTGGCTACAGACACACAACTCCAGGATAAATTGGCAAATGTGCAACATTCTATCTTGGTCTTCCTATTTTGCTGAGTCCTGCCTACAGCAGCCTACCAAGATTCTTTGTACCTCTTCTTCGTTACAAGGATCTCTGTGGTGAGCTATTTATTCCAAGGCCTGATCAGGTGACCAGGGGACACCCCTTTAGATTAGAGGAAAGGAGGTTTAAACTTCAGCACAGGAAGGGTTTTTTATGGTAAGGTCTGTTAAATTGTGGAATTCATTGCCCAGGGAGGTGGTTATGGCAGATACAATGGATACATTTAAGAGAAGATTAGCTACATTTCTTTCAAAAAGGAACATACAGAGTTATACTGTTCATCAATAGGCTGATCAGGAAGGTCTGATAAAGACTAATTTAATTAGTAGCAGGAAAGCTATAAAATTCTCAGTTACTGGGGTATGAGGCGAAGGTTGAACTTGATGGACTTGTGTCTTTTTTCAACCTAATTTACTATGTTACCTACAAAGTACCAGTCATTCAGTGAGGTATTCAATAAGGTAGAGGCTAGTACGTTGCTGGCACACAGGCCATACAACTGTACTATTAATTTGATACCAGGTGCCATACCTCCAAGAGGGCATACATATCCTCTGTCAGTGAAGGAGAATCAGGCGATGGAAGATTATATGTCCAATGCCCTAGCCAGAGGGATTATTCTCAAGTCCTCCTCACCTGCTGGTGCAGGATTCTTTTTTGTAAAGAAAAAGCATCTAGGAGTTAACACCTTGTATTGACTACAGAGGGCTGAATAAACTCATGGTCAAAAATGCTTACCACATGCCTTTGATTACAGAATTGTTCGACCGTATTAAGGGTTCTACAGTGTTCACCAAGCTTGACCTGAGGGCCACTTACAACCTTGTAAGAATCAAAGAAGGAGAAGAGTGGCATTTAAAGGAGCAGTAAACTTTTTTTATGAAAAAATATATATTGTAGGGATTTTCCTATTGAGTAAAATAAGGGTACTCCCACTGCAGAGAGATTTATATTTCCAGAGTTATTACAGTTTAAACCCATGTTTTTTTTTACATTAGCAGTGCCCTCTAGTGGTCAAATTCTAATTTCCTGTTAGATTCTAATGGAGAGGAAAGTCAGAAAAGTCAGACACATACAGTTCTCCATAGAATGTGATAGAAACTGCCTGTCACTTCCTGTCAGTTAGAACTATCAGGAAGTAAACACAGTAAATTCACTTCCTGATTATTTAAACTGTCATAAATTTTGAATAAAACATCTGACAGCAGTGGGAGTGACCTTGTTTTATTCAGCAGGAAAAGTTCTATAAAATATACAGCAATAATGTAACCCAGAGAAATATGTATGTATATATAAATATGATGATTTTACATGTACATATACATAAATATTTCCGGTTATGAGGATTCAGGCGCAAAAGAGATGGTTCAATCAAAAACAGAATTTATTAGAACACCACAGAGTCTTAAAATGGACACGGCAACTCAACCTAAACTTCCTTATAAGGAATTAAATGCCATGCACAACAGAAATTAGACTAACTACAAAAATACATTTAGGACTACAGAACACAGAACATTAATATATTTCTATATACATAAGTGCACTGGTGTCGTGGCATAGTTACCTGGGCAGAATCTCCTCCAGCACGTGTCTTGTTATAGCTCTCCTTCACTGCCCCTTCTCTCCTTTCCTCCATCTTTCTCCTTCACTGCATCTTCTCTCTCACTCCTCCTTCTCTCTCCTCCTTCTCTCACTCCTCCTGACTAAATAGAATCTAATCCCTTATTTTATACTCTTTACTGCCCATTGCTTTCAATGTAAAATAGGCCTAAACACATGACATAAGTGCACTTATTTAAGACACTACCCTATAAGGATCATTTTAAGAAGTTAACTTGTGTGTGTAAAAAGAAACACATTAGAGTGGATTTTGTGATACACTTATTTTGGGACCCTTCTGAAAATGCCTATTTCTCTGAAGGACAAGGGAATGTCAGCCTAAGGTCAGCAATCCTCCTCCTGCAAGATATGCACATCTCTATTGGTTCCCAGGCCATTTGTCTTGTTAGCGAACAGGTGATACCCCGACTGAGTAGGTAAAGGCAAGGATGATACATACATCTGATTTGTGTGTGTGTATACATATATATATATATATACATATATATATATATATATATATATATATATACATATACACACCACCTGCATTTGCAGAATAAATATTATGTATCAGTATCATGTGTGCACTATAAAACATACTTGTATATACCATTATTACTGATACATATTCACTCATACATTGACCATCCAAAATAGATCTTCCAGTGCCCACAGAGCCCACCTGTCCACAAACAAACTGACCCCTGTTATTATGTTATCTCAGCAAGCCTGTGGGCCACCTGTCCCAGAACAAGCTGCCCACTGATTGTTATATAAAATGCAGACATATTTCTCTATCTATCTATCTATCTATCTATCTATCTATCTATCTATCTATCTACTGTATTGGTATAAAAACAACATCTATTTACATGAATATTTACATGAAATGGAGATATTACACAAGCAATAACCCATCTGGTAACAGTGGTTAAACCACTCACTGACATGACACACACAAGGGGGTGAACCCATCTGAATGGTCCCTCAGCACACTTCAGGGGTTTGGTGATTTGAAGTCTGCCTTTGCCAGGGCTCCTATTTTGTCCTATCCCAATCCTGCCCTACCCTTTACTTTGGAGGTTGATGCGTCAGAGTCAGCAGTAGGTGCCCTCCTGTCCCAGCGCTCGGCTCCTGGTAAAACCTTACTTCGATGTGGGTTTTTTTCTAAGAAATTATCTAAAGCTCAGAGTCTGTAATGCATTGGGGATCGTGAGCTCCTGGCCATCATTCTTGCACTTTGAGAATGGCGTTACCTACTGGAAGGAACGAGTTCACTAATCCTGATTCTCACAGACCATAAGAATCTATCTGTCTGAAGCAAAGAGGCTGTCTCCACGACAGGCCAGATGGGTGCTGTTTCTGTCCAGATTCAATTATGTGGTTTTGTATCTTCCTGGCACTAAGAATGTTGGAGCAGATGCTCTTTCCAGGCAGTTCGGCTCTGATCCTGAGTCTGAGAATACACTGGTGTCTATCATTCCGTCCGACCGTATTTTGGCTACTATACGGACTAATATTACCTCTCCCCTGGGAGAGGAGATTTTGGCCTTTCAAGCTTCAGCTCCTGTGGATAAGCCCAGAGGTAAATGTTTTGTGCCTGAGTCCCTTCGGACCAGATTACTGGAGACATATCACTCCTCAAAGGCTGCTGGACATATTGGTTGTGACCAATTGATTTGGTCTGTCTCCCTGCTTTTTTGGTGGCCTAGGCTAAGGGCTGACTGCTCAGCATTTGTAGCAGCATGTTCCACTTGTGCTCATGCCAAGAACCCTAGACATCTTCCGATGGGCCTACTCTAAACATTTCCTAATGGCGTACACCCTTGGTCGCATTTGTCTATCAACTTTATGGTCAGGTTACCTGCTTCCAAGGTATACACGGTCATTCTGATGATTGTTAATCAATTTTCCAAAATGGCTCACTTTGTACCTCTTAAGGGACTTCCTTCCTCCAGGGAGTTGGCTGAGGTCTTTGCTAAAGAGGTGTTTCGACTTCATGGAGTGCCCAAGGTGTTGGTCTCAGATTGAGGAAGTTAGTTTGTGTCCCGTTTCTGGAGGTCTTTCTGTGGTGAGATGGGTATCCAACTCTCTTTCTCCTCTGCCTACCATCCCCAGTCGAACGGTGCTTCTGAGAGATCCAGCCAAGGGTTGAAAAAGTTTCTACGCTGCTTCATTTTTGACCATCACAATAACTGGGCAACCTTGTTACCGTGGGCTGAGTTTGCCAGGAATTGTGCCGTGAACTCCTCCTCTCAGAATTCTCTGTTTCTGATAACTATGGTTTTCAACCATCCTTGCTTCCCGAGTCCTTTGAGGCACAAAATATTCTGGCTCTGGATTAGCATTTTAGGCAACTAGGCTCCACTTGGGTATGGTTTCAGAGAGCCTTACAGAGGTCCACACAGTGCTATCAGAGACACACAGACTGTCAAAGACTTCCTGCTCTGGGCTTTCAAGTGAGGGAGAGGGTATGGTTATCTTCCTGTAATCTGTACCTCAAAGGGTCTTGTAAGAAACTGGCTCCTCATTTTGTAGGCCCATACCGGGTTCTTTGGAGAGTCAACCCTGTCACATATGCCCTGGACCTTCCTGCTGGTATGCGCATTCACAATGTATTCCATGTATCTTTACTCAATCTATTGATTTGTAATTGCTACACTACTGCGCCAGTCCAGCCTGGCCCAATACAGGTCAAGTATCATGAGGAGTATGAGGTGCAAAACATTTTAGACTCACGTAGAGTCAGAGGACACCTACAATATCTTGTACACTGGAAGGGTTATGGGCCAGAAGAACGTACCTGGGTGTCCAGTGGCAATATCCATGCTCCTGCCTTGCTCCGCACGTTCTATTCTCGGTTTCATTCTAAACCTGGTCCTCTTCCACAGGGGAGGTCATTGAGGGGTGAGTACTATAACGGTGCCCCGTGATTTTTCCTCTTGATGCATTACCTGTCTTGTCCCCATTGATGGATGAGTGGCAGCATGGCTGGTCGCTGCCTGACTGCTGGCCTCTCTGTTTAGGGTGCACGTCACTGATGTTACACTTGCTATTTTGTACCTTCGGCACTAATTGGCCAATTGATGTCCTGCCTTCTCTGTTGGCCTTATATGCGGCCTTTAGACTAAGCTTCGTGGTGTACCAGTGCATTGCTTAGTATTCCGCTCTCTGTTGAGACCCTTGTTTGGCTGCTGATTCCACTCTCTGTATGACCATTGGCTCTGTCTGACTACCCGATCCGTGCATGAATCTTGGCCTTGTCTGACTACTTGATCCGTGCATGAACCTTGGCCTGTTCTGACTACCTGCTCTGTGTATGAACCTCAGCCTGTCTTGACTACTCACTCCATGTATGCACTTTGGCTTGTCTAACTACCCAATCCGTGTATGTCCTTGGCCTTGTCTGACACCGCTCAGTGTATGTACCTTGGGCCTGAAGCACTCTCTCTCCGTGCAGGTACTTGGGCCCTGTCTCTACCTTTCTGTGTTGTCTCAGGGTTAGTATGCTGCCTTTTAGGTCTTGCCAGCGCACTAGGTGCTACTGTGGGTATTTGCCTTGGACCCTAGCATTCTAGGGGAACACTATTCTGCTTGGGACCCTAGAGTTGTAGGGTATCGCTTATCTGCTGTGGACCTAGTATCTTAGGTTAGCGTTATTGCCTCCTAGCCACCTTCTCTCTATCTCAGGTAGGTTGAGAGAACCATAGGCTAGATTATCTCCTATTCTGCAGTACCTGGATCCAGTAGTGAAGGTTGGATTCAGTGTTCAGCTCCTGGGTAGTGGACTGTAGCACTGTCCTCACACCTGA
Source organism: Rhinophrynus dorsalis (assembly GCA_037306005.1). Taxonomy (NCBI): domain Eukaryota; kingdom Metazoa; phylum Chordata; class Amphibia; order Anura; family Rhinophrynidae; genus Rhinophrynus; species Rhinophrynus dorsalis. The sequence continues at coordinate 349,511,463 of CM074719.1, read as the reverse complement.
CCTGGGAAGGGTTGGGGAAGTGCTTATCTATATATATTTTATTAATAAAGTAGTGTTGTCTTAATGTACTTGTCTGAGTCATTATTTGTCTGACAGCCGTGACAAATGGTCACTTCCTTCTCCTCCTCAGACTCACTGGACGCATAATGGTCCTTCCAGCTCCTCCTTTTATTATTATTATTATTATTATTATTATTCAAATTTCTCATAATGATAGCAGTCACTATGAGCCTCTCCTCCCTCAATTTTGCTATAAACTCTCAGCACAACAGATTAGCACCTCTCTCTTTTTCTGTGGCTGCTTGTATTGTGTTTCACTTCCTGGAAAAGTCAAGTTTTTATAGAGAAAAAGTGAAAAACATGTAATTAAAGGGGCAAAAACCTTCTAGCCATTGAAAAAATAATGACTTTTTTTGGCAGTGGGTGAAAACAGTGAATATTTTAATTGCTTTATTGAAAGTGGATTTTTACACAAAAAGCGGACAACCATGGTTTTCATAGACTTTTTCATAAGAACACAACGGGACCTTTAGCCCACCCCTAGTCATCCCATGTCATTATTACTAATAATTAGTGTTGAGCGAGCATGCTCGGCCGATGCTCGGATCGGCTCGAGCATCGCTCTGCTCGGCACATGGCGGTACTCGTACGAGTACCGCATGTGCTCGCCCGCCATGTTCGGGTCTCCTCCCCGCACGTTTTGCGGCTGCTGCGCAGCCAATAAACGTACAGGGAGGCTCTGACATCGGTGTAATGCCAGCAGCCATGTTGGCTGCTGGCATTACACTGATTGGCTGGCCAGAACCCGTGGTCGGGTGCTGTATAGCACCTGACCAGCGAGTTCGGCTCAGTCTTAGCCAGGGAGAGATGAGGATAGGAAGGGAAAGTCAGTGTAGGGAGAAAAAAAGTGAAATTGTGAAAAAAAAAGAACCAAAAGTGTGGGGGCAGCAGGTTATTTTGTGTGGGGGGAAAAAAACAAAAACAAAAAAATTTTATATATTCTGTTTAGTGTGCAAAGTTGCAGATTAGAGCACATTCTGTTTAGTGTGCAAAGTTGCAGATTAGAGCACATTCTGTTTAGTGTGCAAAGTTGCAGATTACAGCACATTCTGTTTAGTGTGCAAAGTTGCAGATTAGAGCACATTCTGTTTAGTGTGCAAAGTTGCAGATTAGAGCACATTCTGTTAAGTCTTCAAACTAAAATATCAAAGTCACATATTCCATTCAGTGTGCGTCGCCGCAGTTTAGCAGCACATTCTTTGTACTGTGCAGAGTTGCAGAATAGGAAGAAATACTGTTAAGTCTTCAAACTAAAATATCAAAGTCACATATTCCATTCAGTGTGCTTCGCCGCAGTTTAGCAGCACATTCTGTGTACTGTGCAGAGTTGCAGAATAGGAAGAAATACTGTTAAGTCTTCAAACTAAAATATCAAAGTCACATAATCCATTCAGTGTGCTTCGCCGCAGTTTAGCAGCACATTCTGTGTACTCTGCACAGTTGCAGAATAGGAAGAAATACTGTTAAGTCTTCAAACTAAAATTTCAAAGTCACATATTCCATTCAGTGTGCGTCGCCGCAGTTTAGCAGCACATTCTGTGTACTGTGCAGAGTTGCAGAATAGGAAGAAATACTGTTAAGTCTTCAAACTAAAATATCAAAGTCACATATTCCATTCAGTGTGCGTCACCGCAGTTTAGCAGCCTATTCTGTGTACTCTGCACAGTTGCAGAATAGGAAGAAATACTGTTAAGTTTTAAAACTCAAATATTAAAGTCACATATTCCATTCTGTGTTCGTCACCGCAGTTTAGCAGCCTATTCTGTGTACTCTGCACAGTTGCAGAATAGGAAGAAATACTGTTAAGTTTTCAAACTAAAATATCAAAGTCACATATTCCATTCAGTGTGCGTCACCGCAGTTTAGCAGCACATTCTGTGTACTCTGCACAGTTGCAGAATAGGAAGAAATACTGTTAAGTCTTCAAACTAAAATATTAAAGTCACATATTCCATTCAGTGTGCGTCACCGCAGTTTAGCAGCCTATTCTGTGTACTCTGCACAGTTGCAGAATAGGAAGAAATACTGTTAAGTTTTCAAACTCAAATATAAAAGTCACATATTCCATTCAGTGTGCGTCACCGCAGTTTAGCAGCCTATTCTGTGTACTCTGCACAGTTGCAGAATAGGAAGAAATACTGTTAAGTTTTCAAACTCAAATATTAAAGTCACATATTCCATTCAGTGTGCGTCACCGCAGTTTAGCAGCCTATTCTGTGTACTCTGCACAGTTGCAGAATAGGAAGAAATACTGTTAAGTTTTCAAACTCAAATATTAAAGTCACATATTCCATTCTGTGTTCGTCACCGCAGTTTAGCAGCCTATTCTGTGTACTCTGCACAGTTGCAGAATAGGAAGAAATACTGTTAAGTCTTCAAACTAAAATATTAAAGTCACATATTCCATTCAGTGTGCGTCACCGCAGTTTAGCAGCCTATTCTGTGTACTCTGCACAGTTGCAGAATAGGAAGAAATACTGTTAAGTTTTCAAACTCAAATATAAAAGTCACATATTCCATTCAGTGTGCGTCACCGCAGTTTAGCAGCCTATTCTGTGTACTCTGCACAGTTGCAGAATAGGAAGAAATACTGTTAAGTTTTCAAACTCAAATATAAAATCACATATTCCATTCAGTGTGCGTCACCGCAGTTTAGCAGCCTATTCTGTGTACTCTGCACAGTTGCAGAATAGGAAGAAATACTGTTAAGTTTTCAAACTCAATTATTAAAGTCACATATTCCATTCAGTGTGCGTCACCGCAGTTTAGCAGCCTATTCTGTGTACTCTGCACAGTTGCAGAATAGGAAGAAATACTGTTAAGTTTTAAAACTCAAATATTAAAGTCACATATTCCATTCTGTGTTCGTCACCGCAGTTTAGCAGCCTATTCTGTGTACTCTGCACAGTTGCAGAATAGGAAGAAATACTGTTAAGTTTTCAAACTAAAATATCAAAGTCACATATTCCATTCAGTGTGCGTCACCGCAGTTTAGCAGCACATTCTGTGTACTCTGCACAGTTGCAGAATAGGAAGAAATACTGTTAAGTCTTCAAACTAAAATATTAAAGTCACATATTCCATTCAGTGTGCGTCACCGCAGTTTAGCAGCCTATTCTGTGTACTCTGCACAGTTGCAGAATAGGAAGAAATACTGTTAAGTTTTCAAACTCAAATATAAAAGTCACATATTCCATTCAGTGTGCGTCACCGCAGTTTAGCAGCCTATTCTGTGTACTCTGCACAGTTGCAGAATAGGAAGAAATACTGTTAAGTTTTCAAACTCAAATATTAAAGTCACATATTCCATTCAGTGTGCGTCACCGCAGTTTAGCAGCCTATTCTGTGTACTCTGCACAGTTGCAGAATAGGAAGAAATACTGTTAAGTTTTCAAACTCAAATATTAAAGTCACATATTCCATTCTGTGTTCGTCACCGCAGTTTAGCAGCCTATTCTGTGTACTCTGCACAGTTGCAGAATAGGAAGAAATACTGTTAAGTCTTCAAACTAAAATATTAAAGTCACATATTCCATTCAGTGTGCGTCACCGCAGTTTAGCAGCCTATTCTGTGTACTCTGCACAGTTGCAGAATAGGAAGAAATACTGTTAAGTTTTCAAACTCAAATATAAAAGTCACATATTCCATTCAGTGTGCGTCACCGCAGTTTAGCAGCCTATTCTGTGTACTCTGCACAGTTGCAGAATAGGAAGAAATACTGTTAAGTTTTCAAACTCAAATATAAAATCACATATTCCATTCAGTGTGCGTCACCGCAGTTTAGCAGCCTATTCTGTGTACTCTGCACAGTTGCAGAATAGGAAGAAATACTGTTAAGTTTTCAAACTCAATTATTAAAGTCACATATTCCATTCAGTGTGCGTCACCGCAGTTTAGCAGCCTATTCTGTGTACTCTGCACAGTTGCAGAATAGGAAGAAATACTGTTAAGTTTTAAAACTCAAATATTAAAGTCACATATTCCATTCTGTGTTCGTCACCGCAGTTTAGCAGCCTATTCTGTGTACTCTGCACAGTTGCAAAATAGGAAGAAATACTGTTAAGTTTTCAAACTAAAATATCAAAGTCACATATTCCATTCAGTGTGCTTCGCCGCAGTTTAGCAGCACATTCTGTGTACTGTGCAGAGTTGCAGAATAGGAAGAAATACTGTTAAGTCTTCAAACTAAAATATCAAAGTCACATAATCCATTCAGTGTGCTTCGCCGCAGTTTAGCAGCACATTCTGTGTACTCTGCACAGTTGCAGAATAGGAAGAAATACTGTTAAGTCTTCAAACTAAAATTTCAAAGTCACATATTCCATTCAGTGTGCGTCGCCGCAGTTTAGCAGCACATTCTGTGTACTGTGCAGAGTTGCAGAATAGGAAGAAATACTGTTAAGTCTTCAAACTAAAATATCAAAGTCACATATTCCATTCAGTGTGCGTCACCGCAGTTTAGCAGCCTATTCTGTGTACTCTGCACAGTTGCAGAATAGGAAGAAATACTGTTAAGTTTTAAAACTCAAATATTAAAGTCACATATTCCATTCTGTGTTCGTCACCGCAGTTTAGCAGCCTATTCTGTGTACTCTGCACAGTTGCAGAATAGGAAGAAATACTGTTAAGTTTTCAAACTAAAATATCAAAGTCACATATTCCATTCAGTGTGCGTCACCGCAGTTTAGCAGCACATTCTGTGTACTCTGCACAGTTGCAGAATAGGAAGAAATACTGTTAAGTCTTCAAACTAAAATATTAAAGTCACATATTCCATTCAGTGTGCGTCACCGCAGTTTAGCAGCCTATTCTGTGTACTCTGCACAGTTGCAGAATAGGAAGAAATACTGTTAAGTTTTCAAACTCAAATATAAAAGTCACATATTCCATTCAGTGTGCGTCACCGCAGTTTAGCAGCCTATTCTGTGTACTCTGCACAGTTGCAGAATAGGAAGAAATACTGTTAAGTTTTCAAACTCAAATATTAAAGTCACATATTCCATTCAGTGTGCGTCACCGCAGTTTAGCAGCCTATTCTGTGTACTCTGCACAGTTGCAGAATAGGAAGAAATACTGTTAAGTTTTCAAACTCAAATATTAAAGTCACATATTCCATTCTGTGTTCGTCACCGCAGTTTAGCAGCCTATTCTGTGTACTCTGCACAGTTGCAGAATAGGAAGAAATACTGTTAAGTCTTCAAACTAAAATATTAAAGTCACATATTCCATTCAGTGTGCGTCACCGCAGTTTAGCAGCCTATTCTGTGTACTCTGCACAGTTGCAGAATAGGAAGAAATACTGTTAAGTTTTCAAACTCAAATATAAAAGTCACATATTCCATTCAGTGTGCGTCACCGCAGTTTAGCAGCCTATTCTGTGTACTCTGCACAGTTGCAGAATAGGAAGAAATACTGTTAAGTTTTCAAACTCAAATATAAAATCACATATTCCATTCAGTGTGCGTCACCGCAGTTTAGCAGCCTATTCTGTGTACTCTGCACAGTTGCAGAATAGGAAGAAATACTGTTAAGTTTTCAAACTCAATTATTAAAGTCACATATTCCATTCAGTGTGCGTCACCGCAGTTTAGCAGCCTATTCTGTGTACTCTGCACAGTTGCAGAATAGGAAGAAATACTGTTAAGTTTTAAAACTCAAATATTAAAGTCACATATTCCATTCTGTGTTCGTCACCGCAGTTTAGCAGCCTATTCTGTGTACTCTGCACAGTTGCAAAATAGGAAGAAATACTGTTAAGTTTTCAAACTAAAATATCAAAGTCACATATTCCATTCAGTGTGCGTCACCGCAGTTTAGCAGCACATTCTGTGTAATCTGCAGAGTTGCAGAATAGTAAGAAATAGTGTTAAGTTTTCAAACTCAAATATCAAAGTCACATATTCCATTCAGTGTGTATCACCGCAGTTTAGCAGCCTATTCTGTGTACTCTGCACAGTTGCAGAATAGGAAGAAATACTGTTAAGTTTTCAAACTCAAATATTAAAGTCACATATTCCATTCTGTGTTCGTCACCGCAGTTTAGCAGCCTATTCTGTGTACTCTGCACAGTTGCAGAATAGGAAGAAATACTGTTAAGTTTTCAAACTCAAATATTAAAGTCACATATTCCATTCTGTGTTCGTCACCGCAGTTTAGCAGCCTATTCTGTGTACTCTGCACAGTTGCAAAATAGGAAGAAATACTGTTAAGTTTTCAAACTAAAATATCAAAGTCACATATTCCATTCAGTGTGCGTCACCGCAGTTTAGCAGCACATTCTGTGTACTCTGCACAGTTGCAGAATAGGAAGAAATACTGTTAAGTCTTCAAACTAAAATATTAAAGTCACATATTCCATTCAGTGTGCGTCACCGCAGTTTAGCAGCGTATTCTGTGTACTCTGCACAGTTGCAGAATAGGAAGAAATACTGTTAAGTTTTCAAACTCAAATATAAAAGTCACATATTCCATTCAGTGTGCGTCACCGCAGTTTAGCAGCCTATTCTGTGTACTCTGCACAGTTGCAGAATAGGAAGAAATACTGTTAAGTTTTCAAACTCAAATATTAAAGTCACATATTCCATTCTGTGTTCGTCACCGCAGTTTAGCAGCCTATTCTGTGTACTCTGCACAGTTGCAGAATAGGAAGAAATACTGTTAAGTTTTCAAACTCAAATATCAAAGTCACATATTCCGTGTAAGATGAAGAAGGCGGGTAAAAAGGGACGGGGAAGTGGACGTGATCCTGATAGTTCAGGGCGCGGGTCAGGGCGCGGAGAAACTGTGCCTGGTGCCAGAGCACAAGAAAGAAAGACATCCACCATACCTAGCTTCATGTCTAATTTTACAGGGCGTCGCAGGACATCACTCTCGAGGTCCGACCACTGCGAACAGGTGGTCGGTTGGATGTCAGCTGATACTGCTTCCAGTCGGTTAAGCACCACCCTGTCTTCCACCAAGTCCACTCTCAGTAGCCAAGAGTCTGGTTAACATAATCCTCACTCTGATCATCCTTCTTCCCACCATAGACGGTCTGGTCAAAGAAGTGATCCCACACTGGGATATAGTGATGAGCTCGTCTCATCACCAATCCTTCATTTGACCCTCTCTCCAAGCACGCTTGCAGAGGAACATGACATCTTGTGCCCTGATTCACAACCTCTAGAGGGTACCCAATCACAAGAAGATGACAGATGTGAACGGCATTTAAGGTCAAAGGAAGTAGTGGATGATGATGATGATGATGAGACACAGTTGCCATTAAATCAACCACTATTACTGTCTCAAGACCTTGTTGAGGAGAATGTTATACAGTTGTCAATGACTGAGTATGTGGTGGGATCAAGACATGAGGAGGATGATCAGAGTGAGGAAGTGGAGGAGGACTTGGTGGACGATGAGGTGACTGACCCCACCTGGGAAGGTGTAGAGCCGAGCGATGACAGCAGTCCTGAGGGTGAGCCATCTGCAGCACCGCAACAGGCTGGAAGAGGCAGTGGTGTGGCTACAGAAAGAAGGCGGACCGCACCAAACCGGCCCGCAAATGTTCCACGGAGCACCCCCTTGCGTAAATCTCCCTTGCCAAAGGGTAGGTGTTCCGCGGTATGGCGTTTTTTTAAGGAAAGTGCGGACGACAAAAGAATTGTAGTTTGCAACCTGTGCCACACCAGAATGAGCCGAGGCATGAACACTAGAAACCTCACCACCACCAGCATGATCCGACACATGGCATCCAAGCACCGTAGTAAGTGGGAGGAACGCCTGGATCGCCCATCTGTGTCTGCAGGCCACACCACTGCCTCCTCTTCCCCTGTTTTCGGTGCCGGCCAATCGCCTGTCGAAGGCGCAGGCCCGCATACCTCCCACCCTGCACCTGTACCATCTGAAGCACCATCAGCGACCACATCCACTTCCCTGTCCCAGCACAGCGTCCAAATGTCGTTACCCCAGGCATTTGAGCGCAAGAGAAAATACCCAGCCACCCACCCACAGGCCATAGCACTAACCTCACACCTTTCCAAATTACTGGCCATCGAAATGCTGCCATTTAGGCTTGTGGACACTGAGTCCTTCCGCAGCCTGATGGCAGCAGCTGTCCCTCGGTACGCGGTCCCCAGCCGCCACTACTTTTCCCGGTGTGCCATCCCCGCATTACACCACCATGTGTCCCGTAACATCACCCGTGCCCTGACCAACGCAGTTACTGGGAAGGTCCACTTAACGACTGACACATGGACAAGTGCTTGTGGCCAGGGACGCTACATTTCCCTGACGGCACACTGGGTGAATGTCGTGGAGGCTGGGAGCGACTCGGACCCTGGGATGGCACGGGTGCTACCCACGCCGAGGATTGCGGGCCCTACCTCCATCAGGGTTTCCGCCAGCACCTACGTTATTGGCTCCTCCTCCTCCGTTTCCACCTCCGAATTCTCTACACGCAGCGCCACTCCCCCATCAGCCAGTAGCTGGAAGCAGTGTAGCACTGCAGTGTGGAAGCGTCAACAGGCCGTGCTGAAGCTGATCTGCCTTGGGGACAAACAGCACACGGCCTCAGAGCTGTTGCAGGGGATTAGTCACCAGACCGAGCAGTGGCTCTCGCCACTCAACCTGCAACCAGGCATGGTTGTGTGTGATAATGGGCGTAACTTGGTGGCGGCTTTGGAGCTCGGCAAGCTCACACACGTACCATGCCTAGCGCATGTATTTAATTTAGTGGTTCAGCGATTTCTAAAAACCTACCCCAATGTGCATGATCTCTTGACCAAGGTGCGCCGCGTGTGTGCACATTTCCGTAAGTCATCTACAGCTTCGGCCGGCCTGTTGAAGCTGCAGCAGCGCTTACAATTGCCAGCTCACCGGCTGCTGTGTGACGTGAGCACGCGCTGGAACTCCACCTTCCACATGTTGGCCCGGCTTTGTGAGCAGCAGAGGGCAGTAGTGGAGTACCAGCTGTTACACGGTCGTCGCCTCTCCGTTCAACTTCCTGTAATCAGAAGTGAGGAGTGGGAATGGATGTCAGACCTCTGTGAGGTTTTACGCAATTTTGAGGAATCGACACAGATGGTGAGCGGCGATAACGCTATTATCAGTGCAACCATCCCACTTCTGTGTCTACTGAAACGCTCGCTGCTCACAATTAAAACCGACGCTTTGCATGTGGAAGAGGTGGAAATGGGGGAGGAAGAGCTTACACAAGGTGATAGCCAGAGCACCCTCACTTCGTCTTCTCAGCGACAATTGGAGGAGGCGGAGGAGGAGGAGGAGGAGGAAGACACGGTTGCCTCCGCTACAGAGGGTAGCCATGGAACTTTAGTTCCATCTCTTCAGCGTGGGTGGGCAGAAGAGGAGGAAGAGGATGAGGAGATTGAGAGTCATCCTCCTGGTGAGGACAGCGAAATCTTGACTGTTGGTACTCTGGCACACATGGCTGACTTTATGTTAGGCTGCCTTTCCCGTGACCCACGCGTTATACGCATTTTAAACAACACGGATTACTGGGTGTTCACCCTTCTGGACCCCCGCTACAAAGAGAATTTCTCATCTCTCATTCCTCCGGTGGAGAGGACAAGCAAAATGGTGCAATACCAGAAGGTTCTTGTTGAAAAATTGCTCCAAAATTTTCCATCTGACAACGCTGGCGGCAGAGTACGTGCTACCTTGGCCAACCGAGAAGGGGAGAAAAGGGGAGCACACAGCAGTTCCGACAAAGGCAGGGCAACACTCTCCAAGGCGTGGGACACCTTCATGACACCCCGCCAGCACCCTCACCCTGATGCGCAGCCTAGTGTCACAAGAAGGGAAAAGTTTTGGAAGATGGTGAAGGAGTACATAGCAGACCGTGTCAGCGTCCTCAATGATCCCTCTGTGCCTTACAACTACTGGGTGTCCAAGCTGGACACGTGGTATGAACTGGCACTCTACGCCTTGGAGGTGCTGGCCTGCCCTGCCGCCAGCGTTCTGTCTGAGCGGGTATTTAGTGCTGCTGGTGGCATCATAACAGATAAGCGTATCCGCCTTTCCACCGAAAATGCTGATAGGTTGACACTTATAAAAATGAACAAGGCCTGGATTTCCCCTGACTTCTCCACTCCACTGGAGGAAAGCCCCGGGGGAACATAAACTCACTTTATATATGTTATTTACAATGATGGGAATACTCTGTATTCCCATTCACCCCTTCCACCCAAAAAACGGGTATATGGTTGACTCTTAATCTTCTCATCCTCCTCCTCCTCTTCCATATGCCCTGTGCTATAATTTTTATATAGGGCCAGCTCACCAGCGGGCCCTGTGATATAATTTTTATATAGGGCCAGCTCACCAGCGGGCCCTGTTTGACAATTTTTATATAGGTCAGCTCACCAGCGGGCCTTCTCATATAATGTTTTATTGGGTCAGCTCTCTAGCGGGCCCTCTCATATAATGTTTTATAGCGTCAGCTCACTAGCGGGCCTTCGCATATAATGTTTAGGATGGTCAGCTCCGCAGCAGACCCTCACCCATAATGTTTTAGATGGTCGGCTCAGCGCACGTTTCCCTCTTAATCATGGCCCCAGTTCAGAAAAATCGAGGAAATTTTTGGGAGAATTTGCCTTTGCGCACGTTTCCCTCTTAATCATGGCCTCAGTTCAATAAAATCAAGGAAATTTTTGGGAGAATTTGCCTCTGCGCACGTTTCCCTCTTAATCATGGCCTCACTTCAGAAAATCGAGGAAATTTTTTGGAGAATTTGCAGATGATATACAAGTAAATATACAGCAAATACTGTTTGGTAACAATTTTTCGCCTAAAGTCGTTTTTATCTTCCTTTTTGTGTGTTTTACGGTCAGTCTGTAAAAATGGCGTACTACGGGCGAAAGATCGTTCCCAGCAGCGATGTTGGAGTCCAAGATGCATCCAGACATCCTCCCTATGCTGTCCCTGAACCATTTCTGTGGTGTTTCCATCCTTTTCTGCCCTTTTCCTATGGACCAGGCACCCTCCCCTCATCAGAGCAGGGGGTGCCTGGTGTAATGCTCGAGTCCTCCCATTGACTTCAATGGGGCTCGGGTGCTCGGCCGAGCACTCGAGCCTCCGGGGGCGCTCGGTCAGAGCACCCGAACACCCGAGCATTGGGGTGCTCGCTCATCACTACTAATAATTTAAAATACAAAACAACAGTTTGAACTGGAATGCTTTAAGAAGAATGGATTATAACAGTATAACAGCATAATGTAGACTGGCGCTTTTGTGATACTCTCATATTTTTTAGTCTCATCATAGCTTTTTTCTCTCTGTTATTTTGTGGCTTAAATCTCAATAAATGTGTTGAAAGTAGGTTGAAAACAGCACAGTTTAGATAAAATATAAGCAGAAAAGAAACTGAGGTGGGGGAATGGGTGAAAAAGAAAAAGGATAGAATTAAGGGAGACAGAGTGAATGATAGAAGGAAAGAAAGAATAACAGAAAAAGCAACAGAGAAGGAAAGAGTGTGGAAGAAGAGATGGAAAAAGAACTGAGATGCAGATGGGTTTATAAGGAAGAGGAGAGGGTAGGGGAGAAAAGTTAAATGTGAAAGAGAAAAGAAGACAGAAGGGAAGAGAAAGGAGTGATAAAAAAGAAAGATTTCGATTTTTCGTTTATGCTAAGTGGCATTCAATTTGACTGACAGAATTAAATTGGTCATATCTGAACTCAAGAGAATGGAAAGCTAAATCACTAGTTAACCTTCCGCAAATGGTTGTGTGTCTTTGAATGTATCTTCATACAGGCTACATATGGCAAGGAGCCAATACAGTGAATTAGATGAAACAGCAGTGTATAATAGACATACAGATACATCATAGGGTTAAAACTGTCCAGACCCACGCAGAAATAAATACTGATTGATTTCACCTCCTCCTTTATGTAAGGAATGAAATCTAAGCAAGCATCCATCTTAGTGAGAAGACACAATCTGGAAGAACCTAACTAAAGCTTAAAGCTGAATGTAAAGGTCAAACTGTTAATTAACACCCCACTAATAAGAGGTGTTTTTCTGAATGCATCTTTACACATGCTTCTCCTTATAATTAATAAATTCAGTGTATTAGATTAATCATTAGGGCACAAATACCCAAAACTCAAATAAGAGAGGTGCAATAATGGGACAGAGCAGAACGGAGAAGTGAAAAAATAAAAATTGAGAAAAACAGAGGAGCCTGTATTGTAGAATTTGAATGGAAGACTTTGCAATAACCACTCACAAATAGTGTGGCTGAGGTATTAATTATATAATCCTCAGCATAAAATACTTGTTAAACCAACTTTCTTGAATTTAACAGGCGTAAACACTTTGCCTTTTGATTGAAGAGCAGCAATTCCCACAAATTTGCTCTCCTAAGCAGTACAGAAAAAGAAAGAAACGAGAAGGCTCCCAGTGGTGCTATATTCCTTGAAAATAAAGTTTATAATACCAAAATAAGAAGTACACTCACATCTGACAACCTCACAGCTGGTGAATATACCCGGTCTCGCTCAGGGATCCACATGATTACGAACAAAGAAACAGCTGCTCGCCTCACAATAATGTTCAAATAAAAAGAGTTTTTTACTATTATAAAAACAACTAAATGCTAGATTAAAACAGTATAAAACCATCTTACGTCCTTTTTGGCAAGTCAGTAATCAAAGATAAATGGGTAAAAAAGACAAAGGAGAGAAGCTGCACTGGTCCATGGATGTTAGTAAATCTTTTTTTTTTATTAAAAAAAAATTCTTGAAAAATGAATGTTAGCACTGGTGGGGTGTGGGGCTTTTGCAAAAAAGGAAAATAATATTACAGCAGTGCTAAAATTATAGGGTTACATGTGGGATTGTCACATTCTTTATGGAGGAAATATCCTTCACTGAGAAATGGCACCAAACCATAGACATGTGCTCTACTTTTGTAATGCATTTATTAATTCATTATATTGAGGTACCGTGACGGGGTTGGTGAGCTTATATCTATTGGCTAAAATATAACTAAATCCTCAATTTTATTTATATAGAGTTATTATAGATTCTCAGCACAGGGCACATTATAGCACTATTGGGTGGAGTAGCGCAGGGCTTCCTTTTGTTTGTTAACATAAGAGATCCACTGTTATCAAATAGCCCACTGTGGATCACAAACACAGATATAGGGGGTAGATAAAACTTGTGTGAGTTGAATGTGTGTTCCTTCCCTCCAAAGAGAAGGCTATGCAAAATATATATATTAAATGCTAGCTGTACATCAGATCTTGGAAGGGGAGGGGGAGAGAAACTCAGTGAGGAGAGTAAGAAGAGAGATTGGAATGTAGGAGTAAGGGAAGCCCTCCCTAGAATGGAGGGAGTCCTGGGGCCATTCTGGAGTTTGACAGACCCAAGTGCTTGCTAAGGCAGTATGGGTGAAGCTGGGACCAGTGTGTGCCCTAATCCGAAGAGTTAGGGTGAGAATGCATTGAAGTGGCTGGGCCCCTCTTCCAGTTGTGCTCTGTAAGCCATTTTGAGTCAGCTGCAGCCAGGGAAAGTGCCCTGATGGTCTCATGACAAGGTTTGGGCCGTAAAGCTAAATTTGGGTGGCTGCAGCCCAACAACAAGAAAAGTGTACTGTGGATAATCTCTTGGGATACCTTCTCCAAACCCTCTGCCAGGACTGCAAGGTTCAAAAAGCTACATGCAAGCCAGTCCATGGTGAAAGTGCAGGGGGCTGTGTGCCCCACTCCTGCCGCTATTGGGACTATGTTAAAACTCCAGAGTAAACATAAGATGGTCTGTGAGTATTAAGTGGAACCCCTGTCAATCTGTACAACTATAAGAGAATTATTGAAGTGTGTACATTTTATGTTCGATCCCTGTTTATTTGCCTGAAGTTGTCGATTCATCTGAAGTGGGGGCCAGGGAGGATCTCTCCAGCATTGGGAAGTTGCATCCCTGCTTCTATTTTTCCTGACAACTTACATCTGATGAAATAAACTATGATGTTGGCAATAGAGAATTCTGAGTTCTAGCTATAAAACTAGGTCAAAGAATGGGGGTACCTACTGGAGGGCACAGTTTCTCCTGTGGCTATTCTTATGGTTCACAAAAATCTCAAGTTTCTTAAGTCAGCCAAGTGCCTGAATCCATGACACATGCTTTAACATAGTGATCATCTCTCAAACTGGATCCAAGAACACAAAGGCAGATACCCTATCGCAACAGTTTTCTTCTGCCCCGAGTCTCTCTCCTGAATAGGGATGGGCAAAAATTTTTGCCTCAAACTAAAATAAGTAAAAAATGGCACTTCAAGTTTGGCAAATAATTTCCCTTGAAAAGTGCTGTTTTCCTTCTTTTTTCACCTAGCTCATTGCATCGAAATCAATGGGAAGAAAATGTTTTCCCCATCACATGAAAGTTTTCTCTACTTTTCATGCAGGCATATAAAAAAGTATCAGGCTTTCACAGCATGCCATTCTGTGTTTGTGAAAGAAGAAAGATGCATGTTTGTGAGCTAGAGAAGACAGACAAATAAAGGGGAATTGAAGCTTAGTTTACAGAGTCTTTTAGGTAGGACATTTGTTCTCAGTATTAGGGGAGTCTGGGGGCAGTCTGGGGGAGATGAAAGAAGGAGGTTGACCCCAAATACCCCAAAATTCTGTGTGACTGGCTGGCAAGACAGTCACACAGAATTTTGGGGTATTTGGGGTCAACCTCCTTCTTTCATCTCCCGTCTAAATGTGAATAGTATACCTTGTATTAGGCATATTTTAATACTGTGAGTAAATTTGAGGCATTAGAGCCTACATTTTTAGGCCCAAAAACGAGGTTTAAGCTTACCAACCACGCCAAGGTTCCTCAAGTGTGGCAAGTCCTACTCTAAACACTTGAAATTCCTATCTAAAAATAAAAATAATAAAAAATAAAAACAAAAATTAAAAACTAAGAACCCCTGAAGAATGATGGTAATAGCGCGTTGGGCAAGAGGACCCTTTTTCCTCTATTTTTGTATGCAAGAAGGTCCCTGTGAGTGCAATTAAAAACAGATGACAAACAATGTTAAAAAGTGTAAGAGAAGACTTGCCCTGTGTGCCTGCATAGAGTGGACGTACAAAAGGTACTGAAACTCTGTCAGCCTTTATATGCAACTTATGACCACTCCCACAGGCAACATGAGGAAAAATCAGTTGGATACAAACTTAAATGTAAAAGCCATAGTTAACCTCTTAAAGGCCCAAAATGTACAGAAAAAGAATTAGTGCAATAAGACATTCATGTGTATTGATAGGGATGGGGACCAGTTTGTTTGCTGATCCTTCTGTTATTATCTCTGTGCTGGGGAAGTCTGGGGAAAGAAGTTGTTGATTTTATTTTTCAGTTTAATATATATAAATATATATATATATATATATATATATATATATATATTTATTTTTGGGGGCAGATGTGATTAGATAGGGTGGGTAACTTAAAAAAATAAAGTCTGTGATTTAGGCAGACTTGATAGACAGCAGATGACACCGAGAATTTTGTTGAGGGCTAAGGCAAGACATCACACGCCATTAGTTGTATAAGTAAAAACACACACAGTAGTTGAGTAATGTCCATCAAATGCACAAGGAGCAAGGCAGGTGGAAAGGTGGAGCAGTGTAAGGACTTTGGAGTAAAGTGGTAGCTCAAAAAAGTGAAGCCATGGTTGCTGCAGTGTGTATACAATAAATGATGATGATCCCTCTTCTCCCAGGGAGGATGCAGTTTGTCAAGGTCCCATCAAAATTTCCACCACTACCAGCGCCAGTAAAAAAAAAAAAAAAAAAAAAAAAAAATATATATATATATATATATATATATATATATATATAGATATATAAGAAGAGCAATAAAGATAACGAGTCACATTCTAGTCTTGATGATGGCAATGGCGTAATTGAAAAAGGTGTAACAGCTAAACCAACTCCAGCATCTGACAGTGAGACAAACAAACAAACACCAAAATACCAGTCCTCAAAGTAGTAGTGAACTTTTCAAAAGTAAAAGTAAAAATACATTGTTTGATACCTTAGAGGAATATAAGGGTTAACTCAGGATCCAAAAGTTATGACAGAGAAAGCCAAGCCAGGCCAATTGTATTAACAACAGCACAAATGAGGGGAAGGAGGAGAGATGTGAAGGGTTGCTTCCGTCTTCCAGGCTTAGGATCACTGCTATAACCAATAAGTAATGCTTATCAATAATCTGAGAAGAAGGATAGCTTACATTTGACACAAAAATCATAATGATAAAAAACTGCTGTGGCAATATATATATATATACATAGACATGTTAATAGTTTATATTTATCAATTAACAAAATGCAAAGTGAGTGGAAACAAGAAAAATCTAAATCAAATCAAGTTTGGTGTGACCACCCTTGGTCTTCAAAACAGCTTAAATTCTCCTTTACGACATTTTTTTCACACCTGCCTAAAACTGTTGCACAGTACTATATATATATATATATATATATATATATATATATATATATATATATATCACACCAGTCCCCCACCACCACTACCATACACATATGCCACATTGTAGTTGTACTTTTTTTTTAATCTCTTGACATCATCATAAATATATGCCAGTATCACTTAAGTTGGCTCTAGATTAACTACCTCCCTTTTCAATAAACCCACTGATCGAAATTCGATTTTACATGCCAAGAGTTGCCACCCTCCGGCACTCAAAAGGGGTGTCCATTATGCCCAGTTTCTATGTGTTATTAGAAACAACAGCGAGAGGGGATCCTAATCCCAGCAATTAAAAAAGATGAATGATAAATTACTACAAAGAGGATATACACAGAAGGAACTTAATTTACAATTGGACCGAGTAAGGGATTTAACACAACGAGATTTGATCCGGAGATGCACAATTAATGAGAAGCCACCTCGGATGACCTTTGTGACTAATTTTGTCCCAAATAGCCAAAAGATGGCTAATATTATTAGGAAGAATTGGTCCTTCCTGACATCTGACAGTAGTCTACCATTTCAAAATATGCCACCTCCAATGATGGCTTACAGATGAGGCCGCACGTTATGTGATATACTGATGAAACCTGATAGCCATCAGAAAAAAGGAACTCCAAAGAACATTACTTGGCTTACACAACAATCACAGCATCAACGAAAAAACTGGGCTTCTTTAGATGTACCAACTGTACTACATGCAATAGTTTACTGACAGGCACATATTTTAGACATCCGCAGACTAACGAGCGTATAAGCATCAGGCACCGTCTGACTTGTACATCTGACTATGTGATCTATGTTCTCATATGCCCATGTGGGTTGTACTACGTGGGTAAGGCCATTACATAATTTAGAGAACGTATGGCCAACCATAGGTCCAGCATAAGGGCAGCCTTGACCAATGGCCACAGTGATGAACCAGTGGCAAGACATTTTTTACAACAGAAACATCCCCTTGTTACTCTTCATTCCATGTTAATAGACCATATATCATCCCCCAGACGTGGTGGCAACCGAAATGTACTACTCCTTCGTAAAGAAAAGCAGTGGATACATAGGTTGAAAACTTTAACTCCATATGGTCTAAATGAACAGATTCATTTTGGATGCTTCTACTAACAAGCATCTTCCTTCTCTTTTATTGGAGTCGGGCTGTTGGGCGGTTTGTACTGGTACAGGTACGCATACTGATAGGCAATGGGCTAGTACGTGGGCCTGTACCTCCACCCATGTCCGGTTATATTTTACAATAAACAAAGGGATTTGTTTTGCTGTAATTATGCTCCTTATTCATGGCTGTAAATCCAAGAATGGACCTAATACTTGACTAGGGAGGCCGTTCTACTTATTGTGTATGTATTTAGCTAATACCCATGCTAGGATTCTTTGTGAATATGGAACCTGGGGTCATAGGTGTTAAGCAGTCTAGGGGTCAGATGCGGGTCGCTCTTAAATGCAAATTTGGCTCTAATATAATTGTGCCTAGTCATAACCTAGAGATACATTGCAGCCCTGTTAAAGGATCCATGGATCCATGATCAGTTTTACCCTGGACTTACTTGTCTCATATGTGTGGAGTTATACTTTGATACATTTATACCTGGACCATATATACTTTGACTATTTCATCACTTTTGCTGACCAGCTATTATAGAGAATTAGTACACTGGAGACTTTTTGACTAACTACATCCTCCTTTGGAGTCTCTTTGAACTATCTGGTTTGTGGTCCATATTATGTACTCTGTACTTATGAGGATCGTCTTCTCTTAGTGATCTAGTAGAATTTATCCATGTGCTGGATAAGAAATTTATCTATACATTTTGACTCCTATAATGCTGGGATTGTGTGGGACAGGTCCCTATTGCCTGATACCACTTTGGCACTTAATGAGTTCATCGTTTTATTACCCCGTTAGCGGTCCAACATTGTGAACGTTTAACTCAGGGGGATTACCCTCCTCTAGAGTCTTGATAGAATATGTTCGTGTATTGGATAGCATTGGTGTATGCATTTTGGCCATCGTAGCGCTGGTTTGATGTGCGACATGTCTCCTAATGTTTCATACCACTCCGGCGCCCAATGGGTTAAACTGACACTTGTCTGTTAAATAATTTTGTTGATACCCTGAATGCGTATGTTTGTAACATGCAACTTCGGCACTTTAGCCCCACTTGAGCCCATTCGATATGTTTGGCACACACTGCACTCGCGGGTCTCATATTACTTATGGGCTTCTCGCGTTTCGCATTGCTAATATATGTATTGACCTGTAACTCCGGATCTGCGAGTGCCTAGTGACAGCCATAGATGTAAGGTTGCTTTTCCCTTACGTCCCGTGATAGACTATGTATTTTGCGGATTTGTGCACTGATTTTGGACATTGTGGCGCCGGGTTGGCTTGTGGCATATGTCTTAGATGTGTCATGCCATTCCGGCGCACAATGGGATTAGTGATTACTTTTGATCTATTGTTTGTGGAATTACGCATATGTTTATATCAACTTAGGCAGTAAGCCTCTTTGATTTTATTAACATTGTGTGGTGCGCGCTGCACATGCTGGTCCCGGATCATTAACCAGATATGGGACTCCGTTGTTATATATATTATATATATATATATATATATATATATATATATATATATATATATATATATATATATATATATATATATATATATATATATATATATATATATATATATATATATACACACACACACACACACACATCAATCACACCAGTCCACCACCACCACTACCATACACATATGCCACATTGTAGTTGTACTTTTTTTTTTTAATCTCTTGACATCATCATAAATATATGCCAGTATCACTTAAGCAGGAACACTTTTTCAAGGTATATGTTGGTGTAGGACTCCCAACTTTCAGCTACTTATTTTTCCACTGCAGCCCTCAGAAGAAATAATATTCTGGTGGGAAATGCTGCACCATAAGAAACATAGGTGAAACATTTGTTGGAATAAGCAAAAAAAAATTTAAATGTTTGCATTTACATACTGTCAAGTTTTATAGTGATATATATCTGGGGGTTGTGCCCACCAGGGTGATCATCACCAGCTCCACTGCTATACTGGAGACTAGACTCTCCATTTGTCGATAACCGACAGTTTCAGTATTCACCTGTAGATAGCTTGTCAGACAGATCTCCACCAGCCTCTGAGGCCTTTGACCACTGAATGCCAGCGTATTTCTGTTGCTAAGACTTCAGCCCCCTTCTCCAGAGATATCTTCCTGTCTTTGGATCTCTACCTCAGTGGGTCTGGTTCTCAGTCAACAAGACTCTCCTCTTTCCCTCAGTGCCTCCAACGGATCTCTGGCTACCCATTCTGGTCCACTGTCATCTCCTCTAGGGGTGGTGATCTGACCTTGGGGCCACCATCTCTGACCCAATTTCAGCAGCAGCAAGTGTAGTAAGGACGATCACCACTCACTAGCTTTGCATCATAGTGATGCTTTCTAGCATCTTTGGTGCAGAGGAGAACTCCATTACATTTAAATGTTACTAACGAGTATGATTAGTCAATAGGAAATCCTATCAGAGTTTTTGTTTGTTAATGCTGTCTACTTTTTGTCTTAATGAAATATATGAAACCTCTCAACCAGTATTTTAAATATATATATTTTTTGCCCTTAGATTTTTAGTTGTTTTTTATTTTTATTTCACATTACTACCTATTTTCACTTTTGACAATATAATGTCAGTTTTATTCATATCCAAAATAAATTTTCATCGATTTATGATATAGTACAAGCATAGTGAACTTAGTGATGAATTACCTCACTATAGCTCTATATTAGTTCTTATCAGTTTTATTATAACATTATCCTAATACATATATATATCCATCATGTTTATACAGTGATAATGTTCTTTTCACCTCTGAGAGTATAATTTTAGTTTTATTAATAATTATGAGTAAGGATTTATTAATAAGGGGCATAGTATGGGGACAGTGTTATTCCTCGAACTGGTGATGTATCATATGTCACATTCTCATACATATGCTTTTTTATTTACATAGGCATGTTATTCATGTCTGCATTTAAATACTGTCAAGTTTTTATGTTAATATAGATCTGGGGGTTATGCACTAAAATGTGATAAAGAGGTGATAAAGTGTTACGGTTTTTAAGACACTCAGACCAATAAGTGAAAATAAAACACACTTTATTAAAGTAAATGATGACACTTACGCCCTCTAGAGGCGGTAGGTAATACACAGATAATGTAAACTGAGATAATACAAGGAAAATAGTATTAAGGACATAAATGCAAGTCAGTATGCACTAAGATGATATGGGCCCCAAAGGGGTTAAAGTCCAAATTATACTCAGTCTCAGATGTGGAAGTTTGACACGCCCTTGATGTTAAATAGACTGTGCTGTACAGACGAAGTTCATCAGGTGCTGAGGAACGAGCTGCCTTGCCAAGGTGGTAGCTGATAAGCAGACTGGGTAACAACTTAGCCCCCACGGGCGTAGCTATAGGAACTGCTTGAGTATGTGCAAGTGCGAATAGCCCCTTAGGGCAATATGGAAACCGGCCTGCAATGCAAGAGCTAATAGCCTCCTCAGGTGTAATCGAATGCAGTAATACTAGAGCCAGAGCCACTAGCCCCCGCGGGCGTAGTACCGGATAGCCAACACTGAAGCCTTTCTGCCAACACTCTGGGTATATGATCTCGTCGGTAACCAACACCGGAGAGCCTGTAAGCGCCCAAACGGCCCAAGCTTTGTGAACACTCTGCAACGTTAGACTAGAGTTGCCGACGGAGAGCGGCCAACTCAGCAGCAGTATCACTTGTAACAAGGCTCGTACTGGAGATAGAGAGAGTGAATAAGAGGCAGAACTGCAAGAGTTAAAATGCACGTTTACTTGAGGCTTCAGCGCTACTGCAAGGCTCTGTAACGTTACTCGAGGCTTCAACGCTACGATCAGGCTCTGCAATGAGAGGAAGGCCCACAGAATACACACAGCTCTGCACTAGAACGAGGCACAGCACTATCGAAGGAATCACCAGGCTAGGCAATGGCACACTCGTGGGCAGCAGAGACTGGAAAATGTCGCGGTGGCGACAACTGGAACGCAGGTCACTGGAACAAGCTGGAAGTCGATCTTCGGAGCAGGAAGTCAGCCGGACCGGGTCATACACAGGCAGGGACGTCAAACTAGCCGGGTCAGGATCCAAGGGTGATCCGCAGACGAGCCGGGTCATACACAGGCAGGAACGTCAAACTAGCCGGGTCAGGATTCAAGGATGGTCTGCAGACGAGCCGGGTCATACACAGGCAGGAATACTGGAGAATGGTCAGGACAAGCCGAATCGGTACACAGGAACTCAGAATACAGGAACACAGCAAAAGCACACTGGCTCAGGCACACCACGAAAGGGCAACTGACATAAGAGATAGCCAGGTATAAAAAGGTCATCAGGAGGCGGGTCAAACTCAGTCAGCAAATCAGTGACATCCACAACAGAGAGTGACAGGAATCAGAGGCACTGTGATAGTACCCCCCTCTCAAAGACCCCCTCTCCTAGCCTGAGGTTTGGGTTTCAAAGGATATTTAGAGTGAAAGCTGCGTACTAATCTTGGAGCATGGAGATCCTCCTGATCAATCCAAGAGCGTTCCTCAGGGCCATAGCCCTTCCAATGAACCAAATATTGCAGCTTTCCTCTAAATCTCCTGGAGTCAATAATACTCTGGACTTCATATTCCTCTTGGCCCTGGACGTCCACCGGCCCAGGAATCACTGGCGTAGTAGTATAACGATTGCACACCAAGGGTTTCAGAAGAGACACATGGAACACATTATGAATGTGCATAGAGGGTGGAAGCTCCAGAGCATAAGAAACCGGATTAATCTTGCGGATAATCCTAAATGGACCAATGAACCGGGGAGCCAGTTTATTGGATGGGACCTGTAAGTTGAGGTTTCTGGATGACAGCCATACCCTGTCCCCCACTTGAAATAAGACCGCTGGAAGGCGTCTGCGATTAGCGTGCCGTTGCTGCCGTCTGAAAGACTGACTGAGGGACCTCTGAACCTGTGCCCAAGTGGAATGAAGTCGTGCCAAATGCTCGTCTAGAGCAGGGATCTGCTGTGCCTGAAAGGAGTCTGGGAGCAGACAAGGCTGGAATCCATAATTCACGAAAAACGGGGAGCTCCCGGACGATGAGTTAACCGCACAGTTCCTGGCAAACTCTGCCCATGGCAACAGGTCAGCCCAATTATCAAGATGATCTGAGACAAAACAGCGCAGGAACTGTTCCAGTCCCTGATTGGCACGCTCAGCGGCCCTATTCGTCTGGGGATGGTAGGCGGAGGAAAATGACAATTGAATGCACATCTGACCTCAAAATGCCCTCCAGAACCTAGAAACGAACTGGCTCCCACGGTCAGAGACAATCACTCTGGGCACTCCGTGCAGACGGAACACCTCTCTGGCAAAAACTATCGCCAATTCCTGAGCCGATGGAAGCCCAGTCAGAGGCACAAAATGTGCCATCTTAGAGAATCTGTCGACCACCATAAGAATGAACTTGTAACCTCTAGATGCCGGTAATTCTCCCAAAAAAGTCAATGGATATATGCGACCATGGACGGTCTCCGTTAGGCACAGGTTGCAAT
This sequence comes from Rhinophrynus dorsalis, assembly GCA_037306005.1. Lineage (NCBI taxonomy): Eukaryota > Metazoa > Chordata > Amphibia > Anura > Rhinophrynidae > Rhinophrynus > Rhinophrynus dorsalis. The sequence goes on along the minus strand of CM074719.1, from coordinate 349,488,263 downwards.
AAGCCCACAGGGAGATGCCTAGGGGTCTTGGCACGGGCACAAGTGGTACAAGCTGCCGTGAAGGCGGCGCAGTCAGCTCTCAACATAGGCCACCAAAATAGTTGCGAAAGAGACCATACTAATTGGTCCCTACCAATATGCCCAGCTGCTTTAGAGGCGTGATAGGTCTCCAAGAGACGGGTACGGAATGACTCTTCTACAAAACACTTCCCCACTGGGGTTCCTGGAGGTGCCCGTGATTGTGATGCCAGTATCTCCTCCCCCAGTGGCGAGGTTATAGTAGTACGAATAGTAGCCAGGATCCGATCTGGCTGAATGATGGGTACCGGGACTTCCTCCCTCTCAGTGTCAGAAGCGAACTGACGTGACAACGCATCGGCCTTAATATTCTTAGAACCAGGAAGATAGGATACTAAGAAATTGAACCGGGACAGAAACAGCGCCCACCTGGCCTGTCGAGAAGACAGTCTTTTGGCCTCTGAGAGATAGGTTAGATTCTTATGGTCAGTAAGAATTAGTACTGGAGTCTGAGTGCCCTCCAAGAGATGTCGCCACTCCTTAAGTGCCAGTATGATGGCCAACAGTTCCCTGTCACCAATCTCGTAATGACTCTGGGCGCTGGACAATTTCTTAGAAAAGAACCCACACGGCATTAAAGCTCCACCTCCCACAGGACGTTGGGAGAGCACCGCCCCAACCCCAAGCGTCAACCTCCAAAGTAAACGGCAGGGAGGGATTAGGGTGGGACAGTACAGGAGCAGATGCGAAGGCAGATTTCAGGGTAACAAATGCGTTTTCAGCTGCCTCAGACCACTGAGAGGGAGAAGCGCCCTTGTGAGTCAAGTCTGACAATGGTCTTACAATCGTGGAAAAGTTCTTGATGAACTTCCTATAATAATTCGCAAAACCTAGGAATCGTTGAATGGCCTTTAATCCCTTAGGCCGAGGCCATTGCAGAACTGCAGCCAACTTCTCCTGATCCATGGCAATGCCATTTTTGGATATAATGAACCCCAGGAATGGTACTTGAGAAGTATGGAATTCGCACTTTTCTAATTTACAGAATAACTTGTGCTTGCGGAGTCGGAGCAAGACTTCTGAGACATCTTTAATGTGTTGGGCAAGGTTGGCAGAATGAATTAGTATATCATCTAGATACACAACCACACAGGACTGGAGCAAGTCACGTAAAACATTGTTAATCAATTCCTGAAATACTGCAGGCGCATTGCATAGGCCGAATGGCATCACCAGATATTCATAATGCCCTGTTCTGGTATTAAACGCCGTTTTCCACTCGTCACCCTCTTTAATTCTGACTAGATTATAGGCGGCTCGTAAGTCAAGTTTGGTAAAGATCGAAGAGCCCTTTAATCTGTCGAATAATTCTGTAATAAGTGGAATGGGATAGGCGTTCTTGGGCATCAGCTTATTCAACCCACGGTAGTCAATGCAAGGCCTGAGTTCCCCACTTTTCTTTTTTACAAAAAAAAATCCGGCACCAGCCGGAGATGAAGATTTTCGAATGATTCCCCTCTCCAGGGCATCTGCGATATACTCCTCCATTGCCCTATTTTCCTCACAGGACAGTGGGTAAGTACGTCCCCTAGGAGGCACGGCCCCTGGAGATAAATCAATGGCGCAATCATATGGCCTATGGTCAGGCAATGCGCTGGCCTCTCCTTTGCTAAACACGTCACTGAATTGTCCATATTCTGTTGGCACAGCTGGAGAGGTACACATAATCTTACTAGGGAGAGAAAGACAATTCTTGTTATAATACTCCGACCAAGAGTTAACTTCACACCTTTGCCAGTCAAATTGGGGATTGTGTGTTTGCAACCACAGGAACCCCAAAATAACTGAATGATGTGGGGAACGAATGATCTGGAATTGTATCTGCTCCCTGTGACAAGCCCCCACAGTCATAGACACTGGGATAGTCTCGAAGGTAATGAAAGCAGGATCCAGGGGTCTGCCATCAATGGCCTCTATAGCCACAGGAGAGTCCTTCTTGCATAACGGAATGCCCTGAAACTCAGCAAAGGACTGATCCATGAAGTATTCGGCTGCCCCGGAGTCCACCAATGCTAAGACTTCTATGACCTTGTCAGTCCAGGCAAAAGCCACCTGGATGGTGGGTTTAGTGGCGCAAGTCGCTAGGGAATGTTCAACACCACCTAGGGCCTGTCCCCCAAGGTACCCTAGGTGCGTTCGTTTCCCGGCCTTACAGGACAATTGCGTAATATATGACCTGGTTTGCCACAATATAGGCATAAGCCTTGCCTTCTACGATACAGCTTCTGCTCTTTCGTGAGCCTAGTAAAACCTAATTGCATAGGTTCCGTGCCGTCAGCTGTTCGCTCAGGCAGAACGGGTGGAGTGGGTGTGTTAAGGAACTGGTTCTGGCCATAACTCTTTGCTTTGGTTCTTTTAGCCAAGCGTCTCTCCCGGATGCGAGAATCTATTAGCATGACATAGTCAATGTACTCGTCCAGCACGCTGGGTACATCTCGAGCTGCTATCTTGTCCTTGATCTGTTCAGCGAGACCCTGAGTAAAAGCAGCAAGTAAGGCCTCATCGTTCCAGCCTACCTCTACTGCCAAGGTCCGGAATTCAATAGCGTACTCGCCCAGAGTGCGTTCGCCCTGCTGAATCTCCATCAGCCTTTTGGCAGCAAAGGCAGACCTACCAGGAACCTCAAACACACGTCTGAACTTCACCACAAATTCTCTAAAGTTCAGTGTGCAGGGTCTGGCACTCTCCCATATCGGATTTGCCCATGCCAAAGCTTTGCCCGTCAACAGAGATATCATAAAGCCGACCTTGCTACGGTCGTTAGGGAATGCCTGGGGTGCCAATTCCAAAAATATCTCCAACTGGTTAATGAAACCTCTGCATAAGGAGGGTTCGCCATCATATCTTAGGGGTAACGGTACCGCTGCCGATAACCCTCTTGTGTTAGTACTGAGAGGTACAGAGGGATTCTCCGGTGTCGAGACTGGGGGGACCACCGGATTTGGACCAGACTTGTCCAAGTGTACTGTACGTTCAAGTAACGTTTGTAGAGCCAGTGCCAATTGGTCCAGGCGCTGCTCTTGGACATACATTCTCCAGTGGATGTTCAGAGGATTACTTTCACCCTTACCGTCTGAGGTCATGGCCCTTTCGTACTGTTACGGTTTTTAAGACACTCAGACCAATAAGTGAAAATAAAACACACTTTATTAAAGTAAATGATGACACTTACGCCCTCTAGAGGCGGTAGGTAATACACATATAATGTAAACTGAGATAATACAAGGAAAATAGTATTAAGGACATAAATGCAAGTCAGTATGCACTAAGATGATATGGGCCCCAAAGGGGTTAAAGTCCAAATTATACTCAGTCTCAGATGTGGAAGTTTGACACGCCCTTGATGTTAAATAGACTGTGCTGTACAGACGAAGTTCATCAGGTGCTGAGGAACGAGCTGCCTTGCCAAGGTGGTAGCTGATAAGCAGACTGGGTAACTATAGGAACTGCTTGAGTATGTGCAAGTGCGAATAGCCCCTTAGGGCAATATGGAAACCGGCCTGCAATGCAAGAGCTAATAGCCTCCTCAGGTGTAATCGAATGCAGTAATACTAGAGCCAGAGCCACTAGCCCCCGCGGGCGTAGTACCGGATAGCCAACACTGAAGCCTTTCTGCCAACACTCTGGGTATATGATCTCGTCGGTAACCAACACCGGAGAGCCTGTAAGCGCCCAAACGGCCCAAGCTTTGTGAACACTCTGCAACGTTAGACTAGAGTTGCCGATGGAGAGCGGCCAACTCAGCAGCAGTATCACTTGTAACAAGGCTCGTACTGGAGATAGAGAGAGTGAATAAGAGGCAGCACTGCAAGAGTTAAAATGCACGTTTACTTGATGCTTCAGCGCTACTGCAAGGCTCTGTAACGTTACTCGAGGCTTCAACACTACGATCAGGCTCTGCAATGAGAGGAAGGCCTACAGAATACACACAGCTCTGCACTAGAACGAGGCACAGCACTATCGAAGGAATCACCAGGCTAGGCAATGGCACACTCGTGGGCAGCAGAGACTGGAAAATGTCGCGGTGGCGACAACTGGAACGCAGGTCACTGGAACAAGCTGGAAGTCGATCTTCGGAGCAGGAAGTCAGCCGGACCGGGTCATACACAGGCAGGGACGTCAAACTAGCCGGGTCAGGATCCAAGGGTGATCCGCAGACGAGCCGGGTCATACACAGGCAGGAACGTCAAACTAGCCGGGTCAGGATTCATGGATGGTCTGCAGACGAGCCGGGTCATACACAGGCAGGAACACTGGAGAATGGTCAGGACAAGCCGAATCGGTACACAGGAACTCAGAATACAGGAACACAGCAAAAGCACACTGGCTCAGGAACACCACGAAAGGGCAACTGACATAAGAGATAGCCAGGTATAAAAAGGTCATCAGGAGGCGGGTCAAACTCAGTCAGCAAATCAGTGACATCCACAACAGAGAGTGACAGGAATCACAGGCACTGTGATAGTACCCCCCTCTCAAAGACCCCCTCTCCTAGCCTGAGGTTTGGGTTTCAAAGGATATTTAGAGTGAAAGCTGCGTACTAATCTTGGAGCATGGAGATCCCCCTGATCAATCCAAGAGCGTTCCTCAGGGCCATAGCCCTTCCAATGAACCAAATATTGCAGCTTTCCTCTAAATCTCCTGGAGTCAATAATACTCTGGACTTCATATTCCTCTTGGCCCTGGATGTCCACCGGCCCAGGAATCACTGGCGTAGTAGTATAACGATTGCACACCAAGGGTTTCAGAAGAGACACATGGAACACATTATGAATGTGCATAGAGGGTGGAAGCTCCAGAGCATAAGAAACCGGATTAATCTTGCGGATAATCCTAAATGGACCAATGAACCGGGGAGCCAGTTTATTGGATGGGACCTGTAAGTTGAGGTTTCTGGATGACAGCCATACCCTGTCCCCCACTTGAAATAAGACCGCTGGAAGGCGTCTGCGATTAGCGTGCCGTTGCTGCCGTCTGAAAGACTGACTGAGGGACCTCTGAACCTGTGCCCAAGTGGAATGAAGTCGTGCCAAATGCTCGTCTAGAGCAGGGATCTGCTGTGCCTGAAAGGAGTCTGGGAGCAGACAAGGCTGGAACCCATAATTCACGAAAAACGGGGAGCTCCCGGACGATGAGTTAACCGCACAGTTCCTGGCAAACTCTGCCCATGGCAACAGGTCAGCCCAATTATCAAGATGATCTGAGACAAAACAGCGCAGGAACTGTTCCAGTCCCTGATTGGCACGCTCAGCGGCCCCATTCGTCTGGGGATGGTAGGCGGAGGAAAATGACAATTGAATGCCCATCTGACCTCAAAATGCCCTCCAGAACCTAGAAACGAACTGGCTCCCACGGTCAGAGACAATCACTCTGGGCACTCCGTGCAGACGGAACACCTCTCTGGCAAAAACTATCGCCAATTCCTGAGCCGATGGAAGCCCAGTCAGAGGCACAAAATGTGCCATCTTAGAGAATCTGTCGACCACCATAAGAATGAACTTGTAACCTCTAGATGCCGGTAATTCTCCCAAAAAGTCAATGGATATATGCGACCATGGACGGTCTCCGTTAGGCACAGGTTGCAATAAGCCCACAGGGAGATGCCTAGGGGTCTTGGCACGGGCACAAGTGGTACAAGCTGCCGTGAAGGCGGCGCAGTCAGCTCTCAACGTAGGCCACCAAAATAGTTGCGAAAGAGACCATACTAATTGGTCCCTACCAATATGCCCAGCTGCTTTAGAGGCGTGATAGGTCTCCAAGAGACGGGTACGGAATGACTCTTCTACAAAACACTTCCCCACTGGGGTTCCTGGAGGTGCCCGTGATTGTGATGCCAGTATCTCCTCCCCCAGTGGCGAGGTTATAGTAGTACGAATAGTAGCCAGGATCCGATCTGGCTGAATGATGGGTACCGGGTCTTCCTCCCTCTCAGTGTCAGAAGCGAACTGACGTGACAACGCATCGGCCTTAATATTCTTAGAACCAGGAAGATAGGATACTAAGAAATTGACCCGGGACAGAAACAGCGCCCACCTGGCCTGTCGAGAAGACAGTCTTTTGGCCTCTGAGAGATAGGTTAGATTCTTATGGTCAGTAAGAATTAGTACTGGAGTCTGAGTGCCCTCCAAGAGATGTCGCCACTCCTTAAGTGCCAGTATGATGGCCAACAGTTCCCTGTCACCAATCTCATAATGACTCTGGGCGCTGGACAATTTCTTAGAAAAGAACCCACACGGCATTAAAGCTCCACCTCCCACAGGACGTTGGGAGAGCACCGCCCCAACCCCAACATCTGAAGCGTCAACCTCCAAAGTAAACGGCAGGGAGGGATTAGGGTGGGACAGTACAGGAGCAGATGCGAAGGCAGATTTCAGGGTAACAAATGCGTTTTCAGCTGCCTCAGACCACTGAGAGGGAGAAGCGCCCTTGTGAGTCAAGTCTGACAATGGTCTTACAATCGTGGAAAAGTTCTTGATGAACTTCCTATAATAATTCGCAAAACCTAGGAATCGTTGAATGGCCTTTAATCCCTTAGGCCGAGGCCATTGCAGAACTGCAGCCAACTTCTCCTGATCCATGGCAATGCCATTTTTGGATATAATGAACCCCAGGAATGGTACTTGAGAAGTATGGAATTCGCACTTTTCTAATTTACAGAATAACTTGTGCTTGCGGAGTCGGAGCAAGACTTCTGAGACATCTTTAATGTGTTGGGCAAGGTTGGCAGAATGAATTAGTATATCATCTAGATACACAACCACACAGGACTGGAGCAAGTCACGTAAAACATTGTTAATCAATTCCTGAAATACTGCAGGCGCATTGCATAGGCCGAATGGCATCACCAGATATTCATAATGCCCTGTTCTGGTATTAAACGCCGTTTTCCACTCGTCACCCTCTTTAATTCTGACTAGATTATAGGCGGCTCGTAAGTCAAGTTTGGTAAAGATCGAAGAGCCCTTTAATCTGTCGAATAATTCTGTAATAAGTGGAATGGGATAGGCATTCTTGGGCATCAGCTTATTCAACCCACGGTAGTCAATGCAAGGCCTGAGTTCCCCACTTTTCTTTTTTACAAAAAAAAATCCGGCACCAGCCGGAGATGAAGATTTTCGAATGATTCCCCTCTCCAGGGCATCTGCGATATACTCCTCCATTGCCCTATTTTCCTCACAGGACAGTGGGTAAGTACGTCCCCTAGGAGGCACGGCCCCTGGAGATAAATCAATGGCGCAATCATATGGCCTATGGTCAGGCAATGCGCTGGCCTCTCCTTTGCTAAACACGTCACTGAATTGTCCATATTCTGTTGGCACAGCTGGAGAGGTACACATAATCTTAATAGGGAGAGAAAGACAATTCTTGTTACAATACTCCGACCAAGAGTCAACTTCACACCTTTGCCAGTCAAATTGGGGATTGTGTGTTTGCAACCACAGGAACCCCAAAATAACTGAATGATGTGGGGAACGAATGATCTGGAATTGTATCTGCTCCCTGTGACAAGCCCCCACAGTCATAGACACTGGGATAGTCTCGAAGGTAATGAAAGCAGGATCCAGGGGTCTGCCATCAATGGCCTCTATAGCCACAGGAGAGTCCTTCTTGCATAACGGAATGCCCTGAAACTCAGCAAAGGACTGATCCATGAAGTATTTGGCTGCCCCGGAGTCCACCAATGCTAAGACTTCTATGACCTTGTCAGTCCAGGCAAAAGCCACCTGGATGGTGGGTTTAGTGGCGCAAGTCTCTAGGGAATGTTCAACACCACCTAGGGCCTGTCCCCCAAGGTACCCTAGGTGCGTTCGTTTCCCGGCCTTACAGGACAATTGCGTAATATATGACCTGGTTTGCCACAATATAGGCATAAGCCTTGCCTTCTACGATACAGCTTCTGCTCTTTCGTGAGCCTAGTAAAACCTAATTGCATAGGTTCCGTGCCGTCAGCTGTTCGCTCAGGCAGAACGGGTGGAGTGGGTGTGTTAAGGAACTGGTTCTGGCCATAACTCTTTGCTTTGGTTCTTTTAGCCAAGCGTCTCTCCCGGATGCGAGAATCTATTAGCATGACATAGTCAATGTACTCGTCCAGCACGCTGGGTACATCTCGAGCTGCTATCTTGTCCTTGATCTGTTCAGCGAGACCCTGAGTAAAAGCAGCAAGTAAGGCCTCATCGTTCCAGCCTACCTCTGCTGCCAAGGTCCGGAATTCAATAGCGTACTCGCCCAGAGTGCGTTCGCCCTGCTGAATCTCCATCAGCCTTTTGGCAGCAAAGGCAGACCTACCAGGAACCTCAAACACACGTCTGAACTTCACCACAAATTCTCTAAAGTTCAGTGTGCAGGGTCTGGCACTCTCCCATATCGGATTTGCCCATGCCAAAGCTTTGCCCGTCAACAGAGATATCATAAAGCCGACCTTGCTACGGTCGTTAGGGAATGCCTGGGGTGCCAATTCCAAAAATATCTCCAACTGTTTAATAAAACCTCTGCATAAGGAGGGTTCGCCATCATATCTTAGGGGTAACGGTACCGCTGCCGATAATCCTCTTGTGTTAGTACTGAGAGGTACAGAGGGATTCTCCGGTGTCGAGACTGGGGGGACCACCGGATTTGGACCAGACTTGTCCAAGTGTACTGTACGTTCAAGTAACGTTTGTAGAGCCAGTGCCAATTGGTCCAGGCGCTGCTCTTGGACATACATTCTCCAGTGGATGTTCAGAGGATTACTTTCACCCTTACCGTCTGAGGTCATGGCCCTTTCGTACTGTTACGGTTTTTAAGACACTCAGACCAATAAGTGAAAATAAAACACACTTTATTAAAGTAAATGATGACACTTACGCCCTCTAGAGGCGGTAGGTAATACACAGATAATGTAAACTGAGATAATACAAGGAAAATAGTATTTAGGACATAAATGCAAGTCAGTATGCACTAAGATGATATGGGCCCCAAAGGGGTTAAAGTCCAAATTATAAAATATTAGTGCATTGGCTGAATAGAATAACAGAACTTGGATAAGTGATATCATTGGACAAGTCTTATGATGCCTTAATGCATCTCTCTCCTGGTATACTTTGGTACCAGATGTTAGGGTTATGAACTATGGTGTGATAAAGAGGTGAAAAAAGTGGAGATGACTTCTCCAGTGACATTACTTCTCCAGTTCCTATGTTATTCTATGGAGCCAATGCATAAACATTTGTCCAGCATTAGAGATCTTAGAATAACATAGGATTTGGAGAATGATATCATTGAGAAGTCATCTCCAGTTTATCACCTTAACGCATAACCCTTGTTATATTATAGGAGAAAGTATTTATTATCAACGTATTTAGGTGCAGATCATTCCCTGTATTTCATTATTATTATTCTTTATTCATTTAATTGTTAATTGTATGAGAATCTGTATATTTATTTTATTTATATAGTGTAAACTTGTTTTTTATTCACATTTGTTTATTATTACAATGATTATTATTAATTGATTACTTCAGAACCCACATGGTATGTCTGAAGGTATATGTATAATCCATTAATAGAGTTCACTCGTGCATCATGTGGAGAGGCTAATTGAGTCTTACCAACAGGGAACTAGATATTCATGTAAATACCATGTACCTTTGTGGCTGCTCTGCTTTGTCTTTTTTACCTATATATATATATATATATATATATTTTTTTTTTTTTAAATTCTGTTTGCTGTGAAACACATATATCACGGTGCCCGTGATTCCTTTCCTGTCAATTATCCTGTAGGAGGCCCTCATCGGTTGCCCTGTGTTTAGCCCGCCCAGTATTGCCTTTATATACTGGGCTCCTGCACCTTATGGCTGCCCTTTCGTGGTGTTCCTGTGCCAGTTCTACGTTTGTACTGTTGTTCCAGTGTATTGACTTGGCTTGCCTGACTACTCTTCTGTTCCTGCGCCTGCCTGACTACTTTCCAGTGATTGTTTCCTGTGTACCGACCCGGCCTGACTGACGTTCCTGGTCCTGTGTACCGACCTGGATTGGCTGACGTTCCTGCTCCTGTGTACCGATCCGGATTGGCTGACGTTCCTGCTCCTGTGTCCTGACCTGGCCTGGCTGACGTTCCTGTTCCTGGATCCTGACTTGGCAGTGCCTGTTTAACCGGTTGCTGTGTTGCTTCCGTTATTGCACCAGTATAGTGCACTGGTTCGCTCCCCTCTGTTTAACCGGTTGCTGTGTTGCCTCCGTGATTGAACTGGTATAGTGCACTGGTTCGCTCCACTCTTCCAAACCCGGTTGAAATTGTTGCCTCCGTGATTGCTCCACTCTGTTTATCCAGTTGCAAGTGCTGTCTCTGTTATTGCACCGGTATACTACCATTGGTTGTACTCCTCCATGTCAAAACCGGTTGCTATTGTTGCCTCCCTTTTAGTACCGGTAGCCCTACTGAAGCCTTCAGTGGCCTGAATATTGTGGACTCTATTGTGGCATCTCCTGATGCAGCTGGTCGCCCAAACTCTTTGAACTGTTCTCCTTGCCTGTGAACATTAACTCCTGCATTACTGGAACCTATATCCTGGACTGCCTGACCAGTGTCAGCATAACTGTTGCCTTCTATATATATATGCTGGACCCGTGTGGGCATAAGTAACCTGTCGTGTGTCTGTAGTATATGTTATATACTACAGGACCTGTGAGGGTTCTTCATGTATTATTGTTTTCAATAAAATTGTGTTTTTATCTTAACTCTGTGTCTGTGAGTCAAACAAACCGTAACAACATAAGAGGGAATTATATAATTTTAATTCAATATTTAATTATTTTTTAATAATAAAAAAGTATTTTTTATTTGAATATTGTTGTGAGGAGAGCAGCAGTTTATTTATTTTTGATGGTGTGTATCCCTGAGTAGAGACAGATGTACTGTGGCAAGCACCGATTGTTAGCTCAAACACAGAATCACACTCCCAAACACTAACCCTACACTACCCCTAACACTAACCTAAAACCCAGATCTGGCATCCACTGTCGGTGGTCTTCTTCAATCTCCTTTCTTCTGTTCTCTGTAATCTTCTTTCTTCTTATCTTCTTTTTCTTCTTTTTCATCTGTATGTACACTAAAAAAGAAACTGTGATGAATGAAGTTACTATAAAAAAATGCCCCCAAGACATGCCTGAATTAACACTTTGAGCGCCAAAGGAGTACCCCTCTGACACTCACAGGGTTAAATGCAGTCTGGCTATCTCTTGATATTAATATGTTGCCATTCCGGTATAAAAAAAGAAGTCAATCCTTGTTCTAATAAAGAAAAGCCCTTCCAATGGTTAACGTCTCCTCTGCTGACGCCTCCACTGTCTCTGCTGATGGCGGCAGGAATGCATAGTGTCACAAACCCCCCCCTCCATACCTTTTGTGCCATCACCTCCCAGCCAATCATCTTCTGGGGGGGGGAACAAAACATGGTAGAAGCTGATTGGCTGGGAGGCGCGTAAGCACACTTCCTAGCCAATTGAAGGCTAGAATCTATTTTGAACAGAGACTGTCCATATAAAAAGCCAGTCTTTGTTCAAAATTCCCAGATCCAAACTCAGGTAACAGTCCAAAAGGTATGGGGGGGGTCTGTGGCACTATGAATTCCTACCGTCATCAGTGGAGGAGGCGACGGTAGTGGGGACATTGTTAACCATTGGACCAGCTTTTCTTTATTAGACAAAAGATTGAATTCTTGTTATAAACTGGAATGGCAGCATAATCGTTTTAAGAGATATGGCAGACAGCATTAAACCTCTCCAGCACTCAAAGGATTAACTCAGGCATATCTTGGGGGAATATTTTTTGGTAATGCAGTTTTTTATTTTACATACAGATGAAAAAGAAGATAAGAAGATTACAGAAAACAGAACAAGGAAGATTAAAAAAGAACATGGACAGTAGCCGACCAGAGTGCTGAAGACTCCCCTGGACATCAGGATTAATGGTAAGTGTTTATTGTTGGGCTGATTTTAACTTAGTCAGATTAATCCTTTTAGTGCCAGTGGGGTGAGCATACCCCACTGGCACTCATAGGGTTAATTCTACTAACATTTGAGACATTTTTGGGTTTGCTTAGGATACATTGAAATGGTGCTTAGTGCCCAATATCAATACATTCTCTGGTGACTTAGGTTTGTTTAAAGCTTTTTTTTCTTCATGTTCAATTCCTGCACCTGCACTTTTGAGATGCTTTAAGGGACTCTGCACCCAGAAAAAATTGGTGCAGATTTTCAAACATTAAAGTGAGTCCCTTAATGCATCTTAGTTCTACTGTATGGAATTTAATTGCATATTTTGGCGTTTTGTTGTGTGTCAATGGGAAAAAATGCCCGCAACATTATCACCTGAAGTGTGATTTTATAGCTGGCACTTCATAGCACAGGTAAAAGAATTGATTACCGTGCTTGAAGAAATGCTGTCGGCTGTTTTTTTTTTGCATTAGGGGTAATTGAATCAAGGCCTAAATGTTTTATTATTCTGTGGTGAATACGTTCAAAAAAGAAAAGTAATCAAGTGGGCAAACCAACTGTACCATAGGAAGCAAATAAAAACTTAATTAACCCAATGAATGCTAGAGAGGTCTCAACACATATGACCCTTATTCTTATTTTTGTGAGAAGCAGTGTTGTGTGAAATGCATTGTATACCCTTCTATCACCCAGCGTGTTAAGAGAATGGCTGAGATGGACCCCTGTAGACCACTGTAACAGTCAGGGCTCCCTAAGCCTCCTCCCTCTTTTTAACTTTTTAAGTGCAAATTGTTTACAATGCACTCTACTCTCCAAATGCTAATCAAACAGCTGTGAATTCAAAGTCAATATTGTAGAGGTGGATATGTTTTTTGTTTTAATTCCAGTATGGCAGTTCCCTTGCTGAAACTGGCAGTTTTGATGCACTGTTTATAATCTGGGATATTAAAAAAAAATCAGAACTATTACAAATAAAAAATAAGTATTTTTCAGTTACTTAGTCATAAAAAACTAGAGACTATAACTCACTAAATAAGACAAACTACTTACCTGCATTCAGTACTTTGTAAATGATGCTAAAGGAATGGAATAGATAACATATATCCTGTATGAATCATGAAGTGAAAAATCAATGTTTCCATATATCAATATACATATTCAGAAGTATAATAATACCTATATGGTTGAAATATCTTAAAAACTTTCAAAATAGAATCTTTACATTCATGGCATCAATCTATGTGTGGTGTACACCTTTAACTTGGATCAATAAAGGAATCATATTTTACTTGTACTGAAGTGCTGGGAGACATTTCTACTATATTTTTGTCATTTACATATATATATACATTAAGACTAGGGCAAGTTTGAGGTACCAAAGCATCTACGTTACAAAAGGACTGTTCAGTTTTCTCCATTAACAAATACTTTCAGATTCCTCCCTATCTATAAATAGTTGCTATTAGCAACCTATGTCACATTCTCTATCAGTGATCTATTCAAAATGCAATGCAACCTCAATTGTCCTCATTGTCTTGCATCCCCCTTTAGGAACCCTAACACTGGATGTGTTCCCTGGTGGAGGGATATTAGACTTAAAAGAGTGGTTTACTTACAAATGAATCTCTCACGTCTTACAAAATTTACTTAACCTTTGGCATTCAAAGGGTTAATGAAGAAACCCAATAATGCCCTTACTTATTTGAAAATTGTTGTATTTCTTCTCCTGCAATAAATGGAATTATCTCTCAAGAAAATGGCCTGTCTAGAAATGTAAATTACATTTTGGTCAATGAGGGCAAATCTTCTGTAAATCTAAACTTGAAGATTGCCATTGTGTTAAATGTTTCTGCATCAAGGTACACAATATGATTTATTTGATTTCTAGAATCAAATTAAGAAAACACTGAGCAGAAGTTTATTAAATCCATCAATCTTAGTCTTCTGGTCACCAAAAAATACCCTTGCAATATTTTGAGAAAAAATGGTTGCAGACTTCAACAGCATTAAAAATGAAAAGCTTACTAACATTACGATAGACCAAACAAGCCCACAGGTCTCATGTGGCTTTTATTTTATTATTATTGAGTAAATGTGACCCCAGCTAATGTTTCCTCTCAATTAATTAAAGCAGAGAGTCTAATGTGTAGCTAAGTCCTTTTCTGAAAAATTGTTTACTTGTTAGAAACCATGGTGCATGTAGCATTAAGCACCATACCTGGGAACTGTGCAGTTGATCCCCCAGATTCATCATTTCCCTTGTAACCATACCCTGTTCAGTCAACTCCCCTTTATTATCTACCCACTAACACCCATCTTCATGGCAAAGTTTGCCTTCCCTCTTCTAAATTCCTCTTGCTGTGCTGGGGACAAGAAGATTCACAGGCATGATAATAACAGTAAACTACCTTAGGTCCTCATCATGTACAAAACCAATGTGTCAGACAGTGTATGTGTACTGTGACTACTAGTGGACAGTGGAACAATGTTGTTGCATCATATAGTATGTGTTGATCGGTGACTAACAAGAGATAGTGAAACCAAGATGCAGTGCCTTTCAGTCTATGTGTGATTATGTGACTATCAGTGGACTTTATAACAAGGCTGGAGTATCAAACATCAAATATGTGGGTCTGTAATGATCAGTGTAACAAGCCTGGGGTGTCATATATAATATGTGTGGTTCACTGTCTACCAGAGGAGAGTAGAATAAGACTGGGGTGTTATGCAGTGTTTGTGTATTTCTGTGGCTACCAGTGGGCAGTAGAACAAGGCTGAGTTGTCACAGTAAATGTATGGATTTGTGATTATAAATGGACAGTAGAACAAGACTAGGGTGGCAGACAATAAATGTGTATGACTGTGACTACCAGGGGAAATGCTGGAGAATCAGGCAATGTTTGGGAGGGGCTGTGTGACTGTGAACAGTTGAACAAATCTATGGGTTCAGAGTTTGTTTCTTGTCTATGAAGATCAATGGAACAAAGCTGAAGTGTCAGATGGTATATGGGTGGCTCTATTACTACAGTTGGAAAATGGAACAAGGCTGCCTATGGAATAATAAACTTGCCAAAATGTTGGGAGTTGACATGCTGCCCTTTTACTCAAATGCACACAGCCTGCTAACACTTTTCAAGGAATATGTTGCTGTAGGACTCATATCATAACTTTTACTTTCCACTTTTTATATCTCCACTTCAGTCCTCAGAATAAGCGGTTTGCTTTCGATACTGAAGAAGCAATATTGTGGTGGGAAATGTTGTAGTCATAGAAAACATAGGTAAAATATGGCAAATTTCTCACAGAAAATTTATTGGCAGTGGTGAACAGTAGAAATATGCATTTATAATAGAACTAGTGTAAAAGCCCATGTACATGGGCCAAGGTCTGGGTAACGTTAACCCTTTGAGTGACAGAGGGGTACTCAACGCATTGCATCGCTTCACTCACATGATGCAATCATGCGCACTAGAGACTGCCCAAACGCGTGACAAACATCCTAACAAATTATTATAAAGGATGGTAGTGCATTATCCTATTCTGGTGAGGGAGGTGTCAAAGAGTATGTGACTGGGTAATGTGCTAAATGTTTAACAACAAGGTAAATAAAAAAAAGATAAAAGAAACATTAACAGCACCAAAACCCCCTCCATGTGGCTAGATGGGTTAATACTACTGACAGTCATATGTGAGAACTCACCAATCATATATGGGTGGAAGTCACACAATTAAAAGAACAAACTTTATTATATATACTTAAATCAATATAAAAATAAATCTGCTAATTAACAATATCAAAAGATGATACTAAATCATCTACTATCAGCTGTCATGGGGAATTAGGGCACACCTACAAATTGACAGAATCTTGGAAATCAAATATTGTTCCAAGATCTTATTGCAGCGTATTCTATACCCTTTTACAGTAAGCACATATACAGGGGCTTTAGTCACAAACTCCTAGTTAAGCACTCCCTATATGCATTTGTAGTGTACTTCCAGGGACCTTAATATTATAGTATCGGTTATTCACCCTGCATGCTCATGCCATTTATCCATTCAGGTCCTGGGTAAATTGTGTATCCCACAACCCTCATGGAGCATTCATTAATGATCCCCCAGATGATCGTAGCTCATTATCCGGTTATTCAGTACTGACTTTCTGTTTACACTGCATCTGTTATGTTGTCAGACCGTGTTTATACATAAATGGCTAATAATCCCTATTAGCCATTCAGGCCATGAGCATTGTCTAAGGGCAGGAAATCCTGCAGGAAATTTCTCTGACTTTTTGCTTATCCCTAGTCAATACTGGTCTTTGTGATATATGTTATATTGTGGTGTGTAATGGATCACACTATGTAGTGCCCCTTTTTATACTTACATGTACACTTTGGACTCGATACTATTGCCTGCTCTAAAACCGGAGTTACAAGAAAAACAAGCAACTTGTACTTTGCAAATGTGTTTTACTGGTATTCTATTGTAGAACCACGGTAAAACAAAACCGGCATAGACAGAGCATTTCAACGTCCTAACAAAAAATAGGTGCTGTCTGCTTCTATTCAAATACCTCCTAAGAATAACAAGCAACATGTCAAAGCCTAAGGAAATAGGCGTACGTTTAACGACAGAAAGATCAAGTTTAGCGCTAGATGTGTTCCCCACTCTATGTCAGATTTCTATGATGTATACTGTATTCTACACTACTTTTGTTCGAACAACGGTGGTTTTGAAAGAGTCATTGTGGCTTCTACTCCTCAACTCTGAGGTGCAGGATTACCGACAGAAAATGTAACCACAAAACAGGCGGTAACAGAATGCTACTTGCACGTTGTTTTTATTTTTTTCCTATGGGCTTTTTTTTTTTACTGGCGGTGCGTATAATTACAGCTGGTTTTGTTTTCACAACTTATGTAATAGGAGACTAAAACCTGACTTAAAAAAACAAAACACCTGTTTTTTTTTTTAGCGCTGGAAATAGAATTGAGCTCCTTGAGTCTACCATCTACTTGGATCTATTTTTGGATAATTACTGATCCTGATGTATGACTTTTGGGGTGTGACTAGTAAACACGTTTATATAATATGCTTGTATTATATTCATGCACATTGCACATTATCTATATATTTGGCTGACTGCCTCTTCTTAAGGACTATATTATTTAGCCAAATGATTTCTTTATTTATTAATTTTTCTTATGTAGTGTCAATATCTATTTATTTTATTATGGTTTATCATGTGTTTTAATAATAGAGGTTTGGTGCTGATTTTAATATTGTTTACACATACATGTACACTGGGGACATATGTAATAGAAATGTAAAACATATTTGTTATTAGGTTTATAGTGCCTCCAGTATACTATAGTTCACGTATGTTTAATACACACCCTTGTTTTGCCTCCATGTACCATAAAAAATGTATTTTCTTCTCTGCTTCCCTCTCTGTACCCACCTCAGTATGCTGAGTCTGACACATTTCCCTCCCTCTACTCAGCCCCTCCGGAGGCCACCTGTACATCTGTGCAGCTTGCGGCATGCTTCCATTTTCTGCCCACTTCCCGCACTGCCCTATGAGGACCTTTGTTAATTCTAGATAATGGTACTGCCCTTTGAGGACTTGAAGATCCTCACAGGGCTCTACTGTAGATCCAATACATAGACCTCTGTCCATTGAATGATCAGTAGTATCCACTGAGGACCTGAAGGTCCTCAAAGGGGACTACTATTACCTTGAATTTACAAAGATCCTCAGAAAGCAGTGCGGGATGCAGGCAGCAAATGCAACCTTGCCGTCCGCTGCACATATGTACCTGCGGTCTCCTGAGGGAGGGTAATGTGACAGCATTTTGAGGTGGAGTGGAGAGGGGAGCAGACAGATGTCCCGGTGGCCACTGGGGTTATAAAGGGAGGGTAAGGAAGCAGCATATTGAGGTGGAGGGGGGCAGACAATTTTTTTTACACTCGCGTATAATCATACCTGGGAATTTCCAATTGAGGTCTACCTGGAGAGGAGTCCTCTGGTGCAGCAGGGGTTGACAATAATGACACGAATCATGTCAAAAGGGGGGGGCTTGACACGAGTTGAGGGGGCAAGGCTTAAAGGTGTCACACAGAAGGCTAGGGAAGGAGGAACACTGGGAGTAACAGCTGATGTGGGCAGAGTTTCAATAGAAACTCCCCACATCCAGAGGAATCAGCTTCTGCCCCAGAGACCCGGTAAAGCTCTGTCAAAACCGGAGTCTCCTGGGCAAATCCGGAGAGTTCCCAGGTATATGTATAATACGCATCACCCACTTCACGTTAAAGTGAAAAAGGGCAAAAATTGTACGTATATATACAGTATTAGACAATATTACTGACTGGGCCCTGTATTTACTTCACACAGGAAATACAGTTTTGATGATTGTATTGTATTGTATTGTATTGTATTGTATTGTATATTTATATATAGCCAACCAGTGTACTTGGCACTTTACAGTATACATTTGATATAGAAGGGGTATAATAATTGCAGTGATTAAGTGCTTATAAAGACAATCATAAGGGGAACAACAGGTGAGTATATATTAGGATAAAATGTCCATGCCCTGTAGTTCTTGCAATCTAAGTATAGGATGGGTGACATACAGATATGAGCTGGTAGAGAAGGAAGTTCAGGTTTTGACATATGAGATAATGTTTTCATATTACGTTGTTGCTATATTTAAGAGGTGCTCTTTTAGCTTGGATTTAAAGTTGTTGAGGGTTGATGCTTGGCAAATACTGAGTAGTAAGGCATTCCAGAGATAGGGAACAGCAAGGGAGAAAGCCTCCAGTCATGAAACAGTGATAATGGTTAAAGGGGCAGTGAGTCTTCCACTATCAGTGGTGCGTAGTGGATGTGCAGGTATGTGTTGTGATACCAAAGATAAAATATAAGGTGGGGAAAAGTGATGGAGAAAAAGAGGAGGATTTTGAATGTGATACGCTGCTTTATGGGAAGTCATGACAGTGATTTTAAAATTGATGGGTTGAGTACTGTTAGAATATTTTGGTGTCCGAATGAAGAACTGATTGGAGAAGAGTGATATGGTTAGTAAGAAGACCAATAAGTAAAGAGTTGCAGTAGTCCAGGTGAGAAAGGATAAGACCATGCATGTGGGTTTCTGTTGTAGAGTGAGAAAATAATGGCAGAGTTTTTGCTATATTCAGAAGAAAGAAGCGACAGGTTTTGATATAAAAGGAGAGTTTCTTAACTTTGGTTTGTAGTTCTGTTTATAGAAGTCAAATGGATATAAAATAAAAAACAAAAATACATATTTCCTATACCAAGGATATCTGTAACCCAGCTACCCATGTCCTTCAGCTGCAGCTCTCTGTAGTTTTGTATAAACACACCTCATATGAAGTATAATATATAGCATAAGTACATCCGCCTAAGAAACTCATAACAAAACGAGGAGGTATATATTAAATTAATTAATAAGCCATTATGGGCATCTCTAATGTACTTACCACTCATATATTCATTTATTTCCTTTCACTGCTGCAAGCTTCCACCCCACTCTTAACTCTGTAGCTTCACTTGTCACTTCTAACACACACAGAACGCAGGAATGTCAGAATCTCAGATGCATATATACACTAGTTCAAACAGGGCTATAGTGGATTGCTGGTCTGGCTACAATGCACACTAGATACAGCCATGCATGACCATACATTTCACTTGTTGTACATGGGAGCTAATAACTAACAATCCCAGCCCTTATATGTAATGCTTTAGATGTTGAGAGCATAATAAGCCAATTGCTTTTCCAGAATTCTTAGATTCTTAGTCTATATATATATATATATATATATATATATATATATATATATATAGTGTGAAAAAGAAAGTACATCATCTTTGAAGTCTATGATTTTACATATCAGGACATAATAACAATCATTTGTTCCTTAGCAGGTCTAAAAATTAGGTAAATATAACCTAGGATGAACAACTATACGTGACATATTACACTGTGTCTTGATTTATTTAACAAAAATAAAGGTAAAATAGAGAAGCCATGTGTGAAAATCTAAGTACACCCTTTCTGCTTCAGGAGGAATTACGATGCTAAGTAGCAGACAGGTGCTGCTAATCAAATAATGTTCTTGATTAACTGATCATCAGCAAGTGTGACCACCTCTATAAAAGCCGAAGTTTTAGCAGTTTGCTGGTCTGGAGCATTCAGGTGCGTGTTATCTAGGGATGGGTGAAAATTTTCACCTCAAACTGAAATCGGTGAATTATGGCACTTTCCGCTTGGCAAAAAATTTCCAGTGACAAGTGTAGTTTTTCTGCTTTCTCTCGCCTTTTCCACCCATTGAAATCAATGAGAAGAAAAGTTTTCTACAGCCATATAAAAGGTTGTCAGGCTCTCACAGCAGCCATTCTGTGTTTTAGAGAGGAGAGAGAAACATGTTTTTTAGATAGAGGAGATAGGCAAATAAAGGGGAATTGAAGCTTAGTTTAGGAAATCATTTAGGTAGGACATTTGTTCTCTGTATTAGGGGAGTCTGGGGGAACTCTAGCTTTTGAGACACTCAAGGCCGCATCTGCTCCTGTACTGTCCCACCCCAACCCTTCCCTTCCATTTACGTTAGAGGTTGATGCCTACGAGAATGGGGTAGGGGCAGTACTGTCACAGCGTCCAGTCACTGGGGGAACTCTGAGACCATGTGGGTTCTTCTCTAAAAAGCTGTCTAGTGCCCAGAGTCACTATGAGATTGGGGACAGAGAACTCCTGGCTATTATTCTTGCTTTTAAAGAATGGCGTCACTTGCTAGAAGGTACTAGGACTCCTGTGTTAATCCTGACTGACCACAAAAATCTGACGTACCTTTCGGAGGCTAAGAGATTGTCCTAACGACAAGCCAGATGGGCCTTATTTCTGTTCCGCTTTAATTTTATTGTATCCTACTTGCCCAGCTCCAAGAATGTTAGGCATCTGCCCAGGCAATTTGGGCCAGAGATGGTTAAAGATGAGGTTCCCGTACCCATCATTCAGACTGATCGCATTTTGGCGACCTTACGTACAAGCATCACTTCACCACTGGGGGAGGAAATTCTTGCTACCCAGGCTGCGGCTCCCCCAGATACCCCAGTAGGCAAGTGCTTTGTAGATGAGCCATTCCGTAACCGCTTACTTGAGACTTACCATGCATCCCGGGCTGCTGGGCATATTGGGAGGGATCAATTGATTTGGTTTCTTTCACAAATATTTTGGTGGCCTTCCTTACGGGCTGACTGCACTGCATTTACTGCAGCCTGTACCACCTGTGCTCGTGCCAAATCCCCTAGACACCTCCCAGTGGGGATACACCAACCAGTACCTAATGGCGAGCGTCCTTGGTCCCATGTCTCTGTTGATTTTCTGGGAAAACTGCCAACTGCCAACTGACCTGTTGCCATGGGCAGAGTTCGCCAGGAACTGTGCGTTTAATTCATCATCTGGGAGCTCCCCGTTTCTCATCAACTACGGGGTTCAGCCATGCTTGCTCCCGGACTCATTCCAGATGCAGCAGATTCCAGCTCTGGACGAGCATATCGAGCAACTCCGCTCCACTTGGGCACAGGTTCAGAGAGCCCTCAGTAAGTCGTTCCAGCGTTCCATGCTAATTGCAGACAATTGCCAGCGGTCTCCTTCCAGGTTGGAGACAGGCTATGGCTTTCCTCCAGAAACCTCAATTTGCAAGTTCCATGTAATAAGTTGGCTCCCCGGTTTATTGGTCCCTTCAAGGTGATCCGCAAAATTAACCCTGTTTCGTATGCTCTGGACCTCCCAGCATCCATGCGGATTCACAATGTGTTCCACGTATCCCTTTTGAAACCCCTGATATGCAACCGTTACACTACCACTCCTGCGGTCCCCGGTCCTGTGCAAGTTCAGGGTCAGGAGGAGTACGAAGTCCAAAGTATCACGTAGATTTAGAGGAAAATTGCAATATCTGGTCCATTGGAAGGGCTATGGCCCTGAGGAGCGTTCCTGGGTTTATCAGAGTGATCTTCATGCTCCTAGATTGCTGCACGATTCTCAATCCAAATATCCACAGAAACCAGGTCCCTCTTCTAGGAGAGGGGGTATTTGAGAGGGAGGTACTATCACGATGCCCGTGCTATTTGCCAGTATTCTGTCAGTTTCCACTCCTGCCTATGCCTATTGGCTGCACTGCTATTGTCCCGCCCAGTATTTGTCCTTAAATACTGGGTTTTGGCACTTCTCCAGTGCCCTTTCGTGGTGTTTCAGTACCAGCGCTTGTTCCTGTTATTCGTGTGATCTCAGTGTACTGACTCGGCCTGCCTGACGACTCTGCATCTTTTTCCTGCCTGTGTACTGACCCGGACTGTCTGACTACTCTGCATTTGTTCCTGCTCTGTGTACAGACTCGGATTGGCTGTAGTTCCTACTCTATGTGTGGTTCCAGCCCGGTTGGGCTACTGTGGTTGCGTACCCCTCCTGCATGCCTTATCCGGTCTCCGGTTTGGGTGGTGGTGTCAGGATCCTAGCTGTCTTCGGACAGCTTGCTGCAGTGTGGTCTCTGTTGCCTTGCTGTCGCCCAGGCGACATTCCTGTGCGTCCTCACTTCCATGCAGTCCTCGGTTGGGTGCCTCTCAGGGCAAGCTGCTCAGTTCCGTTACTGCTACGGCAGTCCATAAGCTGCTCAGTTCCACTACTGCTACGGCAGTTCACAAGTTGCTCAGTTCCGTTACTGCTACGGCAGTGCCCAAGTTGCTCAGTTCCGTTACTGCTACGGCAGTGCCCAAGTTGCTCAGTCTCCGTTACTGCTACAGCAGTGTCCAAGTTGCTCAGTCTCCATTACTGCTATGGCAGTGTCCCAGTTACTCTGTCTCCGTTACTGCTACGGCAGTTCACAAGTTGCTTAAGCTCAGTTACTGCTACTGCAGTCCACCAGTTCTGGTCACCATTACTTTTGGGCGTTACTCGATTTTGTGCTCTCTCCTTTTGATTGAGCTTCTTAAAGGGCCTTGCACTATTAGGGCCTTGGCCTAATAGTAACCCATTCAGTGCTGTTCTACTGAGAATCACACAAGGACTGCCTGACCTGTGTCAGTATATTGAAGTCTGGATTACCTGCATATACTGGACCTGTGTGGGCCTACCTCATTATAACCTGTCTTGTGTCTGTACTATATTGTATATATATTACAGGACCCGTGAGGGTTATTGTTATTATCATTGTTCAATAAAATTGTGTTTTATCCAAACCTACTGTGTCTGTGTGTCAAACAAATCGTTACAGACCCAGACCACTACTAGTAGAGTTGCTAGGGAGCAAAGGTAGGGATCGGGGCTGATCAGTGGAGGATGCCTTTGAGGGGACTGTGGAACTGTGGTGCAGCTTTGTTGTAATAAATGTGTAGTTGCAAAGCTAGATGGCCCCCTACAGAGGAGCTGCAGGAGGCCCAGGATAAACCCTCAAAAACAAACTAAGCAACCATTGACCCCAGGGAGGAAACAACTCCAACAGGAAACAAGGAAGCTCACTTACTGTGACCACAAGAGATGGAAACGGTAGACTAGGAATGTCCAGAGGGTGGTGTGAACTAGCCAGGTCATACACAGAAGGTCAGATGGCTAGCTGGGTCATACATGGTAGGTCTTTGAGTATAATGCCAAATCAAAAGAATAAGGACAAGGTCAGAGGGCTAGCAGAGTCATACATGGTAGGTCCTGAAGAGTGGTACTAAATCAGACATCTAGGGACATGGTCAGAGAGCTAGCAGGGTCATACACAGAGAATCAAATAAATAATAAACCAGGACACAACTGGAACCAGAACTAGAAGCAGTGAACAGTATGCCAAGGGATGATACACTAAAGTGTGGGACCTTGGCACACCCCCTCCTAAACAGTGCCAGTACCAGGAAGTAGCAAGGCAGAAATAAAGAGCAAAGGGGGGGCCAGGAGGCACAGACTAAGAAGAAAGCTATGCAAACAACACAAAGACCAGAGGTGGCTGGCTGGTACCAAGATGGCAGGCAAGACGCACAGAGGTAGACACATGACATCTTGTCAGTTTCTTCCTTGGGCTCCACATGTGAAGTATGGCATCACGATCCCTGTAATTCAGGAGTTTAATAATCAACTGACGGGGAGGAGATCCAGGGGGTCTTGGGCCCGTCAGTATACGATGTGCCCGTTCAACAGTGAAAGATGGCGAGAGACCCGCTGTGCCAACATGTTCCTTTATCCATGTTTCCATATATTGCTCAGGAGTATGACCCTCGCGGCCCTCTGGCATCCCAAGTATACGAATACTACTGCGCCTAGATCTGTTTTCAAGATCATCCACCTTATTTTGCAGGTAGCGCACTTGATTCTTCAATACATCCACCGTGGCCACCACAGGGGGAAGTGCGTCCTCCACAGTAGATATCCGCTGACGAACGTCAGTAATACTTTCACTCAGTAAAGGTGATTCTTCACCAGCATCTACATACTAAATTACAAAATCATGTCAGTCATAATATTTTTAAAGAATTAGATACTAAGGCACAAAAGAAAGTGGAGAATCTAGAGAAAGAGTTAAAAGAAAGAAAAGCTAAGAAATTAACAAGAGATCAAAATGATTATGCTAACAATCATATTAAATCATGGATTAGACCAAAGAACCCCTATATTTCTAGAAATTCATTGAAGAGATCACAATATTCGAAAGCGAACGGGTGGCAACAACAACCACATCAGTCCAAACCATCATCTTCTATTCCATATATCAACAACCATAAAGAAGTACGGAATAGAACATCAAGTACAGTGGATAAAAATGTGGCGAGTACATCCCAAGAGGCCATTGCCACGACATCGAAGGACCCAAGAGGAGAAATATTACCTCTAAAAAATACTTGGGAGGTTTTACAACCCACTATAACGGATGCAAGAATATCGGTTAAAGAAAAATGTAATCATCAAGGGTCTTTTTTGGTCCTCCCCCAAAAAGTCAAGGACAAAGGGAAGAAGAAGACAACAGAACAAATTCAGAACAGAAGAAAAAGAGAATCCACCGAGGACGAAGGGAAGGGAGAGGAAGGAGAAGAACAAGCGAAAGAGAACCCCAAAAGGTCCAAGAACTGAATTAATCTAACACTAAAATTACCAATTCTATATTTAATTTATCAAGTAGAAATCTCACGGAGGCAGAAGAATCTTTATTACAGAAAGTGCTAAAGTTTGCACCCACTTCTGCACCTAATGAATTCTCTTTCTTTTTGGATCTCAAACAATTTACACGGGAACTCTCTTTACATAGATACTTTAAAGGAAAGAAAGGCCTCCCTTCAACTGGCTCTTTGGGAGATAATGCCCTAGATTCGGAAAACCTAGAAACTCTAGAATTGTTGCTACAAGAAAATCAACATCTATCCATACAAGACATAGATGAAGATGACAAAATCCTTCATACAGGTTTTAAAAAGCGGTCTCAATTTTTTCCTACACAACACAAAGGTCCCTTTGTGGACCCGTTTTTTAAAGTTGTTTTGGATGAGTTTAAAACTACAATCAACAGCAACAATAAGAAGTTTCGATACAATAGGGATAATTTAACTAATCAGGAACGAAGAGCTTTGAAAATTCTTTCAAAAGAACAAAACATAACTATACGGAAGCTGATAAGGGAGGGGCTATAGTCATTCAAGATACAAAAGTATACTTGGCTGAAGCTCTTAGACTCCTCTCGGATCAAGAATCCTACCTAAAGCTTACATATAATCCAGCAGTGGTATACAATGAATTATTGAAGAACCTGCTGGAGGAAGGTATAACTAAGGGAGTACTAACGAAACAAGAATTCCAATATATCTATGTACCGTTTGCAGATCCAGCATTTTTTTACCATATCCCCAAAATCCATAAAGATCAACAGAATCCTCCAGGGAGGCCTATTATTTCTGGCCTGAACTCTTTTACTTCACAATTATCATCATACATTGATTTCTTTCTACAAAAACATGTAGTTCTTCTCCCATCTTACATCAGGGACTCTCAAGATGTTCTCAGTAAATTGTCTGATATCATTTGGAATGATAATTTTATGTGGGCCACCCTAGATGTTTCATCGCTATACACATGTATAGATCACACATCAGGCTTACAAGCAGTTAGGTTCTTTCTGGAAAATGATAGCAATCTCGCCTCTATACAGGTTGAATTTATTCTTCAATGTGTGTCATTCATCCTCAACCACAATTTTTTTACTTTCCAGGGGGATTATTATCTCCAGACCAGAGGGACAACGATGGGGACCAGGTTTGCCCCCTCATATGCCAACCTGTTTATGGGTCTTTGAGAGGTTCTCTCCATATGGCCCAGGGACAGATGGGGGGGCAGACTGGTCTACTATGGACGTTATATAGACGATATATTGATGATCTGGGGGGGCTCCAAAGTTGATTTGGAGTCCATGATACAACAATTCAATGAAAATACTACGGGTTTGAAGTTCACCTCTGAAACACAGGAAACAGCCATCAACTTCCTGGATCTAAGGCTCACTGGATTTTCCCAACAACATATTAAGAGCTCTATATACAAAAAAGAGGTCTGCCGCAATCAGTTCCTACAGGCTGACAGTTGCCATCATCCAAAGTGGATATCTAATATCCCGTTTGGCCAATTTCACCGCCTGAGGAGAAACTGTAGCGACATTGATGATTTTGTATCAAAAAGCCAGCAACTCACAAATGACCTTTTGGAAAGGGGACATAAGAAGACGGTGATAGAAGCAGCAAGACAAAGGGCTCTTGACCTTGATAGAAATAAGATACTTGCCAACAAGCCTAAAAATGGAAATAAGTTAAGACCCCTGAATATCTCCTAAACCATAAAGGTTTGAGAGATAAGACTTATTTTTCATGTTTTTTTAATGCCTACAAAATAAAATAAAGTTAAAACAAAGTATTACTATCCCTTTAATTCATGTCCATCAGGTGGAATTAAAAGCTTCAGAATTATGGGGTTAGAACATATTCCAGCTAATAACTCTAATAGATTCTCCACATTGTGCCGTAGAGAGGCATTCTGGATATATAACTTGGAGACTCTTTCTCCAAGGGGTCTTAATGAGGAAATGGAAGTTAGCCATTTCCTGTAACTATCTCTGTGACTTTTTCCATAAGCAGTTTTATTTAATATAGCCTTGTTTACTAACATGTATATTGTGCACTTAACTATATTTATTTGTGCTATTTATATTCATTTATATATATTAACTTAATTTTATTTGTTTTTATAGATGGGTACATGAGATCCTATTCTATACATATACATGCTCATGTGTCAATGTATAAGTTTTATTATTATTTATTTATTATTGTTTTTACATGGGTACATCAGGGTATATTGCTCCCAGATCTGTTCTTGCAGTGCCTGGGCGGGTTATATGGGACACCTTGGCGAATGCGGCAAGTTCTTATGTCCGCACGAGTATGTATGTGATTTAGTTCACAGAGGGTGTCCCTTGACGTGCACGGGGCGGTGTTTGGGATCGGGGCGGTCCAGAAGTGAGGTGGTGATTCAGAGCGAGGCGTGGATGTAGCATCTAACGGCCTTGACTCCTAGCCTCATTGCGGTCCACACCGATCGGAAGATGAAGCGGATCTGTTAATGGTACGTTATCATTGTTATTCTATATATATGCTACACTTTTAAGAATAAGAATAATGTTTCATTCCCTGAAGAAGTGAGCTGTGTCTCACGAAACGCGTTGGAGTTTTTATTATTATTATTATTATTATTATCGCAACTATATCTATTAAATCACTTTCTGGTATACCTCACTACTCTCTAGCATAGTTTTTGTTCTGGCTGGGTCGGGCCTTTTATCTGCATCCGTTTTCTGGCCTTCTGGTGAGTAGCTCCTATTTGTGGGGGGAGTTTCATCCTCTATACAGATTTGCTCTTAGAGTATTGTTGCATATTTACAGCTCTTAGGAGAAGCATTGTACCCACCAGAGAGTCTTCAGTCAATGTGAACAACAAAAAGAAAGGCCCCCCGGAACGCTGATGAAGAATCACCTTTACTGCTTGTGCATTCCAGATATTATCTCCCTTTGGCTTTACTTACAAGAAGATATCTTGTAAGTAGATTGGGGTATTTTGTTTTATTGGTATCATTACTGATGCTACTCTCAGGTAGCCTTGCACTCTTTCCCCTTTTTTCTCCTCTTTCCCTCTCGCCATGTCAGCCTTCCCCATCGCCTCAATATCGGGCAGTCAAGATGTTAAACAAATTAAAAAAAAAAAGGAACAAAAAAAAAAACTAGTGGACGGGATAGGGTACAGGGAGGAAAATAATAAACGAAACGGTGCTCTAAGAAATCACGGGGAGAGAGACGGAAGGGGGGCGGCAGCAGGCCACTTCAAAAGTCGCGTCAGGCAGCCCACAAGGTAAGTGTCCCAGTACCTGCAGCTCAAATGTCCCACGAGGAATGTGAAAAGCAGCAGTGTCAGACGAGGTAGTAGCTTTGGTCAGCTCCGACACTAACCTCCTTCAGCAAGAGATAGCGACATAAGAAATATCGCCCACACAATCCAACTGCACTATGAGCAGCCAGGATCACATCCATCACCGCGTCTGCACCGTCCAGACCTCAATCAGTCAGGCAGCTGGAGTGAAAGCATGAAACTTGACAATAGTTTTATCGCCAGATAGCTCAATGTGTAGTGGGTCCAGATCTTGAAGTTAGAACTTAATTCTTGAACTCTCCAATGCAGATGGGACAGATTATCCAACAAGCAGACGGAGCTACAACACCACACGTCCTCCCAGTATGGCTGCCAGGCCACGCCTCAATATATTTATTTGTTTAATTATTTATGTATTTTTGTCCACCCCATCTTATCACAATTAGCCCATTTATATATATATATATATATATATATATATATATATATATATATATATATATATATATATATAAAACTAAGAAAAACATTCAACAACTTCTTTCCCCATACTTCCCCAGTACATTGACAATGAAAGAAGAATCAGCAAGCAATTTGGACCCCAGCTACCTGTGTCTTACTAGTCACACTAAATTTTGGGGTATTTTGAGTCAACCTCCTTCCTCCCTTCTTCTTCTCCCAGAGTGTCCCCAAACTTCCCTAATACAGAGAACAAATATCCTACCTAAAAGATTCCCTAAACTAAACTTAAATTCCCCTATCTTCTCTAGCTCAAAAACGTACTGCTCTCTCCTCTCACAAACACAGAATGGCATGCTATGAGAGCCTGGCACCCATGTATATGGCTGAAGAAAAGTAGAGCAAATTTTCATGTGGTGGAGAAAATGTTTTCTTCCCGTTGACTTCAATGCAATGAGCTAGGCAAAAAAACAGAAAATCTGAACTTTTCACAGGAAATTTTTCACCAAGCGGAAAGTGCCATTTTCACCAGTTTTGAATTGAGGAGAAAAATTTTTCCCATCCCTAGACATAATCCTGCTTTTCTATTGCTCACATTTTTTAATTTTGTTTTTACAAATTATTTAGCTAGATTTTATAAGTGAAGCATCTCAGTGATGTAGATTTCATAAATTGAGGGTTTCTTGAGGAACTACTACTAGCAATACAAAGGAGACTAGATAACTAAACAATTCTTGGTCCTTTTAGGACTGAGACAGGGGAATTGATTAGTGAGGATAAAGCTATGGCTGACACCCTAAATACATTCTTTGCTTCAGTATGCAGCAATGACAAGTTATGAGCAAACAGACAAAACCACGGAATTTCCTCCAACATCTACATGGCTTACTGAGGACAAGGTCCAAAAGAGACTGGAAAGGGTTATAGTGAATAAAGCGCCTGGACCGGACAGTATACACCCAAGGGTACTTTAGGAACTTAGTTCAGTAATAGCAAAACCATTATACTTAATATTTATTGATTCACTTTCATCAGGCATAGTGCCCTGTGATTGGAGGAAAGCTGATGTAGTTCCATTGTTTAAAAAGGGAGCAAGATCCAAACCAGGAAATTATAGACCTGTGAGCTTGACTTCTATAGTGGGTAAGATACTAGAAGGGTTGTTAACTGACAGTATTCAGAACTATGTGAAGAAAAACAATATCATTAGTAGGAATCAGCATGGTTTCATGACGAACAGATCATGTCAGACTAATTTACTTGCATTTTATGAAAGAGTGAGTAGTAATTTGGACAGGGGCATTGCTGTTGATGTAGTATACTTGGGTTTTGCAAAAGCCTTTGATACAGTGCCTCATAACAGGTTACTGCATAAATTAAAAGTCTTCGGCTTGGGCGGTGTTATCTGTACATGGATTGAGAACTGGTTAAATGATAGATGGCAGAGAATTGTAAATTGAGCTTTTTCAAATTGGTCTAAGGTTTTAAGTGGGGTGCAGTCCTGGGACCAATGCTTTTTAATGTGTTTATTAATGATCTAGAAGTGGGAATTGAAAGTAGCATCTCAATCTTTGCTGATGACACTAAGCTATGTAAGGAAATACATACAGAGCTGGATGTTTTTTCCCTACAGAAGGATTTAGATAAACTAAGTGAATGGGCAGAAAAGTGGCTGATGTCATTTAATGTAGATACATGTAAGGTTATGCATTTGGGCTGTAGAAATAAACTTGCTACATATACTCTAAATGGGAAACAACTTGGGAAATCCTCATTAGAGAAAGATTTAGGAGTACTGATAGACAATAGACTTCACAGCAGTGTGCAGAGTCACTCAGCTGCTGCAAGAGCAGATAGAGTACTACCATGCATAAAAAGAGGTGTAGAAGCAAGGGTTGCTAATATTATCCTACCTCTGTATAAATCTTTGGTTAGGCCTCATCTAGAATATGAAGTATAATTTTGGGTGCCTGTTCTAAAAAAATGCATTACTGAACTGGAAAAGGTGCAGAGATGTGCAACAAACCTTATAAAGGGATTGTAGGATCTGAGTTACAAAGAGAGACTAGCTAAACTGTGTTTGTTTACATTAGAGAAGAGACATCTAAGGGATGATATGATTACCATTTACAAATACATTCAAGGTCAATACATAGAACTACCCAATTAATTATTTATGCAAAGAGCTGAGCTAAGATCAAGAGGTCATCCATTAAGACTAGAGGAAAGGCGCATTCAACTAAAACAAAGACAGGGATTCTTTACAGTAAGGGCGGTAAGGCTATGGAATTATTTGCCTCTGGATGTTGTGCTTGCAGATAATGCAGCTGCATTCAAAAAGCAATGGATGCCTATCTAGCACAGAACAATACTGACAATTATAACAGATGGCTTCAAAAGCAAGTAGGATATTGATCCGGGGAACTATATGACTACCAATTGGAGTCAGGAAGGAATAATTCCCCCCTACACTTGGGACTAGATTGGAAATGGCTCCAGAGGGCTTTTTTTTGCCTTCCTCTGGATCAACAGGGGTGTTTTTGGCATGGGCTGGACTTGATAGACGCATGTCTTTTTTAAGGCTTATCTACTATGTTATTATGTTACTATGTAATGTAATAGTACTTGCAGTAGGTATCAGTGGTGCTGTACTCTGAACAGCAGAAGTACTCATAGCTTGAGTTGTGGATATTGATGAGATGTATTGCTGCTTGAAGAGGTGGTGGTGTTGATGATGATGCCCAAGATGATGAGTGTGTATTTTTTTAGGCATGCTTGCTTCTCATGGCATACTTTCCAGTTGATCTCTTGAAGGATTATAAGCAGGCATATTGCTTCAGTGGTGGTAGATGGAACCTTTTCCTTTCAGCTATTTTTTGACCAGGGACCTATTTCCTATTGTTTCTATGATTTTGGCATTTGTTTTATGTATTATGTATCTGTAGTATCTATCACTGTAAATCTCAGTTGCAGCTCAGGTCAAGGATCTCCTTCCTGTCACGTATCAGTCAAAAAGATTTTATTAAACTGTCCCTATCTTGGAATTTTAGTTGTTTTGTGTTAAACATAATCTGTTTAAATTTGTGTTCTACATCCCCTCTCTCTTTCTTAGTATTATCTGATCTACTCTCATGATATTTAGTCAGTAATGTAATTAATTGTAAAACACAATCATCTGGAATAGTATCTCCCTCAATTAAAATTCAACTTCATCAACCTCAATAGCTGGATGACTGTAGATTCTCAAACTCTAGGGATAATTTTATTGGGTTTTTAACACTTTTTTATAGCAATGAAGTTGGACCTATCCATGGATTTTTTGTTAAATATTTATCTAATTTTCTAATTAAACAGAGTGTGCCCTCTCTAAAGGATGTTTCCATACCTGATAAAGTATATGACAGAACCTTTGAGTTTGTTGCCCATATGAAAATTATTTATGATGTGTATCTGTCTCTGTCTGTCTCAGTTATAAGTGAAGGATCTCCTGCCTGTTTCTATCACCTATTTTCACTGCCCCTGCCTGTCAAAGAAATCATACCTATACTAAAGGCAACAGCAAGCAACTCCAGCTCTCCCTCTTTGCCTGTCTGACTTTACATGTAGCTAGTATCAGTCTTTCAGTATCAGCTTTCCCTATCTCTTCTAACTAGAGTACAGTGTTAGGCTAGACCTTTTACCTTCAGAATAAGCAGCTTGCTCACCCATGCCTCATTATATGCTTGTCCCTCTTTGTAGATGCAGTGTGTGTGTGTTTAAGTACAGTGAACACAATTTGTCAAAATATACCTGACTGTCTTGAATGTAAGATGTATTTATGTCTATCTGTAATGTATCTGTCACTCACTCTATGTAGAGGCTCAGCCAGGTAAGGTAGGAACTTGGATCACCTGTCTGTCATTTATCATTCAAAATTATTGTCCTTTCTCCTTTCACACCTATATAACAACTGGGAGGGTTATGCACTAAGGCATGATAAAATGAAATGATTTCTGCAGTGAGATCACTTCTCCAGATCCTATGTTATTCTATAGAGCCTATGCATGAGGATCTCCAAAGCTGGAAAAATCATAGTGCATTGGCTCCATAGAATAACATAGGACTTGTTGAAGTAATGTCACTGGAAAGGTTATCTCCTCTGTATCACCGCTTTATCACACCTTAGTGTTTCTTCACCCAGGTAGTCGCTACCACCAATACTCATATCAAACACTCCAGGGCCCTCTCTTTGCAAGTCCTTCTGGCAAAGTAAGAACCATTTATTCCTATGGTAAAGTTTACTTTTAAAGACATGACAAACTCAGGTGCTTGGCCGTTTTTAATTCAACTATCTTTCATTTTTCTGTGAGTAGCATTTCTTTTAAGTAAGAAACTACGAGGCCAATACCAGGCCAGATGAAGTTAGTTATAAAGTTTTGATTAGACTTGTGCATTGCGAGAACATTTGCTTTCTCTGTATTATTTGTGCAAAAGATTTAAACAAGTTGCCTTTACTGCAGTTAATCAGAATTGTGTTAAAATATTTTTTTCCAAATGGAATATAATCAGCACTATTTTCAGTGGGGAAGGCCCCATGAGCAAACCCCCCATAAAGCATCAGTTGATTAACACACTAAGGATTAATAGCAGGCATAGTTTAAGGAGGTATTAGTGGAGCAATGGACAATTTCCTGCATTTTGCTACATAAAAAGTTGCTGCTGCATGGTGTATATTTCCACTGCAGGAAGTGGCATCTATTGGCATGTAATGGGGTAATCTATAGGCTGTTGAACATATTTTAAGAGGCCACTACTATTGTTAGTTATAATGATTCAAGCATAAGGCAGAACATTTCTCTTATTCTCAGGCTGAGAACAGCAGTGATTAATGATGATACTGTGGCAATGATTAATACAAAGTTTGAATGTGTATGACATGACTTTTGCGTTGCCTGCAGGAAACAGAAACATTTCTCTCACCAGACATCACCCCTTGCACTGAAGACAGAATACAAGAGTTTATCTGTAAGAGGAGGATTCAGTAATACATTGGAAAGGAAAGGAAATTAATTATGCACAAGAAAGCAATAGTAGAACAAGAGAAAAATTATAACTGAGAAGAGTACCAGTCAGAAAGCTTAGGCAAGTAAATGAATAATAATCAATGCCTTATTCAGGAAGCTTAATCAGAGACATTCTGAATCAAACCATCTGCACCACAGTGGACAAATAAAAATCCACCATACTTCTACTAATGCAAAGGGAGTTTTAACCTCTTGAGTGCTGAAGAGATCTCCAATGCATTAGAGGGGATAATATTCCCTTTTAAATGTGAATTTTAATTTCTCCTCCATGGTACAGCTTTGATTTCCTTTCACTTTATGAATACTGCCCCCTAGTGTACTACTGTATTTTTCATCCTGTACATATAATTATGCATTGTATCATGAATATGATACAGTTCAGCCTTATAAAGGCACATTTTTGCATTGATTTGTTTTTATTATTGAAGCTCTATGAGGTGGAATATAGAACACTAGTTGAACAGCCCGTTACACGGGCCACAGTGTCACAGCCACCCGGTCGTGGGGCAGTCCCGCGCAGTAGAGACTGCCCGCACCTCGGCTGATACAGAGCTGGATGCTCCTTCAGAGCGCCCAGCTCTGTATCAGCCATGGCGCGGGCAGTCTCTACTGCGCATGACTGCAGCACGCGCAGCAGTGTCTACTGCGCATGTCGCGGCGTTACACACGATTTAGCGGATTATTATATAGGATTTGCACTATGCCCATTGTGGAAATGCAATGGAGCTTAAAAATGTCGATTTTATGGAGGACATTATGAACTTATATCATACTAGTTGAAGAGCCTGTTACACGGGCCACAGTGCCACTGCCAGCCGGTCGCTGGCCAGTCATGCGCAGTAGAGACTGCCCGCGCCGCAGCTGACACAGAGCTGGATGCTCTGAAGTCTCTACTGCGCATGACTGTCGTTACACACGTTACACACAAGTCATTACATTAGAACAATAGCGCAATTTACAATTACATGCGACCGACAGGTTAACCCTTTGAGTGCCAGAGGGGTACGGAATGCATTGCTTTGCAATGCATTCCGTACCCCTCTGGCACTCAAAGGGTTAATCCATTATTACAGAATGAGGAGACCTGGTGTCTGCATTATGTGAAAATTCCTCTGAATGTCACGATAGGGAAAGTCTTTTTTAAAATAAATAAATAAATACAATTCCTCATTGATTTAAGTGATGCTTTTAATTCCTTGGGAGCAATACCATAGACTGAAAGCTGCAACAAATATTAGCAAATCTAAACAGCTTTGGCAAAACTCCACTTCAATCTACAGTATGGATTTTTGGCTTAAACAGCAAATGCCAGATCAGTCTGGATACATTTACACATCCCTGCCTCGATATATCCCATCTCACAATATTGATTTATCTACTGCTAATTTTGACATTTTTGTGAGTACTTACTTCCATAAATAGTCTGGCATCTCCTGTCTCATTGTACTAAGAATTGGAGCAATGCTGGAACAATCAACATGCACTATAGGAGTCAATTAAAAATGTCCTCAATTCTCCTTAATTAACCTTTGGCATTTAACTCTTTGTTTGCTAGAGAGTGGCCAATGCATTTCAAAACATTGCACTGTAGATCTGAATTAATCCCATCTCATTTAAATTCGTGGGCAATTTAGCAATTATATTGTTCTCCTTGGGGCTTCTGTTTGGCCACAGAATTGTTCCACCTTTCTTTGTTTACACAGGCCTAAGAGATGATTTCCTATAGCAGGATAACATACATCTAGCCATAATATAAAACAAAAAGAAGCAGATGGGAGTGCTGGTACACTAATAAAACATAGAACAAAATAGTGTTAGAGATAAATCACTTACATTATGATGACTATCAGCTTCCAATTCTGAGCCAGTTATATCACTTGCAGGTACCTTAACCAACCCTGCTAATGGTATACAGCTCTTTAAAACTCTTCTCCGGACTTTAAATATGTCAAAAACATGAAGTCCATTGTATTTATAAATGTTTTTATGAATAAATCACTGACCATAATAGGTTCTGAGCTGTAACACTCTTTCATTAGGAACTCAATACTCAATACAAACCGAGGGATGCCATATTGCTGTGTACTGTGACTAGGTGCTATTTACTGATGTTGATAAACCTATCTATACCAGAAGTATAGTATAATGGAAAGGCTTCATTAAATAAGTATTTCTTTAGCATGATATTTTTAGTGCATTAGATCCTTTTTTTTTTATAATACAGAATACAAAAATACAACATTTCTGGAGCAAAACCAATTACACCAAAAGTGACAAATTCTCATTGATCTAAATGGAACACATTGGCCTAGATTCACTGAAATTGTCAATGTCCTATCAAAAGCACATCGATAGTGCTCACTAAAGTGTCTTCTCCATCACATTTCCATCAGTCAGACAAAAATCTGCTCACATCGACATCCATCCAACAGGTTTATGAATTTTCACTCATCACATCAACAATGGTCTATTTCCATATGGAAATGAAGCATAATGACTCATTTCCATATGGGGATGCAAGATAATGAGCCATTATCGTATGCAAGAGTGTGTGTTGATATGTTAATGTGACATTTCGACACATTCACTAAACACCGCTAGTGGCCTCTGCTGTCAGAGTTCACAGTCTCAACTTCACCTACCTGAGGTTGGCGAAGTTGGGATCTCCCTGTACTTTCCTATGCAGTAACAGCCGTCAATCACTCACAAGAAGGGAGGCTTGTGAACTGTTGTCAATGTGGAAGGGATTTCCTCCCTTCACACATCACCAACACTGTGACAATTCTGAAACTGAAGAGTATTCTCTCTGCTTCCCTACTTGGCCAGTAAGGGAGTGAACAGAATACTTTCAGCACCATGGACAGCATCATTTCCTTATTCCTTTGAGTGCCATAGAGATGTGCATTGCTCACCCCTGTGTCACTCAAAGGGTTTAAAAAAGTACACCAAGCACTGCACAATTATCCCCTTAGCTCTGTAACATATATGACACATGTTGTGTACTCCCAAGGGAACAAAGCTGGGGGACAGGCAGCTTCTATGGGGATTTGTGGCTACCACTTGCCTCCCCCCAGCCTTGTTCCCTTGCCCACTGGTAGCCATAGAACCCCATATACACTGCCTGGCCCCCAGATTTGTTCCCTTGATTACTGGTAGCCAAAGATCCCCATGTACACTGTCTGATCCTCTCCAGCCTTTTCCCTTGCCCACTGATAGCCACAAATCTCCATGGGCACTGCCTGGTCAAGTGAAGAAGGCTGGGGGTGGCAGGCAGTGTATGTGGGGCTAACACACAAAGCTGTTGTTCCTCATGCTTCCCAACATTCTATATAACCAACATGATGCCTCCCTCTAGTTCAATTTGACATACACTGTCCCACTCCGACATACACTGCTTGCTCCAGAATATGATAAGGACATTTTCTTACTTGCCAAAATATAAAAAAAAATTCTAGGGACATGTTTTAGTAGTCCTTTTACAACAGAATGACAGTCTGCACTTCCTTAGTAATTGCTTTGTTCACTGAGCTTGTTTTCTTTACAATACACATAGAGGAATAAAAGTGGGTAAGTCCATTGGGAAAGGCAAATAACCATCACATATATAATTGTAATATCCAGTATTGCAATGTCTCCTGGTTTTATGTTACAGATCCCTATAAGTCGCTGGATTCTGAAGCAAACCAATTGTACCAATGGGAAATGAGAATTTCCATTGATTTAAGTGGGGCTTTTAACCCTGTTAAAACTAGAGAAGTCTGGAAAGGGTTAGTATTCCTCTCATATGCTATACAGCATGAGACTAAAAGATAAAACATGAAATGTAGAGCTTTTTTATGATGATACCTACAACTCCTCCCTGTTTATTCTCAGATCTTTGCCATGTGAGGAGGAAATGGAGAGACCATGAGAAAAGAGTGTAGCAGAGGATACAGCATGACATGGTGTTAACCATGTTTCGGTAATGGCTACTAAGGTGAGGTTTGAAGGGAATTATTCATAAAGAACTGTGGTCCTAATTAAGCAACCTAAAGTAGAGCAATTTTGATGCAAAAGAAATGCACAATAGGGGACAAAAGAAAAATTCCATTTGGTTGAAATTAAGCTTTTAAGCCCTTCAGTGTTAGAGATGTTTCCAACACACTGCTTCATATATAAGGACATTTAGGGAACTCTTTTTTTGGTGCAGTTAGTTATCACCAAAATTGCACCACTTTATCTTGCTGAATTAGGCCCTGCAAGTTTATTTCAGATAGTGTTCCAGAGACTACAAAAGGGTGGAGCCATGGAATGGAGGAGAAGAAATGTTGGTGGTAGGATTGATGTGAAAGCCGTGTGCAAACAAGTTTTTGTTGAGACAGCTGTATCAGCTATTCATTTCTTCATAAATTCACTGAAGAGCCTATCCTAAGATGTGGTCAAATCTCCAATTTGATACAATTTTTAGTACACTTAATCCTGTTGCATAAAATTAGATTGAAAAACAGTCAATAAATATAGATTTTAGTTACCGTAGTGTAATTGTACCTTTTTGAGGTATATAGTAGATTATGGGCTGTTTTAACCCTTTGAGTGCCAGGGGGGTATGGAAAACATTGCAAAGCAATGCATACTGCACCTCGCTATCACTCAAAGTGTTAAAAATGGCCCATAATAGCATAATTTTAAAAGTAGCAATATGTTCTTTAATATAAAATCAAAAAATCATAGTTCATATGTAAAATAACTAGTTTGGTAATCTTTATGTTTGGTAAAATGTACCTGAGATGTTACTTTTCTCCTCTGTATACATATGGTGTGTAGGATGAAATGCCTGAGTGGCATAGTATACTTAAAATTAGGTATAAACAATAATTTTAATTTACTTTCCAGGTTAGAATAAAACAGCACAAATAAACAAACAAAAATCAGAATCTGCTCTCTGAGCTTGAACTGTACATATATTTTCCTTAACTAATCTTGTTTACTGACTTCATAACCACAGGCACCTTTGGAGAATTCATAAGAAGTCTCTTTGGACATGTAGCCATTATCACAGTTTCTCTAGTTGCAAAAATTATTAAATTATTTCTGGCTGCAGGCAGTTTCAATTTCTTCTGGATACAGGAAATCTAGCAGTCTTGTTAGCTGCCAGCTTTCTCTGTTCTTGCCGTCTTTTAAAAACAATTTATTGTTTCCTTCAGACACAAACTTCTATCTCAGAGATATATAATTCCATTTATTAAATAATGGGATAGATCAGGGCTATCTAAGTTCAGTCCTTAAGGGCCATCAACAGGCCAGGATTTAAGGATTTACCTTAAGGTGCGTTGATCAGTGGCTCATTCATTTTGACTGACTCACCTCTGCTTAATAAGAGAAATCCTTAAATTCTGGCCTGTTGGTGGCCCCTTGAGGACTGAACTTGGACAGCTCTGACATAGTTGAAAGGTCCTGTTTCATTCTTGTAAGATGGTAAGGAAAAGTTATGTGGTTCTCCACTTTTTTGCAAGAAATTCTGACCTTAGCAAAACTATTACAAAGTTGTCCATTTCCCTACACCAAAATATATTTTGCCTATGTCTTTCAATGGGTACAAACTTCCCTCCCATTTACTATAAATGTCTTGCATGTTCATGCCAAATATGTGACTTAACCAGGAAGTGAATGGAGAAAAAAAGCTATTTAGTTAACGAAATAAGGGTAGCAGAGGCTCATAGCATTGGCTAACACTATGAGCACCAATATTAAAAAAGGAGAATCTTGCAAGACCATGATGCCTCCAGTCACACAGAGGAGGAGGAGGAGGAAGTCACCACAACCATTATGGAATGGTCTGCAAGCCTGCATTCCCCAGACCCAATGATGCCCAGTCCCCCAACATCTTCACTTGGCATGTGTGGGAGAATTGTGACAAAGGCACAGCAAGAGTTTGGTAGTTGTGTGAGCAGCACAGGTCAGCTACACATGCCTTCTACTACTACTGCTAGTGTGTCTTGTAATTCTGAGGAGGAGGAGATGATGATGGCAAGTGTGAGAGCACGTGTCATCCCCAAGCAGTCCCACTACCACACAGCAGCTAGAGACTGGTGGGGTGAGGAGTGGTGGAACAGCTGCTGGGACTTGTTTGTATGGACCCTAATGCTGAGGCGGAATGGGAAGTAAGCAGACCAGCAATCAAGGGAACCCACATATCCCTGACCCTATGATTCAAATTCCCCAGCATTGTTCTTCTCAGAATGATGCAGAAGAAGGCAGAACTGACTAGAATGAGCAGCAGCACACATCAGCTTTCTGCTGCTAGTACTGCCAGTGTGACTTCTTCACCTGAAGATATGGCAAGTGTAACAGTAAGGGTACCCTCTGTCACATTTGTGAACATCCCTAACCAATCCCATTACAATACAGCAGCAGGAAGAGACAGGTGATAGTGGTGGAGGTGAGGAGAGTGAGGGTGGTGGTGGAGCAGCAGCTGGGGTGGAGGAGGGAATGAAGGCCTCTTTATTAGAAAGTGAAAAGGAATGGGAGACAGATATACAGATTGTAATGGGCATCACCACCACCAGCAGTGACATTGCAGAGTATTAGGGACCAGGAACCAGACAGGACACAAAAAGGTAAAATGCAATACACCTTTATTAGTGCAACAAAAACAGAAGCATGATCCAAAAGCATAAACCAAAAGACACGCCAGGGTCAGGAATCAAGACAGGTATTAAGCCGAGCCGGAGTCAGGAAACCCGAAGTCTGTGATGTCAGGAACAAGCCGAGGGTAAGAAGCACAGAAGTCAGTGAAGTCTGGAACAAGGCGAAGGTCTGGAAAACAGCAAACAGGAACACAGGAAAAATCCACAGCAGCCAGCAGCAACAGGTCAGCAAACAAACACAAGGACAATGGGAAAGTGAGCCAAGCTGCTATAAATACCCTGAGAGGGTTGGCTGATAACAGTCAGGTGAGTAATCAGAGAGAGCAGCTGATACAGCCAAAGCCAGAAACTCAGAAGACAGCAGCAGTGGATAGCAGAGCACTAGATTAGCTCAGACAGCAGAATCAATAGGCAGAATGGGAGAAGCTCAGCAAAACCGTGACAGAGAGTTTGCTATTGCTATAATTCCTGCTGCTGAGCCACCAGGGCAAGACATTCATCTGTGTCAGCAGCAGGATGATGACGAGCAGGGTAGTGTGGCACAGACTACTGTGGCCACCATGGGACTGGGCACCTTCAGAAATGATTCAGGACTAGGACAGGTTCCTCTCACCACCAATAATCCTGGTCCTAGTTATAGTGATGATTCTGTGGCAGCAGCAGCATCATCTGCCCCAGCCAGTGAAGGGGGTTATAGAAAAGAAGAAAGAGGCCATTCTTCTCAACCTTTTCTCTCAATGTAATTATACATGTAGGAATATTTTTCTCTTGTGGCAGGCACAGTGCAGTCACCTGTGACTGCACTGTGCACTATGTGTGACAAGCTAGTGAAAAGGTGAAAGGAGGGGACACACCTGGGCACAACAGCCCTCATAAAACACATGCAAAACAGACACCATGATATTTATATGAACCATATTAAGGACAAACCCCCTCAAAATAAATTGGGAGAGGCTGTCTCTGAAACCCCCACCCCGTCCCTCCACAAGAGCATCAAGAATGTCAACAAAAATTGAAGAGGAAGAGTAGAGAAATCCAGGCTGAGTCTAAAAGTTTGATGGCGAGCAAAACAACTACCTCATCATCTAGCTTCTTGTTCTAAGATGTAGCAACTGTCCCTGCCCCAGCAACCTCAGGGTCTTCTACCTCCTCCTCTTCTGGTCTACCACTTCCACCAATGTTACTTCCCCCCCACCAGCTGATAGCTATATATTTGAGCATGTGGCAGTTGTTGTCCACTCATTGCAAATTGTGTGGTGCGCTGACCACACATGCTGTTGTGGTGGAGACTGATCAGAAACAGGGAATCAAGCAGCATCTGTGGAGATTCTACTCCATACTGTGTACTTCATAGACTGAGGGGTCCCTGAGAGACTGCTAGTACTACTGGGGTTAGATGTTTTTGAAATTGTACTACAACTAGGTGTCACATGTGCTGCACTTCCAATAGCAAAAGAGGCACTCTTCATAGCTAATGCTCTAAATGCAAATACCTGTGCTATTGTTGGTTACTTAATACTTAATGTGTGTGGTTTAGAAGTGATGATGATGATGATTATGACTGTCTGACTGACAGACTATTTATTTTTTGGCATTTTTACAAGTCCAGAGTCAGATTTGAAGATGGTACAACAGCAAAAACTCAACAACAAATGCTAAAATGAGTGAATAATTTTATTCAAATCTTTGAAAGGATGAAGGACAACAACTGAATAAAGTGCCAAAGCTGTAAATAGTCAGTGGCACTCAACTAGGAACCAGCCTGAAATACAAATATGCAGGCTCTCTAGGAATGGTGTCCTACCCAGGGTGTAGTCTCTTTTAGCACACTAGTGCCTTTTACAGAGAAGAAATATCTTAAAGCATATCATATTGGTCCTGCCATAAAAGCAGCCCAGTCACAAAATGCCAGGCAATTCCTCTTTGAACAAGAGAAGCAGTTAACCCCAGATGTATTTTTGGCCTTGTTGGGCCTTGTCAGTGAGGTGTAGCTGATCTCTCTAGGAACTGTGAGCAAGGGGCCCAATGCTGGATTCCCCTATTATCCTTGGGGGGACCAAGACTAAAAAACAATGGGGGCTCTCAGCAAGACTTGCTGCATTATGTGCACTTATAGATGTTAATGCTATTACTTCTATGTGGAATGATTTGCTTCTTGATAACCTTGTATTCTTTCTGTAATGCATTCCTTGTTAATTCCTCAATAAAAATGTTCTTAAGATACTTATGAGACTCCATTATGACTTGTTATGTAATCTAAATGTGGAACTTATTATTACTGGGCAAATCTCTTTGATTTGATGTCTGAATTATATGAGGGATCCTATTACAAAATTGAAAAATTCTTTAGTACTGTGAACTGAATTATTTATTTAACCACACATTTTTGCTGAAGTATGTGTGTTCTAATATATATAATTTCTTTAACGTCAATATTTACAAGTGGTTAATTGATTTGATAGATGTCACATCCAACAG
Source organism: Rhinophrynus dorsalis (assembly GCA_037306005.1). Taxonomy (NCBI): domain Eukaryota; kingdom Metazoa; phylum Chordata; class Amphibia; order Anura; family Rhinophrynidae; genus Rhinophrynus; species Rhinophrynus dorsalis. Next base: position 349,445,129 of record CM074719.1, on the reverse strand, counting down.
TTTAAAATGCTTGGTGGTTTTACATGGAATCTTTTATGTTACCTTCATGCTCCTGCTGAAATAACTATTGTATGTTGTAAAACGCTTCAAACTATTTTATTGTATTATAGCCGTATGATATGGATTTTTACCTAGATGTATTTACCTGTACTTTTCCTTTTTTCGTTTGTATTGTATTAAAAATTATTTTTATACATTTATTTCCACTTTGATTTATATTTTCCTCACTTGTATATATACATTTATACACACCCATTACATTACTGATATATTGGGGAATACTATTATTCAGTTGGACCATTAATTGGACTCCATCTAAGAGCAACACTTGGGAACCTCTATGATGACTGAGTGAGGGCTTTCTAGATTCCCCACATGCCTCTTCAAGTACTGGGATAATTTTTATGACTTCCCAGGGTATTACAAACCTAGGAGTACCTTCTACCGGTTTATTTCTTTTGACACATCTGTGAATTTGAATGCACTCTTGGAGTAGCTGAGTGAGGGCAGCTGGCAGAATCTCTCCATATGCTATTTTAGTTTATCTGACTATTGGTCAGTCACTATTTTATTCAAATGAGTTTCCTTCCCGATATAACTTCACTTGAAAATTATAAGAGGGTTCTATTCAGCACTAGATTATTTCTTAAAGCAAATCTATATCAGAAAAATGTCCATATATATTTGGGAAGTTTTTATTATTTGTTCATATATAGGTATTAGTTACTTATATGAACAGATCACGCTATGTGTTGTATTTACTTTTTCTTTTATGTATCTTTGCTCCACTAATTCCATTGTGAAAAATAAATGTGGATCTTTTTCACCTATGCATACTTCCACTTTATTACATTTGTGTGTCCATATAAGTTTCTACTTGTGACGGTACCAGTGGACACCCAGCCTTGGTGTCTCCGTCAATGGTCGCTTCTTCTTTAGGTAAACTCAAATAATTAAGCCTTAATGTCCGTTGCCTTGGAAGCAAGCCAGCAGTCCATGGTTGTCAGTCTCTTTGGGCCCAGAAATGTCCACAGTCTCTGGGGTTCTTGGGATAACAGTTCCAGGCCCAGACAAAGGCTCCAGTGGTTCCTGTGACACTACTCAATTGTGAGTTTCACGATAATAGCTTTTTATATATACATTAATTGATTTTTACACATGGATCATGTTTTGTGAAAAATGTATTTTGAATTATTATTAGTGATGATCGAGCACCCCAATGCTCGGGTGTTCGGGTGCTCTGACCGAGCGCCCCCGGAGGCTCGAGTGCTCGGCCGAGCACCCGAGCCCCATTGAAGTCAATGGGAGGACTCGAGCATTACACCAGGCACCCCCTGCTCTGATGAGGGGAGGGTGCCTGGTCCATAGGAAAAGGGCAGAAAATGATGGAAACACCACAGAAATGGTTCAGGGACAGCATAGGGAGGATGTCTGGATGCATCTTGGACTCCAACGTCGCTGCTGGGAACGATCTTTCGCCCGTAGTACGCCATTTTTACAGACTGACCGTAAAACACACAAAAAGGAAGATAAAAACGACTTTAGGCGAAAAATTGTTACCAAACAGTATTTGCTGTATATTTACTTGTATATCATCTGCAAATTCTGCCAAAAATTTCCTCGATTTTTCTGAACTGGGGCCATGATTAAGAGGGAAACGTGCGCAGAGGCAAATTCTCCCAAAAATTTCCTCGATTTTTCTGAACTGAGGCCATGATTAAGAGGGAAACGTGCGCAGAGGCAAATTCTCCCAAAAATTTCCTCGATTTTTCTGAACTGAGGCCATGATTAAGAGGGAAACGTGCGCAGAGGCAAATTCTCCCAAAAATTTCCTTGATTTTTCTGAACTGAGGCCATGATTAAGAGGGAAACGTGCGCAAAGGCAAATTTTCCCAAAAATTTCCTCGATTTTTCTGAACTGGGGCCATGATTAAGAGGGAAACGTGCGCTGAGCCGACCATCTAAAACATTATGGGTGAGGGTCTGCTGCGGAGCTGACCATCCTAAACATTATATGCGAAGGCCCGCTAGTGAGCTGACGCTATAAAACATTATATGGGAGGGCCCGCTAGAGAGCTGACCCAATAAAACATTATATGAGAAGGCCCGCTGGTGAGCTGACCTATACAAAAATTGTCAAACTGCGCCCGCTGGTGAGCTGGCCCTATATAAAAATTATATCACAGGGCCCGCTGGTGAGCTGGCCCTATATAAAAATTATATCACTGGGCCCGCTGGTGAGCTGGCCCTATATAAAAATTATATCACTGGGCATATGGAAGAGAGTCAACCATATACCCGTTTTTTGGGTGGAAGGGGTGAATGGGAATACAGAGTATTCCCATCATTGTAAATAACATATATAAAGTGACTTTATGTTCCCCCAGGGCTTTCCTCCAGTGGAGTGGAGAAGTCAGGGGAAATCCAGGCCTTGTTCATTTTTATAAGTGTCATCCTATCAGCATTTTCGGTGGAAAGGCGGATACGCTTATCTGTTATGATGCCACCAGCAGCACTAAATACCCGCTCAGACAGAACGCTGGCGGCAGGGCAGGCCAGCACCTCCAAGGCGTAGAGTGCCAGTTCATACCACGTGTCCAGCTTGGACACCCAGTAGTTGTAAGGCACAGAGGGATCATTGAGGACGCTGACACGGTCTGCTACGTACTCCTTCACCATCTTCCAAAACTTTTCCCTCCTTGTGACACTAGGCTGCGCATCAGGGTGAGGGTGCTGGCAGGGTGTCATGAAGGTGTCCCACGCCTTGGAGAGTGTTGCCCTGCCTTTGTCGGAACTGCTGTGTGCTCCCCTTTTCTCCCCTTCTCGGTTGGCCAAGGTAGCACGTACTCTGCCGCCAGCGTTGTCAGATGGAAAATTTTGGAGCAATTTTTCAACAAGAACCTTCTGGTATTGCACCATTTTGCTTGTCCTCTCCACCGGAGGAATGAGAGATGAGAAATTCTCTTTGTAGCGGGGGTCCAGAAGGGTGAACACCCAGTAATCCGTGTTGTCTAAAATGCGTATAACGCGTGGGTCACGGGAAAGGCAGCCTAACATAAAGTCAGCCATGTGTGCCAGAGTACCAACAGGCAAGATTTCGCTGTCCTCACCAGGAGGATGACTCTCAATCTCCTCATCCTCTTCCTCCTCTTCTGCCCACCCACGCTGAAGAGATGGAACTAAAGTTCCATGGCTACCCTCTGTAGCGGAGGCAACCGTGTCTTCCTCCTCCTCCTCCTCCAATTGTCGCTGAGAAGACGAAGTGAGGGTGCTCTGGCTATCACCTTGTGTAAGCTCTTCCTCCCCCATTTCCACCTCTTCCACATGCAAAGCGTCGGTTTTAATTGTGAGCAGCGAGCGTTTCAGTAGACACAGAAGTGGGATGGTTACACTGATAATAGCGTTATCGCCGCTCACCATCTGTGTCGATTCCTCAAAATTGCGTAAAACCTCACAGAGGTCTGACATCCATTCCCACTCCTCACTTCTGATTAGAGGAAGTTGAACGGAGAGGCGACGACCGTGTAAAAGCTGGTACTCCACTACTGCCCTCTGCTGCTCACAAAGCCGGGCCAACATGTGGAAGGTGGAGTTCCAGCGCGTGCTCACGTCACACAGCAGCCGGTGAGCTGGCAATTGTAAGCGCTGCTGCAGCTTCAACAGGCCGGCTGAAGCTGTAGATGACTTACGGAAATGTGCACACACGCGGCGCACCTTGGTCAAGAGATCATGCAAATTGGGGTAGGTTTTTAGAAATCGCTGAACCACTAAATTAAATACATGCGCTAGGCATGGTACGTGTGTGAGCTTGCCGAGCTCCAAAGCCGCCACCAAGTTACGCCCATTATCACACACAACCATGCCTGGTTGCAGGTTGAGTGGCGAGAGCCACTGCTCGGTCTGGTGACTAATCCCCTGCAACAGCTCTGAGGCCGTGTGCTGTTTGTCCCCAAGGCAGATCAGCTTCAGCACGGCCTGTTGATGCTTCCCCACTGCAGTGCTACACTGCTTCCAGCTACCGGCTGATGGGTGAGTGGCGTTGCGCGCAGAGAATTCGGAGGTGGAAACGGAGGAGGAGGAGCCAATAACGTAGGTGCTGGCGGAAACCCTGATGGAGGTAGGGCCCGCAATCCTCGGCGTGGGTAGCACCCGTGCCATCCCAGGGTCCGAGTCGCTCCCAGCCTCCACGACATTCACCCAGTGTGCCGTCAGGGAAATGTAGCGTCCCTGGCCACAAGCACTTGTCCATGTGTCAGTCGTTAAGTGGACCTTCCCAGTAACTGCGTTGGTCAGGGCACGGGTGAAAAGAAAAAAAAAACAAATATTAATATTTGAGGTAAACCTCCTTTGCTCCTTCTCACTTACACCAACAGACATTTCTAAGACAGAGATAATAACAGCAAAATGAACCATAGCTGCCTGTGTCATTCCAATCAGTCAGACAAAATGTTGCAGTATTTGGGATAAACCTCCTTTGCTCCCTTCTCACACACCCAGACTCCTCCAGCACAGCGATAGTAACAGCCAGATCAAAAAGGAACTTGGGCCACAGCTGTCTGTGTCTTTCCAAACTGTCAGACAGAATGTTGGGGTATATTGGGAAAGCAACCTTTGATCCCTTCCTCTACCCCAGAGTGCCCTCACACTTCCCTAATACAGAGAACAAATTTCCTGCCTAAAATACTCCCTAAACTAAGGTTCAGCTCCACTATTTTTGCCTATCTTCTGTAGATCAAAAATGTACTTCTTTCTCTTCCTCTCACAGTCACAGGATGGCATGCATTGGGAATGTGACACCCCTTTTATATTATGCCTGTGAGAAAAGAAGGGAAACTTGCCAAGTGGTGTGGAGAAATTCCCATTGGTTTCAATGCAATTAGTGGAAAAAAGTGGAATAACTGTACTTTAAAAAAAAAAAAAAAAATCTACCTCTCTGCAAAAAGTGCAATTTTTCTCAGTTTCACTTTATGAGGCAAAATCTTTCTCCTGTCCCTACTCTTCAGTTTATTCTACAATAAATTTGTCAGTGTAAGTCCTGCTCCTATGCCACTAACCAGCATGGTTGTCTCTAGGGGTGGGCGAAATTTGTTGCTGTGTTCCCTTGAGAAATTCTGCGAAAACCATGTTATTGTCCACTTTTTCGAGAGAAAATCCACTTTAAAAACAGCGATTAAGATTTCTCCTTTTTTGCCCTTTGGCCAAAATTCTCAGCCAATTTTTCAGTGGCTAGAAAGTTTATGCACATTGTTTTTTTGCTATAAAAAATGTGACTTATGTGCAGAAGTGACACACATTAGAAGCTGCTACAGAGTGAGATAGATGTGTTGTGCAGAAGAGGCTCAAAGTTGATTTTTTTTGGTGCAATATCATAGTGACCTGAAATTGTACAGTGGCATCCTATGGAGATTTATGATCCCGGGACCAAAGCTCTCCAAAGGATGGTTTAGTAACAGTGTCACTGTACAATTTCAGGCCTCTGTGATATTTCACCTAAAAATTCAACTTTGAGCTGTAATAACTTTTGAATAAAACACCTTTCAACAGTGGGAGTACCCTTGTTTTACTCAGGGGGATAAACCCTACAACATATATTTTTTTTTTTTTACATTTTAAGTATTACTATCCCTTTAAACCATTATTTAGAAGTAGGGATGGGTGAAAAGACAGAGAAATTTGCTGCAAGATTTTTAATGAAAAATCAACAATTTCCCGCTTTTTTTAAGATAATTCCCACCCATACAAATTACCAATATTTTCTCCTTTATGCCACTGCCAATAAATACCCCATGAGAACTTTGCCATTATTTTGTCTATCTTTTTATGACTGCAAGATTTTCCTCTGAAACATTATTTCATCTGTGGGCTGACGTGGAGAAATAAATAGCTGAAAGTTAAAGTTATGAGTCCTAATTTGCCTTGAAAAAATTGTAAGCAGGATGAGTTTAAGGACTGGCAAAAACTTTCGCCTCAAACCAAAACTGGCAAAGAATGGCATGTCTTGCTTGACTAAAAATTTCACACAAAAAGTGTCATTTTCTTGCTTTTTTTCACCTAACTCGTTGCATTGAAATCAATGAGAAGAAAATTTTTTCCCCACCACTTGAACATTTTCTCTTCTTCTACAGCCATATGAAAGGGTGTCAGGCTCTCGCAGCATGCAATTCTGTACTTGTGAGAGGAGAAAGAAGCATGTTTTGAGCTAGAGAAGATAGGCAAATAAAGGGGAATTGAAGATTAGTTTAGGGAGTCTTTTAGGTAGGACATTTGATTTCTGTATTAGGGGAGTCTGGGGACACTCTGAGGGAGAAGAAGGGAGGAAGGAGATTGGCCCAAATATCCCAATGTTCTGTGTGTCTGACTTGCAGAACACAGGCAGTCGGGGTCCAATTTGCTTGCTGATTTTGCTTTTATTCTCTCTGTGCTGTGGAAGTCTGGGGAAAGAAGTTGTTGATTTTGTTTTTTAGTTATATTTTTTTGTACTTAATGTGATAAGATAGGGTGGACAACTTAAAATAAAAATAAAAAAAAAAAATAAAAAAAATAAAAAAATACATAAATAATTAAACAAATAAATATGTTAGGTGACAGACAGCTGACTAGGAGCTCTGTGACTGAAGCAGACTTGATAATTTTGTTGAGGACTAAGGCAAGAGATCACACTCCATCAGTTGTGTACTGTAGAGAGTAAACACACACAGTAGTTGATTAATGTCTAGCAAAGGCACAAGAGGCAGGGTGAAAAGTGGAGCAGTGTAGGGACTTGGGAGTAAAGTAGTAGTTCAAAAACTGACTGTAGCAATAATTGCTACAGCTTATGCAATAAATGAAGATGTTCCTTCTCCCGAAGGGATGCAGTTTGTCAAGGTCCCACCAAAATTTCCCCCACTATCAGCATTAGTAAAAAAAAAAAAACATAAAAGAAGAAGAAGGAGTCACATTTTAGTGTTGATGATGGCAATAGCATAATAGAGGAAGGTGTAGCAACTGAACTAACTGCAGCATCTGAAATAACTATAAATAATATGTAGCATAGAGTTTTGTCTCAATTGATATAAAGGAAATACAACACTATACAGAATACAGACCCTGATAAATTGGTGAGAAGTGCCCATGTGTAACACAGTGACCAACCATTTTTAAATAATCATGCCTCTGTCTATCAGGTGGTCTCTGTAACAGTTACAGAAGTAGCAGTATCTGCACTCAGTACAAAGACAGTTCATAGACTAATTTTATTAACTGTCTGATATAAATTAGTGTTTGCTCAAAGGGATTTGTTTCATAGATGTGACAATAATCCAATAGTATACCACTTTGTTTTTAATCACTAGTGAGATCCTTTAATAGCTACTTGTTTTTATAGTACACTAATCACCAATTACAGTCACTCCTTTTCATTTTTAGACAAAATTCAATCAAGTTTGCTATTTTAATATTGTGAGCCACTAACAAAAATTATAATTACCTCTGATTTACCTTTATTGAACTGACCTTTCTCTATGCACTCAAAGTGCTGATCTTTGCTATCGGAATACTTTCCGATATAAATGACAGATAGATAGAAAGATAGACACAGACATAAGTGTAGGGCTTTTTATACTGAGTAAAGCAAAGGCACTTCCATTCCCGAAATATGCATCTTTCAAAATGTAATAAAGAGTTAACTTCAATTTTTTTGATTGAGTTCAATATACAGTATATTACTGCCAGGGCTGTGTCTGTGCAGGTTGGCGTTTCACAAGCTGCAATACCAAAAGCATCACCTGGCTGCAATAATCTTCAAACTGTGAAAAAACTACAGTTGCTCTGACGCATCACCCAGCAGTGGAACACAGCTTTTTTGGCTCGGAATAAAAACTCTAAATTATAAATATTTTACTTTTTTTTCCCTTTAAGGGCACTGTTAAAACTTGTAAATGCAATTTAAACAAAATTATTTCACACCGCCTTATGATGTTTAAATAATTCTTCATATTTTCAATTTCATTTCCCTGAGCATGCTGCATCTTTTTTACCAATTTCAATCAAGTTTCTTTTATAAGCTACCATATCTAATACAAAACGAATGAATTGTACACTACTGTTCACACATTCCAGAATGCCAGCATAAATTGAACAAAGTTCTTTTGCTTTTGTACTTACTCTTTAATACCAGCAAAAGCTCGAACAATGTATTTGATTAGGTTTTTTTCTGCAGGGAGTCTGAGAAAATGCAGAGCACACTGGTTTTTTTGGTTATGATAACTACATGGCTGTCACATCAAAGAACTGGAGAAGCTTGAGACATAGGAAAAACAAAAATAAGTACAGAAAGGCTAATCAAAAGACAATATTTTTCTTGGCTAGAGCAAATGACAGCGTCTCTAGCGTTTGCAATGCGGTATTGCTTCTACATGCGAAAATAGTTATATAGCATTAAACATTTCCACATGATATATAAATTGTTATTTCAAAAAATCCTATGTTTATGGAAATTGTGGTAAACTAGATTTTTTTTTATAGATCTTGGAGAACATTTAGATATTGTGAAGCTGATGTACTAAGAATATTAATAATTGGAGTAAACCAAATGTACCATACAGGACAAATACACTTTCCCATTAAGAGAGATCTTTTTAGGATCCAAGGGGTAGAAAAGATCTGTTATTTGTTAATACAGACAAAAATTCATATTGTAGATTTCACATTGTTGTTGCATTTATCTGGTACACACTGGGTTTGAACAAATATACAACAAGACTGATGTTATAAGAAAACGTGAAGTAATTATAGGTGATGCCAACTGACCAAATAAATACTTATAATGAGTTGGAAACCTACTTATCATTCAATGGATAAACAAACAAAAAAAGAAACATTGAAATAAATGGGAATGTTGAAAAATGTTAGTTGTCCCCTATGGTACAATAGGCTTGCTCCAGAATCATTCCACTTCTAGTTAGTACATTAGCCTCAGTATAAGTAGCAGCTTACTAACCTAAAATGAATTGCCAATATACTGCAGTTCGTTTGCATATGAAAAGAGAGAGCTATGATTGCTTGTTAAATGGGATGTATTCTCTAGGAATAAGTCAGTCTTAATTTAGCACATTGAATTTCCTAAATAGTTTTCCTTCAACCAGAAGTCAGGTATATCTAGCTATTTATTCCTTGCATCATACCTGCAATTTACTGTACATGGTGTGACCTCTGTTGAAGTTTGCATATGGATTACATCTCCTCACTACAAACAGTGAGCTTCAATAGATGAATGACTGATACAGGACTAGGGATATATTAAACATTTTTCCCTAAAAGAAAAACATGTAAAATCAGAGTTTAATTTCCTACCCTTTCTGCCCTTTTTCATTGCTTTGAAATCAATGATACTAATTTATTCTCCCCTTCCACCATGTGGAATGTTTCCCCCATGTATTCCTGCCAAGCTAGTATGAAAAGGATGTCAATGCCCCACATTTTGTCAGTCTGTGCTTGGGGGAGAGAGAGAGAGAGAGCAGATGAATTTTGCATGTTCGGTAATGTAGACAGCCAAGCACAAAAGGGAGCTGCTTGAACTGGCCATTTCCAGTTGTTCTATGGGTGTGGGTGTGAAGTGAGAAGGAGAATTTTAAAAAAGTGAAAGGCATTCAAGCAGGTGATCCTTCCTACCGGAGCTGGTTGAGCCTGGGTAAAGATTGAACAATGAGGCCAAGTGCGGTGTCAGATAATGATTGTAACACCCCTCCACAAACTAGTTGTCACTCTTCATCAATACCCCCTAAGAGGTACAGTGAAAAGAAAGTGTTATATATCCCCCTAAAGGGAAAGTGTAAATAAAGTTATTTAGGTCTTTATAGATTATACAAGGAGGGTAAGAGTTAATGACAAACAATATGTGACATAGCAGCTGGTCTTACATATGTATAACTCAGAACAAGAGAAATAGGGGAGATATAAATGGACATATAGTATTTTATTGTCCAAAGTGACTATTCACCCTAAAAGGAAGATTCATTTGATGTCTAAATAAGTACAACCTGGACTCTGGTCATTAATACATAGCTTTTATTAATATGTTTAAAATCAAAGTAATCAGTAGTCCCTTGATATAAGGGCTGAAGAATTAAAACAAACTAATCCAATGCCTTAAAGGGGAACTACCACCCCGCAATAACTTAACATGTATTCATTCTTCATCTGGCGACTAGCTGCTTAGTAGCGCTAGTCGCCAGAAATATTACCTGGTTCCAAAGATTTCTCCGTTTTACCGATGCTCACAGGAGCAGGAAGCACGGACATCTCGTCACAGTGACGTCCGTGCCCCTGCGCTGTCAGTCCCTTTTGGAGCCAAGAGACTCAAATATCTTCTCAATTACTGTACATATAGTGGGAAAGCAATATTCCCACTACTTTGGAAAGTGAGTTTATAAAGCCACAGTACTCAAAATGTGATTGAATGGCTGGTCCATTTCCTCTATCCCTTATGGCTATCTATGCTTAAATTACAGTCAAGCATCCACATTAGGAGAGAGACAAGTTTGTCAAATAGTCACACAAGGGGCAACCTGGCAGGTGGCCCAATACGTTTAGCAGTGTAAGACGGCTTTGTCAGGGGCTTATAGGAGAAATCACCATTGCCTTGGCTTTTTTTATACCCTCATAAAAAGGGTGTATTTCTGTATATGTAATATGTACTTCATGATGACTACTCATGAGGTAGGCATATACTCAGGATAAGTATTTGGTGATTGGACAGTACCAGTACTATAATGTATACCTGTATCATGGATACAATGCACTGAAAAAATAAATAATATGGCAAGGTAAAAGGTATTTTCGAAATGTCTCAGATTATATGTGATGTATAATACCAAACCATTGCATATCAACCAACAAACTAATGATGATAATACAGTTATAATATCCATAAGTGGCATTAGTGAATACTAGAATTTAAAGTGATAGTAATGCTTCACAATAAAAGCAGCTCCAATTAATCTTCATAGTATTTGGGCCATGGAGAGTGTTATTTTAAGACTGTCAGAGTTGTAGATCAAGAGTAATTGAATGATAAAGTATCCCCCTCCCGCCCCTTTTATGTATGTAACACTGCTTACCTCAGAGAAGCAAGATTATCTGGATGGATCACAGAGAGGGACAATCTTCAGTGATCATAAGGAAAAACTTGAAAACCTGTCAAGGGGGGGCAGGATTTTCCTTATACTCACAGTAAGAAGATTGTCTGATGCTGTGAACTGTTTGGTCCTAGGACCAGATTCCACATCTGAGGGGAGGTGGCTTAAACTAGGTAAAAGGGGTGGGAGGAGGATAATTTATCATTCAATTACTCTTGAACTACAACTCTGACAGTATTGAAATAACACTCTCCGTGGCCCAAATACTATGAAGATTAATTGGAGCTGCTGTTTTTGTGAAACATTGCTATCCCTGTCACGGTATTTGAAGACTCTCAGACTTAAGGTTTGGTAAAAACGTAACTTTATTGAAAAGTTAAGGCAATTCCCCGTAGGGTTTCATGCATATATAACAATACAACAATAAATGACAAGAGAATAGATTCTACCGGCCTTGCCAATAATACCGGGCAAGGCAACCCGATTGACAGTTGCAATAGCGATAGGCTCTACCAGCCTTGCCTATACCGGGTAAGGCAACCGTGAGATGACAGATACCGGTTCTACCGGCCTTACCAATACCGGGCAAGGCAGCCCAATGGAGTATTTAGTGTAGGCTCTACCGGCCCTGCCAATACCGGATAAGGCAACCTTAGGATGGCAGCAAGAACATGTTCTACCGGCCTTACCAATACCGGACAGGGCAGCCTGAGGAAATACTGATAGTAGGCTCTACCGGCCCTGCCTATACCGGGTAAGGCAACCTTAAGATGTTAACTTATTTAGGTTCTACTTGCCTTACCAATACTGGGCAGGACAGCCCAAGAGAGGAGACCAAGCTGTCAGGTGACAAAGACAGTAGTATGGAGAGGAACAATGGTCTCCTCAGCAGAAGTCTTTAGCCTGAGAATACCAGACAACTGCATAAGGAATTGGACAGCAACCTGTCCTCAGTATATGAGTAGTGAAGGAGCAAACCAGCATCCGTACGCTGGAATCAACAGTTACAAGCGCCACCAGGTTTAATGGAGTAAACCAGCGTCCACACGCTGGGACCAACAGTAATGAGCGCAACCAGATCAATGGAGTAAACCAGCGTCCGCACGCTGGGAACAACAGTAATGAGCGCAACCATGTTAATGGAGTAATCCAGCGTCCGCACTCTGGGACCAACAGTAATGAGCGCAACCAGGTTAATGGAGTAAACCAGCATCCGCACGCTGGGACAAACAGAGTGAGCGCAACCAGATTAATGGAGTAAACCAGCGTCCGCACGCTGGGACCAGCAGAGTGAGCGCAACCAGATTAATAGAGTAAACCAGCGTCCGCACGCTGGGACCAACAGAGTGAGCGCAACCAGATTAATGGAGTAAACCAGCGTCCGAACGCTGGGACCAACAGAGTGAGCGCAACCAGATTAATGGAGAAAACCAGCATGTGTACCCTGGGACAAACAGAGTGAGCGCACTAGGTTAATGGAGTAAACCAGAGTCCGCACGCTGGGACCAACAGTCTAGGTCGCCGGAGCGAGAAAGAACAATGTCGCCTAAGCGACAGCAGATAGAGCTAGAGTCCAGAGATCAAGCAGAGGATACACCGAAGCGAGCACAGCTGCACTGACAGATGACTGGAACTGCTGGAGCCACAGAAGAGACCGGAACTGGCTGGAGAGACTAGCAGGCAGGAGACTCAGGAACTCAGGAACGATCAACTGGCGAGGTACTGGAACCCAGGAACACAGGAACACCGGAGCAACGGAGTACTGGAACACAGGAACACAGGAACACCGGAACAACGGAGTACTTGAATACTGGAACACTGGTATATCAGGCCCAAAAGCCTGACAAGCAGGTCAGGTAAAGTGATGTCAGAAACACCTCGAAAGGGCAACCTGGGAGTGCCCAAACTGGGTTTAAATAGGCTTAGTGAGGAGGGCTGATAACAGACAGAGCTCCAGCAAGTGATAGACACAGGATAGCACGAATCACTGGCACCGTGATAATCCCTTTAATGTCAACAGTAATGACCCCATTGATACATAGCATAAGTGTAGATATACCACCTTAAAAAGAAACAAAAATATGAAGAAGGACCAATAGTATTAGATATACATATTTAATTCATGGACCACCATGACATGCCCTGTATTGTTCATTATTCTTTAATAAATGGGCAGAAGGTAAATCCTACATTTAGGCCATCGGGGCTTTTAATCCCTAGACAAAATATCCACTGAGCCTCCAAACATAGAAGCTTTTGGTGAAAATCACCTCTTGTAATTGATGGTTGGAGGCATTGTATGTCTTTAAATTTAACTACCAAGGTATTTCTTCAGAGTAGTGAGAACATATTAGAGAACAAAGACCAGAGCTGAGTAATTGAACATTTAATCTGAAAAAAAAGGTTTCACAGTGCTACATACAAGACTACTGAAAAAAAGGACATATAGAAAATAAAGATTACAAATTGGCAAAATAGTCTATAAAATAAAATGGGAGAAACATAAGTAATCTCCACATACAATTACCGATATATGAGAGTCCTTGTGGGATCTTCAGATGGTGTAAGTCCTTTCAGTTGTTAAAAATAAAATGACCCCTTCCTTATCCAAGACCCATATTAAATAGATGCCACAGTTGTTTCTAAGAGGCCAGACCCTCCCCCCCCGGGTGTTTACCTGGGAGGATCAGAGGTTTGGCCTGACAGTTTATGGCCCACTCAATCAGACCTGTCAGGGACGTTAGTGCAGAGTTATACCTGAAAAGACATAAGTCTTCCAAAAATATGCAATTTACAGCACACCTCTTCCATAATGTTATCATAATCACATTATTCATATTTGTGTGAATATCTGGACACCAAATATGCTGGTTCTAACTGCTTGCAAAGTGGCCATTCTTGTAACTCTCTAGACTGTAAGCTCTCACAAGCAGGGCCCTCTGATCCTTCTGTTTCTCCACATTTGATCGTACTATTTAATACCTCTGTATGTCTATTCCCAATTGTACAGAGCCAAGGAATAGGGATGGGTGAAAATTTTCGCCTCAAACTGAAATCTGCGAATGATGGCACTTTCCACTTGGTGAAAAATTTCCCTCAAAAAGTGCAATTTTTCTGCTTTTTCCTGCCTTTTCCACCCATTGAAATCAATGAGAAGAAAAATATTTCTACACCATAAAAAAGTTTTCTACAGCCATATAAAAGGCTGTCAGGCTCTCACAGAAGCAAATCTGTGTTTGTGAGAGGAGAGAGCAGCATGTTTTTGAGCTAGAAGAGATAAGCAAATAAAGGGGAATTGAAGCTTAGTTTAGGGAGTCATTTCGGTAAGACAATTGCATTTGTATTAGGGGAGTCTGGGGGCACTCTAGGGGTTAAGAAGGGAGGAAGAAGGTTGTCCACCAAATACTCCAAAATTCCATGTGACTGACAGACAAGACACAGGCAACCTATATGTTTGTTGATCTTGCTGTTATTGTTATAATTTTTTTGGACAGACTGTGATAAGACAACAGGGTGGACAACTTAAAAAAATAAAATAAATAAAATAAAAAATAAATAAAAAACAAAACATATTGGGTAACAGTGACAGACAGCTGACTGGGCTTAGGCAATGCATCATACAGCTCCATCAGTTGTGTTGTGCACTGTACAGTAAAAAAACACAGTGTAGTTGCAGAATGTCCTGCAAACACACAAGGGGAAGGGGAAGGGGTGGAGCAGTGTAGGGACATGAGAGTAAAGTAGTAGTCCAAAAACCTACTGCAGTAATGGCTGTTGCAGTGTGTGCAATCAATGATGATGATCTCTTTACTCCAAGGAAGGATGCAGTTTGTCAAGGTCCCAGCAAAACTAGGTCCAACACCCCAAGTGCCAGTAGAACCATATAAAAAGAACACATTCAAGTGTTGATGATGCTGGCAACAGCATAACAGTGGAAGGTGTAGCAGCTGAACTGCCTGCTGCATCAGACAGTGAGACACCAAAACACCTGTCCTCAAAGTATTAGTGAATTTTGTTATAGTAAAAGTAAAAATAAATTGTTTCAGACCTTCAAAAGCTTAGAGGAATATAAGGGTGTAGTGGGCAAGAACTGTCAGGTGATTCTAATGCTGCTGAGGATGACCTAATGATGACTGATGATGCAGATCTAGAATATATCCCTCAAGCATCCTTCTCTTGTTCAGATACAGATGAAGTTGAGAGTGAGGATGATCACAGGGCTATAAGGTTAGCAGAAAATCAAAGGCTGTATCTTCTGCCACTTTTAAGGAGCACTGTGCCTGTCTATAAACTGTTTGAGAAAGCCATTGGAAAGTCTGACCCTGGACAAGCACAGATGTAAAAAAACACACAGTCATCCTATCAGTCATCCTCAGCATCATTGCCTCTTCAAATTCCAAGACCAATTCAGCCACCCACACCTGTTTTGAGTACCCATCAACAGCAACACAGGTTAACATCCACAGTGTAAAATATGAAGAGTACCTCTGGTGCTGCTGCTGTAAGTGCTGCACCTTTGACACCTAGTAGTAGTAGCAGTAGAATTACATCAACATCTAGCTCCAGTAGTAGTAGTAGTAGCAGAAACCACACATGACAGACAAAGCCAGGACAAATATATTAACAGCAGCACAGATGAGGAAGTAGAGGACAGATGGGACCACTGCTATGACCGATAAGTAATGTGAGTCAATAATCTGAGAAGGAGGATAAAGTATGACAATGGTAAAAATACATACAAAAAAAATATATATAATCAGCCTGGGCTTACCAAGAGAGAGACAGCACACAGCCAAATAGAGTTCACAAATTTTAATAAGAAGATGAATGCTTCACAGAGCCAAACATTTTTGGTCCATCAATGGACCTTCATAAGGGATGGGACGTGCACCAGATTTTTAATATATGTATGTTTTGAGTGCCACTGCCTGCTTTTTGTCCTATGTGTATATATATATATATATATATATATATATATATATATATAGTAGGGTTTATCCTCCTGAGTAAAACAAGGGTAATCCCACTCCTGAGAGCTGTTTTATTCAAAAGTTATTGAAGTTCAAACTTGCTTTTTTAAGGTGCAATATCACAAAGACCTGAAGATTTTCAGGGCCGCTGTTGATACACCATTCTGTGGACAGATCTGGTTAGCTGACCAGAAACCTCCATAGTATGTTGTAGCAACTATGGGTGGGTGAAACATCCATCGTGTTCCCTCAAAAAAATCAGTGAAAACTACGTGAATGTCCACTTTTTCTTGCATGAAAATCCACTTTAAATAAAGTGATTAATAATCTGTTTTTTCCCATTGGCTATTTTTTCAATGCTTATAAATATTGTTGAGCGAGCACCCCGATGCTCGGGTGCTCGGGTGCTCTGACCGAGCACCCCCTGAGGCTCGAGTGCTCGGCCGAGCACCCGAGCCCCATTGAAAAGCATGGGAGCACTCGAGCATTAAACCAGGCACCCCCTGCTCTGATGAGCGGAGGGTGCCTGGTCAATGTCCCCCTTCATCTCCGCTATGCCCCTCTTCCACAATGTCCCCCTTCATCTCCTATGCCATAGAGGAGATGAAGGGGGACATTGTGGAAGAGGGGCATAGCGGAGATGAAGGGGGACATTGTGGAAGAGGGGCATAGACTCTATGCCCCTCTTCCACAATGTCCCCCTTCATCTCCGCTATGCCCCTCTTCCACAATGTCCCCCTTCATCTCCTCTATGGCATAGGAGATGAAGGGGGACATTGTGGAAGAGGGGCATAGCGGAGATGAAGGGGGACATTGTGGAAGAGGGGCATAGCGGAGATGAAGGGGGACATTGTGGAAGAGGGGCATAGAGTCTATGCCCCTCTTCCACAATGTCCCCCTTCATCTCCGCAATGCCCCCTTCATCTCCGCAATGCCCCCGTACCTCCAGTCCCTGGTGGTCCAGCGGAGTCTTCGGATCTGTGCCTCTTCCGGCACAGATCCCCTTCACCCGAACATGTCGGGCGAGCACATGGCGGTACTCGTACGAGTACCGCCATGTGCCGAGCAGAGCGATGCTCGAGCCGATCCGAGCATCGGCCGAGCACGCTTGCTCAACACTACTTATAAAGTTTTCACTCCTTTAATCACGTTTTTCACCTTTTCTCTATAAAAATGTGTCATTTTCTAGGAAGAGAAACACAATATAAACAGCTACAGTGAGAGAGAGAGTTGCTAGGCTGTTGTTTTGCAAAATGAAGGCAGGAGAGGCTCATAGTGACTGCTATCACTATGAGCAATTTTAATAATATAAAAGGAGGAGCTGGAAGAACTGTTATGTGTCCAGTGAGTCTGAGGATAAGGAAGTGACCACTAAGAGCTTTGAAGGGTCTAGAGTCCCTGGTTTCCCAGACCCAATGATGGCCATTCCCCCTACATCACCCCTAGGGATTTTGGGAAAATTTGTCTCACGGTAGGAAGAAGAGGGTAGTAGTTGTAGTGTGAGCAGGACAGGTCAGCTACCTGTGTCTGCTACCAGTGCAGCACCTGCCACCAGTGCTGCGCCTGCTGCCATTGTGTTTAGTAATTCTCAGGATGGGGGGCGGTGATGTCAAGTGTGACAGCAGAGGACCCTAAGTTACACTTGCCATCCCCAAGCAGTACCGCCTCTAGAACTACTAATAAGAAGGTCCAGCAGCTTGTACAGAGTGTTAGTGAGGGAGGGGATGATCATATTACTAATGAGGAGGAAGACTCAGGGACTGAAATTGAGTGGTTGGTGTTAGTAGTAATAACAGTGATGTGAAGTAGCTGGTGGGACTAGCGTTAGGGAAGTGGTAAAGGGAGTAATGCAGAGATGCCATACTAGAGATCAAGGGAGGACACAACATTCCTCTGAACCTGGGAGTCCCCTTACCCCCATGGCATTCTCCAGGTGGAACATGATCCTGAAGAAGCCAGAATTGTTGCCTAGCAGCAAAAATACCACCATCACCCGGCGGACAGATCTGCTACCTGTGTCTGCTGCTATTGCTGACAGACTGCCTTCTTCAGGTCCAACAGACATGGCAAGTGTGACATTAGGGGACCGTCTGTCACATTTCTCATCCCCTCCTCCAACCAGCGAGATATCTGTAATAGAACAGCAGCAGCAGCAAGGAGGGACTGGTGGTGGCAGTGGTGATTATAATGGTGGAGAAGCCTGTGTGAAATAGACATTAATGGCCTTTTTAGTCCAAACTGATAAGGAGTGAGATACAGGTATGGGGATGGGCATCACAACCACCACCACCAGCAGTGAGCTTCTGAAATTTGCAGTTTGCTACTGTTCTAATTCCTGCTGCTGCTACTGAGTCAGAAGGGCAGCAGTATGCTGAGGAGCAGGCTAGTGTGCCACAGACCACCATGAACACAGTGGGAATGGGGTCCAGTGATGTGGGACTAGGAGCAATACTCATGGTCCTAGTTGCAGAGCGAATTCTGAGGCAGTAGCAGCAAGAGCAGCAACATCATCCTCTGCTCCAGCCAGTGAAGGGGAATGTGTAGGAGAAGAAGAAAGAGGCCATTCTTCGATGGCCCTGTTGAGATCTCAGGATCTCAGGTCAGTGTCTAGTATCCTTCCGCTGCCTGCAGTTCTGTCTTCTTGTCCATGCAGTCAGAATGAAAACTCCAAAGTACTTCCCCTCAAGAAGAGGATGCACTAAGGACAAGACTGCATCCCAAGTTGCAGAAATACAGCTGTTAAAGGGAGTAATTGAATGATAAAGTATCCCTTCCCTCCCCTTTTACTGATGTAAAGCTGATCACCTCAGAGCAGCAAGGCAGTGTCCAGATGGCTTGCAGAGAGGGACAATCTTCAGTTAGCATAAGGGAAAAACCTGAAAAAACTGTCAAAGGGGGCAGGGTTTTCATTGTTCTCACAGTAAGAATATTGTCCCTTGCTGTGAGCTGTCTGGTTTTAAGACCAGATTCCACATCTGAGGAGAGGTGGCTTACACTAGGTAAAAGGAGCGGGAGGGGGATACTTTATCATTCAATTACTCTTAAACTACATGTTACGGTTTTCTGACACTCAGACCAGGGTATGAAGTAAAAACACAGTCTTATTGAAAATAAAACAAGGCCCCTAGAGGCCAGCACATAAATAGCAACAATGGCAAAAATAACAAAGAGAATGCACACAATGATAATGACAGGTGCTAGAATAGATAGGGAATTTTCCCCAAAGGGTAAAAGACTGAAATGGGTGAGATATACAAGATTGGCCAAAGGCCCAGGATAAATAGTAGTCTCTGGAACACAGTCTCTCAATAGCAGGATAGTGGACACAGTCTCTCAATAGCAGGATAGTGGAGTAACTGCACTGAATACACTCTCAAGTTGATATACTAGAGCCCAAAGTCCAGAGCTGAGCCGGTACCCACGCCTGGGGCTACAGAGGAGTGCTATAATGATCAGAACCGAAATCGCCCTTGACTAGAAAAGTAATAACCCTGCATGTGCCACTAGGATATGCCCATACACCCCTTGGGTGCTGTACTGATGGTAACTGCACAAGCTGTAATTGAGCCAATGTCCTCTGGAGAGCAATGGGAATGTACCTTCAACGTCTGTGGCCCTGAGCCAGAGAATGAACACGGACTGACAAGGCTCTGATGGAATAAGAGACACACAGAAGCACTCAGAGTAAAAGGCTATGTCAGAGAAATGTATGCTTGGCAAGAAGTATCGGAGGCACCAGACCGGAGACTACAGGCACTGCAAGGGTTAATTGGTTCTGTACACACGCGAGTACCTTGGCAGCCAACAGCAGGCAAAGCAACCTCAGGCTACAGCTACTGACAAGTGAGAGGAACAGTGAGTCGCTATACAGTTCAGAATGTCGCCGAGTGACTGGAATGACGCAGGAACACAGGAACAGCAGGCAGAACCGGAACGGTAACTGGAACAGCAGACAGGCCGGCACCGCAACCGGAACAGCAGGCAGAACCGGAACGATCACTGGAACAGCAGACAGGCCGGTACCGTAACTGTAACAGCAGGCAGAACCGGAACGATCACTGGAACAGCAGACAGGCCGGTACCGCAACCGGAACATCAGGCAGAACCGGAACGATCACTGGAACAGCAGACAGGCCGGTACTGCAACCGGAACAGCAGGCAGAACCAGAACGATCACTGGAACAGCAGACAGGCCGGTACTGCAACCGGAACAGCAGGCAGAACCGGAACGATCACTGGAACAGCAGACAGGCCGGTACAGCAACCGGAACAGCAGGCAGAACCGGAACGGTAACTGGAACAGCAGACAGGACGGTACAGCATCCGGAACAGCAGGCAGAACCGGAACGGTAACTGGAACAGCAGACAGGTCCGGAGCAATGCTGGAACAGAGGCAGGCCAGAAACAATCACAGAGCAGGGTCATCAGCCAGAGCCGGGTCGAATCACGGAGCAGGGTCGTCAGCCAAAGCCGGGTCAAATCACGGAGCAGGGTCGTCAGCCAAAGCCGGGTCAAATCACGGAGCAGGGTCATCAGCCAAAGCCGGGTCAAATCACGGAGCAGAATCAGGAACAGAGTCAGACTAGCCGGGTCGGTACACAGAAGACACTGGAATATGGCAACAAGGCGCAGCAACAGGAACACCACGAAAGGGCAACTGACAATTGCCCGAGCTCCAGCATATAACGGCACATCCTGGGTGGGCCAGTCAGTCTCCACCAATGCACAGGTACATCATGATGGATTGACAGAAAGACACGGGGACCGTGATACTACAACTCTGACAGTATTGAAATAACACTCTCCATGGCCCAAATACTATGAAGATTAATTGGTGCTGCTTTTATTTTGAAACATTACTATCCCTTTAATTGGATAGGAAGACAGCTTGTTTAATCTTGTATTTATTCTTCTACATCAGGATGGTCCAAATCTCCCCAAAATGAAAAGAGTAATGGGGGTGGGGCATTGGTGCAACAGTTTGAACTTTGAAATTTCAATTTAGCATGCAAGGTTGAAGTTAGATACAAATATCTGTTGCATATTTATTCTAAATTTGGCACACAAATGAAATTACCTGAAAACTAGAGGGTAGTGAAAGGTCCCTTCATGTTCCCGTGAAAAAATCATTGAAAACCATGTGATTGTCCACTTTTTAGTGAGAAAATCCGCTTTAAATAAAGTGATCAAAGTCTTTGCCGTTTTTGCACATTGGAAAAAATGTTTCACTATTTTTTCAATGGCTAGAAAGTTTTTGACCCTTTAATCACGTTTTTTGTCTTTTTCTGTAACAATGTGCAATTTTACAGGAAGTTAAACACAATACAAGCAGCTATAGAGTGAGAGAGAGGTTCTAGGCTGTTGTGCTATGAGTTGGTTTGTAAAATTGAGGCAGGAGAGGCTCGTAATGACTGCTATCACTATAAGAAAGTTTATAAACAATAAAAGGAAGACCTGGAAGGACTGTTATGTATCCAGTGAGTCTGAGAAAGAGAAAGTGACCACTACCATCAACATGAAGGGGTCCAGATGCCCTGGTTCCCCAGAGTCAATGCTGACCAGTCCCCCTACATCAACCCTATGGATCTTGGGGACATTTTTCTCAAGGGAAAAGGAAGAAGAGGGTAGTAGAGTGAGCAGAACAGGTAAGCTACCTGCCACTGTTGCCAGTGCTGCCTCTGTTGCCAGTGCTGCCTCTGTGCCAGTTCTGCACCTGCTGCAAGTTCTGAACCTGTTACCAGTGCTGAACCTGCTGCCAGTGTGTCTTGTAATGCACAGGAGGGGGGGAGGAGATAATGCCAAGTGTGACAGCAGAGGACTCTAAGTCACACTTGCCATCCCAAAGCTGTCCTGCCACTAGTACTACTACTAAGAAGATCCAGCAGCTTGTACAGAGTGTTAGGAGAGAAAGATGGAGTGGTCATAATATCAGTGAAGAGGAATACTCAGGGACTGAAATTGATGTGATTGGTGTTAGTAGTAGTAACAGAGATAGTGAAGTATCTGGTGGGACAAGCATTAGGGCAGTGGTATGGGAAGTAATTCAGAGCATCCAGACTATGTTTCAAGGGAGACAACAACTTTATCCTGACCATGGGAGTCCCTTCCCCTCCATGGCATTGTCCAGGGAGAACATGATCTTGAAGAAGGCAGAACTGTTGCATAGCAGCAATAATAACACCATTACCTGCAGAAGCACAGATCAGCTGCCTCTGCCTGCTGCTAGTGCTTCCAGTCTGCCTTATTCAGGTCTACAAGAGATGGCAAGTGTGACATTAGGGAACCCTCTGTCACATTTATCATCACCTCCTCCAACCAGTAAGAGGTCTGTAATAGAGCAACAGCAAGGAGGAACTGGTGGTGTTGCTGATGATGGTGGAGAAGCTGGTGTGGAAGAGACATTAATGGCCTTTTTAGACCAAATTGAGAAGGAATGGGAAACATGGATGGGGATGGGCATCACCTCCACCACCATCAGTTAGCTTTTGGAATTGGTGAGTTTGCTATTTCTCTAATTCCTGCTACTGCTGAGTAGCAAGAGTGTCAGGATGTGGAGGAGCAGACTAGTGTGCCACAGACCACTATGGACATAGTGGGAATGGGGTGAACAAGAGATATGGGTCTAGGACAGGTTCATAATCCTCTGCCCCATCCAGTGAAGGGAAATGTAGAGGAGAAGAAGAAAGAGGCCATTCTTTTCCACCTCTCCCCTGCCCCCTGATGTCCTTGGTGTGGGACTACTTTTCTCTTGGGGCAGACACACTGCAGTCATCAGTGACAGCACTTTGCACAATTTGTGACAAGAGGGAATGCACCTTGGCAAAACCACCATGATAACACACATGAAACAGACACCAAGTAATTTATGTGAAACATGTTAAAGCCAAACACCCACCAAAGAAATCAGGCATCACTATTGCCATATCCCTCTTGACTCTCCCCAAAGGAAACAAGAGAAGAAGCAGAGATCCAAGAGGAGGAAGAATAGAGAAACCCAGCCAGAGGCTGAAAGTTCGATGGTGAGTGAAACACCTGGCTCACCACTACCTTCTTGTTCTAGGGTAACTACATCTTCTGGCGATCCACTTTGTTAACTTTTACCTTCCCCTCTGGTTAATAGCCATTCAGTAGATGTCAGGATGTGTCAGTTTGTGTCCACCCATTGCACACTCTGTGGTGCACTAAGGGTGGGCGAAAAGTGGGAAACATTTCCTGCATGACTTGTCGCAAAAACTTTAAGATTTTTCACAAAAATGTTTTCCTTTTTTGCCAAAGTTTCCTCCTTTTCACCTATTTTACTATTTTTCACCTATAGTCTCTATGGGTACTACATTCCCACTACAGTATTACTTCTTCTGAGTGCTGCAGTGGAGAAATAGGTAAAGTCAAAGTTGTGAGTCCTACAGGAACATATGCCTTGAAAAATGTAATAGCATGCAAAGTGCATTTGTGCTTTGCCCACAACACTAACTTCCTACTTAAGTGACTATTCATGATGATGTCAATTGATAAAAAAATAAAGTACAACCTACAATGTGGCAGATGTGTATTGTAGTGGTGATGGTGGCTGGTATGGTGTGATTTGCATATGTATATAGTTTTTACCATTGTCATGTTTGCATCAAATCGTTATCCTCCTTCTCAGATTATTGACACAAATTACTTTTCAGTCAAAGCAGTGGTCCCAAGTGGGGTAGATGGTGGCATCCATTCTTGACATCCCTCCTCTACCTCCTCATCTGTGCTGCTGTTAATATATTTGGCCTAGCTTTCTCTGTCATGTGTGGTTTCTGCTACATGATTCTCAGATGGTATGAGATGTTGGTTCATTTTTAAGATTATTAGTCTCCAACATTGCTGCCTGATAGCCACATCCTGCCGTCATTGACAATGTAACCAGCCACAATGAAAACCCTCTCAGACTCAACTCTTGCTGGAGGACAACTAAAGGTTTCCACTGCAGTACATGTGAAAGCTGGCCACAAACATTGCTTTGTTCTCCAGTAGTCCATGGGGCCATTGCTTCTGCCTAGAATGTAGCTATCCTTCAAGTATGCAGAATCCATCTCACATGCAGAGGATCCACTTCTAGGAGCTACACAGTGTTCCTGTGTGTCAGTTAACAACCCATACTCAGGGAGCAAGTCCCAAAGAGATGTGCCGGCACCACCATTACTAATGTTGGGTTTTTACTGCCCCTGCTGAGACCCATGAATTGCTTTGTGTTCCGAAGAGATATTCTGGTTTATGATGTAGCTGCTTCTGCTAGTTGAAATGCTTTGCTGCCTTATGTTTGTTGTGCCCTCACTTTCTCCCTCTCATCCTCCACAATGCAGCCCTTCACTCGATCAATAAGTATGTCTCAATATTCCTTGATAGAATGCGATTTATCAGAGAGTTGCTGCTGATCGCCATGACTCCTTGTTGTGACAAACTGCTGATGGCTCGTTGACAGAAATACTGAAATTTTGTGTTTGAAGTAGGGGTCCAGCAAAGTGGCAAAAATGTATTCCTCATTTCTTTCAATGTACACTATGTGAGGATCTTGTTCAAAGCACGCTAACATGTCCTTTACCAGCTGGTGCATGTCTCTGTTGTCATTATGGTAAGATTCCTCAGCATTGCACCTCATTTTTTTCGCCAATAAAAATATCAGTGGTAGAATTTCACTAATTCCTGCCCCAATGCGATTCACCAGCATGGTTGCCTCCTCAAAGGGTTTCAGCAGCTCACATACATCGCACGTTAGTTGCCTTTGGCCAGGTGACAAAGAGGCTCCCTCCAAAGCTTTCCAGTTTTGCATGGTGTACTTGCTAATGGCCTTATTCTGCTTGTACAAATGCTCTAGCATGTACATGGTGGAATTCCACCTGGTAGGGACCTCCATTTTCATCTGGTAATGGGGGTTGTTACGCTCTTGTATGGAATATAGAGCAATGCGTGCACTGTAAGAGCGAATAAATTGGGCACCGATTTTTCAGGCAATAGTAAGCATCCCTCTGAGAGTTTTGGATTCTTCCAGGAATCTGGTCACAGCTAAATTTAGCTCATGGGCAATGCAGGGCACATGCACCATACCACCTATTCTCAAAGCAGCGACATTATCAGCAGACACAAAACCATCTTGCCTAAATTCTATTTACTAACTAAGGTAGCGATGCAATGAATACTCATATAGCTGTATAGGAGAAAATTAACCCTTAAAGATAACCCACCCTACGTGTTTCGCTACATCTGTATGGCAGCTTCGTCAGGGGCAAGACACTGAAACACCCATACTCGAGGGGTGTGTTATTATCATACTATCCCGTTCTTTCTATACTAGGGACAGTTACTGTTGAAGTCCTAGACTGATCTGGGAGGTAATATTAGTGCTGGTGTGCCTCTGACACGAGCTCTAGGGATCTTTACCTCTGCTTTCTCTCTCTATTCTATTGAAGTATAGGGACAGTAAGTTATGTTGCAAGTGAATACTCATATACTTATAATAGCCGTGTTGGGGAATCCCCTTGTAACTTGGTTATACACAGCCTAATTGTTTTATTGGCTGGAGTAATTTTAAACGTCAAATATTCAATTTCTTTTAAATGATATTAGCCATTAAAGGTTAAGTTTTATACTTTGTTTTGATGAGAGCACTTACTTAGGACACTGAACGGGTTAATTTGTTTAGATCCTACTCTGGTGATTTACTGTTCCTCAGAGTGCGATTTCTAACATTCTTTATCTTTTTTTGTACTTTTTTATGCAACATTTTCAAAGTGAACCCTGTCATGTTACGTAGCAATTTCTTATTTAATTTATTTACATATTTTATTAACTGTCCCACCAATACAATCAACAAACGTCCCTCCCAAAAAAATTTCCTGTTCAACTGATTCTTTCCCCAGTCTCCACCCGTCAACACAGGAACCCTCCTCAAACCCCTTTTATATCATGTCTTATGATTTTTTTTTAATTGTTTTTATGTTTTTATTAACTTCCCTCCAATCCTAGTAAACAACCCCCCTAAAAAAACATCTTTCCCTGTTCAACTGATTGTTTCCCCACAGTCCACAAACACAGGCACCCTCATACCCGTTTTATACCTTACCACTGGGAAATAAAATAATATTTGCTATGTATTGTGTGTAAATTCAATGTTCCCATTGATTTCAATGGAATGAGTTTGGTGAAAAAGGTTGAAAAACTGCATTTTTCGTAGGAAAATATTCACCAAGCGGGAAGTGCCATTATTCGCTGATTTTGGTTTGAAGCAAAAATTTTCGCCCATCTCTACTGAAAACCATTAGTGAGATAATTACAAAAAATGACACAACATACATTTCCTATTACATAGTAAAAGTAACTGTTTTAACTGCCAGCCTCTACATTTTTGTTCCTTTTTCTGTATTTGTATCTTAGTTATACCTTGGGAACTGCAGTTCGTTCATCTATACATTTATCAAAGTTTCTTTTACTTGAAAACTGTCTCTGAAATTTTCTCATTACATATGACGTTTGGCTTGAAGAAGATAATTTACAACCTTCTCAATAATGGTTGGGCCAAAACAGTGAAAATTATTATAGGTATTGATTTCTTCCAGGATTGAAATTATCCTCAGAATGACTGCTTGGTTTTCCAGGAACACTGTGTTTATGGTTTTGAATTAGAGTCTCTGCCAAAAAAAATGAAACAACAGTAGCATAGAAAATGTTAGAAGTAACTTACAGCAGATAATAACATTTCATGAATAAATGACTTAGCAAAATTAGAAACCGAACAGTTGTTCACAGAAAGAAAATGATAAAGCAAACAAACACTTACTTCAGGGTTAACCTTCTTATGATTTCATAAAGATAGACTAATATTTATGTTCCTTTGATTGTATTTTCTCTGCTTCAGAAAAGTGTTTCCATATGCTGTACTCTAATGTTAAAGCTTTGTCTAGGAGCATCTGTGAATACACATTTTTCTTTAGGTAGAAATAAGATGGTCTACAACAGGGGCACAACAGGTAGATTGCAATCTACCATCAAATCACTAAGTGCTTGCTTCTAGACAGCAAGAAGATGTATGCTAAGTAGTGTTTGCTAAAGCCTTCCAACAATGAATGAGTTAATATGGTCACTATCTTTTAAAAGTTACACTGTGGATCTAATAAAATAAAAAATCAAACAAAATAAAGACAACTAAAAACAACTATAGCAAATCATTATATGAAGGACACCTAGGTAAGACATTTTGTCAAAAAAAAGTTGAAAGGGAAATTATTAGTATTTTTAATAATTATATTTACCTTTAAACATAGTTATACATTACAGTCATGTTTTATGTTTCATACTCAAAAGAGTTTACAAAAAACTCCATGCTTTAGCTGCAGTATTGCTAGCTGATTGGCCTTTATTTTGACTCTTTTCATCAATACTCTAATAGATAAATCTCTGACATCCTACCTAGACTACTAGACAACTAGTAGAGTAAAAGTGACAATTTTATTGGCTAACTGAGTAGCTTTAGAATGCAAGCTTTTAAGACTCTTCATCAGGCATGCTTAGAATGACTCAAACAGAATGTCACAGCTGCACTCGGACATCCATTGTAACATACTTGAAGATTAAAAACAATCTTCTTTATTGGTCACAGCATAAAAATAACAAACAGATAACAACAGTCGCGCTTACTCATAGACTTAGTGCAAAATGCATTTGATTGATGGGATCTTCCCATGTAGGACACACACCTTATTTCTACCCCATGTCGTTTGTTATCTGTTTGTTATTTTTATCTTGTAACCAATAAAGAAGATTGTTTTTATACTTCAAGCGTGTTACAATGGATGTCCGAGTGCAGCTGTGACCTTCTATTTGATTGTATTACATTATCCGGCATTTGGAAAACCAGAACGGCTTGTGCACCAGACTGTTGGAGCTTCTGATCCAGCTCAGAGACAATACTGATATCAAGGAGGTATTTTGCATACATAGTGGTGTGTTAGCGTGCAAACATTGTTCTATGTTTAGAATGAAGACGGAATACAAAATACTTGACAGGTTATATACTTATACAAATTCCTGGAGAATTTGAATTACACTGGAGGGGAAATGCTTATCACCAATGACTGTGTAAATTATACTTTAGATTCTAGTAGAGGCATCTCTAGCTGGTACAAGATTTATTTCCCATTTGATGTGTGAATAGCTCCAGTAAATTAATTATGGAGAGATCTTGTGACTTGCATCCAAAGATGGCTAAGTATATGGAATCTATAGGTTAACCTTCCAAGTTTCAGAAGGGTGTGAAACACACCATTTTGTAATGCATGGATCAGCTCTCTGGCACCCAAAGAACCAAAATATTTTTATTGTGTGGAATAATGGGACATAAATTCCTTGTCACGGTTCAAGCCACGGTTGGTCATCAATTTATACTCCCAGATCTTTATGCATCTCTGTGTCTGCCAGTTTCACATCAGTACAGACACCCTGAAATCTTTTGTTGTGGCCACTGGGGTGCTCTTTTCTTGTTTACACTAGTCCTGTGAGAGTTCATACATTTTAGAGTTTGTCTTCTCTCACCTACATATAATCATGTGCTGGGACATTTCACATACATAAAGCTGTAGATAACATTAGATGATCTGCAGGAAATTTTGCACTCTATTTGTGGTACATAAGTTCACACATGTTCCTTTTGTAGACAAGGAGAAGTACCCTTTTCTGTTGTTTTTTTAAGGGACCTCTATACCAAAAATTGTTTCACATTGTGGGGCTGTTTATAGGAGAGGATTGGAGGTTTTGGGAATATTTATTTTAATCTGTCATCAGTATGTATTATTGTTCGGAACTTTTGGGGTTTTGCTCACCACTTCAAGCTGAGGGTTGTAGGTGACTACTAATGGCACTATGTTCTCTTCTTGTGGTTGTTTGTATTCCAGAAGGTTTCTTCTGAGTACACTGGTCTCTCTCTGAATCTGGATGTCAGTGACCTTGGTATTATATCCATGACTGGTAAAATCTCTCCTGAGATTTTTAATATGTTTATTCCAGTAAGAAGTGTCATAACAAGGCCTGGCTGTAAACAATAGAGTTTTTTGTGTGTCTGGGATGGAAACTCATTTCTGAGATAATTAGGCTTGTCTGTTGGTTTGCATTACAGATATGTCTAGATGGAGTTGTTTCTAATACTGATTGTGGTATCCAAAGAGTTAATTTGTGTGGGTGAATGGCTGAGTTTGAGGTCAGTGGTGAGATTGAAAGCACTGTATTTTTTGTGAAATGACAAAACTTCATCTTTTCTGGCAGTTCAAATGACTGGCATATCATCTGTGTAACGGAAGAATACCAGAGGCTTTATTTAGCATGAGTATAAGAAGTCTTTATTATTATAACGTGTATTCGCTGAATTACAGGTTATGTGGGTAAGCCCTCTGAGCCTAGGAGTGCTTTGCAGGCTACAATGCTATCTTAATGCAGCCTGTTGGTGTAGGGGTATTCCACATCCATAAAGGCTAGAATGGTTTCCCTTGGGATAGAGCCCAGGTCAGACAGTTTGTTTAAGATACTGGTTGTGTCCTATATGTAAATGTTTGTTTTTTGACCAGTGGTTTCAAAATACTCTCTAACCAGCCAGATATATTTTCTGTGAGTGTGCCAGTGTGCCTATCTGACAGGATTTCCATCCTTGTGTATTTTAAGAGGAATACAGAAAGATCCCACCCTTGGGTCTTCTAGAATGAGGGCTTCCAAGTTGTCTCTGCTATTAGAATGGAGCCCTTTCATGATTTTGTAATCTATTTTACGTAGTCAGATGTGGGGTCTTCTTGTAGTTTTCTGTAGTGTATTTCATCCATAAGTTGCCTTTCTGCCTCTTCTATATAGTCAGCTTTGTTTTTGTTGTACTATAATCATTGTATTGCTTTTTGCTCTTTGGTAGTTAGGTTGTGTGTCAGTTCATATTGTTTGTATAGCTGAAGTTACCCCATTTCTTAAGCTCTCTATATACTTACCCAGCACAGGGTTGATTCCTTGCTGTGGGGTCCATGTGATACTCTGAGTGTATTGGAATGATTTTTATCTTCAGTGCAAATAAAGTTTTGATGTTTTAAACTACATTTTGCTGACTGGTGTCCCATGGCTTAGTGAATCTGTTGAGCGCTCCTATCCTGTCGTTCTTCTAGTCTGTTGAATCCTTTGCCAAGGCTGTTGGGGGCTGCCCCAGGTATCTGCAAGGCCTTATGGCTGGGTGAGTACTTTGTGCTTTAAAAATGGTTTTGAATGGTTTGTAAGCAGTCAGGGAGCCAGAGATCGATTAACAGACCGAGTCACAGCGGGAATCAGAAGAATCGCAGATAACAGGTACTAGATTCTGCGTATATGACCATCCAAGGGCAAAGATAGATGGAAATACCAGGGGTTAAGTAGGCTTCATCATAGGTGTGGCTGCTTAGCAATCAGTGTCTAGCGCTGCCCACTAGCTGGAGGGCCAGGACGGGCTGTGACATTTACTGCCTGGTGCCACATTTGTCAGACATTCATTGGAGATTGATATGAACACTTCAAACTCATGTGAAAGGTCTGCCAGCAGACTTAGAGAAAGCCATGGACACCATCTTTACTTACCTTCAACATCTTTACTGTGTCCACATGAGATTAAAGTCGCCCAAGAGAAAGGCAACATAGCCTAACATGGAACCTCTCACAACATGAGATATTACTAACGCAGCATCGCTGCATGGTATCCCCTTTTTTAAAGGGCTATGGGGAATTTGTAGAATAAACATTTGAAAAAAGTTATCAAGTGCAATGTAATTCAGGTCATAATAATCAAACTACTGTTTGTCTTCACAAGGCATATAGAAATTCCATGATTACCTAAAACATAGTCATACTGGCAGGCATAAAACAAGACTAAGGAATGTATTTAAGAGAAAACAAGGTACTGTATTAACCAGTAAAATATTCAGGAATCAAAGTTCTGTTGTAATACATAATTCAGAATATTGATGCATAGGAATGGGCGAAAAGACCATTTTTTCCCATAGGAATTTTCCCAGAAAGCTGGTAAATTTCCACTTTTCCCTTGAAAAAAAACAACAACCATAGAAAATGCATTAAATGTCCTCCTTTTAGCCACTGCTAATGAATTTCCCATGAGAGCATTGCAGTTTTTCCCCTGTATGAGTGGCTGCTAGATCCCCCTCCGCAAAGAAGTGATTAAATAAAGAGGTGAAAGTAAAAGTTGTTACCAGGCTGCTTCCTACAGCAACACACGCATTGAAAAACTTGTTAGCAGGCGGAGTCCCTTTGTCCTTTGCCATTGACAATAACCAGCTACTTGTAGTACTCTGGCATAGCCATCCTTGAAAAATAACTGCATATGCCATAAGTGTGTAACACATGAAACCTCTGTTTTCATGAAACAAAAAGACAGCATGTCAGCCACCAACATTTTGGCAATCTACTTTTGGCTTCTTTCAAAAAACTCAATAAGTGTGGATTGGCACTTGGCAGCACAGAAAAGAAGAACTGTGTAACTTAATCCTTTTAACAACATGACTAATGGTAGTAGAGGTGGTGGTGGATGCGGGGACTATATGATTATTGTTGTCCACAAGTAACTAAGTCATCCTTCTTCATGCTTTGCATTTGCACAACAACAACAGTAAGAGACATAGGAGTTATTGTTATAAATGAGAATATTGTCTCATTATCTGTGACATCTACAATATTCCTATCATGTGACCCTTGTTCCTGTGCATTTTTAATAGGCTTCTACTGCTTCTAGTCATTGCACCTTGGGCATGCTGCTGGTCTCTCTCTCTGGTTGGATCTCAACAAGGATTTGCCCCTGCTTTCATGGTAAATAGACAATAGATAAAAACATTTTTAGTTTATGGTTTGTTTAGTTTACTGCACAGGGGTGTCCTGATGCCCTCCAACATGGTCTACATAAAGATATTGGGGAAAAAACACCAAAAAAACAGCATGTGGTGGTGGGGGTCCAACGCAGTGCTTTGCAATGCATTGGACCCCTGTGGTGCACATACATGAATTTTTTCCAATTATTTTTTTATTCAGACCTTGTTGGGGCATCAGGAGTGGTCTGGAGACCCCACAATGATGTATGAATAAATAATAATTTAAAAAATAAATAACTTTGTGTTCAAAAGGGGGTCTAATGCATTGTTTTCTAATGCAGGGCTCAAAATTTCAAGTCCTGAGCTACTAGCCAGGCCTGAAAAGTTACTCGCCACCAGTTTCCACTCCTAGCCCCACCCATAGCAGCGCCTTTAACACCACCCATGTCCCCGCCTTTAACTCCACCCATATCAGGTTCTTCTTTCTCCCCCATGTACTTCTTTCTCCCCTTTGCGCCTCTCTTTCTCCCCCTTGTACTTCTTTCTCCCCTTTGTGCCTCTCTTTCTCCCCCATGTACTTCTTTCTCCCCTTTGTGCCTCTCTTTCTCCCCCATGTACTTCTTTCTCCCCTTTGCACCTCTCTTTCTCCCCCATGTACTTCCTCTTTCTCCCCCTTGTGCCTCTCTTTCTCCCCCTTTCGCCTCTTTCTCCCCCTTTCTCCCCTTTGTGCCTCTCTTTCTCCCCCTTGTACTTCTTTCTCCCCTTTGTGCCTCTCTTTCTCCCCCATGTACTTCTTTCTCCCCTTTGCACCTCTCTTTCTCCCCCATGTACTTCCTCTTTCTCCCCCTTGTGCCTCTCTTTCTCCCCCTTTCGCCTCTTTCTCCCCCTTTCTCCCCTTTGTGCCTCTCTTTCTCCCCCTTGTACTTCTTTCTCCCCTTTGCACCTCTCTTTCTCCCCCATGTACTTCTTTCTCCCCTTTGCGCCTCTCTTTCTCCCCCATGTACTTCTTTCTCCCCTTTGCACCTCTCTTTCTCCCCCATGTACTTCCTCTTTCTCCCCCTTGTGCCTCTTTTCTCCCCCTTTCTCCCCCATGTGCCTCTCTTTCTCCCCTTTGCGCCTCTCTTTCTCCCCCCCATGTACTTCTTCTTTCTCCCCCCCATGTACTTCTTTCTCCCCCATATGTACTTTCTCCCCTTTGCGCCTCTCTTTCTCCCCCATGTACTTCTTTCTCCCCTTTGCACCTCTTTCTCCCCCATGTACTTCCTCTTTCTCCCCCTTGTGCCTCTCTTTCTCCCCCTTTCTCCCCTTTGTGCCTCTCTTTCTCCCCCTTGTACTTCTTTCTCCCCTTTGCGCCTCTCTTTCTCCCCCATGTACTTCTTTCTCCCCTTTGCACCTCTCTTTCTCCCCCATGTACTTCTTTCTCCCCTTTGCACCTCTCTTTCTCCCCCATGTACTTCCTCTTTCTCCCCCATGTGCCTCTCTTTCTCCCCTTTGCGCCTCTCTTTCTCCCCCCCATGTACTTCTTCTTTCTCCCCCCCATGTACTTCTTCTTTCTCCCCCCCATGTACTTCTTTCTCCCCCATATGTACTTTCTCCCCTTTGCGCCTCTCTTTCTCCCCCATGTACTTCTTTCTCCCCTTTGCACCTCTTTCTACCCCATGTACTTCCTCTTTCTCCCCCTTGTGCCTCTCTTTCTCCCCCTTGTGCCTCTCTTTCTCCCCCTTTCTCCCCTTTGTGCCTCTCTTTCTCCCCCTTGTACTTCTTTCTCCCCCTTGTACTTCTTTCTCCCCTTTGCGCCTCTCTTTCTCCCCCATGTACTTCTTTCTCCCCTTTGCACCTCTCTTTCTCCCCCATGTACTTCTTTCTCCCCTTTGCACCTCTCTTTCTCCCCCATGTACTTCCTCTTTCTCCCCCTTGTGCCTCTTTTCTCCCCCTTTCTCCCCCATGTGCCTCTCTTTCTCCCCTTTGCGCCTCTCTTTCTCCCCCCCATGTACTTCTTCTTTCTCCCCCCCATGTACTTCTTTCTCCCCCATATGTACTTTCTCCCCTTTGCGCCTCTCTTTCTCCCCCATGTACTTCTTTCTCCCCTTTGCACCTCTTTCTCCCCCATGTACTTCCTCTTTCTCCCCCTTGTGCCTCTCTTTCTCCCCCTTGTGCCTCTCTTTCTCCCCCTTTCTCCCCTTTGTGCCTCTCTTTCTCCCCCTTGTACTTCTTTCTCCCCCTTGTACTTCTTTCTCCCCTTTGCGCCTCTCTTTCTCCCCCATGTACTTCTTTCTCCCCTTTGCACCTCTCTTTCTCCCCCATGTACTTCTTTCTCCCCTTTGCACCTCTCTTTCTCCCCCATGTACTTCCTCTTTCTCCCCCATGTGCCTCTCTTTCTCCCCTTTGCGCCTCTCTTTCTCCCCCCCATGTACTTCTTCTTTCTCCCCCCCATGTACTTCTTCTTTCTCCCCCCCATGTACTTCTTTCTCCCCCATATGTACTTTCTCCCCTTTGCGCCTCTCTTTCTCCCCCATGTACTTCTTTCTCCCCTTTGCACCTCTTTCTCCCCCATGTACTTCCTCTTTCTCCCCCTTGTGCCTCTCTTTCTCCCCCTTGTGCCTCTCTTTCTCCCCCTTTCTCCCCTTTGTGCCTCTCTTTCTCCCCCTTGTACTTCTTTCTCCCCCTTGTACTTCTTTCTCCCCTTTGCGCCTCTCTTTCTCCCCCATGTACTTCTTTCTCCCCTTTGCACCTCTCTTTCTCCCCCATGTACTTCTTTCTCCCCTTTGCACCTCTCTTTCTCCCCCATGTACTTCCTCTTTCTCCCCCATGTACTTCCTCTTTCTCCCCCATGTGCCTCTCTTTCTCCCCTTTGCGCCTCTCTTTCTCCCCCCCATGTACTTCTTCTTTCTCCCCCCCATGTACTTCTTCTTTCTCCCCCATATGTACTTTCTCCCCTTTGCGCCTCTCTTTCTCCCCCATGTGCCTCTTCTTTCTCCCCCATGTAATTTCTCCCCCTTGTATCTCCCTTTCTCCCCATGTACTTTCTCCCCCATGTGTCTCTTTCCCCTCCCTTGTACTTCTTTCTCCCCCATGTGTCTCTTTCCCCTCCCTTGTACTTCTTTCTCCCCCATGTGTCTCTTTCCCCTCCCTTGTACTTCTTTCTCCCCCATGTGTCTCTTTCTCCTACCTTGTACTTCTTTCTCCCCCTTGTGTCTCTTTCTCCTACCTTGTACTTCTTTCTCCCCCCTTGCACCTCTCTTTATCCCTCCTGCCCGCCCGCATCATCACGCGCCCCTGCGGGCCGTGATGACATACAGACAGAGAAGAGGAAGAGGGCAGAGGCACCGGAAGAGAAGCGCTTGCAGCCAGACAGTAACGATCAGTCTGCTGGCAGCAAGCGCTTCTCTTCCGGTGCCTCTTCCCTCTTCCTCTTCTCTGTCGTTATGTCATCACGGCCCGCAGGGGAGCGTGATGATGCGGAAGGATGGAACTTGTCATATTGGCGCTGGCCCCTTGCGAGATGTCGCCAAACTGCAGAGGGAAAGCTTATATTCAAACTGAATACAGGGCTTCAGTTTCCACTAAATATCTACTCGCAAAATGCGAGTAGGCGAGTGGAAATTTTGAGCCCTGTTCTAATGCATTAAGCACCCATGTGGCATGCACACAAAATGCCTCCAATCCCCCCCCACGTACCCAAACCCCCCAGCCCGGTTACTCATAGCAGTCCAATTCACCTAGCCTAACCCCTCAGCCTTGTTCTACTGCCTACTTGTCGATTCAAAGTACCAGTGTGCACTGAATTCATGCTGGGAATCATACAGTGTGTTTGGGGAATATACAGTGCACCCCCTCCCATATGCATGATCTGACCCTCAAACCACCCACCCACCACCACCATCCTTGCTCCATTGCCCACTGGTAGAAAACCCACATACACTGCCTGACCCCTCACACTTCCACATGCACCTGGTTTCACTGGCAGGTGACAGTTCCTCACATACACTTGATGACCCCCAGCTTGTTTCAACTGGTAACCGCTGAATTAGACATACACAGTTTGCTTCCCCATCCTTGCTCCACTGGAAGAAACACTCCTGGCACCCAATATGGTATGTCAACTAACATTCATTTTTCTTAGGATTCCCTAGGATTTCCTAGGAAATTGTATGGTGTTTAACCATTTAGTGACAGATGTGTAAAAAAATATTTTTTTTTCCTGTACTACCACATTCTGGAAATAGTGGTGCACACAGTTTAGGGTTAGAAAGGCAAGTGACCCCTCATTAGCAGGTTATTTTCTTTACAAAATGGTATGGTTTGTCTACCTTTTCTTCACTTCTGTAGCTGTTACAACCATTTTCATACAAGCAAGTCATGTTTGAATATATGTTAAAAAATTAGAGCTTGCATTAGGTGTAG
The DNA here is from genome assembly GCA_037306005.1 of Rhinophrynus dorsalis. Lineage (NCBI taxonomy): Eukaryota > Metazoa > Chordata > Amphibia > Anura > Rhinophrynidae > Rhinophrynus > Rhinophrynus dorsalis. The sequence goes on along the minus strand of CM074719.1, from coordinate 349,408,802 downwards.
TTTTTCTGTTATACCACCCCTAAGGTATGTCAGATCATGCCAATGGGGTGCCATTTTTCTCCTAAGAGCACTTGCTAATGAATACAGTTGGAAATTCCATAGTTTTCACAGGTTTCAGTACATCTGAAGGAGCAGAAATGTAAGAAAATGCAATTTTTTTGCTTTTGCTCCACCTTCTGGAAACATTTGTGCACACCAGGCTTGGGGCAAGTGACCCGTCATTTGATGTGGCAGGTTATCCACTTTCAAAAATGGTTTGTCTACCCTTTCTTCAATTCTGTAGATGTTATAGCTATTTTCATACAGGCAATTCATGTCTGAGAAAAGGTATGTCAACTCATACCATTGGGGTGTCATTGGTCTCCTAAGAGCCTTAGCTAATGAACACAGTTTGAAATTCCATGGTTTTCACAGACTTCAGTATATTTGAAGGGGGAAAATGTAAATATTTTTTTTCCTTTTAGAGCCACCTTCTGGAAACACTTGTGTACATTAGACTTGGAGTAAGAAGGCAAGTGATGCCTCATTTGATGCAGCACATTATCCTCTTTAAAAAATGGTTTGTCTACCCTTTCTTCAATTCTGTACATGTTATAGCCATTTTTGTACAACCAAGTCATGTCTGAGAAAATTTTAGAAAAATCAGAAGTTGTAGGTATGTCAGCTCATACTCTATGGTTTTCACAGACTTCAATACATTTGAAGGGGGGAAAATGTAATTTTGTTCCCTTTAGTGCCACTTTCTGTAAACATTTGTGCACATTAGGCTTGGAGTAAGAAGACAAGTGACCCCTCATTTGATGTGGTTGAATATCTATATTCCAGAAATATTTAGTTTTATATAGTTATGTTGCTGTTTTAGTGTAGTTTTACCACAAAAGCACTAGAATGTGCATATTAGTTCGTAAAGTTGAAAATGCCATTTTGTGCTCCTGGTGATTAGGGCTCTGCGTTACCCATAGACATAGGAAAAATTATACAAATTTGGTATTTTTATACTTGGAGGACACAGAGCTTTTTCACATAACTGAAACTCCACAATCATTGTAAATGATTTTGTTATAGTGATGTGATTTTTATAATGATGACATCATAGCTTTTTGCACAATGCAAAATTAACTTCATATAAGGTACCCTGAAAAGCTTAAATTTTTCTGAAACTATATGTTTTTTGGCCCAAGCCTCTGGCACTGAAGTGAGTAAAAACAATGTGCTGGGCACTGCTCTGGCACTCAGGCACCCAGAGAGTTACATTTTCTCAAGTATGAAATAATATTGGGCCTGATTCATCAAGCTGAAGAGATACACTTGAGGAGCAAACCAACCAGCGAACTAAGGGATGTATTCTATTGCAGGTGCTAATTTTATCACTGCTTTTATCTCCAGGTTTCCCCATAGACTTCAATAGGAAAATATTTGATAAAACGAGTGGTAACATTTATCTCCTTCAATACAATCCAGCCCTAAAACTGTATGCATTGGAGACCTCTGCTGCATTCAAATATTCATTTAGATCAGTAGGATTTTAATTGACCCTTCAATGGAGCAGTTGGTTTGCTCAGAATTGCACCTCTTTAGCTTGAAGAGTAAGGTTCACTGTGTGCTAGTATTATAGAGTTGCCTTCACATTTAAACATTTAAGTGCCACAGAGGTATCCAATGAATTACAACAAAATGCACTGGACACAATATTGACACTCAAAGGGTTAAATGCAGTTTTCTAATATAAGTAACAGTTTGAAAATATCAACGCAAAAGAGAGATGCAATAACTCTCCTGAGGCCTACTTTGACAAGACAATCAGTAACCCTGGAAATGAATGTGCTTCCACCTTTCACTCAGCTGTGCAATACCAAAATGATAATATCTGTAGATGCAGTAATTCATGCACAGTCCTAATATACACAGTGAGGCTGATGTTCTAAAAAGAACTGGAGCAAACCAACTTCATTATAGGGAAAAGGTAAATTTTCCCAAAATTTCTGTGGATTTAAATGTCACTTTAAGCTCTTCAATCATAGAGTGGTCTCCAACATATTGCTTTACAATGCATTGTAAGCATACAAAATCGGAGAGTCTTCTGGGGACAAACAACAGCACAATGGCCTGTTCTATGGCTAGTCACTGATCAGAGGCATCACAATTTAGCTATCAATTTCCATTACAGAGGAGAAATTTCCATGTAATTATGAGTCTAATCCCACCCAAAAGGGCAGTCTAATTCCAAAATGATAGGCAAGTCACCTTGTATGGGAACACAAGCTAACCCCCGACGTACATTTCACCTTGTTGGGTCTCATCAGGGAGGTGCAGCTTGATTCCCTAGGCACTGAGAGCAAGAGGTCCACGTCTGGATTACACTTCACTCTTAGGGAGACCCCATAAGAGTATTTAAAAGAAAAGTACAAAATGCTTATTTCTCCAGTGCATTGGGAAGCTCTCTAGCATTCCAGGGGTTAAAGTTTCATTTAAATCAATGGGAATTGTTATTTGTCTCATGTGATGGTGATGTTTAGTCACAGAATCACACCAGTTCACAACACTTCAGCCTGTTTGTGTCACTTAAGTTTGACAGATAATGATGTCTGGAGAAAAGCTTCTTCAGCTTATTGCTATACATACTAATGGAGATATTTAGGGTTGAGAGCTTGATAGGAACTGAAAGCATAAATGGATGTGTAAACTACAGAATACATAGTCAATATGACAAAAACCAAGGTATATGTAGATAATGTTGTGTGTGATCATGTGCTTTTCATTAAAAGGGATTGAGGGGAAGTGGCCTACCCTGTCTAAATGTGTGTGCTATTGACAATGAGATGCAATGGTACACTGTGCTGGTTGTCCTTGCTACAATGATACTTTTAGCCTAGGAACATAATTTGAGCAGTAGGCATTTACAATGGAAAAGAACAGTGCAACAAAACCATTCTAACTGGACTCATGCACATACATTCTGTATATAATAATTTTTAACTAATCCAACATGCACACTCCAGAAACATCAGTTAAGACCTCATAGTAACAGTTACTGCTCATTGATAATGAGGTAGTAGCCACTAGATTACAAGCAGTAACATTTCTAACAGCAGCAATCCCATGGGTCTATGTTTGGGCTCATCTGTGAAGATATTCAGCTGGACTGTGGTGTCCAGCCAAAGTCATGGTGTCCAGCCACCGTGCTAGGGGATAGAATGCTAAGACATTTGGAGAGGAGCTGTTAATCTAGGAAGGGGGGTACAGTTAGTAATAATGGGGTAGATAGAATAAATAGGAACTGAGTCTATGTAATGGATCATGGGGTTGGAGAAGGGGTGGGGATAAATGTAGCCAATAGGGAGGAACTCCCATTAAATGAAAATGTATAAAAAGGCAAGTAGTGGGTAAAATAAGACATCACAATTAAACGTATGTTATCAAATGCAAGAAGTATGGTAGGTGAAATGGGAGAACTAAAATTGCTGGCGGTTAATGAGCATTTGGACATCACTGGTATAACTGAAACATGGTGGGATGATACACATGATTTGGATTTAAATATAGAGGGGTATTCCCTGTTTAGGAAAGACAGAATTAATAGAAGAGGAGCAGGTGGGTGCTTATATTTGAAACCAGAGCTAAATCCAATCTTAAGGGGCAATATTAGTGAAAAATGGCTATAATGTGTAGTACTTGTTGGTAGAAATAGAGGCTAAATGTGGCAAACAAGGTAAAAGGTGTTGGTGGGTGCTACAAACCACCAAATATTGATGAGAATCTCGAGGCCCAAATTACACTGTAAATGAGTTAAGCTGCAAATCTTGGGCATACTATACTAATGGGAGATTTTAACTATACAGATATCAACTGGAAACATGAGATTTATCAGAGTGCTAAGAGAAGCAGGTTTGTGAGCATGCTTAGGGATAGCTACATGTCACAAATGGTGGAAGTGCCAACAAGAAATAACAATGTATTAGAACTAGTGATAACAAATAACATAAACATTGTGTCCAATATTAAGGTAAGAGAACATTTGGGAAACAGTGATCACAACATGGTTACATTTGGTAAAGCAAAACTGTAAAGGTTCAACGAAAACTCTTAGTTAAAAAAAAAAAAAAGTAACTTCAAAATGATAAGAACATCAAAGCAACACATAGACTGGGATAAATTATTAAAGGCAAATTATAATTTGGCTTGCAGAAATATATTCAACAGTATGAACAAATACAAAAGAAGTAGATCACAGCCAATGTGGTTATTAGGGGTGGACGAAAAGTGAGAAAAATTTCCCTCATGACTTTACGTGAAAAACAGCTGTGGTTTTTTTGCTTTTTATGTGAAAGTTTTCTTTTTCTCCAGTGCAAAATGTTCCTCCTTTTCTCCTATTCCACCAAGTTTTTTGCCTATTCCAACACATTATTCTCCTATTCCAACACATTTGTCACAGTCTAACACATTTTTTTGCCTATTCAACACATTTTCTCCTATTCTCTCACCTTCTAACACCTTTTTCTCCTATTCCAACATATTTTATTCCTATTTTTAATACGGTGCAACATTTCCCAGCACAATATTACTTCTTCTGAGGGCTGTAGTGGAGAAATAAGTAGCTGAAAGTCAAAGTTGTGAGTCCTACAGCAACGCATACCTTGAAAAATGTGGAAGCATGCAGAGTGCCTTTGTCCTTTGCCCACAACACTTACTTCCTGCTTGAGTGACACTGGCACAGTTTCAAAATGATGTGATTAAAACAAAATATAGTACAACCTACAATGTGGCAGATGTGTATAGTAGTGGTGGTTGGGGACTGGCATGGTGTGATTGGGGGACCTTGACAAACTGCATCCAAGGAGAGGGATCATCATCATTTATTGCACATGCTGCAACAACAATTGCTGCAGTCAGTTTTTGTAATACCACTTTACACCCACGCCCCTACACTGCTCCACCTTTCCCCCTTCTGCTTGTGCATTTGATAAACATTACCTAACTGCTGTGTGTGTGTTTTTACTCTCTACAGTACACAACTGATGGAGTGTGATGTCTTGCCTTGGCCCTCAACAAAATTCTCAATGTTGTCTGCTGTCTATTAATTATGTCTTTGTTAGTGTTGAGCGAGCATGCTCGGCCGATGCTCGGATCGGCTCGAGCATCGCTCTGCTCGGCACATGGCGGTACTCGTACGAGTACCGCATGTGCTCGCCCGCCATGTTCGGGTCTCCTCCCCGCACGTTTTGCGGCTGCTGCGCAGCCAATAAACGTGCAGGGAGGCTCTGACATCGGTGTAATGCCAGCAGCCATGTTGGCTGCTGGCATTACACTGATTGGCTGGCCAGAACCCGTGGTCGGGTGCTGTATAGCACCTGACCATCGAGTTCGGCTCAGTCTGAGCCAGGGAGAGCTGAGGATAGGAAGGGAAAGGCAGTGTAGGGAGGAAAAAAACAAAAATTGTGAAAAAAAAGAACCAAAAGTCCTTTTTAGGACTACTGTGTGTGGGGGCAGCAGGTTATTTTGTGTGGGGGGAAAAAAAAAAAAAAAAAAAAAAAATATTCTGTTTAGTGTGAAAAGTTGCAGATTAGAGCACATTCTGTTTAGTGTGCACAGTTGCAGATTAGAGCACATTCTGTTTAGTGTGCAAAGTTGCAGATTAGAGCACATTCTGTTTAGTGTGCAAAGTTGCAGATTAGAGCACATTCTGTTTAGTGTGCAAAGTTGCAGATTAGAGCACATTCTGTTAAGTCTTCAAACTAAAATATCAAAGTCACATATTCCATTCAGTGTGCGTCGCCGCAGTTTAGCAGCACATTCTGTGTACTGTGCAGAGTTGCAGAATAGGAAGAAATACTGTTAAGTCTTCAAACTAAAATATCAAAGTCACATATTCCATTCAGTGTGCTTCGCCGCAGTTTAGCAGCACATTCTGTGTACTGTGCAGAGTTGCAGAATAGGAAGAAATACTGTTAAGTCTTCAAACTAAAATATCAAAGTCACATATTCCATTCAGTGTGCTTCGCCGCAGTTTAGCAGCACATTCTGTGTACTGTGCAGAGTTGCAGAATAGGAAGAAATACTGTTAAGTCTTCAAACTAAAATATCAAAGTCACATATTCCATTCAGTGTGCGTCGCCGCAGTTTAGCAGCACATTCTGTGTACTGTGCAGAGTTGCAGAATAGGAAGAAATACTGTTAAGTCTTCAAACTAAAATATCAAAGTCACATATTCCATTCAGTGTGCTTCGCCGCAGTGTAGCAGCACATTCTGTGTACTGTGCAGAGTTGCAGAATAGGAAGAAATACTGTTAAGTCTTCAAACTAAAATATCAAAGTCACATATTCCATTCAGTGTGCTTCGCCGCAGTGTAGCAGCACATTCTGTGTAGTGTGCAGAGTTGCAGAATAGTAAGAAATACTGTTAAGTTTTCAAACTCAAATATTAAAGTCACATATTCCATTCAGTGTGTTTCACCGCCGTTTAGCAGCCTATTCTGTGTACTCTGCACAGTTGCAGAATAGTAAGAAATACTGTTAAGTTTTCAAACTAAAATATCAAAGTCACATATTCCATTCAGTGTGTATCACCGCCGTTTAGCAGCCTACTCTGTGTACTCTGCAGAGTTGCAGAATAGTAAGAAATACTGTTAAGTTTTCAAACTCAAATATTAAAGTCACATATTCCATTCAGTGTGTTTCACCGCCGTTTAGCAGCCTATTCTGTGTACTCTGCACAGTTGCAGAATAGTAAGAAATACTGTTAAGTTTTCAAACTCAAATATTAAAGTCACATATTCCATTCAGTGTGTTTCACCGCCGTTTAGCAGCCTATTCTGTGTACTCTGCACAGTTGCAGAATAGTAAGAAATACTGTTAAGTTTTCAAACTCAAATATTAAAGTCACATATTCCATTCAGTGTGTTTCACCGCCGTTTAGCAGCCTATTCTGTGTACTCTGCACAGTTGCAGAATAGTAAGAAATACTGTTAAGTTTTCAAACTAAAATATCAAAGTCACATATTCCATTCAGTGTGTATCACCGCCGTTTAGCAGCCTATTCTGTGTACTCTGCAGAGTTGCAGAATAGTAAGAAATACTGTTAAGTTTTCAAACTCAAATATTAAAGTCACATATTCCATTCAGTGTGTTTCACCGCCGTTTAGCAGCCTATTCTGTGTACTCTGCAGAGTTGCAGAATAGTAAGAAATACTGTTAAGTTTTCAAACTCAAATATCAAAGTCACATATTCCATTCAGTGTGTATCACCGCCGTTTAGCAGCCTATTCTGTGTACTCTGCAGAGTTGCAGAATAGTAAGAAATACTGTTAAGTTTTCAAACTCAAATATTAAAGTCACATATTCCATTCAGTGTGTTTCACCGCCGTTTAGCAGCCTATTCTGTGTACTCTGCACAGTTGCAGAATAGTAAGAAATACTGTTAAGTTTTCAAACTCAAATATTAAAGTCACATATTCTGTGTAAGATGAAGAAGGCGGGTAAAAAGGGACGGGGAAGTGGACGTGATCCTGAAAGTTCAGGGCGCGGGTCAGGACGCGGAGAAACTGTGCCTGGTGCCAGAGCACAAGAAAGAAAGACATCCACCATACCTAGCTTCATGTCTAATTTTACAGGGCGTCGCAGGACATCACTCTCGAGGTCCGACCACTGCGAACAGGTGGTCGGTTGGATGACAGCTGATACTGCTTCCAGTCGGTTAAGCACCACCCTGTCTTCCACCAAGTCCACTCTCAGTAGCCAAGAGTCTGGTCAACATAATCCTCACTCTGATCATCCTTCCTCCCACCATACACGGTCTGGTCAAAGAAGTGATCCCACACTGGGATATAGTGAGGAGCTCGTCTCATCACCAATCCTTCATTTGACCCTCTCTCCAAGCACGCTTGCAGAGGAACATGACATCTTGTGCCCTGATTCACAACCTCTAGAGGCTACCCAATCACAAGAAGATGACAGATGTGAACGGCATTTAAGGTCAAAGGAAGTAGTGGATGATGATGATGATGATGAGACACAGTTGCCATTAAATCAACCACTATTTCCGTCTCAAGACCTTGTTGAGGAGAATGTTATACAGTTGTCAATGACTGAGTATGTGGTGGGATCAAGACTTGAGGAGGATGATCAGAGTGAGGAAGTGGAGGAGGACTTGGTGGACGATGAGGTGACTGACCCCACCTGGGAAGGTGTAGAGCCGAGCGATGACAGCAGTCCTGAGGGTGAGCCATCTGCAGCACCGCAACAGGCTGGAAGAGGCAGTGGTGTGGCTACAGAAAGAAGGCGGACCGCACCAAACCGGCCCGCAAATGTTCCACGGAGCACCCCCTTGCGTAAATCTACCTTGCCAAAGGGTAGGTGTTCCGCGGTATGGCGTTTTTTTAAGGAAAGTGCGGATGACAAAAGAATTGTAGTTTGCAACCTGTGCCACACCAGAATGAGCCGAGGCATGAACACTAGAAACCTCACCACCACCAGCATGATCCGACACATGGCATCCAAGCACCGTAGTAAGTGGGAGGAACGCCTGGATCGCCCATCTGTGTCTGCAGGCCACACCACTGCCTCCTCTTCCCCTGTTTTCGGTGCCGGCCAATTGCCTGTCGAAGGCGCAGGCCCGCATACCTCCCGCCCTGCACCTGTACCATCTGAAGCACCATCAGCGACCACATCCACTTCCCTGTCCCAGCACAGCGTCCAAATGTCGTTACCCCAGGCATTTGAGCGCAAGAGAAAGTACCCAGCCACCCACCCACAGGCCATAGCACTAACCTCACACCTTTCCAAATTACTGGCCATCGAAATGCTGCCATTTAGGCTTGTGGACACTGAGTCCTTCCGCAGCCTGATGGCAGCAGCTGTCCCTCGGTACGCGGTCCCCAGCCGCCACTACTTTTCCCGGTGTGCCATCCCCGCATTACACCACCATGTGTCCCGTAACATCACCCGTGCCCTGACCAACGCAGTTACTGGGAAGGTCCACTTAACGACTGACACATGGACAAGTGCTTGTGGCCAGGGACGCTACATTTCCCTGACGGCACACTGGGTGAATGTCGTGGAGGCTGGGAGCGACTCGGACCCTGGGATGGCACGGGTGCTACCCACGCCGAGGATTGCGGGCCCTACCTCCATCAGGGTTTCCGCCAGCACCTACGTTATTGGCTCCTCCTCCTCCGTTTCCACCTCCGAATTCTCTACACGCAGCGCCACTCCCCCATCAGCCAGTAGCTGGAAGCAAGCAGTGTAGCACTGCAGTGGGGAAGCGTCAACAGGCCGTGCTGAAGCTGATCTGCCTTGGGGACAAACAGCACACGGCCTCAGAGCTGTTGCAGGGGATTAGTCACCAGACCGAGCAGTGGCTCTCGCAACTCAACCTGCAACCAGGCATGGTTGTGTGTGATAATGGGCGTAACTTGGTGGCGGCCTTGGAGCTCGGCAAGCTCACACACGTACCATGCCTAGCGCATGTATTTAATTTAGTGGTGCAGCGATTTCTAAAAACCTACCCCAATGTGCATGATCTCTTGACCAAGGTGCGCCGCGTGTGTGCACATTTCCGTAAGTCATCTACAGCTTCGGCCGGCCTGTTGAAGCTGCAGCAGCGCTTACAATTGCCAGCTCACCGGCTGCTGTGTGACGTGAGCACGCGCTGGAACTCCACCTTCCACATGTTGACCCGGCTTTGTGAGCAGCAGAGGGCAGTAGTGGAGTACCAGCTGTTACACGGTCGTCGCCTCTCCGTTCAACTTCCTGTAATCAGAAGTGAGGAGTGGGAATGGATGTCAGACCTCTGCGAGGTTTTACGCAATTTTGAGGAATCGACACAGATGGTGAGCGGCGATAACGCTATTATCAGTGTAACCATCCCACTTCTGTGTCTACTGAAACGCTCGCTGCTCACAATTAAAACCGACGCTTTGCATGTGGAAGAGGTGGAAATGGGGGAGGAAGAGCTTACACAAGGTGATAGCCAGAGCACCCTCACTTCGTCTTCTCAGCGACAATTGGAGGAGGCGGAGGAGGAGGAGGAGGAGGAGGAGGAGGAGGAAGACACGGTTGCCTCCGCTACAGAGGGTAGCCATGGAACTTTAGTTCCATCTCTTCAGCGTGGGTGGGCAGAAGAGGAGGAAGAGGATGAGGAGATTGAGAGTCATCCTCCTGGTGAGGACAGCGAAATCTTGACTGTTGGTACTCTGGCACACATGGCTGACTTTATGTTAGGCTGCCTTTCCCGTGACCCACGCGTTATACGCATTTTAAACAACACGGATTACTGGGTGTTCACCCTTCTGGACCCCCGCTACAAAGAGAATTTCTCATCTCTCATTCCTCCGGTGGAGAGGACAAGCAAAATGGTGCAATACCAGAAGGTTCTTGTCGAAAAATTGCTCCAAAATTTTCCATCTGACAACGCTGGCGGCAGAGTACGTGCTACCTTGGCCAACAGAGAAGGGGAGAAAAGGGGAGCACACAGCAGTTCCGAGAAAGGCAGGGCAACACTCTCCAAGGCGTGGGACACCTTCATGACACCCCGCCAGCACCCTCACCCTGATGCGCAGCCTAGTGTCACAAGGAGGGAAAAGTTTTGGAAGATGGTGAAGGAGTACGTAGCGGACCGTGTCAGCGTCCTCAATGATCCCTCTGTGCCTTACAACTACTGGGTGTCCAAGCTGGACACGTGGTATGAACTGGCACTCTACGCCTTGGAGGTGCTGGCCTGCCCTGCCGCCAGCGTTCTGTCTGAGCGGGTATTTAGTGCTGCTGGTGGCATCATAACAGATAAGCGTATCCGCCTTTCCACCGACAATGCTGATAGGTTGACACTTATAAAAATGAACAAGGCCTGGATTTCCCCTGACTTCTCCACTCCACTGGAGGAAAGCCCCGGGGGAACATAAACTCACTTTATATATGTTATTTACAATGATGGGAATACTCTGTATTCCCATTCACCCCTTCCACCCAAAAAACGGGTATATGGTTGACTCTTAATCTTCTCATCCTCCTCCTCCTCTTCCATATGCCCTGTGCTATAATTTTTATATAGGGCCAGCTCACCAGCGGGCCCTGTGCTATAATTTTTATATAGGGCCAGCTCACCAGCGGGCCCTGTGATATAATTTTTATATAGGGCCAGCTCACCAGCAGGCCTTCTCATATAATGTTTTATTGGGTCAGCTCTCTAGCGGGCCCTCTCATATAATGTTTTATAGCGTCAGCTCACTAGCGGGCCTTCGCATATAATGTTTAGGATGGTCAGCTCTGCAGCAGACCCTCACCCATAATGTTTTAGATGGTCAGCTCAGCGCACGTTTCCCTCTTAATCATGGCCTCAGTTCTGAAAATCAAGGAAATTTTTGGGAGAATTTGCCTCTGCGCACGTTTCCCTCTTAATCATGGCCTCAGTTCTGAAAATCAAGGAAATTTTTGGGAGAATTTGCCTCTGCGCACGTTTCCCTCTTAATCATGGCCTCAGTTCTGAAAATCAAGGAAATTTTTGGGAGAATTTGCCTCTGCGCTACTGTTGAGCGAGCATGCTCGGCCGATGCTCGGATCGGCTCGAGCATCGCTCTGCTCGGCACATGGCGGTACTCGTACGAGTACCGCATGTGCTCGCCCGCCATGTTCGGGTCTCCTCCCCGCACGTTTTGCGGCTGCTGCGCAGCCAATAAACGTGCAGGGAGGCTCTGACATCGGTGTAATGCCAGCAGCCATGTTGGCTGCTGGCATTACACTGATTGGCTGGCCAGAACCCGTGGTCGGGTGCTGTATAGCACCTGACCATCGAGTTCGGCTCAGTCTGAGCCAGGGAGAGCTGAGGATAGGAAGGGAAAGGCAGTGTAGGGAGGAAAAAAAAAAATTGTGAAAAAAATGAACCAAAAGTCCTTTTTAGGACTACTGTGTGTGGGGGCAGCAGGTTATTTTGTGTGGGGGGAAAAAAAAAAAAAAAAAAAAAAAAAAATATTCTGTTTAGTGTGAAAAGTTGCAGATTAGAGCACATTCTGTTTAGTGTGCACAGTTGCAGATTAGAGCACATTCTGTTTAGTGTGCAAAGTTGCAGATTAGAGCACATTCTGTTAAGTCTTCAAACTAAAATATCAAAGTCACATATTCCATTCAGTGTGCGTCGCCGCAGTTTAGCAGCACATTCTGTGTACTGTGCAGAGTTGCAGAATAGGAAGAAATACTGTTAAGTCTTCAAACTAAAATATCAAAGTCACATATTCCATTCAGTGTGCGTCGCCGCAGTTTAGCAGCACATTCTGTGTACTGTGCAGAGTTGCAGAATAGGAAGAAATACTGTTAAGTCTTCAAACTAAAATATCAAAGTCACATATTCCATTCAGTGTGCTTCGCCGCAGTTTAGCAGCCTATTCTGTGTACTGTGCACAGTTGCAGAATAGGAAGAAATACTGTTAAGTTTTCAAACTAAAATATCAAAGTCACATATTCCATTCAGTGTTTTTCACCGCCGTTTAGCAGCCTATTCTGTGTACTGTGCAGAGTTGCAGAATAATAAGAAATACTGTTAAGTTTTCAAACTAAAATATCAAAGTCACATATTCCATTCAGTGTGTTTCACCGCCGTTTAGCAGCCTATTCTGTGTACTGTGCAGAGTTGCAGAATAATAAGAAATACTGTTAAGTTTTCAAACTCAAATATTAAAGTCACATATTCCATTCAGTGTGTTTCACCGCCGTTTAGCAGCCTATTCTGTGTACTGTGCAGAGTTGCAGAATAATAAGAAATACTGTTAAGTTTTCAAACTCAAATATTAAAGTCACATATTCCATTCAGTGTGTTTCACCGCCGTTTAGCAGCCTATTCTGTGTACTCTGTACAGTTGCAGAATAATAAGAAATACTGTTAAGTTTTCAAACTCAAATATTTAAGTCACATATTCCATTCAGTGTGTTTCACCGCCGTTTAGCAGCCTATTCTGTGTACTCTGTACAGTTGCAGAATAATAAGAAATACTGTTAAGTTTTCAAACTCAAATATTAAAGTCACATATTCCATTCAGTGTGTTTCACCGCCGTTTAGCAGCCTATTCTGTGTACTGTGCAGAGTTGCAGAATAATAAGAAATACTGTTAAGTTTTCAAACTAAAATATCCAAGTCACATATTCCATTCAGTGTGTTTCACCGCCGTTTAGCAGCCTATTCTGTGTACTCTGTACAGTTGCAGAATAATAAGAAATACTGTTAAGTTTTCAAACTCAAATATTAAAGTCACATATTCCATTCAGTGTGTTTCACCGCCGTTTAGCAGCCTATTCTGTGTACTCTGTACAGTTGCAGAATAATAAGAAATACTGTTAAGTTTTCAAACTCAAATATTAAAGTCACATATTCCATTCAGTGTGTATCACCGCCGTTTAGCAGCCTATTCTGTGTACTCTGTACAGTTGCAGAATAATAAGAAATACTGTTAAGTTTTCAAACTCAAATATTAAAGTCACATATTCCATTCAGTGTGTTTCACCGCCGTTTAGCAGCCTATTCTGTGTACTCTGCAGAGTTGCAGAATAATAAGAAATACTGTTAAGTTTTCAAACTCAAATATTAAAGTCACATATTCTGTGTAAGATGAAGAAGGCGGGTAAAAAGGGACGGGGAAGTGGACGTGATCCTGAAAGTTCAGGGCGCGGGTCAGGACGCGGAGAAACTGTGCCTGGTGCCAGAGCACAAGAAAGAAAGACATCCACCATACCTAGCTTCATGTGTAATTTTACAGGGCGTCGCAGGACATCACTCTCGAGGTCCGACCACTGCGAACAGGTGGTCGGTTGGATGACAGCTGATACTGCTTCCAGTCGGTTAAGCACCACCCTGTCTTCCACCAAGTCCACTCTCAGTAGCCAAGAGTCTGGTCAACATAATCCTCACTCTGATCATCCTTCCTCCCACCATACACGGTCTGGTCAAAGAAGTGATCCCACACTGGGATATAGTGAGGAGCTCGTCTCATCACCAATCCTTCATTTGACCCTCTCTCCAAGCACGCTTGCAGAGGAACATGACATTTTGTGCCCTGATTCACAACCTCTAGAGGCTACCCAATCACAAGAAGATGACAGATGTTAACGGCATTTAAGGTCAAAGGAAGTAGTGGATGATGATGATGATGATGAGACACAGTTGCCATTAAATCAACCACTATTTCCGTCTCAAGACCTTGTTGAGGAGAATGTTATACAGTTGTCAATGACTGAGTATGTGGTGGGATCAAGACTTGAGGAGGATGATCAGAGTGAGGAAGTGGAGGAGGACTTGGTGGACGATGAGGTGACTGACCCCACCTGGGAAGGTGTAGAGCCGAGCGATGACAGCAGTCCTGAGGGTGAGCCATCTGCAGCACCGCAACAGGCTGGAAGAGGCAGTGGTGTGGCTACAGAAAGAAGGCGGACCGCACCAAACCGGCCCGCAAATGTTCCACGGAGCACCCCCTTGCGTAAATCTACCTTGCCAAGGGGTAGGTGTTCCGCGGTATGGCGTTTTTTTAAGGAAAGTGCGGACGACAAAAGAATTGTAGTTTGCATCCTGTGCCACACCAGAATGAGCCGAGGCATGAACACTAGAAACCTCACCACCACCAGCATGATCCGACACATGGCATCCAAGCACCGTAGTAAGTGGGAGGAACGCCTGGATCGCCCATCTGTGTCTGCAGGCCACACCACTGCCTCCTCTTCCCCTGTTTTCGGTGCCGGCCAATCGCCTGTCGAAGGCGCAGGCCCGCATACCTCCCGCCCTGCACCTGTAGCATCTGAAGCACCATCAGCGACCACATCCACTTCCCTGTCCCAGCACAGCGTCCAAATGTCGTTACCCCAGGCATTTGAGCGCAAGAGAAAGTACCCAGCCACCCACCCACAGGCCATAGCACTAACCTCACACCTTTCCAAATTACTGGCCATCGAAATGCTGCCATTTAGGCTTGTGGACACTGAGTCCTTCCGCAGCCTGATGGCAGCAGCTGTCCCTCGGTACGCGGTCCCCAGCCGCCACTACTTTTCCCGGTGTGCCATCCCCGCATTACACCACCATGTGTCCCGTAACATCACCCGTGCCCTGACCAACGCAGTTACTGGGAAGGTCCACTTAACGACTGACACATGGACAAGTGCTTGTGGCCAGGGACGCTACATTTCCCTGACGGCACACTGGGTGAATGTCGTGGAGGCTGGGAGCGACTCGGACCCTGGGATGGCACGGGTGCTACCCACGCCGAGGATTGCGGGCCCTACCTCCATCAGGGTTTCCACCAGCACCTACGTTATTGGCTCCTCCTCCTCCGTTTCCACCTCCGAATTCTCTACACACAGCGCCACTCCCCCATCAGCCAGTAGCTGGAAGCAGTGTAGCACTGCAGTGGGGAAGCGTCAACAGGCCGTGCTGAAGCTGATCTGCCTTGGGGACAAACAGCACACGGCCTCAGAGCTGTTGCAGGGGATTAGTCACCAGACCGAGCAGTGGCTCTCGCCACTCAACCTGCAAGCAGGCATGGTTGTGTGTGATAATGGGCGTAACTTGGTGGCGGCTTTGGAGCTCGGCAAGCTCACACACGTACCATGCCTAGCGCATGTATTTAATTTAGTGGTGCAGCGATTTCTAAAAACCTACCCCAATGTGCATGATCTCTTGACCAAGGTGCGCCGCGTGTGTGCACATTTCCGTAAGTCATCAATAGCTTCAGCCGGCCTGTTGAAGCTGCAGCAGCGCTTACAATTGCCAGCTCACCGGCTGCTGTGTGACGTGAGCACGCGCTGGAACTCCACCTTCCACATGTTGGCCCGGCTTTGTGAGCAGCAGAGGGCAGTAGTGGAGTACCAGCTGTTACACGGTCGTCGCCTCTCCGTTCAACTTCCTGTAATCAGAAGTGAGGAGTGGGAATGGATGTCAGACCTCTGCGAGGTTTTACGCAATTTTGAGGAATCGACACAGATGGTGAGCGGCGATAACGCTATTATCAGTGTAACCATCCCACTTCTGTGTCTACTGAAACGCTCGCTGCTCACAATTAAAACCGACGCTTTGCATGTGGAAGAGGTGGAAATGGGGGAGGAAGAGCTTACACAAGGTGATAGCCAGAGCACCCTCACTTCGTCTTCTCAGCGACAATTGGAGGAGGCGGAGGAGGAGGAGGAGGAGGAGGAGGAAGACACGGTTGCCTCCGCTACAGAGGGTAGCCATGGAACTTTAGTTCCATCTCTTCAGCGTGGGTGGGCAGAAGAGGAGGAAGAGGATGAGGATATTGAGAGTCATCCTCCTGGTGAGGACAGTGAAATCTTGACTGTTGGTACTCTGGCACACATGGCTGACTTTATGTTAGGCTGCCTTTCCCGTGACCCACGCGTTTTACGCATTTTAGACAACACGGATTACTGGGTGTTCACCCTTCTGGACCCCCGCTACAAAGAGAATTTCTCATCTCTCATTCCTCCGGTGGAGAGGACAAGCAAAATGTTGCAATACCAGAAGGTTCTTGTCGAAAAATTGCTCCAAAATTTTCCATCTGACAACGCTGGCGGCAGAGTACGTGCTACCTTGGCCAACCGAGAAGGGGAGAAAAGGGGAGCACACAGCAGTTCCGAGAAAGGCAGGGCAACACTCTCCAAGGCGTGGGACACCTTCATGACACCCCGCCAGCACCCTCACCCTGATGCGCAGCCTAGTGTCACAAGGAGGGAAAAGTTTTGGAAGATGGTGAAGGAGTACGTAGCGGACCGTGTCAGCGTCCTCAATGATCCCTCTGTGCCTTACAACTACTGGGTGTCCAAGCTGGACACGTGGTATGAACTGGCACTCTACGCCTTGGAGGTGCTGGCCTGCCCTGCCGCCAGCGTTCTGTCTGAGCGGGTATTTAGTGCTGCTGGTGGCATCATAACAGATAAGCGTATCCGCCTTTCCACCGACAATGCTGATAGGTTGACACTTATAAAAATGAACAAGGCCTGGATTTCCCCTGACTTCTCCACTCCACTGGAGGAAAGCCCCGGGGGAACATAAACTCACTTTATATATGTTATTTACAATGATGGGAATACTCTGTATTCCCATTCACCCCTTCCACCCAAAAAACGGGTATATGGTTGACTCTTAATCTTCTCATCCTCCTCCTCCTCTTCCATATGCCCTGGGATATAATTTTTATATAGGGCCAGCTCACCAGCGGGCCCTGTGATATAATTTTTATATAGGGTCAGCTCACCAGCGGGCCCTGTTTGCCAATTTTTATATAGGTCAGCTCACCAGCGGGCCTTCTCATATAATGTTTTATTGGGTCAGCTCTCTAGCGGGCCCTCTCATATAATGTTTTATAGCGTCAGCTCACTAGCGGGCCTTCGCATATAATGTTTTATAGCGTCAGCTCACTAGCGGGCCTTTGCATATAATGTTTAGGATGGTCAGCTCTGCAGCAGACCCTCACCCATAATGTTTTAGATGGTCAGCTCAGCGCACGTTTCCATCTTAATCATGGCCTCAGTTCTGAAAATCAAGGAAATTTTTGGGAGAATTTGCCTCTGCGCACGTTTCTCTCTTAATCATGGCCTCAGTTCTGAAAATCAAGGAAATTTTTGGGAGAATTTGCCTCTGCGCACGTTTCCCTCTTAATCATGGCCTCAGTTCTGAAAATCAAGGAAATTTTTGGGAGAATTTGCCTCTGCGCACGTTTCCCTCTTAATCATGGCCTCAGTTCTGAAAATCAAGGAAATTTTTGGGAGAATTTGCAGATGATATACAAGTAAATATACAGCAAATATTGTTTGGTAACAATTTTTCGCCTAAAGTCGTTTTTATTTTCCTTTTTGTGTGTTTTATGGTCAGTCTGTAAAAATGGCGTACTACGGGCGAAAGATCGTTCCCAGCAGCGATGTTGGAGTCCAAGGTGCATCCAGACATCCTCCCTATGCTGTCCCTGAACCATTTCTGTAGTGTTTCCATCTTTTTCTGCCCTTTTCCTATGGACCAGGCACCCTCCCCTCATCAGAGCAGGGGGTGCCTGGTGTAATGCTCGAGTCCTCCCATTGACTTCAATGGGGCTCGGGTGCTCGGCCGAGCACTCGAGCCTCAGGGGGTGCTCGGTCAGAGCACCCGAACACCCGAGCATTGGGGTGCTCGCTCATCACTACTCTGCGCACGTTTCCCTCTTAATCATGGCCTCACTTCCGAAAATCAAGGAAATTTTTGGGATAATTTGCAGATGATATACAAGTAAATATACAGCAAATATTGTTTGGTAACAATTTTTCGCCTAAAGTCGTTTTTATTTTCCTTTTTGTGTGTTTTATGGTCAGTCTGTAAAAATGGCGTACTACGGGCGAAAGATCGTTCCCAGCAGCGATGTTGGAGTCCAAGATGCATCCAGACATCCTCCCTATGCTGTCCCTGAACCATTTCTGTGGTGTTTCCATCCTTTTCTGCCCTTTTCCTATGGACCAGGCACCCTCCCCTCATCAGAGCAGGGGGTGCCTGGTGTAATGCTCGAGTCCTCCCATTGACTTCAATGGGGTTCGGGTGCTCGGCCGAGCACTCGAGCCTCAGGGGGTGCTCGGTCAGAGCACCCGAACACCCGAGCATTGGGGTGCTCGCTCATCACTAGTCTTTGTCACAGAGCTCCTAGTCAGCTGTCTAATATATATATTTGTTTAATTACTTATGCTTTTAATTTTTTTATGTATTTATTTATTTTTACATTGTCCACCATATATTATCACAGTTAGTCCCCAAAAAAGATATATATAACTAAAAAACTAAATCAACAACTTCTTTTCTCAGACTTCCCCAGCGCAGAGACAATAAAAGTAAAATCAGCAAGCAATTTGGACCCCAGCTGCCTGTGTCTTGCCAGTCAGTCACACCAAATTTTGGGGTATTTTGGGTCAATGTCCTTCCTCCCTTCTTGTCTCCATTGTTCACCCAGTCTCCCCTACTAAAGAGAACAGATGTCCTACCAAAATTATTACCTAAAACTAAGCTTCAATTCCCCTTTATTTGTCTATCATCTTCTAACTCAAAACATGTTGCTCTCTCCTCTCACAAACAAAGAATGGCATGCTGTGAGAGCTGCCTGGAACTAGTTTTGCTGGGAAAAAGAGGGAAAACGACACTTTTCACAGGAAATTATTCACCAAGTGGAAAGTGCCATTATTCACCGATTTCAGTTTGAGGAGAAATTTTTCAGCCATGCCTACTATTCTTTCTGAATCTCCTATTTCCTGCAATCCAACAGTCCTGAAAATATATGTTGCAATGCAAAAACAATAACCCATATTATTCTGGAGTAAACCAACTGCACCGTAGGGACAAATAACAATTCATGTTAAATTAAGTCGGCCTTTTCACCCCTTGAATGCTACAGAGGTCTCCAATACATTGCTTCACAATGTATTGGAGACCTCTCTTGCATCCAAGGGGTTAAAAAGCTGTATTAAAATGCACAGGTATTCACAAATTTTAATTGGCCGCCATGGTGCAAATGTTTACTACAAAATTACTCCAGCTTTTACAAATAGGGATCAATAGGAACAATTTATAAAAGTGGAGTTGGGAGAATATTGGCTGAGGTCTGTGATTAAAATAATGGTATACATTTATAAAACTGACAAAGCCACTTTAGGGATTCTTAAAGATCTCTTGTACAGTTTTTGTTGACCTGATGTTAATAAGAGGGAAAAATGGTACAATGTATTTATAAAAAAAAGTCAAAATGTGCAACAAATTTGCAACAAAATGATTGCCAGCATCATGTTTGCAGTGTCCTTAAAAAATAGAGGCTGTACTGTATGAATGAATTTGCCAAACAATGGTGTATTTATAAAGCAGACGTTGCACATTTATAAATATCAGTTCAAAGAAGAAACAATAATACCTGAATAACAACCTTCACTCTAATATATTCTAGAATACCTTTTATAAATCTCCCCAAATGTCTCGGGGGGGTGTGTGAAAAAATCTACTTTTTCTCAGGAAAATCATCTTTAAATAATCATTTTAAATCTTTGCAGTTTTTGCCCATTGTCAAAAAGTTTTTGCTATTTTTTTCAATGCCTAGAAAGTCTTCACCCCTTTAACACATATTTTTCACATTTTATCTATAAAAAGTTCTCAATGAAGTGAACACACAATACAAGCAGCTACAGAGAGAGAGGTACTAGCTGTTGTGCTGTGAATTAATAGTGAATTTGAGGCAGGAGAGGCTCATAGTGACTGCTATCACTATGATCAAGTTTAATAACCATAAAAGGAGGACCTAGAAGGGATGTTATGCATCCAGAGAGTCTGAGGAGGAGGAAGAAACTACTACAATCAATAAGTAATGGTGCAGATGCCCTGGTTCCCAAGACACAAAGCTGACTAGTCCCCCTACATCCCCCTAGGGATCTTGGGCAAGTTTGTCTCTCAGGACAAAGAAGAGGGTAGTAGTGTGGTAGTGCGAGTAGGACAGGTCCAGCTACCTGTGCTTGCTGCCAGTGCTGTGCCTGCTGCCAGTGCTGTGCCTGATGCCAGAGCTGTGCCTGCTGACAGTGCTGAACCTGCCAGTGTATCTTGTAATTCTCAGAATGGGGGGAGAAGGAGGAGATGATGCCAAGTGTGACAGCAGGGGACCATAAGTCACATTTGCCATCCCCAAGTAGTCCCGCCATTATTACTACTACTAAGAAGGGCCACCAGCTTGTACAGAGTGTTAGGAGTAAAGAAGGGGATGATCATATTACTAGTGAGGAAGAAGGCTCAGGGACTGAAATTGATGTGGTTGGTGTTAGTAGTAGTAACAATGATGGTGAAGCAGATGGTAGGAATAGCATTAGGGGAGTGGTCGAGGGAGTAATGCAGAGCATCCTGACTAGTAATCGAGGGAGCCCACACCATTCTCTTGACCCTGGGAGTCCCTTTCCTTCCACGGCATTGTCCAGGTGGAACATGATCCTGAAGAAGGCAGAATTGTTGCCTAGCAGCAATAATACCACCAGGAGCACAAATCAGCTGCTGTGACTGCTCCTAATGCAGCCAGTCTGCCTTCTTCGGGTCAACAAGAAATTGCAAGTGATACATTAGGGGACCTTCTGTCACATTTCTCATCACCTCCTCCAACCAGTGAGATGTCTATAATAAAGCAGCAGCAAGAAAGAAAGGACTTGTGGTGGTGGTGATGATGATGATGATGGTGAAGAAATTGGGGTGGAAGAGAAATTAATGGCCTTTTTAGCCCAAACTGAGTAGGAATGAGAGACAGGAATGGGGATGGACATCACCACCAGCAGTGAGCATCTGAAATTTGCAGTTTGATACTACTCTGATTCCTACTGCTCCTGAGTTGCAATGGCAGCAGGATGCTGAGGAGTAGGCTAGTGTGCCACAGACCAAAGTGACACAATGGGAATGGGGTCAAAAAGTCATCCAGTTGCAGTGCTGATTCTGAGGCAGTAGCAGCAACATCAGCAACATCATCCTCTGCCCAGCCAGTGAGAGGGAAGGTCGAGGAGAATAAGAAAGAGGTCATTCTTCTCCACTTTTCCCTTCCTGCTCAAAGTCCTGGGTGTGGGACTATTTTTTTCTTGGAGCAGGTAGAGTGTAGTCATCTGTGATGGCACTGTGCACAATTTGTGACAAGTCAATGAAAAAAAAATGTTTTACATAGTTTTACATAGTAAATTAGGTTGAATAAAGACACAAGTCCATCAAGTTCAACCTTCTCCTCATACCCCAGTAACTCAGAATTTTATAACTTTCCTGCTACCAGTTAAGGTAGTCTTTATCAGACCTTCCTGATCTGCCTACTGATAAACAGTATAACTCTGTATCTTCCATTTTGAAAGAAATGTATCTAATCTTCTCTTAAATGTATCCATTGTATCTGCCATAACCACCTCCTTGGGCAATGAATTCCACAATTTAACAGACCTTACTGTAAAAAGCCTTTTCCTCTGCTGAAGTCTAAACCTCCTTTCCTCTAATCTAAAGGGATGTCCCCTGGTCACCTGATCAGGCCTTGGAATAAATAGCTCACCTCAGAGATCCTTGTATTGACCTCTCATATACTTGTACAATGTGATAAGTTCTCCTCTTAGTCGTCTTTCCTCTAGAGTAAATAAATCAAGTTTGTCTAGTCGTTCCTCATATATCAAGTCCTTCATTCCCTTAATTAATTTTGTTGCTCTTCGCTGTATCCTCTCTAGTTCTAGTATATCCTTTTTCAGAACCGGTGCCCAAAATTGCACTGCATATGCAAGGTGAGGTCTTACCAATGATTTGTATAATGGCAAAATAATGTTATCCACTCTTGCTTCGATACCTCTTTTTATGCAAGACAGGATTTTGTTTGCCTTAGCTACTGCTGTTTGACACTGGTCAGTGTTTCCAAGTTTGTAGTTGACAAGTACACCCAGTTCTTTCTCTAGCAATGAGTCCCCTAAAATGATTCCATTAAGTTCAAAAGTAGCCTTGGGATCTTGGGATTGTTTCCTCCCAAATTCATGACTTTACATTTTCCCACATTAAACTTCATATTCCATTTGTTTCCCCAATCTGACATTGTATGTAAGTCCCCCTGTAAAGAGAAAATATCCTATTCTGAATTAAAAACCTTGCATCATTTAGTATCATCTGCAAATATTGATATGTTGCTTTCTATATCTATTTCCAGGTAATTTATAAACATGTTAAAAAGCAGCGGACCTAATACTGAACCCTGAGGTACTCCACTCTCCACTTTAACTTTATTGGAGAATTTTCCATTTACAACCACACACTGTTCCCTATCCTTCAACCAGTTTTGTATCCAATTGCAAAGGTTATCTCCTAGCCCCAGTTTCCTTATTATATACACCAGCCTTCTTGTGTAGCACTATAACAAATGCATTTGCAAAGTCTAGATATACTACATCTACTGCCTTGCCATTGTCAAGTTTGCTTCCTCATAGAAGCTGAAAAGATTAGTTTGGCATGATCTATTCTTCATAAAATCATGCTGATTCTTGCTAATGATCTAATTTTTTGTGTTGTAATCCTGACTATAGTCCCTTATTATCCCTTCTAGCTATTTTCCCACTACAGAGGTCAAACTCACAGGTCTATAATTCCCAGGTTCTGTTTTAGTTCCCTTCTTAAATAGAGGCACTATGTTAGTTCTTCACCAATCCTGTGGCACTGAGCCTGTGGTAATAGAATCTTTAAAGCGTAAATATAGGGGTTTTGCTAACACTACACTAAGTTCCTGAAGATCCCTTGGATGTATACCATCAGGACCCGGTGCTTTGTCAGTCTTAATTTTGTTAATTCTTCTCATGACATCTTCTTGAGTTAACCCAATATCTGATAATTGTATTGTTTTATTTGTTACTTGTGGAGGCTCTTCTACCATTCCTTGTGTCCTTGTATATACTGATGTAAAGTAAAACATCAGCCTTTTCCTTATCCTCACTAATCAACTCAACCATCTCATTTTTGCTATTTATATGTTTAAAAAACTTTTTTGGATTAGTCTTGCTTTCCCTTGCAATTTGAGTTTCATTATCTATTTTTGCTACCCTAATTGCCTTTTTGAAATATTTGTTGCACTCCCTGTATTTTAAAAAGATTGTTCAGTTCCTTCAAACTTAAATAATTTGAATGCATTTTTTTTCCTTGCCATTTCCTTCTTTACATGTGCAGTTAACCACATTGGCTGTGCCTTACTTCTTTTGCATTTTTTCCCCATTGGTATATATTGTTGGGTACATTTCTGCAACCTAAATTGAATTCTGACCATTTTTCCTCAGTATTTTTGCCTTTAAATAAAATATCCAGTCTACGTGTTGCATTGAATCCCTTAACAATTTGAAGTTAACTTTTTTAAAATTGAGAGTTTTGTTTGAACCTATACAGTTTTGCTTTGCCAGACTGATATCAAATGTAACCATGTTGTGATCACTGTTTCCCAAATGTTCTCTTACCTTAATATTGGATACCATTTCTGTGTTATTAGTTATCACTAGGTCCAATACATTGTTATTTCTTGTCAACACTTCCACCATTTGTGACATGTAGTTTTCCCGAAGCATGATCACAAAAGGGGAAATGAGGGAGCTCACCTTGCACAACCTCCCTTATAACACACATGAAACACAGACACCATGCTATTTATGTGAAACATGATAAAGCCAAATGAAATTGGGAGATCAAAGAGGAGGAAAAATATAGAAACACAGCCAGAGGCTGAACGTTCGATGGCAAGCAAAATACATGGCAAGCTATCACCTTCTTGCTCTAGAGTAACTACATCTTCTGGTGATCCACCTCGTTCATCTTTACCACCCCCACCAGTTGATAGCCATTCAGTAGATGTGAGAAAGTGGCAATTTGTGTCCACACATTGTACAGTCTGTGGTCCACAGACCACACATTGCATTGTGATGGAGGATAAGAGCAACCAGGGCATAAAGTGGCATCTGAGGAGATTCCATCCTACAGAATAAGCTAAGCTGTCTGCAAGTTTTCATGTGTCTTTAGCAGGGAGTGGACAAGGAGCATAGGGATAGCAGCAGTGCTTGGTTTCCGGTGTGGGGATTTCACATCAGGGACCCTATGTGTTGTGCTGTTTGTATGGAGTTTTGCCAGGTGTTTGATGTGAATGCAGATGTGCACATTGTTCCCAGTCTTTCCATAATTTATCACACACACACACACACACACACACTGTGCACATTCCAGTTGCTGATGTAGGAGGCA
This sequence comes from Rhinophrynus dorsalis, assembly GCA_037306005.1. Taxonomy (NCBI): domain Eukaryota; kingdom Metazoa; phylum Chordata; class Amphibia; order Anura; family Rhinophrynidae; genus Rhinophrynus; species Rhinophrynus dorsalis. Next base: position 349,384,093 of record CM074719.1, on the reverse strand, counting down.
CAGTTCCTGCTCTCAAGGGAAAATTTATATTCTAGTAACAATGCATTCATAATTTTGGAGGAGAGGCAGGTGGAGAAGCATTATTGACCAACTTCTTCTTTTCTGGGGGTTAGCTGTGGTGCTGCTTCTACCTCAGGCACATCACTAGAGGTAGTAGTAGCAAGTGGAACCATTATCAGACTCACCCATATCACTGCTGTTGTTGATCCCATTTCCTATGAGCTTCCTAATCAATCTGCTGTTTAAACAACTAGCAACAGCAGCAGCAGCAGCAAGAACAGCAGTTACAAATTCTGCATTTACACAGGGCATTAGACAATGGCCAGTTGACAGTGGCCAACACGCTATGACCTGCTGGCACTAAGCTAGTAGGGCATTTTCTTTTTTCTCTGAGCTTGTTCTGTTAAAAAAAACCAGTGGCCTACAGAAAAATAAACACTTTTTGGGGGCGTATTTTTAACAAGACTAAGTCCTACAAATCAATGTTTTCTCAGGGCTTATGCCTTTAATAAATATAAGTCCTACAAGTCAGTGTTTCCTCAGGGCTTGAGCCTAACACAAGTATAATTTGCTACAACTAATCAATGTTTCCTTGGGTCTTGTGGTATTAGTAATAAGTCTAAGTTCTACAAATCAATGTTTCCTCAGGGCTTAGGCTTAACACTTCGTCTATCCCAAGTATCAATCTACCCCAACTGCAGCTTATGTCAGGGGGTCCCTTGCTCTGTTATATTATGTACCAATTGCATATTTTATTTTTAATTTGATTTACTTTTTTATTTTTTTTATTAACTGTCCCACCAACACCAGTGAACAAACCCCCTCCCAAAACAAATTCCCTGTTCAACTGATTCTTTCCCCAGACTCCACTCACCAACACAATTATAAAACCAAACTGGACTATAGGGTACAAATTAAAATTCTTAAATTCCCATGCACAATATATAGAGGCTTTTTAACTCATGAATTCATTGGAAACCTCCCAAACATTTAGGGGTATAAAAGCCCAATTTAACAGGAGCTGGTTTACACCAGAATAGCTCCAGTTATTAATATGAATCTATGGGACTTAATCAGAAACAACAAACAGTGGAGTGAAGGAGTCATGAGGAGATGCAGGAGACAAGTTATTAATTGCCCCTATAGAAAAGAGAAAACACTCTGGCTCAAGAAAGATATTGATTGTGTTAAAATCTTCCCAATGCCACCACACTGTTTTTGTGTAGCAATTGTTCTTACTTTTCACACTGGTTAGTTTACTCTCTGCAAAGCTGATGTAGTTATCAGGAAAAAACTGTATAAAACATGTGCAATAAAGTAAGCATTCTTGTTATGACATAAGTTTTGGGTGTGTTGTGAGCTTATTTTGCTGAACAAGCTGTGATTTGCTTTGGGTTTCTTGTTCTCATTCTGTAAGTCTACTTAACTTGCTGATCTAGGACTGCTCTCCTCTAGAAGATGCCAGCCTTGGTTAAAAGGGTGTGAGAAGTTAAAAAGGTGGCCCCTTGGCTCTGGGGACCCCTTGTTCTGTCAAACTTTAATTTTAACATTGATACTGTACCTCACAATATGTTACTGCATAAAGTAAAAGGCTAAGCAAAATAAATGGTCATACATTAAGGCTAGAGAAAATGTGCTTTAGACTCAAACACAAGCAGGGATTTTTTTACAGTGAGGCAATACAGTTGTGGAATTCTTTGCCTTGGAAGCCTGCAATTGAAGATACTGCTGGTGCTTTCATAAAATGATTAGACACATTTCTGTACAGAACAATATTGAAGATTATAACAGCTGGTAACAGTTGGCTTCAATGTAGATAGGATATTGATCCAGGATGATATTTGACTACCTTTTGGAGAAGGGAATTTTTTTTATCCATCTAGGGTTTAATTAAAATGACTGTAGAAGGGTTTTTTGGCCTCTACTGAATCAACAAAACTGATATGGCAAAGGCTGAACATGATGGGCTCATTCTATTTTGTAGCCATATGAACTGAGTGAAAATATTGGCATAGCTACCTGCACATCAGTGGGATCATAATATCATAAATCTGAGCACATTTTCTCGTACTCTGTAATTAAATCCAATTATGGTGTGCTCTGTGGGGATCCTTTTTTAGAAAATCTTTTGCCAAACTTGTGGAGAGTGTAATAAAAAAAATGGTGATTTTGCAGCACAGTTACCCTTTCAGTGCCAGTGGGTGTGTAGTGTATTGTGACATAATGAAAAGCAAACACCTCTGGCAGTCAAAGGGTTAAGGTTTTCTGCTGTTCTTATGAACATCTGCTGACATAGTTCTCACCCACATACACTTAAAATCATCAACTAGATGTAAAAATATGGTTGCTTCCCTTGCTCATTTTTTTCTACGTTTGTGCACACACTGCATGTAATACAAAGAATAAATCAAAACTAACATAGTTCTGAAAGGATTGGCTGAGAAAGATGTCCAAACAGCAGGATTTTATTGAAAGACAGATGTAGTCTGTAAATGTGTACTTCTGTACAGATTCCTTATACATAAGCAAAACAAATGCACTTGATATGTTCAGTAACATAACAGCATTATTATTTTAAAATTTCTTGAGCATTGCCCATTAAATATTTCTGGGATTCCAACAGTAATTACCATTGAGACACTGTGGACCATATGTTCTAAGGAAAAGGTAGTGTTGAAATAATCTATTTTGGCTTTACTTTACATTTTCATAGTGATAAACACGTTTTACTATTTAATTCCATGCAAGAAAAGTTTAGAGAAATGGTCTTAAAATCAGGATAGAAAACATCACAACATATTATATGTTCAAATAATTATGCTAGCTCAATTTTAACTCAAAAAATTACCTCCAAAAGAAAGAAGGAATTTTGGTGTAAGCCATCAACACCATTGGGCGGGAATATAAATTCCCATAATGTCCATTGCTTTAAATGAGAATTTGTGTGGTAACTAGAATATAGGTCTGTGCCCAAGATGTTATTTATATCTGTTTCTAACCTTTCCATAATTTTCATTGTAATATTTAATTTTTAACAGTGTACTGCCAAAACCCCCCAAAAAACATGAATCTAAATTTTACACCACTAAATTGTGTGTAACGCCGCGACATGCGCAGTAGACACTGCTGCGCGTGCTGCAGTCATGCGCCGTAGAGACTGCCCACACCGCGAATGCCCTGCGACCGGGTGGCAGTGGCACTGTGGCCCGTGTAACGGGATGTTCAACTAGTTTACAATATGTTGTTTCTTGACCACCATTTCTTTTTTATGGTTATCATGTTATAATAAACTATGCGTACTGGGCTTTTTCAATTGTTTTCAATTTTTATCTTGTCTTTATGTTACTCAGTTATTGCAACTGGGTACCTTTGATAAGGGTTCAAGAATTGGTATTTTTGTTCCTCAATGTTAATTGAAGGGTTGATCTTTGCATGTAACAGTAGTCGGCAACTGGGAACATGAGGCTATAAGAAGCTTCTCCTGCAGCTCTCAGTTTGTTCTCTGGTGGCTCATTTTTACTCCAAAACATACTCATTTTGCTTATATGTATATAATGTTACAGTCTTCCTGTGTCACTGAGTAATCTCTATTCTGTAGTGGTAGGCCTTTCTACATCGTTTCATGTTTTTTTTTACATTGTATCTTTTTCACATTATTTCACTGTTTTGCTTTCATAGTCTTCGACAGAAAGCTGTGTGGATAGAAACATAACTCCTGCTTATTGCCACCCCAAGTGTGTTTACCACAGAAGCAAATAGGACAAATTGGAGCAATGAGATGTTATAAAATGTATGGTATCTTTAAAAAGGTGTTATAAAATTGATGATTGTTGATGAATGGAGCATAAGTATGGGGCAGAGAGTACAGATCTGGGTGATCCACTATAGAGGACACTTGGGTAAATCATTGGATCAATTAAATCATGACATGTGGTAATGTATATGCTAATAAGACTATTGCTGTGTTATTTTATGACTCAATAGAATATAATAAACTGAGAACATGTTTATGGTTGTTAGTGTAAACTAACAATTATCTCCAGTCAGCATTAAGGGGAATGTAAGGACACTCCCACCAAAGCAAAGGACTTAGGAGTATTTGTCAAGTTAGTGCATAACACCCCTGGTGCTCTATTTTTTTATATAAAGATTGGACGTTGCATTGTTTCTGTATATACAAATCTGTAATCTAATATTCTGTAGCCTTAGTGCAAACTAAAAAGTAAAGGATGGAAAAAGAATAAAACTAAAAACAATTATAAAGCAGGGGAAGGAAACAGGTAACAAATGTATGCTGTTATACAAATAATATCAGGGAGAGATGCACTAAAGCGTGATAAAGAGGTGATAACATCTCAGACAAAAAAATGCCCACATCGACATAAGTCCGATATGCCTTCACCAGGTCTACGAATTTGTATTCTTTGAACTGACAATTGCTCATTTCCATATGGAAACAAAGCATAATCAGATACTTTTGTATGCAAGGGGGTGTGTTGACATTATAATGTGACACTTCAACTCATTCAGGAAACTCCGATAGCAGTCTCTGCTGTCAGAGTTCACTGTCTCCACTTCACCTGCCTCAGGCTGTCGTAGCTGGGATCCCCCCTGTACTCTCCTATGGAGTAACAGCAGGGAGAGCTACGACAGTCTGAACAGCATTTTCTGTGTTTCCCTACCCAGCCAATAGGGGAACACAGAGAAGGCTTTCAGCACCATGGACAGCATTGAATGCCATAATGATGTGCATTGCTCACCCCTGTGGCATTCAAATGAATGAAGTTGCACACTGTTGATGCAGAGGCATATGAGTGACAAGGGACAAAGTTGTTCAGTGTGCGACTTCATGCAGGGGATTGATGATCTTGGAGGAGAGATGGAGGTATTGGAGGAAGTGGGGAGAAGAAGGTATCGGAGCAAGCGGGGAGAGGGAGGTATCGGTGCAAATGAGGAGAGGGAGGTAAATAATTTCCATCATGATCCTCTTGTCTCTGACCAGGTACAATTAGCTGAGCATCTCTGACAGAGGTGCCACTTGAGTTGGTGGGGGGGGGGTTGGAAGTTGACCACACTTGTCTATGTTGTTACTTCATGGATGTGAGACTGGCTTTGAACAGTTGAGCGGCAACAGGAGTTATCCCATACATGTACTAATTAAAATTAACTTCACCTAGTTCAGTGTATTGCAATGAATTTCTAAGACAGCAGGGGGGAGGGTAGGACTGCTCAGAGAGACTCCTGCACCAGATCACGTCAATCAGCCAAACAGAGTTCAAAGTGGAGTCAGGACAAACAGAAGTTCAGCTCAGGCTGATCTCCCCTAGCTAAGTTCTCAACCTACTACTCCATATTCCCACCATTAGGGGAGTTTACATTTGATAGGTGCAGAAGCATTCTGTGCATCACAGATTCTAAAAATGATCCTGCAGCCCCAAAATCAATTTTTATTACTTGCTATGACTTGTAGAAAATGTCAGTCACAGAAATAGAGCATGAAAGAATAGGTCTTCTACAAAAAGAAATTTATGTGGCTGAATATTACTGTGTAAAAGGAGTGATAGACCTGTGCCTTTGCTGTTGGATTACAATGGCCATAATTCCCTGGATGAATTTAGTTGTAGTTCAACAGCTTCTGGATAACCACAGGTTTAACATCTGTACTGACTATAGTGCCAAGGGGATGTCCAGACCTCTGACACTAAATAAGGTTAAAGTGACTTAACCTTTTGAATGACAGAGAGTTATCCAACACAAAATGCCTTGGACACTCTTCTTACATTCAAAGGGTTAATCCACTTTAGGAACATTTTGGGAACCCCTTTAGCTCTATATAGAATACGTTTGTCAGTTTCACTAAGTGGCTCATAGTGAATTATATTAAACCGTTCATTTTCAATCATCTATACATTCTTACTTTTTAACCTATTGGCGACCAAGGTGTGAAACAGCAATGCCTTGCCCACCCTTCTGGTCCCCAATGGGTTAAGAAGATAATTATGTTTTTTCTTGATTCATAATTGAACTCCATGGATGCAAGTACACATCTTCAAAGCACAATTCATTTGAGACATTTTTTGTAAAGTGATAACACTTTGAATGCCACAGGGGTGAGCAATGCACATCCCTATGGCATTCAATGCTGTCCATGGTTCTGAAAGCCTTCTCTGTGTTCCCCTACTGGCTGGGTAGGGAAGCACAGAGAATGCTGTTCAGAATTGTCGTAGTGTTGGTGATGTGTGAGGGGAGGAGATCCCTTCCACACCAACAGCACTTCGAAAATCCTGTATGCTAATTGGGACCTTCTCCAACCTTCCCCTTCCATCCGACAATTTTTGTAAATATGTGGGAGTGATTCAAACACATCGACTCGATCATACCGACACCACATCGACCTCTAGTGCATGTAGGCTTCCAAGTCCTATGTTAGTTTATGGAGTGAAGGCACTAATATCTCCTAAGTTGGAGAAATCTTAATGTATTGGCTCCATATTATAGAAGTCACCTCCTTATTATCACCTCTTTATCACACCTTAGTGCATTTCCCACCTGCTCTCCCAAAGCTAATTTGTGATATTAATATTGTATCTAGTAAATGAAGATATTAATGTCCAATATTGTTGAACGACACATAAAATTGATGTTAGATGAGTAGCGGACAGCACACATAAGGTTAATCTATAGTATTAAATATATTAATGCCCACTACTATTGGATACAATAATGAGATCATATCAGTCATGTGACAATATTTATGGCTAATGTGAACAAACAAACAATATCTGTCATAGTGTGAAATGAATCAGAAATAGGGATGAACGTTAATTCCAGTTTCTGCCTGGACCACATATTATTTGTGAATATATAAATAACCATGTGCTTTGTTTTTTTCCTAAAAGGTCTAATAATTTAACTCTACAAGATACATACCTTAAGTGACCTCATTACTTTTATGTATGATTATAAGATTTACCATTTAGAAAATGTTCTGAAATAACTGAAGATATTGTTTTGTCAGTCTGGAGGGCAGTACGTTTATACCAGATGCCTGAATAAATTGGAGAGCCATGAATTCCATTCTGAAGCTGAGGGCTAAATGTTTGAAGGGCACCTTGACCAGCAGATGTGTAGGAATGTGGGGAAGTAAATAACAAAATTAAAAAAGAAAGAGTGGGATGAATGTGAACTGAAAATATTACAGGAATTTCTGTCCTGAGGGATAGTAAGGAAATTGAAGCAAAGCAGGGATTGTTTAGTTTAGCTCAAAACTACAATGACTATGTCTGGTTTTGCTGAGATGAAAATATACAAGATGAAAAGATTAACATTTCCCCTTTTCCCACTGAGAAAAAACTCAGCTTAAAAGGGAGATGCATCCTATAATAAGAGAGGTTCATTTGTTTTACATTTGCTCAACTGAAGCATTGGAATTTTGAACAATATAAGTAGAACAATATGTGTATAAAGAACTGCAAACAGAAATGTTATGCTATGCATTATCAAATATACGGTTTATCTGTGAATGTCTTTGTAATAAATGTAAAAATAAACTGACAATTTTATTGTTCTTACCAAACAGATTAATAATGTATGTGTTAAAAATGAATCACTCTCTCTTGTTGAATGCATCTTATTGCAGGACTAGAATTCCAGCACATCCAATGCCTTCCCAGGGATGATCACAGTTGTATTCCACAAAAGCTGGAGGATATCAGGTTGCCCTTACCTATGTTATACCATGGAAAAAAGGGGTTTTGTAGTGTTTATTGTGCATAGCCCTATTGGCTTCCATGACTTTTTTTCAGCCTATTCCAGGTTTGTAGGGGACCTCAAAAATGCATAGACCTAACACTGACTGATCTCTTTCTTTTCCATTTCCCCTTGGGAGTAAGGCATATTATTTATTTCTACCTTAGTCAAAGCAAGTTAAATCAGGGTAAACATTTTACTATGAAAGCTAGGGTGACGTTTGCATTACATTTTTGACACACATATACATATAAACGTATACATGATAGGAGTCTTTATTACTCTGTATGAAACCTTTTATCGGGCAAAAAACAAAGATTTAAAGTAGTAAATGAAAGCCATAATGTTTCAGAAATCCATTTGACTCTTCTTGCTGTCTTCCTTTTATTTTCATGACAAGGGTAAAATGTTCCCTATACCCCTGCAGTCTACTTGGGGGTTATGCACTGTTTAACACAGGAGATACATTTTCCGGTGTGATAAATTCTCTGTTTACTCTGCTATTTTATAGCTCATATGCACTAATATCTCTACATAATGAGAGATCTTAGTGCAAGGGCTCCATAGAAAAACACTGGAACACCTTGGCCTTGATTCAATTAGGTCCAACGACTCAAAAAACAGCCGACGGCATTTTTTCAAGCATGGTAAGCTGTTCAACTACCTGTGCTCTGAAAAAATGCCATACACAAAAAAATACACTCCAGTGTTCACTGGGAAAAATTATTCCAATGTAACAGATATATAATTTTAATGTACAAATGTAATATCAACTAAGTAAAGTGCTCACTTGTGTAGATAGTATATTAACTGAGTAAAGTACTCACTTGAACAATAGTCTGATAAAGTACAGTCAAATGAATCAATCAATAAATAACATGAATAGATAATAATTGTAGTCCATGAACTGGATAGATGATAATAATGAGATCTGTAAAATGAATGAATGTTAGTTACAGTCCATGAGCTCTGTCGATGAAAATTGTTAGTAAGTCTATATTAGGCATAAATCTCGTCTGATGAGCCTCAAGTTGATAGTCTGCTTGTGCCGCCCGTCTGGACCCCGGAATCCTCACGGGCGCTGTCTTCTTCTTTTTTTCTCTGAAAAAATGCCAGCAAATAAAAAACCTGCCAGGCAATAAAGTTAGATGTATTTTCTCCCATAGCAAATACTAAAGACACCGTAAGATACCATTCAATTGACTGCGTTAGCCCTTAGCCCTGCATTGTGTTACGTACCCCTCTGCCATTCAAGGGGTTAAACTATTCATGGATGTGCGGTTTATTTGTATGGATAATGAATTAATATCTCTTGGACCTTCTTACAGATAAATGATGAGAAGATGGAAGAAAGAAGGCAGACTCCAAGAAGAAACAAAAAGAAGAGAGAAGAAAGAAGTTAATAGAAAAAAGATAGAAGAAGAAGGACAGTGGGTGTAATACAAGTGTAATACAGATGAGCTAATGATCGGTGCTTGAAAGTATGTCAGACACTTTTTCCTTTGACGTTCCCATTATTCACACTATTTACCGTGTGTTTTGGGAACACACACACGCACAAAACAGATGTTTGGCCAAGAGTCCTTTTCTGTGGCCTAATGTCCATTTTGTATTCAGGTAGTAGGGCACTTGAATACTGACTTAGACATGTTTTTGCCTACTGGGTATTTTAGGTCAGACAATTGAATCGAGGCTCTTGCATTTACAATTATATCTCAAATTTACACATATCTAATATATACAATTAGATATAACATTTTCCGATACCTATTTTCTGAAATATTATACAGTATTTATTAATTCTTAGTTTATGCTATGTATACAATCTCTACCTTTAAAACCAAAGTTAATTCCATTATTTTAAATGTAGTGCTGATATTTGCAGTATCTCTTCACCTTTTAATCCTTTCCAGTCACCATGACCACTACATATTGTCTGTACCTGCTTCTAAATGTTTTATAGGCCTTCTTACAGTCCAACTGGATACCAAAGTCTCTAGCAAATGTCTTCATTTCACAGATTCTTAATAGTCTCTGAAATATTTGAACATATTACAGTATTTGCACCCCTGTTTACAATGATTAAAAATATAAAAAGATGTGTGAGTTGTTGGTGTAGTACACATTAAAACTGTGTGGTGGTTGTCCAATATCATTACAAAAGCATGACAACAAAGCACAAGAAAGCAAAGTTCACTTAAAATCTTAATCAATTAGACAACTCTCAGGAAGCATAGACTCAACTGATTGATGAAACTGCAGGGAGACCCATTATTTATCATGTATAAAGCAGAAGAAGCTGTACCATATCTGAGTAGAACCACAAATTGGAGTGGGGAGGAGGAGACAGTAAGAGAAGGGGAAAATAGAAAGTAAAGAGGGGAGTGGAGGGAGTCATGTAGTCTCTCACAGAGGTTGCATGTTCGTGGGGGGAGATGCAACAAAAGCTGTGAAGTGGTAAGTGTCAGGGCTCGAGATGGGGGAGAATTGTCCTCCATCTCCCTCACAGACATCTAGTTTGTGTATCTAAAGCAATGTAGGAATGCCTGCCTCCAAAGGTGAGGAAGGATGTTAAAGAAGGATTCCCATATAGTGAAAAATTTATTTCTGTCATGCTCATTTTACTGAAATGAGGAGACACAATGCAGTTTGGCAAAGTGTAGGGCTTTTTCCTTAAGTTGCTTAAGGGTTGGGGGTAAGGGGCGGAGCCAGGTCACTAAAATGCACTTGAGGGCTAAAAGAGCTAGTACATCTAAAAGAGTGGTTTGAAGTTTGAGGAGGGTTCCATCTATCATGTAAACACCTAGCAAGAATGCTGCAGTGTCAACCAAGAATGTCATGATGTGTGAACAGTCATAGAGTATATGAATAAGGTCAGCATTTGGTTGGTGACATTTGGGACAGTTGCCTGTGGTTGTAAGACCTATGCGAGTAGATAATACTGGGGGCAGGTAGGCTCTTTTGTAATAGTCTGAGAATCAGTTCATGGAAGTATGAGGATTGCAGGGTTTTAAATCCTCTAAATGAGTGTCAGAGGAGAGGAAATATTTGTGAGCCCTTTATTTGGGCTAGATGTGGAAGTAGCATGATCATATTGTGAATTTCTGGAGTTTGTACAATCGAACCATGCTAAAATGTATTCATGGGGTCTGTTGAATTAGAGTATCTAGTGGATTAGCAGGTGATTGATCACATAGTAACTAGGACACTCTGAACTTTATGTTGCCCTGTAGATATAGAAAGATGGGATTAGATTCAATTTTTGCAGAATCTCCATAAAAGTATTTAGGGAGGTGAACGAGGGGTGTAGCATGTGACCCACAGATCTCAGCTGTCAAAAGGTGAAATCGCGGTCAGACATACCCCGCTGAAAGTCTAGGTTGTTTACAAAGTGCCGAAATATAGAAAGGTTTATATTTTGGTGATGAAGTCATCTGTCTTTTTGCCATGTTCTAATTGTAGGGAGGAGCAACGAGTTGTTGCAACACAGTAACGGGAGTTGGTCCTGTGGCACATGTAATAAGTAGTTTAGATTGACAAAGGGCACAAAAAAATCTTGATCCCTGCGGGAGTGTGTTTCTGTCCCATTAATCCAATCCTTTGTATGCCTAATTAAACGAGCTTAATATTAGGCATATTAGGCAACTCATAGCCTCTGATTGTTTTAGATTGCTACAATTTCTACAAGCTAATTTTTGGCCACTTTCCTCTTCAAATAAGTCCCTGAAACCTGCGATGTACCAGTTTGATATCAGTTTCAGAAAGGTGTAAGAGCTAAATATTTTTTAACAGTGATTCATACCCTCTATAAAAATTTGCTGGGATGTTTGTCAGAAGCCGTCATGCGCAGTAGAGACTGCGCGCATTCAGGTAGTCTGTACTGCACATGATTGCATCGCGTGAGTGAGGCGACACATGATTGCAATGCGTGCGTACCCCTCTGGCACTCAAAGTGTTCCAGACCTTGGCCCATTTACATAGGCTTTTATGATAGTATTTGAATAAAAGATTAGCAACAGGTCCCATAGAGTAACAGTCAACATTTGCATTTGCAAGCAAGTGAGCTCAGGCATACATTTTTCTATGCAACATACAGTGAATTTCTACACTTTTTATGAATTCAATGCCTTTGGCTAAGGGAGATGTCTGTGAAGAATATGCCCAATTTATTCAGCCCATTGATTACTGTAGGCATCTCAAAAACACACGTAGCTTGGATGCATCACCAGAATCGAGATGTTAAGAAATGAAACTTCTGTTCTTGGTTTGAAAAGCATTATGCATGCAAATAATGCATTCATATTGAATCACAGCTGTACATTTAAATTACTACATGCCTCAAAAATGTTTTGTTTGAAAATATCTTGTCAGCAGCATATCATACAAGTGCATTTATGTTCAACATATCTATACTTTATTGGATAAAGCTGTTATTTTTATTATATTGCTGATTTTCAAAGGGAGGACATGTCAGCTTTAATTTGTTAGTAATACTATATCTAAATAGAAGGAACATATAAATCAGCAGCAGTCATCCCACTTCTCACTAGTCTGGAAAAGCCAATGCTGTGAAGACATCCCTGCTTAAATATCCCTACTCATTTTAATTCAACCACATATGCCTAAGCAGAGATCTTTTCTAAACCTTGACATGTTAACCGTTATTGTTGACCATGAATACCTATCAAATTACATCAGAATGTTACTGCACACACAAAGAATGCATGTAAATAACTAATTCAACATATAAAAAGACACAAAAAGAAAGCTGCTACACCCCCATCACTATGTTGTTCAGTACTTAACCCTAAATACAGAGGAGCACTACCACATAATAAAAACACATTAGTGTAAGTAGAAATGAGGACATTACATAGTAACATAGTAGACAAGGCCGAAAAAAGACACGCGTCCATCAAGTCCAGCCCAAATTGTTAGGGTTAACTCATTAAATGCTAAAGAGATCACCAACAAATTGCTTTGCAGGGCACTGGAGACCCATCTAGCACTGAAGAGGTTAACTGTCCCATTTAAATGAACTGGAATTCTGGGGATATCTATTTTTTCCCCTGTGGTGCCATTTGTATGACCCAGAATAATTCCATTTGTTATGTGTAAATCAGCCACACCATTCAGTAATCTGAATCTGAATCAGAAAGCTGAATCTGATGTGCATTGATATTAAGCCAATAAAGCTGTATGTAGTAGTGTATGTAGTGTAGTGCATATGCATATTTGATTTGGAAGGAGACAATGAGGGTTATGCGCTAAAGATTAATAAAGAGACAGAGATAATGTCTCCAGTGATATCACTTCTCCAGTTCCTATGTTATTCTATGGAGCCTATGCACTAATATCTTCAAAGTTGGAGAAATCTTAGTGCATTGACTTTATAGAATAACAAAGGAAGTGGAGAAGTGATTTCACTGGAGAAGTCATCTCCACTTTATCACCTCTTTATCACGCCTTAGTGCATAATCCCCAATGCAACTGATATACTAAGAAGAGCTGGAGCAATTCTGGGACAAACCAATGACACCATAGGGACAAATGCAATTTTCCATTGATTTAAATGGGACAAGTTATAACCCAAAGAGTTTTTAGAAGACTGCAATGTATTGTCAGGCAATGCACCTGGCACCTCTCTAGAATTTAAGGAGCTGAGAGCTCCAGTAAAATCAATGAGAATATGTCCCCTGTGGAACAGTTGGTTTTTCTAGAGATGCTCCACATCTTCATATTACATCATGTTCAATTTATTGTATGGAAGGCATATTGATGCATTAGAGAGGAACACCACTCCTAATGTAAACTAAAAGTAATGCAGCCAAAACTATGTTGGGGAAAAAAGAAAAGTTCAATTTTTTCCCATAGGAAATTTAGCTTAAAATACATGATTTTCCCATGAAAATGTTACTGGAGGCTAATTTTTGCCCTCTTTTTTGTTTCAGGCAGAACTTTTCTCAACTAAAATTTTTCCACCACCCTATACTATTGATTTTTTAATATGGGAAATTACCACCTCATAGAAAAACACCCCTTAATTTGCCACTGGCCTAAAAAAGCCAAGAATTTCCAGCATTTCATAGTGCATTTAGTTAGTAGAAAGCTAGAGAGGAGAGGAGAGAGATCATAAAGATTAAAATTTGTGTAGTGTGTGAAGTGTATGTAACTTAAGGTTAGGTTGGTGAGTGTCAGGCAAGTGAGATTTAGTGGTAGGGCAGTGGGGGACATTCTAACTTGGCAAGTTGATAGTATTGCAGTGATGGGCATTCAAATTCAGTTAGTGTTAGGATAGTGAGGGTAAATAAAATTGAGTTAGTGTTAGTGTCTGTGGAGTGTGTACTGTCAGTGACTTTTTTCATGTTTTTGTAACTTTTTATTTCTTTTTTTATAATAATTTTTCTAATCCTTATTTTTCTTTATAATATATTTTTTTCCATAATAAGAAACGCTCAGTCATGTCTACCAGAATGACTTGGAAGGGGCAAGGATTTAACTGGAGGAGAATCATCCTCATAAGATGGCAGTAGCGGTGCACTCTAACTTGTCAATGTGAAAGGAGAGGTACCAGTTGAAAGCAGTAGTGCCATTTTTACTGCCACCACCAGCAGCATTGCATTGGGCCCCAGCCAGTGCCACCTGCACCTACAATTGTGGTGACACCAGGTGCAACACCCTTGACACCAAGCAACTAAGAAGATAGCAGCATTGATTCCTCTGAGTCTTTAAGTGCACTCCAAAGCTTTCATCAGTGGATGAGCATGGAGTGGCACAGAGAGGAAATAGAATGAATGAGTAAGGATTTGAATTCAGAAGACACAGTGAAATTGGAGGAAGGTGTACTAAGTGACAGAGAGTGTCTTTTTGAGTGGGCATCAGAGGATATAGTGGAGGATCCTGTGAGTGGGCAGTAAGAAGAAGAATTGCAGGTTCCTGTGAGGAGTCAGGTTCTGGTTGTAAGTGGGCAAGAAGAGAGGCAAGATGCTGTGACTGGACAGAAGGAAGATGGCCAGGTTCCTGTGAGTGGCCAAGAAGAGAGCCAGGTGCCAGTGAGTGGGCAGGAAGAGGGGCAGGTTCCTGTGGTAAGGCCTGAAGATGTGGTGGTGGGATTAATGACACAGATGTAGAGGTTGAAGAGGAGAGTCAGAGAGGTAGAGCCCAAAGATCATCATGTGCTGGGTCATGCTAAGGCTCTGCAGCACATAGTTCAGATGCAAGAATGCCATCTCCTCCACTGAAGTCCTGGGTGTGGGAATATTTCTCCCTGTGGTCTGGAACAGTGCAGGAAACTACAAATACTTTATGCACCTATGCGGGCACATAGTAAAGAGGGGGAAGGAGGGCTCTCGCCTTGGCATATTTGCATTAACAAATCATATTCAGCCTAGGTATGCTTATGTGTATGCCAAATATAGTCCATTGTACCAACTGCCATGCGTTAAAAAAAAGTCCCACTCCCATGCCACTGCTTCCTGTGCTGATCCTGCTGGTACTTTTTCTACCCGTCTCAAAAAGCATGGAAACAAGAAAACCTCCACAACTAAGAAGACCAAACTGGCTGCAGGAACCCCCATCAGCCAGCACCAATCCCCCTCAGCTTTTGCAGCCACCATCTCAGTCCCAAATTCCACACCCATCCAAAGTGTTTCCACTCAGTCCCAGAATTCCTCCACCAATGTCATTACCCCCATCTAGAGAGCATTCTGTGTAGGCACGAATATGGCAATTTGTGTCCACACATTACACCCTATGTGGCACAATGACTGCACATGTTAATGTTGTGATGATAAACATGATGCAGGGCATAACATAACACCTAAGAACCATGCATCCTGCAGAATATGAGCACCTATTAGCGGGGAGGGAAAATTATTAATTTTATAATTTTGTATACTATGAATGTGGCTGCTGCCAAACATTTTTCATGTTTACTTTATACATTTATTTTCTTTGTTTCCCATCTCCAGATAATGTTTCTTGGCTTAACATTGTATCCACTACTATATAAACAAAATATATTTTTAGCTTTAATTTTAGTAGGAAATGTTTTTTTCTACTTTGAGTCAAAGAAGAAACCAATAAGCCATAAGCTTAAAACAAAACACTCCTCTTTCTTGGACCCGTCTATTCCTATCAACAAAGAATTATAATAAAACAGGTACATTCCTGTATGTTTGAGATGGTTGCCAATTATATATGGCATGACATAAGAGAAGTAATTAATTTGCTGAATGGAAAAAACACCATTTATAAAAATAAAAAAGTATGAAGCGATAAATAAAAATACTTACAGATAGTACATATATCCATGTGCTATATCACCCCTGTTAGTCCAGAGGAAGGAAAAAACACTTTAAAGTGATATCCAATAATGCCCCAAGTAGACCCAAAAATTCCTTCCCTGACTCCAAATGACAGTTGGATATTTCCCTGCGGTCAGCATCCTATTTAACCTACCATTATTACTACCTTATATACTCTACTACTACTACTACTACTACTACTATCAACATAAATTAGTGGTATTTGCAGTAGTCCAACAGTGGTATTTAATAGCAACCCCTCCTCCTCTTCAGTGCTGCTGCTTTGAAGACTGCTGTTTTTACTCTCACTGTTGTATGTATGTATATTTTTATTTATATAATGCCAACCTGTGTACTTGGCACTATACAGTTTACAGTTAATATAGAAGTGCAGTGATTAAGTGCTTATATAAGCAATCATAATGGGAACACCAGGAGAGTATGCATTAGAATAAAAGGTCTCTGTTGTATCTAATTTAGATACAGCAATTGGTTTAACTGCTACAACTGTATCCATCATGCTATCAACACTAGAAAATGACTTTCTGTGGTCTTCAGTATTCCTTCATGTTTTTATTAATATTTCTCTCCTCCTTTCTTTATAGTATTTTGTCTTTTTATGTAACTACAAAAGGAACCCACTCATAACTATCTGGAACTCACATAAACCTAATTTATACAGCTGCATCTCAAACTCACTCACACCTCGTTTATAGAATTAGATATTAAACTTTCTGATACATATTTTCTGAAATATTATACAGTATTTATTCATTATTAGATTATGTTATGCACACAATCTCTACCCCTAAAGCCAAAGTAAATTCCAGTACTTTAAATGTAGTGCCATTATTTGCAGTATCTCTTAACTTTTTAACCCTTTCCAATCACCATGACCACTACATACTGACTGTACCTTCTTAATTCTAAATGTTCTATATGCCTTCTTACAGTACAACTAAATTCTCCAACAAATGTCTTCCATTCACAGATTCTTAATAGTCTGAAATTTGTGAACATCGTACAGTATTTGCACCCCTGTTTACACTAATCAAAATTATAACATAATGTACATTGCTGGTTTGGTATAAATTAAGGAAGTTAGCTACTTAACACTAACCTATTGTGGGCACTCTCGCTATAAAGGGCAGACTGGAGTTCAATGGCTTTTAACACTGATTCATATTTGAATCAGAGATCAATAATAGGTCCCATAAATCCAGTATCAAGAACTGAAAGCAAGTGAGCTCAGGCATACATGTTTCTATTCAACATACAGTGAATTTCTACACTTTTTATGAATCCAAGGCCTTTGGCTAAGGGAGAATGTCTGTGAAGAATATGCCTAATTTATTTAGCCCATTGATTGCTAGGGGCATCTCCAAAACATAGCTTCTTAATGAGCTGGATGCATCTCTAGAATTGAGATGTTAAGAAATGAAACTCCTGTTGTTGGTTTGAAAACCTCTGTTTTTAGGCAGAGAGTAATTTAACATGCACACATCTCATTAAATTATGCATACAAATAATCCATTAATATTGAATCACAGCTGTACATTTAAATTAGTACATGACAAGAAAATATCTTGTCAGCAGCATATCATACAAGGGCTTTATGCTCAACATATCTATACTTTAACCACATGACAGGAGGCTTCATATTTGCATCACTTTCTTTACTTAAAACTCCATAGCAGCACATAATAGAAACCAATCAGCAGTCAGTAAAGAGGCAATATAAGGCCCAACCAAACTAAGCCCCACCTCTTTCTTTGCTGCTCCACAAGCAGGACAGGTCAGTTCTGGTTTACTATTTTTTACTGTGTAATGGCATGTTAGCTTCTGTTATGTTCATGGGTTATGCCTTTGTACTAGGTGGAATATTGGCCTTGTGTATGTTTTGCTGTCTTAGGTGTTTTATATGCTTTAAACACTAAAACATTCCAAACGGTACAAAGGGATCTTAAATGTTTTAGTCCTATTGTGCTTTTTCGTTTTCATGTTACTATTCTAACAGTTATACTATCAGTGCTAAACAGTATCCCTTAATTTTCTAAGGACAATTGCTAGAACCCATTCTGGGCTTGGCGTTGCATCTATCCCCATGTATTCTGGGGTTGGGACGCACCTCTGGTCTCATTCGATCCCCTAGGGGGTCTCTGCTTTTCCTTGTTTTGAGTCGCTGCTCCACATCTGGGTGGCCTGTAGGGGCGGTTGTTTATCTCCAGGGGCCTGCCGACCACCACCCTCTGGGGTTATTGTGGCGTGGGGTCTTCCCTATTTTTTCCGCCATCTATAGGTGCTCCGGTGTGGGGTAGTGGCATTGCAATGTGTTATAGCCGGTGTGTGTTGTCGGGTAGAAGTCCACGGGAGTTTGTCCTGTCGGGTCCGCTATGCGGCTGGGCCGTCTTGGATCTCATGATAGGTGTGATCCATGGCGTCCATTTTGCTTTCCCCGGGCTTGCGATGTGGTCTGTAGGGGCCGCCCTGGGCCTGGTGCGGTGTTTCCAGCACTGTGCTTTGGCTACCAGTGTTTGAGGGGCAAGTTGCCTGCGTTTTTTTATATAACCTACACTCCATAAATAAAGAGTGCGATCAGACACCACTGTGCTTTATTAAACACTGTATCTACATTGTGCCTGGGATGAGCCCCCACTACACAACTGGGGTGAGCCTCCTTTTGAGTTGAGGTTCTGTCTGGATCTCTATCTTGATCTCTGTGCTTGGTCACAGGTTTGCTGGTCATATTGTTTGACCTTTGTTCTGAGAGTGAGCCCTCCTTTGTGTCCCTTTGGGGTGGGGGGATCCACCGTTTCAATGTGCCAACTGGGTTTGGGCTATTGCTCTGGTGGATGGTTTATTGCCCAGGATATTTCTATTGTGTGAACCTAAAAAAAAAAAACAGGAGGTTGTTGTCTGCCTCTGATCTGATTTATGCCTAGGCCCTTGGGCGGCATACCCCTTCTTTGTCCCGCTGGGTGAGCCCCAGTTGTGTTAGCAAGGGGGATACTCCGCTGCTGCTGCAGCGTTACTGACTGTGGGTTGTTCTGTTTCTAGGTGTTCATCACTGTTATCAGGGATCCTTGACTCTGTGACCATGGGCGATTCTCCCCAACCCTTAACTGACTTGCAGGGGATGATCCATGCGGCGGTTGCCGCCTCGCTGGAAAAGGCTTTATCCAGGGTGCTTAATCCACATCCCTTGGGCCCTCAGCTATCGGGTCCTGGCTCTTCAGTCGATATTGAGGATTCTTCTCCTGCTGACGCTAGAGCTTCTGGATCAATAATGCCTAAGAGGCATTGGAAGGGTGCATCCTCTGGTGGTGGTCACATGGGCAAGGCCCCCTCAAGCGGCCCCGGATAGGGACTTCGATGATTCCGGTCCAGGTCCATTGTCCACTGGGGAGGCCGACTACTCAGTGTCTTCACCCTTGGCTGTAGTGGACGAATGGCCGGTGGACAATTATGCCTCAGATGATCTTGAGTGGAGGCCGGAGCAGGTTGGGGAGTCGAGTTTTGTGAAGGAATCTGTGGAACCAGTTGCGGCTGCTCCTGAATTGGATACTCCTATGGGGGATGAAGATTTGTATGACCCTCAGGGTAACCTGATGTTTGACCCTAGAACCATTCAGCATCCCCGCTCCTCCAAATGGAGTCTGCCGGAACACTTGGTGAAGTTCATCCATTTTTGGATCTGGAAGCCTTTGGATCGCGAGGTTCATAGCAGACTTCAGGCCGAATGTCCTCGTCCCTTGTTGATGGACAAGGTGGCACTGACGCCGGAGTTCAACCCCAACGTATTGCTTTTTATGTCAAGGTCAGATTGTGACCCTCGCAAAGGCATTGAAAAGGGCCTGAAGTCTTCTCAGGACAAGCTCCTGGACGTGCTTGGTCCTTTGGCTAGAATGTTGTTCTTCACGGATCAAGCTTTGTCGCAGGGTGCTACGTTGGATGCTTCTGCAGTTCGTGAATGGGCCTTACGGGCAGTTTGTCTCCTAGGAAATGCTAATTCCACCCTGTGCACTGAACGAAGGAAGGCAGCTCTTCTTCGTCTCAACTTGAAGTTGGCAGATCTGAGTACCAAGGAACTAGGTCCGGAGGTGGCCGGTCTTTTGTTTGGGGAACAGTTCATCCCTGAATTGAAAAAACATTTCAGCCTGTTTACCACCCTCAATAAGGCTCAGGCCTCCATGAGACAAGTCTTTCGACCTTCGCCTTCCAGAGTTGTTTTTGGCAGGGCTGGATGCCAAAGGGGCCGTGCCTCCAGCTGGTTTTGGACATCAGACCTCAGACCACAGCAGCCTTCTTTCCGGCAACCCAGTATCTCCCCACCTTTGGAGAGGTTCCGACAAGTTCCGAGGACAGAGGAGTCGAGGACGTGGCAGAGCAAACACAGGTAAATGTTCTTGGTTGTCACCTCTGACTGTCACTGCATGCAGACTGGGTTTTTTCTTTCAGAATTGGAGGAAGATTTCCACGGATGCGTGGATCCCACAGATGGTCAGGGGTTACGTTATCGAGTTCAAAACTCACCTGGTGCAGTTAGCTCCTCCTCCGGATCAGGTAAACACCAGGGAGGCTACAGATTTGATAGATGCAGAAATTCAGGCACTTTTTTCTAAAGGCGCCATGCAGTTTGCACCAGACGACGGGGGATTCTTCAGCAACATCTTCTTAGTGCGAAAGAAAACTGGAGATTTCCGACCTGTCATCAATCTGCGCAGCCTGAACGCATTTGTCGTTTACAGGCACTTCAAAATGGAAGGGATTCATATGTTGCGGGACCTTCTTCTTCAGGAAGACTGGTTCACCCGTCTGGATCTCAAAGACACTTACCTTACGGTGCCTGTGGCGTTGGAGAGTCGTCCTTACCTTCAGTTCCGGTGGCAAGGTCACATGTGTCAGTTTACGTGCCTGCCTTTTGGTCTCAACTCGGCACCATGGTGCTTTACCAAGCTGATGAAGCCAGTGGTAGCGAATTTTCGCAGTCGCGGAATCTGATGTCTCATTTATCTCAACGACTTGTTGATTTTCTGCAGCGAGAAGTCTCTGCTTCTATCTCAGATGGACTTCATGATTGGATTTCTAGAAGACTTGGGGTTTATTGTCAACTAGCAATGTGGGACGGCGTTGCCCATCATGTTATGACCGTTGGGCGCACGTGTGTGAAATGCAGACACACTGATAAACACAGACATATACAACACACAGGCAGACACATACCATACATCCCAAGTGTCCCTCTTTAGGAGGGACAGTCCCTCTTTGAGGGCCAAATCCATCTGTCCCTCTTTCCCACCCTGTTGTCCCTCTTTTTAGGAGGTCAGACTGTGTGCAGGGCAGCTCCACCTATAGGCGACGTAGGCGCCGGCCTAGGGCGCACACGTACTGGGGGCGCGGGCATGCAGCGGAGAAGAGCTGCGGCTGCACACATACAACGCTGGGAACCACAACACAGTCAGGTCTGTGTCGCTACAGCGCTCCCTCATCTGGTCGGATCTTTAGTAATGCAGAGCGCGTTGGGAGTCATGATCTCCCGCCGCGCTCTGCATTACTGAAGAGAAGACTGCGCGGGAGCTACAGGTATGTGATGGGGGGCAAGTTGGAGCTGAGGGGGCATAGTGGAGCTGAGGGGGCAAGTTGAAGTGGATGTGGGGCAAAGTGGAGATGATGGGGGCAAGTTGGAGCTGTTAGGGGAAAGCTGGAGCTGAGGGGGCATAGTGGAGCTGGTGGGGGCAAGTTGGAGCTGATGGGGGCAAAGTGGAGCGGATGAGGGTCAAAGTGGAGCTGATGGGGGGGCAAGTTGGAGCTGAGGGGGGGCAAAGTGGAGCAGATGGGGGGCAAGTTGGAGCGGATGGGGGGCAAAGTGGAGCAGATGGGGGGCAAGTTGGAGCAGATGGGGGCATAGTGGAGCTGGTGGGGGCAAGTTGGAGATGGTGGGGGCAAGTTGGAGTGGATGGGGGGCAAGTTGGAGCGGATGGGGGGCAAAGTGGAGCTGATGGGGGTAAGTTGGAGAGGATGGGGGTCAAAGTGGAGCTGATGGGGGCAAAGTGGAGCTGAGGGGCCAAAATGGAGCTGGTGGGGGCACGTTAGAGCAGATGGGGGGCAAAGTGGAGCTGGTGGGGGCACGTTGGAGCGGATGGGGGGCAAAGTGGAGCTGATGGGGGCAAGTTGGAGTGGATGGGGGGCAAAGTGGAGCTGATGGTGGCAAGTTGGAGCTGATGGTGGCAAAGTGGAGCTGGTGGGCCAAAGTGAAGCTGATAAGGGGCAAGTTGGAGCTGGTAGGGGGCATCTCTTACAGGCATCTCCAGACCAGGGGCAGACTGGCCCAGGGGGCAGAGAGAGGACAATCATGAAAAGAGGTGGGGTATAAGTAGGCAGGGTATAAAGGGGTGGGACACAAGGGGCGGAGCGAAATGGGCGGCAAAATTAGGTTTTGCCTAGGGTGGCAAAAATCCTTGCACCAGCCCTGACTGTGTGGTGTGTTTTACTTTGCTCTCCAGCAATAAAGCAATAAACTTCAGTATATGTGTTTATACATTAGTCTGTGCAAATAAAATACTTTGGTCTTGCACTAAATCATTTATTCAGTTACATAAATAGCCAGTAATAGGTCATGAAATAACCTAAAAATTCTTACTAATGCCCTGGCCACCAGCCACGCCCCAACAATATCACCTAAAACTACAGTGTCCCTCTTTGGCCATGTGAAATGTTGGGAGGTATGCACATACACACAGTGAGCGGCAGAAACATGCAAAAGACACGCACACACACAGACTCACTGGAGATGCACACATATGTAACAGATGTACACACACAGACACACTGGAGATGCACACATGGACACATATATGTAACAGAGATGGACACAAACACACATGCAACATATATGAGCAGAAACACATGCACTCATGAGTTGTGCACCCCTCTGGCAGTCAAAGGGTTAAGATATACAGAGGCATGTCAGAGTTAAACAGCAGTGGGAAGTGTGTTCATACCTGGGAACTTTGACTTGTGGAGTCCCTAGAGGGGACTGATGTGGTGCTGATGTGGAGAGACAAATGGGGCAATCTGGGTTAAAAGGGGGCGGGGCTTATTCACAAGTAGGTGGCGGGGCTTAACATAAATGTGGAAAAGTGCTAGTAATAAGCTGTGGAAGGAGGAGATGTGGGAAGGAAATGCAAGTTTACAATGTGAGGGGTTTGAACACACTCCCTGAGGGCTAAAACTTGATACACAACCCTGTGGCAGTCAGTGAGTTAAGTGTGAATCTGATGGCTGTCTGTCCTGTGTCTTGCATGCCAAATGATGACAGTGAAGAAATAATTGAGCAATGAGGGCCTACCTTAAACCTTTGAGTGCCATTTTGTTCTTCTGGTGCTGCACTACAGGTCCTGCTGAAGCCACTGGGAGTCAGGGTGAGTGAGTGTGTGTGTGTGTGTCAGCCATCTTTCTTTCTGGCTTTGTGTGTGTATGTGGTGCTGTGTGTGTGAGTGGGGGCATGTGTGTTTGGTGCTGTGTGAGTGGGGCATTGTGTGTGGTGGTCTGTGTGTGTGAGTGGGGCATGTGTGTGTGTGTTTGTGTGGTGCTATGTGAGTGGGGCATGTGTGTGAGTTTGGTGCTGTATGAGTGAGGCATGTGTGTTTGTCTGTGGTGTAGGAGCAAGTGGCGGCCATATTGTTTTTTTCTGACTTTGATAGTGGTGGGCGGGCTGCATAGTGGGGGAGGGCCAACTCCCTGCATGATTGAATCACCCAATAGGAATAGTAACTCCTGCTTTATGCCTCCCCTGGGTGTGTTTTGGCAGGCACAAAGTCTTCTTTTATATATATAGACAGGGACAAGTCAGCTCTGGTGCCATCTCAGGTGGTCCAATTCTTGGGGTTCGACATAGACTCGGTGAAGTGTCAACTCCATCTTCTCGCGGCCAAGATTGCTGCGATTCGAAAGGAGATTCGCAAAGTGCTTCGCCTTGAACTTATGCCGTTACAGTTTCTGGCGTGTATTGTGGGTCTCCTCTCTTCGTCCATTCAGGCAATCTTTCCAGGGCCCCTTCATTATAGAGCAACACAGAGACTGAAGGCTCATCTGCGGTCTGGTCATTCTTACGATCATACTGTCGTTCTTTCTTCAGATATTCGCGCCGAGCTAAGATGGTGGCTTCTTCATATGCAGGCCTGGAACGGCACTGCTATTTTCGGTCCACGGCCAGATTTTGTGATGGAATCGGATGCCAGCCTTTGGGGCTGGGGGGCGCATTGCGCAGGAGTGTCCACAGGGGGGCCTTGGTCGGTGGTAGAGGATGGTCTGCATATCAATTGCCTGGAATTGATAGCTGGTTCTTTCGCTCTTCGCAGTTTTGCCAGAGACAAATCAGATTGTTGCATTCTCCTTCGTATGGACAATATTTCAGCGGTCCAATACATTAATCGGCTGGGCGGTGCCAAGTCTCGGGCGCTTACAGAAGCGGCGAAAGAGCTTTATCAATTTTGTTTCCATCGCAACATTTCGCTCGAGGCGGAGTACCTTCCGAGAGTGTCCAACATGACAGCAGATTGGTTCTCCAGACATTGGAGGGACGCCAGTGACTGGAAGCTTCACACGGCAGTGTTCCACCGATTTGAGGCGAGCTGGGGTCCTCTAGTGATAGACCTTTTGGCTTCCAGGACGAACAGTCAACTTCAGCTGGCTTCCAGATCCAGATTGCAAGGCGGTAGACGCCTTCTTACAGTAGTGGCCACGGGAGGGAGCGCATGCGTTTCCACCTTTTGCCATGCTGTCAAGGGTTCTTCATCAGGTACAGGTGCAGCAGGTGTCTCTGATTCTGATTGCCCCATTGTGGCGCAGTCAGCCGTGGTTCCCAGACCTTCTGGACTTGTTGTTTCGTGATCCTCTTCTTCTTCCATCCTTTCCTCTACTGCTTTCGAATCCCCAGGGAGACCCGCACCCATTGGTGCTACAAGATCATCTGCGCCTGGTGGCCTGGATGATTTCAGGGGAGCTTGGTCTGTCGAAGGCCTATCGCAGACGACGAGGGATCTGCTGTGGGATTCCTGGGCTCCTGGCATGAGACGATGTTACGGCACCTGTTCATATGATTCAGAATTTTCTATCTTCTTTTTTTTCCTTAGGGCGATCTTTTCTTTCACTTAATGTGGTTCGGTCCGCTATTTCAGCGGCGCATGTCCCTTTGTCAGGGGTACCAGTTGGTAGAGATCCTTTGATCTGCAGGTTGCTCAGAGGGATCAAGTTGTCTCGGCCTCTTGGGCCAAGATATCGGCGGCTATGGGATGTAGCAGTGGTGCTGCAGTTGTTACGTGCCTGGTCGCCGAATGCAGATTTGTCGTTGCGTCAACTGTCGGCTAAGCTTATGTTGTTGTTGTGTTTAGTGTCATTTCATAGAGTTTCCGATGTGAGTGCGTTTGACGTGGACAGATTTGCTGTCCTCCCGGAGGGAGTCTCTTTTTCCGTTGCTCGCCGTACTAAATTGGATTCGGTAGAGGTCTCTTACCCCTTTTTCAGAGAAAAGCCTCGGCTTTGTGTGGTTAGCACTTTATTGAAGTATGTGGAAGTCACAGCTCACTTAAGACCTTCGCAATCAGGTCAATTGTTAGTGTCCTATGTGAAGCCACATAAGCCGGTCACTTCTATTACTTTAGCACGATGGGTTCGATGGCTGTTGACTTTGGCCGGGGTGGATTCCGACATCAGCGCCCATTCAGTCAGGGGTGCGGCGGCTACTGGTGCTTTTTCAGTGGGTGCTTCTTTGTCTGATATCTTACATGCGGCGGATTGGTCACGTGAACATACTTTACGGGTCTTTTATTTCTGTCCTTCTCATGCTTCTTTGTCGCTGATCGCGCAGTGTTAAAATTGCAAATATGAAGCCTCCTGTCATGTGGAAAAATTGTAGATCATGCTAACGTAGTGTACTTATAATCTTAATTTTAGTAATGACAGGAGGCGAATATTTCCCTCCCTTCCCTCCCAGGGGGTTCAATTGGAAAAGACTTTTCATCATTTTTCTTGGGTTATCTATGGAAGGTAAGATTATAGAACAAGTCACAGATATTTGTGAAAATCGTTCTAAGATATTTGTATTTCTGTTGATGTTCTGCTATGGATTGTTGATATGTTACAATGTTAATTCCTTGGAAGAGTCCAGGGTCTTTCACCTTTTTCCTCTGTTTCAGTGTGACCGACACCTCACATGGGACGGAGCATGATGTCCGGTTGGATGCTGATATCTATAGCTGACTTTAGGGGACAGTTGTCGTACCGAAGACCGGAAATTCTGGGGAGATGTTTATTACAGTTGCTTTTCTGTTGCTTGTGTTAATTCAAAGAAAGAGGCGGGGCTTAGTTTGGTTGGGCCTTATACTGTCTCTTTACTGACTGCTGATTGGTCACCTTTGGTTTCTATTATGTGCTGCTATGGAGTTTTAAGTAAGGAAAGTTACGCAAATAGTCACCTCCTGTCATTACCAAAATTAAGATTATAAGTACACTACATTATCATAATCTACAATTTATTGGATAAAGTTCTTTTTATTATATTGCTGATTTTCAAAGGTAGGAGTTGTCATCTTTTCTTTACTAGTAATAATAAATCTAAATAGATGAAAGAAGTAAACCAGCAGCAGTCATCCCACTTCTCAGAGGTCTTAACAAGCCGGTGCTGGGAAGATATTCTTGCTTAAGTATCCCTACTCATTTT
Source organism: Rhinophrynus dorsalis (assembly GCA_037306005.1). Classification (NCBI taxonomy): domain Eukaryota; kingdom Metazoa; phylum Chordata; class Amphibia; order Anura; family Rhinophrynidae; genus Rhinophrynus; species Rhinophrynus dorsalis. The sequence continues at coordinate 349,357,318 of CM074719.1, read as the reverse complement.
AATTCAACCACATATGCTTAAGCACGGATCTTTTCTAAACCTTGGCACATTGTTATTATTATTGGTGTTGATTGTGCAGACCTATCAAAATATCCCAGATTATTACTGTACACACAGTGTAAAGTAAAGGGGAACATTCACATTATAAAAACTTCTGTGCATGGGCTTTAACTAATAAAACTATATTAGCACTGGCTTTTATTTGTAATTTAGAGACCTACTATTGAAGATATCAAGACTGAAAATCAGGCACTTCCGCCTTATGCTGCACCCAGGGAGTGCGTTCATGCTTTCCTTCGTGGTGGCATTTATGTGGACTATCGTTACAACAAGCTCCGTTTACCATGCTACTGAGCCTGCAAGCTCAGCTGCAAGCTTGGAGTCTCTACTAACTAATACTTAAAGGGATAGTAATACTTCATTTTTACTAAAGCCTTGTAAGCTTGCATTTAAAAGTTAAGCACAGTGGTACCTTATTCATGCTCTGAAACACTCTTTTTCTTCTTAAATTTGCCAGTAAAATATCCCCAGAATCTAAAAATGTCAGCCATGTCTTGTAATCTGAGGATAAGCGCACTCTCGCCATTCTCCTCTAAATGTGAACGATTATTTGTATTTTCTGTTTGGGAGGGTCCTGAGAGAGTGAGGGACCTATTTGTCACATGTGTCAGTCCGTCTGGATTCAATGTGTCCCGGTGCAGTAGAGGAGTTTCACTCAAAGGGTTAAAAGTCTGTTGATGCAACTCAGCCTAGCAACTCCACTACTGCACCGGGACACACTGAATTTATTAACCCTTTGAGTTTTGTGCTTCTTGTCTGTGGAAAAAAGGACAGTGGTTCCAAGACTATAATGGAACTAAAAGTAAAAATGAAACAAATTTCATTTAAGAAATGTCTATATTTCTATGCCTAGATCTTCCCATATAAATTATCATTTGAAAGATAAATGGACATTTTATTTTTTTCCATTTTCTCTATTCTGCAATTCAGGCAAACAATTATTAAAAATAAATCATGTAACCAAACAGTCTATATATTTTTTTAAAAATACTCAAAATTCCAATTTCAGGGATTTGACATTGCATTTCTACTTGAAGAATTGTTTGCTATGACATTAACAGAAGATTGAGCTACAACAACAAAAAGTTGTTTTTTGGGTTTTTTTACATTTACACTCTTTGACACATACTGGAATTGCTGAAATTCATGGCATATCATACTAGGTTAGGCAGCTGGGGGATTGCTGGGTAAAACAGTAACCCACTGGTATGATCTGACACACTGTAGGGAAGTGGAGTTCCAACCTGTCCTCAAGCCCTACAAGAGTGAATGTTTCCAGGATCTGAATTAAACAAAATGGAATGTCATTATTTCTTGTATATCTTTCAGAATTAATTGAATGAATTGTGTTCATACAATGATGAAATCCAGAAAACCTTCACTGCTGTTGGTAGACAAAACATACTATTTTGGAAAGAAGATAACCAGCTAAGATAACCAGTTGCATCAAATGAGGGCGTCACTTGGCTTCCAACCATTAGCCTGATATGTGCAAATGTTTTTAGAAGTAACGGAAAAAATAAATTTTTTTAATATGTCTGCCCTTTCAAAAGTACTGTGGCCTTACCTATTTCATATTGTTTAAAAAGGGAGCAAGATCCAAACCAGGAAATTATAGACCTGTGAGCTTGACTTCCACAGTGGGTAAGATACTAGAAGGTTTATTAACTGATAGTATTCAGAACTATGTGAAGACAAACAATATCATTAGTAGGAATCAGCATGGTTTCATGAAGAACAGATCATGTCAGACTAATTTACTTGCATTTTATGAAAGAGTGAGTAGTAATTTGGACAGGGGAATTGCTGTTGATGTAGTATACTTGGATTTTGCAAAAGCCTTTGACACAGTGCCTCACAACAGGTTACTGCATAAATTAAAAGGCTTCGGTTTGGGTGGTGGTATCTGTACATGGATTGAGAACTGGTTAAATGATAGATGGCAGAGAGTTGTTGTAAATGGAACTTTTTCAAATTGGTCTAGGGTTATAAGTGGGGTACCGCAGGGTTCAGTCCTGGGCCCAATGCTTTTTAATTTGTTTATTAATGATCTAGAAGTGGGAATTGAAAGTAGCATCTCAATCTTTGCTGATGACACTAAGCTATGTAAGGAAATACATACAGAGCTCGATGTTTTTTCCCTACAGAAGGATTTAGATAAACTAAGTGAATGGGCAGAAAAGTGGCAGATGTCATTTAATGTAGATAAATGTAAGGTTATGCATTTGGGTTGTAGAAACAAACTTGCTACATATACTCTAAATGGGAAACAACTTGGGAAATCCTCATTAGAGAAAGATTTAGGTGTACTGATTGACAATAGTCTTCACAGCAGTGTGCAGAGTCACTCAGCTGCTGCAAGAGCAAATAGAGTACTAGCCTGCATAAAAAGAGGTGTAGAAGCAAGGGATGCTAATATTATCCTACCTCTGTATAAATCCTTGGTTAGGCCTCATCTAGAATATGGAGTACAATTTTGGGCGCCTGTTCTAAAAAAAGACATTACTGAACTGGAAAAGGTGCAGAGACGTGCAACAAAACTGATAAAGGGATTGGAGGATCTGAGTTACGAAGAGAGACTAGCCAAACTGGGTTTGTTTACATTAGTAAAGAGACGTCTAAGGGGTGATATGATTACCATTTACAAATACATTCAAGGCCAATACAAAGAACTATCCAATGAATTATTTATGCAAAGAGCTGAGCTAAGAACAAGAGGTCATCCATTAAGACTTGAGGAAAGGCGCTTTCGACTAAAACACAGGCAGGGATTCTTTACAGTAAGGGCGGTAAGGCTATGGAATTCTTTGCCTCGGGATGCTGTGCTTGCAGATAATGTAACTGCATTCAAAAAAGCAATGGATGCCTATCTAGCACAGAACAATATTGACAGTTATGACAGATGGCTTCAAAGCAAATAGGATATTGAGCCGGGGAACTATTTGACACACTCACACACACACACCTACATTGGAAATTGCTCCAGAGGGCTTTTTTGTTGCCTTCCTCTGGATCAACAGGGGTGTTATTGGCATGGGCTGGACTTGATGGACGCATGTCTTTTTTCAGCCTTATCTACTATGTTACTATGTTACTACTATGTTACATATGAGTGTTTACAAATCCCCTAGTCTGTGTTTGTATGTATATGTGTGTGGTTATGAATGTGTGAGTGTATTTGTGTGTGTGTACGTGCATATATGGGTGAATGTGTGTGTCTGTGAGTCAGCATGTGTATGTATGTGTAAGATCTGATCCTCACCTGTTCAAGAAACAATTATAGCATGTTTTGTGATCACTAGAACACTAGATTACCCATCATGCACACTGTTAACCCTCTTAGTGCTTCACAATACATTGATTACCTCACCGGTGCTCATGAGGTTAAAGAGTGCTATTGAATGAAAGAAGGGACTCCCCTATAAAATGGCACCTTTTCTTTAGTGCAAGAAGACATGGAATAGGAGCTTTTTAAGAGTGCTCCACTATTCCTGTGCATTTTGTTTATTTCATATGATCATTGATCACACAACATGTGGATGTTGAATGCTCCCCTTGTTTGAAAGAAGTGATTACCATCACCCAACGTTATAGTATACAAGAGTTTCCCGATTTTAAATAGAAAATTATCTTCTTTCAAACAAGGGTACTTGGAGCTCATTTGAGTAAAGGGGCTGAGATCTAAGCTCTTGAAATCCTCCTCCCTGATCAGAATGGTGTAAATAAAAAAGCATGTTGATGTCATTTATGCCACAGGATTCTTGAAATTCACAAAGACTACCATGGACTGAAGACTTCCCACAATGTAACCCACAGTCACAGTAAAAACCTCTTCATTGCTAAACTGCAAAAGACATGGCCATCCACTTCCTTAGCAGTTTCAGGTTGAGTAGCTGTGTATGTGGACGGCCATATCCTTAGCACAGAAGTGGTTTAATAGGACTTTTAACATCGTGAATTTGAGATCTGTCTCTAATTCTTTGCAATGTATTATAGACCTCTCTAGTATTCCAAGGGGTTGAAATGTAATATAAATGAATGGGGCTTTTTATTTGCTGCCTTTGAAGCAGCTGGCATGCCCTAGAATTTCTTCAGTTCTTAGCAAATCAGCCTCAATGTCATCTGTTTTACACATAAATTTAATATATAGAAATCCCTATCTATATGTATGTATATGTAAACATATTTAGAAACATATTTTAAAACCATACATTTTTAGTGTGGTGAAGGTTAAAAATCTAGATTTATGAAGTCTGATTACCACATGAAGCTTTACCATTTATTAGTTTGGTGGATTGATAATGTCTCTGTTTCCCCTCAGCCCATGAACATTGGAATAGGACATGTTAATCATTTATTATGCAATTTAAGGGCCTTATTAAGCTTTACAATGGTTACATTTCCCAGTTTGGAAAAGAGTTAAAATATAAATACAGAGTCATAATGAGTGAAGGACATTTAAAAGATGTGGATGTGTTTATGATTTTAGGATTTAGTATAACTGCGATGTTCATAGCAACAATATAATTACAGATGAAAAAGCAGTAATTAGCATATTTATTTTCATGCAAAGTATATGAGAAGGATCTCTAATGAGCTTTTTATTTCAATACCTGATCAACTAACTACGGGCCTCCCCTTAGAAGTAGGGAAAAGGAGGTTTCAACTTCAGCAGAGAAAGGGGTTTTTTTTGTGGAATTCTTTGCCCAAGGATGAGGTTATGGCAGATACAATGGATACAATTAAGAGATTAGATGCATTTATTTCAATAGGGAACATACAGGGTTATACAGTGAATTAGTAGGTAAAGCAGGAAGTTCTGGTAAATAAAGTAATACTCATTTGGTAGCAGGAAGGCTTATATAATTCTAATTGTTTGGGGGTTTTGAGGCAAATATAGAACTTGATGGACTTGATGTCTTCTTTCAACCTAATGTACTATGTTACTGTGTAATGTTTCTATAGCCAAAATGTTGTTCTTTGCATCCAAATATGGGCAGCATCAACATGCCACTGGCATTAAATCAGTTTGGAGGAAAGGAGTGGAGTTGCCTGATTTCCAAAATATCAGGGTCTTCAGTCCAACCTAATGCATTATTAGTGCACTGTGCATCCTGATTTTAACATTATTTTAATGAAGACTGGCAAAGTTACATGCCCCAAACTGGCAATAAGATATGTGGCCTTAAGAATGAGACCTGTGGCTTTAGCCCCCCACCCAAAAAAAACAGTACTTAGTAACTCCCCTAGAGAAAAATATAAAAAGTAGTATATTGAAGGCATCTCTAGTAATCATTTAAATAATCTGACATTTGTATTTGTTTTTTTTATTTTATTTTTATTTTATTTCACATCAATGGCTTAGCTGGCGTTGAAGAATTGCTCCTCTTTTGTGCACAGGGCTCTGCATACTTACTGAGTAAAGTGCAATTTAATAAAAAGGAATGTTTTTCTTTCTGACTTTGTTCTTTAATTCGCTTATATTAAATCTGTCAGATTGAAATGAATATGCTGAGTTTTATATTTGGATTATAAATTGTAATAGCAGTTTTCATTTGTAGTATAACTACTAGTGTGTCTTCTAGATTGAAGCTATTATGAAACATACTGGTTAATAAAGTTATTTTAAACATTATAAACTAAAATACAAGACAGATATCAATCAGGAACTTTCATTGCAAATGTTAACTTGTATGATAAGTGTATTTATCACTTTGGGCTGTGCAACACATTGCAAAGTAATTTATTGTACACCTCTCTGGTTCTTAAAAGGTTATGTTATCCTTTTTTATATAGAGCCACTCCTTTGTATATCATATTCACTTTTTTGATCATTTTTTTCATGAGTTTAACAAAGATCTGTTGCTATCATGCTCCATAAACACTCCTTTCAGATAGCCCTACCCTACCAAAGAATTCTTTAAATCTATTCCCATATTCAAAAGCCCAGCCCTGAAATTTTAAACAGTTGTTTTTGGTTTTTCTCTGTATGCAAAAGCACACAGATGATTAATGAATGCCTAATGTTAGCCTTCTCTTCTTACAGGAATTTGCTGAACACTACAGTGTTTCCAAGATTTTACAATGATAAAGTACAATTGCTGCTCCATAGGGGATATACACAGAGGTGAGGTGAAGGATGAGGGGGGTTACTCCTTTGATACAAATCAATTACATTTCTGTGGTATTCTATGGGACCTCATAGTACATAGGCTCACAAGTAATCAATAAGAATTAGAGATTGTGACTATTTTCTGTAGTGCATCTCCCCCATGAGTATCATAAATTCTAGTTTAACTTTTCATGATAAGACCATGTATATAAAATGATGGCTAAATATCACAGACTTAAAGGGATAGTAATGTTTCATAATAAAAGCAGCTCTAATTAATCATCATAGTATTTGGACTTTGGAGAGTGTTATTTCAATTCTGTCAAAGCTGTAGTTCAAGAGTAATTCAATAACAAAGTGTCCCCCTCCCGCCCCTTTTACTGATGTAACACTGCTCAGCCAGATCAGAAGAGAGGTGCCCAGGTAGATTGCAGAGAGGGACAATCTTCAATTAAGATAAGGGAAAAACCTGAAAAACTTGTCAAGGGGGGCAGGGAGTTCATTGTTTTCATAGGAAGAAGATTGTCCCCTTCTGTTATCTGTCTGGTCTATGGACTGCATTCCACATCTGAGAAGAAATGGCTTACACTAGGTAAAAGGGGCGGGAGGGGGAAACTTTGCTTGTGAATATCTCTTAAACCATAAAGGCTTGAGAGATAAGACTTATATCATTCTTCATTTTTTTTAATACCTACAAAATAAAATAGAGTTAAAACGAAGTATTACTATCCCTTTAAACCATTTATTCCTTTATTTTCATCTCTGCTAAATGACCTATTAAAAAACAAAAATAGGTGTACTATGAAAAGTAGCCAATCCTGTGGTGAAGCAACTAGGAAAGAAATATGAATTCCAATTTATTTCAATGAATATTTTAACCCCTTGAATGTGTTGGAGACCACCCTAGCTTTCAGGGAGTTAAAATACCAATTTAAATCAATGGAAATTATTATCATTTTTATTTATTCCAAACGGTACTCTTTGTTTGCACCTGAATTGCTCCTCTTTCTTAGTACATCTTAGTCACAGTTAAAATGCATAGTAGCTCACTTGTTATAAAAAGTACAACTTAGCACAGTCACCAACAGACCTTTGGTCATGTTTAGATGAGTTCCATTCTTTACATCCACATTCTGGCACAAATAGAACATCAGCTATACTGGGTATTACAGTTAAATGCCACTAATATAGTTTCTCCCTTCTGTAGTGAAGATATAAACACAGTCACTCAAGGAGTCTTTTGCTAACTTAGCAGAGTCTAGCTGGGTCACCTAGCAAAGAGGGAGGAACCTAGCTAGAAGGGAACCAGGCACATAGTTGGGTGACAGAAGTGGTTGCAGTGGGGGAGGGAAGAGAAAGAGGGCAGCCAGTCCTGAGTTTTTCCATCCCAACACATTTGCTCATTTAAGTGAAGATGTTGGGGAGGCAAACCCAGAAGTGGAATTGCTGGAGAAAACTGTTCTCTCTAACAGCCGGGATAACAGCTCCTCTAGCACAGAGGGGATTCAGAGGAAAGTGAAGCCTAGGAATTTGTTGGACTAACAGCACTCAATGCCTATTTTAAAATATGGGAGGCAAATATAGTTTTTGATACCTTTTATTGGCTAACTAAGCAGATTTAAATGCAAGCTTTCAAGACCTTAGGTCTCTTCCTCAGGCATGTTATACAGATAAATATGAAAACATCTCTCTTAAATACAAGTACACATCACATTGTTTAGCATGGAAATCAGATAACAGAATGCAGTCCAGATCCAGATATCTTTGATCAGTCAATGGTAAATTGCACTCTTCCTCTGAGGCTTTAGAGGTATTTACGATGCTCTTGGGTCTGTTGGAAAGGTCAGTCAACTAAATTATATTTTGCAGGGTTGGGCCTGGTTAGTACTTGGATGGGAGACCACCTGGGAATACCAGGTGCTGTAGGCTTTTGCTTAGAAATTATATTTTGACATAAATTCCTTATCCCTGTTCAAACCACTACAAATTGCATTAAATTTTAACATTAATTTTACCTCCCATACCTTTCTGTCCCTCTGAGTGCGAAACAGTCCCATCAATACAGTTAACTTAATATCCTTGACACTGTACCCATTTTGGCAAAAATGTTCTCCCACTGGTGTCTCTGTCTTTTTGTTATTAACACTGGATCTGTGGGAATTAAATCTCCTATGTAGTGCTTGTCCAGTTTCTCCCACATACAGAGCTGTTGGGCATTTTGCACACATGATAAGGTATATTACATTGGATGATTTACAGGTGAAGGTACCATTGATCTTATGGTGTAACTGGGTGTTTGGAATTGGTATGTTGTCGGTGGTGTAAATGTGTGCACAAGTTTCACATCTCTTTTGTAGGCAGGGAGATGTGGCATTTTTTGTATATCTTTATTCAGGGCACTCCTCACCATCAGTTGTTTCAAATTTGGAGGCTGTCTGAAGGAGAGTAAGGGAGGCTGTGGGAATATGTTCTTGAGTCTTTCATCTGTATGTAATTTCTTTTGAAGTTCTCTTGAAATTTTGCGTAGCACTTCAACCTGGGGGTGGTAAGTGACCACCAGTGGCACCCGGTTTCCCTTATGTTGTTCTTTGTAGTGCAACAGATTTTTTCTTGGTATTTGGGTAGCCTTCTGTATCTGACTGTCAAAAATAGTTGCGCTGTAACCGTGTTTTATAAAGTCTCCTCTGAGTTTCTGGAGGTGCTTGTCACTGTCCATCCTGTCAGAACAGATGCGGTGGTATCTGATGGCCTGGCTGTATATGATGGAGTTCTTTGTGTGTTTTGGATGGAAGCTATTGCTTTTCAGGTATGTTGGTCTTTTACTAGAACTTTAAGCAGAGTTGCTGCCAGTAGTTACATAAAGAAAGAGGTTTAAGCCACATGAGCAGTGCTATTCCATTTGTATTGCGAGAGAGTATTTAAAGCTTACTGGGGTAGCAAAGCAAATTGTTGTCTCCTGAACAAGAGATCTGGATTGCCTGAAAAATGTGTAGAGCTAGAATCACACTGGGACCATAGTCTGTGGACAGAGCTTGTCCAGACTTAATATTGATCGGACTGGAAACAAGGTAGCATGAGAGGGAGGACTGGTCTGATGTTGCAATCTGGTTTTTGTATGGGATGAGATCTAACACTATAAATGTCTGTGAGTAGTTATAAATGGGCAAATACCCCCACCCAAAAGCAAAACAGGAGAAAAATGTCACATTCTGTCATAAAGAAAAAAGTGGCATTTTTCTGCTTTTTCTGCCTTTGTTATTGCACTGAAATCAGGAATGGATTGTCCCCCAAGTAGAGAGTTTTCAATGTATCTGCTAGTATAAAATGGGTGTGAGGTTCCTCCCTGCCACTAAGAAAAAATATTTCAACAATGCTGATTTTATGAGAGGTGGAGGAGGAGAAGGCTTATAGGCCAAGGAATGTGGAAAAAGTGTAATGTTCTGCCTTTTTTCTTTGCTTTTTTGTGTTTCCTTGTCTGGTTTTCCATTTGTTTTTCATTGTTATCTGGATCCTGTTTCCCCACTTTGTCTTGTGTTTTGCCCTGGGCCTTTATAGAGCCTCTTTGCTTTTGGGTGGGGTGCTATCATGCATTCCAGGTCATGACACTGAGTTTCCTGTCCTGTTTTGACATGGCTTTTCCTGAGATATCCCTCCTGGTTTGTGATTTGGTACAGTGCTTATCTGATATCCTGTTACTGATCATGGCTCCTTTTATTCTACCATTCATCTGTCTGCTGCCTTGTACAGCATTGCCCACCCGTTCCTGATCTGGCTTGTCTGACCTCCCATTTGCCTTGTCCCTTGTGGGCTTCTTCTTCCTCATCCACCCGTCTCTTTGTTCCTGTACAGCAGCTACAACTATACTGCAGGTGAGTTGTTGTTCTGTATTCTCTTTGATCCCAGTGGGTAGCTGCTGTTATTTGAGTTGTCATCGGGGGTGCAGGCCTGTAGGCACTAATCTGGCCTTGCAGCCAGAATCTCTAACTCATTCTAGGCCGCAGCAAAGCAACTCAGCGAGCAGCCACAACCAGCCATCTATGCACTCTAGTCTTCGCTCCCTAGCATCCGGCCCACTGGGGCCTGCCTTGCAGTATACCTCTATTGTTATTTATTGTGCTTTGTTCATAGTATTTATATAAAATAGCAGTCTGTCTCATATTTGTGGAGAATCTACTTCAAAAGAGTTGACCAGGCAGCTTACATTGGGTGCCTAGTCTGTCAGATCATCACAAAAAGTCAGAGTATTTTCCTGCAGGAATTTTCTCAGAAAAATAATTTACTGCTTTTCTGCTTTTTTCATGAAAATTCCACCCATAGAAAAGATGTTCTACTTTGCACCACTGCCAATACATTTTTTTGCTTACATTTTCTATGAATACAACATTTCCCACCACAATATTACTTCTTCTGAGGGCTGAAGTGGAGAAATAAAGAGCTGAAAGTCCTAAACCAACATATGCCTAGAATAATTGTTAGAAGGCAGAGTGTCTTTGTCCTTTGCCTTCAACACTAACATCATGCTTAAGTAACACTGGCACAAATATCGTTGAATAAGAACTGTATCTTGGGATATTACAGCAGGTTGAAACACATGACGTCAGTTCTTTAAAACCTCTATTTAAAAAAAAAATAAAAGGGCTGTCTGTCAACCGTTTACTTTTGCATTATTTTTTGTACAGGTTTTGACTTCTTGCTAGGATCTTAGTAAGTGTAGGATGGCAGTACATATTGGGAGAACTGTGTAACTTTATTGCTTTAATGACATAACTTGTGGAGGTGGTGGTGGTATGTGTGGGCACTCTATGACTCTCTAGAAACAAACATAGAGACACACTCCTCTGCAGCAGGAGCAGAAAATAGTTGTGCTTCAGATGGGGTCTCATTGAGGAGGTGTGTAAGTGTAAGTATGCTTTGCCCCACTCACATGCTTGTTACACAGACAACAGATAGCAACATGCTTAGCTTTTGGATCATGAGTGGACTGTGGACTTCATAGACTGCAGGGTTACTGAGTTGCTGCTGCTACTACTACTGGGGTTAGATGTTACTGCAATTGTACTACTATTAGGTGTCACAGGTGCTGCACTTCCAACAGCAGCAGAGGCACTCATCATAGCTAAGGTAGTGGGTGCTGATAACCTGTGTTGTTGCTGGTTACACAACACTATTAATATGTGTGCCTGATTTGAACTTGGACTTGGAAGTGGTGATGATACTGATGATGACTAAAAGGATGACTGTGTATTTTTTTTGCATCTTTGTTTGTCCAGGGTCAGACTTTCCAATTGTTTTGTCAGTTTATAGACACTGTGCTCCTTTTCAGTGGTGCAACCTTTAAAGGGATAGTAATACTTCATTTTAACTTTATTTTATTTTGTAGGCATTAAAAAAACATGAAGAATGATATAAGTCTTATCTCTGAAACCTTTATGGTTTAAGAGATATTCACAAACAAAGTACCCCCCCCCCTGTTCAACCAGATCAGAAGGGAGATGCCCAGGTAGACTGCAGAGATGGACAATCTTCAATTAAGATAATGGAAAAAGCTGAAAAACTTGTCAAGGGGGGAAGGGCTTTCATTGTTTTCATACAAAGAAAATTGTCCCCTTCTGTTATCTGTACTGTCATACAACCAGACTCACATCTGAGAAGAGATGGCTTACACTAGGTAAAAGGGGCGGGGAGGGGAACTTTGCTTGTGAATATCTCATAAACCATAAAGGTTTGAGAGATAAGACTTATATCATTCTTCATGTTTTTTTAATGCCTACAAAATAAAATAAAGTTAAAACGAAGTATTACTATCCCTTTAAGCTAACTTTCTGGCCATGTCATCATCTCTCTCACTCTCAACTTCAGCTGTAATTAGGCCATTTTCAGCATTGCCCACCACTTCTTTCCCACTACTTTTATATTCATCTAGGCATTCAGAGGTCTCAAAAATGTATTTTTACTTTTACCCTTTGAGGGATTTTCACAATGTTCACAACTCTTTCAGGAGAGGTGTTTTTGTGCTTATTTGTCTCACTTTCAGAAGCAGAAGTTAGTTGAGCTGCTACACCTTCTTGCACTATGCCATCAATGCTGAAATGTGCATTGTTTTATGTGGAGCTTTTGGTGGGACTTTGACAAACTACATCTTCTTTGGGAAGAGAGGGGTCACTATTTATTGCTCATGCTGCAGTAGCCATGGCTGCAGTCAGTTTTTGGACTACCACCTTATTCACACGTCCCTGCACTGCTCCTAATGGTTTCACCCTCTCCCTACCCCTTGCACATATGTTGGACATTAATCAACTGTGTGTGTTTTTACTGTAAAGAACAAAATAGAACTGATTGTGTGTAATGTCTTTCCTTAGATTAGATAAAATACTCTATATCATCTAGAATCAGTCTGTCTCTGTCACAGATCATGTCAGGGCCCCCCCTATCACTGTCAAAAAACAAAAGCACACACACTCTCTATTCAGCTATTTCTTTCCTCAGACTCCTCTAGGATAGAGATAATTGCCAGATCATGAAGAAACTTGGATCCAAAGTTGCCTGTGTCTTCCCAGTCAGTCACACTGAATTTTGGGTATTTAGGGTGATTATTAGTATCCCTCAGACTCCCCTGGCACAGAAATAACAGTCAAATAGGGAAGAAACTAGGATGATGGCTGTCTAGGTCTAGGTCTTCCCTAGGTCTATGTCTTCCCAGCCAGGTAGAATATTGAGGTATTTGGGGTAATTCACCTTTCCTTTCTTAAACATCCCCCAGACTCCTCTAAGACAAAGATATCAGCCAGATCAGGAAGAAACTTGGATTATGGATGACTGTGTCTTCACAGTCATTAACATATATTTTTGGGGGTATTTGGGGTAATTCTCTTTTGCTCCCTTCTCACAATCCCAGACTGCTCTGACACAGATATAACAACCAGATCAGGATGGAACTTGTATCACAGCTGTCTGTGTCTACTTGGTCACACAAAACGTTGGGGTATTTGCAGTAAACCTCCTTTGCACCCTTCTCATACCCACAAACTCCCCTTGTACAGATATAACAGCTAGATCAGGAAGGAACTTGGATCACAACTGCCTGTGTCTACTCAGTCTCACAAAATTTTGGGGTATTTGGGATAATTCTTTGGCTCCCTTCCAATCATGAGACATTATGCCTCACAGTTAATAAAGAAATATTAAGTATAATGTTCTTGTTATTATCGAACTAAAGCCCATATTTATACAAGCAAAGTAGAGTTTTACTGAAGTAAACCAACTGTGCCATGGAGAACAAATAAATATTAATAAATTCCCATGCACTTGAATAGAGCTTTTTAAGAGCTTGAATGCCAGAGAGGTCTCCAATACATTGCTTTACTGGCATTCAAGGGGTTAACAGCACATAGACCTGCAAATATTTTCTCAAGGCATTGCCTTGCTGTAGAACTGTTAACAATTTGAGGCTTGACTTGCTGTTAGCCAGCAAGCCATTTTTCCCAAGGCTTGCCTTGCTGTAAGCCTAACAAGGACTGCCTTGCTTTCAGCCTACTAACTTTTTCAAGAATTGCCTTGCTATACACCTATTCAAGTCTTGCCTTGCTATAGACCTGCTAACATTTTTCTCAAGGTTTAATTTGCCATAGTTGACTGTAATAAAATTTTTTCAAAGGTTCCACATAGCTCATGTTTAAAATGTAAATCTACTTACACAGCAACTGTATAATCTTTTGCTACTGTAGTTAACAAAATAACCAGCTGCACTGAACTCCCACTCTGACAGCATGCTGGTGGTACACATGAGTGCTAGCCACATGCAAGTGAATCTTTATTTCAACCTGAAAGGCTGAAAGTATGCTTAAAGGGAGAGTAATGTTTCATAATAAAAGCAACTCTAATCATCATAGTATTTGGACTTTGGAGAGTGTTATGTCAATACTGTCAGAGTTATAGTTCAAGAGTAATTCAATGACAAATTATCCCCCTCCCTCCCCTTTTACTTATGTAACACTGCTCAGCCAGAGCAGAAGGGAGGTGCCCAGGTAGACTGCAGAGAGGGACAATCTTCAATTAAGATAAGGGAAAAATGCTGAAAAGCTTGTCAAGGGGGGGGCAGGGCTTTCATTGTTCTGATAGGAAGAATATTGTCACCTTCTGTTATCTGTCTGGTCTATGGACTGCATTCCACATCTGAGAAGAGATTGCTTACACTAGGTAAAAGGGGCAGGAGGGGGAAACTTTGCTTGTGAATATCTGTCAAACCATAAAGGTTTGAGAGATAAGACTTATATCGTTCTTCATGTTTTTTTAATGCCTACAAAATAAAATAAAGATAAAACAAAGTATTACTATCCCTTTAAACAATATGATATGCAGTTGGGCACTCTTTGAAGATATGGGCCCTACAGAAAAATTAGATAGAAAATGACTTTTTTTTTGTTGAGATTAGGCCTTTGCTGTTTTCATCCCAGTGTATTGTCTTAAGTGCTGATGATGATTTTAATACCATTACTATGCTTCTGTAGAGGGTACATTCTAGATATGGGAAACTTCCTGCATCAAAAGCAAAACATGAAAAAACTTCACTTTCCACAGAACGGGAAATTTCCTAAGAAAAGTTCATATTTTCCCCTTTTTTAACCTATGAAAAAAAAAAAAGACTAAAGACAATGATAATGAGCAATGCCATTCTAATGTTGATGTCACAGCAGAAGAAGAGGATTAAGCAGTGGGGCCAAGAGCTGTATCAGACAGTGATAGCAACACCTCATTGGACCTGAAAAGTAATGTTCAGCTTAAATCCTTCTTAGGCGAAAAGTGACAACAAAGTGTTTGAGAAAAAACTAGAAGAATATGAATGTGATGGGGATGGTGAACTGGGCAGGGAGAGTTGTTGGAATGAAGCAGATGATGTTGCTGCTGATGACCTAATTATTAATGAGAGGTCATGTGGAAAGTCTGACCAAGTAAACAAGGTGAAAAAAATATGCTTGTAAGTGCTACTCCCAAGCAGCAGTACACATTGTTGGTAATATTAACCAAGGAACACCACAGGCCACACATGACTCTAGCTAGGAGTGTTTCTACTACTGCTAAAAGTGTTGCTCCTACTGCTATAACCTTTGTAATATATAGCCCCTTTAGTAATAGTAGCAGTTTGTCAGGAATGCCTCAGTTTATGAAATCTTCACTCTGGAGATACTTGATTCAAAAGCTAAACATGTTGTAATCTGTTGTATAATAAACATTTGAGCAGGGGCGAAGCAGGATTCCATCAAGGGACTTCCCTCATTGAGATTCCACCTGAAGTACAACCATAGGTCTGAAGGGGAAGGAAACCAGTGACACGTCAGAGGGGTCATGAACGATGTGCAGCAGAAATACTCCCTATGTGGATGGGGCAAAAGGGACCTCTGATAGCAGTGTTAGAGAATTGTCTATAAGTGACAGAAGATTAGCTTGTGTAACAATAGTAGCTACTTCTCCTAGTGCTGGTTTTGTGTATGGAGGAGGATGACTCTGTTAGTAGTAGTAGTTGACAAAAGTCATTGAGTATCTGCTGCTACCACCACTACCACCACTTCAGTCACTGATAGTGATTTTGCAGTAAAAATAATGAGTTCATAGAAAAAAGACACAAATTGCTCAAAAATAATCCCTAGGTTCACTTGTAGAATGGTGAAGTAGTTAAAATGTTAGTGGTCGAAAATGCTGCCCTATTATTTTGTTGAGAAAAGGGTTTTAAAGAACTGATGCGAGGTGTGCACCCTGTTGGCATATCCCAAGCCACAATTATTTTTCTAGGATAGCTGAGCTAGAGCTGTACAAAGTTGTGGTTAGTCTTGAGGGCAAAACTTGGAAACATCTCACCTTCCCAATTAACTGGTAGAATCATGCAGCAGAGTACTGTTTGCATATCTTTTTGGCCACTGTAAATAGTTACTTTTTAGTGTTTCATTATAAACAGCTTAAATTTATACATTTTTTTTATACTTCGTGTAAAAAGAGATTGAGATTTCTTTTTATGTCGAAAATGTGATCTGACTACCATCTAAAACCTTGCAGAATTTCAGGAAACACCATATTTTTATAGTAGTAAAGTGGGAATTCTTACATCCATAGGAAGCCTAGGAAGAAATTGCCTTGCTCATGTTGTTATTTCATTTGCAGTAATGAAAAGGTGGAAAGTTTGGTGGATTTTTGTCCATGTGAATTTCTACAAAGCAATTTAAAGATTCATTTTTTAAGCAAAAATTATATAAACAGGAAATATGACTTTTTGTCCATCCCTATCTGCAATATCCTGGTGCCTCTTCTACTTAAACAAATACATGGAAAAAAAGACACTCCAGCTTGTACTATTGTCACTGCTAAAAAATAAAAAGAGAGAGAGGAAACACATTAATACAGAGGAGCGAATGGATTGCTACGGGGAGGTGTAAAAGCCTGTTAATTTGATGAGTTGGTGCCACTTAAGTCTATTTAAAATAAAATATATATAGTACAGTATCACAGAATTTTCTATATGTTATAATGGGACATAAAGTACTTATCTATTAGACTGACATTTGGAGTATGGAAGTGCTGGCCCACTCGTATGTTAACCTTTCTTTTCTTTACTATAAAAGAAAGGAGGTGTATTCTTCTCCTAAATGCATGCCCTGTTTGTATCCAGTTTTCACAATGAGTAAAGAAATACTATACTATATACCAAATCGCTTTCCAATTTGTTTACAATGTAAAATATACAGGTTCCTGGTAAGCTCAAAATATCATCCTATATAATAATTTGCTAAAACGTGTGTAACGCCGCAGCCTACTGCAGTCATGCGCAGTAGAGGCTGCCCACGCCGTGGCTGATACAGAGCTGGACGCTCCGAAGGAGCGTCCTGCTCTGTATCAGTCGCGACGCAGGCAGTATCTACTGCGCATGACTGCCCCGCGACCGGCTGGCAGTGGCAATGTGGCCCATGTAACGGGCTCTTCAACTAGTTTATTAATAATGTTTGATTAGTTACATATGTGTGTAGCCAGGAGAGCAGCAAGAACTATATATTGGCTACATGTACAAAGTAAATAAAAGGAAAGTCTGTGCATCAAATCCTTTTACAAATAAATAATCTATGACTTGCTATAAATAATAAACAGTGGAGCAGGCAATTTTTCCATGCCTTTGGCCAAAAACAAGTAACTTAAACCCAACTGTTTATTATTAATGGCAAGTCATAGGTTATTTCTTTTTTAAAGTCATGATTTGGGATGTGGGACTACATTGTCCATCTGTTTATTTGTTTGTTTTTTAAGAAATGCGTACCCCTTTGAGTGTCAGAGGGTATGCAATGCATTGCAATGCATTACGTACCTCTCTTGCACTCAGAGGAAATGTGAGACTCAGGGACACAGGAGTGTATATATAATGTATATCAATCTACACTGTACACACTGGAGTGTATGTATAGTGAATAGTGATCTACGCACTGTACACACTGAACACACAGCAGTGTATGGATATTGTATATTAATCTACACAGCACTGGCTGTTTCATGACTGGAGGGCCTGGCAGAAGATGAGGCTGCAGCACCGTCCGACCATTGAGGGCAAGTTTTTCAGAGGGATAGAGGGTAGGGATGTGTGAACATTTTTGCCTCAAACCAAAATTGATGAATAATGGCACTACCCACTTGGTGAATAACTTCCCACTAATGATGAGCGAGCACCCCGATGCTCGGGTGCTCGGGTGCTCTGACCGAGCACCCCCTGAGGCTCGAGTGCTCGGCCGAGCACCCGAGCCCCATTGAAAAGCATGGGAGCACTCGAGCATTAAACCAGGCACCCCCTGCTCTGATGAGCGGAGGGTGCCTGGTCAATGTCCCCCTTCATCTCCGCTATGCCCCTCTTCCACAATGTCCCCCTTCATCTCCTATGCCATAGAGGAGATGAAGGGGGACATTGTGGAAGAGGGGCATAGCGGAGATGAAGGGGGACATTGTGGAAGAGGGGCATAGACTCTATGCCCCTCTTCCACAATGTCCCCCTTCATCTCCGCTATGCCCCTCTTCCACAATGTCCCCCTTCATCTCCTCTATGGCATAGGAGATGAAGGGGGACATTGTGGAAGAGGGGCATAGCGGAGATGAAGGGGGACATTGTGGAAGAGGGGCATAGCGGAGATGAAGGGGGACATTGTGGAAGAGGGGCATAGAGTCTATGCCCCTCTTCCACAATGTCCCCCTTCATCTCCGCAATGCCCCCTTCATCTCCGCAATGCCCCCGTACCTCCAGTCCCTGGTGGTCCAGCGGAGTCTTCGGATCTGTGCCTCTTCCGGCACAGATCCCCTTCACCCGAACATGTCGGGCGAGCACATGGCGGTACTCGTACGAGTACCGCCATGTGCCGAGCAGAGCGATGCTCGAGCCGATCCGAGCATCGGCCGAGCACGCTCGCTCAACACTACTTCCCACAAAAAGTGCAGTTTTTCCATTTTATTCGCCTAGCTCTTTCTGCTGTTCTACAGCCATATTCAAGAGTGTCAGGCTCTCACAGCAGCCATTATGTGTTTGAGAGAGGAGAAAGCAGCATGTTTTTGAGCTAGAGGAGATAGGCAAATAAAGGGGAATTGAAGCTTAGTTTAGGGAGTCTTTTAGGTAGGTCATTTGTTGCCTGAATTAGGGGAGTCTGGGGCACTCTGGGGAAGAAGAAGAGAGGAAGGAGGCTGACCCCAAATACCCCAAAATTTGGTGTGACTGACTTGCAAAACACAGGCAGCTGGGAAGTTGTTGATTTTGTTTTTTTAGAGGGGACTGACTGTGATATAATATGGTGGACAACTTAAAAAAATAAAAATAAAAAATAATACATAAATAATTAAACAAATAAATTTATTAGGTGACAGACAGCTGACTGGGAGCCTGATCTGAACTCTATGACTGAGGCAGACTTGCTAGACAGCAGACGACACTGAGAATATTGTTGAGGGCTAAGGCAAGACATCACACACCATCAGTTGTGTACTTACAGAGTAAAAACACACACAGTAGTTGTTGAATTAATGGCCTGAATTATGAATATTAATATGCAAATATTAATATTCTAATTAGGATATTAATCACAACATTAATATTTATTTGATTTGCGGTACATCAGTTAATTATGTGGAATGAATACACAGGAAACAGTTGTAATATTTGATGATATACTTTACTATAACATCTACTGTTAAAGCAATATATCTAAAAAAGGGTTATTACAACAAAGTTACAGATAAATACAGAAATACAGTGTTACAATTATACTTAGCTTGGTTTACAGTGAAAATTCAGCACATGCAAGCATATCTCTTTGTCCAAGGGAACCCTGCAAGTCATTTCTTTCATGTTACTCTTGGACAGCAAAAGGCTATTGTTCATCCTTCTCTCTGCATGGTGAGTTCTAAAAAAACATGGCTCCCAAGGCCTAATAACTCCAATCACTGTCCAATCTGGTTGCTTGAGTAAGTCACATGGCTCCTTTGTTCCTTGCCACATGGCATAGCTAATGCACAGGTCTCCAGGATTCCCAGAATGCATGTCTGCAATGGCAGCCATTACACATGTGCTCAACCACTCATAAACACTGCCCCTAGTGGTACACATTCAAAATGCACATACCATATGCAAATATATTGCTTTAATTGTCTGTGTGAAATGAATCATATACAATACAATAAATCGTATCCAATAAAATCCACCTGTTGATTCACTCCACACAGCAATGTCATCAGATGCAAACTACTCATTATGAAAAAAACTACAAATAAAGAAATTAAAAGTAAAAATTCCAACAAACCCCATAACTAGTGTTGAGCGAGCACCCCGATGCTCGGGTGCTCGGGTGCTCTGACCGAGCACCGCCGGAGGCTCGAGTGCTCGGCCGAGCACCCGAGCCCCATTGAATTGAATGGGGCGACACGAGCATTACACCAGGCACCTCCTGCTCTGATGAGGGGAGGGTGCCTGGTCAATGCCCCCCTTCATCTCCACAATGCCCCTCTTCCACAATGTCCCCCTTCATCTCCGCAATGTCCCCCTTCATCTCCGCTATGCCCCCTTCATCTCTGCAATGCCCCCTTCATCTCCGCAATGTCCCCTTCATCTCCGCTATACCCCCTTCATCTCCGCAATGCCCCCTTCATCTCCGCAATGCCCCCCTTCCGCAATGTCCCCCTTCATCTCCGCAATGCCCCCTTCATCTCCGCAATGTCCCCCTTCATCTCCGCTATACCCCCTTCATCTCCGCAATGCCCCCTTCATCTCCGCAATGCCCCCGTTCCGCAATGTCCCCCTTCATCTCCGCAATGTCCCCCTTCATCTCCGCTATGCCCCCTTCATCTCCGCAATGTCCCCCTTCATCTCCGCTATGCCCCCTTCATCTCCGCAATGCCCCCTTCATCTCCGCAATGCCCCCTACCTCCAGTCCCTGGTGGTCCAGCGGAGCGTCTTCAGATCTGTGCCTCCTTCGGCACAGATCCCCGCCACCCGAACATGCCGGGCGAGCACATGGCGGTACTCGTACGAGTACCGCCATGTGCCGAGCAGAGCGATGCTCGAGCCGATCCGAGCATCGGCCGAGCATGCTCGCTCAACACTACCCATAACCAATAAAACCAATAGCATTTAATAACCTCACAATAACTTGAATAATACCTGCATTCCATCATACTTAAAATAACCATACCCCCCAACACACACACACACACAGAGCAAAGTCAATGTAAGCAACAATCTCTTGAACCACCTTTGGGAACCTTTTAATATAAAGATCTCTTATTTTACATTCCCCACCTGTAGGCTCATAGACAGATTTTGACCTCTTAAATTGCCCACCTGTACACTGATTCTGTTTTAAGGGTAGGGTGTGTAACCTTGGATGTAAAAATAGGCTTATACTGAAACATGATTGAGATGACACCCACATATTTTAAAATTTAGAGTACTGTGAAGCATAATTTAGCTAAGGCTTTCACAGAGATCATTTGCACCATTCATTACACCTTGCAGTCACTCTGTAGACCTCATGTAACCCTCATGTAACCAACACTGCTTCATCCACAGCATCTGTCAGTCACTTCCACACCGGATCCACTTCTTCACTCAGAGGTCAGGACTGGGCTGCTTTCAAGCTGCAGGCTCTCTCCTCTATTAGACCATGGCATCTGGTGTTACTTTCATATTTTGGAAATGTTTTATGACAGTTCATCTTCTGTTCTCTTTCATGGTGTATTGAAGAAACCACACAAGGAAAAGACAGTGTATTGCTTGAGGGTGTGATAGAGTTAGCATATCTGTAGTATTTTTATTCAAGGTATTCAGCTGGACTTATCTGCTCAGTGTTTGTCATAATGTGTTACCTTGGTAGCTTAGAAATTAGAAGATACACTACACTAAAAGTGTGCTGTGTGATCTTACCAAATCACTAGTAGTGTATTTCACTCTTTTCTCAGCATAATTAGCAAATGGTTCCATAGCTGATCATCCAAAGCATTACAAAGGTAGTAGAGTAGAAAGGGACATACACACTTTAATTAACACATTGCCTATACTAATTACTGTTTGCTACATTCTCTGCAAATTTAATCTAGGAGGACATTTCAAGATATGGAATAACAGGCCATAGGACTTAGTTCTAACTTTATTATCATCCCATCTAGAGGTCATTAAATGTACTAAACCCCACCCTTTTTATAAAAAATTATAGGGGAAACAAAATTCAAAATATAGATTTGATACCGCCTGTACATACAGTACTTGCAGCATGTAATCTATATACAAATAAAAATAAAATGTCTGTTGCCATACATTAAAATGAAGCTATATTTTTGTTGTAACCAAAAGAAAGTTACATTTCATTTCCCCTGTATGATCAAAATACTAGCCTCACCTCAGGCAACAATTCACCCAGTTGGGGAATTCATTATTATAGTTTCTATAACTGTTTAACAGTGCAGGCGTTTTGTAATAAGAAAAAAACAAAAATACATTTGGAATTTGGCCCACCTGACTGTATAAAAAAATAAATAAATTAGAGGCTTTCCCTTAAAAACAAAAACATAGATAAGGTCTTCTATTATCTGGCACATCTAGCTTGCCTGCAACAAACACATATGTTAATTGCTTGCACTTCTCCACAGGAGGCATCCCTTTTGTTTCTGTAAAATAACTTCAAAGAACAGTTAGCATCTTCCATTGCAAAAACTGGTCAAACAACATTTCATTCCTTCATTTTAGATAACTCTGCTTTTAGAAAGCCAATCTGTTCCAGCAAAACATTTCTTTCACATTTCAGTTTAGAATTTTCAGCCTCAAGCTTTGGCATTTGCCACATAATTTTGGGCTTGCAACCATAGATTTGTGGCCCCTTCCATACATTTAACCATATCTCCAGACCCTGGAAATCTTTTTTTATAACAGACTTCCACTTTTTCACCAAATCTGCTGTGGAAATGCCATATATTTCTGTGCTAGGAATACCTGCTTTTAACAAATCAAACCACATTTGCTTTCTAGGTATCCTGATACAACCTTTACCCTTCAACTGATCTTTTGCATTTGCCTGATTTATCTTACATTACTGATTTTATGGACACTACTTCCATTTCCAAAGCATTCATTTCAGCTAACAAAGAGGTCAATTGGTGTATTTTTCCTGTGTTAACTAATCCACTTATTAGTGATAACAGGGAGGCTCTCATGGCGAGTGGAGCTGATTTCAAAAACCACAAACGCATGCTGGCAGTGAAATCTTCCATATCTGGTCCCTCCCACTTATCAGCATTAAGTCCAGCTACACATCCCATAATTCTGACTCTTTCAATAGCATCTTTAATAGTAATTCAGGGGGAAGTGGACTCTATATCACTATATGAAGGGTACACTTGCAATACCACATATCTGATCATATCCAGCAACAGAAAGTTACCACAATTTTCCCTCACTTTCCCCATTATCTGCCTAACTTGTGGATGGAGGGTAATCTGTCCCATGCGAACTGCTTCTGCTGCATTTAACATCACAGTATCTGCACCCCCATCCCACAAACGCAACAACCATTCACCAATTCCTTCACCAACAGTTTGCTTACATTTTTTGGCAAGTTCAAACAACTTCTCATTTTCTCATTCACTTCATCCTGTGCCCCCATTCTTACTCCAAAAACATCCTGCTCTCTATGCAGTCTCCTCATCCTATGCTCAGTAATAATAGGGCGGGCTCTCCTCTGCTCAGTTTCAATCACACTATCAGGCATAACTACACATTTTTCCTCATCTACAGAGAATAGGGGAGAATCTACAGAATCCCTACCTAAGCCAGTTACAAACTGATTACAGGGTACAGGCTTTCTACCCTGTTGCTTTACTGCTGGAACTGAACATTTCTCTTCCAACTCTCCTAGTTTAGCTGCATTACATTGCATACATTTGTTACTCATAATTAACTGTCTTTTAATTATTTGCAATTCTTTTTTCAGCTCCTCTTTTTGCTGTACCTCTTTCTGAAGCACCTGCAAAATGATCCATCCCGTCTCACTTGCAGCTTTCCGCTCCTTTTTCTTGTACATACTCAGATCTAATCTCAATGCTTGACTACATAACTCTGTCCCATATTCAGGGTGTACGGGGGTAACGTACTTTATTAACTCTTTGGCTATGGGCTGCCAGAATCCGAAACAAGCCCACCCAGGAATGGAGCAATATTTTGACCTTTCTTCCCCTTCTGCTGCTTGCTTCTTATCACTAAACATCTTAATGGCTAAGCTTAACACACAACTACAAATTTTAAACAAGAAATAACAGATTTTGTTGTATTTATTCCAATAATCAAACCAATATTCTGACGACTACGCCAAAATGTTGAATTCGTGGCCTGAATTACGAATATTAATATGCAAATATTAATACTCTAATTAGGATATTAATCACAACATTAATATTTATTTGATTTGCGGTATATCAGTTAATTATGTGGAATGAATACACAGGAAACAGTTGTAATATTTGATGATATACTTTACTATAACATCTGCTGTTAAAGCAATATATCTAAAAAAGGGTTATTACAACAAGGTTACAGATAAATACAGAAATACAGTGTTACAATTATACTTAGCTTGGTTTACAGTGAAAATTCAGCACATGCAAGCATATCACTTTGTCCAAGGGAACCCTGCAAGTCATTTCTTTCATGTTACTCTTGGACAGCAAAAGGCCATTGTTCATCCTTCTCTCTGCATGGTGGGTTGCTTCCCACTATGCCCAGGCCACTTCGGCAGCCTTTAAAATCATGTCACTGACTCACTGTCACTCTCTAAGCCCTCACACAGCTTCGTCTTAGTGAGTGGCGGCGAGATGCCGATTATGCCTTACTGAGTGTGCTTGTCACACACTTTATATGCGCAACATGCTTCATAGCCAGTGTTGGATTAATGTAGGGGCTAGGGGCGGCTGAAGCTCCAGGCCCACAACTGAAAATAGGCCCCAGCAGCCCCCCCCCAGCCTCCAAACAGTGCTGTAGAATTTGCCGGATGCTTTTTACTGTGTCTCCCCACTGCCCGCATTGATGACAGCTGAGACTGTGTCACCCGCGGAGACGCATCGTGGTGAATGTTGGGGTTTTCTTCCGCAGTCTGGGAGCCAGTTTTAAACTTGCACTGGCATCAGAACAGAGGAAGAAAATACCAGCATGCTCCACGCAGCGTCTCCGCATGTGACACTGTCCTGGCTGTCTTCAGCGCGGGCAGTGGGGAGAGCAGTACTTGGTGTGTCTGCTCCATCTCCTGTGCTTAGTGCTGTGCCCTGCCAGTCCCCATTGAGTTACTATGAGACCCATCACCATGGGATGCACGCTGAGTGCAGAGGACAAGGCGGCAGTGCCTGGAGAGAAGTAAAATGATCGATAAGAAACTACAGAAGGATGGAAAGAAAGCTGCCTGCGAGGTCAAACTTCGTCTTCTACTACTGTGTATGAGTATATGAGCGGAGGCAACAGAGTATACGTGCTAGTATAGGTAGGCAGATAGGAAACGTACAACTGAGGCAACAAACTAGGAGTAGTGGAAGCAACTGCAATACTACTAGCTTGGTAGTTATAGGCCCAAAGGAAGGAGTGTGCCCTTGAACTATCCGTACAAGTGGTAGTCAGACAGGAGCGATAACAACTACAGAGAGTAGTCAGATAGGCCACAGTCAGAAACTGGATTGGGTAGTCAGCCACAGCCGAAGTCAACACGGAGAGGGTAGTCAGACAAGCCAGGGTCATATACGGATCAGGTAGTCAGACGGAGTCACAGGTCACAACCGGAACGGGTAGTCAGACAGGCCAAGGATCGAACATCAGAGAGTAATGGAAGCCAAGCAAGGGTCAGACGAGCAACACAGCAATGTGCATAGAAACACCACGAAAGAGTGACTAAGCCCAGTTCACGGTCAATATCGCTAAACTGACAGGAAGTATAAAATAGCAAGGTTGACGTCAGAGATGTGCGCCCGCAGATGGATCGAGTAAGAGTCATGCCACTCATTCAAACTACTGGACTGGCACAGCGGAAAAGGGAAATCATGGGCACCATGATTCCTCCTCTTCTGAAAACTAATGCCACTATAAATAAAAAAAATTCAAATAAGAGATGCCATAACTGTACACTGCCTGGGAATCAGTCTTTGTTCCAGTGTGGTTCACGCAATGGCTCGAGAGGCATCTTTGGGGGAATATTTGCTCTGCTTTCCTGATACCGCCAGCAGCGGCAGCATACAGTTATGGCATACCTTTGGGGGAAATTCTTATTTGAACATGTTTTTTTCTGTTTATAGTAGCATTAGTTTTCAGAAGAGGAGGAAGATCAGACAATAAGAAGAAAGAATATGAGAAGAACAAAAATAAGAAGATGACGGAAGATAGAAGATTAAAGAAGAAGACTTTCAGTGGATGACCAGGGTGCTGAAGACCCCATAGCACAGAAGTAAGTGGATGGTGTCAGCTTTAGTGGGATTAAGTGTATGAATGTCAGTATGGAATGCAATACTCTGCAGTGTATTGTATACCTTACTGGCACTCATTTAATTTCTGTTACATTACACACATTTTTCAGTACTTTGGATGTATTGATATATGTATTGTTGCATTGATATGGGGCTTAGGACCCCATATCAATACATCCACTGGTCACTTAGCATTTTGTTTAGATTTTTTTACACTTCAATTCCAGTGTTGGTGGATTTAAAAATGCATTAGGGACTCTGCACCTACTTTTTGTAGTCACAGATTTTTGGCGATAAAGTGGGTTCCTTGATGCATGTTACCACCCAATGCAAGGTATTGAATCAGAAATGCATAAATTTTATTATTGTTTCCTATGGACAAAATGTATTTTTTCCTTTGGTAGTTTGTCACAGCACAGGTATATGGATGGCATACTGTGCTTGAAAATCTATCCGGTGGTGGTACCTTTACCCAGAGGCTGGGTGGCAGATGAACTTGGAAAAGAGGACTTCCATAGATAAGAAAAGAGGAGTTGGTTACCAGAGAACCAAAATTGTGTTTATGCTGATATACCAGTGAGTATATATTTTGGCCTTGCTTTTTAATTAAAATGTAAGGTACAATAATCCATTTACACCATTTTAGTAAATGATTTTACTTTATATAATTTGTCTATCATTTTGCTTTCTATGATTTAGAGAATAGATTGTCTGCTTATTGAGGAAGACAGCTGATTTCTATTGAAGGCACAATACTCAAATGGAGTCTGTAAGTGCATTCACTTTTGGTGCATTGGGTATTCACTGCTGTCATACTGAACTATTATTTCTCTTTTTTTGCTCCTTTCGATTTAATGTTGTCAACAGGATTTTAGGAACATTTTGGGGGTTGCAGCACTCTAGGAAGAGTATTAGATTTGCTTTATTTTCAAAGTATTCATGTGGTTTATTGTGTAGTTCTTCTTTTCAATCCACAATGCAATTTAATATTCAGTCATACATATAAAGCCAGGGGATTGTTAGAAGGGATATTCCAGAAGTTTCTGACATATGCAGAGGCTGAGGACTATTATATCGGTACACTCAGAGTCATTAATAAAAAGGTTACATATTATAAAATGTAACTATAAATTTCTTGAACTGGAATTTGTGATATATTTCCTGGGGCACTGCTCAATTGACTCTGGGACCAGATGGAAATTTTATAGTTTGGGCCTGTTAAATAGTTTTATCTTTGGATTTCATTCCTCTCAGGAAATTGTTAAAGGGTGTAAACTTACAGAAGTTTATGTGTTTATTATTATTTTTATTCTTAATACTCTACATGTGTCATAAATGTATCAGCATAAATTACTTCAAATAAATGTTTGTAAAAATTATCTGCAACTATTAATAAAAAGTGCTTACTCCATCAATAAACCATGCTATCTTCCTGACATGTGGTGTTATAGCTTAGGTATGAAACAGAGCATTGTTTTTCTAATATGTGAAACAAGGCAGAAATTTCAAAGTAGCAATAATAATATATCTGATAATTCAGTTGGCACATTGGCCCTTTTTGACATAGTGGGTAAGTAATAGCACACTGAAAAGAATTAGATTATACTCTGCATGATACTGATAGATATACTTTTAGTTGTGTTAAATGTGTATTGAAAAGCTTATCAAAGTATTGGCATATATGTGAAAATATAATTTTAAAACTATTCTAAAGAGGCCAAGGATTTAGATGAAAACTTCAGTTTTTTAATTAGATTTTCTTATCTTTGAATGCAAAAGAAATATAGATAAATGGATTTCTTTTAATTCTCTTAATACAGTTTTATATTAGAAAGTAAGATTAGAGGATTTATTTTTTGACTTTGGTAATGTAATCATGATCATTTAAAACATAAATTCTTGAAGACAAGTTTAATAAGTCTGTCAAAGTAAAAAAAAATCCTAATATTAACATAATAGGAAATTATGGTGACAGGCCAGGCAGAAAATGAAGGGGTGGGAGAGAAGAACTTTTAATTTGTAAGGTAGAGGTGTTCAAAGAGGTGTCTCTGAGAAGATCTGATTTTTGGTCACTCTTGCCTGGCCATAGATTTGATTTACATTTGGTTACCTTTTTAAACACTCCATCCTGGTATCCCAAAACATAATCTGCTGAAGTCTTACTGGGTGTGGCTTCAGGAACATAGGTGGAGTCACATTTATTTATCAGCCTAAGAGTGATTGTCTTTGTTATGTATTTGCAAAGGGAGAGCTAAAGTCTTAAGGGCCTGCATGAATGGACAAGGCCCAAAGGTCCTGAAGGCTATATTCTGCACTGCTGGCTGAGTCTTCCCACAATAAGTTATTTCCCAGATCTGCATGTCAACTAAGGGTCTGAGATTTGCTTGAATTACTGTTTATATTTTCTGATTTGTTAGTCTAATGAGTATGCCTTAATTTAAAGCCCATTTTGGGTTTTGGTGTGGTGTATATATTTTATATTAATGTGTTAAATGCGTATATAAAATTATAGCTGTGACTTTTGTCTAATGCTTCGGTAAGCTTCTAAACAGTCCTTGCCCCAGTTAAGAAGGTACCTTTAGAGGTCTTAAGGCTATAAGAGTATCTCAGTGGGTGTTGTTGATTGGTGAGACACCCTGATAACAGTGGCTGCAGTGGGATTAAGGAACCAGCCTGGTTCCAAAAAGTTAGACAAAAATCTTGCAAGATTTGAAAAGTTTGGTATGAGTTTTCAAAAGTTCAAATGACTAAGGTATACTATTAGCTAGTATATTAAACAAGGCATTAGAGGATCAAGATAACCTTTGTTGGTTTGTAAGGTTACTATGGGAGAGCTCAGGAACTGGTGCACACAGCACCAAATACAAATGTGCCCAAGCAAAATCCAGGATTAAGGTATATTAGGAAATGTGTTTAGCGATCACTCCATAGTCTACTGTGTTCGCAAAATAAAACCAATCAATTCATGTCACAAAGTCATATTTACTAGATCATTTAGAAATGTAATCTCCAGTCTTTGATACATGATTTAAGAAATTGCCCTTGGTATAGAGTACACCTAATACCTGATCAGCAATTGACTTTTTTAACTGAGAATTCTTACAGGTCTGTAATAACCTTGCCTTCTAGGGAACATCAGGGTAAGGGGGGCACATCTACCCTTGGTTCATGCTAACCTGCTTGAGTTATACAGTTTCAGTTATGCCTTATGTTCTTACATATGATCACACTTCATACAGTTAATTGGGGAATACTTGCACAAAGCAAACAAAATCAATATTTTACTGACAACTTGAACAGTAACTGGACTTTTGGAATGTTATGAAAAATATCCACAACACCCCTAACCATTCTCACCCATCAACTATAGCAATAGGCAAAGAACCAATACAGTGTTCCATAACAATAGCTAATGAATTCAACAGCTACTTTGTTGGATGTGGTATCCTCCTGATTACACAAAATAAAGGTGTAATCATGAAGCAGAAATGTGCATAGAACTCTCACCTGCAACCTGCTGCAACAATACTAATGAATTCAATTGTATGCCACTGAATGATTATGGAATATATGACCACCTCCTTAACCCAAAAATGAAATTGCAATCTGGCCCTGACCAACAGCAATGTTATTAAACTCAGTGCTTTGCTCACTGCCTATCCTACTGCACCCCTAATTAATGCCTCCATATCATCCAGGTATATGCCCAGAGCCTGGAAAGTGGCTAAAGTTGTGCCTATCCACAAGTGAGGATAATAATGTAGTATCAAATTACAGACTAATTTCCATACTTCCCACATTCTCTAAAATCCTAGAGTAATGTGTCCATGTGCAACTAAATAGATAAATATTATAGACTGACCAGTTTTTTCACCCCGTTTTTAATAAGATGCAATGATATTCAGACTGGCATGGAAAATTGTGAACTCACTGGAGCCATTTACCTATATTTTGTAAAAACCTTTGATACAGTAGACCATAATATTCTGTTATGCAAACTCCAAAGTTCAGGACTGGGTAATCATTCTCTAATCTGGTTGTGATCCTATTTATCAGGCAGAATGCAATATGTGTGCTGACAATATTTCCCTTCCACTCAAAGTAATAAGTGGTGTTCTACAAGGCCCCATTCTTGGCCCTCTTCTATTCTTTTCTATTTATAAATGATCTACCCACAGTTTGCAAAGTATCTTCTTTGTACATGTATGACAGCATAATCTGTGCTAAAAATTCAAATACAGGAGGCAAATATAGTTTTTGATACCTTTATTGGCTAACTAAGCAGATTTAGAATGCAAGCTTTCAAGACCTTAGGTCTCTTCCTCAGGCATGTTATACAGATAAATATGAAAGCATCTCTCTTAAATACAAGTACATATTGCATTGTTTAGAATAGAAATCAGATAAGAGAACTCAACCTAGATTCAGATACTTTGATCAGTCAATGGTAAATTGCACTCTTCCTCTGAGGCTTTAGAGGTATTTGCGATGCTCTTGGGTCTGTTGGAAAGGTCAATCCATTAAGTGTGTCAGTGTGCAGTGGCTGCTCGATCTGACTGCATCCTTACCTCTATACTGCTCTCGGCTCAGCCGCGTTCTGTCCCCCACCCGGCTCTAACCGTGTTCTATCCTTCTTGTGGCTTCAGCTGCTTCTGGGCTAGGCAGGCAGCAGCGGGTGATGTCATGTCGGGCCACGTCCAAGAGCATGGACGTGCACACCATTTAAAGGATCCACACCAATTTGGTGTTCCGCCTTTTCCTTTGGGGCAGGCCTTTATAAACTGCATGGACACTGTGCTCATTCACCCTTTCGTTGGTGTCTAGTGCAGTTCATTTGTTGTTTTGTGCTCAGTGTATGACCTGGTTTGTCTGACTACCCGTTCTGGTGCTGAACTGTGGCTCTGTCTGACTACCCGTTCCGTGTATGATCCTAGCTTGTCCGATAACCAACCTGGTGCAGACCTGCAGCTCTGGCTGACTACCCATTGCGTACCATGACCCTTGACTTGTCTAACCATCCTAGCAGGTGCTGACCTGTGGCTTTGTCTGACTACCCTCTGTGTATACCTCCTTGTAGTCAGAGATCCAATCTGGTGCGGACCTGGGGCTCTGGTAGATTCTAGCGTTACTGACTGCATGCCTGGTTGCCTTCCTTTGCGTGAGACTGCCTTTCCATTACTGACTATAGGCGTGAGTCAGTAGTCTCCCAAGCTGCCTTCCGATGTTTGACAGCCTTCATTATCGGACTGCAGGCGTGAGTCCTTGGGGAGTTCATTAGGGTACGTGGAGGCCAGTCTAGCTATTGAGACTACCATTGGCCTCTGCTCCTTCCTCACATTTTGTTGTGATTACACTTCTAATAAAGGTTATTAAAGAACCGTCTGACTCCTGTTTTGCTTGTACGCTGAAAAAGTGATAATGTGACAAGAATTATCTGTGCTTATTCAAACCATTACAAATAGCATTACATTTTAACATCAATTTTACCTCTCATACTTTTCTGTCCCTCTGAGATCGGAACAGCCCCATCAATACAGTTAACTTATAGACCGTTCCTCCCTCAGAGGGACAGAAAATTATGGGAGGTAAAAGTAAAATTAAATGGATACTGACCGACAAAAGGAAACATCTATGTCAGTATTCAATTGACCTATCAGCTAAAAGCAAAACATACATTAGGCCACAGAAATGGTCTTGTGTCCAAAAGTCTGTTTTGTGCTCTAAGTTCCCAAAACGCTGCTAAATAGCAGCAATATTGGGAACTTCAAAGGAAAAAAGCTAACTATCAGTGCGTGTCATAGTGCAAAACACTGATCATTAACCATTTGAGTGCCAGATGGGTATGCAACGTATTGCAAAGCAATGCGTTGCGTACCCCTCTGGCACTCAAAGGGTTAACTTATCTGTGTTAATCTTCCCTGTCATCCACTGTCCGTCTCCTTTTATCTTCATTCTGTATTCTCTTCTGTCTTCTGTCATTTATCTATCTTCTTGTTTTTTAGCTGTAAAAATAAATCTCAATACATGTTTGCATAACATAATCCACACATTTATACATAGTTTAACCCCTTGAGTGCCAGAGGGATAGCTGTTGCGCACCTCTCTGGGGCTCAAAGGGTTAAACCATGTATTAGTGTGCGGGTGAACATCATATAATATGCCTCCAATCATAAAAAATGTTTTTACTGTGTTTAAAATAAACATGCCAATAATATTAGAAAAACAACTTAGCTTTTCTTATTTCTCCGCCACTGTGTGAGGCTGAGGAGGCAGCAGTGGAGAAACTCATGTGCAGCATAGACTCTTCTTCATATCCTCACAGGCCTATGCCCATTCCACACTGAGGGAATTTGAATAGAGACTGTCCATATATAAAGGGCAGTCTCTGTTACAATTCCCTCAGAGCTATTGGCTGGGATGTGCACATCCAAGCCAATCAGATCCGAGTGGCTGCGCTTGAAGCTGATTGGCTGGTAAGTCCGTAATCACTTCTCTGCTGCTACCTCCTTCGCGGCGGCACACAGAAGTGGAGAAATAACAAAAGCTAAGTTGTTTTTTTAATAATATTGGGATATTTATTTTAAAAATAGCAGCAATGTTTTTTTTTTTACAACTGGAGGCATGTTTATGATGTTCAGTTGCACACTAATACACGGTTTAACCCTTTGAGACCCAGAGAGGTGCACAATGCGTGCCCCTCTGGCACTCAAGGGGTTAAACTATGTATAAATGTGTGGGTTATTTTATACAAACATGTACTGATATTTATTTTTATTTTTGCAGCTAAATGACAATAAGAAAGAAGATACAAGACAGAAGAGAAGAAAGAAGAGGGAAAGTAGATTACCAGGATGCTGAGGACTCTGCTGAACATCAGGATTAATGGTGTTACATTACAGGATCTGTTGGTTTGTTACTTATTTGGGTTAACCCTATGAGTGCAGGAGGGGTAATTATATCCCACAGACACTCAAAGGGTAAATTCTACTAACATCGAACACTTTTGTACTTTGGATGTATTGATATGGGGCTTGCTGCATCGGCTAACTAAAGATACAATAAGGGACTTTAGTCAGAAAAAAACTAGGTCTTAAATTTAAGCCCTAAAATGAGTCCCATTATCAGATCTTAACAGCTAACGCAGTCAACTGAATTGCAACTTATGGCATTTGTTTAGTTTGTCAATGGGCCAAAACGTCTTTCACTCTATCACCAGGCAAGGGTGTTTTTGCCAGCATTTTCCATAGAATTGGTAATTGAATTGCTTACCATGCTTGAAAAAATGCCATCAGGTTGAATGGAGCCTTAATCTTTATCCCAAAATAGGTTACATAGTTACATGATAGTTTAGGTTGAAAAAGACTTGCGTCCATCAAGTACAACCCTTTTCCTTTTCTTGTTTACCAGTGTTGATCCAAAAGAAAGGCAACAAAACCCTTATTTCAGAAATTTCAAATTCTGATTTGACTCCAAATGGCAATCAGATTCCTCCTTGGATCAACAAGCACTAAATAAATATTAATTCCAATACTAACATACATAGCCCTCTATGTTCTGCTCTTTTGTAAAAGTGTCAGGGCCTTTTTAAAGGCATTTAATGTATTTGCTAGCACCACCTCTTCGGGCAGTGAATTCCATACCTTTATTGTCCTTACCATAAAGAATCCCTTCCACTGTTATAGGCAAAATCTCCTTTCCTCAAGTATTAGTCGTTTTTACCATTCTGTTTATGAACAGGCCTTTGGAGAGCCTTTTGTATGGGACCTGAACATATGTATATAATGTTATCATATCCCCTCTAAGATGCCTTTTCTCTAGTGTGTACAAATTTTTACTTTCTAGCAGTTCCTCATAACTAAAACTTTCCATTCCCTGTATTATTTTTGTAGCCCTCCTCTGCACTTTCTCCAGTTCCATAATGTCCTTTTTCAGAAAAGGAGCCCAGAATTGAACTGCCATTGCTGCCAAATCCTTTTTGTTAGTAAATTGTAACGGAGCGACTTGGAATAAAGACGCTGAGAAGTACAGATACAGTAAAATAATAATTGTATTGAGAATCAGCATAAAATAAGGTAAGATATCACTTGCCCAACCCTTACAGGACCAGGTGTAAGGACCGTGCCAGAGCACCACCATAACCCTCACTAACCAGGTATGGAGGCAGCATTGAATCACCCGACTGTAAGGAGGCAAACACCACTCTGACTGAATATATGAATAAATGTTAGTAGTAAGGATGGTAGCAGCTACTAGTGCAGGAGTAACTGGAAAGCCCCTGAAACAGAAGGAAAATCCCCTAGTATGCTAGGGCAGTTCAGTACAGAGATGTAGTCCCTAGAACGATAAGGTAACCAACAGGCAGCAGTGACTGAGAATCCCTAGAACGCTCTAGGGTAACCAACAGGCAATGGTAACAGCGAATCCCTAGAAGGCTAGGGTAACCAACAGGCAGTAATGACTGAGTCTCTAGAATGCTCTAGGGTAACCAACAGGCAATGGTGACAGCGAATCCCTAGAACGCTAGGGTAACCAACAGGCAGCAGTGACTGAATCCTTAGAACGCTAGGGTACCCAATGGCTTTTGGAGGTCTCAAACAATTTCTTTTTACTTTTACTGTAACAAAGTTCCCTACTATGGGTGTTTTGGTGCTTGTTTGTCTCACAATCTGATGCAGCAGGCAGTTCAGCTGCTACCCCTTCCTCTATTACGCTGCTGCCAGCATCATCAAAACTTGGTTCTTTATTTCTACTGGCACTGGTGGTGCTGGAACTAGTTTTGCTGGGACCTTGACAAACTGCAACCTCCCTTAGAATAGAGGGATCATCATTATTAATTGCATACGCTGCAGCAACCACTGCTGCAGTCAGTTCTTGAACTGTTATTTTACTCACACATCCCTGCACTGCTCCACCCCTCCCCCTTCCCCTTGTGCATTTGCTGGACATTCTGCAACTACACTGTGTTTTTTTACTGTACAGTGCACAGCACAACTGATGGAGCTGTATGATGTCTTGCCTAAGCCCAGTCAGCTGTCTGTCACTGTCACCTAAGATATTTAGTTTTTTATTCTTTTTTATTTATTGTATTTCAGTTTATTTTATTTTTTTGTTGTCCACCCTGTTGTCTTATCACAGTCTGTCCAAAATTTTAACTGAAAAACTAAATCAACAACATCTTTCCCCAGACTTCCCCACCCAGCACAGAGACAATAACAGCAAGATCAGCAAGCAAATAGGTCCCTAGCTGCCTGTGTCTTGCCAGTCAGTCACATGGCATTTTGGAGTATTTGGGGATCAACTTCTTTCCTCCCTTCTTATCCCCTAGAGTGCCCCCAGACTCCCCTAATACAGAAAGCAAATGTCATACCTAAATGACTCCCTAAACTAAGCTTCAATTCCCCTTTATTTGCCTATCTCCTGTAGCTCAAAAACATGCTGTTTTCTCTTCTCACAAACACAGAATGGCTGCTGTGAGAGCCTGACAGCCTTTTATATGGCTGTAGAAAACTTTCCAGTGGTGTAGAAATAGTTTTCTTCCCATTGATGTCAATGGGCGGAAAAGGCGGAAAAAAGTAGAAAAAACACTTTTTGCAGGAAATTTATCTCCAAGTGGAAAGTGTCATTATTCGCCGATTTCAGTTTAGGTGAAATTTTTCACCCATCCCTAGTGATTGACCAATCATGTGTGTCATCACCCCATGTTTCTGTTATGCCAATCAAGTCATAGTTTTCGGTTTCAGCTACCAGCTCCAATTACCCTGTTTTACCAGTTAAACTTTGAAAGCATACATTTAATGCCAATGCCATGTTTCATTTGTGATTTAAATTTGATGTAGTTTATAGTCTTCTCCCTATTGTCTATACTATCCAAGCCCCCATATCCATCCATCTGAGTACTAAGTCACATTCCCTTTCTATACTGTTTAACCCAGTATTTATTGGCTCCTTCCCCCTTAGTAATTTAAAATCTCCTCCAACCATCTAGCCATCCTCTCCCCAAGCACATGAGACCCTCTTGCATTCAGATGCAATACATCCCAACTACAGAGACATTTTAGGACTCTCCATCTTCCTCTTACTTTGTCGTTGATACCAATATGCACCAAGACAGTTGGATCCTCTCCAGCCCCTCCCAATAATCTGTTCACTCATTGTCCCCTGGTAAGTAAATGTTTTGTTCAACAAATGTTAATGCCATCCATAAATTATGGGGATGTAGTATATGCTCCCGCACCACAAATCCATCTTGCTAAACTTGACACTGTATAACTTACAATGCTACTTTTTCCTCCAATGTAATTACACTACCCATCACTGTGATGTTTTAATGAACTAAATTTGTTAACACTCTAATTTCTTGCTTAGTGTACAACTTTTCTGTAAAGCTACAAGACTACTATGCTCACTCCAGTTCTCCATACTAACTATAGCCTCCTCTCCACTGCTAAAAACTAACTGAGTATACCAAACTAAAAGAAAGAAGCCTATGCATCTGCCTTCTCCTTCAGAGCTTAAAAAGTCTGAAATGACCTGCCTGAAAAAATCAGATCTCCTCCCAGTCTAAAATCCTTTAAAATAACTGCATCTTCATATCTAAAAACAATATTTAATTGTATATACATTTCTAGTGTCTATAAATGATGTTTCTCAGTTTGTGTAAATATGCAATTCTTTACTGTAAACTCTCCAGGATATACCTGAAAATGAGAGAAATCTCAATGTATTCCTTTTGTTAAAACATTGTCTAAATAAAATAAATATCAAAACAAATATCAATGCTTTAATTGCTGGGAGGATCCATGACTGGAGGAGAAATAATCCAGAAACAGGCAGTCACCCAAGTGACAGAACCTCAGGGAGAGGATCCTACCTTTCAAAACATAGAGCTCTCTTCTTCAGGAGATGCATGCCCTACCTGAGGGGGAAAGTACTGTTACAGGTATCCAGGAACTGGAGGAAAGGCAAGTGCTTTAGGCTCAGATCAGGAAGGATCCTGAAGTCTGGGCAACAGATGGTCCAACAATTTAAAGATGTGCCTAACATTGTGAAGAAAATTCAGGGTTTTATTAGAGACAAGGAGGCAAATATTATGCTTCATCTTCCTTACTACTCCTCATAGCAGCAAAAAACAAACAAATAAAAAAAAGTATAAAACATACATAAATGTAAACACTTTACATGTATTACCCCCACCCCCTTTGAGTCCTGTCCACCAGTCCCCTGACAGGACTGGTGGACCCAATCCCCTCCAAGCCCTCCACTCCCTAGGTCTCTGCGACACTGCACTCTCCTGGTTTTCATCTTATCTCTGCAACCACTCCTTCAGTGTTTCCTACTCCGGCTCCACTTCCCCACCCCTCCCACTGTCTGTTGGTGTGCCTCAAGGATCAGTACTGGGACCCTTGCTCTTCTCAATCTACACTGCTTCCCTTGGAAAACTAATAAACTCCTTTGGGTTTCACCATCATCTCTATGCTGATGACACCCAAATATATCTTTCCTCCCCAGACCTCTCCCCTTCCCTCCTGTCCCGAGTGTCTGACTGTCTGTCTGCTGTGTCTTCCTGGATGTCCTCCCATCAACTCAAACTTAACCTTGGCAAAACTGAACTAATTCTCTTCCCTCCATCTACAACCAGCCTTATCCCAAATATTACCCTCACCGTTAACAACACTTCCATCACACCAACCCCTACAGCACGCTGCCTGGGGGTCACATTTGACTCTGCCCTATCCTTCATTCCTCACATCCAGTCAATATCCAACTCATGCCGCCTCCACCTCCGCAACATCTCTAGAATCCGACCCTTTCTCACAGAAGACACTACCAAAATTCTAATCCAAACACTCATCATGTCCCGTCTTGACTACTGTAACTCTTTACTAATTGGCCTGCCTCTCACCCGACTAACCCCGCTACAGTCCATAATGAACTCTTCTGCAAGACTAATCTACCTCACTCATCGCTTCTCTAACACCACACCCCTCTGTCAGTCCCTACACTGGCTCCCATTAGCATACAGAGTAAAATTCAAAACTCTGGTGCTAACTTATAGAGCCCTCACTAACACTGCACCCCCCTATATTTCATCTCTCATTTCCAAATATACTCCCGCCCGCCATCTTCGCTCTGCACACGACCTTCTGCTCTCCACAGCTCTTATCACATCCTCCCACTCCCGCCTACAGGACTTCTCCCGTGCTGCACCTGAGCTGTGGAATTCCCTCCCCCGCCCCATCAGACTCTCCCCCAGCCTTCAAATCTTCAGACGCTCCCTGAAGACTCACCTCTTCAGGGAGGCCTATCAACTGCCTCCATAAACATCATCACCAAGATTCACCCCTTGCACGGACTAATGCACTCAACGGCACTTCTCACTCCCACCCACTGACTGGCAGTTCATGTGGCAGGAGGCACTTAAACGCAATAGCACTTACTCCTTCTGTATCAAACCTACCTTCCTCTAGACTGTAAGCTCTCACGAGCAGGGCCCTCTGATCCTCCTGTTCTCCACATCTGATTGTGCTATTTAATACCTCTGTATGTCTATTCCCAATTGTACAGCGCTGCGGAATTAGTTGGCGCTATATAAATAAAGATTAATAATAATAATAATAATATCCATAGTACCATTGAAAGCAGCTTCCTCTTTCTTTGGTGTCTGATTTCACAACTTGAGTACTATTTTGTCTCAACTTGGTTTTAATCTAAATAACAGTTAAACATTCAATGTCATATGAAGTTGAGAAGTCAACCGGTGGAGACAAGAGAAAAATATGATATGGAGGGTATCATATGGGAGGGATAATATTCACCTCCTCGTCCCTAATAAAATCCTGACTTTTTTTCACCAAGCTAAAAAAATCTTTGAATTTTATTGAAAGAAAGAAAGCTTCAGATTAATCTAGTTTAAAGCTTATTAAAACATTAGAAGATACATGAGAAATTGGTTTAAAGTAAAATTATATAAAAGTGGATTCTCTGGAACAATCAGCCGCCTTGAGTATGTCCTCAAGGCGACCTCCCAATAAATATGACTTGGAAGCCATGGCACCTCTAAATGAATGGGCTACAAATTGAGACACATCCTCCTCCTGCTGTCTTCATTATCCAGTGAATCCATCATCCTAAAGTAGCAGTTGAAACTGGAAGATGGGGTTTCCCATAAGAAATTTAGAGTGGATTTTGGTTAGAAGTGGCAAATCATAGGTTTCCAGACAACGAACAATGCAAAGTTGGAAATTTTGAAGACAGGAGGATAAAAAAAATTTACTAGAAAGAACAAGTTTTTGTTCTTCTAGAAGTGGATAGCCTAACTCCCTCCAATACAAGGGATCTATTGTTGATGTCTAGCGTGCGTACCTCCTACACTCGACAAAAGGAAATGAAGCAAAGTAGCATAGTCAGTTTGACTGAAATTCATATCATTATCAGGACACAATTTGAGAAACTGTAACACGATCTTTACATCCCAAAGTCTGGAATATCTAGAAATAGTGGTCTAGAGAACCATGCTGACGGCATTTTTTCCAGCACAGTAAGCTATTCAGATGTCTGTGCTGTCAAAAAATACCATCGTGAGTTAAAGTTAAGAGGTGTTTTCATCCATTCAAAAGGATGAAAACACCGTAAATTGCAATTCAAATGTCTGAGTTAGCCAAGAACAGGCGATAAGGGACTCAAGTTATCGCAGGAATGTTAACTATTTTTTTTTAAATTGAGTCCCTTATTGCCTGTTTAAACAGCCGACATAGGACCTAAGTCTTCAGTGGATGTTTTGATATGTGGCTCTAATGTCTCATATGTTAGTAGAATTATCCCTATCAGTGCCAGTGGGTATAAATACCCCGCCGACATTCATAGGGTTAACCCGACTAAGTTAAAAAATATCACATTACAAATAACATCATTAATCCTGATGTCCAGAGGAGTCCTCAGCTTCCTTGTCATCTTCTGTCCTTCTTTTCTATCTTTTATCTTCTTTCTTCTCTTCTATCTTCTTTCTTCTACCTTCTTGCTGTAAAAGATAAGTTTGAGTTTAAAACATACATACTTTAACCCCTTGAGTGCCAGAGGGATACGCAATACATTGCAAAGCAATGCGTTGCATACCTCTCTGGGGCCCAAATGGTTTTAGTATATAGTAGTGTTCCATGTCTTAAAATAACCCCCCCCCCATACAATAATAAAAATGTTATGAAATGTTTGCTATATATCTCAATGACATGGTACTTCTGTAAGTAAATAAAAATCAAACTTAGCGTTTAATTGTTGCTGTCTCTGCCATTGTGTGAGGCGCTGAGGTGGTGGCGGAGACAGAATAAGGCAGCACATCCCTCCCCAGTGGTTCCAAGTGGGGTAGATGGTGGCAGCCCTTCTTCACATCCCTGATACTGATATTCTGATGGTATGAGATGTTGGTTCATTTTTGAGAATATTAGTCTCCCAGCATTATTGCTTGATAGCCATGTCCTGCCGTCATTAACAATGTAACCAGCCACACTGAAAACCCTCTCAGACTCAATGCTTGCTGGAGGACAACTAAGGTTTTCCACTGCAGTAAATGTCAATGCTGGCCACACACACTGCTTTGTTTGCCAGTAGTCCATGGGGTGTTTCTGCCTAGAATGTAGCTATCCTGCAAGTATGCAGAAACCATCTCACATGCATTGGGACCACTTCTAGGAATGACATGGTGTTCCTGTGTGTAAGTTACCAACCCATACTCAGGGAGCAAGTCCCAAAGAGATGTGCCGCCGCCATCATCACCACCAATGTTGGGTTTTTGCTGCCCCTGCTGAGATCCATGAATTGAGACAAACAAATAACAATGTGTGCCCTCTACTATAGCGTTCTCCAAGAGTATCCAAACATCAGATGTAAAGAACACAATTATGTTCAGGATACAGTCCAAACAGATTTTTAACTCAGGTATGCAGCTCTAATTGGAGTGTCCTCAGTTGCAATCATCACAATCTGTATAGAAGAAAAAGAAAAAGAAGAGAGCAAAGGCTACCTGAGAGTAGCATCTGACATGGAAATGCAAGTAATGTAAATAGATCTACTTACAAGATATTTACTTGTAAGGAATACCCATCGATACTAAGGAAATCTCTTCCTAGATCATAAGGAGTTTTTGTGCAGACTAGTCTCGATACGGTCAGTGTCGCGAGGGCGACATTCCGGTACCTATTCCTTAAGTGCACCACAGTACACTTGACCCTCCTTCCTGCCTTTAGCTGAGGATGGTGTTTCATTGGGCGCCTCAAGCTGCGCTTCCATCAGGCAGTCATTACTGGTCTTGGCGTTCATTAACCCCTTCGGGGAAGGTGTCACTTGTCACCGGTTATTCAGTGCAGTCTCCGCTGGGCACCCATCCGGGCATACTGTCTCAGTCCTCCATTACTGCTTAGGCAGACCTAAGTATCCTGGGCCTCCGTTGTCTACTGGACATTTCTCACTATTTAAGCACTCCCTGTGCAAAGTGGGAATCTCAAGGGCCTCGCACTATTAGGGCCTGCTCACTGCATTGGCCTAATAGTAACCCGTTCCTGGCTGCCTCGATTCGAGTTAACACGAACATAACCTGACCTGTGTCAGTATACTGTAAAGTCTGTTTTGAACATATACTGGACCCGTGTGGGTATACATTGTATTTTTGCCATAACCTGTACCGTGTCAGTATTGTATGGTGTTACCGTTACTGCTAGACCCGTGAGGGTTATATTCGCTAACCTGTTCAATAAAACTGTGTTTTATTTCATCTACTGAGTCTGAGTGTCATTAAAACCGTAACACCTCCTCTGATTGGTCAAGGAAGCACAACAGGAATCAATTAACATTCCTTAGCACAGACCTGGAGTATAGTGGAAGCAATGCCCAACCCCCACTCTCTCTGCACTGTAGCTCCCAGCTACAAATCCTGTTACTGACCTGATCTTATACCACCACACACTATTACAGTATACCATGCAATATACAATTCAATGAGCAATATATAAAATATTATAGTCCTTTAAAACAGGCATGTCCTGTTCCCGAGACAAGCTGGTATTCCCTTAGTCCCCTGGACCGTTTTGTTCTGTTCTTGTGACACCGGGTATGGGTGCAAATGTGGCTCCTCACATCAGTACAATATCCCCAAACACATGGACAGGACGGCTACAATACGGTTAACTTGAGAATACAGAATGTGATTGACCACACCTTTGGCATCCTCAAATAACAATTCCAGTGCCTGTATTTTTCAGAGAAAGCTCTGCAATATGCATCAGGCAAGGCATTTGACATCATCCTAGCATGAGACATACAATATAACATAGTTGTCGACACACATCTAGTGGGCAATATTGAGCCACTACCCATTGTGGAGGTACAAGAAAGAAAAGAAACGGGTTGAAACCCTCTAAGAGCGTATCTGTAATGGTAGAATGCCACAAACCCCTTTAATGTCAATCCTCACTAGAAACAGGATAATGGAAAGCATGGCTGTTCCCAGGTAATCACGGTATACCACATACACGAGCTAGATAACCAACAGCTCTTCACTCGTCTTGTGGAGGTCCCTGTGCCCAAAAGTGGCATAATTACCCAGTGTGGTCATGTGTTTGGAAATCTTGGGTGCTAGCAAGCTCCATCCCCTGTAAATTAATACAACTTCTAATTATAATTAAAAGAACCATATCAGACAACCTTACAAATTTTTGGACACTTAGCATCAACAGTAATAATTTAAAACATTATTATAACACTACTGCACCCAACTGACAGGGATTATAAATTTTACTCCCACCCTCATAACTCCTTTACCCGAATTGACTAGTTCCTTCTCTCTAGCTCCCTGACTTTACTGGTTATTGACTTCACCATACAGGATATCAGGACCATGCTCCCATCACTCTCAATCTCGTTATCAAACTCTTTTCTTCAGGCTCTGGTAACTGGAGGATGCCACATTATCTGGGCGTGGATGAAAATATGGGGCACTCCCTCAGATATGAATGGTTGATATATTTCAAAGATAACCAAGCTCACACTGATTAACCCTTCCCCTTTTGGGAGGCTTTGAAGGCTGTATTGAGAGGGCACATCATTAAATGCATGGCTGAAGAAAGGAAGTCGGTTGCAAAGTCACTTATGACCTTGTAATCTCAGCTTTCATATACTGCATATAAATCCACTCTATCTGCACAAGACAGGGAGGCATACCTCAGAGATATAATACTCTACTCTACAAGAAGGCAAAAACTTTCTATAGATTATATATGAAGCAAATATTTTAAAGAGGTCAACAATTGTGGTAAACTACTTGCCTTCATCATTATTGCTCATAGAGGTTCCACTTCCATACATTCCATAAGAGATTCGGATGGCGTTATTCATACCTCTTAATCTGCCATCAATGCAGAATTTCATTAGTATTATACCCAATTATACCAAGCACAGCCAGAAATGCGAGCAATTTGTGCGAGGGGTAGATACCCCTGTGCTATCCTCAGTACAAAGGAAAAGTCTAAATGCCCCTATTACTGAGCAGAAATTGCTCTATGTCATAAAATAACTAGTAAACTTGGAAGCCCAGAGTCCAGATGGCCTTATCTCTGAATACTATAACATTTTGGAGGAATCCATCTGTCACATCTGTTATATCTGTATAATCATATCCTCACCT
The DNA here is from genome assembly GCA_037306005.1 of Rhinophrynus dorsalis. Lineage (NCBI taxonomy): Eukaryota > Metazoa > Chordata > Amphibia > Anura > Rhinophrynidae > Rhinophrynus > Rhinophrynus dorsalis. Next base: position 349,313,483 of record CM074719.1, on the reverse strand, counting down.
TCCATGCCACACCCCCCCTCTTCATTCACCCTCACCAGGATGATTCTGTTGTTAAAACTGGGAAGGGACCCCAGCTCATCAGCTCCTATAGGCCCATCTACCTCCTCAACAATGACTTCAAATGCCTAACACAATTCCTGGCAAACCATCTGATACACATCCTCCCCACACTCATTTCTCCCAAAAAGACCAATTTTCCTTCAAAATACACAGTTAAAAGAATATGCATGGTTATCGCTGCCCTTCTCCACTCCCACTCCTCCCCTGACCCCAGCCACATGATTGTTAACCATGATGCGGAAAAGGCCTTTGATAGAATAGAATGACCCCACTTGTTTCATCTTTTAGAGCATCAAGCCTTTGGTGACATCTTCTGTGACTTCATATGCAGTATCTAACATGCCCCACATACCTACCTCTCCACCAACAGCATTAACACTGTTTTCTTCATTTTAGAATGTGGTACTAGAGAGGGATGCAAACTGTCACCTTTTCTCTTTAACATAGCCCTTGACCTACTCCTGAGAGAGCTTTCTGCCTTCACCCATGTTTATGGCATACCTTCTGAAAGCCACTTGGACAAACTCAGGGCATTTGCAGATGATATATTGCTATTCACTGATGACCCTTGACAAGCCCTCTCCCATATTTTGGATATACTCAACAATTTTCATACATGCTCTGGCCTCACTGCCAATGTAGAAAAGTCCAGTGATATACCCTCTAAACCTCCGTTATTTGCTTCATGCTGACCTTCCACGTTTACCATATCATATCAAAACAAAATCCCTAATTCTGCCAACATACCAAGTCTGGCAATCCAATCAATGACAGTTATATTGAATCCCTAACTTCTTACTATATCTGCCTTTTATAGGAAAGCCATATTTTCAGTGTGGCACTCCAGATCCCAGTCTTAAGCTTTGGGCAGCTAAATATATATCGAGATGGTCAGAGACATTCCAGATCCTGCCACTAAGAGGGTTTTCCTTCCATGACCTCAAAAGGAGACACTCACTACCCAACAAGCATCTCTTTTTATATATACAGGCCCACCATTACGCTAATTCCATTAGAGCAAAACATCACCTGTAAAACCTCACACCTATACTGATTGACCCTAGCCGAACTTCATACCAAGAGAATGCCCCATACCACCACAGGTCTCAAACAATGGCTACAGCTTTTTCTGGGCACAATACTGGAGTCTCTATTCAGATTCTCAAATTATTCTGCCTATTTTCATGACACCTTATCAGCTGTATCACTTTACTTACATTTCCCCTGCCAGAGCAGCACATATAGGGATTCACTCTGAACAGTCACTGTTTTAAATGTTCTTATATTGATGCTGATCTGTACCATAATCTATGGGGCTGCCCCTGAATCCGCAACTTTTGGATGGGAGTCACTTCACACATAACTAAAATCTTCCAAAAGAGGGTTTCCAGGTGGCCCACCCTTTTTCTCTTAGGCGTTTTTCCTGATACATGTTTCTTTACCAAACCACAAAAAAGCCTTTTCTCATATATTCATCATGACAGTGCACTTAAAACTATGCTTTCTCTTTGGCTCACTGATGAGCCCCTCTCTAGCCCACTGGCTCCATAAAATTACTGATATTAAACACGCGGAGAGACTGGAGGCCAGGCAAGACAAAGAACACAAAGGCATTACTTTTTGGGCAATCTGAGAGCCCTTTATTGACGCCATACCAAGAGATCAGGGATGGAAATTCACAACCTGTTTTCAAAATATTTCTTGGAGACTTCAGTATCCTCCCAAAATGAGTGAGATATTAACAATTACCTGGTCCGATCACAATTGTCTTTTTGTAAAATATGGAAACATGGATATGCAATCTGCTATAAATAAAGCATTCTTACTGTATACAGTGATATTAACCTTTTTCAGGCAAGTAATTGTTACCGTAAGATCTCAGGTATAATACGCACCTGTGTATAATACATAGGTGCATATGACACCCAAGATTTTATATCTTATATAATAATTCGCTAGAAAGTTTGTAACGATGCAGTCATGCGCAGTACAGACTGCTGTGAGTGTTGCAGTCATGCACAGTAGAGACTGCCCATGACGAGGCTGATACAGAGCAGGGCACTCCGAAGGAGCATCCATCTCTGTATCAGCCACTGCGTGGGCAGTCTCTACTGAGCAGGACTGCACCAAGACTGGCTGGCACTGTATCAGCCGCAGCATGGGCAGTCTTTACTGTGCATGACTGCCCTGAGACCAGCTGGCAGTGGCACTGTGGCCTGTGTAACGGGCTTTTCAACTAGTTTAAAATATGCACCCTTGTTTTAACCATCTACTGAGCAAACATGTTAGCTTTTTTTGTTGTTGGTGTTGCCCATTCATTCCCTCCATTCCTCTACCAAGTAAGCACAATCTACTCCCCTCACCCCCACTGGAGCTGGCTTTAATCACTGCACACTTGCATCTGCTGTGAGGACCTTTTCATTTTAGCCAATGATAATACCTCAAGGTCCTCACAGGGCAATACAGTACATCCAATGCATAGATCTCTGCACATTGAGTGTACTTCATTGCCCTGCGAGGACCTCGATATATTACCATTGGCTAAAATGAAAAGGTGCTTGAAGGGATTTGCTGGATGCGGGCAGCAGATGCAAGAGTGCCACCTGCTGTGCAGTGATTAAAGCTGGCTCCAAGGGGGTGAGTTAAGCAGGAGAGTAGATTGTGCTTACTTGGTGGAGGGAGAGAATAAATAAATCAGCAAAAAAAAAAAAAAAAGCAAACTTTTTTTTCTCGTGTATAATATGTACATAATGTGAAGTGTGGCAAATTGTGTGTATTATACTCAATATTTTACAGTAAATATCAGTAGTTATACTTATAACTTACTGGATTAGGCTACATTGCTCCCATTGAATCAGGAATTTTTTGTTTTGAATAATAATGCAAATTACATAAAATTGATGCCCCCTGCAAAATAAATAAACACATACATAAATACATAACATAAGTGAACTTTTTAGTAAGTACATTCTTTCTGCAATTCTGAATTTGCAATAATGGTTTCTCTATTTGCCTTTACTGTAGATTTTTCCATATATTTATGTTTAAAACCATTACAGTTATGTGTGTAATGCTATGTTTTATCTTGTGAGTCCACAACAAAAAAAAATATTACTTTAGAGGTCAAGTATATTTTCACTCGTGACTATCCTATTCTGCAAGTTGAACTGTTGATCTTCTCTTTTTCTGCCCACAGAATAATCTATTACCAAGAATCTTCTTTTTGAAGGTCATCGGTTCTGTTTAATCAAATTTCATGCTCTAGTGCATTTTTCTTATAGCCTCTTGTATTAATTGATGATGATTTCAATTAAAATCTCTCTTCCTTTTAATTCTTTCTTAGGGCTATAATTTTCCTGAAAGGGTTTTAGAATTGCGTTTTTTTCTATAATAATAAACCCAGATTTTTTTTCATTGCTCTCTTTGTTCGAAAACATTGGAGGTTGTAGCCTGACATATTTCTTATAAAATGAAGCTAGATTTTATTTCCTTTGGTCTTGTAATTATTTAGTTTAGTTTGCACTGTAGATTATATTTTAAGAAAAGGCAAGATTATGTATGATTTGTATCACATTGTAAATATCACAGTATACACAAAATAGTCCAAATCATGTATTTTAAAGTTTGTTAAATTCATAACCAAAACACAATTCTGATTTATTTATTTATTAGATTTCATGAGGAGCTTATGTACATCCAGTGACTTTAATTGTTGAGTGCTTAGGAATGTGTACCTTTTTATTTTTGGTTTGACAGGGTCATTGCATGAAATGAAGAATAAAGTTACGTCTAAATAAGCCTGAGTACATTTCCTCCATAAAAGAAAAATTATGTGCTATTCAGTACAGCCATTATACAAGTTAGCATTACACATTTTTTTCTGTATATGACAGACTGGTATTCCAAATTGTGAAGAATAAAGTTATAAATATACATATACAAGAGGTATAGTCGTATTCAAAAATGCACAATAAAATATTTTACTAGACATAGCTATATGAATATTTTCATTACGCTTACTTTATAGGGGATATTTTTGCAGACTTATTGCTTCGTGAGATCAAAAAACACTTTACTATATTTATATAGATAGTTAGGTTCTAGCACATCCACTCATCACTTTCATAGTTTATAAAACTCTTTTTTTCAATTCTTTTGACTTCTTGGTTCATCTAAATGGTATAAGAAAGGTGCTTATAAATTTGCTAGGTTGCCAGTGTATTCAAATAAAACCATTATTAAAATCAATATTTTGTCAGTGGGTAAAGAAATTAGTTAAGAAGATCAATATAAATAATATTTCTACAAACAGAAAATGACTTGTTCATTTCAGCATTTTTGTTATTTGAAAACAAACTGTGTCTCTACTTTCTTGTAAACAAAGATAAAGCTTTTTTTAAGAAAAACTTTTTTGGCTAATTAAATCAAAGCTATAAAAAGCAAAATGTGTTATGTTCCAGGCCAGCACGTCTGATCACAGGAAGAACAATTATTCAGTAACTGTGCAATTATTTTGCCCTTGAAACATTTGTATGTTTATGTGGAATTTAAGATGGTGGCTATTAAGTGTAATGGCTCTGCCCAGTATATCTGGCAATTTGATTTAAATTCACTTGGATATAAACGAACCACATACTGCAGATAATGATGGAGTGGATTATACTGACAGTTTACAACATTTATGTAAACAAATCCACACACTTTCTCAGATGTTTACGTTTTCTGAAGGTCTGTTTCTCTTGCTGGCATCTGAATGTTTTTACCACAAGTTTTCTCATATTTTTAATGCCATGTACTCCCTAATTTGAAAATATACGTATAGTTATCATTACGGGTGACTGAAAGGTCCATCATGTTTCCACTAAAAAATCATCAAAAAACACATGGGAAATCCTCTTTAAATAAAGCAATTTAAATGTTCGCCATTTTCGGCTATTGGCAAAAATGTTTTGATATTTTTTTCAATGCCTACAAACTTTTTGCCAATTAACAAAATGTTTTTCTCCTCTTCTCTATGAAAACATGACAATTTCCAGGAATTGAAACACAATACATGCAGCTACAGCAAGAAAGAGGGTGCTAGGTCACTGTGCTGTGAGTTTTATTGCAAAATTGAGGCTGGAGATGCTCATAGTGACTGTATTCACTATGAGCACATGGAAAAATAATAAAGGAGGAGCTGGAAGGACCATTATGAGTCCAGTGGCTATGAGGAGGAGGAAGTGACCACTATCAACATTAAAGGAGCTGGATGCCCTGATTCCCCAGGCCCAAATGGCAAGTCCCCCTACATCACCCCTAGGGATCTTGGGGAAATTTATGTCACAGGCAGAGGTAAAAGAGGTTAGTAGTAGTAGTGTGAGCAGGCCAGGCCAGATACTTGTGTCTGCTGCCAGTGCTGCACCTGCCAGGATATCTTGTGATTCTTAGGGGTAGGATGATGCTAAGTGTGACAGCAGGTGACCGTAAGTCACACTTGCCATCCCCAAGCAGTCCTGCCACTACTACTACTACTACTACTACTACTACTACTACTACTATTACTAAGAAGATCCATCAGCTACAGATACAGAGTGTTAGGACTGAGGGAGGGGTGCTCATACTACTAGTGAGGAGGAAGACTCTGGGACTTAAATTGATGTGGTTGTTGTTAGTAGTAGTAATAGTGATGGTGAAGCAGCTGGTGGGGTTAGCATTAGTACAGTAGATCCTCCTGCTGATGCTGAGGTGATAGGGGAAGTAATGCAGAGTGGCCAGACTAGAGGACAAGGGAGCAGAATTGTTACCTAGCAGCAATAATACCACCACCACCACCATCACCATGAGTACAGATCGGCTGCCTGTGTCTGCTGCTAGTGCTGACAGTCTGCCTTCTTCAGGTCTCAAGAGATGACAAGTGTGACATTAGGGGACCCTCTGTCACATTTCTCATCACCTCCTCCAACTGGTGAGATGTCTATAATAGAGAAGCAGCAGCAAGGAGGGACACGTGGGGGTGATGATGATGGTGGAGAAGCTGGGGTGGAAGAGACATTAATTGCCTTTTTACCCAAACTGAGAAGGGGAGTGGCTTGGGCTTTCTTGACTGCTAGTCTGACCACTCTGCATGACTTACCCTACCACTCTCTTAACGTTAGTCCCACCAGATTGCTTCACCATCACTGTTACTACTTCTAATAGCAACCACATCAGTTTCAGTCCATGAGTGTTCCTCCTCACAGTCACTAGTAATATGATGATCAACTCCTCGTTCACTCCTAATACTCTGCTGTACCTTATTAGAAGTAGTACTAGTGGTGGGACTGCTTGAGGGTGGCAAGTGTGATTTAGAGTCTCCTGCTGTCACACTTGGCATCATCTTCTCCTTCCCCCACTCCTGAGAATTACAAAACACACTCACAGCCGGCCCAGCACGGGCAGCAGGCACAGCACTGGTGGCAGCAGGGTCAACACTGGCAGAAGGAGCAGCACTGGCAATAGCACAGGCAGCTGATCTGTCATGCTCACACTACTACCCTCTTCTTCCTCCCGTGGGATAAATTTCCCCAAGATCTGTAGGGGTAATGTAGGGGGACTGGCCAGCATTGGGTCTAGGGAACCAGGATATCCAGACCCTTTCATGTTGGTGATATTGGTTACTTCCTCCTCCTCAGACTCAGTGGACTCATAATGGTCTTTCCAGGTCCTCCTTTTATTGTTATTAAACTTAATCATAGTGATAGCATTCACTATAAGCCTTTCCTGTCTCAATTTTGCTATTAATTTCACAGCAGAACAGCCTAGCACCTCTCTCTTCTCCTGTAGCTGCTTATATTGTGTTTTACTTGAGGAAAACAGTGCATTTTTATAGTGAAAAGGCAAAAAACACATTAATAAAATGGTGACAATGTTCTAGCTCTTGAAAAAATAGTGACAGATTTTTGCCAATGGTTGAAAATAGTGAAGATTTTAATAGCTGTGTTTAAAGTGGGTTTTCCTGCAAAAAAGTTTACAACCATATGATTTTTGCTGATTTTTTTGTGGGAACACAACAGGGCCTTTCGTCCACCCCTAGTCTTGTCCTATGAACATCCGTGCCATAAAAACAGCCTTCCCATGACCTGGCAATACAGACAGGTGCACCACTTACTGTTGGACTTGGTGGTAAGGGGGGTTTGCTTCCAAGGTCTTGACTCCCTTCGAATCTGCACTGAGGTGAGGTACTTTAGGTACGAAATCCCTCTCAAAAATCCCCAAAATGTTTAACACCCCCCCACATTCATGAGAAGCCTGTATTCGTTGTTCGGTGGGAGGAGGATCTGGATGTCAGCTGGGAGGTTAAGTACAAGATGCTCATCCGATTTTATCTCATGCCATCGCGATTTGCAAAAATATTTCCTAATACTCCCTCTTCATGTTGTAGGTGTGGCACTCAGTTAAGATCTATTGCACATATTTGGTAGGACTGCCCGCAGCTTCAGTCCTTCTGGGGTGGGTTTGCGTGGGAAGTCATCATAGCCCTTTCAATCAATCTTCCATTGTCCATGGAAATGTTTCTGTTCTCGGTGTTACCTGATGCTTGCAAACTGTCGAAACTCCAGTATTAATTTTTTCTCTTTCTTATCAATGCAGCTCAATTAGTTGTGCCGTCTCTCTGGAAACTGGCCTCACCTGTGAAGTTATCAATGTGGCATGATAGGCTTAATTCAATTATGGAGATGAAAAAGTTGTATGCTTTGGCGAGGGGTAAGACCCAATTTAAAAACTTAGTGTTCCCCTGGCTCTCCTGTGTGGGTGTCATTGCCTCTGTCTTTGCACCATCTGTTGGCCACTTGACTGTGATATAAAAGAGCCCCTTGCCCTCCCTTCATACAACCTACTGTATCTTGTGTCCCTATATATTTATTGGAGTCGCAAAGTGGGTTCTGTCCTGCGATGGTTGGGCAGACAAACACACACACTCTATGCTCAGCTACCCCTTCTTGCCCCCTATGTCTTGCTTATTGTCTTAAGGTGGGGGCCCTCCCCCTGACCTCTTCCTACCTCTGGTGGATTGGAACTCTCTTCTGTTATGGACCAATACCCACTTATTCCTCCTCCTTTTGTTACTTTTCTTGTCTCTGTCTTTCTACTTCTTACTCCCTTCAATATTTCTTTTTTAAAGATGACATCTCTAAAAGTGCTGGGATTGGCAAAACTCTGCGATGCTCGAATGGCACCAGTGTCGATGTTTCTATTGCATTTGCACTCTTTTTTTTTTTTTTTTTTTTTACTGTTAGAGCAATGTACATTGTTATGCATTTATCTGTAACTCTAATGCTATGTCGATATTTTTTTATTTTTGTTTCTTTTCTTATATCGCAATAAAAACATTTTGTCACAAAGAGTGAGTGCTTCCAACCACCCCATCCTTTGTGTGTGTATAAAATCTTGCAGAGAGATGATAAATAAGAAGCGGGCTTTCAAAGTGTTGAAGTCAGAGGGGCCAGATGGCTCATTTAAAAAATATAAAGGTTGTAGTAAAGTCTGCAAATAGCAATTTGGCTAACTAAAATTGAGAACAAGAAAAGTATTTCAAAAGAGAGCAAGACAAATCCTAAACAATTCTACAAATAAATAAATAACAAAAAATTAAGGTTGATATTTGTCCTCTAAAAGTAAACTGATTAGTGAGGATAAGGCTAAGGCCATGGCTGACACCTTAAAACAGTCTTTTCTTCTGTTTGTACAAAGAAGCAGCAATGGCAGGCTGTGGGTAACCAGACAAAATCACATAATTTCCTCCATCATGTACATGGCTTACTGAGGACAAAGTTCAAAAGAGTCTGGAAAGGTTATGGTCATTAAAGTACCTGGACCTGATGGTATACACCCATGGGTACTTAAGGATATTTATCAAGAGTGTTCTTGTTCGTTTTTGAGATCAGATCCTTAAAATGTCCTTAATCCTTATGATAAGTGCTGCCATTTATAAGGTATACTAGTTACATTTATATATAAATATTTGGAGACAATTCTGTTTCTAAATTGTCACATTTCTTTATAAATTAGATGTACCCCTTTTTACAAACTTCCTTACTCCCTTTTCTTTAAAAAGTAATTCAAGGTGTTTTGTAGGGATGGGCAAAAATGTTCACCTTAAACCAAGTTCTGAGAAAAATGGCACTTCCTGCCTGGTGAAAAATCTCCCACTAAAAGTGCCATTTTCATACATTTTTTGCCTAGCTCATTGCCTTGAAATCAGTGGGAAGACTGAATTTGCACACACCATATAGCAAATTTTATTTCATCTCCCACAGGAATAGTATAAAAGGGGTGAAAGGTGCATGTATTGGTGGAGTCTGGGGAAACAATCAGTTGAACAGTTAATTTTTTTGGGGGGGGGGGTGTTGACAGGTATCGGGTGAACAGTAAAAAAAAAAAAAAAAAAAAAATATATATATAAGAAATTGTTACATAACGTGACAGTGACATCCTGTGACTGTAGCAGACTATTTGATGGGATAGAGTGTTTTGTAGAGGATGATTTGTAGGACTTAGACTTGTTGTTAGAGGCCCAAGTCCAGAGGAAACATTGATTTGTAGGAATTAGAATTATTAGAGGCACCAGCCCTGGTAAAACATTGATTGTAGGACGTAGACTTGTGTGGCACAAGCCCTGTGGAAACACTGATTTGTTGTAGGACTTAGACTTGTGTTAGGCCCTGAGGAAACATTGATTTGTATGACTTATAGGGCAACAACAAGCCCTGAAGAATCAGAGATAATTTTTAGCAGTCAGGCTTGTTAGCATCACAAGGGTTGAGGAATCAGACATAATTTTTAGTATTCAGGCTCGTTAACACCACAAGCCATGAGGAATCAGTGATTTGTAGGACTTAGGCTTCTTAAAAACAAGCCCCCAAAAATAGTTTTTTGTAGGCCTCTGGTTTATATAAAGAACAAGGCCTGATAAAAAAAATTGCCCTACTGGCCTAGTGCCGCAAGTCAGGTTATGGTGGCCAGTGGACATAAAGGATGAACTTGACAAGTGAAGATCTTTATATCATCTTAGGCATTTTAAGATAAGATCTGAGTATGTGAATCTGATTTAATATCACTCACACACTTTTACATATGTCTGGTATCACCAATATTTATGTGACATTTATATTATATCTATATACTTAACAATTCCATTTATTGATGAGTAGGGCTTTATTCTAATTACCCCTGTCATATATTTCAGCAATCCTAATAAGAGTGTGAAATATTTGAATGGACATCCACAATTGGATCTCCATCATATGGCAACATATATATAAACATTAAACCTTCATATAATTCTGCTGCCATAACTATATGTCAACATGAGATTAATTCTCAAATAAGTTAACATCACTTAATAACTCATTAATATATGCCTTTGAGTATGCACCTAACAACAATAGAGATTATGAAGGATCATTGTTAAGTCACACATTTTGATCTAAACAGATTATTTACTGATGGACTCTGACAAACGGGACTCCACCACATTTCAACACATCTTCAATTATCTAATTTCTAAGAATGTCTAATGCTACACAGTTACATGCTTATGTTATATGTTTCCCCAATAAAGATAACATTGATAATATAACTCAATATGAACTTATATCTCTGACCATGTAGCTTGTGCTATCTAATGTTCTGGACCAATGGAAAGGAGAGGGAGGGTGCTGAATTTAAATACTGGCATTACAATGGCGGCCGAGACCTTTGAGAAAGCTGTTTTTTGGCTGAAGGCATACCAAAACCTGACATCCCATAACTGTTGCTCTCTTATATATTTTCTTTGTTGCAATACAAATAGATTACCTAACATCCTGATGAAATCACCTTAGTGCAGTTATAATATCGGATGAGGTATAGGATCTAAGATTTTACTTACTGTCTGAGCAATTTAGGGTCATATGAACAGTCTTCTGTTGATTAGCATTATTAGAGGTCTGTTTCATGGGTAACCACAAAAGAGCCAGACTGACATATATTGTAACTTTTTAGCAGTAGGGTCTAGCTACCGTTTCTAGTGCCTTACTGTTTGAATGCTTCGGGGCAACATGAACAGTCCTTTGCTGACTACCAGCATTAGTGACTGTCTCGTTGGTAACCACTGAAGTACCAGACTACGAGTCATTGATCAAGACAGTTTCTTTGAGCATTCGGATGTTATTACTTAAAAACAACGTTGTTTTTATTGGCAGTGCTATTTTGTTGGAAGCACAAGACTATTGTTGTCTTTTTAATTTGTTTTATTTTACAATTAAATTATTTCTACAAAGTTCTGGAGCAGCACCTTTTCTTCCTCGTCCAGACAGCCTGGAGATTCTGGAACTGAGGCAGAACAATTTCTCTCTATGCGTATTTGTTGTTTCTTGACATAAAACAATGACAACCACCTTCAATTGTGAGTAAAAATATTGAAGATTTTATTGTGGTATATCTAGTTGTCATTTAAGACACTATTGGGTGCCCTCTTGTTGTTCTTGTTTTTGCATGATGAGCCAGGTGTTTCACTCACCATCAAACTTTCAGCCTCTGCCTGGGTTTCTCTATTCTTCCTCCTCTTTGATTTCCACCTCACCTCTTGTTACCTTTGGGGAGAGATAGGGGGTACAGAAACAGTGCTGCACAGTTTCTTATGCTGCACATAAATGACATGGTGTCTGCATTTCATATGTGTTATCAGAGTGGCTGTGCCAAGGTGCTTTCCCTCCTTTCCTCTTTTCACTACCTTGTCACTGATTGTGCACAATGCCATCACTGTGCCTGCCACAAGAGAAAAATAGTACCACTCCCAGGACTTTAGAGGGGAGGATAAAGGTGGAGAAGAATGGCCTCTTTCTTCTTCTCCTCCACAATCCCTTTCACTGGCTTGGGCAGAGGATGATGCTAGTGTTGCTGCTGCTGCCTGAGAATCAGCACTACAGTTTGGACCATGAAGAGTATTGCTGCTGTCAAGTGGAACCTGCCTTAGTCCAACATCACTACTGTTGGATCCCATTTTGACTGTGTCCACGGTGGTCTGTGTCACACTAGCCTGCTCATCATCACCCTGCTGCCCTTGCAACTCAGCAGCAGTATTTAATAAAGCAACAAACTCCACAATGTTGTCACTGCTACTAGTTTTGATGATGCCCATCCCCATTTCTATCTTGGTCTCCCATTCCTTCTTGCTTTGGGCTAAAAAGTCCATTACTGTCTCTTTCACCCCAGCAGCTAACCATCACCCTCATCAGTTCCACACCAGTCCCTCCTTGCTGCTGATGATTTTTTTTTTACAGTAAAGTTATAGAATTCTTTGCCACCGGAGGCTGCACTTTCAGATACTGTAACTGCTTTCAAGAAAGGAACGGATACCTACCTACTTAGTAGATCATTTAGAAAATGTAATCTTCAGTCCTTCGTAAATGATTTAAGAAATTGATAATGGTACAGAATACACCCAATACCTGATCTAGACTCAGCAATTTACTTTTTGAACTCAGAATTCTTGTAGGTCTGTAATAACCATGCCCCACTAAGAAATATCAAGGTAAGGGGGTCCCATCTACCATTGGCCTCAGCTGACTTAATTGAGTTATACAGTTTCAAATATGCCTTATGGAAAAAAATTAAACAAACTGGGTCTGGTTATGAACACACTACATAGAGGCAATTGAACGATACTTGTACAAAACAAACAAAGCTAGCAAATGCGCAATATTTCACTGACAACTTAAACAGTAATATATCTAAACCGGCCAACTTTTGGAAGGTTATTAAAAATATCTACAACTCTCCTAACCATTCTCACCCATCAATCATAAAAGTAGGCAAAGAAACAATACAGTGCCCCATAGCAATAACTAATGCATTCAACGTCTATTTTGTTGGATGTTATACCATCCTGATTACTCAAAAAAAGGTAATTCTGAAGTACAACCTGCATGGTACAGTCTCTGTCACTGCTACCTGGCCCAATGATGCTAATTAATTCAATTTCATGGCAGTAAATGAAAGCAAAATATATGATCCCCTCCTCAACTCAAAAATGAAATCGCAATCTGGCCCTGACCAACTACCAGCAATGTTATTAAAGCTTAGTGCCTTGGTCACTGCCCAACCTATTGCATCTTTAATTAATGCCTCCCTGTTATCTGTGTATATGCCCAAAGTCTGGAAAGTGGCTAGAGTTGTGCCTATCCACAAAAGTGGGGACAAAAATGTAGTATCAAATTACAGACCAATATCCCTACTACCCACATTCAAGTGAAACTATATATGTATTACTGACAGACCAGGTTTCCCCCCCCCTCTTCAATCAGGCTTTCATACAAATCACTCAACTGTCAATGCCCTCCTAAAAGTATCCAATGATATCCAGACTTGGCATGGAAAATGGTGAACTCAGTGGAGCAAGATTTTCCAAAGGTCTTTGATACAGCAGACCATAATATTCTAATAAGCACACTCCACAGCTCAGGATAAGGCAATAATTCTCTAAACTGGTTCCAATCCTATTTATCAGTCAGACTACAATATATGTCAGTTGCTGACAATAACTCCCTTCCCCTCAAAGTAAAAAGTGGGGTTCCCCCAAGGATCCATTCTTGAACCACTTCTATTTTCTCTTTTCATAAATGATCTGCTCACGGTTTGCAAAAGCATCTTCTGTACACATGTATGCAGGTGACACCATAATTTATGCTAAAAACTCAAATCACAACTTGAGGCCATATTATAACATGATTTCTCTGAAGTTTAAAGATGGATAGCAAAGAACAAACTGTTCTTAAACACAGACAAAACTGTCACAATCATATTTGGGACTAAGCAGCACAAAGATTAATCTCTGCAATACCCATTGTAACAGAATCTAATTGTAGAACGACTATCAAATCAGCACTGTATCTTTTGTTTATAACCATTGGGAATATGGTTGTTTAAATCTGGCTGCTGGTTTCCTGTGAAACATAATTGTGGTCTCCATTGCACCACATATTTGTTGTAGAGTCTAATTGTAACTTGGCTCCAGTGGATTCCTACAAATATCTTGAATGTGGCTTGACCCCAGCCTCACTTTTGGTCTCCATATTGATAAATTAACATGAAAACTTTATCCTAAAATAAGTTCTCTGTTTAGAAACAAATCCTGTTTAAGTCCTCTGATAAGAAAATGTTTTGTACAACAGATGTTACTGCCAGTCATAGACTATGGGGACGTAGTATATACTTCTGCACCACAAATTCATCTTAGTAAACATTACTTGACATTCAGTATAATTCATTATGCCATTTTATCTTCCAATGTAAATACACTTCCCTTTATTGTGATATGCTTAAACATCTAAATTGGTTAACACTCAAATCTAGACCTTTCTTGCTTAGTACACAACAACTTCTCTGGAAAGCTTCCGGACTATCTGAGCAGTACGCTTACTCCAGCTCTCCATACTAACTATAATCTCCGTTCCACTGCTAACAACTCATTAAAAAGTTCCTGTTATTTGCAGGAACTGTCCATTGAGAATGATGTCAACATGACGGTTTGGTAACAGATGGAACTTTATCTTTCCTGTAAGAATACATGACAATTTTTATAGATTCTGGATCTCAGCCCAATCTAAGATCCATGAAAGGTATTTAGTGACACAAGGTCAATTTTAATCAGCTGAGAACCTTGGGTTACTTACAATTTCATAATAAATGAAATATTTTAATTGTGCTTCAGTGCCATTACAAATTAACGAAACATCATCTATATAAACCCTTGAGGGTGTGTAAGGCATTACTTTGCAGTGAGTTGAACACCCCTCTAGGCCTTAAAAAGGATATGGTATGCAGATGCATAAGATGGTATGACTACTTAAGGGTTTCAGTACTCCAAAAATGTGTATATATCAGTGATAAATGAGATGAGCAAAACAGCTGCTTTGATGCACAGTTTATAGAGGTTGAGATTCATGCTTGGAATTTACAGTATTCCAGCTAGGTCATATTTACATGCTTGATGACAATTTTTTTTTTATAAAACACTGCATTTAGCAATATTTGAAACCTTTTTTATGCTCCATATTCTCGTTATAGGTTTTCTAGATAAAAGTAAGTTTTCCTTTGCCTTTACAAACATACAACATTTGAAAGGCCTAGTTGTAAATTTGCAAAAAAAATATTATCTTGATGTTAATTGCTCAGCAAAAAGATATATCTCCCTTAACCTTCTGAATTATGCACTATATTTTTTAAAGTGGACATAGAAATGAATTCAAAATGTCAGTTTTGATAAAATGATATTGTAGAAAAAGACAAGTGATGAGTTATATGTCCCAAGTTCATTAACAAGAATATTGAATCATGGTTGAATGACTGTAGCTTCTTTGCTATATCATAAACTGAACTCACTGCTCAGTTAGGCAAATATTACATGAAATACTTTCATAAACTCTCCCCTTAGCTTGAAGGGTATTGGTTCATATGATTTATAAATACATTGTATTAACTGATCCAATTTTGAGCAAATTTCAATTCTGCCAAATGCACAATTAAAATATTCTTATGCCCTGTGATAAAAATAAATACCTTAAAAGTACATTGCAAAAATCAACTTGCTTTTTCCTTAAAAATCAGAAGGGACGTAAAGGTGATTTATAATTATAAATTGGACATTGCTCTTTCTTGAGCAGATCTTTTTTTGTAATAAAACAGCCTGACATTTTACAGAGCTGTGTTGTTCTGTACTGTGTACTGCAAAAAAATATAATCAGCTGTTTTGTTTGTTATTTTTAGGTTTTTACAGAAATGGTTTAAATTGCATGGAAGAAAACATCCAATAAAAATAAACTTTTTTTGCCCACAGAAAATGTGGAGTCTTAGGCTTTATCACGTTAAATATGTGCAATTATGGAGCAATACAAATGTACTCATAAAGGGGGATTCCAAATGGTTTCAATGGAAATCTTGACTCCCTAGGAACTGTCTTAAGGAGTTAGAAACCTCATTTAAATGAGATTTAGGAGAAATAGTATTGTTACCCTATGGTGCAGTTGGTTTGCTCCAGAATTGCCCCTCTTTCAGCTCATGACCTTGTTTCTTATTTTCTAAATTAAGACTTCAAAAATGGTAGCTGGCTTCTCATCACCTCTGGGGGTGGGATTCTATTTTGTCTTTGATCCAACATGACAGTTGATACCCTTAAATTTCTAACATGGAATGTCAGGGTCTAAATGATCCTATAAAGTGATCACTAATACTTTATTATTATTATTATTATTATTATTATTATTATTATTTTTTGCCCAGTGTTGCTTCTGACCATTTCCTTTTGGTCTTGACTCTCCGATCACACAGATCGATACTGCCCAGTAACTGGAGGCTTACCACATTTGCCCATAGGCTATCTCTAGACTACATGGCACAAGTCTAGGCTTTACATCACATGACATGGCAGGCAGCACAGGGTTCCCTTAATTCACTAATAGTTCCTGTTAGGCCACTGAAATGGTCTTGTGACTAAACATCCATATTGTGCATTAAGTTCCCAAAACGCCTCTAAATAGCAGCAATATTGGGAACTTCACAGTAAAAAAGTTAACAACCGGTTCCAGACATACTGCCAAGCACAGATCGTTAACTTATATGTCTTACACTTACCTATCATCCACTGTCTATCTCCTTCTGTCTTCATTCTGTATTCTCTTCTTTCTTGTATCTTCTGTCTTCTCTTCTTTCTTCTTTCTTGTATCTGTAAATGAAAAAGAAAAGTATCAATAGAATACTGAAATTCACTAATACATAGATTAACCTCTTGAGTGCCAGGGGGTACACAAACCATTGCAAAGCAATATGTTGCATACCTCTCTGGGGCTCAAAAGGGTTACAGCATGTCTTACTGTCCGGTTCCATAAATGTGAATATGCATCCAGTTATACAACAATGTCCAAGTTGTTCCAAATAATAGTTCCAGAAATGCCATAATAAGATAATTCTTGGTTTTAATGAAATACTTAGCTTCTTGGTCTTATTGTCTGTCTTTGCCACTGTGTGCAGCCGTGGAGGTGGCAGTGGCAGAGACAGTATTATGAGGCACAGCCCCCCGTCTTCTCCCTCACAGGCTGATGCCCGTTACACACTGAGGGAATTTGAACTGAGACTGTCTTTATATATGGGTAGTCTCAGTCCCAGTTCCCTCACAGTCATTGGCTGGGATGTGCTTACATACCAATCAGCTTTGAGCGGTTGTGAACACCCCAGCCAATGGCTGTGAGGGAACTGGAACTGAGACTGCTCATATATAAAGGTAGTCTCAGTTCATATCCCCTCAGTGTATAACAGGCATCGGCCCGTGAAGGAGAAGACGGGGGGGATGTGCCGCATAATACTGTCTCCACCGTCTCTGTGGCAGCACACAGCGGCTGAGACAGACAACAGACCAAGAAGTATTTCATTAAAGTAAGCATTATGTTATTATGGCATTTCTGGATCTATTATTTGGAACAACTTGGACATCGTTGGATGCATATTCATATTTATGGAGCTGGACAGTGAGACATGCTTTAACCCCAAAGAGATACGCATTTATTAGTATATTTCAGCATTGCATTGATACTTTTCTTTTTCATTTACAGACATAAGTAAGAAGAATGAAGAGAAGACAGAAAATACAAGAAAGAAGAGAAGAAAGAAAGACAGAAGATGACCAGTGTGCTGAGGACCCCGCTGGACATCAGGATTAATGGTAAGTGTTACTTGTAATGGGATGTTGCTTTGTTACTTAGTCAGGTTAACCCTATGAGTGCCGGTGGGGTAATTATACCCCACTGGCACTCATAGGGTTAATTCTACTAAATCTGGACACATTTTAGGCACTCCTGATGTATTGATGTAGGGCTTAGGTCCCCATATCAATACATCCACTGGGGACTTAGGGTTTTTTTTACTTTTAATAGCTGCATCAACTGACTAAAGATCCAATAAGGGACTTTAGTCAGAAAAAACTGGGTCTTACATTTTATGCACTAAAGTGAATCCCTTATCAGATCTTAACAGCTAACACAGTCCATTAAATGGCAAATTTTAGTGTTTTTTTATTATTTAACATCCGGTACAGTTTTTTTTGTCAGCGTTTTTCAAAGCATTGATCTTTAAATCCCATACAGTGCTTGAAAAAATGCAGACACCTGTTTTTTTGGCTATCGGCTGCCTTTACATCTGGCCCATAACCTGTTTGAAAATGGGGCTAAAATTGGACGACTCCTTGTACAGCTCTTTAAGGACTCTGGAGACTCGCATATGATCCCTATGATTCATGATAGAGAAGATAGACAGCTGATAGATGGCATGCAAATTAATAAAACATTTCCTGATTATTATGCCTGTCTCAAGACCTCTGCTCTGCAGCTAGAACAGTACTTGGCTGAATGTGCAATTCCGACTCATTCTGATGAGGCCAAACCAATGTTAGATTCACTGATTTTGTTGCAAGAGATTGTAGAAGCCATTTCCGGTGAGTAAATCCCCGGGTAGTGATGGTCTTACCAGTGAATGATACCATAAATATTTGGATATTTTAGCTCTCCAACTCCTCAATACATGCTATGAAGCCTTCTACAATGCACCACTGCCGCCCTCCTTTAATTAATCTTTAACAGTGTTTGTTTCCAAGCCTGGTAAAGATGCTTTGAGGTGTGACTCATATTGCCCAATATCCCTATTGACAGTGGATGCCAACATTTGAGCTAAGGTTCTAGCTAATAGACTGCATTTAGTATACTTGTGAATGGAGATCGGAAAGGTTTTATGCCAAAGAAAACAACATTTCATAATTTGAGTTGTCTTACTCCTCATCTTTAAACCAGCCATGAAAATCTAGGCAATAGGGTCGTGGTCTTGCTATACACATCTAAATCATTCAGTTCAGTTGAAAGGGACTATTGGTGTGTCCTTAAAAAAACTGATTTGGTAATACATATATACGATGGGTTCAACTCTTATATTATGCTCCTAAAGCTAGATGATATGGTTTTACTGAACACTCAGGCAATTTGGTAAGATAAAACAATGTAGCTTTATTAAAACAGTATAAAGCACAACAAGGCCCTACACGGTCAAGACTTTACACAGAGGACAGATATATGGTCTGACACAGGTCAGGGCAATACAGTTGACACAATATGCAAATGTGACTGGAACGTAGACAGGAACGAAACCTCAGCAGTACAGAACTGGAAAGGCCCGAGGAGGGAGCTATACTGCAGGGCAGGCACCTCAGTGTAGGGAGGTGAATAGGCTCTACCGGCCTTACCTATAACCGGGTAAGGCAGCCTAGTAAGTGGTGTCTATAAGGAATATAGGAGGCTCTACCGGCCTTACCTATAACTGGGTAAGGCAGCCTAGTAAGTGGTGCCAACAAGGAATAGAGGAGGCTCTACCAGCTTTACCTATAACCGGGTAAGGCAGCCTAGAAAGTGGTGCCAACAAGGAATAGAGGAGGCTCTACCGGCCTTACCTATAACCGGGTAAGGCAGCCCAGGAGTAGCACAAATGGAGATAGCAAAATATATGGACTGACAGGAGGTAGCACCGCTAGTGACCGGAGGGCACAGGCTGTATAGCATGTAACGGAGGCTGCAATGAGGCACAGGCTTGGAGTAGCGCAACCGGAGGCAACAGTATGAGCAGACTGACAAGTGGTAATACCGCTAGTGACCTGAGGGCACAGGCCGTATAGCACGTAACGGAGGCTGCAATAAGGCACAGGCTGAGAGTAAGCGCAACCGGAGGCAACAGAGAAACACCGACTGGCAGCTACGGTAGAGGCAAGGTATAGGGCACAACAGGGACAACGGAAGCACTAGCGACAATTGGACACTAGGCTGAATAGCCAAAGCCTGAATCGGTACACAAGGAGCAGTAGTGTAACGGTTTTTAGGACACTCAGACCAGTGTGTGAAATAAAACACAATTTATTTAGAGTAAAATGATGCAAACGTTCGCCCTCTAGTGGCGGTTAATAATACACAAACAGTGTAGACTGAAAGGTTACAAGTGTAAATGCACAATAATATTACATGTATAAATACTAAGCAATAGAATGGGATATAACCCCAAAGGGTTAAGAACTTGATAACAGTCAGTCTCAGATGTGGATGTTTGGCACGCCCTGGGTGTTATAAGGCTGCACAGGTAGACAAAGTTCACCATGTACTGGAGACGGGACTGCCTCGCCAAAGTGTTCGGGTAATAAGCAGAACAGGAATCCAACTAGCCCCCTAGGGCGTACCTACTGGATCTGCTTCTGCTAGTGCAAGTGACAATAGCCCTCACGGGCGTAACAGGAACCGGCCTGCAATGCAAGAGCTACTAAGCCTCCTCAGACTTAACCGGATACTGGAGTTTGAAGTGCTAGTGCCAATAGCCCCCCACGGGCGTTGTTACCGGATTTGCTAGCGCTAAAGCCTTTTATCTGCCACCACTCTGTATAACGGATATCGCCCAGTAACCAACAATAGGAGAGAGCCTTAGGCGCCCAAATGGCCCAAAAGACGTGACTACTCTGCAATGGAAGAATAGAGTTGCCAACGGTGAGCGGCCAACTCAGCAGGAGTATCACCGAGAACGAGGCTCGTACTGGAGGTAGAGAGAGTGAGACCAAGGCAGCACTGCTAGGGTTAATAAGCACGTTTACTCGAGGCTTCAGCGAAACAGCAAGGCTCTGCAGTATGAGGGAGGCGTACTGAGACACACACAGCTCTGCACGGGTAGCGATACACTGCACTGATCGTGGGTAATACCAGGCAAGGCAGTCACACGGAAACTGGCAACAGGAGATGATAATGTCGCGGCGGCAACAACTGGAACGCGGGTCACTGGAACAAGCTGGAAGTCGATCTTCAGAGCAGGAAGTCAGCCGGGCCGGGTCGGAGCACGTAGGAGGTAGTCATACAAGCCAGGTCATACACAAACAGGAACGTCAGCCAAGCCGGGTCAGGATCCAAGGGTGGTACGCAGTCGGGCCGGATCATACACAAACAGGAACACTGGAGAATAGTCAGGACAAGCCGATTCGGTACACAGAAATCCAGAACACAGGAACACAGCAACAGTACTACTGGCTAAGAAACACCACAAAAGGGCATCTGACAGGTGTCTGGGCCAGGCATAAAAAGGTCACCAGGGGCAGGCCAAACTGGCTCAGCAAATCAGAGCGAACCACAGGAAAGAGTGACAAGAATCACAGGCACTGTGATAGTACCCCCCTCTCAAAGACCCCCCTCTCCCTGCCGGAGGTCTGGGTTTCAAAGGATATTTAGAGTGAAAGCTGCGTACTAATCTAGGCGCATGGAGGTCCCCTTGATTAACCCAAGAGCGTTCCTCAGTAGTGTTGAGCGAGCATGCTCGGCCGATGCTCGGATCGGCTCGAGCATCGCTCTGCTCGGCACATGGCGGTACTCGTACGAGTACCGCATGTGCTCGCCCGCCATGTTCGGGTCTCCTCCCCGCACGTTTTGCGGCTGCTGCGCAGCCAATAAACGTGCAGGGAGGCTCTGACATCAGTGTAATGCCAGCAGCCATGTTGGCTGCTGGCATTACACTGATTGGCTGGCCAGAACCCGTGGTCGGGTGCTGTATAGCACCTGACCAGCGAGTTCGGCTCAGTCTTAGCCAGGGAGAGATGAGGATAGGAAGGGAAAGTCAGTGTAGGGAGAAAAAAAGCAAATTTGTGAAAAAAAAAGAACCAAAAGTCCTTTTTAGGACTACTGTGTGTGGGGGCAGCAGGTTATTTTGTGTGGGGGGAAAAAAACAAAAAAAAAAAATTTCATATATTCTGTTTAGTGTGCAAAGTTGCAGATTAGAGCACATTCTGTTTAGTGTGCAAAGTTGCAGATTAGAGCACATTCTGTTTAGTGTGCAAAGTTGCAGATTAGAGCACATTCTGTTAAGTCTTCAAACTAAAATATCAAAGTCACATATTCCATTCAGTGTGCTTCGCCGCAGTTTAGCAGCACATTCTGTGTACTGTGCAGAGTTGCAGAATAGGAAGAAATACTGTTAAGTCTTCAAACTAAAATATCAAAGTCACATATTCCATTCAGTGTGCTTCGCCGCAGTTTAGCAGCACATTCTGTGTACTGTGCAGAGTTGCAGAATAGGAAGAAATACTGTTAAGTCTTCAAACTAAAATATCAAAGTCACATATTCCATTCAGTGTGCTTCGCCGCAGTTTAGCAGCACATTCTGTGTACTGTGCAGAGTTGCAGAATAGGAAGAAATACTGTTAAGTCTTCAAACTAAAATATCAAAGTCACATATTCCATTCAGTGTGCTTCGCCGCAGTTTAGCAGCACATTCTGTGTACTGTGCAGAGTTGCAGAATAGGAAGAAATACTGTTAAGTCTTCAAACTAAAATATCAAAGTCACATATTCCATTCAGTGTGCTTCGCCGCAGTTTAGCAGCACATTCTGTGTACTGTGCAGAGTTGCAGAATAGGAAGAAATACTGTTAAGTCTTCAAACTAAAATATCAAAGTCACATATTCCATTCAGTGTGCTTCGCCGCAGTTTAGCAGCACATTCTGTGTACTGTGCAGAGTTGCAGAATAGGAAGAAATACTGTTAAGTCTTCAAACTCAAATATCAAAGTCACATATTCCATTCAGTGTGCGTCACCGCAGTTTAGCAGCCTATTCTGTGTACTCTGCACAGTTGCAGAATAGGAAGAAATACTGTTAAGTCTTCAAACTCAAATATCAAAGTCACATATTCCATTCAGTGTGCGTCACCGCAGTTTAGCAGCCTATTCTGTGTACTCTGCACAGTTGCAGAATAGGAAGAAATACTGTTAAGTCTTCAAACTCAAATATCAAAGTCACATATTCCATTCAGTGTGCTTCGCCGCAGTTTAGCAGCCTATTCTGTGTACTCTGCACAGTTGCAGAATAGGAAGAAATACTGTTAAGTCTTCAAACTAAAATATCAAAGTCACATATTCCATTCAGTGTGCTTCGCCGCAGTTTAGCAGCCTATTCTGTGTACTCTGCACAGTTGCAGAATAGGAAGAAATACTGTTAAGTCTTCAAACTCAAATATCAAAGTCACATATTCCATTCAGTGTGCGTCACCGCAGTTTAGCAGCCTATTCTGTGTACTCTGCACAGTTGCAGAATAGGAAGAAATACTGTTAAGTCTTCAAACTCAAATATCAAAGTCACATATTCCATTCAGTGTGCGTCACCGCAGTTTAGCAGCCTATTCTGTGTACTCTGCACAGTTGCAGAATAGGAAGAAATACTGTTAAGTCTTCAAACTCAAATATCAAAGTCACATATTCCATTCAGTGTGCGTCACCGCAGTTTAGCAGCCTATTCTGTGTACTCTGCACAGTTGCAGAATAGGAAGAAATACTGTTAAGTCTTCAAACTCAAATATCAAAGTCACATATTCCATTCAGTGTGCGTCACCGCAGTTTAGCAGCCTATTCTGTGTACTCTGCACAGTTGCAGAATAGGAAGAAATACTGTTAAGTCTTCAAACTCAAATATCAAAGTCACATATTCCATTCAGTGTGCTTCGCCGCAGTTTAGCAGCCTATTCTGTGTACTCTGCACAGTTGCAGAATAGGAAGAAATACTGTTAAGTCTTCAAACTCAAATATCAAAGTCACATATTCCGTGTAAGATGAAGAAGGCGGGTAAAAAGGGACGGGGAAGTGGACGTGATCCTGATAGTTCAGGGCGCGGGTCAGGACGCGGAGAAATTTTAAGGTCAAAGGAAGTAGTGGATGATGATGATGATGATACACAGTTGCCATTAAATCAACCACTATTACTGTCTCAAGACCTTGTTGAGGAGGATGTTATACAGTTGTCAATGACTGAGTATGTGGTGGGATCAAGACATGAGGAGGATGATCAGAGTGAGGAAGTGGAGGAGGACTTGGTGGACGATGAGGTGACTGACCCCACCTGGGAAGGTGTAGAGCCGAGCGATGACAGCAGTCCTGAGGGTGAGCCATCTGCAGCACCGCAACAGGCTGGAAGAGGCAGTGGTGTGGCTACAGAAAGAAGGCGGACCGCACCAAACCGGCCCGCAAATGTTCCACGGAGCACCCCCTTGCGTAAATCTCCCTTGCCAAGGGGTAGGTGTTCCGCGGTATGGCGTTTTTTTAAGGAAAGTGCGGACGACAAAAGAATTGTAGTTTGCAACCTGTGCCACACCAGAATGAGCCGAGGCATGAACACTAGAAACCTCACCACCACCAGCATGATCCGCCACATGGCATCCAAGCACCGTAATAAGTGGGAGGAACGCCTGGATCGCCCATCTGTGTCTGCAGGCCACACCACTGCCTCCTCTTCCCCTGTTTTCGGTGCCGGCCAATCGCCTGTCGAAGGCGCAGGCCCGCATACCTCCCGCCCTGCACCTGTACCATCTGAAGCACCATCAGCGACCACATCCACTTCCCTGTCCCAGCACAGCGTCCAAATGTCGTTACCCCAGGCATTTGAGCGCAAGCGAAAATACACAGCCACCCACCCACAGGCCATAGCACTAACCTCACACCTTTCCAAATTACTGGCCATCGAAATGCTGCCATTTAGGCTTGTGGAGACTGAGTCCTTCCGCAGCCTGATGGCAGCAGCTGTCCCTTGGTACGCGGTCCCCAGCCGCCACTACTTTTCCCGGTGTGCCATCCCCGCATTACACCACCATGTGTCCCGTAACATCACCCGTGCCCTGACCAACGCAGTTACTGGGAAGGTCCACTTAACGACTGACACATGGACAAGTGCTTGTGGCCAGGGACGCTACATTTCCCTGACGGCACACTGGGTGAATGTCGTGGAGGCTGGGAGCGACTCGGACCCTGGGATGGCACGGGTGCTACCCACGCCGAGGATTGCGGGCCCTACCTCCATCAGGGTTTCCGCCAGCACCTACGTTATTGGCTCCTCCTCCTCCGTTTCCACCTCCGAATTCTCTACACGCAGCGCCACTCCCCCATCAGCCAGTAGCTGGAAGCAGTGTAGCACTGCAGTGGGGAAGCGTCAACAGGCCGTGCTGAAGCTGATCTGCCTTGGGGACAAACAGCACACGGCCTCAGAGCTGTTGCAGGGGATTAGTCACCAGACCAAGCAGTGGCTCTCGCCACTCAACCTGCAACCAGGCATGGTTGTGTGTGATAATGGGCGTAACTTGGTGGCGGCTTTGGAGCTCGGCAAGCTCACACACGTACCATGCCTAGCGCATGTATTTAATTTAGTGGTTCAGCGATTTCTAAAAACCTACCCCAATGTGCATGATCTCTTGACCAAGGTGCGCCGCGTGTGTGCACATTTCCGTAAGTCATCTACAGCTTCAACCGGCCTGTTGAAGCTGCAGCAGCGCTTACAATTGCCAGCTCACCGGCTGCTGTGTGACGTGAGCACACGCTGGAACTCCACCTTCCACATGTTGGCCCGGCTTTGTGAGCAGCAGAGGGCAGTAGTGGAGTACCAGCTGTTACACGGTCGTCGCCTCTCCGTTCAACTTCCTGTAATCAGAAGTGAGGAGTGGGAATGGATGTCAGACCTCTGTGAGGTTTTACGCAATTTTGAGGAATCGACACAGATGGTGAGCGGCGATAACGCTATTATCAGTGTAACCATCCCACTTCTGTGTCTACTGAAACGCTCGCTGCTCACAATTAAAACTGACGCTTTGCATGTGGAAGAGGTGGAAATGCGGGAGGAAGAGCTTACACAAGGTGATAGCCAGAGCACCCTCACTTCGTCTTCTCAGCGACAATTGGAGGAGGCGGAGGAGGAGGAGGAGGAGGAGGAAGACACGGTTGCCTCCGCTACAGAGGGTAGCCATGGAACTTTAGTTCCATCTCTTCAGCGTGGGTGGGCAGAAGAGGAGGAAGAGGATGAGGAGATTGAGAGTCATCCTCCTGGTGAGGACAGCGAAATCTTGACTGTTGGTACTCTGGCACACATGGCTGACTTTATGTTAGGCTGCCTTTCCCGTGATCCACGCGTTATACGCATTTTAGACAACACGGATTACTGGGTGTTCACCCTTCTGGACCCCCGCTACAAAGAGAATTTCTCATCTCTCATTCCTCCGGTGGAGAGGACAAGCAAAATGGTGCAATACCAGAAGGTTCTTGTTGAAAAATTGCTCCAAAATTTTCCATCTGACAACGCTGGCGGCAGAGTACGTGCTACCTTGGCCAACCGAGAAGGGGAGAAAAGGGGAGCACACAGCAGTTCCGACAAATGCAGGGCAACACTCTCCAAGGCGTGGGACACCTTCATGACACCCCGCCAGCACCCTCACCCTGATGCGCAGCCTAGTGTCACAAGGAGGGAAAAGTTTTTGAAGATGGTGAAGGAGTACGTAGCAGACCGTGTCAGCGTCCTCAATGATCCCTCTGTGCCTTACAACTACTGGGTGTCCAAGCTGGACACGTGGTATGAACTGGCACTCTACGCCTTGGAGGTGCTGGCCTGCCCTGCCGCCAGCGTTCTGTCTGAGCGGGTATTTAGTGCTGCTGGTGGCATCATAACAGATAAGAGTATCCGCCTTTCCACCGACAATGCTGATAGGTTGACACTTATAAAAATGAACAAGGCCTGGATTTGCCCTGACTTCTCCACTCCACTGGAGGAAAGCCCTGGGGGAACATAAACTCACTTTATATATGTTATTTACAATGATGGGAATACTCTGTATTCCCATTCACCCCTTCCACCCAAAAAACGGGTATATGGTTGACTCTTAATCTTCTCATCCTCCTCCTCCTCTTCCATATGCCCTGTGCTATAATTTTTATATAGGGCCAGCTCACTAGCGGGCCCTGTGATATAATTTTTATATAGGGCCAGCTCACCAGCGGGCCCTGTTTGACAACTTTTTGTATAGGTCAGCTCACCAGCGGGCCTTCTCATATAATGTTTTATTGGGTCAGCTCTCTAGCGGGCCCTCTCATATAATGTTTTATAGCGTCAGCTCACTAGCGGGCCTTCGCATATAATGTTTAGGATGGTCAGCTCCGCAGCAGACCCTCACCCATAATGTTTTAGATGGTCGGCTCAGCGCACGTTTCCCTCTTAATCATGGCCTCAGTTCAATAAAATCAAGGAAATTTTTGGGAGAATTTGCCTCTGCGCACGTTTCCCTCTTAATCATGGCCTCAGTTCAGAAAAATCAAGGAAATTTTTGGGAGAATTTGCCTCTGCGCACGTTTCCCTCTTAATCATGGCCTCAGTTCTGAAAAATCAAGGAAATTTTTGGGAGAATTTGCCTCTGCGCACGTTTCCCTCTTAATCATGGCCTCACTTCAGAAAAATCGAGGAAATTTTTGGGAGAATTTGCAGATGATATACAAGTAAATATACAGCAAATATTGTTTGGTAACAATTTTTCGCCTAAAGTCGTTTTTATTTTCCTTTTTGTGTGTTTTACGGTCAGTCTGTAAAAATGGCATACTACGGGCGAAAGATCGTTCCCAGCAGCAATGTTGGAGTCCAAGATGCATCCAGACATCCTCCCTATGCTGTCCCTGAACCATTTCTGTGGTGTTTCCATCATTTTCTTCCCTTTTCCTATGGACCAGGCACCCTCCCCTCATCAGAGCAGGGGGTGCCTGGTGTAATGCTCGAGTCCTCCCATTGACTTCAATGGGGCTCGGGTGCTCGGCCGAGCACTCGAGCCTCCGGGGGTGCTCGGTCAGAGCACCCGAACACCCGAGCATTGGGGTGCTCGCTCATCACTATTCCTCAGGACCATAGCCCTTCCAATGGACCAAATATTGCAGCTTTCCTCTAAATCTACTAGAATCAATAATACTCTGGACCTCATACTCTTCTTGGCCCTGGACGTCCACCGGCCCAGGAATCACTGGCGTAGTAGTATAACGATTACACACCAAGGGTTTCAGAAGCGACACATGGAACACATTGTGAATGTGCATTGAGGGTGGAAGTTCCAGTGCATAAGAAACCGGATTAATCTTGCGGATAATCTTAAAGGGACCAATGAACCGGGGAGCCAGTTTGTTGGAGGGCACTTGTAAATTGAGGTTTCTGGATGACAGCCATACCCTGTCCCCAACTTGAAATGAGACCGCTGGGAGACGTCTGCGATTAGCGTGCCGCTGATGACGCCTAAATGACTGATTGAGGGACCTCTGAACCTGTGCCCAAGTGGAACGAAGTAGCGCCAAATGCTCGTCCAGAGCAGGAATCTGCTGCGCCTGAAATGAGTCCGGGAGCAGACAAGGCTGGAACCCATAATTAACGAGAAATGGAGAGCTCCCGGACGATGAATTAACCGCACAGTTTCTGGCAAACTCTGCCCATGGAAACAGGTCAGCCCAATTATCATGATGATCGGTGACAAAGCAACGCAGGAACTGCTCCAGTCCCTGATTGGCACGTTCAGCGGCCCCATTAGTCTGGGGATGGTAGGTGGAGGAAAAGGACAATTGGATGCCCATCTGGCCACAAAATGCCCTCCAAAACCTAGAAACAAACTGGCTTCCACGATCGGAGACAATCACTCTGGGTACTCCGTGCAGGCGGAACACCTCTCTGGCAAAGACTACAGCCAATTCCTGGGCCGATGGAAGGCCAGTCAGAGGCACAAAATGTGCCATCTTAGAGAATCTATCGACCACCATAAGAATAAACGTATAACCCCTAGAGGCTGGTAATTCTCCCAAGAAGTCGATGGATATATGAGACCAAGGACGGTCTTCGTTGGGCACTGGTTGAAGTAAGCCCACGGGGAGATGCCTAGGGGTCTTGGCACGGGCACAGGTGGTACAGGCTGCTGTAAAAGCGGCGCAATCGGCTCTCAGTGTGGGCCACCAAAATAATTGCGAAAGGGACCATACGAGTTGGTCCCTACCAATATGCCCAGCCGCTTTAGAAGCATGATAAGTTTCCAACAGACGGACACGGAATGGCTCATCCACGAAACACTTCCCCACTGCGGTCTCAGGAGGTGCCCTTGATTGTGATGCCAATATCTCCTCCCCCAAAGGCGAGGTTATGGTGGTACGAATAGTGGCCAGAATGTGGTCTGGCTGAATGATAGGTACAGGTTCCTCCTCCCTCTCAGTGTCAGAAGCGAACTGACGTGACAACGCATCAACCTTAATATTCTTAGAGCCAGGAAGATAAGACACTAGAAAATTGAATCGAGACAAAAAAAAAAGCGCCCACCTAGCTTGTCGAGAGGACAGTCTTTTGGCTTCGGAGAGATAAGTTAAATTCTTATGGTCAGTAAGGATTAGTACTGGAGTCTGAGTACCTTCCAAAAGGTGACGCCACTCTTTCAATGCTAGGATAATGGCCAACAGTTCCCTGTCGCCAATCTCGTAATGGCTCTGAGCACTAGACAATTTCTTAGAAAAAAAGCCGCAAGGCCTCAAGGCACCACCTCCCACAGGACGTTGGGAGAGTACTGCCCCAACCCCAACTTCCGAAGCGTCAACCTCCAATGTAAATGGCAGGGAGGGATTAGGATGGGAAAGTACTGGAGCAGATGCAAAGGCAGATTTCAGGGTAACAAACGCGTCTTCAGCTGCCTCAGACCACTGAGAGGGAGAAGCGCCCTTATGAGTCAAATCTGATAATGGTTTTACAATCGTGGAAAAGTTCTGGATGAACTTCCTATAATAGTTAGCAAAACCTAAGAATCATTGAATGGCCTTTAACCCCTTAGGACGAGTCCATTGCAGGACTGCTGCCAACGTCTCCTGATCCATGGCAATGCCATTTTTGGAGATGATTACGAACCCCAGGAATGGTACCTGAGATGTATGGAATTCACACTTTTCTAGTTTACAGAATAACTTGTGCTTACGAAGTCGGAGCAAGACTTCTGAGACATCCTTAATGTGTTGGGAGAGGTTGGCAGAGTGAATTAATATATCATCTAGATATACTACCACACAGGACTGGAGCAGGTCTCGTAAAATATCATTAATACATTCCTGAAACACTGCAGGTGCATTGCATAAGCCGAATGGCATCACCAGATATTCATAATGCCCTGTTCTGGTATTAAACGCCGTTTTCCACTCGTCACCTTCTTTAATTCTGACCAGATTATAGGCGTCTCGCAAGTCAAGTTTAGTAAAGATCGAAGAACCCTTTAATCTGTCAAATAATTCTGTAATAAGTGGAATAGGATAGGCGTTCTTAGGCATTAGCTTATTCAGCCCTCGGTAGTCAATGCATGGCCTGAGTTCACCACTTTTCTTTTTCACAAAGAAAAATCCGGCACCAGCCGGGCACGTAGATTTATGAATGATTCCCCTCTCAAGGGCATCCGCAATATAATCCTCTATAGCCTTATTCTCCTCACATGACAGTGGGTAAGTGTGTCCCCTGGGGGGGCACCGCACCTGGAGGCAAATCAATGGCGCAATCATATGGCCTATGCTCAGGTAATGCGCTGGCCTCTCCTTTGCTAAATACGTCACTGAATTTCCCATATTCTGTTGGCACAGCCGGAGAGGTACACATAATCTTGACAGGTAAAGAGAGACAATTCTTGTTACAGTACTCAGGCCAGGAGTTAACCTCACATCTCTGCCAGTCAAATTGAGGATTATGTACCTGTAACCATGGGAACCCCAAAATAACTGAATGGTGCGGGGAACGAATGATCTGAAATCGTATCTGCTCCCTGTGACAAGCCCCCACAGTCATTGTCACTGGAATTGTCTCAAACGTAATGAATGCAGGCTCCAGGGGTCTGCCATCAATGGCCTCTATTGCCACAGGAGAATCCTTTTTACATAAAGGAATGCCGTGCAAGTCGGCAAAGGACTGGTCCATGAAGTAGCCGGCTGCCCCGGAGTCCACCAATGCCAGGACCTCGATTACCTTGTCCGCCCAAGCAAATACCACCTGGATGGTGGGTTTAGTGGTGCTAGAATCTAGGGACTGTTCTACACCACCTAGGGCCTGTCCCCCAAGGTACCCTAGGTGCGTTCGTTTCCCGGCCTTACTGGACAATTGCGTAATAGATGCCCTGGTTTGCCACAACATAGGCATAAGCCTTGCCTCCTACGATACAATTTTTCCTCCTTAGTGAGCCTAGTGAACCCTAACTGCATAGGTTCAGTACTATCGGCTGGTCGTTCAGGAAGAACGGGTGGTGTGGGTGGGTTAATGAAACTGGTCTGGCCATAGTTTTTTGCTTTAGCCTTTTTAGCCAACCATCTCTCACGGATGCGGGAGTCTATTAACATGACATAATCGATGTATTCATCCAGATCGCTGGGTACATCACGAGCGGCTATCTCATCCTTAATCTGTTCAGAGAGACCCTGGGTAAAGGCTGCAAGTAAGGCCTCATTGTTCCAGCCCATCTCTGCTGCCAAGGTCCGGAACTCGATAGCATAATCGCCCAGTGTGCGTTCGCCCTGCTGAATTTCCATCAGCCTTTTGGCAGCAGAGGCAGCCCTGCCAGGAACCTCAAACACTCGTCTGAACTTCATCACAAATTCTCTAAAGTTCAGTGTGCAGGGTCTGGCATTCTCCCACAACGGATTCGCCCATGCCAAAGCTTTGCCCGTCAACAGAGATATCATAAAACCGACCTTACTACGGTCGTTAGGAAATGCCTGGGGTGCCAATTCCAAAAATATCTCCAACTGATTAATGAATCCCCTGCATTGGGAGGGTTCACCATCATATCTTAACGGTAACGGCGCCGCTGCCGTTAACCCTCTCGAGTTAGCTGAGGGGACTACAGACGGATTCTCCGGTGTCAGGACTGGGGGGACCACCGGATTAGGACTAGGCTTGTCCAAATGTACTGTATGTTCGAGTAACGTCTGTAGAGCCAATGCCAATTGGTCCAGGCGCTGCTCATGGACATCCATTCTCCAGTGGATGTTCTGGGTATTACTTTCACCCTTACCGTCTGAGGTCATGGCCCTTTCGTACTGTAACGGTTTTTAGGACACTCAGACCAGTGTGTGAAATAAAACACAATTTATTTAGAGTAAAATGATGCAAACGTTCGCCCTCTAGTGGCGGTTAATAATACACAAACAGTGTAGACTGATAGGTTACAAGTGTAAATGCACAATAATATTACATGTACAAATACTAAGCAATAGAATGGGATATAACCCCAAAGGGTTAAGAACTTGATAACAGTCAGTCTCAGATGTGGATGTTTGGCACGCCCTGGGTGTTATAAGGCTGCGCTGGTAGACAAAGTTCACCGTGTACTGGAGATGGGACTGCCTCGTCAAAGTGTTCGGGTAATAAGCAGAACAGGAATCCAACTAGCCCCCTAGGGCGTACCTACTGGATCTGCTTCTGCTAGTGCAAGTGAGAATAGCCCCCATGGGCGTAACAGGAACCGGCCTGCAATGCAAGAGCTACTAAGCCTCCTCAGACTTAACCGGATACTGGAGTTTGAAGTGCTAGAGCCAATAGCCCCCACGGGCGTTGTTACCGGATTTGCTAGCGCTGAAGGCTTTTATCTGCCACCACTCTGTATAACGGATATCGCCCAGTAACCGACAATAGGAGAGAGCCTTAGGCGCCCAACCGGCCCAAAAGACGTGACTACTCTGCAATGGAAGAATAGAGTTGCCGACGGTGATCGGCCAACTCAGCAGGAGTATCACCGAGAACAAGGCTCGTACTGGAGGTAGAGAGAGTGAGACCAAGGCAGCACTGCTAGGGTTAATAAGCACGTTTACTCGAAGCTTCAGCGAAACAGCAAGGCTCTGCAGTATGAGGGAGGCGTACTGAGACACACACAGCTCTGCACGGGTAGCGATACACTGCACTGATCGTGGGTAACACCAGGCAAGGCAGTCACACGGAAACTGGCAACAGCAGATGATAATGTCGCGGCGGCGACAACTGGAACGCGGGTCACTGGAACAAGCTGGAAGTCGATCTTCGGAGCAGGAAGTCAGCCGGGCCGGGTCAGAGCACGTAGGAGGTAGTCATACAAGCCGGGTCATACACAAACAGGAACGTCAGCCAAGCCAGGTCAGGATCCAAGGGTGGTACGCAGTCGGGCCGGATCATACACAAACAGGAACACTGGAGAATAGTCAGGACAAGCCGATTCGGTACACAGAAATCCAGAACACAGGAACACAGCAACAGTACTACTGGCTCAGAAACACCACGAAAGGGCATCTGACAGGTGTCTGGGCCAGGCATAAGAAGGTCACCAGGGGCGGGCCAAACTGGCTCAGCAAATCAGAGCGAACCACAGGAAAGAGTGACAAGAATCACAGGCACTGTGATAAGTAGTCTGCCAAAGCCTGGATCAGTACACAGAGAGCGGTAGTCAGCCAAAGCCTGGATCGGTACACAAGGAGCGGTAGTCGCCTGGTACACAGAGAGCGGTAGTCAGCCAAAGCCTGGATCGGTACACAGAGAGTGGTAGTCAGCTAAAGCCTGGATCAGTACACTGAGCGCGGAGACAGGAGCAAGGTCAGATGAAACCAGATCATACACGGAACTGGAACACAGATACAAACATCAGGTCAGGAACATCACAAAAGGGCACCGGCCTAGTGACAGGAGGTCGTATATAAAAGCAAGCCCTGGGAGGGGCTAGCAAGCCAGAACCAATAAGAGGCAGCCAAGACAAACCCAGAAGTAGGAATGTCACATAGTGAATCACGGGCACCGTGATACTAGAGTAGTTACGGGCAGATACTTATCTGGCAGCTTCTCTCCTTGCAGGAGTACACAACAGGGATGCCCTCTGTCACCAGAACTATTTGCACTCGCTATGGGGCCTTCAGCTGTTAAAATAAGAATGGATGTGACTGTCCTGGGCTTTTCTCTTAGCCACAGAGAAGAAAAAATAGTTCTCTATGCAGATGATTTGCTTTTCTTCCTGGGAGACACTAACATGTCCTCATCTCCATGCTCAAAGGAGTCCAACTGTTTGGAGAATATTCTGGACTCAACATTAATTGGGATAAATCTTCTATACTGTTGGTGGACCCACTGATGGAGAATCAAACTTTAGTGAGCACACCTATGCAATTGTTAGGGACCAGGAACCAGACAGACACAAAAATGTAAAATGCAAAACACCTTTTTTAAAATAACAAAAGCAAACAAAGCAAAATTGTGATCCAGGAGCATAAATCAAAAGACAAGACGGGGTCAGGAACCAAGACAGGTAATCAGACAAGCCAGGGTCAGGAATATGGAGATTAGCAATGTCAGGAACAAGCCAGGAGTCAGGAGCCAGAAGAGACGTCAGAGGAAGCCAGGTCATGCACAGATAATCAGCAACTCAGGAGAACGCACTCACAGCCAGAATCAGACACAAGGGCAAGGAGGAAGTAAGCCTAGTTGCTTTAAATACCATGGAAAGACTTGGTTAATAACAGTCAGGTGAGTAACCATGGAAACTGAGAGGTCAAGGCAGATTATTAAGCATCAGCTGATTCAGCCTGACCCAGGGAAGGAAAGGCAGCAGTAATGAACAGGCGAGTGGTAGACCAGATTAGTCAAACCATATCAGCAATGTAAAGAGACATTTAAAGTCTTGTTTTTTTTTCTTTTTTTTAATCACTTTTATTGAAAAGGACAGGAGTAACTCATTGCAAAAGCATTAATAATTCACATGGCATTTCCAGAGTAATTATAATGCACATTTGCACAATTAAGTATTAGAGCATATATACACATCTGAACCACCCTATCCCCCACCCCATCACCCACCCTGACCCTGCAACTCCCCCCTCCCACCCTCCCTGGGAGACAAGCGCAGCCATTCTCCAATAGCCAGCAAGCACAACAGTCATTAGCTCATAGCATGTACAACAAAGTAACTAAGGAGCCAGATACAAGACAGAAGGTACTGGTGCAGATCACTCATTTCCTTTTAGTAAAGTATTTGGCACTTACAATAAGATGTCCATGACCCCCATATAAGAACGAATTTATCCAGGGTGCCCCTATGTAAATAAAGTCTTTTTTAGTGAGGAAGATTGTTATTCACCAAGGCAATCCATTGAGCATGTTCAGGAGATGTGTCTGACATTCACCTTTCATGCCATGACTAGCAGTTCCCTCAATAAGCTATTGTGAGTACATGGGTAGAGCTGATCAGGAAGAATAGAGAACACACATATATTCAGAGAGAGTGGCACAGCCCATTGCCGACATCTGAGATAGTATCCAGTACAGATTCCCAAAACCTCCGCACCGCAGGGCACTCACACTCACATCTTCTACACTGGTCCAATCTACCCATTCTGAAACGACACACAGGGGTGTAATAAGATCTATGTAGGATTTGTAATTGAATAAGTTGATGTCTGGCAGTAGCAAATACCGCTCCAGGACTCCCCAGGGCCACTTCTCACTCATGGTCCTTGAGAGTACCCAAATCTGACTTCTATCTAGATCGTAGTCCAGCATCCTCACTTTTTGAACATTTATCCAACCACATATAAATTAGTGAAAAAGGTTGGGAACTCCTTTATACTCAGGCCCCTGGCTCCCCATAGAGCAGTCAACGCATGCTTCAAATGCAAATATGAGTAAAAAATGTACCAGGAATATCAAATTCCTCACGCAACTGTTCGAAGGATTTTAAAGTATCTCTCCGATGCAGCTGACCAAGCATAGATATACCATGCAGCAACCAGGAGACTCCCTGAGCACATCTGGGCAAAGTAGGGGAACATGCGAAATAGAATACCCCACTTTAAGTAAGGACTCGTCAATTTTGTGAAACATATGTGGCAGTAAGTATGCCAGTGCATACTGTCCTTGTGCTGCCAGATAGTATCTGTGGAAGTCGGGTACAGCAATTCCCCCATCCCCCACCGGGCTCTTAAGAATAGATAAATTGATCCTAGAAGCAATCCCCATCCCCAACCGGGTCCACAGGGAAGATAGAAGATTTATCCCAACTGATCCACAGGCCCAAATAATAGCCAAAGGTGTTCACCAGCTCCAAGACACGAGACAGAGAGCTGGTGGATTGTCCCAGAAACAAAAAAATAGCATCAGCATATAATGTCAGTTTTTCCTCTCTGTCACCCACCCGGGACCCCTCCACACTGGTGTCACTCCAAATGAATACAGCCAATGGCTTGATAGCTAAGGCAAACAGACCCGGATGACAACGGGCACCCCTGTCTCGTACCCCTCCCCAACGCAAAGGGCTTGGACTTGATGTAACCAGTAAGGATCCTAGCACTTGGATTCTTATACAGAAGCTGCACCCAACTTAAAAATGTTGGTCCAAATCCAAATCTACACCAAAGGTAGCCCCATTCCACAGAGTCAAACGCCTTAGATGCGTCTAGTGAGACCACAAATCTGTTACCAGTATTAGTATGTTTCGTGTGTAAATGGGAGAAAAGTCTCTGAAGATTATGGAATGTAGATTTCCCTGGCATAAATCCCATTTGATCAGGGTGGATGAGTGCCGGAATCACTGCACTGAGCCTAGTTGCCAACACCTTAAGTAGAATCTTGGCATCTACCATAAACAAGGAGATAGGGCGATATGAGTCACATTTGGTTAGGTCCTTACCTGGTTTAGGGAGTACAACTATTGTTGCTTCAGTAAGGGACTGAGGCAAGATTCCCACATCCAGGGTACTATACATAGTATTAAGTAACCGTGGAGCCAACACATCCGAGTATTTCTTGCACCATTCTGTAGGCAAACCATTTCCACCAGGGGATTTACCCACAGGAAGGAACTCAATAGCCACCACAACCTAGCCCAACATAATAAGAGAATCCAACATCTGCCTTTGGTCATCAGACAGGGTTGGAAGAGATATCTATGCAAGATAGACCTCCATTTGCCAATCAGTGGAGTCTAGAGTGACATAAAAATCAGCAAATACCGCATTAACCCCCAGTTCGTCATGAATAAGGTCTCCTCGTTTGTTATGTATAGATGTAATAATACGCCTACGCCAGACAGGCCAGTAACTTTCCTGCTCTGTCCCCATGTTCAAATAATTTTTGTTTTTGAAACAGCATAAAATTAACGTTTTGTTTCATCAATGCAATATCAAGAGCAGAATAGGCAAGTAAAAAAAAGAATCATGAAATGCCGTCGCCCCTATCCACGTACACCCTCTCCGCCTCACTAGCCTCCCTAAATTCTTGGGATTAACAGTGGAGGCAAATCCAAATAGATATCTTGCAGGCAATCCTGAACTGCTTTTGGTCTCTTTACAGGTTAAACTCACTACTAGGCGCAACCTACCCATTAACTTGCTTGGTCAGCTAACCTAATTAAAATAGTCTTTCTCCCAAAATTTGTATATGTTTTTCAGGGATCCCCATTCTCTATCCCCAAGAGATACTTTAGGACAGGGCTCAAAATTTCCACTCTCCACTAGCCAACGGCGAGTGAAAATTTAGCCCTGGCGAGTAGAAAGTCAGCCCTGGTCGGTATGCTATGGCTTGCAATGGCGAGTAACTTTTCAGGTCTGGATAGGAGGACTTCAAATTTTAAGCCCTGCTTTAGGAAACTCAATAGTATAATGACTACTTTCCTCTGGTTAGGAGGCAGAGCTAGGATTAAGCTTGCCACATTGAAGAGACCAAGGGAGGAGGGGGGCATTTCCCTTCCAGACTTTTATAGCTACTATATTGCGTTTCAAAGTGAGTTTGCAATCCCCTACATCAACACTTATACCACACACATGTTGCAGCTGATTGACGAATTGTGGCTCCCACTAGCTTCTAACCTGAAACATTTAATTATTATGTGATCTGATGTGAGCTATAACCCGACACCAGTGATGCATGAGATTTATTACTCCAGGTCCAAATTACAGCAAGCTGCGAGCTACATCACAGCGGATACTGAGCATATTTGTGGGGGGATGCTGGGTTACCTCACTTTAGGGATTTGTATTTTGGTTGCATATGGCGTGCACTGGGCATAAAATATCTGGAAAGTTATTTGTTAATGGCAAACACAAAACCTTTCAACAATTGCACAAATAATTTGATATCCATCATCATTTATTCTGCTCCTACCTCAATGCCATCTACAATGCCCCAATGCCATCTACAGAACAGTAGGTTCCTTATAATCCTCCCTTGCTGCAAAGCATCCTTGCAAACCCATCTATTTTTTATACATGGCTAGAAAAGCTGACTTACACTGATAACCTTCATTTAAGAGGAAGGTGGGAGGCAGATCTGGGACCTTTGGAAGACTTGGAGTGGAATTGGGCTAGAAAGAGTCCACGGGAGGTAGCCTCAACAACTATACATCATCTGATTCAACTTAAAATATTGAACAGAACATACTATGTATGGAGCTGCTTGTCTTTTGGAACAAGATAATTTCAGGTGCTCTTCCAAATTCTTCTGCAACCTATTCCATAATATTTGTGAACCATGGCTCACTGCTGATCCTGGAGTGATACTGACAAATTAACTGCTGATCTGAGGGGTTGGGGTGTCCTGTGGATTTCAATTGGGTGGTATTATCATGGTGCCCATGATCCTAGTTGCAGGGCGATATTGCTACTTCCGGGTTTTACCTTGCACGGTTCTCATTGGTCACTGGGTTCTGGCTCTGCCCAGGGCTAGCCTTTTTATACCGGGTCCTGTCATTCTTTCAGCTCCCTTTCGTGGTGTACCTGTAGCTAGTGTTTGAGTTGCTGCATGTTTCTGCTCCGTGTATGACCTGGCTCGCCTGACTTCACTTCTGTCGCTCCTGTGTTATTGCTTTCCGTTGCTGACTAGGACTGGCTGACTACCACCGTGTGTACCGAACTGGCTTTGGCTGAGAACCCGCTTCTGTTGCTGACTAGGACTGGCTGACTACCTCCGTGTGTACCGAACTGGCTTTGGATGAGAAACCTCTTCCGTTGCTCACTAGGTCTGGCTAACTACCTCTGTGTGTATCGATCTGGCATTCTGGCTTCTGACCCTTTTGTGTGCGTACCTTATGCTCCGTTACTTTTGCTCTCATTACTCAATGACTTCCACTACAGCACCTGCTCGGCCTGTCACTCCCTAGGTCACCGGGGAGACTGAGTTGCGAGTAGCTCCGTTACTGCTATTCCCTAGTGTACTAGGGATCTGGTCACTTGCCAGTGTCCTGTCTGGGTTGCCTCCACTATCCCTAGTGTTCTAGGGACTCGGTCACTTGCCAGTGTCCTATCTGGGTTTCCTCTGCTATCCCTACTGTTCTAGGAACTCGGTCACTTGTCAGAGTCCTACCTGTGTTGCCTCTGCTATCCCTAGTGTTCTAGGGACTCGGTCACTTGCCAGTGTGCTGTCTGTGTTGCCTCCGCTATCCCTAGCGTTCTAGGGACTCGGTCACTTGCCAGTGTCCTATCCGTGTTGCCTCCGCTATCCCTAGCATTCTAGGGATTTGCCCTGAAGTTACCTGCCGTAATTCTTGGTGTGCCTTTCCACAGTTTGGTACTGTTGTGGTTTACCTTGTTCCAGTATCCAGTCGATGGATCAAGCCTACTTAGTTCCTGTTGTATTGTTTTCATTGCATATTATTTCTGTTCATCTTGACCTGTGACAGATTTGGGAAGTACCACGGTACTGTCCTTATCTGGGCCTGAGTAGGGTGATCTTTCCTTTCTGATTATTTATTTTTAATAAAGCTGATCTTAACCTTACCTAATTTGCCTGAGTGTTCTTACAAAACCGTGACAGTTATGCCTGCACCTGGGGGTCGGGGGGAGCTCGACTTGGGGGGGCGGGTCTTCTCCACCTGTCCCCATTTATAAAAAAAATGTTTCCCCTAGGAAGGGTAGTTGAATTCTTTATAAGTAAGTGCCATAAAATGTGTGAGGATATGGCTGGGAATTCCTGGAAATTGCTCTAATTGCCACTTTGCTTATATCTCATACTTTGAATGTACACTTGGGGCATAGTTTTATGTTGAAAATTGTACCTGTGATATATGTACCCCCATTGTGTCCTCAATAAAAAAAACTTTATAAAAAGAAAATGGTAGCTGGCCAGGTCATGGCCCACCTGTTATACATATCATACCAGTTTATGGATAGACCTGAATATGATATTGTTGCAACATCATCACTTAGTAAAACCATATATTCTTGCACAGAACAACATATAGTCTCCAAGATGAGATGAGAACTATTGGATTAAATGAACTGATGATATTCCTAAGTTTTAATTGGACATAAATGTCTGAAATAGTGTTAATATGTTCACTGTTTGAATTTTAGAGACCTCTCCAGCACATTACTTCACAATGAGTCCGGGATAATTTTATTTTTTACTTTTTTTTCTCACACATATTTTTCCAGCATTAACACAACCTCCCTCTTCATGCACACACCAACTACACACTGCCACTGTAAAAATTGTTGGTAAGACCTTACCTTGAATATACAGTACAGTTTTAGGCACCAGTTCTGAAAAAGTATATTCTAGATACATCGAAGAGCAACAAAATTAATAAAGGGAATGGAAGATTTGACGAATGAGGAATGACTAGACAACATTGGTTTATTTACTCTAAAGAAAAGATGACTAAGAGGAGATCTTGTTACACTGTATAATGATGTGATAACTCAATACAATGATCTCTCTAGTGAGCTTCTCATTGCTGTCATTTAGAAATATAAGCTTCTTATATAAATTATGTCTTTCCAACTGACATTCAAAGCATTTGAACTATTTGAATAATAGTATTTTGTATTTTGTAATAGATGACAAAACCATTTGATAATTTTGCTGACTACGATTAATGGGTTTATAAGCTGTATCTTTTTTCCTTTAAAGGGCTAGTAATGTTTCTTATAGACTTCAGCTAGGATCATTCCTTATAATGGGTATGACTACTCCATTATGTTGATAATGCTGAAAGCATTATATTTCTGATTATATTATTTCATGAATTCTCCCCTCCTGCCCCTTTACAGTACAGGAGGCCACCACCTCTCAGATCTGAAGTCTGGTCGCTTGACTGGACAGATCGCAACATGGTACAATCATCCTTCATCCCGTATAAGGAAAACCCTAAACTCCTTGACGCAGGAAAGTAGTTTTTTTACGTATAGTGAGTGAAGATTGTTCCACGTTGTGATCCTCCTTCAGTTCTCTTTCAAGACAAATGATGTCAGCATAAGGGGCGAGAGGGGAAGATTTCATGAAATGATATAATACTTAACATAGCGCTTTCAGCATTAGCAAAATAAAGGATCAATTGCACACACATTACAAGGAATGATCCTAGCTGAAGTCTATATGAAACATCACTAACGCTTTAAAGCTTTTAACTTCATATATAATTGTGTCAGTAGTTTGGACTTTTTTCTTATCTAAATATCTATTTTGTACTCATTTCTTAGATATAAGCACAGAAAATGAAAGTGATATGCATTATCATAACTTGATTTGACTGTTATTGTCTGATAAATATCTTATATAATCTTTAGAGCCATAAAAAATATTCACTTTATTATCTACTTTTCTTGAGGCAGATAGCATCACTGAGATAATCTTTTTTAAAACAGAGATACATTCTCCTACTAAAATGTATCTCCTACTAATCATTTGGTGAAATGCATAATATATGGAAATGTGACAATAAAATGCACAAGGAAGATTACTGTTTGGTAGCTGTATTTACAAAATAACTGAGCTTGAGAAGGTCTTACCTTCCCTGTTCTCTCTAGTTTTTCATATCTTTCTCCCTATTTCTCCATCTATCTTTTGTATTCTACAGATAAATCTGTCTTCTTCATCCTACAATGTTATGGCAAATTACAAGGTTAAGCTTTGGATAGAGTAGACAGAGATAGAAAGATGAACTAGAAGGTTTTAACACCCTGCAGTAGCACAAGTATTTTGTTAATGGTGTTAAGCTTTAAAGCTCAGTAAGTATTTAAAAATGTTTTTGTCATAGATAACAAACAAATTGAACAGTATTACCAGCACAAAGTTTTCTGAAAATTGTACCACTAATCAAAAATAAACTTTTTTTCTGTAAGTTTGACACTAATCTGCTATCTTCCAATAACCATCATCTGTATAATATACATATCATTCTGGTATTTAGTAAGCCTGTCCTTTTATACATTTTAGACAACACATTATTATTATAAGTACTTACACAAAATAATCTGAAAGGCTCACACAATTAATCACCTGGCCACTCCTGTCTAAATCTCTGCATAGAGTTGTTCCTCCCTAAACACCCACCTGAAAAAAAACATGTCCGACTCAGACACACACACACTGTCACTCACATACACACTCACACTCTTAGACTCTCTCTCACTCACACTGACTCACAGTCGCCTGTACTATGGTCACTAAAGTGAACCTCTAGCACCAGGGGGAATGTCCTAGCTGTGTTCCACATACTACTGAGTCTAGAACCAGCTCTCCAGTCTGCACGTATTTGGCACAGTTCCCATCTATCTCACTCAAAAACCTGCCTTCCATGTCCCAACACTTCAACTACATGCTCACCTCCTGCCTCCAGTTTATTTGGGGATAGGGGGACATTTTTAAAACAAAGGAACAAAGAAACATAGTTCAGTCTTGCTCGTTCAATCTCCAACCAATAGGAAAACAGAGTGACAAGTGACTTCATCAGTGGCGGCCAATTCGGGCCCGGCTGTATTGTATTCATATGTTGAATTAATTACACGGGCCAGGCAGACTAATTCAATCTTGTCACACCAGATGCCCAGCCAGTGGGAACCAGAGCTGCAAGGTGGGAACAGGTGAAGACCAATCATAGAGCCGCCTACTGGTCAAAGAAACTTCACATTGTACGTGGCAATGTTCGACAAGTGGTGGCCAATGAGAAACCTGCCTACTAGGGATGGGCGAAATTTTTCTCCTCAAACTGTAATCAGCAAATAATGGCACTTTCTGCTTGGCGAATAATTTCCCGTGAAAAGTGCAGTTTTTCTACTTTTTCCTGCCTTTTCCACCCATTGAAATCAATGGGAAGAAAAATATTTCTGCACCACACTAAAGTTTTCTACAACCATATAAAAGGCTGTCAGGCTCTCACAGCAGCCATTCTGTGTTTGTGAGAGGTGAGAGCAGCATGTTTTTCACCTAGAGGAGATAAGCAAATAAAGGGGAATTGAAGCTTAGTTTAGGGAGTCATTTAGATAGGACGTTTGTTTTCTGTATTAGGGGAGTCTGGGGGCAATCTAGGGGATAAGAAGGGAGGAAGGAGGATGACCCACAAATACTCCAGAACTCCAAGTGACTGACTGACAAGACACACGCAGATAGGGACCTATTTGCTTGCTGTTATTGTCTCTGTGCTGGGTGGGGAAGTCTGGGGAAAGACGTTGATTTTGTTTACAATTTTTTTTTGGATGGACGGTGATAAGACAACAGGGTGGCCAACTTAAAAAAGAAAAAGCAAATAAAAAAAAAAAATAATAAAAAACTAAA
The DNA here is from genome assembly GCA_037306005.1 of Rhinophrynus dorsalis. NCBI lineage: Eukaryota > Metazoa > Chordata > Amphibia > Anura > Rhinophrynidae > Rhinophrynus > Rhinophrynus dorsalis. Next base: position 349,270,034 of record CM074719.1, on the reverse strand, counting down.
TATCTTAGGTGACAGTGACAGACAGCTGACTGGGCTTATGCAAGGCATCAGTTGTGTTGTGTACTGTACAGTAAAAAAAAAAAAAAAAAAACACAGTGTAGTTGCTTAATGTCCAGCAAATGCACAAGCGGAAGGGGGAGGGGTGGAGCAGTGTAGGGATGTGAGAGTAAAGTAATAGTTCAAAAACTGACTGCAGCAATGGTTGATGCAGCATGTGCAATCAATGATGATGATCTCTCTACTCCAAGGGAGGATGCAGTTTGTCAAGGTCCCAGCAAAACTAGTTCCAGCACCACCAGTGCTAGTAGAAATAAAGAACCATTTAAGAAAAACACTGAAGATGACAACAAGTCACATTCAAGTGTTGATGATGCTGGCAATAGCACAGTGATTCTCAACGTTAGTCCTCGGGGCACACCAACAGTGCAGGTTTTCAGGTTGTTCCTGCTTAAACACAGGTGAGTAATTAGTGGCTCGGTCATTGTGATTGATTCACCTGTGATTAATTGAAAACATGACCTGTTGGTGTGCCCTGAGGACTGGATCTGAGAATCACTGCAATAGCATAATAGAAGAAGGTGTAGCAGCTGAACCGCCTGCTGCATCAGATAGTGAGGCACACAAGAACCAAAATACCCATAGTAGGGAACTTTGTTACAGTAAAAGTAAAAAGAAATCATTTGAGACCTCTAAAAGCTTAGAGGAAGATAAGGGTAGCAGGTAAGAATTGTCAGGTGATGCTGATGCTGCTGAGGATGACCTAATGATGACTGATGATGATGCAGATCTAGAATATATCCCTCCAGCATCCTTCTCTTGTTCAGATACAGAAGAAGTTGAGAGTGAGGATGGTGACAGGGCTATAAGATTAGCAGAAAGTCAAAGGCTGTATTTTCCACCACTTTTAAGGAGCACTGTGCCTGTCTATAAACTGTTTGAGAAAGCCATTGGAATTGGATATGATGAGTGCCTCTGGTGCTGCTGCTGCTATAAGTGCTGCACCTTTGATACCTAGTATTAGTAGTGGAAGTAGAATTACATCAGCATCCAGCTCCAGTAGTAGTAGTAGTAGTAGCAGAAACCACACATGACAGACAAAGCCAAGACAAACATATTAACAGCAGCACAGATGAGGAGTTGGAGGACAGATGTGAAGAAGGGATGCCACCATTTTCCACACTTCAGACCACTGCTATGTGTGTCAATAATCTGAGAAGGAAGATAGTGTGTGACAATGGTAAAAATACATACACAAATCACACCATGCCAGTCCCCCACCACCACTTCCATACAAATCTGCCACATTGTAGGTTGTATTTTATTTGACATCATGAATATGTGCCAGTGTCACAGCAGGAAGTTAGTGTTGTGGACAAAGGACAAATGCATTCTGCATGCTAACACATTTTTCAAGGCATATGTTGCTGTATGACTCACAACTTTGACTTTCAGCCACTTATTTCTAAACTTCAGCCCTCACAAGAAGTAATATTACAGTAGGAAATGTAGTACCTACAGAATATATAGGTGAAAAATGTGTTAAAATAGGTGGAAAATGTGTTAAAATAGGCAAAAAGAAGGGCATTTTTGCATAGGTGGAAAGGCAAATTTTTTTTGCAGGAAAAGCAAAAAATTGTTACTTTTTTGCGAAAAGTCATGCTGGAAATTTTCCACACGTTTATCCCACCTTACTCCTGATGCACCTCCCGGTAGGCAAACAGGAGATAGGGAAATACCCTCCCAATCCCAGTGTGTCTTTGTGAAGGCCCAGAGCATCTGCTGCAGGGTTCTGCAGAATCGTTTGTAGAGCCCATTGGTCTGGGAGTGATATGCAGTGGTGTGAAGTGTTTTTACTACTTACAACCTCCATACATGTTGCAGCAGTTGCGATGTGAACTGGGACCACTGATCTGTGAATAACTCCTGGGAGAACCCTACCCTGGTGAATATGGGTATCAAAGCATCTGCAACAGTATCTGCAGTTATGTTGGCCAGAGCAACCTCTTCCGGTTACCGGGTGGCAAAGTCCACCTCAGTCAGGATAAATATTTTCCCAGGGAGGTGGTTCCAGGCCAAGGGCCCCACAATATACCAACCCCACCCATTGGAAAGGCTCCCTTATGACTGGCATGAGCTGCAGGGGTGCTGGTCCCCCCAACCCACTGACAAATGTTGCAGGTCCAGTAGAAGGTGCGAACATATCTTGATAATCTGGGCCAGGAAAAAGCTCTATTGAGCCTTTACTCAGACCCACCCCGAGGTGCCCTGAGAAAGACAATTCCTGAGCAAGCATGAGTAGGACTACTCTGTGCTCAGAGATAACTAACATCTGGGGCTTGGGTACCCCTAATCCTCCCTACCCCCTGGCAACAATCCAGCAATACAGGAATCCATACTCCCAGGAAAAAAAGTATCCCACTAGATCCTCTCCCTGGTGTCTGTCCACTGTATATACCTGGCCAATGTGGGGTCAGCGACCACAGCTGTGGGAGGGGATCAATCCAAGAATTGTCCATTCGGATTTCTTTCGGTGCCTGAGCTGGTTTGCTTACCGCAACTTGTCTGTTCTGCATCCTGGTGAAAATGTGGCACTCCACTGTTGGAGCTCCATGTCCGAACTGACTTTGAAGATGTCCCAAATCATTCCCAGCAGCACATACTCTGGCAGGTCGAACATCTCTGTATCCATAATCCGAGCCCCAATGCAAATGGACCTGGACCAGATGGAGCCTGTACACTTTGCCCCCCACCACCCATACTTCCACAGCCTAATTGGTGTGGTGGTAGGAGTCAAGGCAGCAGGGCTGAACCAATGTGATGGTGGTTCCTGTGTCCTTCAGCCATTCCTTGAGGTGTCTGTTAAGTTGAACTGGCTGATGGCGAGGTCAGATATGGATCCCTGGGCCAAAGCTGCCTCATGATAGGAGCCCCATGCAATAGCTTAGTCCCACTGGAGCAGGCCAAACATAATCCTCCTGATGTGGCTCCTCACGCGGGGTGCAGCCAGCTCATGTAACTCAGGGTGCAGCTAGCTCATGGAACAGAGGGTGCAGCTAGTTCATGGAACTCAGGGTGCAACTAGTTCATGGAACTCAGGGTGCAACTAACACATGGAACTCAGGGTGGCCCAAAAGAAACTGAACTGAAACTCAATAATCTGATCAGTATAATCTGGCTCAGAGGAAGGGGAGAGACTGAACTAAATAGAGAGGAGGTGATTGAAAGGTAGGGCCAGCTGGGAACAGAATCAGTTCTCTTTAGTCTGAGTGCAGCAGCCTACAACAACACCATAGAAAGATAATGGCATGGTGAGGTATTACACCAGGCTGAGGAGAGGAGAGAATCATGACACTCACAAATTCATGTAGTATTGTCAGCATTTCTGACCGCACCGTCGATCCATCATGTTTAATCAATAAAGCAAGAGGAAAGCCCCAGCGGTATGGAAGGTGACTAGTTCTCTGGCCATTAATAACAGTTTGAAGGACCTGTGTAACTGCAGTGTATAGGTAGGAAGATCATTGTACAGTTGTATGTTGGTGCCTTTGTGCACAAGAGTTGCAGGCTACATGCCTGCCTTATGATGTCATCGTTTGGCTGGAAGGAGGATCTACAGCAGATCATATCTCTTGGTCTGTCTGATAGTTGTGGTCATGGGCATAGTGCTCTGTGTCCAGCTCCACTTTTAATATAGAATCTAAAACCCTTTGGAGTGATCCTGGAATATCTGGAACAGGTATTGTTTCTGAGAGGCTTTATTCTGTCTATTTTCTACATTGTCACGTTCTGTAACTTCAGCCTGTATATCTCTTCCTACTGGGAGAGTAGTTGCTGATTCATCTCATAATGTGTTGTGAGAAGCATCTACATGGTGTCTTCAAGGGGCTGGACCCTGGTACCAATTTGCCAGATGTCATAGTTTAATTCTCATTTATCTGCCCAAAGGAAGTCTTTCAATTTTTCCAGAATCATTTCTAGGTCAGCTCGAAAAGCAATTTGAGGTTGCCCTTGGTCACAAAGCTTCTCAAATCATTACTTGAGGGTAAAAGAAGTAAGTCCTCAGAAATTAAAGTAATATCTTGGCCTAGAGGCATGTTCTTGTTGCCCCTGGAGTCCATCTTAGAACAGTTCCTTGGCTTGGCGGGAGAGTCGGTAACTACAGTATTTTCCATCAAATATGCCGTTATCTTAATTGGTCTCCTCTGTTTGTTGGACAGTGCTTGTAGAGCAATGTAGTGAGTAGGTTTTAGGTTGGTGATTGTCATTAAAGAAGCCTATAAAACAGCTTACACTGCTAAGAGCTTGGATCACTCCTAATGTGTGTCCATCTCTGTCTGATGTCAGACACCCTACTCCCCAATCTTTGCTTTTATAGTTGGAATCTGTAAGAAATTAAGGGGTGTTTTCCATGAGGTGGAAAATTCCCTCCTCCAAAAATCAGTAGTGGGATATTTCCGACTGAAAGAAATGATAGGGCAGAAATCCACTGGCATAAGTTTCAGGGCAATTTCCAGAAAGTGGAAAATTGTGTATCTTTCTCAAAATTCCCAGCATGAAAAAACTGGACTTTTCACCCATCCCTACCTATCTGTCCCAACCAGCTGAAGGATGGTGGAGGAATAATGGGAGTTGTAGTCAGGCAGCAGCTGGAAAGCCTCATGTTGTCCACCAAAGCTCCATGGTAGTCATAGAAATATGCAAACTAACCCCCAGCCTTGTTCCATTCAGCCAAAGACATACACACCATAACCCCTCCCAGCAGTGCCACAAAGTAGCAATAGAACCACGCATAGTAACTCCCCAGCTTTGTCATGATAGTCATTTATCTGCGCTTAAAATTTGTTTTATTATTAAAAAAAAAAAAAAAAATATATATATATATATATATATATATATATAGAGAGAGAGAGAGAGAGAGAGAGAGAGAGAGAGAGAGAAGGACCGACCAGTAGTAAGCCACTAGTTGGGCAAGAGGATCCAAACTATCTATAAAGAGCTAGTAGATGTGGCAGTAAGATCCGCAACACATGATGTAAGCTAGGCCCAATTGTGAAAGGAAGGGAGCAGTGAGAGCCTCTCAGTACGCCTAATGATAGGTTGCAAGAGGCACAAGTGATGGTAAGAGCTGCCACGAAGGCTGGAAACTAGGACCAAAAGTGGAAGCAAGGTGGCGGTGAAGGCTGCTCAATAAGCCTAATGATAGGCTGCATGAAACACAAGCAGCGGTAAGAGTCACTCAGAACGGGCAAAATAGGCAGCAGCAGTTGAATCAATAGTCTAAGGGACTCCAGTATACGGAATCACAGTGAGAATGGTCAACAGAGCTGAACTCAAACCAGGTAAGCAAAACAAGCGAGGTACCTTAGGGAAAATCCAGAGAATAGTAAAAAACTAGCAATACAGAAGACTGGCAAAAGCTAATCAAGGAACTTGAATAATCAGGAAATGAGAAAGAAGGGAAAGCCTGCATAAAAGGACCATGGTCCAATCAGAACTCAGATAGGCCCAACTCCATGCGTCAATAGGAGGCGTGATATTCTGACACTGAAGGTATAACATTTCAATGGAATCTACATACTGTAAATCACAATCCTGTATGTCTACAGAAACTGCAGACATGGCTTTTTGTGGGATTGTAAATGATATTTACATGAATATGTTTTACTTTTGATACAATTTCACCATGAGTCAGATGAAAGAAAATTGTTCAGTTTATTGGTATATAGATGGGGTTTATAAGTATGCATATGCTGTAACCAAATATTGTAATGCTCTTTTCTTTGTCTGCAAAAGAAAACATCACATACTTTCACAAGAATAATGACCTGTAACTGATAATGATTAGCCTTCTATTCAAATAATATAACATAGGCCTGCACATTCTGTTTTCAAACCAAACAAGGGACTGTCAGACGTCTGAAAACAAGATTGTAGTGCATTTTGAATGAATTATACTACAAGGTAGTTTGAATCATTATTTGCTCTTACTAGCAGCATTTAAAAATTGCCAAGCTGATTTAAAAGAAAGGGAAGGTATAATGGGGACGTGGAATGAAATAAACTATTGTCAAGTTAATATAAAAATAAAAATTGCTTGAAATACAAATAATTAGAATTTGAATCCATTCATTTGCCGGAGCAGTAGCACTGCATTTTTGTCTGAAGGACATAGAAAAAAATGAAATGGAAGATGTATTCAAGCAAGCAAACAAATAACTGTTTATTCTCACAAATACATCTTTTTCAGAAATTTTTTCTCAGTACGTTTACGTTCATACTTCAATACAATTCAGATGAGGGGGAATATGGAATGCACTGTACAAAGTGCTACATTCCTCTTGAACTCACCATATACTAATGCCTGTGTAGCTGTTTCTATTATAGTTGTCCGAAGGTAATGGTTAGATGAGTTTAATCATGTTTTCTTTTTCAGAATAGAACATCCAAGCAATTTCCAAAAGGACATTTTAAATAGTGTACTGAAAAATAACATCAAATTGATTATAATTTACCTTACCTATAGATAATGACATTTTTCAGTGACTTTTAATTATGACACCAATTATATGTATGTGTGTGTGTGTATATATATATTTCACTTGATGATAGATGGCAATCAGAATGTCCTTTTCAAACACCATGGTTGTTTATTGATTCAATAAACCAATTTAACATCTATCTATATATATATATATATATATATATATATATAATATATATATATATATATATAATATATATATATATATATATATATAGTTCTTGAGAAGAGACGGCACTCACAGAATTTCATAAGATTGTAGAATGCTGTTACATATTTATTGGAATCGACGTTTCGGCCACCAGAGTAGCCTTTATCAAGATTACAACAGTGCAACAAACCAACTCCTTAAATACCCTCAACCGAAATTCAAATGTGAAAAGTGCGCCAAAAATGGCGCTCCTAATTAGACAATCAGTGAGCTAATAAAACAATTAGTGTTGTCAAATAGAAATCTTAATCCGTTACAATGTGAACTGTTAAAAAACATCAAAATAATTACAACATAATGCAAAATAACCATATACCAAACTTGGGCACGATCTAGTGAAAGTCTCCAAGATCGTTTTCACAAATGGCAACGGTTATAGCAAATGAAAATACACTGTCCCTATAAAACACTAAAACATCATAATCATGATAACCTGTCTCCAATCTCATCAAGATCATGTATATCGATGTCTCTAATTAGTTATATTAACATCATAGCATCGCAACACATCTAGTTACAGCTTGTCGAATTTGCAAAGAGAGAAGCAGATGATCAGAAAAACTATTAAAGTATCAATCCAAAAAAGATATTCACAATTATTATAATGCCAGATTGTATCACAATCCATCAACATTATGTTGACATACGTATTGCGTCTGATCACTGCTTGTCAGATTCACAAGGATCGCTACCTGTCAAATTCACAGCAAAAGCCGGTAATCAAGATAGCTGTTTGTATCAAGCCATAAACGCACCGTATCTCATATATACATGACACATTAGTTGGAATTATTTAAAAAGCAGAGAAAGGTGGATGAATTAATCAAATTGGTCAAAACAATAAAACAATACTGTTGCTTACTGAGGTGCTATACAATGACACTATGTATCATCATTGCGTGAATCTTTTTACAGCAATAATATGTCAAAATTAATTATCGATGTTATCAAAGGACATATACAATGACAAGGAGATAATCTAAAGAATGTATCATAAGCAAATTTAAAGATGGTGTCATATACAGCCCAGCTGCATGAGACACACATCACTGAACGATATATATTATCTAGATATATTGTATATACACATAATCGTACATAAGCGTTTGCAAAAAATCATAAGATGATGAAATTGTAATAACCAAATGGATATTCCACAGTTATACTCCAGGTTCATGCGTCTCCAGCATAGCCCATAAGGAATTTTGCCAGCATGTACATAATGAGGTCTAGTATGAATCAATGTCAGAATAATCCATATAAAGAAATTTGTAATCCATAATAGCGCGTCTCTAGCGCGATCAATACGAATAAAATGAGTTGACTTCATAGGATGTTATTTGTAACGTGCCACTACGTGGGATCAATTTTTAGTGGTGTTCGAATACGTGCATAAAGTGTTTCATAACCGACTGATGTGACTAGATTCCCATATCACATTAATATATGAATGTTGGGAGGTACCTATCCCAACATTGCATACTCAATGGATATGAATGGAATTTCTTACATTTCTCACTCGTCACTCCGGTTCAAACAGGTCCATATATGGTAATACCACTTTTTCAGATATCTCCACTTCTTATGTAGGGCACTGTAGAACATCCTAATAATTAAATACCATTTCCATAAGGATCAGAGATTCTCAGAGTTAACTCATATGTTGAAATCAGTAGAAAGGCACATATGATAGCATTTCATTTAAACCATCCGGTGCCAAAGTCTTCAATCTCTTTATCCATTTAAATTCTTTTCTGTGTAACTGTTGTACGCGATTGCCACCCCTAGACAGGGGGGGTATATGATCAAATATCATACATTTCAGACTGGACGGCGGATGTTTATATTCCATCCAGTGTCGGGCTACCGGTTTATCACTTTTACCATCTGCCAATGCTTTACTAATTGTGGCCCGATGGTTAGCCATCCTTTCCTTAAACGTTGTTGTAGTGAGACCCACATATAATTTATTGCAAGGACATCTGATCCAATAGATGACAAATGTACTGGAGCATGAAAGTCTATATTTGATTTTCACCACCGTGTCATCATTCGGATTAATAAATGAATCACCAGTGACCATGCTTCTGCATGTCACACAATCCAAACATCTTACACATCCTATTTTTGGGCGTCCCAGCCATGTAGTAGATATATTTTCATAGCAATGTGTGGGGTCCGATTTAACCAGCAGATCCCTCAAGTTTGCACCTCTTTTGTAACTGATGAGTGGAGGTTCTTTAAAAATCCTCGGTAAGGATGTATCAGTTGCAGTTACATCCCAATATGTTTTAATAGCACTTGTTATCTGTTGGTGCGCAGAAGTATATGTAATTGGGAAAACCATCCTATTTAGAAGTTTATTCGTCCGTTTAGATTCCAATAAATCCTTCTGTTCAAATTGTAAGGCCCTGGTTAATTGAGTTTCCAATTCTTTCTCATGATATCCTCTTTGTAAAAATCTAGTTTTTAGTTCTGATAGTTGCAACAAGGCTGTATTCGGATCACTGTTGTTTCTTATAATCCTAAGCATTTGTGAGTATGGCAAGCTATTTATAGTATGTTTCGGATGGAAACTTTTTCGATGTAGAAGTGTATTCCGATCTGTGATTTTCCTGTAATTACTGGACTGAATCATTCCATTGTGAATTTTTAATTTGACATCTAGAAATTCAATTTCCTTGTCTATTTTAGCTGTGAATCGAATCGTTGATGGTAAATTGTTCAGATATGATACTGTGTCATAGAATTCGTCCACTGTACCTTGCCATAATAAGAGGATATCATCTATAAAACGAAAGTAGGCATAAATCTTATCTCCAAATGGGGACAGTATATGTTGTTCTTCATATTTGAACATATAGGTATTAGCATATGAGGGAGCTACGTTACTCCCCATAGCTGTACCGGAGATTTGCCTATAAAAACTAGTTTCAAATTTAAAAAAATTTAAAGTTAGGCATAATCTTAATAACTCCACAAGAAATATATCTGGAGGTCTATCTAATTTTGGATTATTTTGTAATATATCTTGAACCGCTAATATACCTTCTTCCAGTGGGATAACCGTATATAGACTATTGACATCCATGGTGGCTAATAAAGTATGTTCAGGTAGCTGCCCTAAACATTTAATTTTAATTAATAAGTCTGTGGTATCCCGGATGTAGCTAGGGATATTCGGTAATAACGGTTGTAAAAAGTGATCTACAAAGCAGGCTAGTGGTTGTAGTAATGACCCTCTGGCCGATATTTTGGGTCTGCCCGGTGGCTCATTCACATTTTTATGTATCTTTGGTAGAGTATATAGTACTGGTATTATGGGGTATTGTATCATCAAATATTTTGAAGTGGAGATGTCAATCCATTTATTCAACTTAGCTTTGTTAATGGTAATGTCAATCATTTTTTTGTCTTCCAAAGTAGGATCCCTTTCTAATCGTGTATACGTATTTGTATCTGCCAATTGTTTTAAGATGTCTGAACGATAGTATTCATAGTCCAAGATCACAATTGCTCCCCCTTTATCTGCTGGTTTTATGATAATATCTTTATTAGAGCTTAAATTTTTAATGGCCAGTTGTTCTTGGCGAGTAATGTTCTGTACTGTTCTTATAGTCTCTTTTGTTTTATTATTCTCCAATTCCATCAAACGTGTAAAAGTTTTGATAGAAGTATTAGTATTAGTGGGTTCAAATGTACTTGAAGGTTTAAATATAGATTTCAATTCAACATCTGTTGATGTGTTTTTAAAATAGTCTCTTAATTTCAATTGTCTTTGAAATTTATGCAATTCTATGTCAAATGTAGTATGATCATGTTTGACCACTGGTACATAAGAAAGACCCTTGGATAGCACTGTCATTTCAGAATTTGTTAATTTATATTTGCTTAGGTTGAATATTATTTGTTCTTTTGTTTGGAGCTTCTGCCTCTTGTATTTTCTACCTCCCCTTCTGATATGTGGTCTTCTTTTATGATAGCTGTTTGTGATCGAGTCGTTACAACTAAAAAAGTATTCCTATCAGAGGTATAACTTTCACTGTCAGATGTAGATGAAGCTACTGATGTAATATCTATAGTATCATCAGGTTTAGTTATACGTGTATTACGTGTAGATCTTCTGTATGGAGGCTTACGTCTTTGTTGTACCCCTGTGAGCCAACTATATACTCTTGCCTCTTTATAGTCAGTTTCTACTTTTTTTACTTTTTGCTTTTTAAAACGATGTAGGTCCTCCTTGTATGTATTAACTTGTGTGTTGATTTTATCCACCCAGTTTGTCTCCTTATCAATTAATATAATGTCCTTATATGATGTTTCGAATTGTTCCAATTCAAGAACTGTATGTATCGTTTATTTCCTTTGGACGAGCACCCAGATTGAAACATATTAACTACAGAGTGTGCATTCCTAATGACTGTTTGTATTATATATATATATATATATATATATATATATATATATATATATATATATATATATATATATATAAAAGATGCAGGGTGGAAGCACTCACACTTAAGTAGACTCGTGCCCGGGTGCTGTCGAATGGCAGTAAATGTGTAAGGAGAGAGATCGAGGCACTCACAGGACTTCCAGCATAAAGAAAAACAGATTTATGGTATCAAGATCGGACGTTTCGGCCAGGCACAGCTGGCCTTCCTCAAGACAAACACAAAGTCTCAAAAGCCAGATTTTAAACCCTCGTGCAAGTGAAGCGCCAAACCGGCGCTAGGGTCACATTGACGTCATCTGACCCTAGAGGTCATCGGTACTGACCCTCAGCTAATGTGAACAATTCGTGTAAAGAATAAAATATAATGGAACGAAAAGATAATAAAGTCAAAACAGCGATACAAGTAACCTGACTGTTGTCTTATTACAAAACACATTGTGGTAGTGCCCACTGGAGACTCATAGTATGGTGCGCGTTTAAGCCATTATGGGTGGTATGTTGCTGAGGCAAATCCATAGCACCTTCATCTGATCAATCAGTGTCAGCGTGCACACTGTAATATGTCTGTATCGCACAGTGTGCCAATTTAAGCGGACACTTAGGTAGATCAGAATAGGGTTAATACTCCAACATAGTCACATCCTTGGCTGGCCCCAGAGGTAACGCACACCATCAACAGTCTCCATGCAGGGATGCGTATAGAAAACTAAATCAAACTTCTAATCCTGCTGATATACATAATATAGAACAATGATAAGCAATATTCATCATTAGTCCCGATTGAAGCATTATATTTACTTAGTCATTTAGTGGAGAGTTGTACTATTGCTTAGTGTCCCAATACAATATAACTTATGGAGTCATGTTTGCCACAAGACGCAAGCTTATGCTATCATTCAGCGTTCCCGAATTATGACTTGCGGAGAAATAAAAGTTTATTATACTTGTCAATGATGTAGCTCCAAGTATCCCAAGGATGAGGAATCTTGTGGAGGCAAACGGGAGAATATCTGATGGTTCATACACTGTCCAAAGTGTCCGCTTAAATTGGCACACTGTGCGATACAGACATATTACAGTGTGCACGCTGACACTGATTGATCAGACGTAGGTGCAATGGATTTGCCTCAGCAACATACCACCCGTAATGGCATGACCTGTTGGCTTATACGCGCTCCATACTATGAGTCTCCAGTGGGCACTACCGCAATGTGTTTTGTAATAAGGCATCAGTCAGGTTACTTGTATCGATGTTTTGACTTTATTATCTTTTTGTTCCATTATATTTTATTCTTTACACGAATTGTTCACATTAGTTTAGGGTCAGTACCGATGACCTCTTGAGTCAGATGACGTCACTGTGACCCTAGCGCCGGTTTGGCGCTTCACTTGCACGAGGGTTTAAAATCTGGCTTTTGACACTGTGTGTTTGTCTTGAGGAAGGCCAGCTGTGCCTGGCCAAAACGTAGAACTTGATACAATAAATCTGTTTTTCTTTATGCTGGAAGTCCCGTGAGTGCCTCGATCTCTCTCCTTACATATATATATATATATATATATATATATATATATATATATATGAAACAGAAAAGGAAAAAGTGCTCAATGGTGCTATGAACGTAAGATAAATAACTTTATTCTAAGAGACACTTAAAGTGGAAGATGTGAGCATCAATGATAATGATCAAATGTGAGCTTCCAAACAGGCATGTGTTGGCTCAATATATATATAACAATATACTGTGACCCAAACACCTGTTTACAGGAGCTCTATATACATAGATATACACTAAAATGATGTAGGCACCTAAAATGTATCACAATACAAATACAATGTACTCCTAAAATACTTTGTATATGATAATCTGACTCTTATAGCTAAGTCTACTGATAATATGAAGGCAAAATACAATCAGTCACTGAAAGAGGTGGGCAATAGATGAACCTGAGTGAGGAAAAATCTAACTATAATAGAGGCAGAGCGTCCTACAGGAACTGAGCCAGGTCAGAATTAGCTGACTTTACCATCAAGCACCGATTACTATTGCCCGCTAGTTAGAGCGGAAGAAGGCTTAGCACATATATGGTTTAAGATCCACACCCAGCACAGTGTACATAAAGACAATCAGATTTGCCTTGAAGCATTGCCCAGTTCCGGTGTTTGCTACATCATTTCAGGTGACTTTTATTTAGCTGAAGAGGTCAGCGAAGAAACAGCTATATTATAGTTGAAAGATTTTTCCTTTCTCTGGTTCATTTATTGCCCATCTCTTTCAGTGACTGATTGCATTTTGCCTTCATATGATCAGTAGACTTAGCAATAAGAGTCAGATTATCATATACACAGTAATTTAGGAATTCATTGTATTTGTATTGTGATACATTTTAGGTGTCTTGAGTGGGAGCATGCTCACTTAAGGAGTGGTAGCCTGGGTGTTCTTAAAAAAGCTGGTATTACAATAAGGAACGGATATAAGGCGCTCTCAGGACTTAACTGAAAGAGCTTTATTATAATGTTATGCCAATGTTTAGGCCAGGCACAGCTGGCCTTCCTCAGGACAATACAACAAAGAAAGTGATGCATAGAAATACCCCACCACATATATGATGCTGAATCGACGCTAAGGTCGCCATTACGTCATGCATCCCAGCATGCCATTCATGTGACATGTGTAACCAGTGTAGTTCTAAACCCATTGCATAGTAAATCTAATAGATGTAACAAAAGTTACTGGTATATAGCTAGCACAATGAGCTACAAACACAACAGTTAAATATCAAATCATAATAATTGTATGCATGACCATCTAACATAGTCGTGGGAGCTATATGCAAGCGCAGCTTGCTCGGCAAGATTCGTATGCAGCTTTGGCATCAGGACACCAGAGCATTGCAACGCGTGTCTGTCTCTACTGTCAGAGTGGTAGCTGAGTGGATCAAGCCTAGAAGCCTATGCTGCAGGAGACTAAACAGTAATAATGAGTGAAACTCTGATTATGATCATAGAAATACATGAAGGGTGTATATAGAATATATTGTAACATTTAGTAAAGGTAAGCTAAGATATCTGCAATAATGGTTACAAAACAAATCCTGCAAATATACTGTGGAATAATGTGGCGATATTGTAGGGATACTGTGTCCATTTGAGTTCAGCTTATGAAGTCCAAAATGTATAGCATGTTGCGTGTGAGGACATAGCGTATCAGTTATCGCTCCCTATGGGAACTCAATAGTTTCCAAGTGCCGGCGAGGTGTTGAGTTAGTAGAGGAGCAGGTACTTGCGATGTAATAAGGAAACTAGATGCAACAACTAGAAGATGTAAGGGAATAAGAGGGTCAAAAGAGCACAGATTGTGTGGTGTACACTACAGGTTGGCCAGTGCCAACTTGTTGAGACACATACTGACCAATCAATCAGAGAGATGCCAGTGTCAGTAAGGTCACTCCAGTTCTTGAGCTAATGAGGTTAGATACTGACAGCACATGGTAGGCACAGTTGAAAAAATTAACCATGAGACAAAAACTCACACAGAGCAAAAGGACTACCATAGTATGGGTGGGGCATGGTAGAAGCACTGGCCATAATGAATATCATGTGCTTGACCCGCCCTTCTAAAAGCCAATCGTGGAGCAGAGCAATCATACAGCTTATGTTGAAGGAAGCGGATCATACAAATGAGCCCAATGGGCGCTGGCTGGGCAGCAGACATTTAAATGAATATTTGTAGTTTAATAAAATGCTGAGAAACCCACTGTCTCATTGAGACCATGTTCGGTGTGTGGTCCATCTGGCTTCCACTTTTAGTAGGTAAGAGACCCTGTTGCTTCCCAATTTCAGTGGCGGTACAGGGTCTATTATCATGGATCTCAATGTAGGTAGAGTGTATTGTTGTTCTAGAAAATGTCTTGGCACAGGTTTGTCAGTTTTCTTAATTTGTAATGCTGCTCTAATGGAGGATCTATAGTTGGCCATACATTCCCTGAAAATGGTAGATGTTTTGCCAACATAGTATAGGCCACATGGACAAACCAAAATGTATACCACATGATTAGAGGTACAGGTTACCCTATGCTTAATCTTAAAGGTTTCATTTGTGTGAGGGTGTTTGAAAGATTGGCCAGTCAACATGGAAGTACATGTAAGGCAACTGGACCATCTCTAGCTGCCCATTTTAGTTGGTTTAGAAGCTAGCCAGTTCGTTTGAGAGCCTTTAATGGTGGTGGTGACCGGTCAGATTGCATGAGAATGTCACGTAAGGTTTTGCCTCTTCGATATGCTGTAATTGGTGGTCCCATGTCCATGAAAGGTAGCTGAGGATCAGATTTGATAAGGTCCCAATGTTTGTGTAGGGAATTCCTTAAAGATCTTACAGTTGGTGCAAAGTCTTTTACAAAAGTCATTCTTTTTGGTTTATCAGTCTGGTCCTTATTCTGTAGTAAGGATTCTTGTGTATGAAGTTTAGCATGTTCCAGTTGCTTATTGAGTAGCATAGGTTTGTAGCCACGATGAAGGAACTTCTCATACATGGTGTTAAGTTGTTGACATCTGGTTTCAGCTGAGGTGTTGTTTCTGATTACTCTCAAAAATTGAGAGTAAGGGACACCCCTTGTCTGTGTAAGTGGATAACAGCTTGTAGCGTGCAGAATGGTATTACAGTCAGTAGGCTTTTGGTACAAGGTGGTACTTAGGGTTCTACCTGTTTTTATGAAGATGAGATCAAGAAAATGCACTGTGTTGGGGTCAAAAGATAGCTTGAAACGAATGGCTGTTTGGCAAAGTGTTTAGTTGTGCTACCTAGTCTGTTAATTCAAGTGAGCTCCCAAGCCAGATAATGAAAAGGTCGTCAATACAGCATTTTTAAAATCTAATACTTGGATGGTTGAGGTACCTGGTTTCATATTGCTTCATAAAAAGGTTAGCGTAAGTGAGAGCTACATTTGAACCCATATCAGTGCCTGTGATTTGAAAATAGAAGGTGTTTTCGAAGCAAAAAAAAAAAGTTTTTTGTTAATGTGAGATGTAGAAGTTCACAAAGAAATTATGTTGGGAAATTATGTGAATTCTGAGCTTCATTGATGGCTATGCGGGCAGCCTGTACACCGTCCTCATGAGCTATAACTGTGTACAGGCTGTCCACATCCGTGGTAACTAGAATAGTGGCTTGGTTCAAATTGGTAAGGGCCAGGATCAGTTGTAGAAAATGTGAGGTGTCATGTATATATGAAGGCATGGTTTGTACAATGGGTTGTACTACCGTGTCCAGGAATGTAGCTATAGGTTGCTGTAGTGACCTTCTTGCAGAGATGATAGGTCTGCCAGGGGGATTGTGCAATGATTTGAGTATCTTGGGTAGAGTGTATATAATGGGACAGACGGTGTGACGGAACAGGAGGTTGAACATTTATGTCCCTGTGATATATGAGGACTGTGGGATTCCATGGACATTCCAGCAATACATCTGCTATGGACTTTTCCTGTCTCAAGTCCTTCGACCTCAACCTCGCCATCTATTGGATTGAAACTTGCATTGCAACATTGTGCTCTGCCCTGCCATCTATTGGTTGAAGCTTGCATTGCAGCATTGTGCTATGCCCTGCCATCTATTGGTTGAATCGTGCATTGCAGCATTGTGCTATGCCCTGCCATCTATTGGTTGAATCTTGCATTGCAGCATTGTACTATGCACTGCCATCTGTTGGTTGGTGACCTACATTGCAGCATTGCTGTGAGTATGCAAATAGGGCACTGTTGCATTCTGGGGCATTCTGGAACCGTCAGTTTCTCTCCAATGTTTTAATTATACTCCCCCATCTTACATCATAAAATTGTTAGACCCTGTTATGTTTGTTGTATGTCTTGTCTACTGTGTATTATGGTATTTTGTTATATTCATGTCACCACAAGTTGAATGAAGGCTGTTAAACGTATGGTATTCCATTTCAATAACCTTAGATGTGTTTCCCTACCCCTAAAGCAGATGTTTAGACTCTGTTATTGGGGGGAGGTGGGGATATATGACACCAGGCCTGTGTAGCCAAAAGCGCCTTTATAAAGGCGGTGTAGTTTTACCTGGGCAGAGGGGTGAGTTCCTGCCAGGAGGAGGGGCCACTGTTGCAGAGGGATCTGAACCTGTTTCCCAGGACAAGGCAGAGGGGTTAGTACCTGCCAAGCAGAGACTTTGCAGCAGAGGGGACAATACATGCTCAGCAGTGACCTGTTCCAGTGGGTAGAAGTGCGAGTCCCTACCCGGGTCACTGCTCCCCATTGGGCTGGCTGCACCTGGAGGTCTTCTAATCTGGTTGACCGCTCCTCCTCTGGGTAGTGCAGCTAGATCCAGTGGCAAACGGCCCAGGTCTGTCCGGTGGTCCTCTGAGGCCGGTCTGGTGTAAATGACCTGGTAGGCGCCCCTCTAACGCTACAGGGGCGGGTGCCTGCCGCGGGCGGCGGGCCGTCACAGACGGTGTGTGATGTGCTGAGATATTGTGCTAAGTTAGAGTCAATACAACCAGTTGTTTCAGCTTGTTGGATGAAGGTATCAATGGGCAATTTAAAGTCTCAGGTAGAGTTTGATATGTTGCAGTATCACTGAGTTGACGGAGAATTTATCTGCGATGATCTTCCCTAATGGGTACCATGATTGCACCTCCCTTATCTTCTGGTCTGACTACTATATTTTCATCTTGGGCAAGAGCAGACAAAGTGTCACATTCAGTTTTGGAGAAATTGGAGAATTCTGGTTTCTTGTGGATTTTTTTAGAATCGGCAACAAGGCATTGGGTGAAGGAGCGAATAACAGGATTGCTATAAAAAATACCAGAAAAGCAATAACAAATCTCTCTCATCTAGGTCCACAAATCTCTTTCCCTGTAATTCCCAAAAGTGGGGATACAGCTCTAATAACCCAAAAGCGAATCTCAGCTTGCAGCTTCTTTTCGTGGTGTCTTCAGTAGCACCTCCACAGTCTAGTATATACAGACAAAAACCAAAAGCGTGCAAAGAATTCGAGAGCAGGTTAAGATCAAGAAGACTTCTACTAATGAGAAGGCACTTACTGCAACGCTTCTTGAAATATTGCCCAAAGCAGAAATGGAGAATACTCCATCTCAACAGATGTCTCAGTAATATCAAAGTTCATCAAAACGTGTCCTCTGGGAATTCAGACGTGGCCACCCAGGGATTCTCTGTACACAACTCCTTGAATGGAAAATATAAAGCAATCCATCTAACCCGTATCAGAAGTAAACACAAAGAATGGCTCCAATGGAATTGCACTCACCAAATAAAAGAATGTAGCACTCAACAAGTAAGACTAATCAGATGCATCAAGTAGGAACACGGTCATATAGAGTAAAACTTAATTATCTTTAGATTAATTTTCCCAACACATTTCGTGAGACAACTGCCCGCTTCATCAGGGGATAATAATAAAATAAACACAATAAATACTGGCTTATATGCTAGGGGAACACACCATTTTCAAATTTGTACTTGACATTCAAACTTGACTTTCTTCTGTCATGTCTGTATCATTTATATGGGGAGAGCGCTTAACATAATAATAAGTGAGATAGCACTAGTGTTGAAATACCCCTAGCTACTCTCTAAAATTATACAGTAGCGCAAAATATGTCTACAAATGATTTAATAATAAAAAGATTAGAACATATAAACACCTCATCTGTACAAATGGACTACAGACACATAGGTAATATTGATATCAATATATATATATAAAGACATATCTATGAATAAAATATATAGTTGAAAAGGGTTAAAAGAAAATAAAGTGGTACCCCTGGATATATGGAATAATAAAGGATATCAATCTTTCCCGGGCTTAGTATACAAGGTTCTGTGAGGAATGTCCGATCTATTGCCTCTCCAGACTTGAACTGGCTGTCTCCTTAGAAATTGCTCTTCCGACTGCAACAAAGGTTATCCACTAACACACTGTTTTTTATTGTGTCTTCACCTGATTGGTAGTTCCCCTCTGGTGGTGGACTCTACTGTTGGTAATTTTGCGGCTTCCAACACTCCCCGGGTCCTTTTCCTAGGGCTACCCCAATCGATATGATCGTGTGTGGGTGTGCGGGCAGAGTGTAGGAAATCTCCAATTGGATATAATCTGATGTGCTCAGCTTTAAAGGGATAGTAATGTTTCATAATAAAAGCAGCTCTAATTAATCATTATAGTTTTTGGACTTTGGAGAGTGTTATTTCAATTCTGTCAGAGTTGTAGTTCCAGAGTAATTCAATGACAAAGTATCCCCCTCCCGCCCCTTTTACTGATGTAACACTGTTCAGACAGAGCAGAAGGAAGGTGCCCAGGTAGACTGCAGAGAGGGACAATCTTCAATTAAGATGAGGGAAAAACCTGAAAAATTTGTCAAGGGGGGCAGGGCCTTCATTGTTCTCATAGGAAGAAGATTGACCCCTTCTGTTATCTGTCTGGTCTTACAACCAGATTCCACATCTGAGAAGAGATGGCTTATACTAGGTAAAAGGGGCGGGAGGGGAAACTTTGCTTGTGAATATCTCTCAAACTATAAAGGTTTGAGAGATAAGACTTATATCGTTCTTCATGTTTTTTAAATGCCTAAAAAATAAAATTAAGATAAAACAAAGTATTACTACCCCTTTAAGTTCGTCTGTGTGGTCAAGTGGTGTTACTGCAACTCACTGGCTCCATTCTTGCTGACTCAGACAATTAACCTCAACGTGTCGGTAACTCCATTAAAAAATATAATTCACAGTGGGTTTTTTTTGTTAGTTTGATTGTTTGCACACCAGTTAGAGGATTGCAGCAGCTTATATAAAGAGCATGTCTCCTGTTTTAGTCTATAGCCTAGATATTGGCAGCACATTAACCATTTGGGTGTCACTTTTTTCTCCATTGTTCTTTGCAATTTCTGCATCATTGCCTGGTTGTGCACATTCCATACCCATTCAAGCCTCATTACAGAAATGAGGTCAGATTCTCCAGAGGCACCCAAAGCTTCAAGAATCCTTTGCTCCAGTGCTTCCAATGTCTCTACATAATTCATGTTAATGCATACAAAGCAGGCAGCTATCTATCTATCTATCTATCTATCTATCTTTCTATCTATGTCAAAATGGATGTAGAAAACACTCACATTTAATAGAGTTTCTATGAGTGCTGAATTTGGTTAGAACAGGATACTTGTTGATAACATAAATGCAGGATCAAACAACACTCTCGGCCATCATGAGGTGAAAATTGTATTTAATATAACAGTGTCAATATTTCAATGTAACAATCTACATTTTCATAAGGACAATGTGAATAGACCCCATCCACCATTTTATACTATTTGAAATTCCCACCTCCTAACACCCAGTGGAATGCCAGAGTGAAGTCAGCACAGTTCATATGGTAATAGTTCAGAGTACAGTGTTCAATTTCACATAAAAATTAAAATAGAAATAAGTCCATATTTGGAAACTGTATAGAAATAGACCCCCTGTGTAGATAGCTCATGAACAGCAAGATTAAATTCCATATGTATAAAATTACACAGTACAGTATATCACAATGTACGAGGCATAGGGTATCTGAAGGCACATAGTGGTGAGCCAGCTGCAACTGTATCAAGGGCTCTCCCTCTTTATTGAACTGGGAAGTCATTAATCTCATCAAAGTGATGAATGGACTGCTACAGTATCAAGCCAGGGTTTTTTTTATGAATGCGGCTGTTGAATCTATGTATTGACCATTTCCCTGCATCTTTTAACCATTGTGCAAGGCAACTGTTGTGAGACATTGGTCTGAAAAGGGACATGGATTATCCTCTATTAAAACCATACTTATTGAACAAGTTCCCCCACTGAACAGAGGAGGCGACTGGATTAAAAAATAATTACAAGCGTATTTGATTTAAAACTTGGACACTATTTCTCCTAAGGGACTGAATGAGTCCATCCCCAGGGCGTGCTTCTTGTGTGCTATAACCATTCTATATGGCACATATGAAATGACATTTTTGTGATTGCAGCATTTACCCAGCAGCAGACTGTGGTTCACTACAGGTAAACTGTTGGGCACAATCTATATGATATTTTTTGTCTGTGTCTTTGTCCATCCAGTGTCACAATGTAGGAGCTTTACCACTACTGTAGGACCTTATGTGGCCAGACCGGTAGTGATAATACGTTGCTAGTAGTTTCCTGAACCTTATTACTAGTTAGGTGGGATTACTCACAAGGGAGTGGGGATGGCCTCCCTACCCAACGTGGTGTCAGTATCTTGCCAGTTACTCAATGGTTTGGAGTGTAAACAGTCCTATGTGTTGAAAGTTCTGTGATAGCTCTTCCCATATAGAGAGCTTCTGGATGCTTAATGCTAGCAGAACAAACGTGAACTGCCAGAGTACAACAGGAATAGCGTGTAGAGAGCACTGCCGTAGCAGTAACGGAGACTGACACATGCACACTGCTGGAGCAGTAACGGAAACTAGATCAATGACTCACTGCCATAGCAGTAACGGAAACAATCACAGGCACTCTGCAGGAGCAGTAATGGGGCACACTGCCATAGCAGTAACGGAGGCAAATACTTGCACTCTGCAGGATCAGTAACGGAGGACAAGCCAATGGCACACTGCCGGAGCACTAATGGAGGCAGACACTTGCAACCTGCAGGAGCAGTAACAGAGGACAAGCCAATGGCACACTGCCGGAGCAGTAACGGAGGCAGACACTAGCAACTTGCAGGAGCAGTAACGGAGGACAAGCCATGGCACATTGCCGGAGCAGTAACGGAGGCAGACACTTGCAACCTGCAGGAGCAGTAACGGAGGACAAGCCAATGGAACACTACCGGAGCAGTAATGGAGGCAGACACTTGCAACCGGCAGGTGCAGTAACGAAGGACTAGGCCAATGACACACTGCCGGAGCAGTAACGGAGGCAGACACTTGCAACCTGCAGGAGCAGTAACGGAGGACTAGGCCAAAGGCACACTGCCGGAGCAGTAACGGAGGCAGACACTTGCAACCTGCAGGAGCAGTAACAGAGGACTAGGTCAATGACACACTGCCGGAGCAGTAACAGAAACAGACTCTTGCACTCTGTGAGCAAATGGGAACCAAATAGCCTGGAGAATAAGAATGTCGCCAAGGCGACAATAAGCTGTCAGAAGCAGGAACGCCAACCAAGCCGGGTCGAATCACTGAGCAGGAACGTCAGTCAAGCCAGGTCGAATCAAGGAGCAGGAATGTCAGCCAAGCCGGGTCAGTACACAGGAACAGGAACATCAGCCAAGCCGGGTCGGTATACAGGAGCAGGGACGTCAGCCAGGCCGGGTCGGTACACAGGAGCAGGCACTCAAGAATAGTCAGGCTATCCGGGTTGGTACTCAGAAGCAGGAGAACAGATGCAGAGTAGTCAGGCAGGCCAAGTCGGTGTAACGGTTTTTAGGACACTCAGACCAGTTGGTAAAATCAAACACAGTTTTATTAAATAAGATATAATGCAAACGATCGCCCTCTGCAGGCAACAGAAATATTAGCACTGTATAGACAGGAATACTCCAAAGGCCCAATATACAGAATCCGGGTAACAACACTATCCACACAGATAATGGCAAGATAGACACAAATGGGTTAAATGCAAAAATCAGTCCATCTCAGATGTGGGGTTTGGCACGCCCAAGGTGGTGATAGGAGGTGCTGTGTAGATGTAGGCAGCACAGAGTTCTTAAGGTAATAATGCTGTTAGGCAATCTGTGACCAGTGGTAGATTCAGCAGAACAGTGACCCAAAAATAGCCCCCGCGGGCGTACCCCAATGAGACAACTGATTCTGCAAGTTCGAGAGTTGGTAGCCCCCACGGGCGTAATCACAATATAGCCTGAAATGCAAGAGCTGGCAAATAGCCCCTACGGGCGTATAACCGGAGACCAACAGCTAGCGGTAGTAGAGCCAATAGCCCCCACGGGCGTATAACCGGAGACCAACAGCTAGTGGTAGTTGAGCCAATAGCCCCCACGGACATATACCAACAGGAACCTGCCAGAGCTTTGAGCCTACCCTTTGCTGCCACAGCGACAGCAGCAGTGAGAATGTTGCAGCGGCGACAACAGGAACAGCAGGTCGCAGGAGCAGGCCGGTAGTCGATCACAGAGCAGGAAGTCAGCCAGGCTGGGTCGTAACACGCAGGAGGTTCTCAGACAAGCCAGGTCAAACACGAGCAGGAACATCAGCCGAGCCGGTTCAGGTAACGGAGGTGGTTCGCATTCAAGCCGGGTCAATTACGATCAGGAACACTGGAGCGTAGTCAGGACAGGCCAAATCGGTACACAGGAATCCGGAACACAGGAACACAGCAACAGCAAGACTGGCTCAGAAACACCACAAAAAGGCATCTGACAGGTGTCATGGCCAGGCATAAAAAGGCCACCAGGGGGCGGGCCAAACCAACTTAGCGAATCAGAGTGTACCAAAAACGAGAGTGACAGAAGGATCACAGTCACTGTGATAATCAGTACACTGGGAAACACTGAGCAGAAAACTAGCACTGGTACAGGAACACCACGAAAGGGCACCATGTGGGTGCTGGAGCCCAGTATATAAAGGCCATACTGGGCGGGATCAATGCAGGACAGCCAATGGGAGAACACACAGAATAGACTGACAGGAAAACAATAACAAGGGAGCACGGGCACTGTGATAGGTACTGGATGTGTTTTTCTATTGATTTCAACTTCGTCTCTTTGGGGAGACTCAGGGGATACAGCAACAGCAGTGCCTGATTTCTTTGGTGGGGGTTTAGCTTTAACATGTTTCTCATAAATTTCATGTGTGTCATCAGGGCAGTTGTGCCAAGGTGCATTCCCTTCTTTCCCCATTTCACTGATTTATCACAAATTGTGCACAGTGCCATCCTTGAGACAGCACTGTGCCTTATCCAAGAGTAAAATAGTCCCACACCCATGACTTTAGAGGGGAGGGATAGGTGGACAGGAATGACCTCTTTCTTCTTCTCCTCCTCATTCCCCTTCACTGGCTGTGGCAGAGGAGGATGTTGCTGCTGCTGTTGCTAATACCTCAGAATCAGCACTGCAAATAGGACTAGGACTATTGTTGCTGGCAAGTGGAACCTGTCCTAGTCCCGCTTCACTGGACCCCATTCCCACTGTGCCCATAGTGGTCTGTGGCACACTATCCTACCCTTGCAGCAGCAGCAAATCCCAAAAGCTCACAGCTGGTGGTAGTGGTGATACCAATCCCCCTCCCTGTTTCCCATTCCTTCTTGGTTTGGGCTAAAAGGGCCATTGATGTTTCCTCCATCTCAACTTCTGCACCAGTCCCTCCTTGCTGCTGCTGCTTTATTACAGACTAGCAAAAGAGTCATGGTGTTGCCCGTGGGGATTAAGGGCTCGATTCAAATGTTGGCGTTAAAACCAACGTGAAGAAAAAAACTGCCTTTGCACGTTAAGCAAGACCAGGTAACGTGAGATTCAAATCTTCCTTACCCAGAAAGGCTAACGAGCGATAACCAACAAAATACAGGTTAACCTTAAACCTGCGTCGCATAGAAAATCTTACCTAAAAACACATGATAAAAATGTTACCTAGCACCACAGCCAATCACAGCACACCAAAGTATCAAGTTCAGTCAGAAAATCCAAAATCCACGTCGACAGTTCTGAACAGCTTTCTCTGTGCTTCCCTACCCAGCCACTAGGGGAACACAGAGATGGCTTTCAGCACCATGGACAGCTTTGAATGCCATAGGGATGTGCACTTCTCACCCCTGTGGCATTCAAAGGGTTACAATCAATAAAACTAGTACACCAAGCAATACACAATGCCCCCTTCCACACACACCCCTTAGTATGTCACTTATATTGCATATATGTGACATACTAACCCCATCTACATCCACCTCATGGACTTCCATGTAGTGAACAAATCTGTCTTTTATTACACAATTAACCCTTTGAGTACCAGAGAGGTAGGAAAGCATTGCTTAGCATGTTTCCTACCCCTCTGGTACCCAAAGGGTTAATAGGCAAGGTATGGACCACATACCTTGCCTGTATATGTGTGTGTGTGTGTTTTAAACTTGTTTTATTAAAATACTATTATTACACATTAGTTTAAATTAGATCTCATTCATTTTTAATGCCCTACCTCCTGTGTCCCATTGCTATTAGTACTTTTGCTCCACTCTCCTTCAAACGGAGAGTGGAGCAAAAGTACTAATAGCAAAGGGACACAGTAAGTAGGACATTATGAATGGATGAGATCTAAGTCAACCCTTTGAGTGCCAGAGTGGTACGCAACGCATTGCAAAGCAATGCGTTGCGTACCACTCTGGCACTCAAAGGGTTAAAATACAACTGAGGGATCAGGCTGCACTGTGACTGCAGCACTTCCTTCAGCTTCATTCATAAAAACTTCCATTGCTGCGGGTGGCTGTGAAGCCCGCAGCATAATACAGTATAAGCCTGGGGACTAGAGAGCTATTGGAGGAAGCGGGAGGAGGAGACAGAGACATAGGAGGAAGTGGGTGGTAGGCTTGTATTTGCTGCCCGCTTCCTCCGATACCTCTCCTCACGCATTGGCATTGTGCCCAGTTGCCTGGCGTCACCCGTTGTACAATTAGTCCCTTCTCACAATGCGTTGTACAAATACAGTCTTCCCGTTGATTTCAGAGCAATGAGTTAGGTGAAAAAATCTGCACTTTACATGAAAAATTTCCTGTGCGGAGGAAAGTGCTATTTTTAACATTGCAATGTATCAAGATACATAACAATATTGAATCATGGAGAGAGATTTGATAACAATAAATCATACATTGTGGAAGGTAAGAGGAGCAGCAATAGATTAATACAAAGAAATACTGCTTACATAAAAATAATTAAGAAAATGGACATTCTGACATCAATTTCTATAAGTAGATTACTATGTGAACATACATTTGGAGGGGGAAACTTATTATCTAAGTATCACTATCTGACATTGGAGGTAGAAAAGCAGATTGACTGATGTTAGCATCAATCATTTTAAGATTGATAGAGAGGTGGAAATGCAATACTGATAACATGAATGCTGAACAAGGTCAATTGCGAGGAAGAGGTGGGTGCAGGAAGAAGGGAGTGAGAGAGAGAGATGAAAGAAAAAAATACATCAGGTAGCCCCATGTGAAGTTTTTGTACTAAGAAGAACAAAGACACACTCTCAGAAGCAGCTAGAAATAGAGCAAGGCTGAGGATCATGCTCAATCTAAGGACATTTGAGAACATGGTATGTGGGTGGTTAGGAATAGTCAAACTAAGGAGTACTAGATAGAGGGTGAAGCTGAAGCCAACTAGTCCAGATGAGTTCAAAGAGGGCAGAGTGTTAAGGAATTTGGAATGACATCTGTCAAGAGATAAATGTGAGTTTACTTTACTGCGCCACATGGGAATATGAGGATGTTCTGGCTTTTCCAAAATAGTGTGATTAACAATAAGGGCATACATTTCCATTTGTAGGGAGAAAGGTGTGGAGAGATATGTGAGTGGTATGCAAAGAGACAGAGAAGTGGATCTTTGGGTAGATCAACAATTAGAGTAGTATTAATATGCTGCATAACATAGTTACATAGTTACATAGTTACATAGTAATTTAGGTTGAAAAAAGACTTGCGTCCATCCAGTTCAACCCTTTTCCTATTCCTGTTTACCATCGCTGACCCAAAAGAAGGCATCTGACTCCAAATGGCAATCAGACTTCTCCCTGGATCAACAAGCCCTAACTAAATATTAATCCCAATACTAACGTGCATAGCCCTCTATATTATGCTCTTTTAAATAATTATCCAGGCCCCTTTTAAAGGCATCTAATGTATTTGATAGCACCACCTCCTCCGGAAGTGCATTCCATACCTTTATTGTCCTTACTGTAAAGAAACCCTTCCGCTGTTGTAGACTAAATCTCCTTTCCTCAAGTCTAAGCGGGTGGCCCCTTGTCCTGTGTACTGTTCTGTTAATGAACAGGTCTTTTGAAAGCCCTTTATATGGGCCTTGAACATATTTATATAGTGTTATCATATCCCCTCTAAGACGCCGTTTCTCTAGTGTGTACAAGTTTAACTTTTCTAGCCTCTCTTCATAACTAAAACATTCCATTCCCCTTACTAGTTTTGTAGCCCTCCTCTGCACTCTCTCTAACTCTGGCTAACATATGTCCAGTATGTTGAGATAACTGGGCATGACCACCAAATATGCGCAGTTGAACCTATAGCATGGTGGCATCTCCAACAGGGAGAGAGGAAGAGATGGAGTAGTGGGACAAGCGAAGAGGAGTCATATGTCAACCAGTTATGATTTTTGTAATTGAATTCACAAATTTTAGTGTCTCATGTTCTTAAATTAATCCGGAAGATGGAATACCATTGGGCAAAATCAGTAAACAAAAAGAAGGGAGAAGGTGAAGGCTCCCCTAGTGCAGACAACCTTAATGAGATCAAGTGACCAACAATGTTTCTTTGTTGAAATACTCACAAAAGGGATGGCCACAAACTCACATATGTGAGTTGCAGCTATGAGTGCTTTCTGGGTTTAAACATTGCCCCAGTCACAATATACTTCGGATTTATATTTGGCAGCTCTTCCAAAAGACTTTCCCTCCAAAGCAGACAACCATGAAAGTAAAACAAAAACAGAGCGTACACAAGAAGTGTGTATACAATATCCAAAGTCACTACTCACAATTGTGTTTGTCAGGAATAAGAAACCTGACAAAAGGACTGGCAGAGAATATAAACCTGTCTCTCCTTGGAGGTGTACAATATATCCAATCTTCAATGATGTGCCTCAATAGCAATGGGATAAAAGGAAAAAAAAGGCTCAGGGAATCAACATTTTTTTTTTTTAAATTATAAAATCGGAGAAACAAATCTCCACATTAAAAGTATAACTCTAGGGGGCCATGGTTGTCGAACCTTGTTTAACACTCGGGGAGTGTCCCCTCTGTGTTTCCGTGTTCCAGCATAATTGGGGTGCCCAGTGGGTCCACTGGAGCACTCAGCGGGGATCCTCCAGAATCAATACTCTATTTTCCTAACACATGAATGCTTGTGTAGCCTGTCTATTTGGGGTGTTCTGATGCCTCGCTCCTGGGGGTCTCGGGGGGGTACCATTGGTCACTGTGAGAGGCTTAGGGTTAGTTTGGCTGTTCCTAGGGAAGTTATATAAAATGTTAGAGGGTGTCAGGATAATTACTATATGCATACTGATACTTTTATTGCTCAATCTTCATGTAATGTACTGATATTGATACCATGTTGCCTCTAATGTATTTCACAACATTTAAACTCTGCTTTTTCAAAGAGATAAAATATATTTAAAAACCTACACAAAGAAATAAAAGAACCTGAGCTGTTAAACAAAACACCTTTAAATATCCCCACATCCCAGATTATAGGCCGACTAACACAAATCAACAATGTGGATCAGATATCAGTACAAAAAAGCCTTTTTTTAAAGGCTATAAAAACCCATAACGGGCATAAACACTAATTTGCCTATACGTAGTGAAACATAACCCAATATTGTCAATCAGTATATACACAAGTCAGTGGGGTAAGTACTATACTGCAATCCAACTTCCCACAATAATCAGAATATAAATCACAGCAGAGCAGAGACAACAATCAGCCTATGTGATGAACATTCAAAGGCATCTATATAAATTAATTAATAAATAGATAAATACTTCAATACACACAATCAATAACATAATTATTTCATGTCACACCAATACTAATACTAGAGATAGTAAAGTGTAAGTGTAAATATATAACTATAATGATTAAATCACATTATTAATACTAACAAATCTCATAATAAAAATAAATAATAATAATAATGCAAAATATTAAAAAATATTCTATACACAATTCTCAGACTAGAAAAAGAGACATGTTCATATAGGTGCAACAGGGGCTGGAGAGTATTGTTGACCCACACACGGATCGATCACAAACAAGGCAGCTTGTAAACGTCAACAAAGTGGTCACAGGAAACAGCAACCCATGCCACCATACACCACTCATAATAAAACTGGTATGTGTAACCATAGTGTAGGGCTCCATCCCCATGGCCACATCAAGAATATCAAGCCATATAGCTAATAAGAAAGACCAGTGAGTCCAACCACAATCTGGCCCATCAGATGACCACAAACAAGTCTATAAACTTCAAAAGCCACTACCTTAATAGTCCAGTCTGATGTATAGGTGTTAACCTATACAGTGCTGCACATATATATCCCAATCTAAAATATTATTATACAATATATATAATATAACAATAAAAGAATAGCAATAACAATTACACACCATCCTTAATATATCATCTAATGTCAGTATTCAGTGCAAAAATCTTAATAGATAATAACTAAGTTAGGTATGAACTGTATCAATCTGTTTTTAAGTCCTTATGGCTGTAATGTACATAATGTACATATTCTAAAACTCCAAAAGGACTCATGGTTATTTAAACATTGAATTCTATTACATATTCTTGAGGGAGGTATATGTTCACTGTGAATTGCAAGTAAACCATTTGGATTTTTATCATGGCATTCCTTAAAGTGTTTAGAGACACTATGCAATAGGAAGCAATTTGTTATGTTCCGCCTATGTTGGCTAAACCTCATTCTCTGTTCCATGGTCCTCCCCACATATTGTAGTCCACATGGACACATCAAGTTGGTAGACCACAAATGTAGCACTGAAGTTTAAAAAGCTGCTAAAGAGATAGTAATGTTTCATAATAAAAGTAGCTCTAATTAATCATCATAGTATTTGGACCTTGGAAAGTGTCATTTCAATTCTGTCAGAGTTGTAGTTCAAGAGTAATTGAATGATAAAGCACCCCCATCCTGCCCCTTTTAGTGATGTAACACTGCTAACCTAAGCAGCAGGGTGTGTCCAGGTAGATTGCAGAGAGGGACAAACTTAAATTAAGATAAGGGAAAAAGGTGAAAAACCTGTCAAGGTGGGCAGGGTTTTCATTGTTGTCACAGTAGTAAGATTGACCCTTGATGTGAACTGTCCGGTCTATGGACTGGATTCCACATCTGAGGAGTGGGGGCTTACACTAGGTAAAAGGGGTAGGAGGGGGAAACTTTATCATTCAATTACTCTTGAACTACAACTCTCACAGTATTGAAATAACACTCTCTATGGCTCAATTGCTATGAAGATTAATTGGAGCTGCTGTTTTTGTGAAACATTACTATCACTTTAATAGAAAAAAAACTTCTGCTGTAATGGTATATGTGAATGACTGACTTTTATATGCTAAAAAGGAAATGCAGGACATTTGGGAGAATTGCATCTAAAGGATCCTGTGATTCTCAATCTATCCCTAGATGTAATCACTCTAGAACTGGTAACTTTGATTTTTTTTTGTTGATGCATATTCATATTTTCACTAGAGAAAAAGCTACTTGGAGCCAAAACATTTTTTAGTGTTTTGGCCCTTCTATAGACTACCTTAGGCTGTTTGGAGAGTGATAAATCTCATTAGCAGAAGTATTAAATCTTGTGACAAATATTGGATAATTATAGCCAGAACCAGTTTTCTCCTGTTTATTGGTATTTGATCTTTCATCAAAATTAGTGTGTTCATATTATCTGGCTCTCTTATAGGAGTCAATAATCAAATCTGCAGGGTAGAATTTTTGTAAATAAACTATCTTGTAGTATCTCTGACTGGGTGTCCTAATCAGAGCAGTTTCATCTGGTACATCTGTCCATGTGGTATATTACAGAGCTATTTAGTATGGTGGCAGTTCTTGAACTCCAAATAGCTGTTCCTGTCAACACTTTTAAAATAGGTAAGTGAGGATGTAATCAAACCATTTTTCCCTCCAGTTCAAGGTCTAAAAACTGGATAGTACATCTATTAGTTGTTTTTAGGTAAAGTAGGTAAAAGAGATGGCCGTAATTGTATTATGTCTAGCTACCCTGCCTGGAACAAAGACACTCTGATCTGGATGTATTAGATGGGGGGGATGTTTACTGATGTTGGCAAGAATTTAGCAAAAATCTTAATATCTACATTCAGGTTATGCTCTCATGAGCTTCCAATATTATTGGTTTCTTCGCTTCTGGGGAATCGTTAATGTGAAAATATTCTGTGAGCACATCAGAGATTAAAGAGGTTACAGAAGTGTCATGAAGGAGAGACTTGTTAAGTCTCCAAATTTTGGGGACTTGTAATCAGTTATAACAATTGTCAGTTTTTGACACTAGATCCATACTTTCAGGGAGAGGTATGAGGACAGGATTGAGCTCCCATGTATTATTCAGTGACTATCCTCAGAAGAGAATCAGGACGACACCACATATACAGATACGGTGGGATATCTAGATCATCAATTTCTGTTTGGGCAACATTACAAGCTGTTCTTGAGTAAGTACATTCATATGCGCACCTAGAGTGATTTGATTTTAGCCGCTCTCTGATCTTTTGCACTCTCCTTTCCTTTTTTAAAATTTTGGGGAGAGCTAAGACTTCAGAGGGGTAAAAGAGAAAGACACTGAAGCATGATATGTCCAAGAGAAGGGGTCAATACTAGAGCATAGATGGGTGTGGCAGAGATATTGGATGATAAATAGATATTTGATCCTTCTATAAAAGGAGTGTGGGTGGGAGTAGAAAGTATAGTCTTTATCCTGCAGATTTTTCTGTCTGTCAAATATCAATTAGTTGGAGATCAGCCAGCTTATGTTATAAGATACAAAGGTTTGAGAGGTTGAAGGGAGATCTGCTCATTAAACAATCACAATGAGGGTCAAGAGCTATGCTGAGATCACTACTGACAATCAGTCAACCTTCATATCTTCATATGAATCACCTAAGAGATATAGGATATTTAAAAAAAAAGGAAATCTGAGCGGTGTTGGGGGGATAAACAATAAGTATAGCAAAAAGTTTATTGCATAACATATCTTTCAATAGAAGATACTGACCATCAGAATCTGCTAGAGTATCAAGGAGTATCCATGGGATTGTCGCTTTGATGATAATGCATACACCCCATTTTTCTCTGTAGCTGAGGAGAAGTAGGTAAATGTGAGCTTTCGGTTTGCGAATTTTGGGGTGGAGGAGGCCAAAAAGTGAGTTTACTGAACTAATATGATATCAGAGGACATTCTGTCAAATTCACAAAGTGCTATGGAACATTTTCTAGGGGAGATGAGACCATTGACCTTGAATGTGGTTACTTTAAGGTGTGTCATTATGAAGCTCCTGATGTAGCATCACATGGAGGTTCCTGACATCTCTGTGGCAATGAAAAAAAAAGGGAAAGGGGAAAGGGGGTAGAGGGAAGTAGAGAGCTGAGGGGAGTGAGATGATATATGTGCATTTGTAATTATGGTTTGTGAGCAAAACCATGATGTATTGGGTAGAACATTGGTGCTTTTGGAAAAATAGCATGGCAAGTGCTAAAGGGCCAGTGACGTTAAATGAGTATAACATCTGTGTCTGAGTTTCAGTAGGTGGTGCCTTTGAGAAACAGGGGTGGAGAGGATTTATGAGTGTGAGTACTGTGATGTATTAAAAAAAGGGGGAAGTTAGCAAATTGTATTGTAAGTTATCCAAGAGGAGAATGGGAGGTAAAGTACTAGGGAGGTAGGGCCAGACAGTGAGAGTGGTAACAATGAATGGAGGAGGTTGTCTCTAAAGAGAAAGTATGTCTATATTGGGTAAACTATTAGTATGTTATGCATAAATGGACATGGTGGAGGCAATATGTCATAGCTTCAGGGTCAGGATGATGTGGAACTTGGCACAGATCAGAGAAATCAGAAAGGAGAGAAAAAAAAGTGGGGAGAGGGTATTTATGTATGTTATAATCCCTGATATGTGGTAAGGAGTGCTATCACGTTCTAATGAGGAGGAAATTGTGACCTGGAATTCAATGGGCAGTCAGGTGGGGGTTGAATGGAGTGGATATAGACTAGGGAATTGTGAAAAGGGATATCTAACATGCTTGTATATACTTCAGCTTAATCAAAGACAATGACCCTAGTGAGTAAGGCCTGTGGGTCTCTGGGTTAATTAGCTGTTTTGATAGGGGCTAATAAGCATTAGCCTTAACACCCTATCTTATTGTGACTGAGCATATAACCACAAGGTATAGGGGATCCCAAAGGAATATACAATAGCTTAAAGTGTGCAAGCTTGTTGCTAGTTCAAAGCAGCGTACCCAGAGCAGAAGTCGACTTGTTGCCATATAATAGGTATAGGTAGAGAAATGAGAGTCTAGAGGGACCAGTAGCTCTCTCTGGGAATTCTAGCTCCAAGCGGATTGGACTAGACCAACTAGGTGTAAAGTGCAGCTAATGCAGATAGTAATAAATAGCATAAATGAATAACCATAATATAAATATATGACACAGTTGTATCATAAGGGACAGGCTGTTCAAACGTTCCTCTGAGGATGTGGATGTTGGAGTGTGCAATGGGAGCAGATAGCCAATAAAGGACTCTACCAAAAAGGATCAGGGAGAAATGAAAAATGCTGAGGGGTTACAGACATTGTGCTCCTTCGATTAAACTGTGTTTGAAGCAGGGATATCATGATTAGCAGAGGTTTATTATAAAATCAAGCATACGTCAGTTTGATATGGTGACAAGCGGTGAGGGGACTACTAGAGCATCTGAATATTTTTTTGTAGATTAAGTACTCTCAAGCTATCTATCCTTGAGGTGAAAAGAGATAGGGCAAAAATTGTGCTAAAGATGGGGATCTAGAATGATGGACACAAATATACGTGAATTATAGCATGCTAGATCAAAAGAATAACCGTTTGGTTTGAAATATAAGGGGTTTTAGGACTTGTTTTATATATATATCATCTCAAGTGGAGAGTCAGGCTTCCTGATTATACTGACTGTGAGATAAAAAGTAAGGAATGGATCTATTATAGGTGTATGATCACTCCTTAAGGAAAGGAGGGAAAGGTAAAATGTTTATATATTTTGAGCGAGATATTGTCAGGCAGCGTGAGTCTCTAGGTAATCATGGAGGAAGGGAACTAGAGTCTTATGGGGAAGGATATATATATGTGTATAATAGGGAATATTAATATAATGAGGTATCATATGGCTCACACTGTCAGAAGAGTGAGGGAAATATTATAACATCATTGAAAGGCCTAGATTCAGAAAGTTGGAAAGCCAAGTTGCTCAAGCACTGAGAAATATATTGGTCCTAAATATCTACTCAACTCCAAGGTAGAAAGAGTGTGGCCCAGTGGGGAGTGGAGCAGTGAAAATTTCAAAATAAAATAAAAAAGAAGAGAAGTGGATATGTAGTAAGAATTTTAACTAACATTTTTAATAATCTTACTAACAGTTTTTAGAACACAAAATTAATTGTCCTTAGGAAGAAATTGACTGGAAATGTCAAGTAAAGCACCGCGTCTATGCAAACCCCCTTGTAGAGCTAATTAGAATCATGTTCAAGCCACAGTTGATGTTGATGGAGCAGTGGAATAGCTGCCATTGCTTTTTATTTGTTGAGGGAGATCCGGGGGGCATTCTGCTTTCCTCTGGGGTTTAGCAGGCTGATGGGTGACTGGAGTGTCAGGGTGATGTGGCTGTGGAATGCCTAGAGCAACACAGAAGTTGGGGATGTCCTCTATGACAAGGAGCATTGCAGAGCCTTTGTTGTGTGTGGCATGAAGGGAGAAGGGAAATCCCCATCGTATTTAATTAGCAAATGCCTCAAGTGGTCTGTGAGGACTTTGATAGAGCTAAACAGTTGTAAGGTGTTAACGTGTTATGTTGTGGAAAATTTGCACTTCAACTCTGGTGCATGTAATGGATCACTTTTCTCTGCTTCTCTTCATCATTTACTCTTTTAGCTTGTATCTGTGGAAGCATGCAATTACATCTCTAGGAGAAAGTATGGTGCACTCTTTCTAAGTGGAGAGAGATAATAAAATAGATCTGAGGTTGTGAGGGTGCATAGATTCAGGGAGATTTTTGATCCTAACATTGCATCTTCTTCCTCTGTTATCAAGATCATCAACCCTCTGAGTGAGGTGGGTAATAATTATTTCTCTTTGGTCAACGATAAGTTGCTTTAGTGTAGTGGCATGGTCTCTTCCAAGAGAGCAACCCTCCGATTTAGTTGGTTGAGATATGATCATTACTAGTGATGAGCGAGCATGCTCGGCCGAAGCTCGGTTCGACTCGAGCATCGCTCTGCTCGGCACATGGCGGTACTCGTACGAATACCGCATGTGCTCGCCCGCCATGTTCGGGTCTCCTCCCCGCACGTTTCACGGCTGCTGCGCAGCCAATAAACGTGCGGGGAGGCTCTGACATCAGTGTAATGCCAGCAGCCATGTTGGCTGCTGGCATTACACTGATTGGCTGGCCAGAACCCGTGATCAGGTGCTGTATAGCACCTGACGCGCGAGTTCGGCTCATTCTTAGCCAGGGAGAGATGCGATCAGGCAGGGAAAGTAAGTGTAGGGAGAATAAACTTGTTGGAACTCTTTCAAGACCCAAAAGTCCTTTTTAGGACTGTTGTGTGTGGGGGCAGCATTTATATTTTGTTTGGGGGGGGCACAATTTCTTTTTTTTTGTGGGGGGGGGATATTTATAAGGTGACATTGTACTAGGTGCACAGGGACAAATATTTCACAGTGCAGTGACAAGGTGACATATTCTGTTAGGTGCACAGGGCCAATTATTTTAGAACGCAGCGACAAAAAGGGCCATTTTAAACGTGTGCCTAGCCATAGATTATTGTCACATTCTGTTTAGTGTGCAAATTCACAAATTAACGTCACATATTCCGTTCACTGTGCCTAGCCGCAGATTAGCGTCACATTCTGTTTCGTGTGCCTAGCCGCAGATTAGCGTCACATTCTGTTACGTGTGCCTAGCCGCAGATTAGCGTCACATATTGTTTAGTGTGCCTAGCCGCAGATTAGCGTCACATATTGTTTAGTGTGCAAATTCACAAATTAACGTCACATATTCCGTTCACTGTGCCTAGCCGCAGATTAGCGTCACATTCTGTTTAGTGTGCCTAGCCGCAGATTAGCGTCACATATTGTTTAGTGTGCAAATTCACAAATTAACGTCACATATTGTTTAGTGTGCAAATTCACAAATTAACGTCACATATTCCGTTCACTGTGCCTAGCCGCAGATTAGCGTCACATTCTGTTTAGTGTGCCTAGCTGCAGATTAGCGTCACATATTGTTTAGTGTGCCTAGCCGCAGATTAACGTCACATATTGTTTAGTGTACAAATTAACGTCACATATTCCGTTCACTGTGCCTAGCCGCAGATTAGCGTCACATTCTGTTTAGTGTGCCTAGCCGCAGATTAGCGTCACATATTGTTTAGTGTGCAAATTCACAAATTAACGTCACATATTGTTTAGTGTGCAAATTCACAAATTAACGTCACATATTCCGTTCACTGTGCCTAGACGCAGATTAGCGTCACATTCTGTTTCGTGTGCCTAGCCGCAGATTACCGGCATATATTCCGTGTAATATGAAGAAGGCGGGTAAAAAGGGACGGGGAAGTGGACGTGATCCTGATAGTTCAGGGCGCGGGTCAGGACGCGTAGAAACTGTGCCTGGTGCCAGAGCACAAGAAAGAAAGACATCCACCATACCTAGCTTCATGTCTCAGTTTACAGGGCGTCGCAGGACATCACTCTCGAGGTCAGACCACTGCGAACAGGTGGTCGGTTGGATTTCAGCTGATACTGCTTCCAGTCGGTTAAGCACCACCCTGTCTTCCACCAAGTCCACTCTCACTAGCCAAGAGTCTGGTCAACATAATCCTCACCCTGATCATCCTTCCTCCCACCATAGAGGGTCTGGCCAAAGAAGTGATCCCACACTGGGATATAGTGAGGAGCTCGTCTCATCACCAATACTTGATTTGAACCTCTCTCCAAGCACGCTTGCAGAGGAACATGAGATCTTGTGCCCTGATTCACAACCTCTAGAGGGTACCCAATCACAAGAAGATGACAGAGGGGAACGGCATTTAAGGTCAAAGGAAGTGGATGATGATGATGAGACACAGTTGCCATCAAATCAACCACAATTACTGTCTCAAGACCTTGATGAGGAGGATGATACACAGTTGTCAATGACTGAGGATGTGGTGGGATCAAGAAATGAGGAGGATGATCAGAGTGAGGAAGTGGAGGAGGACTTGGTGGACGATGAGGTCACTGACCCCACCTGGGAAGGTGGAGAGCCGAGCGATGACAGCAGTCCTGAGGGTGAGCCATCTGCAGCACCGCAACAGGCTGGAAGAGGCAGTGGTGTGGTTAAAGAAAGAAGGCGGACCGCACCAAACCGGCCCGCAAATGTTCCACGGAGCACCCCCTTGCGTAAATCTCCCTTGCCAAGGGCTAGGTGTTCCGCGGTATGGCGTTTTTTTAAGGAAAGTGCGGACGACAAAAAAATTGTAGTTTGCAACCTGTGCCACACCAGAATGAGCCGAGGCATGAACACTAGAAACCTCACCACCACCAGCATGATCCGACACATGGCATCCAAGCACCGTAATAAGTGGGAGGAACGCCCGGATCGCCAATCTGTGTCTGCAGGCCACACCACTGCCTCCTCTTCCCCTGTTTTCGGTGCCGGCCAATCGCCTGTCGAAGGCGCAGGCCCGCATACCTCCCGCCCTGCACCTGTACCATCTGAAGCACCATCAGCGACCACATCCACTTCCCTGTCCCAGCGCAGCGTCCAAATGTCGTTACCCCAGGCATTTGAGCGCAAGCGAAAATACCCAGCCACCCACCCACAGGCCATAGCACTAACCTCACACCTTTCCAAATTACTGGCCATCGAAATGCTGCCATTTAGGCTTGTGGAGACTGAGTCCTTCCGCAGCCTGATGGCAGCAGCTGTCCCTCGGTACGCAGTCCCCAGCCGCCACTACTTTTCCCGGTGTGCCGTCCCCGCCTTACACCACCATGTGTCCCTTAACATCACCCGTGCCCTGACCAACGCAGTTACTGGGAAGGTCCACTTAACGACTGACACATGGACAAGTGCTTGTGGCCAGGGACGCTACATTTCCCTGACGGCACACTGGGTGAATATCGTGGAGGCTGGGAGCGACTCGGACCCCTGGATGGCACAGGTGCTACCCACGCCGAGGATTGCGGGCCCTACCTCCATCAGGGTTTCCGCCAGCACCTATGTTATTGGCTCCTCCTCCTCCTCCTCCGTTTCCACCTCCAAATTCTCTGCGCGCAGTGCCACTCACCCATCAGCCGGTAGCTGGAAGCAGTGTAGCACTGCAGTGGGGAAGCGTCAACAGGCCGTGCTGAAGCTGATCTGCCTTGGGGACAAACAGCACACGGCCTCAGAGCTGTTGCAGGGGATTAGTCACCAGACCGAGCAGTGGCTCTCGCCACTCAACCTGCAACCAGGCATGGTTGTGTGTGATAATGGGCGTAACTTGGTGGCGGCTTTGGAGCTCGGCAAGCTCACACACGTACCATGCCTAGCGCATGTATTTAATTTAGTGGTTCAGCGATTTCTAAAAACCTACCCCAATTTGCATGATCTCTTGACCAAGGTGCGCCGCGTGTGTGCACATTTCCGTAAGTCATCTACAGCTTCAGCCGGCCTGTTGAAGCTGCAGCAGCGCTTACAATTGCCAGCTCACCGGCTGCTGTGTGACGTGAGCACGCGCTGGAACTCCACCTTCCACATGTTGGCCCGGCTTTGTGAGCAGCAGAGGGCAGTAGTGGAGTACCAGCTGTTACACGGTCGTCGCCTCTCCATTCAACTTCCTCTAATCAGAAGTGAGGAGTGGGAATGGATGTCAGACCTCTGTGAGGTTTTACGCAATTTTGAGGAATCGACACAGATGGTGAGCGGCGATAACGCTATTATCAGTGTAACCATCCCACTTCTGTGTCTACTGAAACGCTCGCTGCTCACAATTAAAACCGATGCTTTGCATGTGGAAGAGGTGGAAATGGGGGAGGAAGAGCTTACACAAGGTGATAGCCAGAACACCCTCACTTCGTCTTCTCAGCGACAATTGGAGGAGGCGGAGGAGGAGGAGGAGGAGGAGGAAGACACGGTTGCCTCCGCTACAGAGGGTAGCCATGGAACTTTAGTTCCATCTCTTCAGCGTGGGTGGGCAGAAGAGGAGGAAGAGGATGAGGAGATTGAGAGTCATCCTCCAGGTGAAGACAGCGAAATCTTGCCTGTTGGTACTCTGGCACACATGGCTGACTTTATGTTAGGCTGCCTTTCCCGTGACCCACGCGTTATACGCATTTTAGACAACACGGATTACTGGGTGTTCACCCTTCTGGACCCCCGCTACAAAGAGAATTTCTCATCTCTCATTCCTCCGGTGGAGAGGACAAGCAAAATGGTGCAATACCAGAAGGTTCTTGTCGAAAAATTGCTCCAAAATTTTCCATCTGACAACGCTGGCGGCAGAGTACGTGCTACCTTGGCCAACCGAGAAGGGGAGAAAAGGGGAGCACACAGCAGTTCCGACAAAGGCAGGGCAACACTCTCCAAGGCGTGGGACACCTTCATGACACCCCACCAGCACCCTCACCCTGATGCGCAGCCTAGTGTCACAAGGAGGGAAAAGTTTTGGAAGATGGTGAAGGAGTACGTAGCAGACCGTGTCAGCGTCCTCAATTATCCCTCTGTACCTTACAACTACTGGGTGTCCAAGCTGGACACATGGTATGAACTGGCACTCTACGCCTTGGAGGTGCTGGCCTGCCCTGCCGCCAGCGTTCTGTCTGAGCAGGTATTTAATGCTGCTGGTGGCATCATAACAGATAAGCGTATCCGCCTTTCCACCGAAAATGCTGATAGGTTGACACTTATAAAAATGAACAAGTCCTGGATTTCCCCTGACTTCTCCACTCCACTGGAGGAAAGCCCCGGGTGAACATAAAGTCACTTTAGATATGTTATTTACAATGATGGGAATACTCTGTATTCCCATTCACCCCTTCCACCCAAAAAACGGGTATATGGTTGACTCTTAATCTTCTCATCCTCCTCCTCCTCTTCCATATGCCCTGTGATATAATTTTTATATAGGGCCAGCTCACCAGCGGGCCCTGTTTGACAATTTTTGTATAGGTCAGCTCACCAGCGGGCCTTCTCATATAATGTTTTATTGGGTCAGCTCTCTAGCGGGCCCTCTCATATAATGTTTTATAGCGTCAGCTCACTAGCGGGCCTTCGCATATAATGTTTAGGATGGTCAGCTCTGCAGCAGACCCTCACCCATAATGTTTTAGATGGTCGGCTCAGCAGCAGACCCTCATTCCTAATGTTTTAGATGGTCAGCTTAGCGGCATGCCCTCGCCCCTAATGTTTTAGAGGGTCACCAGCAGGCCATTAATCCTAATTTTTCAAGGGTGTGTATGATGCCCTCCTTTATGTGTAATAAAGGGTGTATTGGAGTGACATTTCAGTCTAATTTTTGGCAGCCCTTTCACTTAGTGCATAGGCTTTATGAGTGTTGGACCACTACCTGAACTATTGTACCACAATGTGAATGAGGCCCTCCATTTTGTGATATACAGGTTGTATCGGAGTGCCTCAGGTCCTCCCATTGAATTAAATAGGGCTGGGGTGTTCGACAGAGCAGAAGGTAGTTCTTGGCTTCATCCACTAAGTCACTTCGTCACTTTTACTCAATGGATCAGACCCCACTGTTACGACTATAAATTTTGGACTTAACAAGGGCAAACGGACATGTTGTAAAACCTGTGGTAGCTGCGGCCTCCGTTCCTGAATGCTGTACCTTACCCGGGCCATAACCACGTTGAACACCTGCTTTACGCTGCCCACGTTTCCCTCTTAATCATGGCCCCAGTTCCGAAAAATCGATGACATTTTTTGCAGAATTTGCAGATGATATACAAGTAAATATACAGCAAATACTGTTTGGTAAGAATTTTTCGCCTAAAGTCGTTTTTATCTTCCTTTTTGTGTGTTTTACGATCAGTCTGTAAAAATGGCGTACTACGGGCGAAACATCATTCCCAGCAGCGACGTTGGAGTCCAAGATTCATCCAGACACCTCCCTATGCTGTCCCTGAACCATTTCTGTGGTGTTTCCATCATTTTCTGACCTTTTCCTATGAACCAGGCACCCTCCCCTCATCAGAGCAGGGGGTGCCTGGTGTAA
This sequence comes from Rhinophrynus dorsalis, assembly GCA_037306005.1. Classification (NCBI taxonomy): domain Eukaryota; kingdom Metazoa; phylum Chordata; class Amphibia; order Anura; family Rhinophrynidae; genus Rhinophrynus; species Rhinophrynus dorsalis. Next base: position 349,228,604 of record CM074719.1, on the reverse strand, counting down.
TGCTCGAGTCCTCCCATTGACTTCAATGTGGCTCGGGTGCTCGGCCGAGCACTCGAGCCTCCGGGGGCGCTCGGCCAGAGCACCCGAACACCCGAGCATTGGGGTGCTCGATCATCACTAATCATTACTATCTCTGATTTTAGAGTAGTTTTCACATGACACGTAACAATGCACGTCCTCCAGCAGGGTCTTGACGTCTGCTTTGGATGGAAGATCTGCAAATAGACACATGAGGTCAGATTTGGAAATCAGACTGTTCTCATCAGAAATTGGATTTGGGATGTCTGCCAAGAGCTGTACATCTCCCTGGAAAGTGTAAGAAGCAGACATATCTGAAATTGTAAGAGCGCTTCCCACTCTTCAATACAGTGCGTCAGAGTTTTGTGGAAGAATTTTGCAAGAAGATTGTGTAGGCCACTGTTTGAGTTATTTCAAGACTGAAGTATTGGCACTGATCGAAGATTTTTTCATCTGTATCTCAGGAGAGTATCTCAATTTAGACTGAATATTAGAATCCAGTATAAACTGTGATTAGTGCAGTTTCTCAATGTAGACATGGAGCACAGGGATTATTCAATGGTCAGGTGATGCCCCCTCGTGTTTCGTTTTTGAGACAAAAAGTTTCTCCCATCCCTAACTGGGAGGACTAAATGTTCAATGAAGAATAAATATAAAACTAGAACAATGTTGGTAAAAAACAGTACCTTAAATCCAAATGAAAGCACAAACAATCAGGCTAAATAATAATAAAATAAGGAGTTGGAGATGATACCGGAAAGGTGACAAGATGGAGATTTCTGAAGGGGAAAAAAAGGCAAAACGATGATCAGTGAACGTTCCAACCATATGGGGGAGGTAAAAAAATGGCGATGATAATGCCTCTCTGTATGCAGCTAGTAGGAGATACAAGCTTAAAAACAGATACGAAACAAAAACAAAAAAAACGAAGTGTATCAAATGTGTTCAATGCAACTAAAAGGTATAACGGTCTTCAATATATGCACTTACATAGGCATCCCTACCTGAGAACCTATGCCCACTCTGCTGTCCAACAAGTCTTTTCTTGGTCCACCAAATGAGCTATCTATGAAATGACCTCCAGTAGCTGTTTTCTTTCTGTAAAGCAAGAGTTAAAACTCCTTTTTGGGATGCCAGTATAATACAGTAACTAGCACATGTGCTCAGATGCCATGTAATATTGGGGAGCATACTGCTCTAGGTCCAGGAGGCAGATTCACTAAGCGGGTGAGGGAGGGACAGGGAACAAAATTGAGAAAAGAGCACAATATGTACAGTGGTGCCTTCCCTCTACATCATCGGGGGATTAATGTGCCATCAAACAATGTTAGCCATCAAAAATTTTAGGACAATATTTAATTTATCCATTATCCTTTAGAGAAAAATAATTACAAGTATATCATGTGTAGAGGGGTTAGTGGAGAGGTGAAGTGGAGATGGAGAAACTGTATATGTCTGTCTGCTTTTCTTTTTTTATTACTATTATTGGGGTCCCATTGAGTGTTTTTAATAAAATTGAGCATATCTATACTATAAAAGAAGAAGTGGTCAGGTGACCACAAATTCTATGTCCGTGCCACACACACACCCAGGGAGGCAGCTAGGAGGAGATTTGCATATGTCTCTACATTGCCAGAGCCCAGAGTAAATTATACACACACCCTGGGGCTGGCAACAAAGAGGACGTATGCAGATCTCCTATAAACTGCCTGAGCCCAAAATGCACACCCCGGGGCACAGCTAGGAGGAGATTTGCATACCTCCTCACACTGCCTGACTCACATACACATGCCACCATTACACCACACACAAACACTGGAACTGCTGATGTTCACATTTTCCACACCCTTTTAATGTAAACCATAACATTCCCCTCTGCACAGCTGTGTCCCTCCCTCACCCTGCACCGGCTCATGCCGCTCTCACCCTGCTCCTGCTCATGCCTCTCTCACCCTGCTCTCACCAGAGTACATATGACATAGCACTGTGCATTGCACCAATGATTAAACACCATACTTTCACTGCCTCCTCAGCAATGCACTGACTATGCAGCCTGCTTCGGATGACCAACTCCGGCATGTAAACCAGTGGCTCAATCTGATACACTTCAATAATCTGCTCCCATGTCATGTTAAGTTTTCTCAGAAGTCGGACAATCTGTTCAGGGTTTATATTAACCCTTTGAGTGCTAGAGGGGCATGCAAAGCATTGCAAACTCCTCTGCTACTCAAAGGGTTAACAGACTGCATTGAGCACTGAACTTTGCAAATGGAGGCCACATGAAAACCGCTTACGTTTATGTGATTTAAGATGGGAGTGTTCTGCAACAACAAAGTGAAGTCCAGTAGCGAGGTATCTAATGCATTGCAAAACACATTGGATACCTTTCTGCCACTAAAAGGGTTAAGTGTAATATATTTCAGACACTTATGATGGCAATCTGGAGACCAATAATAGTGGGAGAGTTGCACATAACTCCTACGGCTTTCAAGCCTTTCACATGTAATGCCAACCACAAGCTCATATCCTCAGATCACACACCTTGAAGACCAGGTGGATTTTCACCTCTGCTTCTTACATGATGCAAATTCTCGTCCCCAAGCTTCTTCCCTCACATTCTCTTTCTCTCACTCAAATTTTGCTTTCCCACATATTTTGCTGGCCCAAACTCACTCCCATTCCACTTATTTTCTTGCCTTGCCCCCTTCTATTGCCATCCCTCCTGCCATCCAATTCCCTTGCCCACCTCCTCACTTTTCAGCTGATCTGACTCCATTTATCTCCCTTCTGTTGGCTGACTCTTAACCCAGCAAGTGGACATGTGACAGACTCAAGAGTAAAGCTGTAGGCTGCGAAGTGTGAGTCCCTTCTTGCAGCTCCCCATCCCCTCTTTGTGACCCCCTTTTCTTTCTTTCAGGCCCCCATGCCCCCCCCTCTGACCCCTCTCCTGCCCAGGTGTAGGAACCCCAAAAAATGTTGAAAAGTATCATTAACAATCTCTCTCTCATACACATAGTGCTTTGTTTCATATTAAATGACTGTTTATTAACCCTTTGTATGCTAGATACATTCTCAGTATATTGGGAAGCCTAGTATCCAAGGGGTTAAAATTCCTTTATTGTGACCGAGAGCTATAGCACAGACAGTTCCCCCACTTCACACACTCCCAGCTGTGACCAGACAGGGCTCTAATTTTCTGAGCTCCATGGATTGAGAGCTCTGCGCATCCTCCCATAGCAGGTGAGATTTATTGCATGTAATTCAGGATTTAAGCAATAAATTGCACATGTAATAAATCTCTTTGCTTGGTGGAACTAGCAAGCTCTAAATAAGTGGAGCTCTGATAAGCAGAGCCCTTCCTGGTCTCAGCTGAGAGTTATGTGCAATCCCATGGATTTGCCTGCCGGAAGGTGTACAATGTATTGCAATACACTGGACACTCTGGCAATCTCAGTATATTTGATATACAGGAGTCCTGTCCTATTGTTGTCCTGTCCACTCAACCCCATGTCCTACACCCCTGCCCTTCACATATTCTTCTATGTTATGCACACATGATTGCACAAATGTAAAGTGTCCTAAACTGTACTTTTATTTATACCACTGAAAGCTTTTATTTGTGCACTATTGTTGAGAATTTAGCAAGGATGTACACAGAGAGACTGCCATATTTATCAAGCTAAATAAGTGCAATTTTGGAGCACCAAATTAATATTTCCATGGCTTTTAAACTTTTTAAGACCTCCCTAGCATTCATTGAAGTCCCATTCAAATCAATAGGAATTTGCAGAATTTTCAATAGAGACATATGGTGCCATTGGTTTTACTCCAGAATTGCACATCTTTAGCTTGATAAATAAGGCCCACAGCCACCTGCGGGGATTTGTTTGTGCGCATCACTGGAATTTTCTGTATTCTGCGCTGGCCACGCTTTAGATTGTATGCCACTCTGGTGCTTTCAGCATGGGGTGGGTATCATGATTTTTGCCCTGGCCCCTCACCCCCTCCTCTGCGGTTGACTCTGCTGCGGTGGTGGGGGGAACGGTGGCTTTTCCGAGACTGTACTGCTTGACTTATATTGTATCTGTATAGAATGCCTTTATATCATGTATGTTTGAAGCCCCCTCGAAGTGCCAGGCCCGCCTTTACTTCTTCCTTCCTTCTATTCACCCTCTATATGCCCCCTTCCTCCTTATATTATGAAGTGATGATAACCTGACAGTTTTCTCCCTTTAGTTTAATTGACATATGGTACATGTGTTTAACTATATTCTCCTCCCAGTCCTTTGGAGTACCTTCTGATGCCCCATGGGAGGATGGTTTCATTTGCATAGGCCCAGGCCCATAGACATCGACTTTCTCTTATCTATACAGTAAATACTAATTTACTACTTGTCCCCCCCCCAGCCCCACAGATACGATCTGTGATATTGGCTCCTTCTGGGTAGCTTGCTCCCAGACGCTATACACTTTGGTATGTTCTAACCCTGTTTGCATGTTTCTCTGCTCTGTTTTCCATTCAACTTCCCTTTTCTTGTTTCCTCAGTTTTCCTTCTCTTTTCGTCCCTTCCACTTACCTTTCCTCTCCTTCCCCTTCCCCTCCCCCTGGTGTAGTGTGCGGGGTGATCTTCCAGTTGTCGTGCCTGATTGAGTTGGGGATTTACTCCTGTGGTCCCGCTCCCTCTGGTGGTTAGTACCAGATGGCTCAGTTAAAGGTGACGTCCCTCAATTTTCGGGGACTGAATATTCCCAAGAAGAGATCTTCTCTATAGTGAGAGGCTTGTAGACTTCATTCTAGTATTTTATTCCTTCAGGAAACTCATTTTGTAGCCTCCAACCATCCGACCATTACTAATTCTTACTACCCTCAGGGGTGGTATGCTTCTGCACCAATCAAAAAGAAAGGAGTGGCTATCCTAATTGACAAACACACTCCTTGGTTCCACAAAGGAGATTATCGTGACCCAGAAGGAAGATTCCTGTTCATTAAGGGCCAGGTTTTTAACTTCACTTTTACTCTGGTAAATGTGTATGCTCCCAACACAGGAGCTCCGACTTTCTTAACGCGTCTATTCCAACAACTTGAGTCTTTTCAGGAAGGCTATCTGATTTTAGGGGGAGATTTCAACATGGCTTTGAATCCTAGTCTTGATACATCTAGAGGTTCCTCCCAATATCCTAAATCAGCCCTAGGACGAGTGAATTCCTTGTTGTCTAAGGCTGGGGTGGTGGCTGCTTGGTGCACTCTCAACCCCCTAGTGAAAAATTATACACTTTATTCGTCAAGTCATTCTTCCTTTTCGAGACTGGAATACATATTTCTGGATCAAGCCCAGCTGCACAATGTTACACAAACCTGGATCAGCCCTATGTTTCTCTCTGATCACTCACCAGTCCACTTGTCTCTTTAGTTTCCCTCCATTCCTCGGTGTGTACCCTCTTGGAAACTCAATGATCAACTCTTTATCACGGTGCCCGTGCTTTCCTATTCTGAAAGGCGACATTATTATCACTGCCATTCTCTGATTGGCTGGTTTTAATTGCTACCACTAGGGTTTGTCTTTATACACCCTGGGATGTCCTCCCTTAGGCGCCCTTTTCGTGGTGTATGAGTTCCTGAGTTTGTTCTGTGCTTATGCTGATTCGTGTATGACCTGGCCTGCCTGACTACGATTTAGTTCCAGAGTTCCTGTTGCTATGCTCCGGTGCTGACTATTTCCTGGCTGAGAACCTGCTCCATTGCTGAATACATCTGGCTGTAAAACCTGCTCCGGTGCTGACAGTATCCTGGCTGAGAACCCGCTCCATTGCTGACAGTATCCTGGCTGTAGAACCCGCTCCGTTGCTGACCGTAGTTGGCTGCCTTCCTCGCTGTGGCCGTTGCCCGCCGTGGAATCCCATCCACGTGATTACCATGTCTTGTCTGTGCCTCTAGGTGACCCCGTGAGGTCACCGGTTTCCAGAGTCTTGCAGCTAATTTTCGGTGTGTGCCGCGGGGTGCTGTTTTCTGTCGACCAAAGGCTGAGCATTGTGCTCAGTACCGGTGCAGTGTTTTACACACTGACTGAGTTACTCTGATCCCTCTCTGTGTCTGCCTCCCTAGTAGCGCTGGGCTCACTCCCTATGGGAGTTGCAATTAATTTCTGGGCATTGTCATTTAACCCTGTATGTACCTGAGGCTCCCAGGTAAAAGAGCACTACCGTTTCTGACTGCAGAGTCTTGGGCTCAAGAGCCAGCGTTTCATTTACAGCTTGCAGGTTGAGAGACACTGGTTGCGTTCCTATACTTACCTCTTCTCGATCCACCCCTAGCGTTCTAGGGTTTTCCAGTAGCAGCTGCCTAGGTCTCCGTTAACCCTTTTAGGGTTGATCTGCATATAGACGGTTGCCTCCTGCCAGTGGGCTAGGGCCTTGGTCAGTGTTGCCTCGCTTCAGTGGGGTCAGTACCCAGGCGTCTGGGTTGTGCCAGTCCTCTACTATGGGCTCCATGCCACTGTAGTCCTGTTGCCATTCCAGCACTGTGCACTCGTTTCCTTGCCGGTTCTGCCAGAGTTTTGAATTGTCAACCAGTTCCAGTTCTTTCCATTTGTCAGTAAGGGTTCCAGTACTCAGGTGTCTGGGTCAGTCTGTCCTTTTTGTGTACCTCCTCTGTTGGCACCCCACCATCTGTTTTGGGACTGTACGTTACTTTACAAGGTGTGCCAGATCCTGTCTGATGTATTATCAGTATCCTACTGTCTAGCTCAGACCTTATTACTGTACTCCTGGTATATCTTCCTGTTCTGTTTGTAGGTCTAGTGCCTATACCGTGTATGCACTTTATTCTAATAAAGTTATTTTAACCTTATCGTTCTGAGTGTTCATCTAAAACCGTGACACTCTTACAAGATCGGCTTGTTGTATCAACCTTATTGGAGACTCTAAATTCCTATTTCAAGGATAACGCTTCTTCAGTAGGTTCCCCGGCTGTAGTTTGGGAAGCACACAAATGCGTGGTATGTGGAGAGTGTATTAGATGGGGTTCACTCAAAAAGAAACAGCATCAACTAGAAGTTCAGGACCTAATCAGACGGGTTGCGGCATTAGAGGTTACACATAAGCAAGATCCTTCCATTTCTGCCCTGGCCAGTCTGAATACAGCTCGAGAGCAGTTGACTACCCTCCTACGCTCAAACACCTTAAAATCTTATCAGTGGTATAAGTATAAGGCCTTTCTTCACGGTAACAAATGTGGGTCTGTTTTAGCTTGCTTAGTTAAGATTAAACGATTGCACAATTTCATATCTGGTGTCAAGGATTCTTTGGGGAGGCTGAGGAGAACTTTTCGGACATAGCCGCTACGTTTTGGGACTTTTACCAAGAGCTATATAATCTCCCTCTACCATTAGCTCACCCTGACATAGAGGCTTGGAAGTCCAAAATTAAAACTTTTTTGGACAAGTCTGGATTTGCGAAATTGTCACTAATTGATGTGCAAGAACTTGAGGTACCATTCTCTGGTGAGGAGGTTAGGAGAGAGATACATGAACTCCCGTTGGGGAAGAGCCCTGGCCCGGAAGGGCTGACTTCTGCCTATTATCGCACGTTCAGTGATACTTTACTCCCGCATTTGACCTCCACGTTCAACAGTATTGCCTCTGATTTTCCATGGACTAGGCAGGCTCTGGAGGCACACATTACAGGGAAGGTAAGGACCCTCTGGTGTGCGGAAGCTACCGGCCTATCTCACTCTTGAACATGGATGTCAAATTGTTGGCTAAATTGATAGCTCTATGCCTGAAAAAGTTCCTTCCGAAGTTGATCCATTTGAACCAATCCAGGTTTGTACCAGGGGGGAAGCCTGAGATAATTTGGCTAGAGTGGTTGCCTTATTACACACAGCATTGTAGAGGAAGATACCCTCCATCTATTGATGCCAAAAAGGCTTTTGACCACATAGCCTGGCCTTACCTCTTGGGTGTTCTGGACCATTTGGATCTCGGTCCTCTCTGTTTGGCCTCAGTCCTCAGCTTCTATTCTTACCCTACGGCGAAAGTGAAGGTGAATGGCCTTCTTTCTGAACTGCTGTCAATTATCAATGGGACTAGGCAGGGATGCCCCCTGTCTCCCATTCTCTTTATTTTGGTGTTAGAGCCCCTCCTCTGTACAATCAGGAACACTCCTATGATTCAGGGGCTCCCCACGGCCCAAGCTTTTGTGAAACTAGCGTGCTTCACAGATAATGTACTCTTTTTTCTTTCTCACCCGAAGCAGTTCCTGCGCCACTTGCTCCCTATTCTTTCACAATACGGCTCCTTGTCTCACTTCAAGGTCATCCTTTCTAAATCAGAAATCTTGAATTTAAATCTACCTTCGGGAGTCGAAGCAGAGCTGAAACACCTATATCCCTTCCAGTGGCCCACTCAGGGTTTGAAATATTTAGGTGTGATTCTTACACCTTTGCCTGGGAACCTGGTGGGAGCCAATCTGGCCTCCCTCTTGACATCTCTTAAATGAGACACTGAGAACTGGAATTCTCCTTATGTATCCTTGCTCAGGAGGATCAATTTGGCTAAGATGATACTCTTACCAAAGATAATGTACTTAATCAGTGCTTTCCCTGTACATATTCCTTTGCGGTATCTTAAATCTTTGCAAGCTGTGCTATGTTCCTTCATCTGGAGGTTCAAAACACCCTGATTGGCTCTGTCTATGATCCTCCTCCCCAAGTCGAGAGGGGGTTTGGGAGTCCCAGATGTCAGGCTATATTATAATGCTTCGACTTTGATAAAAATAATGGACCTTTCTAGCAATCTGCAGAAAGAATGGGTGGAATGTGTACAACTATACGCTCCTGGGATTGACCTGGGGCACCTATGTTGGTCTGAACCCAGGTCGTTCCCGATAACTTGTCGGAACCATTGCATTCTAGGAAATCTCCTGACCTTTTGGTGTTCACTTAATGAACAGCATTCTTTTCTGTCGTACCCCTCTCGTTGAACCCCTTTGTTTTTGAACCCAGCCTCTCTGCCTGGACAATCGAATGCATCAGCCAGTTTATGGCAAGCACAATGCTTGATCAGGATGGGGGGATTTGCTAGATGGTGTAGAGATTCTCCCATTTGAGTGTCTAGTTTCAGACTTTGATCTTCCTGCGACCTGTTTTTGGCAGTATCATCAGATCAAGACTTTCTTAAAACTCTGATGGCACAGGAGCCGCCTGTAGAGGCTAAATCTCCTTTTGAGTCTCTTATGTCAGACCCCAAGACTAACCATCATTCCCTTGCCAAATGGTAGAAGTTTCTTCTCTCTCATCCTCCCAGGACCAAGCATCCTTTCTTCCGTGCGGGGGAAGAAGAACGCTCTATCTTTCTCCCTAGAGATGAATGGCTTAAATTGCTCCACAGACTTTTGAGTTCTGTGAAAGATGTGGCTACACAGGAATGTAATTTCAAACTTCTGTCTAGGTGGTATCGTACCCCACAACTATTATATCATCTATTTCCTACCACAGTTTCTGCCTCTTGTTGGAGGTGTGATGGGGATGTGGGTACTTTCTTGCATTTGTGGTGGTCTTGCCTTGGGATCCCACACTTTTCAGTTGAGGTAGTCTCTCATTCATCCAATATTTTGGAGGTTCGCCAGGCCAGGAACCCTCTCCTTCTTCTTTTCTCTTATGGATTGCCAGATGGGTTGCAGAAGTGTCCACCCCTGTCTCGACTTTTGACTAATGCTGCTAAGTCTTTAATTCTCTGCTTGTGGAAATCAATTAATTCCCCTACCTTAGCCCTTTGGGCATAGCGTGTTCAGTCTTTCTACACGATGCACAAGATGAACACGGCTGTCACGCACAATTGGTCTACCTTTATGCCTATTTGTGCTCCATGGGAGAAATATTTTGACAGATATCTGGCCCATATGGTATGATGATTCTGAGGCTTGTTTTGAGACTTCTGGCAGAGGTTCCCATACACTATGCCTTTACCGCTAGCCTCCCCTTTCCTGTTAACCAATTTCCTACCTCCCTACCCCTCTACCTTATCTTTCTATGCTTCTTTCTCTAGTACTATTTTTTTTTTTTTACCCATGGACGTCGCTCACTGAGACTGAACTTTATCTTGTGTCACCGTCCAGTCCTTTCTTCGACCTCTTTAAGGCTGACGTTAATTCATATTACTTTACTTTCATGACACTTCCTAGAGTAAGTTAGGCATTCGAGGAGGCTTATATGCAGTGAACGAGTTATACATTCAACTCTTGTCTCTCCCTCTCTTTTCCTTTCTTATTCTGACTAACTGTTTAACCTGGAGATGAGGACTACATCAAGCTCTGAACTCTGTGAAGTGTAAATGTTGTTTATATAGCATTTTATGCTAATAATTGAGCTTGTTCATATTATGCTCTGTTATATGCTTACCAGGGATTGAATCCCTGTTTTCTTTTATATTTGTACACAATTTGGATCTTGAATAAATTATTGAGAAAAAAAAAGGCCCACAGCCTTTACACCTTTTCATTTGTTTGGCTCTTACAGCGGCCCATTGTGACTGTCCCCTGAGGCTGAAGTACTAACAAAAGAAGAGCAATTCTGGAGCAAACCAACTGTGCCATAAAAAGCAAATAAACTGCATTGGAGACCACTCTAGCACTGAAGGGGTTGAAAGGCCAGTTTAAATCAATAACACTTATTTGTTCCCTCTGGTGCTGTTCGTTTGCACCCACATTGCACCAGTTTTCCTTAGTATGTGACATTTTATTATGAAGTCTATTGTCTGGGGGAAGAGGCCCCATATTGAGGCCCTGCCTAGGGGCCTATGGAGTTATAATCCGGCTCTGCTTTTTAAGGGATTTAAGATAACATTCTGTCACCTCAACAGAGCACATCTTCCTGTTTTATTGGAGACATTTTGTAAACATGTTTAAGAAGCCACTTCTATTAACAATGCCAACTTCATATACACAGTAAGCACTTTACATTTTGGTGTTAAAGAACAACACTATTGGCCAATATCCTTTTATAATAAATTAGCAATGTGGGACTTAGCTTATATTTGTTTTGAGTAACTAGCAGTGTGGAATGGTGTTGCCTCTCTGTTTGCTTTTTATGCAATGCTTAACCATGCAGAGTGGTATGCAATGTATTGCAACGCACTGCATACCCCTCTGGCACTCTGAAGGTTAACAATGTATTGAAATGGCAATCTCTCAACTTTCACCCAACCTCTCACATACCTTTATTACCCATAAAACAGGGGTATCCAATGAATATCTCTGCAATGTGTTGCATACCGCTACCACTGAAAGGGTTAAACTGTTTGCTCTCATTAAACACAGAGAACAGTTGAGAAACTGGCCCATTGTCTGACAGATTGATTTTCAGTCATTCTCTTTTCAGTGCAGTTATGGTCACTCTTCTGTTTAAATTCAAGGCTGTTTGAATGTAAGAGCACTGACAAGACACGCCATATAAATTCACTCACTCACACACAGGGCATGTCTTTCTGGTCTCATCTGTGTGTGTAATAACAGATACAATAATATGTATGTGTGTGTATGCATGTATGTGTGTTTCTGTGTATGTATGTATGTATGTATGTATATGTGTGTCTATGTAGGTATGTGTGAACTCTCTACTTCAACTAACACAAACTTAACATTACTCAATACAAACAGTAAAAAAAAACAGATGGGCAACACCGTCCTAGACTGCTAGTAACAAATAAAGTAATTGCAGGTACTAGTGGATTGCATATATAGAATTTGTATATAATTATTTAATCATAGAAGTGGGGAGCTTGCAAGCTTTAGGTAATAAATAGTAATATTTTATGTAGTGAGAGTGGACTGCATTTCTTCTGTAGTAGTTAAGCATTTCAACCACTTTATTCATATCAAGAAGCCAACAAGTGTGATTGGGAATTCTAGATGTGCAGTTTTTCCTTTCTGTGCAATTCACTAAATATCCTAATTTTTTGTTTTTGTTTGTGCATTGAAACTGATTTTTGCCTACATATAAGTAACAGTTTCAGTAATGTCCTTCTTACATTTTGATTAGCTGTATAATGCAGTATCTAACAACAGCTTTTCTTTGTGCTTATATGACTTGATGTCCCTGGGGTGGTTATCACATATCCCTTAACTTCTGATGTTTCATGACTAGGACTGAACTTGAATAGACTGTTTATTGCTGCATAAACTCACTTAAGTAGTAACATAAATACAGAGTAGCATTCCAGCAGACTGTTGATAGATCAATTTATTAGTGTTTTTGTAATGGGATGTACTGTTATTAAGACATATTCATTATTTCGCTTATAACAGTGCATAGATCCCAGTAACAGAAGGAAAGTTTTAGCTATAGTGTGAATGGGATATTACTGCAAAGTGTTTTGCATCAGTATTGTTCTATTATAAAACTAGTTGAAGAGCCCGTTACACAGGACACAATGCCACTGCCAGCCAGTAGCGGGGCAGTCATGCGCAGTAGAGACTGCCCGCACTGTAGTTGATACAGAGCTGGACGCTCCTTCGGTCAGCCTCTACTGCTCATGACTGCATCGTTACACACGTTTTAGTGAATTATTATATAGGATAGTAAAAAAGTGTTAACATTATGCAGACCTGAGCACAGATAGCTGCTATGTTTGAGCATGATACCGATAAGTGTTAATGCATGTGGAAGCCAAAGCTCTCCCATATTACTATTGTTAGAATGCTTATAAATTCCTTTAGATAAAAAAGTTAAATTTTTTCACAATGCCAGGCAGCGGCAGGCACTTTATTATTGCAATACTAAACATGCTCCATGACTCATATGTTCTATTCACTCATGCAAACAAACCAGTGATTAAATTTTTTTGTTAGAATGGAACTTTACTTTCTTAGTTAAAAATGTAGAATTTATCATAATGTGAATGCATCTGTTATGCTTGAATAAGTAAAAATAGCAATCACAAATGTATTGCATTTTGCTTTTCAACATTTATGGGGACCCTGAATAATACACCATGTAATGCTCTCTAATTACTTTATGGTTTACTTACATTTTATTTGCATTGTGTATTTAAAGGGATAGTAATACTTTGTTTTATCTTTATTTTATTTTGTAGGCATTAAAAAAACATGAAGAACGATATGTCTTATCTCTCAAACCTTTATGGTTTGTGAGATATTCACAAGCAAAGTTTCCCCTCCCGCCCCTTTTACCTAGTGTAAGCCATCTCTTCTCAGATGTGGAATGCAGTCCATAGACCAGACAGATAACAGCAGGGGACAATCTTCTTCCTATGAGAACAATGAAAGCCCTGCCCCCCTTGACAAGTTTTTCAGGTTTTTCCCTTATCTTAATTGAAGATTGTCCCTCTCTGCAATCTACCTGGGCACCTCTCTTCTGATCTGGCTGAACAGTGTTACATCAGTAAAAGGGGCGGGAGGGGGATACTTTGTTATTGAATTACTCTTGAACTACCACTCTGACAGAATTGAAATAACACTCTCCAAAATCCAAATACTATGATGATTAATTAGAGCTGCTTTTATTATGAAACATTACTATCCCTTTAACTATGTAAGATATAGTTTTACCACATCGACCCAAACACTGATGGCCTTGGACAGATAGGGCTCCCATAGTTAGCCTTAAAAGAATTCATAATGCCAGGCTGCACTACTTAAAATGCATTGCTGTACTTTATTATGCTCATAAATATCTTCCTCCTTCAAATGTCTGATTATGAGAGCAATAAACACTGTCAATATCCAATACACCATCATTAAAGCAATATATTAAAAACAATGCTCTCAAAAATATTTCCATTTGCTTTCAGACTGCATATGACTTGAATTTGTTTGCAGGCTAATTTGATATACATACACTCCCTCATCCCAGCACACTCTTCACTTTGAATAACAACACTAGGAAGGAGGAAACAGATAACTATGCAAATTGTGATAGTGGGCTTTCTTAGATGTACTGGAAAACACAAAGACAAACGGCGCAGAAGATAACCTCTAAGTGCAGTATTATGAATGTTCAGTCCATTAAAAACATCACTCAATCTTTTGGAAATGTACTCACATTCTTCTGAGGCTCCAACCAGCCTCCAGGATGAATCGCTTACACTGGCTCACACCCCAGTATGGTGTCTTACGTCAAAGCTCCAATTGCTCTTGATATTCAATCAATGTGGAAGCGTCAACAAGTACTGTGTATCACAAACCCAGCACTTCCTGCTGACACAACCTAATTGTTATAAATGTACACCATTCTTGACCATAGGTCAGAATAGGGGAAATAAAAAGTGACGCCAGTTGTATCAACAGGTCGATTGATATGAATGGATATCGAATTTATTTGTATATAAAAAAATTATTTTATATAATATAAAAAATATTGGATAGAAACACCAACAACAACTAAAAAATAAATCTATACTCCAATATTTTGGGTTCCTGGCTGATGCATTTCGTGGTTAAATACCACTTCTTCACAAGCCCCAAAACAATATATAGTAAAATCTCTTTCAATAGAATTTTTTGTAAAAAAAAAAGATTTTACTATATATTGTTTTGGGGCTTGTGAAGAAGTGGTATTTAACCACGAAATGCATCAGCCAGGAACCCAAAATATTGGAGTATAGATTTATTTTTTAGTTGTTGTTGGTGTTTTTATCCAATATTTTTTATATTATATAAAATAATTTTTTTATATACAAATGAATTCGATATCCATTCATATCAATCGACCTGTTGATACAACTGGCGTCACTTTTTATTTCCCCTATTCTGACCTATGGTCAAGAATGGTGTACATTTATAACAATTAGGTTGTGTCAGCAGGAAGTGCTGGGTTTGTGATACACAGTACTTGTTGACGCTTCCACATTGATTGAATATCAAGAGCAATTGGAGCTTTGACGTAAGACACCATACTGGGGTGTGAGCCAGTGCAAGCGATTCATCCTGGAGGCTGGTTGGAGCCTCAGAAGAATGTGAGTACATTTCCAAAAGATTGAGTGATGTTTTTAATGGACTGAACATTCATAATACTGCACTTAGAGGTTATCTTCTGCGCCGTTTGTCTTTGTGTTT
This sequence comes from Rhinophrynus dorsalis, assembly GCA_037306005.1. Lineage (NCBI taxonomy): Eukaryota > Metazoa > Chordata > Amphibia > Anura > Rhinophrynidae > Rhinophrynus > Rhinophrynus dorsalis. The sequence continues at coordinate 349,213,517 of CM074719.1, read as the reverse complement.
TCCAGTTTTTCTACGTAGTGGGAGCCCTACCCAGTTGGAGCGAGCTGCAAGGATTTCTCATCTGTGGACTATTTGGTTAATACTTTGTTAATGTATTGCCTGTATTCTTTATTTTTATTTTTTTAATTTGATTTTGTGGTTGATTTTTTGGGTACCATTTTATTGTAGTAGTATAATTGCCCTATTTGTGTGACTATTTTTGCTGCTTTGGTTTAGTGGGCCGACTTTTTGACCACAAAGGTAGTGTAATATACCTTTATTTCTTTTATAATTGTTATTCTTTAGAGTGAAGAGCAGCATAATTTTATATATAAAAAATAATTTTTCTGTTTTTCTTAGATGTGTACATTACTACAATGATATTATTACAATGATTACAATGTGTATCAGGTTAGATGGTTATTAAGGTTTTCAACTGGACAGACCAAATGTTTATTGAGAAGACATTTAACAGTTGTTTTCAGCTGTGGGATGCTTCATCATGATATGCTCAGTGTACAATGACATCAAGTGTATCACCAAGTAACAAACATGAGAAGGGCAGGATGATCAAACTGCTGCAGGTTGGCTTGCTCATGCTAGCTATTTCCACACAGATTGAACGTTGACAATTTTTCTCCATGTGTATTACCATAAATAGCTTTGTGTCCTCATCAAACATTTAGATCTTCCTTTTAATAGCAACTTCAAGGTCATTAATAATAAATTAAATAGCATTTGACCCAGACTTGAAAACTGTTGTACTTTTTTACAGCTTTAGTTACACTACTTTTTATTTATTTTCAGTTTAAGTGTAGAGGGTTAATGAAAAATAGCAACGTTCTAAAACATTTACAATAATTTATTTATCAAGGTATAAGGTAATAATATTAATATATCTTCTGACCAAACTGTTCTAGACAAAATCTTATCCCATTATAACAGGAACAATACTACACCAGAACAACAGAAGAATAAAATATAATGTTAAGTGATATAAATAGTGTAAACCAGGTTAAAACATTGGCATCCGGGATAACAATATAAGTCCCCCTATGGTGACTATAAGACACTACGTGAGTACAATATATATCTTGTTCTGTTTATTCACATGACTTAATTGTGTTATTCAACAATCAGAGGAAAGAGTGGGATCAGGTTATGGCTCATATAATAGTGAGTAGGGGTGGGCAAAATCTCTTGCCATGTTCCCGCAAGACATCCCATGAAAACCACATTGTTGTCCGCTTTTTCACAGGAAAATCTGCTTTAAACGTGCAATTAAAATCTTCTAATTTTTCACACATTGGCCTAAACTTTTGCCATTTTCTCGACAGCTAGAACGTTTCTTCCAATGATTTATGTGGTTTTTGCTTTTGTGCTATAAAAACGTGAGGCAAAGAGGTGAGGCAAAGATCAAAGAGTAGGAAGAACAGTGAAACCCAGGCAGACACTGGAATTTTGATGATGAGTGAAACAACTAGTTCGCCATCACCTTCTTCCTCTAGGGTAACATCTTCTGCTAATCCACCCCATTCATCATTACCTCCCCCACCAAATGATAGCCACTCTGTTGATGTTAGGATGTGGCAGTGGGCCTCTACCCATTACACACTCTGTGGTGCACTGACCACTCATGGAAGTGTGGTGGAGGAGAATTGCAAACAGGGCATCAAGCAGCATCTGAGGAGATTCCATCCAGCAGATTATGCTAAGATGGTGGCAGGGAGGGTACATCATTACTATTAATCTGTCAGCAGGTTGTCATGTGTCCTTAGCAGGGTGTGGACAAGTGGTTTAGTGACAGCATCAGTACCTGGTTTCTGGTGTCATGGTGTTTGGATACAGTTGTGAACATTGCAGTTGCTGATGAGAGGCACAGTTCCTGCTCTTAAAAGAAAAAATATATTCTAATAACAATACACCCATGATTTTGGAGGAGGGACAGGTGGAGAAGAATTATTGGCCAACTTCTTCTTTTCACCACATAGACCAAGGGCTACTTATTGTGCTGCTACTGCCTCAGGAACATCACTGGACCTATTCATGGCAAGTGGAACCTTCATCATCCATCACCCATGTTACTGTTATTGTTGGTCCCATTCCCTTTCAGCTGCCTAATCATCCTGTTTCTTAAACAACTCAGCAGCAACAGTGCAAACAGCAATTGCAAATTCCATAATTATGGATTCAGGAGGACATTTGACAATGGCCAGTGGCCACTGGCCATAATGACCTGCTGGCACTAGGGGTTTGTTTCTAACAAGCCCAAGTCCTACAAATCAATGTGTCTTTGGGACTTGTGCCTCTAATAAGTCTAAGTCCTACAAATCAATGTTTCCTCAGGGCTTGGGCCTCAAACAACAAATGTAACAAATCATGCTCTACAAAATACTCTATCAAGTCAAGCATCAGTCCACCCCAGTGCAGCTTATGTTAGGGGGTTCCTGTCTCTCTCACGTTACATATAAATTTCTTATTTTATTGATTTATTTTTTTAACTGTCTCCACAATATCAGTCATGAAAACATCCCCAAAACAAATCACCTGTTCAACTGATTCATTCCTCAGACTCCACCCTCTAATACAGGCACCCTCCTCAGACCCCTTTTAGACCATGTATTATGGGGGTTTTTAATTGTATTTAGGATTTATTTTTTTATTAACTGCCCCCAATCCCAGTAAACACCCCTCCAAAAAAAACATTCCCTGTTCAACTGATTCTTTCCCAACACCCCATCAACACAGTATCACGGTGCCCGTGCTCCTCTTGCGACATTCTGTCAGTCTATGCTCTGCTTCACTCCTATTGGCTATGCTGTGCTTGTCCCACCCAGTATGGCCTTTATATGCTGGGTTCTGGCACCTCTCCGGTGCCCTTTCGTGGTGTTCCTGTACCAGTGCTTGTTCCTGCTTTCAGTATTCCCAGTGTATCGACCCGGCCTGCCTGACTACTCTACATCTCGTCTCCTGCCTGTGAACCGACCCGGTCCGCCTGACCATTCTTGTTCTCCTGCTCCTGTGTACCGACCAGGCTTGGCTGACATTCCTGCTCCGTGTACCGACCCGGCTTGGCTGACGTTCCTGCTCCGTGTATCGACCCGGCTTGGCTGATGTTCCTGATCCGTGAATCGACCCGGCTTGGCTGACGTTCCTGCTCTGGCTGCCTCTGTGTCGCCTTGGCAACATTCCTATTGGTTTGGCATTCGTGACACTCCCGGTTGTTTGCGACCTCAGGGCGAGTTGCTCAGTTGCTGAGTCAGTTCCCGTTATGGCAGTGCTCAGTGGTGTTGTCTCCATTACTGCTACGGCAGTGTGCAAGTGGCCTAATCTCCGTTACTGCTCCTGCAGAGTGCAAGTGGCCTAGTCTCTTTTACTGCTACGGCAGTGTGCAAGTGGCCTTGTCTCTGTTACCGCTCCTGCAGAGTGCTAGTGGCCTAGTCTCCGTTACTGCTACGGCAGTGTGCAAGTGGCCTTGTCTCCGTTACTGCTACGGCAGTGTGCAAGTGGCCTAGTCTCCGTTACTGCTACTGCAGTGTGCAAGTGGCCTAATCTCCGTTACTGCTACGGCAGTGTGCAGGTGGCCTTGTCTCCGTTACTGCTACGGCAGTGTGCAAGTGGCGTTGTCTCCATTACCGCTCCTGCAGAGTGCTAGTGGCCTAGTCTCCGTTACTGCTACAGCAGTGTGCAAGTGGCCTAATCTCCATTAACTGCTATGGCAGAATACAAGTTGCCTGATCTCCGTTACTGCTACGGCAGTGTTGCTCAGTCTTTGATACTGCTCTCACAGTTCACTTTGGTCTGCTAACCTGCTACTGGGCGTTACTCATCTGTAAGCTCTCTATCCTAAGTGAGCTCCTTCACAGACCTCTCTTCACATGGGACTGTTTACACTTGCCGAAGGCCATTAACCCATGCAGTACAGATACCCTGGGAATCGTTTGTGTTCTGCCTGACCTGTCAGTATATTCTGTTATGGACTCTATGGTTATACTGGACCTGTGTAGGCATATGTATATGTAACCTGTCTTGTGTCTGATTAAAATACTACAGGACCTGTGAGGGTTATTGTACTACTGTTCTTTCAATAAAACTGTGTTCTATCCTAAACCACTGTGTCTGTGTGTCGAACAAACCGTTACACACAGACACCCTCGTGCCCCTTTAATCCTATGCCTTTGGGAAATAAAATAATATTTGCTTTGTGTTGTGTGTAAATTCAATTTTCCCATTGATTTCAATGGAATGAGCTGGGCAAAAAAAAAGTCTGCACTTTTCCAGGTAGTTATTCGCAAAGCAGGAAGTGCTATTAGTCACATGTGGACATATTAAGAATCAACAAAAATCCATTAGGTTGAGAGTAACCGGAGAAACATTTGTTGTCAGTTTATAAACTGTACATTTGAATATGTGGTTTATTTGCTGGAATGTGCCTGTGGGTACCAATATGTGGGACACTCATCTCTCCAACATTAAGGGGTGCCAATCTTTAAAAAAAACTGGCACAAAAAGAAATCTATTGGATTTTGAAATTAAGAACTATGGAGCCTTGTGGGATGAATGAAGAGATTTACTTGTGGTGCCTATGAAAACTAAAACTGAAATGAAAAGTCCAATCTCTACTGACCCTGGCTACCTAATTACACTACCCTGTACCTTAGATCTCTTGGGAGCTGAAAACTAGCCATTTTACCAATCCCCAACTATACTTTTGATGGAATCTGGATCAAATCCACTAACTTAGCTTCATCACTTGGTCCTCTATATAGGAATTTAATTTTTCTGGACCTATGGCCGTATCCCTATACATGCACTTTTATATTGATATATAGGATCGATCATTGATGTACAGTTTATTTGAATTATCATGAATGCCTGATATTATATCCAGCAATTTAGAAGTACTGCCCAGTGTCCTTACCATTAATTTATGACTTCACATCTGTATAATAACCCTGTACAATACCATGGGCCACATGTATGAACTGCCTCTTCCAATGCTGGGTCAATCATAAACCATATTTTGGCTTTTTTTCCATCAATTAGGGATAAGGATGAATATCCCATCCTCCTTCACTCCACGAGTGTAGCGACATTTTGTATGGTCCACCCAATAACCATCTATAGAGTAGTATGGGCAATAAATAATTTGCCTCAGTCACAGAGAAGGTATGGGCAATGTACCTATAGTATCTACCACAGACCTTGATCTAGTGGTTAACTAGTGTAGAAAACTCTTGAGATGAAAGGCTTCTATGATCCATCACAGTTCTCCATTACATCACAAAGCACATCTCAATATCAATTCTCACTAGTTTTTAAGCAGCTCTTCCTTCAGTTACAGATTAGACTGATGGTAAATAAGGTCTCCTCACATCATACCTCAAAACCTACATGAGAATTCAAATGATAATTCAATGTCAGAGGTCATGTCATGACCATTTTATTGTATTTTATTACTTACTGTAAAATTGAAAACTTTCTATTCTAGATCTACTAGGGACACAATTTTCTGTATTATAAAATAAGATTTTGACATACATTATAACTTGTTGCAACAATATGTATGACATTTGACCTTTACTAATTAGCCGATGATTGGTTGTGGATCACTTTAAAAGGTTCGCCAGCTCACGGCGTTTAATTTATCAAAGCTTTCTTGATAAAGGGGAGACAACTCCCCAAAAACAGTAGATAGAATTTTAAGAATTTACTACTTTTATTCCACTGACAAGGACTACGTGAGGGACAAAAAGGACAATGAAGACCACCAATGGAGGCATCAAGGGTAGCAGAGAGAGGACTCATGTTCTGGATTGAACTGTTTGCTTTATAGGCCCTAAATACAAGCATTGTTCTGGTAAGCAGACTGTAGTAATGTTGTATCTGGTATAAGAACTCTTTTGGACATCAGTCACCTGAGACAGGTGATCTGTCAGTGATTCATTTAGTTTGATACTGATTACTATGCCTACAACCTGACCCCAATCTTTCCTCTGATTGTTGGAGAACACAATTAATTCCTGTGAAATCTAATAAAATATAATAACAATAAGAACTATATTGTACTTATTTAGTGTCATACAGGCACCAGGGGTGGGTGAAAAGTGAAAAAAATTTCCCGCTTGACTTTTCATGACAACTGGCTGATTTTTCTCTTGTTTTGCAAAAGTTTTCTCCTTTTCACCAATGCAAAATTTTCCTCCTTTCACCTATTTTACCAAATGTTTCGCCTATATTTCCAATGGGCACTACATTTCCCACTGCAATATTACTTTTTCTGAGGACTGTAGTTTTGAAATAAGTGACTGAAAGTCAAAGTTGTGAGTCCTACAGCAACATATGCCTTGTAAAATGTGCAGAATGCATTTGTCCTTTGCACACAACACTAATTTCCTACTTAAGTGACACTGGCACATATTCATAGTAATAAAAAAAAAAGTACAACTTACAATGTGTCAGATGTGTATTGTAATGGTGGTGGTGGAGGACTGGCATGGTGTGATCTGTGTATGTATATAGATTTTACCATTGTCATGTCTGTGTCAAATTGCTATCCTCCTTCTCAGATTATTGACACACATTACTTTTCAGACATAGCAGTGGTCCCAAGTGGGGAAGATGGTGGCAACCCTTCTTCACATTTGTCCTCCTCATCTGTGCTGCTATTTATATACACCCTGTTCCAAATTATTATGCAAATGATATTTTTCGCATTTACCTAAATAATTGATGTAAATAACAGTCCGCATAATTCTCATGTTTTCAACTATTAAGAGTACAATTCAAATTTTATTGAACAAACCTCCTAATGATAACAGTATTTTTTTTAAACATAAAAAACTTACAATGCACTGTTCCAAATTATTACGCACAGTAAGTTTCAAAACACTTTATAGGTTGTAAAGAACTGAAAATTGTCATTTGTTGTGTTTGCAGCATATTTACTGAAATCAAAAGCTATTTCAATCAAACTTTTAACAACATTTTAACTTTTTAAACATTTTAACAGGTCACGTTACATTTCAACATAGGACCCCTTATTTGATAGCAGCTTCACAAGTCTTGAATCCATTGAACTTGTGAGTTTTTGGACAGTTTCTGCTTGAATTTGTTTGCAAGATGTCAGAATACCATCCTAGAGCTGCTGTTTGGATGTAAACTGCCTCCCACCCTCATAGATCTTTTGCTTGAGGATGCTCCACAGGTTCTCAATAGGATTGAGGTCAGGGGAGGATGGAGGCCACACCATGAATTTCTCTCCTTTTATCCCCATAGCAGCCATTGATGCAGAGGTATTCTTTGCAGCATGAGATGGTGCATTGTCATGCATGAAGATGATTTTATTACGGAAAGCATAGTTCTTCCTTCTGTACCAGGGAAGAAAGTGGTCAGTCACAAACTCCACATACTTTGCAGAGGTCATCTTTACACCTTGGGGGACCCTAAAGGGGCCAACCAGCTCTCTTACCATGATTCCGGCCCAAAACATGACTCCACCACCACCTTGCTGACGTCGCAGCCTTGTTGGAACAGGGTGGCCGTCCATCAACCATCCACTACTCCATCCATCTGGACCATCCAGGGTTGCACGGCACTCATCAATGAACAGGACTGTTTGAAAATTAGTCTTCATGTATTTTTCTGTCCAATGCAGCCGTTTCTGCTTGTGAGTATTGGTTAGTGGTTTCCGAATAGAAGGTTTATGCACAGTTGCAAGACTCTGGAGGACTCTACACCTTGATGTCCGTGGCACTCCAGAGGCACCAGCAGCTTCAAATATCTGTTTGTTGCTATGTAATGGTATTTTATCAGCTGCTCTCTTGATCCGATGCATGGATCTGGCAGAAATCTTCCTCAATGTGCCTTTATCTGCACGAACCCGTTTGTGCTCTGAATCAGCCACAAATCTCTTAATAGTGCGATGATCATGCTTAAGTTTTCGTGAAATATCTAATGTTTTCATACCTCGTCCAAGGCATTGAACTATTTCACTCTTTTCGGCAGCAGAGAGATCCTTTTTCTTCCCCATATTGCTTGAAAATGGTGCTCTGCTTAATAATGTGGAACACCCACCTTTAGTAGTTTTTCCTTAAATTGGGCTCACCTGGCAATCTAATTATCACAGGTGTCCGAGATTGTTTTCAGTGATCAAAAGAGCCCTGAGACAAAATGCCATCCATGAGTTAAACTGAAAAACAAAATATTTAATCTTTGTGACACTTAAATATCATTTGCATAATAATTTGGAACAGGGTGTATTTGTCCTGGCATTTTCTGTCATATGTGACTTCAGTTACCTGATACTCAGATGGTATGAGATGTTGCTTAATTTTTAAGAATGTTAATCTGCCAACATTGCTGCTTGATAGCCACCTCCTGCAGTCATTGACAATGTAACCAGGCACACTGAAAACCCTCTCAGACTGAAAGCTTGCTGGAGGACAACTGAGGGATTCCACTGCAGTACGTGTCAATGCTGCCAGTAGTCCATGGGGGTCATTGTTTCTGCCTAGAAAGTAGTTATCCTGCAAGTATGCAGAAACCATCTCACATGCAGTGGGACCACTTCTAAACAGGGCTGGCGCCACCTATAGGTGAGGTAAGCGCAGCCTAGGGTTCACGTCTAATGGGGGAGCAGTCAGAACAGAGCCGCACCTCGGCGGCTGCTGTGAAGAAGGAGCGAGAGAGGCGCCAGTCTTAAAAGAGCGAGAGCCACGGGGAGCGGAGATCAATGGCAAGAGAGGAGGGAGACAGTGAGCAGTGAATGGTACAAAGGGCACACTGAACCTTACTGTAGGGGCAGAGTGCATATACTTATTATACTGCCATAGTGTATGTACATCTCGCTTCTCCCGTGCTGTGCTTGGTGTTCCTAGTGAAGAATCAGAGCTGCCAGGTGACCCTGGAAACTGAGCAGGGGCTGATGTTTACAAAATGATGTATACAAAATGGGTGACAACTAAATGGGTGACAACTAAATTTTGATGATACATGTGAACCATTGTCATATGTAGAGCTTTTATTAATGTGTTTATACATGAGGAACATTTTAGTAACAAAAGAGCAGCAATTCCGGGGCAAACCAACTTGGACACAGTGGACAAATATAATTTCAGAACAGTCACGTTGATTTAAATGGGGCTTTTATCCCCATGAATGCTAGAGAGATCTCCAACAGGTTTTGAAGCAATAAGTTGGAGACCTCTCCAGGATTTTTCTGTTTAAAATCCAATTATACATCAAGAGAACATTTTATTTTGTTACAGCTGGTTTGCTCTGGAATTTGCTACATTGGTCCTATTGTAGTTTTATTTGTGATATGTAACAAAAATATTGTCCAGCCATGAATGCCATGTTGTAGTAAATTTGTATATGTGATCGCATACACACACACACTTGCTGAGCATCCAGGATATATTCAGGTTGAGGCCAACATAGGTGAAGGAATCCAATACAGAGACAAGCAAGGCTCAGTGGGCACTTGCAATTTGTAGTGTTTTGAGGGCAGGCAGAAAACAATTACATTCTCAAGGCTGCTTCAGCTGTTGATTCCAATTATTCTGTTTATCTTGCTGCCTGGGTATTAAGGGTCAGAATAATTCAAATGAGGCTGATGTACTAAGAACTTGACCAATTCTGGGGCAAATCAACTGCAACATAGAGAACAAATAAATATGACCATTAAATTATATGAGGATTTTAAGCCATTGAATGCTAGTGGTGTATTCAGCACATGCTGTAGCAATGAATGGGGATTTGGGGACTTTTTCTTTTATCCCTTCCCCCTCCATCGTGTAGTTGGTTTGCTCCAGAATTGCTTAATTTTTTTTGCTTTCTGCATAATGCCCATAGGACCTATTTACTGTGCAGAAAAAAAAACTTAGCTACTTTATAGCAATTCTGCACACCAAAAAAAATTTAGAAATTTCATATTAAAGACACAATATATGCAGTGGTGATTTTCTACTGCTGGCCGTAACAACTCTGTAGTAGATAATAAAAAAACCTATAATGGTGAAACAAAAAATGTACAATAATAGTGATGTTGTGTGGAACAGTGAGACACTATGAAGTCATACATATAGGTGAAATATAATCTAACATGAAACATAATATAATATAACAATGCAAAAGTTCTACTGTAGCTAGTGAGGCAGTGTGGCAGCCTTAGATGTCAAAGGAGCCCAGAAAATAGAAGGCGACATTTCAATAGTGAACCTGCCACTCCCATGCCCCCCAATGAACATTCCTCTTGGCAGGAGTGGGCCCCATTCTATTACAATATCCCACTGCCTGCCGGGATGTTTTCTGTTATTGTCATTTGGGGTATTCTCTTTCACCACCTTGTGGGGCTAAGAACTTGTATATACCAGCTTTGTGGCTTCTTAATCTGTAGCTGCACTATATGAATTAAAAGGCAAGTATTCTGAGTGGCGGTTCCTTCTAATAAGTACCCCATGCTACTCAACTGGAGGCTCTCTGCTTCCTGGACACATATAGGGAATACAAACATTAACACACTTACATACATATAGGAAACACACACATTGACACTTACTGTAAAATCTTGGGTATAATACGCACAATTTTACCCCACTTCACCTTATTTGAAGTGGGGGGTGCGTATTATACACAAGAATTGTTTTTTGGGAAAAAAAATATTGTCAGCAGATACATTCCCTCCTGCCCCCGGTGCAATCCACTCACTAAATCAGACTTACTATGCTCAATTTAAGTCCCCACTGAAGTCTCCATTGAAGGCAAAATCCAAACTACTGGTATGTGTTCCCTTGTGGGCGGCATGCTTCCAATCACTGCCCGCTTCCTTCAATGGGCTTTAAGAACCTTCCTCCTCCAGCCAATGGTAATGCCCTGTGAGGATCTCAAGGTCCTCAAAGGGCAATACAATAGGTGGAAGGTCCTGACAGCATGTTGAGTGAAGCGGGTGGTGAATGGAAGCATGCCGCCCGCAAGGGAAGCTTCACATACTGGTAGTTTGGATTATGCCTTCTCTTCAATGGAGACTTCAGTGGGGACTTAAATTGAGCATAGTAAGTCTGATTTAGAGAAGCAGATTGTGCCGGGGAGGGTCTGACAGCCTTCAAAAAAATTTTTTAGTAAGGGGGAGAACAAGGGTGCGTATTATACATAGGCACTCTTGTTTTCCCCTAAATCTTGGGTATAATATCCACCTGCGTATTATACACTGGTGCGTATTATACCTGAGATTTTACGGTATACACATATCGAGAACGCACACACTGACACATATACACATACAGATAACACACACATTGACACATAAACACATATAGGAAACACACACATTGACACTTTTACACATATAGGGAACGCACACGCATTGACACTTATACACATACAGGTAACACACACATAGACACTTATAAATACACATTGACACTTATATACATATGGGGAACACACAAACACACCAACACGTATACACATACATGGGTGGGGCATTAAGGGGCGGTGCCAAGGGGGAAGCAAAATGAGGTTTTGCCTAGGGTGGCAAAAATCCTTGTACCAGCCCTGCTTCTAAATTGTGTTCCTGTTTGTCAGTTACCAACCCATACTCAAGGAGTAAGTACCAAAGAGATTTGCCACCACCACCAATGTTGGGTTTTTGCCACCTCTGGTCAGACCCATGAATTGTCCTGGGTTACGAATGGGATATTCTGGTTGATGATGTAGCTGCTTCTGCTGGTTGAAATGCTTTGCTGCCTTCCTTTTCACTATACTTTCTAAATGTTTGTGTCCTCACTTTCTCCCTCTCATCCTCCACAATGTAACCCTCTGTTCGATCAGTAAGCATATCTCGATATTACTTGACAGAATACAATTCCTCAGAGAGTTGCTGCTGATTGTCATGAGTCCTTGTTTTGACAAACTGCTGATAACCCTTTGGCACAAATTCGGAAATTTTGTGTTTGATTCAGGGGTCCAGCAGAATGGCAAGAATGTATTCCTCATTGCTTTTAATGGACACTACGTGAGGATCTTGTACAAAACACGCTAACATGTAATTTACCAGCTGGTGCATGTCTGTGTTGTCATTATGGTAAGATTCCTCAGCCATGCTCCTCAATTTTGCGGCAATAAAAATATCATTGGTAGAATTTCACTAATTCCTGCCCCACTGCGACTCACCAGCATAGTTGCCTCCTCAAAGGGTTTCACATGCATCGCACATTAATTGCCATTGGCCATTTGACAAAGAGGATCCCTACAAAGCCTTCCAGTTTTGCATGGTGTACTCGCTAATGGCCTTATTCTGCTTATACAAATGCTCTAGTATGTATTTTGTGGAATTCCACCTGGTAGGGACCTCTATTTTCATCTGGCAATGGGGCAGGAATATAGAGTGTTGCGAGCATTGTAGGAGCTACTAAAATGTACAAAGATTTTGCGGGCGATAGTAAGCATTTCAGATTCTTCCAGGAATCTGGTCACAACTACATTTAGCACATAGGGAAAGTAGGGCACATGCTCCATATCACCTATTCTCAAAGTAGCGATTATGTTGGAGCTGTTATCAGCAGACACAAAACCAGCTTTTAAGGGGTGGGGTAAAAGCCATTCATCTATCACCTTCTCTAACTTAATGAAAACATCTATTGCTTTGTGGGACTGTCTTTCAAAACTCTGCATGCAAAAGGTGGCATGATGATGGTGTGGGCTATCCTGCTGCTGCTGCTTCTGCCATCTTTTAATCACACTTCCCTAACATGATGCACAATTACTGGCTGTCACCTGATGCTGAAAGCTAGTGTTGTCCACTGTTGGGGCTGGGAAGGAAACCCAGGGAGCAGTCACAGTCATATAGTCTGTACTCTGCCCACATGTCCAAATATTGTCAGGTGGATTTTCTTTCCATAACCACTTTTCAGCCCTTTGCCCACCACCTGCTTGTACAATTCAAGCACAGCAGTCCTAGAAAAATATCTGCCGCTTGGGATATGCCAGAGTGGTGTTACACATGACATCAGTTCTCTGAAACCTTGGTTTCTACAAAACAATATGGCAGCATGTCCACTGACAACATATTGGCAACCTTGCCATTCCACAGGCATACTTTGGGATTGTTTTTGTGAAGTTTTTGACTTCTTCCCAGGAACTCGGCCATTGTGGGCTGGCAGGACATGGCAGAAGAACCCTGGAACTTTATTGCTTTAACAACATGACTTGAGGATGTGGCGGAGGTAGAGGCAGCATGTGCGTGCAGTCTATGATTCATGCCATCTCCTGCAGCAAAGCCAAAGTCATCATACTCCTCTGCAGCTGGAGCCATAGGTGTTATTTGGAGTGAACTAACTGTTGGCAGTGGCACACTCTCTGACACATTAAATAACTTCACTACTTTTTTTGCCCTGGGAACTTTTAAGAGTGCTTATGCTGCTGCTAGTTGTGGCATCTTTGGCCTGCTGATAGTGTGTCTCCCAGTCAGACTTTTGGTTGTTCTTTAGGTGGGACCTCATAAAGGAGGTGCCTAGGTGTGAGCCTGCTTTCTCCCTGTTCACATGCTTTTTGCACAGACAACAGATAGCAATGTGCTTAGCTTTAGGATCCTAAGTGAAGTATATCCAAACTATGGACTTCATGAACTGACAGGTTCCTGAGGTGCTGCTGCTACTCCTGGGGCTAGATTTTGATTGAGTTCTATTGCTACTACTACTAGGTGTCAAAGGTGCAGCACTTCCTGCAACAGCAGAGTCGCTCATCATTAGGGATGGGCAATTCCCACTTGGCGAATAATTTCCCACAAAAAGTGTCATTTTTTCACTTTTTCACCTAGCTAATTCCATTGAAATAAATGGAAATATTGAATTTACACAGTGCACATAACAAATATTATTTTATTTCTCATAGGCATAGTATAAAAGAGGTATGGGGGTGCCTGTTTTGGGGGGATGTGGAGAAAGAATCAGTTGAACAAGGAATGTTTTTTGGGGTGGTTTTTTTACTGGAATTGGGGGCAGTTAATAAAAAAAATCCTAAATACAATTAAAAAGAACACTATAAGACATGATATAAAAGGGGTCTGAGGAGAGTGTCTGTGTAGGTGAGTGGAGTCTGGGGAATTAGTCCGTTGAACAGGGAATTTGTTTTGGGGGGGTTCTTGACTGGTATTGGGGGAAGATAAAAAAAATAAATGAAATTAAATAAGAAATTTGTATGTAAAGTGATAGAGAGGAACCCCCTGACTTAAGCTGGCACTTGGGTAAACGGATACCTGACGTGAGTATTTTTTAGAGGATGATTTGTTAGATTTGTTGTTATAGGCACAAGTCCTGAAGAAACATTGATTTGAAGGACTTAAGCTTGTTAGAAACAAACCCCCAAAATGTTTTTTTTTGTTTGTTTTTTTTGTTGGACTATTTATTTATTTATTTTAAAGCACAAGCCCTAAAAAACCCCCACACTACTGGCCTTGTGCCAGCAGGTCACGTCATGTTGGCCAGTGGCCACTGGCCTTTGTCAAATGGCCTGATGCAGTTGTGGAATTTGCAACTGCGGTTCTTGCTGCTGCTGCTGAGTTGTGTAAGCAGCAGGATGATTAGGTAATTGAAAGGGAATGGGATCAACAATAGCAGTAACATGGGTGATGGATTTTGAAGGTTCCACTTGCCACAACTAGCTTCAGTAATGCGCCTGAGGCAGTAGCAGCACAATAACTAGCTCTCCCAGTATATGTGGAGAAAAGAGGAAGGTGACCAATAATTTTCTCCACCTGCCCCTCTTCCAAAATCATGAGTGTGTTGTTATTAGAATAGAAATGTTTCTCTTGAGAGCAGGAACTGTGCCTCTTGTCAGCATCTGCAATGTACACAGTGTGTGTGGTAAATAACATCTGGGGGCACAGCTCTATCCAAACACAATAACACCAGAACCCAAGTAATGCCACTATACCCATTGTCCATAACCTCACTAACATGACAACTTGCTGACAGTTTAATAGTAATGATGAACCCTCCCTGCCACCAGCTTAGCATATTCCGCAGGATGGAATCTTCTCAGATGCCGATTGATGCCCTGCTTGTGATTCTCCTCCACCACACTGCCATGCGTGGTCAGTGCACCACACAGTGTATAGTGGGTGGATACGAACTGCCACATCCTAACATCTACACAGTGGCTATCATTTGGTGGGGGAGGTAATTATCAGTGAGGTGAATTGGCATAATATGTAGTTAGAAAAAATAAAATAAGCTCATAGTGCCAACTCACCATAATATATACATTTAATGACTAAATTAAAAGTGATGTATAATAACTGGCATCTGGGTAGCAGCAAGAGATAAGAGGGTTCCCAGAACCCCCAAACATTGGGCTTAACCCAAAGTGCCCAGACAAAACCAAAAAGTAACCCTGGCGCTCCTCCATACCAGAATGTAAATGTGTGCCCTACCAACATTTAATGACTAAATTAAAAGTGATGAATAATAACTGCATCTGGGTAGCAGCAAGAGATAAGAGGGTTCCCTAGAACCCCCAAACATTGCACAGACAAAACAAAAAAGTGACCGTGCGCTCCTCCATACTAGAATGTAAATGTGTGCCCTACCTAGTGCATATATAATAACTTTATTGATAAATAAGCTCATAGCGATAACTCACCATAATATATATTAAATGTATATATTATGGTGAGTTAGCAATATGAGCTTATTTTCTTTTTTCTCTGTTTTGACAAATTCCCCTTGCTCATTTTAGCTGTTTCTTTGTTTAATTCACATTATTTGCACATTCACAATTGTATTTTCACATTTTATTTTCCTTAAAGGTCCTTAAAGGCATGTGTGTTTGGCTCTCTAATGCTCATTTGCCTTGCCAGTTTCAATTGTTATTTCGTATGTGGCCTGTAGGGGTGGTAAGTTCTGACCTATAAATAGGATGAAAGGACTCACAGTCCTCTTTGGTCAGTTACTACTTCCTGCAGGCCATAAGAGTCTCATTTCAAGTAAGTCCCCTCTTACACCTTTTTTAATGTAATTGTTTGCTTGTCCCCTTGTTTTTAATTGCATACACAATGTCAATGTTTATGAAGCGTTTCCTTATAACATCTGATTAGCCCCTTTATCATGTTTAATTTTTTTTATTATTTTAGATAGGGTACAAAGGAATATTAGAGTAGGTACTTTCTAGATTTGAGGTACCTTGGCGAGGATGGCGAACTTAACATCTCTTGGCCATTTTGATGGACTAAATCCTCATATTTATCAACCAAGTTATTATATATATGCACTAGATAGGGCACACATTTACATTCTGGTATGGAGGAACTCAGGGTCACTTTTTTGTTTTATAATATGTAGTTACCTTATAAGAAAAAGGTGATGGCGAGTTAGTTGTTTGGCTTGTCATCAAACTTTCAGTGTCTACCTGTGTTTCACTATTCTTCCACCTCTTTGATCTACGCCTCACTTCTTGTTGTCTTTCTGGAGAGTCAGGGGGTACAGCAACAGCAGTGCTTGATTTCTGTGGTGGGTATTTGGCTTTAACATGTTTGACATAAATGTCATGGTGTCTGTATTACCAGGGAGGTTGTGCCAAGGTGCGTTTCATGTGTGTTATCAGGGCAATTGTGCCAAGAAGTGTTCCATCCTTTCCCCTTCTCACTTACTTGTCACAAATTGTGCACAGTGCCATTGCTGATGGTTCCACTGTGCCTGTCCCAAGAGAAAATAGTCACACACTCATGACTTCAGGGAGGAGGGGAAGGTAGAGAAGAATGGTATCTTTCTTCTTCTCCTCCACATTCCCCTTCACTGTCTGGGGCAGAGGATGGTTTTGCTGCTGTTACTGCTACTTCCTCAGAACAAGCACTGAAACTAGGACCAGGAGTATTTCTGCTGCTGGAAAATGGAAATTTCCTAGTCACAGATCACTTGTTGACCCCATTCCCACTGTGTCCATTCTGGCACAATAGCCTGCTCCCCAGCATCCTGCTGCCCTTGTAACTCAGCAGCAGTAGGAATTAGAGCAGTTGTAAATTCCAAAAGCTCACTGCTGGTGGTGGTGTTGGTGATACCCATCCTCATCACTGTCTCCCATTCCTTCTCAGTTTCTGCTAAAAAGGCCATCAATATCTCTTCTGCCCCTGCTTCTCCACCATCATCATCATCACCACCACCACCACTAGTCCCTACATCCTACTGCTGCTCTATTACAGACATCTCACTGCTGGTTGGAGAAGGTGACGAGAAATGTGACAGAGGGTCTCTTAATGTCACACTTCACATTTCTTTTTGACCAGAAGAAGGCAGACTGGCACAGGCAGCAGGAAGAAGGTGGCAGGCCCAGATAGCTGATCTGTGCTCCTGGTGGTGGTGGTGTTAGTGTGATGGTAACAATTCTGCTTTCTTCAGTATCATGTTCCACATGGACAATTCCTTGGGGGGAAGGGGACTCCCAGGGTCAGGGAAATGGTGCGGGCTCCCTTGATCACTAATCTGAAAGCTCTCAATTGCTTCCCCTACCACCCTCCAAACTCTAGTCCCACCAGCTGCTTCACCATCACTGTTACTACTACTATTAACACCAACCACATCAATTTCAGCCCCTGAGTCTTCTTCATCACAGTCACTAGTAATATTATGATTACACCCTCCTTCACTCCTATTGCTGCTGGACCTTCTTAGTAGTAGTACTAGCACTGGCGGTACTGCTGGGGAATGGCAAGTATGACTTAGGATCCTCTGCTGTCACACTTGGCATCATCTTCTCCTTCCCTCTCTCCTGAGTATTACAAGACACACTGGCAGCAGG